>JAUIMM010000025.1:2755000-5155000 GCA_031769625.1 Taudactylus pleione | reverse complement strand
GCGCAGTAGCTGCACGTGCATCAACAAAGTAGTGCCAAGCGTGCACCTGTGTCATAAGTAAAGGGCCGGCTGGCTTGACTGTTAAGGGTGCTGTAACCCCCGAAAGTACACTCCAGTCCAAACCAAAAAAAAAATTATTTTCTGTGTTTGTGAATTGTGTGCGCAGTAGCCGCACGTGCATCAACAAAGTAGTGCCAAGCGTGCGCCTGTGTCATAAGTAAAGGGCCGGCTGGCTTGACCGTTAAAGGGTGCTGTAACCCCTGAAAGTACACTCCAGTCCAAACCAAAAAAAAATTATTTTCTGTGTTTGTGAATTGTGTGCGCAGTAGCCGCACGTGCATCAACAAAGTAGTGCCAAGCGTGCACCTGTGTCATAAGTAAAGGGCCGGCTGGCTTGACCGTTAAGGGTGCTGTAACCCCCGAAAGTACACTCCAGTCCAAACCAAAAAAAAAATTATTTTCTGTGTTTGTGAATTGTGTGCGCAGTAGCCGCACGTGCATCAACAAAGTAGTGCCAAGCGTGCACCTTTGTCATAAGTAAAGGGCCGGCTGGCTTGACCGTTAAGGGTGCTGTAACCCCCGAAAGTACACTCCAGTCCAAACCAAAAAAAAAATTATTTTCTGTGTTTGTGAATTGTGTGCGCAGTAGCCGCACGTGCATCAACAAAGTAGTGCCAAGCGTACACCTGTGTCATAAGTAAAGGGCCGGCTGGCTTGACCGTTAAGGGTGCTGTAACCCCCGAAAGTACACTCCAGTCCAAACCAAAAAAAAAATTATTTTCTGTGTTTGTGAATTGTGTGCGCAGTAGCCGCACGTGCATCAACAAAGTAGTGCCAAGCGTGCACCTGTGTCATAAGTAAAGGGCCGGCTGGCTTGACCGTTAAGGGTGCTGTAACCACCGAAAGTACACTCCAGTCCAAACCAAAAAAAAAATTATTTTCTGTATTTGTGAATTGTGTGCGCAGTAGCCGCACGTGCATCAACAAAGTAGTGCCAAGCGTGCGCCTGTGTCATAAGTAAAGGGCCGGCTGGCTTGACCGTTAAAGGGTGCTGTAACCCACAAAGTACACTCCAGTCCAAACCAAAAAAAAAATTATTTTCTGTGTTTAGCCGCACGTATATATCAAATCGATATAACATAAATGGAGGACCAAACTTTCTCCGATAAAAATAAAATAGAGAAAGATCAAGAACCACTTCCTCCTAGTGCTGAAGCTGCTGCCACTAGTCATGACATAGACGATAACATGCCATCAACGTCGTCTGCCAAGGCCGATGCCCAATGTCATAGTAGAGGGCACATACAATCCCAAATGGCAAAGTTCAGGAAAATGACCTTGAAAAAGACATTTAAATCAGCTGAAGAGAAACGTAAACTTGCCAATATGCCATTTACGACACGGAGTGGCAAGGAACGGCTAAGGTCGATCCCTAGTATGTTCATGACTAGTGGTTCAGCTTCACATGACGATGGAAGCCCTCCTCCCACTAAAAAAATCAAACGAGTTAAGCTGGCAAAAGCACAGCGAAGAACTGTGCTTTCTAAGAAGATATCACAAATCCCCAAGGAGAGTCCAAGTGTGGTGGTGGTTGCGATGCCTGACCTTCCCAGCACTGGATGGGAAGAGGTGGCTCTTTCCACCATTTGCACGCCCCCTGCAAGTGCTGAAAGGAGCACCCACAGTCCACTTGCTGATATGCAAATTGAAGATGTCACTGTTGAAGTACAACAGGATGAGGATACTGGTGTAGCTGGCGCTGAGGAGGAAGTTGGCGAGGAGGATTCTGATGGTGATGTGGTTTGTTTAAATCAGGCTCCGGGGGAGACAGTTGTTGTCCGTGGGATGAAAAAGCCCATCACGGTCATGCCTGGGCAGAAGACCAAACATTCCACCTCTTTGGTCTGGCAATATTTCTATCCAAATCCGGACAACAACTGTCTTGCCATATGTACCATATGTAAAGGTGAAATAAGTAGGGGTAGGGACGTCAACCACCTAGGAACATCCTCCCTTATACGGCACCTGCAGCGCGTTCATAAAAAGTTACTGTCAAGTTCAGAAACTTTGGCTAAGACCGTAAGCAGTCCAGGGACACCTAAATCCCGTTGTCCTGTTGTATCCAAGCGCCTGCAAACCACACCGTCAACTCCCTCCTCGTCAATTTCCTCCTTAGTCAGGATCGGAAGTAGTCCTGCAGGCCATGTCACTGGCATGACTGACTCTCCTATCCGGGATTCCTCTGGAGGATCCTGCATTGCTACGCCTACTGCTGCCGCTGCTGCTGTTGCTGCTGCTGGGAGTCGTTCATCATCCCAGAGAGGAAGTAGGAACACCACTACTTTTACTAAACAATTGACCCTCCAACAGTCCTTAGCGAGGAGGATGAAGTACGACAGCAGTCATCCTGAAGCAAAACGTATAACTGAGGCCTTGACTGCTATGTTGGTGTTAGACGTGCGTCCGGTATCCGCCATTAGTGCAGTGGGATTTAGACAATTGATGGAGGTAGTGTGTCCCCGGTTCCAAATCCCGTCTAGATTCCACTTCACTAGGCAGGCGATACCAAGACTGTACAGAAACGTCAGAAAAAGTGTCCTCAGTGTCCTGAAAAATGCCGTTGTACACAATGTCCACTTAACCACGGACATGTGGACAAGTGGAACAGGGCAGACTAAGGACTATATGACTGTGACAGCCCACTGGGTAGATGTATCACCTTACGCAGCAACAGCAGCAGCGTCACCAGTAGCAGCATCTCAGAAATGCCAGCTCGTTACAAGGCAGGCTACGCTGTGTATCACCGGTTTCAGTAAGAGGCACACCGCCGACAACCTCTTAGAGAAACTGAGGGAAATCATCGCCCAGTGGCTTACCCCACTTAGACTCTCCTGGGGATTTGTGATATCTGACAACGCCACCAATATTGTGCGGGCATTACATCTGGGCAAATTCCAGCACATCCCATGTTTTGCTCACACAATAAACTTGGTGGTGCAGAATTTTCTGAAAAGCGACAGGGGCGTGCAGGAGACGCATAGGGTGGCCCGAAAAATTTCTGGCCACTTTCGCCATTCAGCGACTGCGTGCCGAAGACTGGAGCGCCAGCAAACACTCTTGAACCTGCCCCGCCATCACCTGAAGCAAGAGGTTGTGACGCGGTGGAACTCAACCCTCTATATGCTTCAGAGGATGGAGGAGCAGCAAAAGGCCATACAAGCCTATACATCCACCTATGACATAGGCAAAGGAGGGGGTATGCACCTGACTCAAGCGCAGTGGAGAATGATTTCCGTGTTGTGCAAGGTTCTCCAGCCCTTCGAACTTGCCACACGTGAAGTCAGTTCAGACACTGCCAGCTTGAGTCAGGTCATTCCCCTCATCAGGCTTTTGCAGAAGCAGCTGGAGAAAGTGAAGGAGGAGCTAAGATGGAGCGATTCCGCTCGGCATGTGGGACTTGTGGATGAAGCCCTTCATTCGCTTTGCCAGGATTCCAGGGTGGTCAATCTGTTGAAATCAGACCACTACGTTTTGGCCACCGTGCTCGATCCTAGGTTTAAAGCCTATGTGGTGTCTCTCTTTCCGGCCGACACAAGCCTGCAGAGGTGCAAAGACCTGCTGGTGAACACACTGTCAGCTGAAGCGGAACGTGACACGTCAACGGCTCCTTCTTCATTTTCTCCTGCAACTGGGGCTGCCAGGAAAAAACTTAGGTATCCTAAGCAACCCGCTGGCGGTGATGCAGGGCAGGCAGGACCAAGTTTGGACATCTGGTCTGGACTGAAGGACCTGGCAACAATTTCTGACATGTCTACTGTCACTGCATATGATACTGTCACCATTGACAGAATGGTGGAGGATTACATCGGTGACAGCATCCAAGTAGGCATGGCAGACAGTCCATACCTGTACTGGCAGGAAAAAGAGGCAATTTGGAGGCGCCTGTAAAAACTGGCTCTATTTTACCTGAGTTGCCCCCCCTCCAGTGTGTACTCCGAAAGAGTGTTTAGTGCAGCCGGGAACCTTGTCAGCGAAAGGCGTAGGAGGTTGCTTCCACAGAATGTGGAGAAGATGATGTTCATCAAAATGAATTATCAGCTCTTCCAGGGAGACCAGCCTCCAGAAGGTACAGAGGGACCTGTGGTGGTGGATTCAAGTGGGGACGAGTTAATACTTTGTGAGGATGAGGATGTACACACTGAAGAGGGTGAGGAATCGGTGGATGAGGAGGATGAGGATGACATCTTGCCTCCATAGAGCCAGTTTGTGCAGGGACACATTAATTGCCAGCTTGTTTTGTGGGGGCCCAAACGAACCAATCATTTCAGCCACAGTTGTGTGGCAGACCCTGGCGCTGAAATGATTGGTTTGTTAAAGTGTGCATGTCCTGTTTATACAACATAAGGGTGGGTGGGAGGGCCCAAGGACAATTCCATCTTGCACCTCTTTTTTTTCTTTGCATTATTTACAGTTTGGGGCCTAGTTTTTCAAACTGCCATCCTGTCTGCCACTGCAGTTTCACGCCTAGATGGGTCACGTGTTTGTGCCGCCCACTCGTGTCGCTTAGCATAGTCATCCAGCTACCTCGGTGCAACGTTTTGGACATAAAAACACTATTGTGAGGTGTGAGGTGTTCAGAATAGACTGGAAATGAGTGGAAATTAAGGTTATTGAGGTTAATAATAGCATAGGAGCAGAAAAACCTACAAATTCTGTGATTTTAGCTGTTTTTATGCTTTTTTAAAAAAAAATACAGATCCAAAACACAAAACCCAGAACCCAAAACACGGAAGGGTGGTTTTGGCAAAACCAATCCAGATCCAAAACACGAAGAAAGATCCAGATCCAAAACCAAAACACAAAACACGAAAAGTGGCCGGTGCACACCCCTAATATATATATATATATATATATATATATATATATACATATATATATATATATATATATATATATATATATATATATATATGTGTGTGTGTGTGTGGGAATATTTATAGCATTCCTGCTAAGCTGTTCAGCAGGGCGCCGCACCCTGCCCTGTCCTCCACCCGTGGTCTGCAGTGTCCCGCAGGTGGGGAAAATGGCAGAGCAGTGGTCACCGCCGGTGAATGGATTCCGGGGAAATATGTCGGGCATCCATTCACAGTGCTTGGGGGCTGCTCGGCGCGTCTGTAAGTGCTGGGCACCCACACAAGAGTGACGAAAACGGGATGCGTCATAAAGACACACACCCTTTTTGGATGCACGCAGAAGTGCCCTTTCGCCGGACCTAGAGTGAACACTGGAGTTTGTGGGAGGGGTTGAAGGGGGGCCCAGAGATATCTGTGTAACGGACCCCAAGATTTCTGTTTCCGGCCCTGCTTGAGTGCCCTGGGCCCCTCAAAGTCTTAATCCAGCCCTGTGTGGATCTTTAAAAATGTGTCAGCCAGTAATGAATAGACCTGTGCACCAACTAGAATATCTGGAATACATGGGTCCCTGAGGACTGGCTTTGGGAAACACTGCTGTTGGCTATCCATTGTTTTAATCAGAGCTGGCCCTAATCAATTTGGTGCCCTAGGCAAAATTTTGACTGGTGCCCCCTAGTATATAATCCCACCACCAAACATATTATTTATACGTGGACGCCAAAAATAACATATTCGTTTAAAACTTTTTATTGTTAAAGAAACATGTGCTAAAGCACAAATGTTAGTATAAATACACAGGTACCAATCAGCAATATAATAACCAGCCAAACTATACAATATAAATAAAAGAATTGTGCAAACGTCAATCAAAATGATAAACAAAAGTAGTGCAAAACTTGAGTAGCATACTTAATGCTGATTACGTGTTGGTTTACAGCCGAACTTGCCTTGACTTTCTTGCAGAAAAGTCAACCATCACATCATCATATGATAGTTGTTGTGAGACAACATGATTTACACTTATGATGGCAAGTCCACTGAGACGCTCTTGCTCCATGGTCGATCTCAGATAGCTTTTAATAAGTTTGAGCTTAGAGAAGCTACGTTCAGCAGCAGCCACTGTAACAGGAAGAGTGGCAGAGATCCTAAGTGCTACCCACATATTAGGATAAATTTCTGTTAAATTTTTATTTTGCAGGAAAGTCAGGAGTTCCAAATTCAACATATTTTGTGATGGCAAATGAGGGAAATTTAGCATTTCAACTGCAAGTTCTGTGCCATTAATATCTGGTTGCCCATCAACTGTTAAAGCAGTGCTCAATACTTGACACTGCTCTAACAACTCAGTTTTGGACAAATTGGGAAAGTTTACAAGAAATTCGAATTTTTCATTAACTGCCCCCAAGGTCTGGAATCTCTCATCAAGTGAAGAGAGAGTTGCATCCACTAAGACATTAAAAAAAAGTGGTTTCCATTTTCCTTAGCACATTAACAATAGGCTCATTTGGAGCCTCATAGCTAAAGTGCCTTTTAGTTGTTTTCAACCGCTTTTGTTTAAGTACTGCCTCCACGTTCATCTCCTCACATATTTCCTTTGCAACTGTCTGGGCATCAGAAAATCCTGTGTTTCTATAGCAGGTAAGGGAATATCTGGTCTTCTGCAGCAAGTTGACAGCCAAATCTAGCTGCATGGAGGTTGACTGCATTAGTTTACTCACATGTTGGATCTTGTTGAGAATGTCATACCATATCACAGAGCAAATAGAAAACCGATATGATCCAATCTCCTCAGCCAAAGACTGGGCTTCAACTTTCACCACAGGGTCTGTAGTAGTCTCCCTTACCTCCAGAAGAGCCTCTCTGATTTGTCCAGCCTGGTACCTTACTGCTTCAATGCTTTTAATCCTACTTTCCCACCTGGTGTCTGACCATGATTTCAGGGTGATTTTGACATGTTTCAGCAGAATAGCCCATCTATGCGTGGATGCTGAGAAGAGTGTAAATATCTTCATTAAGTATCCAAAGTATCCAATTGCATCTACTGAGGTCTTAGCAGCATCAGCTACCACCAGATTTAAAGTATGGGCACCACATGGAACAAAAAAGACCCTTGAATTCTGCTGAAGCAGCCTAGCCTGAACACCTTTATTATTTCCCTTCATGTTGGCACCATTGTCATATGATTGACCTCTGCAGTCCTGAAAGGGAATATTAAGCTCCTCCAGCTTTTTGAGGCTGAGGGATGATAAACCTTCCCCTGTTGACGCCTCTGCCACAAGGAAGCCCATGAAATGTTCTTTCATTTGTGGTGGGTTTTCCATTGTGACAATTCTTATAATAACAGAGAGCTGTTCCTTATGGCTTAGGTCAGGGGTGCAATCCAAAATTATGGAGAAATACTTTGATTTTTTTATTTCTTCAACCATTGTTTCAAGTATTTTGGCACTGATGGAGTCTATCAATTCATTTTGTACTCTCTTGCCCAAATAATGTATGTGACTGCCAGCTCCACTTTCAACCCTTTCAACATGATGTTTTATGACTGGGTCAAACTTGGCCATAAGCTCCACCTCTTTGAGGAAATTACCATTGTCTGGTTTATTCAGTGTGTCTGTAGACCCCCTTAAAGCCAAGTTTTTTTCAGCTAAGGACTGAATTATTGCAACTAATCTAGTAAGATCTTGACGCCACCTGTTTCTCTCAGCTGCAGCAAGTGCCATCTCTTGTTTGTCGAATGTTAGCCCCTTGGAAATACGGACCTCCAATTCCTTCCATGTTCTCATGTTTGTTGTGTGCTCCTGGCTATCCTCGTGGTTCTTGAGCAACTGGCCTGCATTTTTCCAGTCGCTTAAACCTTCTTTAATCAATTTAAAATCTTTCTGAGAGAACAGTTTGCAACAAAAGCAGTACAGACTATCTTTTTTTTGAGTACATTAGCCAACTTCTTTTGATTTTTTCTCCATTGACCAACACTCTGTTGAAGTACTGATGCTGACATTTTCTTCCATCTTTTTGTTTCGAAAATGTAAAAGTTGTTTTGATCTTATATGGTCCTCTGAGGACAAACTCTGTTCTGATGTTATCAGATAAGGTAGATGGCCTGTCAGCAGGGTCTATTGGGGCAGCCTGTAGAGGTTAAACAGAAGGGGACTGCCCAGCATATGAAGTAGGTGTGCTTGATGTTGAAGTGCTGGGCAGTACTGAAGAGGCGACATCAGGGGAATTTGATGTAAAAGTACTGGGCTGTGCTGAGGAGGCAATGACAGGGTCACTTGATGGTAAAGTGCTGGGCAGTGCTGAAGAGGCAACATCAGGTGGATTTGATGTAAAAGTGCTGGGCAGTGCTGAGGAGGCAATGACAGGGTCACTTGATGTTGAAGTGCTGGGTAGTGTTGAGGAAGCAGTGGCTGAGGCACTTGATGTTGAAATGCTCGGTAGTTCTGTGGAGGTGATGTCAGGGGCACTTGATGTGGAAGTGCTGGGCAGTGTTGAGCAAGAGTTGTCTGCGGCTGGTCCACGATTTCCAGGAGTGGGGTTACTGAAATATTTGAAAATTGCATCTGGAGAAAGAAGAGAAGTATATGTGAGCAAACTATATTACGTGCAATAGCATAGTCACAAAGCATATAACATTACCTTTGTCTTTTTTCCATTTTTCTTACTCTTCTCATCTTTTTTTTCTTCCTATTGCACCAGAGGGCTTTGGGCGTTTTGACATGATGGTTCAAGTATTGCAACAAATCCTAGCACAAAATAAAAGGGATTTACAGGATACTACTACTCCTGCACCCCAGTTAAGGAAGGAAAGACATTTTTGATTCCCCCAGTTCACATAATGCCATATATGACTAACCTCATTTCACATGAAAATGCCACACTGTAATGCATAAAGTTCATGTTTTTTTAACTACAAGATACACCAAAAATATGCACATCTCACATCAATGACAGAGCAACAACCAAATTATATGCACAGAAATAATAGAAACTATAGAAGCTTTAACATAAGACAACTATCGAAAATCTGACGCATTACTGACCACAGTTCACATCAATGATACAAATTACTGACCACAGATCTCATGAATATGATACAAATTACTGCCACAGTTCACATAGTTATACTGTACTTTCCAACTTTTGAAAATATACAGTAGGTAAATTGTGAACACACCCTTTGGCCACTGCCCAAAGGGGTGTGTTCTGTACCACCGAAGGGGATTGTCTAGCCTCACCCAAGGGAGTACTATAATCTATCGCTGCCAGGAAATTTAGTCACAATAAATGTGCATATTGGAATTTATAAATTGTTAAATTGTCAGTGAAAATCTATTTTCAGTAACTATCAAATGGCCACCTTCATAGGCCTCAATGCAGGAAAATGGGACACAATTCTGAATTCTGGCATCATACTGCAGGGTAGATATGATGTGTTCTGTTTGTGAACAGAACACGTAGTGGTAATAGTATATATTGGAAATACACATAGGCAGTAACAATAGCTGTGGTAAAGTGGTACCAATTGTATATTGTGTACACATATGATAGAATACCTAAGTAAACAAAGGGGAACCGTAATAGTATGTTGATTAAATATAATGGACCAATGGTAACATGACCCTTATGACCAATAATAGATGTATTGTGCTATCATGCATAAACTCCACAAATCAACAGTATATAGGTAAAAATAAATGGATTTTATTTAAATGGTATGCTAAACCAGGAAGAGCCAGATAACCTGCACATGCAAATAGATCATCATTGACTATTATGCCAACGCCTATGAAAAGAGATTGGTTAGTAAGAGAGACCACGATCAATTGCTGATCTGTTAATATGTTGAAGTAATAATGTCCAGGATCAAAGTAATGTATAAAAATATTGTATTGGTGTGTATGTATGAAAAGTCAGTAACAGCGGCATCCCTTTGCTTTTGAGGGGGTTAAGTGAACCAATACGATGAGATGCCCGGGGTGGTCTTCTCAGGGGCTAAGGAGTACGATGTGTACAACTAGGGGGAGGCTGTCTCCTGACAGAGCGTGTCACTGCACAACAGGGGTGTCAGACGTGTTCCTTGAATGACCAGACAAACGCCAGCACCGTGCATGGAGCGAACGCTGCTGTCTGAGGGAGAGATGTCACGGCTCTGTTCCACTCGATTGGCACTTCTTGCTTCCTGTGGTGCTAGCGCCAGCACAAACATATTCTTCATTACTCTGAAGCACCGCCAATACACCGGACGGCAACCCCGATTACGTCATCAGTCACGTGACACTTCCCGGACACCACAGGAAGCAAGAAGCGCCGATCGAGAGGAATAGAGCCGGCAGGGGAAGGAGCAGTGCCCTCTAAGATGAGAGAGGTAAGTCCCCGGTACAGGGAGGAGACACACGGCTCACTGCTTTAGCGAGCGGTACTGCCGTGACATCTCTGTCATATTGAGTACATTCACTTTTCACCTCTTTACTTCCCTCCACTCTCTAACTCCTCTGGTTAACAATATGCAACACTGTAGTGCTGCCAATACACATTATACAACACAGTGACCCCAATTCATATTAAGACATTCTATGGAGGGCACCAGTGCTCATAGTTCATACTATGAAACATTATAGTGCCTCCTTACCATCATAACATCCACTACACATATCACTCCTTGAAAGTGTAATGTCACCCCAATCAAGCCAGACAACGGTCCTGACCCAATTGCTCAGTTATTTCCGCAAACTTGGTAGACATGTATAACCTCTAAGCCCCACTGCAATGACACCCCTACACGACTATACTTACACCCATGCTCTCTACAGACAATGTACACTTACCTTTTAGGCATTTCTCTTTTCTTTATTCCGCTTCTTTCTTCCTTTAGGAGTCTGGCAGAGGACACAATAAACTGATTTATTTGCCCCTCTTTTAAAAAATCTATTGCATCATTCTCTCTTTCCACAAACATACAAAATATAAATTCTGTGCTTCTATGTAAGGATATTTAGGAAAAGTGTGATTACACACAGATGAAAGTTCCAATTTTATCAAATATTATTTCCTCCTCTTCAGGGTAAAGGCCCCCCATACATCAGCGACTGATTGCAGCAATTTGCAATCGATTGTGTATAAAAATCTTTCCCTTTTTCAATCGATTGTGGTAATTCTGCAATCAATTTAAAAAGGGAAAGATTGTTATATATATATATATATACACTGTTATATATATATATATATACAGTTATATATATACACATACATATGTGTACACGCAAACATTTATATGTCCATACACACATATATATTTATATATATATACTCATATATATATATATACACATATATATAAACATATACATATATATATATATATATATATAATAACATACTAGTCCGGCACTCCTGTACAGTAGTAACTGCGCCCGGTGCCCTCACAGCCAGAAATAATCACGAATGAACAAGAGTGCGGCACTCAGGGCTGTAGAGAGTATAGAAACTGCAACACAACGAATGGTATACAACGTTTCAATGTATTAAGATTTTCGTCAGGTATACCAATCAATTGGCATGAAAGGCAGTGTGTATTAAGTGAACGAAGAGGGTGGACAGAAGAGTGAAGGGAGATGAGATCAGAGATGTAAATGGGAGAAGATTGGGTGAGGACTTTGTGAGTGTGAGAACCTTGAATTGGATTCTGAAAGGGAAGGGGAGCCAGTGGAGGGCTTGTAGGAGAGGGGAGGCAGATGTGGAGCATTTGGAGAGGAAAATGAACCGAGCAGCATCATTGAGGACAGACTGGAGAGGAGAGAGATGGGAATTTGGAAGGCCAGATATGAGGAGGTTACAGTAGTCCAATCTGGAGATGACCAGTGAATGTATGAGGGTTTGAGTGGAATCCTGGGTGAGAAAGGGTCTGATCTTGGAAATATTCCTGTTACGGACTGGAGTTTTTGTGGACCCGGGGTGGAAACAGAAGTAAAATTCAGGAACAGATTTAAATTGGAAAGTCAGTTGTTTTATATGGTTATTGGTAGACATGAAAATATACAGATAATAATTAGAGGCCAAATGTGAATAAACTTAGAACTGGGGTATGTGGATGATATGTCACTGTAGTGGGAGAGAACAAAGTCAATGTCCGAAAAAGTGGTAGAGATGTCTAAAATGGAATCCAGAATTGATGCAAATATGGCTGAATGAGATATCCTTGATGAATGGCTGAATGAGATATCCTGATATCTTGCAGAATGGCTTGAATGAGATATCCTTGATGAATGGCTGAACGGGAGTTAACAACCGGTACAAAACACGGGAGTGGGTACCCAGTGGGAAACAGGGCAGTCACCCCCAGACTGGAGACTGTGGGACTGGTCAGAACGGTGCTGGGAGATCTGTGGTAGCCGATTAGCTGACAAGAGGCAGAAATAGCACAGGAGCAGTAACAAGGCTTAGGAGCACAGGGAACTCTCTCATAGCAAGCTGTGAAACACGTTGCACTGTCAACTACAGGGAGCTCCAAACCCCCTTAAGTACACAGTAGCAGAGCGTGAATGGCTGGGAGAGACCACCTGATGCAATAGGCCCACTATGTCACATGACCTGAGGCAAGATGGCCGTGCCCAGACACTCTCAGCATGGTGATGCTGACAGCCTTACCCCTGCCAGCAGGACTCACAGACATCAGACCTCCATGCACACCCAGTGCCAGTCTCCAAGCAGCAGCTCCCCCGCCGGAAGGGCCACGCCACAGCGCCTGCACTGGTAAGCACTGCCGGCTCCTGGGAATTGATACACTGGTTGTGATAATTCCTGAGATGGAAACAACAGGACTGTGAGAGGCTCTGAATTTGTAGTTTGAAGGAGAGGGAAGAGTCCAGGATGACTCCAAGACAATGCACTTTGGGACTAGATTAGATCGTTATGTCATCTATTAATAAAGAAATAGTGGGAAATGAGGTTATGTGGGAGGGTGGCATCTAATGGCTTACTGTATTTCCTGGCCCTGTATATGTCTAAAATATTATATGTACTGCACTTTATACGAGGCAAACACTTGATAAGTGCTAATTATGCCCCCTTAATGTGCTGGTCTCACTTATTCTAAAATAAAGTATTTGAAAACCCCTTTTTAGAATTCCTGCATTTGCCCCTTCATACTACAATGGTACAAACATAATCCATCCTACACTTATAGTCATATCTTTCCTGTTTTTGCTTTGTGAATCTCACATTAAACTGTTCTTGCTTTATTCCTTATAGTGGTAAGGGTTTTCTGTTGACCATAATCTAACTCAAGTCACAGCAGTTATATGGGTTAGACAGGAGATAAAAGATTGTCGTAATTTCACAGTTAGTGACTGCATTAGAGAAACTATAACACTTTGCAGTCAATATCTAATTTTTTGAGTCATCTGTCTATGTTTTAATGAGCTTTGACTTCAACAAAATTGGTGTCATTATTCTTACTTACGTACTGCTTGTCTCTAGTGGGGTTTTTATGTTTTGGCTGTAGTGTCATTTTAGTATTAAAGAAAATACTGTAAAAAATAATTTACCTGAGCTCATTTGCATTTTTTGGGCTGCTAGGGGGTATATTTACTAAAGGGCAGTGAAGACGGTGCAATGCTCACAGCACTGCCTCAATTCCCACTATGGTTCTTACTGTGTGGAGTTTGTATATTCTCCATGTGCTTGTTGTGGATTTCCTCCGAGTGCTCCGGTTTCCTCCCAAACTCCAAAAATATAGGTTAAATGGCTCCCACCAAAAATTAACCCTAGTGTGTATGTGTGTGAGCCATAACTGCCTACTGTCTCTGATTGTCAGGGAGACTCCTAGAAATAGTAGCACTCTCCATGATTCCATGAAAAGTCTTACAATCTCCCTGACTGCAACCCCATTATGAAGCTGTTATATACAAAAAAATAGATATGTACATTTAAATTAGGGGTGTGCACCGGCCACTTTTCGTGTTTTGGTTTTGGATCTGGATCTTTCTTCGTGTTTTGGATCTGGATTGGTTTTGCCAAAACCACCCGTCCGTGTTTTGGGTTCTGGGTTTTGTGTTTGGAATCTGTATTTTTTTGAAAAAAAGCATAAAAACAGCTTAAATCACAGAATTTGTGTGTTTTTCTGCTCCTATGCAATTATTAACCTCAATAACCTTCATTTCCACTCATTTCCAGTCTATTCTGAACACCTCACACCTCACAATATTGTTTTTATGGCCAAAAGATTGCACCGAGGTAGCTGGATGACTATGCTAAGCGACACGAGTGGGCGGCACAAACACGTGGCATATCTAGGAGTGACACTGCAGTGGCAGACAGGATGGCAGTTTTAAAAACTAGGCCCCAAACAGTACATACTGCAAAGAAAAAAAAGAGGTGCAAGATGGAATTGTCCTTGGGCCCTCCCACCCACCCTTATGTTGTATAAATAGGACATGCACACTTTAACAAACCAATCATTTCAACGCCAGGGTCTGCCACATGACTGTGGCTGAAATGATTGGTTTGTTTGGGCCCCCACAAAACAAGCTGGCAATTAATGTGTCCCTGCACAAACTGGCTCTACGGAGGCAAGATGTCGTCCTCATCCTCCTCATCCACCGATTCCTTGGATAAAACAGGAAAAAGGGATTTAGGTGTCCCTGGACTGCTTACGGTCTTAGCCAAAGTTTCTGAACTTGACAGTAACTTTTTATGAACGCGCTGCAGGTGTCGTATAAGGGAGGATGTTTCTAGGTGGTTAACGTCCCTACCCCTACTTATTTCACCTTTACATATGGTACATATGGCAAGACAGTTGTTGTCCGGATTTGGATAGAAATATTGCCAGACCAAAAAGGTGGAATGTTTGGTCTTCTGCCCAGGCATGACCGTGATGGGCTTTTTCATCCCACGGACAACAATTGTCTCCCCCGGAGCCTGATTTAAACAAACCACATCACCATCAGAATCCTCCTCGCCAACTTCCTCCTCAGCGCCAGCTACACCAGTATCCTCATCCTGTTGTACTTCAACAGTGACATCTTCAATTTGCATATCAGCAAGTGGACTGTGGGTGCTCCTTTCAGCACTTGCAGGGGGCGTGCAAATGGTTGAAAGAGCCACCTCTTTCCGTCCAGTGCTGGGAAGGTCAGGCATTGCAACCGCCACCACACTTGGACTCTCCTTGGGGATTTGTGATATCTTCTTAGAATGCACAGTTCTTCGCTGTGCTTTTGCCAGCTTAACTCGTTTGATTTTTCGTCATGTGAAGCTGAACCACTAGTCATGAACATAGGGAAAGACCTTAGCCGTTCCTTGCCACTCCGTGTCGTAAATGGCATATTGGCAAGTTTGCGTTTCTCTTCAGATGATTTAAATGTTTTTTTCAAGGTCATTTTCCTGAACTTTGTCATTTGGAATTGTATGTGCCCTCTACTATGACATTTGGCATCGGCCTTGGCAGACGACGTTGATGGCATGTTATCGTCTATTTCATGACTAGTTGCAGCAGCTTCAGCACTAGGAGGAAGTGGTTCTTGATTTCTCCCTATTTTATTTTTATCGGAGAAAGTTTGGTCCTCCATTTATGTTATATTGATATATATACGTGCGGCTAAGGCGCACACAAACACAGAAAATATTTTTTTATTTTTGTTGGAGACTAGTGCACTTTGTGGGTTACACCACCCTTTAAGAAATGAGCCAGCCGGCCCTTTACTTATGGGACACAGGCGCACGCTTGGAGCTGCTCCTTCGTTGATGCACGTGCAGCTACAGCCCACACAATTCACAAACAGAGAAAATATTTTTTTATTTTGTTTGGAGTGCCCTTTGGGGGTCACAGCACCCTTTAACGTACAAGCCAGCTGGCCTTTTACATATGGGACACAGGCGCACGCTTGGCGCTGCTCCTTCGTTGATGCACGTGCAGCCGCAGTGCACACAATTCACAAACTCAGAATTTTTTTTTTTTTATTTTGTTTGGAGTGCCCTCTGGGGGTTACAGCACCCTTTAGCGGTCAATCCAGCTGGCCCTTTATTTATGGGACACAGGCGTACGCTTGGTACTACTTTGTTGATGCACATGCGGCTACTGCGCATACAATTCACAAACACAAAAAAATATTTTTTTTTATTTTGTTTGGAGTGCCCTTTGGGGGTTACAGCACCCTTTAACGGACAAGCCAGCCGGCCTTTTACTTATGGGACACAGGTGCACGCTTGGTGCTGCTCCTTTGTTGATGCACGTGCAGCCACAGTGCACACAATTCACAAACACAAAAAAATATTTTTTTTTATTTTGTTTGGAGTGCCCTTTGGGGGTTACAGCACCCTTTAACGGACAAGCCAGCTGGCCTTTTACTTATGGGACACAGGCGCACGCTTGGCGCTGCTCCTTTGTTGATGCACGTGCAGCCACAGTGCACACAATTCACAAACACAGAGAAAATAATTTTTTTTTTGCACTTGGGGGGAGCACCCCTGATGGACAGAGTTCCCCCTGGACAACACTACAGCACCCCTTTAGCACTGGGACACTGCACAGGACATTGGAGTGGACACAGCCCCTATGGACAACTGACTGCACAACACAGTCCAGCCAGCCCCCTTGGACTTTAAAGGAGTGGACACAGCCCCTATGGACAACAGCAGCGCAGTGCAGCACAGCACAGCACAACACTACACTGCACTACACTACGCAGCCCAGCCAGCCCTAACTCCCACCCTCCCTCTTCACTGTCCACAGCCGAGTGAGAAAATGGCGCCAACGCGGGTACCTTATATAGGATCCAAAACCCCGCGAGACCTGGAAGGCGGGATGATGAAGTTTTGCCTCGATTTCAGATCCGAGTCAGGTGGGAAAAGTCGAGCCTGACTCGGATCGGCCTCGGATTGGGGGGGCTCGGGGGGGTTCGGATTTCAGAAATCCGAACCCGCTCACCCCTAATTTAAATAGGATCATTAGTATAATTTACCTGCATTGGTTATAAGGCACAATGATCCGTATGGCTACATGCATTTTCTGAAAAGTATCAGTGTCTTTTCATCACCAAGTAGCACTTACTAACTGCTTTGGGGCTCATTTACATTTGTATGTAAAATAATTTTATAATACGCCTCTCAGACGTAGCAGTACACGTCCACTTTAACGCACGGGTATAGGTGTTTGCTTCAAAGACAGAACTATGGGAGACAATGGAGGCACCTGCCACCGGGCTCCAGCACTGCCCACAATATATTCACCCCACTTAGGGCTGTAATTATGTACCCGGAGTGTACCGTTACGGCCGCCCAATACATGGCACCTCTTCCTAGCACCTGAAAAGCCACTATACACTAGTGCAGAGCTCTGTGTCAGACCATCAGCTGCCACCTCCATCTATCTACAATATATCCTGTCCCTACTCATTGGTGTTGCTGCTCCTCAGTACGTTCATTTGTCAGTGTGACAAGCAGTGGCGTAACTAGGGGTGGTCGGGCAGGGTGCGTGCCCTGGGCGCCGTGGGAATGGCGGCGCGGGGGGCGCCGCCGGCAATGGTCCGGCCCGCCCTAGTTAGCCACAAGTGTAGCGCCGACTGCAGCGATTGCGGTTGGCGCTACACATTTACACAGGACCGGCGCTAGGCTTCCAGCGCCGGTCCTGTGCTGCACACCTGAGCCCGTTCCCTCCCCCTGAGCACTCGCCAGATAGACTCTCATTGACTGCAGCAGCACCCACTGCAAGAGCCGGACTTCCGTCCGGCTCCTGCAGTGGGTAATGGGACTGACCCACTGCAGGAGCCGTATGTCCCATAATGCTGAGTGCGCCAGCCCGGGAGGACTGGCGGGCAGCGGTGGGAGCGGCATCGCGGACCGGAGCAGCAGGTAAGTATGTTTTTATATATATATACATATATATATATTTTTTAACCTATCTGCAGAATGGGGGAGGGGGGTGGCTACTACTGGAAGGACCTCTACTGGGGGTGGGGGCACCATTATTGGGAGGACCTCTTCTGGGGGGGCTACTACTGGGGGCACTTAATCGGGAGGGGGAACCTCTACTGGGGACTACTACTTGGGGGGGAACTACCATTGGGGGCATTATAAAAGGGGCCTACTAGTAGAGGCACTGCACTCGGGGGACCACTATTGGGGGCAATAATAGGAAGGGCCACAACAGGGGGCACTGGATAGGGGGGATCACTACTGGGTGTCTGCATAAGGGGACCACTACTGGGAAAACTGCATGGGGGGACTACTGCTTGGGGCACTATATAAAGGGCACTGCATGGGGGGGATTACTACTGGGGGCACCATATAAAGGGCACTGCATAAGGGGATACTGCTACTGGGCACACTGCATTGTGGGGACTGCTACTGGGGGCACTGCATAAGGGGGAACACTACATGGGGCACTGCATTTGGGGGGACCACTACTGGGGATACTGTATAAGGGGCATTACTATGGGTCTGCATAAGAGGGACCACAACTCCATACTGGTGGTACTGTATAAGGGGTACTACTGGAGTTAAGGTGCATATGGGTAGGAATGTTCAGTGTGAAAATAAAGGGGTGTGTCATGTTGACACGCCCCATTTTTAAGTGACCACACCCATTTTTGCCGCACATCGGGGGGGGCTCCCTTTTCAAATTTGCCCTGGGCTCCAAATACCCTAGTTACGCCACTGGTGACAAGTCCAGCGCCCCCTCACCCACAACTCTCTGTCTCACTCCTCCATGGCATTCCTATATTCTGTGTGCAACTGCAGGTGTATCTGCTTGCGAAATGCTACATTACAGTGTCAGCGGCTATGAGAGGGGGCAGCAAATTATAACTTGCCTCCGGGCATCTGGGATGAATTTACACCACTGGTTTGCTTCACAAACTCCCTGAAATGCTTTTTGAAAAGTAGGCAAGTATGGTGTGAGCATGTGGTAGGGAATATAGATTGTAAACTCCACTGGGGCAGTGACTGATGTGAATGGCCAAATATTTTCTGTAAAGTGCTGCAGAAGATATGTGTGCCAAATAAATAAATAAAGGTCCATTTTGATCAATGTAAAATCAATTAAAATTGATCAACATCGATGTTGTGTTTCTGTGGCTAAATCACACATTTACTAATATTTAAAAAAAAAAAATTGTCTGTTAGTAAATGTGTGACACACAGCATCGATGTTGAGTGATTTTGATCCATTTTCATTGATTTTAAATGGTTCAAAATAATTAAAAATTGCCCTTTAGTAAATATATCCATAAGAGTGAATTGAAGAACAAAATGAATAATTGTATGAGGTGAGATCAGCAGGGACAGAACTATTGGAGACAAAGGAGGCGCCTGCCGCAGGGTGCCAGCCCTGAAGGGGCACCTCCTCCATTGCCCACAATATATTCACCCTACTTAAGGCTATTCTGTATTAGTGTTTTTGTGAATATGTAATAGATAGGCACCATATTTATTTTCCAAATTTTTCAGGGGGGAGGCACCAAATTATAACTTGCCTCTGGGCGTCTGGGATGAATTTACGCCACTGGAGATCAGTATTCATTTTGTAGAGTTGTGTTAATATACTGCAGATGTGTCCTCATACATTTAGTCTCAATACGCCATGCGGCGTGAGACGCCTGGTGCAAGTGAACCACGTGGAATGGTGTGGCAAACTTTTGTTTCAATTTGCATCTTATTTGTATTTAATGTGTACTAGTAGAGACTCCAAGGTTGCGAGTTTAGCAGCGTTAAATATGTACAGAGTTACAGATGAAGCACAATGGAATTTGGCATGAAAAAAGCCACTGCATAGTAGCACTTTATGTACATATTCTAATGCATTTTGCACACAGATGTACAAGTGTTGCATAAAAAATTAATCAGTGCAGTCATAGTTATCAGTTATAAGACACATATTCAAGCTAAAAAGATGTGAAAAAGATGGTCAGCACAAGCCAAGTTGCACATGACCTAGTGCACCGAGAAGGACTGTTTGGCACCAGTTCTGCAACAGGGTATGAGGACACATCTGTAGGTATTATAAGCAGGTATTATACAGTATCAATTCGGTAAGATTGTCAAGATGGATTTTTTTAAAGGAGTCTAATATTAAAATGGCATTTACTTTTAACTTGATGCATAACTTACCTCAATCTCTTTTTTTTTAATTAACATACCTTATTAAATGTATATAAATGGTTAATTTCTAATTCAATTATTCTTCACATTTTTTTTTTCATACCATAATGAATTTAGAAACTCTACCTGCCTGCTACTGTATCTTAGACCACCACACAGTTGTAACAGCTCTAAATTCTCAATAGAATCTATTTAGCTGTTTGTACCTTGAAAAAAGGTAAGAACAGAGCATTATGGATGAGAATAAATCGCTTCATAGAAAAACATTAAAATATTGTCTTGCTACCTGTCTTTGCCAAGTCATTGTTCTGTAATAAAGCCTTTAAATGCAAATGACAAGAATATATAAATATTTGTGAATACTCCAAGGTGCAGCAATGATAACAAACAACCTACAAGTGAAAATGTAACTGAATAAAATAAAAGCAGAAAAACCTTGTGTAATTACTTTTTCAAATTTAGTATCAATTATAAAGTATATTCCTTATTATGGCATTTTATTTACAGTAGTTAAATACATTTTATACATTCACAAATAATATTTTTAATATCAAATATATTTATTATACATAATGATAACATTAATAAAATATATTTAATAATTAATATAAATTACCACTTACAGATCTAGTAGGTTGATGTTTTGTCTTTTTATAAATGTTATGATTATCATAAAAACTACACTTTTATCATGTTATCTTTATTTGAATGTTTTGTTCTAATACATTTTAATGTATTTGTTTTTATTCTACAATTTGTTGTGCTGAGTTTATATTATATACAGTATGTGTTTAATATTGTATTTGTTTATAATTTACACAATATGTATATGTACTGTAGATATTTTAAAGCCCATGCAATATATAGTTTTTTATATTTATTTATTCACTCTCTAATTTACATTGACCTAGTACAAAACATTTACACTTTTTAGCTTTAAAGAACTTATAAGTCATTCAACAAAATTACAAATTATAGCGTTTAAAATTTGGGTCCAATAAATGTAATGGCTAATTAACAATAAATGCATTGAAAGAGCAACAATTGATGTCCACGGTAGTATCCTAAAATATTAATTCTTGTGTTTGGGGAGATGTCAATCAGTTTAATTTCCTACATTACCACATGACACTAATTAGTTTAATATTTAGTGTAAACATTTAAGCTAGTGTATATATATACTCTGTTTTATGTAGCAGAAATTGCTCCCTGTATTTATGCAGTTTAAAAGTATTGTAAAAATATAAATAAATTAAATGCTTAAATTCCTATCTCAGATGATGAGATATGTTTAAGGAAAGGTCAAACTGTTTTTATTATGAGCACTGTGGAGGGAACTGTACTTTCCCTGCTGGGATTTTAATATAACTATTTAGAGTGCAATTAATAATGAATTGTTATAATCTAGTTACCTCATTATGTTTATGCTGAAGGTAGGCTATTTTTCATTTTGGTTATGTTTTTAGTCTTTCTGTATTTTGTACCAATTTAAAAATGTAATGTTTCAACCACAAAACTCTGAATAAAATTCTGAATTAGGAATTCCTTTATTATTCCTAAATCTATGTATAAATTAACAAAATATACAGTCTTTATAATTTTGAAATAGTCTTGTTAGTACATTTTTATTTAAAGATTCTTCATTTTATCATAAATGTGAAATTACTGGGAATTTGCAAGATACTCTTTTGTCCATTTTAAAAACAAGATCAGCTTATAAAGACTACAGGCAAATAAACTCACTGTTAAAGCAGTATGCATCAGCATATTTTTGTGTAAACATATTGTTATATCACATATTCCAGAGCTATATAGCTAAATATAATAACAAAATATTTAATAAAAAAATATTTTGTTTATTTAATATTTTTGTTATAAAGATATTCAGATATGATGTCTACATTCAAGATGTCGACAGCAGAAGGTCGACAGACATTCATGAAGTTTCTACTGTATGGTTAAAATGTTGATATCTTCAATTTGATGACATCATAAATGTTGATGACATTGCCATAGGCCTCAGGCAGTGGCGGGCTGGGCTGGGGGGCAGGGTGCCATGTGCCTCCTGGGCCACAGCGCCATGCGGGCTGCGGGCAGTCTGTGTCTCTGTGACACAGGCTGCACTGCGTGTGTAGCGCTGACCGGACGGAGTTCGGTCAGCGCTTCACTGACTAACACACAGCCGCTGGCTCCGGCAGCTGTGTGTTTGTTTTGATCAGCAGCCAATGAGAGTCTGACAAACTCTCAGTAGCTGCTGCTGCGCCCACTGCAGGAGCCGCTCCATTTTCCAGCTCCGCAGTGGGCAATGGGAGAGGCGTCATGACGTCATATGACGTCTCTCCCATAATGCAGAGCGGCCCGGCCCGGAAGGACAGACGGAGGAGCGGATGGCTGCAGTGGGAGCGGGGACTCAGGTAAGTGGTTTTTTTTATATTTTCTTATTACGTGTGTCTACTGGCGGGGGCTGGCACTACAAGGGGGAGACCACTACTGGGGCACTACAAAGGGGGGGACTACTATTACTGGGGACTTCTACTACTGGGGGCACTACAAGGGGGGGCTACTACTACTGGGGACTACTACTACTGGGGGCACTACAAGGGGGGGACTACTACTACTGTGGGCACTACAAGGGGGGACAACTACTACTTTTGAGTACTACTACTACTGGAGACACTACAAGGGGGGGCTACTACTACTGGGGGCACTACAAGGGGGGACTACTACTACTGGGGGCACTACAAGGGGGGACTACTACTAGGGGCACTACAAGTGGAGGGGACTACTACTGGGGGCACTTTATAGGGGGGAGGGGACTACTACTAGGGGCACTGCATAGGGAGGAGACTACAACTGGGGACACTATTTAAGGGGAACTGCATAAGGGTTACCACTATTGGGGGCACTGCATGGGGGGTGGACTGCTACTGGGGCACTATATAAGGGACACTGCATAGGGGGTACAACTATTGGGGGAACTATATAAGGGGCTTACTACTGGGGGCACAAGGGTCACTGCACAGGGGCGACCACTACTGGGGCCACTATATAAGGGGCTTACTACTAGGGGCACAAGGGGCACTGCATCGGGGGGATCACTACACTGGAGGCCTGCATAAGGGGGTCCTCTCCTGGGACACAGGGGGGCACTGCATATGGGCACTACGACAGGGGGCTGCCCCTAATCTTTATTTTTACTTTACATTAATCCCATATGGACCCGCCTCCTCCCTGGAACACTTGAGGGGGGGGTCGCTGTAGCCGTAACATTCTTCGGGTACCCTGGCTACACACGCTACTCCTCTGCCAGAGCCGCCTGCATGCATTTGCCCCCCAGGCTAAAAGTTGCCAGCCAGCCCCTGGCCTCAGGGTTGGGTTTAGTATTGGTTAGGGATAGAATGACACTAAAAACATATTGTCAACATTTCAACAATTTCAGCATTTCGTCAGTATCAGCATGCTGAATGTCGAAATGGTCAATGTCATGTCAACATATTTGATGTCAAAATTATGACGATGTCGATATTCACATATCAACCAAATGAACATCGACACTCCAAAAATATACTGGTAGGTTAATTGGCTCCCAACACAAATTAAGCCTAGTATGTATGTGTGTGCGCATGTGATAGGGAATATAGGGCATCATTCAGAGGCGGTCGTAGAATGCAAGCGGTCGCTCAGAAACAGGGCGGCCACTTGCATCCTGAACGGCCGCCTCCATGTCGGTCGTTAGGCTATGGGTTAACACCCACAGCTCTAACGACTGCTAAGGGAGATGGTCGCAATGATCAAGACCATTGCGACCATCGGGGCTTACGATGGGACCCTAGGGTAGGGTCTCGTCAACCTTAAGCCCCAGGGAGCTTCCTGCTCTGTTTGAGCAGGAAGCTCCCCACTGACATCACTGATGATGTCAGTGGGGACGCCCACAAACCGGCAAGCGTTCCGAAAGGAACGCCTCCATTTGGCCGGGCACGCCCCCTGCCTGCTCAGCAAATGGAGTGAGCTGTCAATCAACATCGACAGCTCGCTCCGTCTGCTTCGAGCCCGCTAACAACGGGTGATCCGTCGTTAGCGGGGGCTCGCGCATGTGCACGATGGAGCAGTCTCCGTCATGCGCATGCCCTGTGGACCAACATCGAGTCGGTTGCGAGCGCTCAGCGCTTGCGACCGACTCTGAATAAGGTCCCTAGAGTGTAAGCTCCACTGGGTGAGGGACTAGTGTGAATGGGCAAATATTCTCTGTAAAGCGCTGCGGAATATGTGTGCGCTATATAAATAACTGGTAATAAATAAATAAATAAATTGAGAATGTCAACAAAATGTATCACATTCATTATAAATGACAAAAATATAAAATGCACGTAATGATTCTTTTATGAGATATATGGTTGCCAGTCTCCAGTATATTTACTAACAGATAATAAAAAAAATTTAAAAGTTTTACCAGTTCTTGAAAAGAAGATGCGTTACTGAACATTCGCCCATTTGCAGAATTCATCTTGCATCTAATTGCACTGTGCTTGCTATTCAATTGCACTAAACCAAGTGTACACAATTAAAAGTGATGCAGAGTCATACATATTTCAGTAGCATTTGTGACTGTGCAGGTGTAACTAGAATGTAATGGGGCATTTGAACTTAAAGAAAGCTCAGAAAGGGTATGCCACTGCAACTGCAGGTTATGCAGGGATGGATAAAAGCGTCAACACAACTGTTTTCAATGACATCTCAATGACATCTTTGCATCTGGTATAGGGCTACAGCAAGTGATCAGTGATGCTGATTACAAGTATCAAACCAAGCATATAGATAGGGGGCATGTGCACCCCAAGTAAAGTACAACTTTACATAAGGGCAAACATATGTATTTTTTTCTATGCATGCAATGACAGAGCATCTGCAGCAAGTTGAGTTCAACATTAGGCACTAACTGTAAATGTACAAAATATCATTGAAGCTACTGAACTACTCTTACAAGTGGCAATATGTTCTTTTAGATTTCAAGGAATTAATACATGAACAACAAAGTGACACCATAACAGTTCCCAATACAATATTAATTTATAATACTCTGGGAGATCATTTCAGTAGCCAGTCAGTGATCACATCCAGGGAGATTCCGCTGTCGTTTTGACACCTATGTGCTTAGGGAGAGGTTAGCTGAATGCTGTCAGTTTATTCATTAGTACCAGGGTGAGGCTAATGAGCTGCCCTACTCAGTAACCCTCTATAAACACTTCTAGGTGTTGGCTCCCCAGAGTACTCACACCATAAAAGGCAATAACATACATTGGTACAGTACAGCATAGCAGTTTCTTAAAAGGATGTAACCTTTGTATGCACAAGTAATAGCTTAAAATATACATAAAGTTAAAAGGCTATAACCACAGTAAAAAGCATACCATATTTAGCGCCCTTACAACTACATATGCTTTAACATGTTCTACATCATGAGTTATGTTGTAAACCCTTTATTTATAATTTCTTCCAATTTTCTAGATTTCTTCTTTGTTTAATACCTTGTCATATTACAAACTTAAAACAGTTAGTTAGTTAATATCCTCAGTGTATTTCATTAGAATTAATGGTGGTCTTAAATCCATGGCTTCCTCTTGTCTGTTCTCTTTGTAGCACTCTGTTTGTTCATTTAAGCTAACACATCACAAAAGACAATCAATATATATCTATACACTTATCCTGAAGGTTTTTTTATGTTTGAAGCTTGACTGTCTTCACATTGAATACAGCCTGCAGCAGTAAGTGATTCAATTGAACTTGAGGTCTTATGAACGAACATCCACAATGACAATTGATGTGAAATAAATATATGTTTTTTGTTTTTTTAATTTACTTAGGAAGGTGATGTGTGTAGCATACTAATGAGCAGATGTTTTTTTTAGTTATTAGTTAAATAAAGTTGTTGAATATACAAGTTTATTTTATATTGTTAATGCCAAATATCTAACATATAATATTAAATTCTACAAATAACATCATAGCATTAATTATTCTGTACCTGAAGAAGGGGAAGAAGTCCCCCTCTCCCCCCAACACCTTCTGTGTTTAGCTATACCCACTAAACTAAATCAGATTGGATAAGCATATCTGTATAATGCAATTGGGGTAAGTGTAGGGACGAGGGGAAGGGGAGAGGAGATCTACTGTAGACTCTGCATTTGTCAGGTCCAGTATACTACCTTACATGAAAAAAATAGTATTTTATAAAATTAATACATTAGTAAAATAAAAATAAAAGGTCATTGTCTGTAAATGTTCATAAAATTACTAATAAAGATGTTGAAGATTTGGCTACTATGATTGAAACCATATCTTCTTCATTGAGTGCTCCCAGAAGTAATAAATAAACCTTACAAAAGTTAAAGGAACAAAGGTTACAATCAAATGAAAAATGTGCAGATCTATTATCATTGAGATGACAAATGGATTATGCAGAACTTGTATTTTCTAGCAAATTGGTTATTACACCCAAAAGTATTGATGTAATAAAGTTATATTTTACATAATAAAACATCATTATCTATACAGATAATTGAATCATACAGTCTAATATCATTGTCTTATTAGTTATATAGCTTGTAAGAGATAGAAAAAAATGTTCTCAACTAAAACAAGGATTTAGTCAAGCATCTTAGCCATGATGGCATCTTGTGCCTGTTGTGCGCATAGTGCCCTGGTCATTTACCGTCAAACCCCCCGATCATACATCAGGGAGACGTAGTATCCGCGCAGGTAACATGCACTGATGACACTTCAACGCTTCATACATCTCCCCCAAGATCTGATAAATCTCCTTTAATCATAACCGGGGCTGAGGGGTTAGAATAGAGGGCTCTAGTTATTTAAATATACAAGAGACAAGTAGTATGTGCTGAAAAAGCCCCCCCATGGCTTATACTGGAGTCATGCCCGCATGGTATGCAGCTGAGTAGCGTACCATGCGGGCCGCGGTGCAGACTGTGTCTCTGTGACACAGCCGCACCGCGTGTGTAGCGCTGACCGGACGGAGTTTGGTCAGCACTACACACTGCCAAACACACAGCCGCCGGAGCCGGCAGCTGTGTGTTTGTTGTAATCAACAGCCGATGAGAGTCTGTCAGACTCTCATCGGCTGCTGCTGCTCCCACTGTGGGAGCCATCTTCCGGCTCCCGCAGTTGGTAATGGGAGAGATGTCGTCATGACGACGTCTCTCCCATAATGCAAAGCAGCCAGTGGCAGCGTCGGGACCAGGAGCGGGGTTTCAGGTAAGTGGTTTTTTATTTTTTTATTACATCTCTCTCTACTGGGGGGGCTACTACTGGGGGCAGTACCAGGGGGGGTAACTACTGGGGGCACTACCAGGGGTGATTAATACTGGGGGCACTACAAGGGGGGGTATTACTACTGGGGGCACTACCAGAGTGGGAATATTACTACTGGGGGCAGTACCAGGGGGGGATTACTACTGGGGCACTACCAGGGGGGATATTGCTACTGGGGGCACTACCAGGGGGGGTATTACTACTGGGGGCACTACCAGGGGGGTATTACTACTGGGGGCACTACCAGAGGGGGAATATTACTACTGGGGCAGTACCAGGGGGGATTAATACTGGGGGCACTACCAGGGGGGATATTGCTACTGGGAGCACTACCAGGGGGGTATTACTACTGGGGGCACTACCAGGGGGGTATTACTACTGGGGCACTACCAGAGGGGGGATATTACTACTGGGGGCAGTACCAGGGGAGGGATTACTGCCAGTAGCTGCTGCATTCCCACCCTAGGCTTATACTCGAGTCAATAAGTTTTCCCAGTTTTTTGTGGTAAAATTAGGTACCTCGGCTTATATTCGGGTCGACTTATACTCGAGTATATATGGTAATTACTTACAGTACTGTATCTCAAGTTCTGGAATTTCAAGGATAACTAATGTCCACTTTTTAATAGAGATGAGCGGTTCGGTTTTGACTCGGTTAAGTTCGGATCTATCACATGTTTTGGAATGCCAATAAGATAAATCCAAACTTTTTGCTAATTTGGTGGAAAGAACTGAGTAAGACTGAACCGCTCTTCTCTACTTTTTACCTATCAAATGTGTAATATGCTAAATTCATAAAGAAACTGCTGTCGGAGCAGTCTTTTATTAATGCAACATTGCTTTTGTGGTTTTATCACATTTGTAACTTATGTGATGTTTATTTAACAGTGTTGTGCTTTTAGCTATAAACCAACCTTTTTCCAAGAACAAATATTTTTTTGTATAGATTTTTGGGCTAAATGTGAGTAATGTATTACCTTTCTTTTTTATCTTTTCTCTGGAACTCAGCTCAATCGATATGTATATCTTTGTGGTCTGTTTTTTTCAAGGAAAATAAATGTACTAAAGTAAAAGGGTATCTGAGGGCTCTGCTCTTGAGTGCAAAAAGGATTTTATGCACCTACTGTACCACAAATTTCAATGTATAGAAGTGTACTCGTAGTCATACACTGCGTGCCAGGTCCCGTATGAGACGTCTGCACCGATCATCAACAGAGCCTGAATCTGTGTAACAAGGGCTCTGATTCAAATAGCCGCAGCTTTTGCCATGTTCCATTGCGCTTCAGCTGCGACTTTGTATGCATGTTATTACCTGTATAGCGTAAAAGTGATAAGTGTATGAGGACACATCTGTTTTGCGTAAATATTTATTTGTGAATGCAAATCTTCTAGCACTACACTGATAATATACAGTAGATAAGGTGGTAAGCATATGTAGATATATGAATGCAATATATGCTTTTTCAAATTCTGTCAGATACAATCTGTTAGAGAATGTATCTTACCACTGACAAAATGTAGAAAGATGCCCAAAAAGTCTCCAATGATAACTTAGGGCCTGATTCAGAGCCAGACGCTCTGACCAGAGCGCTCGCTCTGAATCAGGGCCCTCCTACATGAAAATGTAGCGTCCTCCTGGACGCTCGCATAGCTGTGGGTGACCACCGACAGCTTATGCGAGCGTCCATGATGATGGTCGCGATGGTCAAGACCCTCGCGACCATCGGGCTTGCGATGGAGAACCTGCAGTAGGGTCTCGCTACCGCAAGCCCTGGAGTGATTTTGGCTCTATCAGAGCCAAAATCACTCCCACTGACATCACTAGTGATGTCAGTGGGGCCGGCTTCAGACGGTAGGCATTCCCATGGGAACGCCTCCGTCTGGCAGCACCGCCCCCGGCACACCCACCAAAGGGGGCATGCTGTCAATCAACATCGACAGCGCGCCCCCTTTGGTGCGAGACCCGAAGCGACGGATACCCGTCGCTAGCCGGGTCTCGTGCATGCGCACAACGGAGCTCCCTCCGTCGTGCGCATGCGCAGTGGGGTAACATCGACCCGCTTGCAAGCGTCCTGCGCTCGCGAGTGGGTCTGAATGACCCCTTAGTGCCTTACTCAGAGATGGACTGTATTGCACAGCTGTAAGGAAGTGGCTGTGCAGTACAGCCCAACTGAAGTGCAAATGCAGCAGGAGGTGTCTGTTAAAAATAGACACCTCCTTGCTGCATCTGCAATCTGAGTGCAGCATCTGTAGACACTTCCTCGGATCACCATCAACACGTCCCCACTCCATCCCCCAAACCAGGGGCATTTCTAGAGAGGAAGGGGCTTGTGTGCAGTCTCCGTAGTTATAGACGCTATAGTTATAGTGCCGTAGTTATAGACTCTGGGCCCTAGAGTGCGCCCAGAGTCTATAGAATATGCGCTGGTCACCGGCACAACTACGGGAAAATAGCCACGGCGGCCATTTTCCAGTCGTATCTACAGCGCCAGACCCACACGCCGACCTGGGACTCCGGAGACATAAGTAATACTATAGGTGCAGGGTGTGCGGTGCAGGGCCCTCCTGGACCCACGGGCCCGTGTGCCCCGCACACCCTGCACCCATTATAGATACGCCCCTGCCCCAAACGCTGTAACATGTCTATCAAGATGGTGCTTGGAGGATCTGTGAGCGAGATCGCAGCACTCATGCTGCACATGCGCTGAACGGGTTCTGCGCAGACCCCAAAATACGGGAGATGTGCATTGTGCGTTTATGATATTATCTTTTAAAAAGTATTCTTCCATTAGCACTGCTTATTACTTTCAATGAATGTTCTATTATTATTATTTTGCTTTTTAGTCGTTCTTCCAATTGAATGTGTAATAATTTTGCAATACTGTATTTTTGCAGCAGTGTTTCTTATTCACACCTCCAATAAAGAAATATTTATATATTTATATTATATATATATATATATATATATATAATTATATATATATATATATAATTATATATATATATATATATATATATATATAGGTTTGGCATGCCTTTAGAGAACATGAAGATTAATCCTATATGGTGCTAAATCTAAGTATTTTTGCCAGCTCTTAATATTGCCAGTCAGGTCAAGGATAAGCAACTCATGCTGCCCCAGATACTTGCTGTGATACAGAGCCCATTACAGATTTTGCCCTTGAACACTGTATTCTACGTAATTGACCATATTTCATAATTGCTGACAATTCAGTAACGTCTGTAAGGAGAAATGAATGGTATGAATACTAAATGTGTGTTCTTTTCTGCAAGGTCGTATTACTGCACTAAACCAGATAAAATAAGTTGTGTTTTACACGTGTTCCTAAATTGTCAATAATTTTCAAGTGCAAATGTCAAGCAAAATGTGCAGATTGTTCTTCCAGAAAGTATTTGCAGTGGTCATTATAGAGAACCTATAAAAAATATAACATTTACAATATATGTTGTTGTTGGTTCCTATCTAATAAAGAAAACTTTACCATTTTATTGGATATGAAACTTATATCTAGCTACTCTAGCAACACAGTAAAGCCAAAAGATGCAATTATTAATCAACAAAGACTAATCATTTAATTTAATATACTACAAAATAAAGCTTTCCCTGCGTTCATATATAAATGTATGTCACTTGTGTGTACTAAGAAGCAATAATATTTTTTTTTGTTTAAAAACTGGTATTGATGGTAAGGTAAAAATGCCTCTGAATACAAATCATTGTTAGGAATATAAGAATACCATTAGTCTTATCCTTACTAGAACTATCTGTACATACTTATTATTTTACACTTATGTTTTCATGTAAAATCATGATTTTGAGAATATATCTGTATAATAATTCTCTATGGTCTGTCCCATCTCCAGCATGCATGCACAGTGGGAGTAGGGGAGAACCCAATCCCTCCAATGGCTCACACTACTGGGTAGATGGGATAGACCTAAGAGAGTAAGAGTACGGGGTAAGTATGGGGGTGGGATGGAACAGAGCGGGGGGTGGAGCAAGACAGAGCAGGTTGGGGGGGGGGGCGGAAGATCAAGGTGACGCCTTAGCTATAAGTAAATATTTTTCAATATAAATTAATTAATGTAGACAGCAACATTGAATAATTGAGCTCATTGCAATACACACCAATACCACAGCTGTAATACTGTATCAAGTTGTTAGAGATTGATGAGACCATCATACATTGTTAAAAATTTAGGGGGATTTGAACTGGAAAATCTTCCAACTAAACTGAAAATGAAATCACTAAAAATTATTTGATCAGTGGAATTGCTAAAAAAAACCTCTATTGAGAAAATGCAACTGAAACATATTTACATTACTTTGATGAGATTTGTTCATCTACATCCAGCAATGAGTCTAGAGATGTCTAGAAAAAAGTCATACCAAGTTTACATTTCTACAACTGCATGGTGTTTTTTACATGTATATAATAGTTGTGTGAGTTCTCTTTCCATCTCTAACATGCCTGAGCAGTGAGAGTCAATGCGCACACTTGTTTGAGATGAGAGCAGTGGATAGAGAGGGAGCGGGGCCAGACAGAGTGGGGGGTGGGGTGGAGCTGCAGATTGAGATGACAAGACATGTGCCAGGTTCCTTTACTAGTAAACAATAAACAGAGAATAAAGTGTTCATAATTAACTAAAAAGTCCATTGTGTATTCCTGCAGCCTGTTACCATTTTTGGAATGGGATATTTCTTTAACAGCACAGACATGGGGACTGACTCTGAGTTGAATGCATCTCTTCTCATGGATGCAAATAGCAAGTTGTAGCATGCAGTGCATGTGGAGAAGTGAATATAGACATTTTTGCATTTCTCCATCCAATTCTGAGTCGGAGGGATCTTTGCTGGTTCTCACACTCAGTGAAATGGGCCTTACTGAAAGGGAACTGGATGGTAACATTGTGATCTCATGGAATTGATCTGTCATGTGGGAGTACCAGGGTATTTTCGTAGGTGTGTACAGGGAAGGGAAGCCTGTCTCAGATGGATCTCTTGCACCTAGAATGGGGCAGGTGTAAGTGATATAACTAATAATTATGGCTGCAGCCGTGGATGGAAAAACAGTGGGTGGAGCAACTTCCCCCTTGAAGACTCACGGATCCTCGCATTAGCCCTTTGGAAACTCATTTTAGAATAAGGCTTCCGAGGCATCATGCAAACACTTTTACTTTGTGTCTGACTTAGAATCAGCCCCATAGATACAGTAATAACATGCTTGATTGGTTTTTGCAGAAAAGCATTTTGTGAGTTTGGTAACTTCAAACACAGGGTCGGGGCCAGTGACATAGGCATAACTACCATAGCTGCAAGGGGTGCAGCTGCTATGGGGCCCAGAGCTGAGGGGGGCCCATTTTCCTTGACAAAGTTAAATGTGTTGTATACATTTTTCACCATTGGATGGTACATAAGGACCCTTACAAACTTTTGCTATGGGGCCTTCAAATACCTAGTTACACCCCTGGCTAGTGATGTAACAGTAGCTAAAAAAACTGCAGTATCTGATGTTTTAAAGATAGATACTGTAGGTAAATAGGTACTGTAGATTAGATAGATAGATAGATAGATAGATAGATAGATAGATAGATAGATAGATAGATACTGTAGATAGATAATGTAGATAGATCTGTAGATACTGCATATAGATAGATCTGAAGATAGATACTGTAGATATATAGATACTGTAGATAGATAAATAGAAAGATACTGTAGACAGATAAATAGATAGATCTGTAGATAGATACTCCAGATAGATAAATCTATAGATAGATACTGTAGATATATAGCTACATACTGTAGATAGATAAATAGATCTGCACTGTAAATAGATACTGCAGATAGATAGATACTGTAGATAGATACTGTAGATATATAGATAGATCTGTAGATAGATATTGTAGATATATAGATGGTTATGTTGTAGGTGTGTACGACATACCCACACCTACAACAGATATCAGATTATCTGTAGATAGATAAATAGATAGATATTGTAGATAGATAAATAGATAGAAGCTAGTACGTTGCCTGGGTGCCTTTCCAAAAGGAATATCAAATGTACAGACGTTGCTGGATGGCACTCCGGGTCTTGTATACTATAAATGAATGTAACTGCTACCACATGCAGTCAGTCCAACGTTTCGGTTTTATTACCTTTATCAAGTCCTTGATAAAGGTAATAAAACCGAAACGTTGGACTGACTGCATGTGGTAGCAGTTACATTCATGTATAGTATACAAGGCCCGGAGTGCCATCCAGCAATGCCAGTACATTATATATATATATATATATATATATAAGCTGGAGTACCCGGCGTTGCCCGGGATCTTAAAAATGTTTACACATCATCCTCCATCCAACCCCTCCTTAGGCAGGCCTCACGAAAAGTGTGACAAACTTCCCCATCAACAGTCCTAAGGTCTTTGAAGGAAGTAGAACCTGTAACGGTGTAAAGCAAACTTTGGAGATAGAAGCATTCAAAATTTGTAGGATGTACAGTGTAAACACGGTCAAGAGCTTCTGTTGCTCTGATACCAGGATGACCATCTACAGCGACACCCTGGCTTCTGCACAGAAAAACGTTTGGAGAAGCATTCCATGTGTAATATTTTGGCAGCTCACAGTACAGCAGGGTCCTTGCTAAGTCATCATTTTGACACAGTTGGAAAAAAGAAGTGAATGTTATTGCGTAATTTGGTATAGTCAGAGAGCTGAGAATGCTGGCAAAGCCTGCTAAAGCTCTCTTCGATAATAAACATTAAGATCATGACAAAACATGACAACACAAAATGCTTGCTCCGAGGCCCTACCCATATGCCGTGAGGCCCCACAATGAGCGTCCAGCAAAAATGTTTTTTTTTTTAATTAATTAAAAATTAACAGTAATTAATTTCCATTGAAAGTTTATTTAGTTGCCTCCACTGTGTTTTAATACGCTCATATGTAAAATGTCATGATCTTCGCTTGTAAACTGTGGATTTGTATAGAAAGACAGAAGTACAAAAGGCCAAATTTTCGCTTTTATATAATAGAGAAGATAGAAAAGAAAAAATAGTAGATGAGCTAAAACCTTTTCTAATTCCGTACCTGACCTGTAGAGGGCGAATGCTATGCACAAATTGTGCTTTTTCGTTAATTAAAAATTAACAGTAATGAATTTTGATTTTACATTTTTTTAGTTTCCTCCGCCATGTTTTAATACGCTCATACAGTATGGAAAATTTCACAATCGTGGCTTGTAAGCTATGGATTTGTATAGAAAGACAGAAGGACAAATTTTCACTTTTATTTAGTAGATATATACTGTAGATAGATACTATAGATAGAAGCTTATATTATAAGCACTCTGTAAAACTTTGGACTTATTGCTACAGGAATTTTACTGTTGACATGTATTTAATGTTTTAAAAGAATTCACAAAACAAATTCAACAAAAATAAAAGCAATTGTCCTGTGTAGTATTAGTGTATGTTCATTTTGTGCAGTAACATAAAATGATCCATTACCTGAAAGGGAACACTTTCATGGAAAATATATATATATATATATGTATGGAATTGTTTGTATGTGTATATATATTTAGAAATGTATCCAATTCCTGTCTGAGAGATGGAAAGAAAATATTAGAAGTTAAACATAGCCGAACACTAAATGTATTGCATTGCAGTTTCTAAAGAACATGTTCAATATGGAGATTAAAATGATAGGTGCAGTGAGTCACAGGAAATAGAAAAGCAGATGCTAAATTTGTTGTCTAGATGTCAGACTCCTGGCTGCTGTAATAAATATCCCTAGGAAGTGATGTACTCTAGCTAATCAAGTTTTGTTGGGAGGATGTGTTGTAACTTTGTGGTGTTCTTTCTTCTTTCAAGGTCACGGATTATATGGGACATTTGAAATGTTATCTTCTTGGCGGAAAACCAGAGAAGACCAACATGTAAAGGAGAGGACAGCCGTTGTGTATGCAGATACTATGACCTCCTTCTCTCTCACCACTGCCATGTACCTAGTCACCTTTGGGATTGGTGCCAGTCCCTTCACAAACATTGAAGCAGCAAGGATATTTTGCCGTAATTCATGTATAGCAATCTTCTTCAACTACCTCTATGTACTATCATTCTATGGCTCTAGTCTTGTGTTTACTGGGTACATTGAAAACAATTACCAGCATAGTATTTTCTGCAGAAAGGTACCAAAGCCTGAAATTCTACAGGTAAAGTCACTGTGGTACAGGTTTCTAATGACCGCAAGATTTAGTGAAGACACAGCAGATTCCGAAGATACAAACTCCTATGAAAGTCATCTTTTGGTTTGCTTTCTCAGACGCTATTACTGTGACTGGATAACTAATACATATGTAAAACCTTTTGTAGTTCTCTTTTACCTTGTTTATATTTCCTTTGCCTTAATGGGCTACCTGCAGGTCAATGAAGGATCTGATCTGAGTAACATAGTAGCAACTGAGACACGAACCATTACTTACACAGGCATCCAGCAAAAGTATTTCAGCAACTACAGCCCAGTTATAGGGTTCTACATTTATGAGTCTATTGAGTACTGGAATACAAGTGTTCAGGAGGATGTTCTAGAATACACAAAAGGTTTTGTTAGAATATCCTGGTTTGAGAGCTACTTAAACTATCTCAGAAAACTCAACATGTCTACTGGATTACCCAAAAAGAACTTCACAGATATACTGAGGTACTCTTTTCTTAAAAATCCACGGTTCTCACATTTTTCTGAAGATATTATCATACCCAAAAAATACAACAATGAAATAGATGTGGTGGCCTCTCGGATGTTCTTGATTGCAAAGACCATGGAAACAAATAGGGAAGAACTCTATGACCTCCTTGAAACTTTACGGAAACTTTCTCTAACCTCCAAAGTAAAATTCATTGTCTTCAATCCATCCTTTGTATACATGGATAGATATGCTTCTTCAGTGGGAGCTCCATTACAGAACTCCTGCATAAGTGCTTTGTTCCTGCTGTTTTTCTCTGCATTCCTTGTGGCAAGCTCTATCATCAATGTTTGGATAACGTTAACCGTGGCCTCTGTAGAGTTTGGAGTAATAGGGTTTATGACGTTATGGAAAGTTGAGCTGGATTGCATATCAGTTCTTTGCCTAATCTATGGAATTAATTACACAATAGATAACTGTGCACCACTATTATCAACATTTATTCTGGGGAAAGAATTTACAAGAACTAAATGGGTGAAAAATTCATTGGAAGTGCATGGGGTAGCCATTTTACAGAGCTACCTCTGTTACATTGTTGGTCTGATCCCTCTTGCAGCTGTGCCTTCAAATTTGACCCGTACACTGTTCAGGTGCTTGTTTTTGATAGCTTTTGTCACGTTCTTTCACTGCTTTGCCATTTTGCCAGTTATGCTGACTTTTGTGCCACCTTCAAAGAAGAAGCGGAAAGAAAAAAAAATACAGGAAAACCGTGAAGAGGTAGAATGCGTTGAAATGGTGGACCTGGACAGCACCAGAGTGGTTGACCAAATTACGACTGTCTGATTATAAATATATATATATTTTTTATTTTGTATGTTGATTTTCACCCTAGGTCTTACTAAGAGAATGTGTTGATGGAACTTCTTATCTGTGTGGGTAATAAATATTAAAACAAGTATCCAATACAACCCATTCAATGGATGTTCCAAAAAAACATACTTTTAGCCACATTAGACATAAAAGGAATACATAAAACTGAACTACACTCAATGGTATATGCAGTGGCCATATGATAGTAGCATAATTCCAAATTGTAGGAAAACCATACAGTAGATCTATATTTGATCTTTAACCTTGTGGAATAAGAATTCACATGCATATAGAGTATATATGTATATATATATATATATATATATATAATTATATATATATGATTAAATATCAGGAAAGGGAGAGTACAAGTACCATTTGCATTAATTTAAGCAGGAGATGCTTATTTCTATGCTGCTTATGAGGCTGTTACTGTTGCTGAGTCCAAACGCCTACAAAGTGAGTGTTAGTGCAAAGTGTACCCATACATTTTCAGCAATATTGTGAACTTATCTGATTTATTAATTTACTAGATCAATTTGCTCTTTTGGCCTTGCTTTTAAAGTATTTTTGTAGAGCAAATATATTTATTTTTCCCAATATAAAACACTATATACACCATTGTTCAATTAAAACCACTAAAATGACATTGTATCACTCACTGTACAGCGCACTTGTGTAAGCTAGGAGAGTTCCTATGATAAATATATCTAAACTAAGGAAAGAATCTAAAAGTGTCTACACTTAAGTTGTTTGCTTTTATGTATATTTGAAGGATAGGTGTTTATCAGTGTTGTTGCTAAGTTCTTAACATACCCAGGATTCAGTGCCACAACCTACAGTAGGCTCTCCAAAGACATGTTTGCTCCCACTATGCATATACACACAATATTGTGGGTGAGACGTATCAAACCTCCTAAAGAGTGGAGAACTGGAGAAGTTTCCCATAGCAACTAATCGGCTCCTAGCTAGCATTTATCAAGTACATTCAATAAAATGATAGTTGCACTGAATGGTTGCTATAGTTAACTTTGCCTCTTTTTAAACAGCCCAGTATTGGGGGTTAGATTTGGGACAATTTTTTCTCAACTTTTTATTTTGAAATGTTGAGAGTTATTCAGAATAAAATCACAAGTGAAACAAATAAAAAGACAATTTGCATTTATTGCATCTATCCTGGTATTGGAATTACACAACAAACAATAGTTGCCATAAGAAATGACTGTAAGTGAATACAAAATCTATGTTTGAGACTTAGGGCCTGGGTTCATGGCACTAGGACATAGCAATGCCCCAGAGTTTCTTTACCACAACAATGACGGTATGGATATTTTTCCTTAATCTTCTCCAAAGGCGTTTGGATACAGAAGTAGATAATAAATAGTAATTTGATGTAGCATTTCTTTATTTTCTTTGTTTACCTGTTGTGTTTTATTAATTACTTCCAAGGTTTAAAACCATTCCTTACCTATTGGCACTAAATGATTTGTATTGTATTATAAAACACAGAAAGTTTTTTTTTAATTTGTTTGTTTTTTTAAGGCCCGGAGTTGTACAAGCTCAGGGATCTTGCACAAATGTCCTTTTAAGAATGACACCTTCAACATTTACATAATGCAGAAATTAAAATAAAAAACATTATACATGCAATTACTGTTGTAAGCTTTCACCGTTCTTCTTCACACATAATTATATTGTTTCCTCTGAGAGATTTGGTTTCTTGCCTATTTCTTTCACAACCTTCATTACCATGGGAACAAAACTAGACACACATATGGCAGTGGCGCACGCAGGGGGTGAGGTAGGGTATTTCTGAGTACAAAGAAACACCCCATGATGTGCTGAATGTTGTTTTCAGAGACCGAGTAAACTGTGTCTCTGTCTCAGCACAAACCTCTACTGAGATCAAGAGAGCTTTCTGCATACAGAATGGTGGGGGGGAGCTACTGTGCATGTCCAGCTGCAGCAGCTCCCTCAATCCTCGCACACAGTGGCCACCAGTCTCCTCTCAGCCCATGCTTTGTGTATACCAGGACCGTAACTAGGGGTGTGTGAGTGGTGCCTTCACACAGAGCTCAGTGCTCTGTTGGCAGCACCGTCGCTGCCCTACAGTCCTTACTTCTGGCTAGCAGGGTGCCTGGAATGGCATCCTGCAGCCAGTATCACTGTGGCAGTGCCACCTGGAGTGTCCTTTGGACACTCTCATCATACGCCTTGCAGTCTGTGCAGCTGCTCAGTGTCCTCAGGATGATCCAGGCAGTGCTGAACTTTCACGTGCTGGTGGCCCTACACCTTCTGTGCGACATCATGACATCATGCGCTTAGGGGGAGGGGCCGGCACAGGGCACTTTGAACCCTGTTATGGCATCTGTGTTTACTGTATGTATGTATGTATGTATGTGTGTACTGTGTGTATGTAAGTGTATGTGCTATGTATATATGTGATATATATAGCACTTACTGTACTCAAACATAAACATTTATGGGTCTACAACTGCATAACAAATATAAAATGGCCAATGCCATTAAATACAGATGGAGAGAGATTGACACACTTTATAAAGGACATTATGCTGGAATATTGGGGGAAGTGTATCACTTCTACCTTAAACCTCTATGAGATTGTCTAGTAGTTGTGAGCTATCTGTGATTAGATAGACACTCCTACTGTTACAAGCATCATTTCTATTATTTCTTACATATACTTGGATAGCACCACTAAACTGGGACTCTTTCCTGGTCTCTATTCTCCAACTCAGCATCATTCAAGCTAGGGGACTGAAGCTGAGATTCCAGTTGTGTAATCTGTGACAGTATTGGTGTCAGTAACATTGTTCGACACCAATAATGATGCAGGTTAGCATTGCATATAAGGTCACAGCCCTAACCCAGAGTTAACAGGATACTTGTCACTGCTGTGACCTCTGATGCTACTTCATTGGTCTGCTTGTTCCTAGCTGGATTGTGGGAATTTCCAAAAATAGTGTGCACTTTAAATAACCTTTAAAGAAAGAAAATATTGAACAAACACTACACATGAAAGCTTTGTTTTACTACAACTGGTATTCTTATCATTCATATATGTGGCCTTACTATATTGATAGAATGGCTTATTATACTTATAGGGCACCATTTAACAATGAGACATAACCCCTTTAGCACTCGCTAAAGGGGTTATGTCCTCCTTTCAGTATTCAACAAATAGGAGTGAATTAAATTCAACACTGTGTGTCACAGTACCGCTTACATCATAGATGGGGATATCGATACAGTCCTCATTGACAGCAATGAGGCCTCAGCAACAGCCTTGCCGGCTTTAGTGAATTCTTCCAGGCATTGCTGAGTACCCGCCGGGTGAAAGTGTAATGCACATGCACAGACTGACCGGTGCACATATGAATAACATAGCAGCCCGTCGCTGGCAGAGATAGGCTGCCAGCAACACAGCTGAGGATGCCGCTGACAAGGGAGACATTGCTGGACTGCACTGAGGGTGTAAGTAATGTTAAATTCCAATGGCATAATCTGTAGTATCACTGCGATATTAAACAAAATATGCCACTGGTAATAATATACATTGTTAAGTGGGGCTTATAATAATACACTATTTTGTTTTAGCATATTGTCTAATAGACTAAGTAAGCAGTTTGTGCCATCAGGCAAATTGAGCTAGTTATCTAAAAAAGGCATAATGTAAGAGCCGATAGTTAGCACAAAATATTTATTTATATTAACAATTTTATTTGAGTTGGGTTTTCAATGTATAACAGGCCAATGGGTGCACGTTATGCTCTCATCCTTATAAATGCACTTGGTGTCTGTTACTCGTGTTCACAATTTCACGAATACAAGGTATGTCTATTAAATAACGAGACTGATTAAATAACTCATCTTTATTTATTGGTATTACAAATTTAATGTTTGTCCCCTTTAATATACTCCCCATTTGCACTAATACAGTGCTGTAGTCTTGTTTTCCACTGGCTGAAGGCATGGAGCAAATCAATTTCTGTTAGTTGTTTCAACATATCTGCCGCTTTCTTCTTTACAACGTCAACTGATTCAAAATGTGTCCCTTTAAGCACTCATTTAACTTTTGGGAAAAGATAAAAGTCACAAGGTGCTAAATCGGGCGAATATGGAGGATATTGAAGTGTAGTAATGTGATTGTCGGCAAAAACTGCTTCACAGAAAGTGCTTTGTGATCAGGCGCATTGTCCTGGTGAAGAATGAAACCATTTTTCCACAGTTGCGGCCGTTTCTTTCTAACTCTCTCTCAGCTTTTTCAAAACTTCCTTATAATAATGCTGGTTAACTGCTGTGCCTTATGAAACCCATTCTTGCAAAATTACACCCTTGATATTGAAAAAAACAATGAGCATTGCTTTGAATTTTGACTTGCTTTGACAAGCTTTTTTCATTCTTGGTGATGACGGTGTTTTCCAGTGCATTGACTGTCTTTTGGTTTCAGGATCGTACTGGAAGATCCAGGTCTCATCACAAGTCATTATTTTATGAAATAGGTTTGGATCTGCGTCAAGTTGCTGCAGAATGTCAACACAACATTCCTTGCGACGTTCTTTTTGCTCTGGTGCGAGAACCCTTGGGACCATCTTTGCACAAACTTTCGTCATGTTAAGATCCTCACATAAAATTTTTCATGCAGTGTCTTTGTCATTGTTCACAGATTCAGCTATCATTCGAAACAGTGAGTCGGTGGTCTTTTCGAACAATCTGACTGATTTTTTCTACATTTTCTTCGGTTCTTGAAGTGCAAGGTCATCCAGGGCGTTCATCTTCGACATTCTCACGTCCCTTGCTGAATCTTTTGTGCAACTCAAACACACGCGCACGAGACAGGCAGTCATTCCCATAGGTCATAGTAAGCATTTGAAAACATTCTGTTGGTGTTTTGTGCAAATTTACGAAAAATTTCAAATTGACATGTTGTTCAACTTTTAAACTAAAAGCTGGCCACACATCTAAAGATTATCTGTCCAACCAGCCAACTAGTTGATTGGTTGGAATGAAAATCTGGTAACGTATGGGAGTAAATGATGATCAACAATTTGCTCCTAAATGCCAGAAAACATGAAAATGGTCGTTCAGACAAGTTTGTTAAATGTTTGATCTAAACAATTTGTTCAAACAACAGTTTTTGTCCATTTTCCAGTGTTTGAGAGCAAATTGGGGGTAGGGGGGGGTAAGGTGCGCTCTTCCTGCTAGTACTGGTGATGACTTGTGCGTGTTTTTGAGTGGTGTTAATTAGAATGTTTCTTCTGGTGGTGGTGATGTTTTGGGAGTGAGGAGGGTGTGATTGGGTATGGCAGGACCACCAGACCACTAAAAACCAGAATTGCCGAACATCTGAGAAACATCACCAAACAAACAGAAAACCATAACATACCCGTACACTACAAAGAATACCACCATAGCAGCACACAAGGCACACTGGAGAGGCGGAGACCATAACAAAATCCTCAACAAGGAGGAACTTAGATGGATATTCACGCTGAAAACATTAACCCCCAGGGGACTCAATATTGACAACGAAGTCAAATCCGTTATAACGAAGTAATCTCCAACCAGCCCACCCACGCTCTACTCCAGCCCCAACCCCTATCACCTCACCTTTTATCACTCCTGTTAGTCCCTGCACACACCTGCACTGCATCACCATTCAGCAATTCTTTGCACACACCTACACCGCATTACCTTTCAAACACACCATTGTCCCAATATGATTACACGTATCACTCCAGCTAGTCCCTGCACACAACTGAACCGCATCACCATTCAGCAAGTACCTGCACACACCTGCACCGCATTACCTTTCAAAAAAAAAAAACACCATTGGCCTAACCTAATTACACTTATCACTCCAGCTACTTCCTGCACACACCTGCACCACATCACCATTCAGCAAGTCCCTGCACACACCTGCACCGCATTACCTTTCAAAAAAAATAAAAACATAAACACCATTGGCCTAACCTGATTACACTTATCACTCCAGCTACTTCCTGCACACACCTGCACCGCATCACCATTCAGCAAGTCGCTGCACACACCTGCACCGCATTACCTTTAAAAAAAAAAAAAAACACCATTGGCCTAACCTAATTACACTTATTACTCCAGCTACTTCCTGCACGCAAATGCACCGCATCACCATTCAGCAAGTCCCTGCACACACCTGCTCCGCATTACCTTTCAAAAAAAAAAAAAAAACACCATTGGCCTAACCTAATTACACTTATTACTCCAGCTACTTCCTGCACACAACTGCACCGCATCACCATTCAGCAAGTCCCTGCACACACCTGCACCGCATTACCTTTCAAAAAAAACAAACAAACAAAAAAAAAAACACCTTTGGCCTAACCTAATTACACTTATTACTCCAGCTACTTCCTGCACACAACTGCACCGCATCACCATTCAGCAAGTCCCTGCACACACCTGCACCGCACTACATTTAAAAAAAAAATAAAAATAAAAAAAAAGCAAACCCCTACACACACCTGCACCGCATTACCTCCCAAACACACCATTGGCCTAATATGATTACACTTACCACTCCAGCTAGTTCCTGCACACACCTGCACCGCATCACCAATCAGCAAGTCCCTGCACACACCTGTACCACATTACCTTTCAAACACATCATTGGCCCATTATGATTACACTTATCACTCCAGCAAGTCCCTGCACACACCTGCACCGCATTACCTCTCAAACACACCATTGGCCTAATATGATTACACTTACCACTCCAGCTAGTTCCTGCACACACCTGCACCGCATCACCAATCAGCAAGTCCCTGCACACACCTGCACCATATTACCTATCAAACACACCAGTGGCCTAATCTGATTAAATTCATCACTCCAGCTAGTTCCTGCACACACCTGCACCGCATCACCATTCAGCAAGTCCCTGCACACACCTGCACCACATTACCTTTCAAACACACCATTGGCCCCATGAGTCACCTGATCACACCCCCACCCCCGGAAGTGCCCTACATAAGAACCTCAGAAGCATTGATCCTCTCACACCTCCTTGAAGAAGGCACCTGTGCCGAAACGCGTTGGAGACCCTCACATCAAACCCGACACTGATCCAGGCTGACCTCCACTAAAGATCCCCATCCCCACCAGGGACCACCAGTGCAGAAAGATCTCAGCCCACCCGCCTGCTGGTCTGCACCGCTCACACCTCCAGTGACCGGCTCCACCCCGGACCAGCCCCTCTCCCCCCCTGCTCCCAGGCGTGCTCAGCAACTCACTCATGGCCAGGGGTGTCTCCACCGTCGATCCCCATTTCCACGAGGGACCGTCAGTGAAAAGAGCATCCCGCACATCCGGCCGCAAGTCCGCCCAGCCAACATCGCCAGTGACCAGCTCCATCCCGGTCACACTTTCCACATCCCCCCTCCTCCCTGGCTTTTTTTTAATCAGTATCCCGGGCAGACCACCCCCCAGGGGTGGTCCCAGCACACACGCTGCAACCCAGCCTCCCAGCAGCTCACCCATCCACACCTCTGGCTCTGCACCACCAGCGGCATGACCAAGAGCCAATTTCAGCTGCATACTACGGTCGCTGACCTCCGCAGACCAATCAGAACAGCTGTGCACTTGCAGCACACCAGCAACACGCTGATCCAGCTCACCAACAAACCTGCAGCTTCCAACCATTCTGCAACGGCCGCAACGTCGACCTACATCACCACAACAAAAAACCTACCGGTAGGTAAGTACTGCCAAGACTCACACCAACACGCGGGACGCCGCACAGGTGTTCCAACCCACTCTGCAAATCCCCCCACCCCCCGAGACTTCCTAGACTGTCGACCATAGGTCCAGCAGGGGTGACGTGCAAGGTCACTGAACCGCATGGGAAGGGCCCCCTAAAAGGGTCCACCTACCTCCCCAGTCTCATCACCACTCATCACTGAACCCCACCCACCTGCCCGGGATCTTAACAGAGCAGCATTGTGACTACTCAATAAAAGATTTTGCCCAAAATTACTGTGTCTCGCTGGCCTCATTTTGATCCTATTCCATTCCCCTTTTCACATTACTCCAAACTACACTCCATACCCAATCACACCCTCCTCACTCCCAAAACATCACCACCACCAGAAGAAACATTCTAATTAACACCACTCACAAACACGCACAAGTCATCACCAGTACTAGCAGGAAGAGCGCACCTTACCCTCCCTACCCCCATACGTTTTCAGTGCGGGAAAGGTACTCCCACACAAAGGTGCAGCACCCCGAAACCACAACACACCACCCCCTGGTCAACGAGAGCGCAGTTCTACCGCCCATCTTCATTTGAGAGCAAATTGCTGATTGTCATTTGCTTTTATACCTTACCAGGTTTTCATTCCAACCAATCAAGTAGTTGGCTGGTTGGACAGATAATCTTTAGATGTGTGGCCAGCTTTAGCATTTTTTTGGCACTCTACAGAAAACACAACCTAATTAAATGGCTACTCACAATCAACTGAACATCATAGAGTGTTGCTGCTTGTCATGCAGGTTCAGACAAGTTTAAGGTTACTACGTATGCAGTTAGAACCGGTTCTGACTGCTTTGTTTACTAGGTGGAATCACAGTCTCGTTATTTTATAGATATACATCGTATAATATCTTAAAATACCTGTCTAAATCTATGTAACAAGACTAATTGCCTAATACCTGAGAATGTCAGAAACCAATTAAATTAGGCACTACCAACAAAGGTTTCATAGCAACTGTACCACTATTTTTAAGAATAAATGTGTAAATTGCTTATGTTGTTTTTTCAGGTGTTCCCATATAACTATTTTACTGTATATGGTGAGATCCAGCCATCAATTAATTGTTTTCATTAGGGGAACGATTGCCGTCGCCACCCATTCTATGACCCCAAACTTCTACAACATGTCAATCATGCTGTGGTTTAGAGGCAGTGCGACTGAAGGCGACCTGCACATGTGAAGTGCAGATAATAATATTAAATACAAAACTACTGTAGGTGTGCATTACAGTATCTTTAATATTATTGCTCCTTTAACTATAGCTGCCAACGATGTGGCATATTTGAGGTTCTTTGAGCCCGGGATCACTTGAATAGGATTAGGCTACATAGCAGTCTGTGCACAGGACATTGGTGTGAGTGGTGGGTGAAGGTGCTACTGCTACCAGTCTGTATAGCTCTGCTTGTCATGTGGGCCACTCCTGTGACAGGGCCCCGATACAAAGCAATACAACTAGAACACCTCAAATAAAATAATGTTGGCAGAAGCTATTTCATCGTGGGTGAAGCTACGTGCAACAGCTAGTATATATTAATATTTCATATTATTGCCCCTTTAAATCCAGTGGCTGAAAGCACAGATGACACAGTAGCTTTAAAAAGCTCTGCATAGTAAATTTACCCCCAAGTGCATTTATAAGACACAATAAAATCCTAAAAAAAAAATAAAAAAAAAAGTAACTGCATTCACACTCAGATTTTCTGGTGACATAATTATATCACCAGACAGTATGCATGTAATTGCATACCTTCTGACTTTTATGGTGTTTACTAAATGCAGTTGATCTATTGGAGAGTCATGTTGCTTTATTTTTTCTCTGTCTCCATATTTTGTATATCTGAATTAGGCTTCACCAAAGTGGCGGTTTAATGTCAACATTGTGCATGTCAACAGTCGACTTGTCAACATAATTTTGCTATGACTATGGGCCTGATTCAGACCCACTCGCGAGCGGCTGTCTGCTCGCAAGTGGGTCGATGTTCTGGACTGAGCATGTGCACGACGGAGGGAGCTCCGTCGTGCGCATGCGCCAGACGCGACGAGCGAAGGAAAGTCCTTCGCTCGTTGTGTCTGATCAAAGGGGGCGTGCTGTCGATGTTGATTGACAGCACGCCCCCTTTGGTAGGCGTGCCGGGGGCGTGCCTCCCTGACGGGGGCGTTCCCACGGGAACGCCTCCCGTCAGAAGCTGGCCCACTGACATCACTAGTGATGTCAGTGGGAGTGATTTTGGCTCTGATAGAGCCAAAATCACTCCGGAGCTTGCGGTTGAAAACCTCAACCGCAGGCTCCGGCTCGCAGTTTCGATGGTCGCGATGGTCACGACCATCGCGGCCATCAAAATGCACGCTCGTATTGCCTGTGGGTGGTGACCCACAGCTATACGAGCGTCCAGGAGGATGCTCCATTTTCATGGAGGCCGGCCCTCATTCAGATCGTGCGCTCTGCTCAGAGCGTACGGCTCTGAATGAGGGCCTATATCCCTAACCATATCATTAGCCTAAGCCTAACCCTATTAAAATTAAAATTACAATGAGTGCTTGAGATGGCGGCACCTATGAATAAAACAAATGGTTAAAAGTAATGCTTATAGTCTTTATAGATTTATTGTGAGAGCCATGTGCAGTATCCGTAAGCAATGGGGTTTAAACATAGGATATGCTTTTACTGTTCAGTATCATAATATGACATCTGTCCCCAGGGCCCACAACAGAATCATGGGACCCAGAACACCCTTTCTTTTAGGGACCCTCCATCCCAAGGTCCCTGGCAAATACAGGCCAGTCGCATGAGAGCCTGCCTCAAGCCGCATACACACTAGACGATAAAAGTGAACGATATGGACAATAACTATATCGTTAACAATATTTTGTTCGCATCGCCCAGTGTGTATGCACAACATCGTTAACAATGTGCGCTCCGGCAAATTGTTAACAATGTCTTCTATCGCCTGAACTGGCAGGTCAATATGATGATATCGTCAGGAACTGTCTGTTCGGTGATGTGACAGGATGACTTCACTGAACGATATTGTTAATGATATCGTTCGGTGTGTATGCACAATGTCGTTTGTCCAGGAGCTCAAGGGCAAACACTGACGATGGAGCATATCATCTAGTGTGTATCCGCATCTACCTATATGTGATTTCTCTGGGTAATCTCTGAGCCCCCACAGTGTTGCTCCATGCCCCACACTTACCTTGTTCTATGTCTCTGCTTTTGTGTCTTTGTGTCAGCTTGCCATGTGCCAGATCCTTTCTTGCCTCTCGGTCCTGGCTTGACTCCTCTGGCTACTTGATTCTCGAAGAACTTAACTTAAGCAGCATGGGGCCTGGTATTAGCTCCTTTGCATAAGCGTATTTTATATATGTATATATAATATTTTTTTATTTTTTTTTTACATAAAAGCTCCCTATCCCACACTGTGCTTCCATATCCCACTGTGCTCCCCATCTGACACTATACTCTCTCATACCTCCTCCCACAATGTGTACCATCCCACACTGTGCCCTCCCATCCCCTTCCCCCACTGTGCTATCACATCCCCTACTGTGCTATCCCATCCCCTACTGTGCTATCCTATCCCCCATCCCACACTGTGCTCTCCCATTCCCCACTGTGCTATCCCATTCCCCACTGTGCTATCCTATCCCCCATCCCACACTGTGCTATCCTATCCCACCCTCTGCTCTCCCATCACTCTCTGTGCTTCCCAACCCTATTCCACATTTTGTGTTACCCTCCTTTCCCCAGGCTGCACTTACCTATTGGAGCTTCCTGGGCAAATTCTGCTGAGTCCTTCCTTCTCCTGAGTCCTGACTGCTGCTGTTGCTACTGCTGGGCGGGACTTTAGAGGCAGAGCACTGGGGCTGTCTAATGACTGCTTCTATCATCCAGTGATCTGAGGAGACATCAGGCAGTAGCACTGCCCCCACCCCAGTGCTGAGCAGCTTTTCCAAGATTCGGTGGCCAGCACTGCAGTAACCAGTAAGTAAGTGACCCAGATCGGGATTGCTGCTACTGTATGTAATATAATGTATATGCAGTGTGCGGCTGCAATTAATTTCTCCCAGTAGTGTAGGCAGCAGTACACTCAGGGGCCCCCTAGGACCTTGGGGCCCGATACAGTTGTACCCCTGGGCCCCCTCGTCGCCGGGCCTGTCTGTCTCTGATGTCCTAATAGATAAACTGATTCAAGATATTTCTGCCTTTTTAACATTTAATACCTATGCTGTGCAATGTCAAGGGATTCTCTACTTGCACTGACAGCAGAAACAGACCCACATGTAGATGCAAGTGCTACCAATTTTTAGTTTATTTAGATAATCATTTTGGAGTGTATAGTACCTTGCATAATATAGGAGACATCCAGTGTGGTACCCTGGGTGTTGGTGTGGGCACAGGTAAGTTAGGTTGAGATGGCAGCTTCTCTGGTCATAACTCCACTGGCTTATCCACCTAAGGCTGTAGCAGAGAGGCTAGGCCCATACTCACAGTAAAATTACATAATGTGACAGCCTTAATAAGTAGAATAATCAAGTAGATTTATTGAAGGGGGTTTTTGAGGATGTGAGTCACTGCATAATGAAAATAATCAACATACAAATCACAGTCAATTCAGCATATGACAAATATACAGATGTAATACTCCATATAGAGCGAGACACCCAACACGATTGAGCCGCTCCAAGGAGTGTGGCATAGCTTCTTTTTCCCACTAAAAGGATGCTGGGCTGTGACTTTAATCACACAGACATTTAGTTGTAAACATGTACAGAGTCACAGACAAACACAACAAAACTTGGCATAATAGAAATCTGTGGCCGCTGGCTGCATCTTAGCATTTTGTATAGATCCAGACTCACTCAGATGTACAAATGTGGCACATCAAATTGATTAGTGCAAACTAGTAAAGTAGTTTTGTTGTTTGTCGTTGTTTTATTTGTGTTAATAAGATGCAAATTTTGAGTAACAACCTGACACGCTGAGAGCAGCTGTTTGGCATGACTGAAGCCACAGTGTATGAAAACACATCTGTATGTGTCTTCATAATCTCTCTAGTAGTTAAATAGAGTTTTTCCTAACTGCTGCAGCTCCTCTTTGGCTATATCTATGGAAAATTTGGTATCTCAATTACTTCAATACACTATAGTCTAAACACTCAAATAACCTTCTCAATAATACATATATGAAGTAATAGGAACACAGATTATTACTCAGCAGACTAGCAAAACCCCAGACTGATCAGTCATTTATTTAATGTGAACACAAAGTTAATTTGTTGGAGTCCTCCCTTGCTAGGTGGTCACTGTCCTATAACATGCATGTACTTGTAATCCACAATAGGCAAAGGTAACAAAATTAGCATCTAATACTTGTCTTTCTTTATCCCAGAGAACAATAGCTTCCACTTTCCAATTATAAAGCACATTGAAGACAGTTCCATGTTAGTAGCACAGTTATTTTCAGTCTCTGTAGCTCCGTCCCAAGTGCATTTTTTTATCAGGTCTTATATTAATCTTTCTCACAAAATGGCTATCTCTCTTTGGGCTCTATTTATTAACATTATTTTTACTAAAATAAAGTGAAAAAGGGTGTTTTCACACCCTTTTCACATTATTTTAGTTTCACCTGTATTTATTACAGGGCAATTGGAGTAGAATTAGTAAAATTCTACTCCAACCCCCAGTATCACTTATTTTTAGTAAAGCAGATCGCATTTCCCATAATTGTAATGGGAAATGTGATCTGTGTGCAAGTTACTAAAAATAAATTGTAAAAAAATACCGGGAGAAGCCCTGTGATAATAACGCCACCTGGAGGTGGCGTTATCCAGGGTCTCCCCCGGTTACCGGGCTCCCACTCTGCTCTAACGGGGAGAGCAGAGGCGGGAGCCGGTACCAGTAATCAGCTGTGTGGTCTAAAGAGACCGCAAGCTGATTGCTGTAAAAAAAAGAAAAAAAAAATTAAACATTTTTTTTTTCACTTACCTGAATCCAGGGACCGGTGATCGGGCCTCCGGTGATGGCTCCTCTCCGGTCAGCTGGTCTCCCACAGTGCACTGGGGCCTGGTCATCAGGTGATCGGGCCCCAGTGCAGTATGGGAGATCACCTGATCGGGAAGCCGGGAGAAGACCACCGGAGGCCAGGAGGATGCAGGTAAGTGTAATGAAGGGAGGGGGGGTCGCGGGGGTCCGCGATCACGGGGGCGGGGCTTAGCGCCGGGGGGCGGGGCTTATCGTCGGTCAGGGGGTAGTAGCGGTGGTCGGTCGGCGCATGCGCGTGCTCTTAGTCGCGGTATTTTTTCCGAAAATACCGCGACTAGATTGCGGATGGGATCCGCAGGGACAGAGCTTTATCGCAAGCTCTGTCCCTGCAAGGGATTTATAGTAAATCCCTGTGATATTACCTGAATTCGCAATGCGAATTCACTCGGTAATATCACACTACAATCCGCATTCAATATGCGGATTGTAGTAAATAGAGCCCTTTATACTAATACACTTAGGATCTTGTATGCAGCAGCTGTGATACAATATACAAAAGCTGTAGGAGGGTCTTAATTATTAAGATGCCCATTTTCAGCTTCTCTGATCCTTTGCTACATCTGAAGATCATATGAATTGCATAACCATCAAACATCTGGACTCTGGGTAAATCATGCTACTGGGAACAGTGGGTTCTTGTACACAGCCACTGGCTGCAGCACTTCATTGCAGATACATATCTCCAAACTTTGGAGTTGTACATAATCCATTGTGTTTGCATACAACTCTGAATCAGGCCCTCAGTCTACTGGTTCAATGATAGCTTAATCAGCACAAACACTGTCACGGTCCTGCGAACTGACCCTCCAGATACGCCAATCTGATAATCGCCACCCATGACTTTTACAGGTTACCTCAACACATGTGGTTAAATAAACCTTGTAACTGCCACCAGCAGAAGAAAACTGTAATGCTAATGCATAAGGTGAGATTCTGCTCTCACCTGCATACACAATTGTCAATACTTAGAGAAATAGGTAACATGAGCCATATGAGGCCTTGGGTCATAAAAAAACAGATCCAGAACTAGAATTAATGTTTAATTCAAGAATATCTTCAAAGCTTAGTTACAAAAAGTTACAAGACTATAATAATTAAAAGGCATCACACAATTACTCACAATTTCCAGAAATAAAAGAAAATAAATTAGCAGAACAAACCACTCCATTGGACTGAATGGTTTTGGGATGAGGCCATCCCAATGATGATCTCCGGAACATCTGTACCTTTCAATAGCCTCATGCAGAATGAATGATGTTTCCTATCACACACACATTTTTATTCCCTTTCACAAGCTGCTCTGGGTCACCCCCCCTTGGTATAGTTTAACCCTTCCATTGTTTAGGTGGCTGTAACACAGGGTCCCTTGGTCACCTGAGCAGGGGTTAGGAAATTGTTCACTCCCTCCTTTTTGAAGCTCCGAGGTTAGGAGAAAGATTTGACACCTTGCTGGTCAGTCTGTCTCTCGTTGGCCTGTAACCCTGACCCCCTGTGGGGTTCTAACCAGACCCCAGTCTTTGAACTCTGACCCTACACAGAACACACGGCTCTTAATGATGGCTTATCAAGGGCCTGGCCAGATGTCCTGTAATTTACATAGACATTTTTCTTATATGCCACATACAATTGGACACAACTTCCTATAATCTCTCTTGCTCATCTTCAAAAGGGAATTAGTCCAGAGGAGTTTTGTCACCTATCTGCATACAAAGAATGCTACACACCAATTAACAAGGGAAAGTTAATGCAATAGTTTGTGCAGTTATGCCCATGCTGAGGTGAAATATTTTTTTCTGCTACATACACAATGTAGACAAACGTAATTGGATACCCTCGCGCAAGCAAAATGCATACTATTGCACACGTGTTCTAAATGGCCACTAATGTGTCAGTTTTGACAAGAACACTTTGTAGGTAGGCAATTACAGTTCTATAAAAAACAACAAATGTTTTTTATCAGGATGACAATGCCTCCAGTCATGTTTCCAGGACGATGCTGGATTGGTATACAGAAAATTCAGAAACACTGATGGACTGGGCAGCTCAGAGTGGAGATTTTAACCCCATTGAGAATCGCTGGGATGAAATGAAGTGACAGGTGCATTCTAGGCCAATTCAACCTTCTTCAGTGTCACAGTTGCTCACTGTACTTAAGGTGAAATAGCAAAACATACTGGTCTGCAGTTGTCCAATAACTTGTGGAGAGTTTGCCAAGAAATATGACTGCAGTAATCACTGCACATGGCGGACCTACAAAGTATTGACAGCAAAAAAATCTTGTTGACCTATTTGCTGTCAGTGTCCAATTACTTTTGTCTACATAGTGTATCTCATGCTGTATATATATATATATATATATATATATAGTACTAGCTGAAGTAGCTGGTGTTGCCCAGGTTTAAATCTTTAAATTATTAAGTTTTGTTATGTGATGTCATCCAAATGTATCCAGTGGATGGCCAAAAACAGGCTCCCTCAGGCAAAGTTCTGCCTGGCACACTCCGCCAGGAGGTCTGACCGGGACCCCAACCACTCTGTTAGGCATCAATGACCAATTGCCATCCCACTGAGAAATTTTCATCCAAGTTCGTCCAGTGGAAGACCCAGAACAGGTTCCCTAGGTCAAAGTTTTGCCCAGTGTACACCAAAGTGATGTCTGACCAGGACCACAACCCTCTAGTATGTCTTTTGGGATCCAATGTTAACACTTTGTGAAGTTTTTGTCCAAATCCATCCAGTGGAAGGCCCAGAACAGGCTCTCTGGGTCAATGTTCTGCCTAGCGTACACCAATGGGAGGTCTGACCAGGTCCTCAAGCCCCTAGTATGTCTTCTGGGATCAAACATTTCCACTCTGTGAAGTTTTCATCCAAATTATGTGATGTCATTCAAAGCCATCCAGTGGAAGGCCTAGAACAGGCTCCCTGGGTCAAAGTTCTGCCGGGCGCACTCCACCATGAGGTCAGACTGGGACTCCAACCCCTCCATTTTGCCTACATAGTGTATCTCATGCTGTATATATATATATATATATATATATATATATATAGTACTACCTGAAGTAGCTGGTGTTGCCCAGGTTTAAATCTTTAAATTATTAAGTTTTGTTATGTGATGTCATCCAAATGTATCCAGTGGATGGCCAAAAACAGGCTCCCTCAGGCAAAGTTCTGCCTGGCACACTCCACCAGGAGGTCTGACCGGTACCCCAACCACTCCATTAGGCATCAATGACCAATTGCCATCCCACTGTGAAATTTTCATCCAAGTCCGTCCAGTGGAAGACCCAGAACAGGTTCCCTAGGTCAAAGTTTTGCCCAGTGTACACCAAAGGGATGTCTGACCAGGACAACAACTCTCTAGTATGTCTTTTGGAATCCAGTGTTAACACTTTGTGAAGTTTTTGTCCAAATCCATCCAGTGGAAGGCCCAGAACAGGCTCTCTGGGTCAATGTTCTGCCTAGCGTACACCAATGGGAGGTCTGACCAGGTCCTCAACCCACTAGTATGTCTTCTGGGATCAAACGTTTCCACTCTGTGAAGTTTTCATCCAAATTATGTGATGTCATTCAAAGCCATCCAGTGGAAAGCCTAGAACAGGCTCCCTGGGTCAAAGTTCTGCCGGGCGCACTCCACCATGAGGTCAGACTGGGACTCCAACCCCTCCATTAGGCACCCCAGGCCAATTGCCACTTTCCTGTGAAGTTTTCATCCAAATCCATCCAGTGGACGGCCCAGAACAAACTCCTGGGTCAAAGTTCTGCCCCACATCCCCTGGTCATAGTTATGCCCAATTTGCACCATTGGAAGGTCTGACCAGGACCTCAAACCTCTAGCATGTCATCTGGGATCCAATGTTACCACTATGTGAAGTTTTCATTCAAATCCATCCAGTAGAAAGCTTAGAACATGCTCCCCGGGTCAAAGTTCTGCCCAGCATACACCAATGGGAGGTCCGACTGGGACTCTAACACACCTGAAACTTGGCCAGGATTCAACTCGACCACTTCAAATTGGTTTAATCCCAACCTGTGCATGGGTGTCTGAATGCATAACTGGAGAGACAAACAGATAAATAGACCAACGAATTATAAATATATTTATATATATATATATATATATATATATATATATATATATTAATATGAGTTTCTTGTAGGTGGTAAAGTTACTCAGTATTGCATTACACTTTAAGTTGGGACGTCGGCCTTTATCAGTTTAATTTACACAACCTACATGGATCTCTGCTGCGGCTCCAAGTGCTGACACACTGCCTCTCCAGATCTCTGACGCACTGCTTGGTCTTCTGCTGTGGTCCCCAGCACTCTTTCAACAGATATTCTGTGGCCCTGGTACTTGGCACCACCTCATCATTGTTGCTTGTCCAGTTTTGTAGCATATTAATATTTTATAATAATATATTCACCTAGAGATGTTTGGAAAATAACTGTGACAGGTACCGCAAACGGCCTTTACATGCGACTTAGAGTCGCAGATGAAGAGGCATGTTGAACTAAGCTCTGACAGTGCCTGTTTCTTGCACTTACATACTATGACAACCTGTGCAATGGAGGTAGTAGGGGAGATGCATGTGATATTAAACAGCTACTCCTCCCCTCAACATCCTCGTACTCTTGCACACATGCTCTTCTGTGTCAACCTCACTGCACTGTTCATGAGCAAACCAAAAATCCCTTTTTATTACCAGCTTGTCACTTTCTAGCACTCTGCACCTCCACCTAGTGGCAGCCTCCCACATTGGTATCCTCTAGTGCGCAAAACACAGCAGCTATATACACTGGTACTAAAGAGTCCCACCAGAACTCAAACAAATCAGCATATAAACAAAAATTGTAACAGGTATAATGGCGTTTGTAAAATAGAAACAATAGAATAAATATACTCCCCTGTTATTAGGAATTTCTTTCTTCAGTGAAGTATTTCAGATATTACATGTAAAGAGAAAATAAAACAAACAGACAATAGTGTAATCCTGTTTGGTATAAAAAAAAACATAGTAAATCTCTTAAAAGATCTTCATATAAATTTGAGTTTTGATTATTGGGGATGCACCGCACTCATAAGACTCACAGCCTTAAACTTGTGTTCAGACATATAATGATATATTTTAATGTGGCTTTGTGAATGTGCCTGATATCCAGAGGGAACCAGTGAGTGAGATGTTTAGGGGGCAACCCCAAAGTATTCATCACATGTCGCGACGTTCACAAATCCACATACATTAAAAGATATCATTATATGTCTGAACACAAGTTTAAGACTGTGAGTCTTATGAGTGGGGAGCATCCCCAATAATCAAAACTCGAATTACTATGAAGATTTTTTAAGAGGTTTACTCTATGTTTTTTGTACCAAACAGGATTATACTATTATCTGTTTGTTTTATTTTCTATTAACATGTAATATCTGAAATACTCCACTGAAGAAATAAATTCCTACAATTTTTGTTTATATCCCACATTAAAGTGTCCATGGGCTCTTACTAGAGCCAAGGGTATCCCATCAGCACCTTTTAACAGTACTAATTTTACATGTGTTGATTAAAACATTGATTTTATTATGATTGTGCATCTCTGGATCATCTTACAGTCATAACACTTTTATTCAATCTTTATATGCACCCATATTTGCTTCACTAGCGACACCTACCCAAATGTCTATTAGTGTGGTCTCAACCACTTACACACAATTTATATACTAATCACTGGTTATAGTTAGACCTTTTTGTTTCATTTTAATTTGAAAGACGATCATTACAAAATATAACAATCCTGTAAGAGAGGTAAGGAGACTAAGGGACATATTTACCACAAACCACATTTAAAATGCAGTTGTGGTGTGATATTTTTTCCTAATTATGCATTGCAATTACAATTGTTTTTCATAAGGTATCTATCTAGACTGCATTAAATATTGTGTATGAGGATATAAGGATGGTGCTGTCAGTATTCTGACCATCGGCATTGTGACCGCAGGGATCCCATACCCGACCTCTATATTAATGTAAATACTGGGTCCCATCAGCTGCTACCCAAAATGAAAAAGGTGAAAGAATACATTTGTTTCTGGTTTAAAACTAATCTCAAGTATGTAAATAAAACTGCATGGTAAAAGTAACAGTCTTCATTTCCCTATCATACCAAATTCACTTGGTGTGGTGGCAGTGTACAGTAGCTTTAATCATATCCTGGTGTAATCAATCATGGATTAGTCTATACTAGTGCTGGCAGTCATACAGTATAACTTCTTCAACAAATATTTTTAAGAGGTTAAAGGGTAAGAAGAAGGTGTAAGAAAGTGCATTCTAAATCTAAACAGTGTTTGACAATCCTTATCTGACCGAAGTCACAGAGGAGCTCACCAGTTTACCAATCATTGGTATGTGTGAGGCTGACACTTCAGATTCTGACATTATAATCCTAGAGGAACCTCCTTCCAATGTGAGAAATGAATGAACAGTAGTAAAAGTAATTATGATTATGATGGTTTATACATATAAATTGAGGATGCTACTTTGGAAGTTGTAAATGTGTAACAGGATGAAGGGTAACATTTTGTATCTGACAACAATGAGGATGATGATGATGATGAATGTGTTGCTCAAGAACAAGTTAAAAAATTCAGTAGGATGATGTTGTTTGTGTTGAATTAAGTCAGCCACCAGTGGCAGCACTTAATGCCAGTGATATGAAGCACATTGTCATGTCTGGGCAAAGGATCAAAAAAGCCACCTCTTCCATGTTGAAATATATTTATAACATTTGTCAAGGTATCTGTCGCATTTGTAGTGCTAAAGTAAGTAGAGGTTGGACGTTAACCATTTAGACACCTCCTCCCTGTTACTTAATTTTCCAGAAGTTCATTCAAGTTGTTTATCAAAATCTGGAAAATCATATATACAGTAATAACTAGCTTTCCAGCATCAGCTACCAGGAGCATGGACAAATACAGTACCAGCACATGTAATATCCAACTTCTTCATCATTATTCCGTTATTAGCAATCAGATGTAGTCCTCCTGTATCCAATTTTCAAAGGTAAATTAACTCCCCTAATGCAATCCACAAGTCCCAAGAAGAATCATTGTGTAATTGAGCTGCTGCTGGGGGTGAAGATTCATCACAAAAGGGGACCAAGAAGTCTAATAGTTTCAAACAACAATTGTCTATGAAACAATAATTTGCAAGAGGAGCCAAGTATGACAGCCACCATCTTGTTGCACAGTGGATCACTGAAGCCATGATGGCGATGTTAGCACTATGTTTACATCCTAAATATTCATCATCAATGCATCTGATATTAGCCGAGGTCATGTGTCCACGCCACCAAATTCCATCTCAATTCTATTTTACCAACAGCAATTGTTTCCTGTACCGGGACATTAAAGAAAGAGTTAACAGCAGTAGTTAACACACAATGCTATCTCATTCACAGACAGGCTACTCTCTGTATCACCAACTTCACTAAGAAGCATACCTGTCAATTTATTAGAAAAAGTCAGACCCTGGTAAGACTCAGTGGCACACGTCATGTCCTGTATGTGACATGACATCAGGAGGTCAGAAGTGTCGCCTCCAGCTGATTCAGGGTCCTAGTGCTAAGAGTGTACAGCAGAGGAGACAGTATCAGAGCCCACTACTCTGGCACTGTGTAGAGTGCCACAGTGCTGTGCACAGCACTTAGCTCCTCCAAGTGAGACCCTATACCACTGTGTACTGCTGTTGTCACTGTTACCTGTGTTTACCTGCAGGTACCAATAAACATGCAAGCCTGGTTAAGGACTTTCTGTGTGGCCTAACATCCACTTTCACATTCTGCTGACACCTATTGTGATCACTCAGGCTCCACCTATAGATCATATCAATTAATAGACTCCGCCCCTTGGGATGTAGGGCCACAAATCGCGGATCGATTGAGATGGGGCATTCCTGGAGAGGTGCTACACTTCAGTGTTTGAAAATATAGTACACAATCCAAGATGAACATTTTTGACACAAGGACAAGAATAAATTAGCTGTTGTACTATGTAAAAATATAGATTTTATAAACTGACTTTTGAAATAAACAAGAAGTCCTTAGTGCACATCTTAATCAAATTGTGGATGCCTATCAACCACAGCAAATAAACCTATCTCAGGTGGAAACTTACGTGAACACTGGGGTTCATGTAGAATCCCACCTTTATAATGTACAAAATTCCAAAGGGAGTTTGTCAACACACCTTAATTTCCAAATAGATTTAGAGGTGTCACATTGCTGTGACTGAAAATACAGGCCCTGATTCAGAGCCGCTCGTAAGCGGCCGCTCGTTAATTATGAGCGATGTTCGCACATCTGCGCATGCATACGGATTTTAATATGCATGTGTGAACCAGTCAGTGCGGCTGAAAAGCGTTTGGACGCTAAATAGCGAAAGCCTGCTATTTTGAGTGACAGGAGGAGGCGTATGTGGGTGGTAACAGGGGAAGGTGCTTGAAAACTGGGAGTGGAAATCAGAACGCAGGCGTGCTTAAAGGTCAAAACGGGCGTTTTATGGGTGTGCATAATTAATACAGGAGCTTCATTGACCACGTCACTTGGTTGATTTATAGTCAGAACTGCTCGCAAGATTGTGGTAGGAAAAACCAACCACAAGAATAGCGAGCAGTTCATACGCTGTTCGATGTACTCGATTAATCTTTTAAATAGCGGACATGACGTATGGTGCGAGCGGCCAGGGGGCGTCTTTTTCAAAATTACGACCGCAAGTTTTGTTCACTCGTTCAGACATAGAGGCGTGAACAGACCGCAAAGTGCAAACGGTTCATTTGAATAGCCACCCCATTTTAATGAACGAGCGAGCGCAAATAGCGTCCAGCTCTGAATCAGGCCCACAATACACAATCCAAGATGAAGGCGCATACTTTTAAAGTAAGGATCAAATGTAATAACCTGCAATTTGTGGGAGCTGGGGCAGTGCTGGCAAGATAGTCACCAGATTTATAGTGACAATTAGTTTAAAAGCAAAACCAACCGGGTTCCCCCATTCTGGGGTGCAAAAATCATCAGTGATGATTGCGGTCAGAGACTGGTGCTGGATGAGAGGGATAAAATCAGTTAAAACACTGAGATAAAGAGCAGATGAGCATGGTTGCATGAGTTGACCATGACAGGGAAAGCCCAGCTGGCTGCTGTGGCATCCCATGTGACCACACCAGTTAACTGGTTAATAGATGACACGAAGTTTCAAAACTAACGCTGTTGCAGTTTTGCAGCAGATAAAGGCTTTCCATCACCTCCAGGCCCCATAGCCACTGCACCACCTGCAACGGCAGCCGGGTATTCTTTAATCATAAAACATAAAAACATATAATAAAAGTAATATATAAAAACACTGGTCATGCACTTACCTACAGAAAATAGAAATGAATGTAATCTCTCCATATTTCTTCTATCTTCTCTTTTCTGATTTCTTTCTATTTTCTCACTTCTATCTTCTGTTCTGTGGGCCTGATTCAGAGCCGGACGCTCTGACCAGAGCGCTCACTCTGAATCAGGGCCCTCCTCCATGAAAATGGAGCGGCCTCCTGGCCGCTCATATAGCTGTGGGTTACGAACCCACAGCATATGTGAGTGGCCAAGAAGATGGTCGCGATGGTCTTGACCATCGCTACCATCAGACTTGCGACGGAGACCCTGCGTAGGCTCTCCCTGCCACAAGCCCTGGAGTGATTTTGGCTCTATCAGAGCCAAAATCACTCCCAATGACATCACTAGTGATGTCAGTGTGGCCGGCTTCAGACGGTAGGCATTCCCATGGGAACGCCTCCGTCTCGCAGGCATCCCCCCGGCACGCCCACCAAAGGGGGCATGCTGTCAATCAACATCGACAGCACGCCCCCTTTGGTGCGAGACCCGGAGTGATGGAAAGCCCGTCGCTCCCTGGGTCTCGCGCATGCGCACGACGGAGCTCCCTCCGTCGTGCGCATGCGCAGTGTGGAACATCGACCCGCTTGCGAGCGTACTGCTGCTCGCGAGCGGGTCTGAATGACCCCCTCTGTCTTCTATGTTTGATCTTCTGTTTTCTTTTGTGTAGAATGTAATTGGAGGGTTGTGTCCAGGCTCCCCATGATGTTGTGATCAGAGCCAATGTAGTTGCATCATTCACTATTATTGTATTGGTCCCATAGGACCAATGTAGGGCATGATGATTAGAACCCAGGTGGTTGAGTGTGCACATTACAAAAACACTGAGGTTCCAATTAGCAGACAATTTGGGGCTGCTTCTGAGTCATAATCAATGCCAATGTTCATGTGAGATGGCAATTTTTGCAACTGTGCATGCATCTAAATCCCTACAAAATCACATGGGACATGGATCTCAGCATCCCATGGTGTCTATGTGCAAAATTCCAGACACTAGAATGTATTGGACATTCCTTTGAAGTGACTGGGATAAGATATTCCGTTTTATGGACATGTGTTTGGATCACAAAAGTGGATTTGTACTCAGATGCTTAATCGCATACATTAAAGGCCATTCTCTGATGGAGATTCTGTACCTAGCATGGGCTGGTACTGTACAAGTCCTGATAGTGCTTCCAATGGTTGTGATTGCAGCTGCTAAAATGGTGGTGTCCCAGGAATTCCACATTCAGATGCACAGCTGTACACTAGAGGAAGGGCTGATGGGTTCATTAGCATAATATCGCAGGTACGACGACGAAACAATAACGCGGTCACACAGCATCTGGCTTTGAATAAGTAATAACTGTGCCTGATTATGCTGGCCTACAGTACCTCTCTGGCTGTAAACTCCTGCCAAAATTTCCTGTTTGCTCACCTGTTTATTAGAAAAGTGAAGTATGCTTGCTTGGCAATTGTAAGTGCAAGTTTCTAAGACAAAAGGATTCATTTATATGGAGGTAGTCAATGGTATGGACTGATTGATTTTTGGGTGAGAACCTTATAAGGGATATATAAATGTGTGGCTGCTTAATCCTTGACCTAATTGACTTGACTTGAACTTTAGCAAAGTGCAAATTGCAGTAAGTGAAAAAGAATTGCCAGCTAGTGTGGACGGTGCACTTCTTCTGTCAACTATAGCTGGTGTTACGTAGCTTCCGCATAATTGAAATAGTTTAAGAAGTTCTTTAGCATTTTCTGTGGGTCTCATTCACTTTAGTAAGTCTTGCCTATATTGATCAGGCTGTGGCTGGCAACTAGTTATAACTGGGTAATACCTCACTGCAGAGCTGTCTAGTATAGTATAGTTTTGTTAGCCTAACTTAGTTTAGCCTGGTGCTGGATATTATTTTTTAAGGATTTCATGCAGATATAAAGTACATATCTCAGCATGGGCAGAACTACAGGTGGTGTAGTCAGTGTGGTGCACCAGGGCCCCAGGAGGACCAAGCAGCACTTGACCTCCCAGACCAGCAATGAGTTTTCTCCTGGGTCCAACCATTTTGAGGAATAATGGACTAGCCCAGGGAATATGGTCGGGATCCACTGTCTTGATGGATTTGCCCCTTACCTTAGAGCAGTGATTCCCAACCTCGGTCCTCAAGGCACACTAACAGTCCTGGTTTTGGTGATATCCATGCTAACGGACAGATGGTTTAATCAAAATAACTGAGGTACTAATTAAGTTGCCTGTGCTCAAGTATGGCTAACCATAAAACCTGGACTGTTTGTGTGCCTTGAGGACCGTGGGAACCCCTGCCTTTGAGAATAAAGGCTGACCTTGTGTGTGTGTGCAGCTGCAGGATTGCAAACCTGACACTACTGCCAGCTGAGGAGATGGAGCAGAGCTTACAGACACTGGTCCAGATTCCCTTCACTGCAATTGCCGACCAGCCGCCAGACTCCCAGAGTACCACTATTTGCAGACCTGATGAGCACCTTTCAACAAATATGGTGGCCGCACCTCGCTGAACTGTGTACTTGTCCCCCAGTCACTTTCTGCCTCCCGCAGTTACTCTCCGCCTCCTGCTGTCACCCAATGCCTCTCCCTGTCACCTTCTGCTTCTCCTGCAACCCTCTGTCTTACTAGTTACCCACTACCTCTCCCTGACACCCTCCGCCTTCCATTGTCACTCTCTGCCGCCCACTGTCACCCACAGCCTCTCCCTGTCACTCTCTGCTTCACCAGTCATTTTCTGCCTCTCTATCCCTGTCACCCACTACTTCCCCCTGTCAGCCTCTGCCGCTCCCTATCTCCCTCTGCCTCATCCCATGGGGTGGAGGAGGGGGGACCCAAAACATATTTTTGCACCTGGGCCCACCACTTGCAAGTTCTGCAACAGCATCCCAGGCTATAGCACTGACACTGTTTGCTTTTTTTTGTGGGGGTATGGGAGAAAGAACACATTTAAAAAAAAATTATATATTTATTCACTTATAAAAATTGGCATACTCATTGCGCAAGTTGTTAAGAAGGCATCATCTGAGTGTCTGATAAAATGTTGTAATGATGAGTATTAATTTGCAAAATAACTTACTACAGTATTTGTGAAAGATTAACCCTGTGGACAGCAAATATTCTATTGTAGACCAACAATGAGACAATATAGGCCACTAAGGAACTATTGTACATTAATGTGAGTATACACTTTGTTTATAACCCTATCATTCACTTCTGATAGTGGCACAATTGCTACATTCTCTTACAATGAATTTCACATTATATCTTCCATTATGAGATACCTTGAAAAACATTTCCCAGGTGCCTATTTTCATCACTCTGCGTATCATTCAAACATTGTAGGTATACATTTATTCATAGTACATTATGATGCAACACCATCCCTGCTTCTTATTTGACCTTTAGTCCCTGATAGATTACATGGAAAATGGAAATACTGAATTCTCAAGATGACATCTCTTGGTTCTGCTGCAGGTTGATTCTTAGCACCCTAAAGTCAGAGAGCAGATTTTTGATAAAATAATATTTTTACTCTAATTATTATAAAACTCTATTTCTCTCTCTCTCTGGGGTATACTTACTAAAGTGAGAGTTTTTAGAAGTGGAGATGTTACCAATAGCAACCAATGAGACTGTACTTAACACTTAACTAGCACCTTCTAGAAGATAATAGCTAGAATCTGATCGGTTGCTATGGGCAACATCTCCACTTCTAAAAACTCTCACTTTAGTCCCAGACTCAGTCTCTTTCTCTCTCTCTCTCTCTCTCTCCCCCCCCCCCCCCCCCACGAGGCTCCCCCAAACATAGGGAATCCGAGTGGGAGCCGAGTCCGGCCTAGGTTTTCTGCCTAACTCGGAATCCAAAACGTGGCAAAACGTCATCATCCTGGATTCTCGCTGATTTCACTCCGGCTGTGGATTGTGTTCAGAGAACAGACGTGATCTGTGCTGCTCTGTCTGTTCAAGGGTGCAGTGTTGTCGGGCTGGGGCTGCAGTACATAATGGGGGGGTGCCACTGCTGTGTCACTGTTGTCCTATCAACCAAGAGGCTATGGCTGTGTTGTCCATTAAGGGGCTTGGGCTGCACTACATAAAGGGCTGCTGCTGTGTTGTACATAAAGGGCCTGGGGCTGCAGTACATAAAGGGGTTCTGTTGTATTGTCGTGTCCATCAAGGGGCTAGGGCTCAGTACATAAAGGGATGCTGTATCATCCAGGGGTGCTCTGTCAATCCAGGGGTGCTTTTCCCCAGTGTAAAAAAAAATAAAAAGTTAATTAAAATGAATAATTATCATTCCACAAAAAATAAAAATCTTTTGTTTTTTGTGTGTGCTAGCTATGCTATTATTGTATGGTGACACTGGAGGCCAGACTGCAGTTTATCATCAACATATTTGTGACTCTGCAGGTGGTCCATCCACACTCCGCAGGGGTGCTTTGTTGTCCATAAAGGTGTGCTGTGTTGTTCATCAAGGGGCTGCTGTCTCGTCCAGGGGTGCTCTTCACCAGTGTAAAAAAAATTAAAGTTAAATAAAATTAGCATTCTACAAAAAATAAAAAAATATATTTTATTCATTTTTTTTGTGTGTGTGTGCTAGCTACGCTATTTGGTTACACTGCCGGCCAGACCGCAGTTTATCATCCACGTATTGTGACACTAAGTCATAACGCAGTGTGTTATTCTTGTGACATTGTTAGTGACAGCACAGTGTTTTACTCATAAAAAATCTTGTGACACTGTAAGTGGTAGCGCAGTGTGTTATTCTTTTCTTATTCATAAATATCTTGTGACACTGTAAGTGGTAGCTCAGTGTGTTATTTTTTTCTTATTCATAAAAAATCTTGTGACACTGTAAGCAGCAGCATAGTGTGTTATTATTTTCTTATTCATAAATAATATTGTGACACTGTAGGTCATTGATACCGCAGTGTAACATTTAAATTGTTACAGATTGACATGTGTGCTGTACCCCACTTCATTCTTGTTTGTTGATATGGAGAACGATCAGTTGAGAGGAGAGCAGGAACCACATACTAGGGCTGGAGCTGCTTTCAGTGCCACCAGTCATGACGATACAAGCCCATCTATGTCATCTACTAAACTCGATGCCCAAGGGCATACAGGGCTTAAGTCAGGGCATCTAAAATCAAAGAACCAATCTTTTACATTGGTAAAGAAAAAAAACATCAAAGGGAAAGTTAGCTGCAGAAAAACATAAAATTGGCAATATGCCTTTCACCACATGAAGTGGCAAGGAAAGGCCTTGGCCTTGGCCTTTATTTATCACTGGTGGTTCTGCTTCTTATAATGATGTAACCCCTTCTCCCTGTAGATGTTTTTAAAAAATTAAAATCGTTAAGGCACAAGAACCAACTGTACATTCAGAAATGTCACAAATCCCTGAGGAGAGTCTTAGGGGTAAATTTATTAAAGTGAGAGTTTTTAGAAGTGAATTTTAGAAGAGATGTTGCCTATAGCAACCAATCAGATTCTAGCTATTGTCTTCTAGAAGGTGCTGGTTGCAGCCCATCTGTATACTTAATCTTAAAAGTACCAGCTCCACTCAATCCTATAAGATATACAAACTAATTTGTGGCATGTAAATTACCTCCATTACCCTCGAAACTCTGCCTCAAGTCCTAACTTCTGTTAAGGATTCCACCACCACCGGAAGTCCCGCTGTCTGCGTTCCAACAACTATACCAAGTTCAACACCTCCAGTGAATAGATGAAGAGTGAATAGATAGAGAAAAAAGAAGACTCTTTTTTGGGGGCACTCTACAAGACTAAGGGCCTGATTCAGAGCCGGATGCTATTTGAGGTCGTTCTTCCAGAAAATAGGGGTGGCTATTCAAATGAACCATTCGCTCTTTGCGGTCTGTTCACGCCTCTAGGTCTGAACAAGCGAACAAAACTTGCGGTCGTTTTTTGAAAAAATATGCCCCCTGGCCGCTCGCATCCTATGTCATGTCCGCTATTTATTAGATTAATCGAATACATCGACCAGCGTATGAACTGCTCGCTATTCTTGTGGTTGGTTTTTGCTACCACAATCTTGCGAGCAGTTCTGGCTATAAAATTACCCAGTGACGTGGTCAATGATGCTGCTGTATTAATTATGCACACCTTAAAACGCCTGCGTTCGGATCTCCACTCCCCGATTTCAAGCACCTTCCCCTGTTACCACCCACATACGCCTCATTCTGTCACTCAAAATAGCAGGCATTCGCTATTTAGCGAACAAACGATTTTCGGCCACACTGATTGGTTCGCGCATGCGTATTACGATCCGTACGCATGCACAGTTGGGCAAACATCGCTCGGAGCGAATGAGCAGCCGCTTACGAGTGGCTCTGAATCAGGCCCTAAGTTAAAATGTAACTTTTAATAATTGTATAATCTAAAATATTGTACACACAAAACACACGACACTTAATACACAAAATTACATGAAAACTTTTTGAAAAATGTTTTTAGGCACTGTTCCTAAAAAGCGCCTGAAGCCAAACATTGGCCAGTGCTATATTAGGAAGAGCTAACACTCTTTTGAAAGAAATCAAATCAAATGGATGGACAATTCCATCAAAATAAATGAACAATCTCAGATACTGAGATTCATAATTAAGTCTGTGTGACGGCAAATATTTCAATATAATAACCGGAATTGGTTATGTAGTTAGCCTCCTACTATGGTACATGCAGCAAATTTGACTATAAAGTTCCACTCCTTAAAGTAATAGTAGAATTGCTATTCCACCCACATTAATCAATCATGTGCCAATGCAGTTGAGTTAGTAACATCAGGGCCGTAGCTAGGGTAGTGCGGCCGGTGCCATCGCGTAGGGCACCACAGGTCAGGGGGCGCTGTTTGGGTCTGTCAAATTTCTGTTTATTATCATCAGAGCCGGCCCTAGGCATAGGCATAATAAGCAAATGCCTAGGGGCGACTGGAATGCGTAGGGGCAGTCCAGGGCTCTGCCACGGTTCCCCATCAGCACCGGCACTGCATGCCCCTCCACCCTACCCTGCTGCTGCCGCGATCGGAGCTCAGCTCCGATCGGGCAGCACAGTGGCCAGTTGAGCTGTCCAGGTCAGAATGAGCTTCTGTCCAGAAGCTGATTCTGGCTACAGGAGGAAACACGATGGGCGTGGGAGGGCATGCTGTGCATGCCCAGCCATGTCCATTCCTCCCATGGCCCTTTGTGGACAGAGCCGTGACTGACACAGCTCCGCCTCCAAAGGACCAGGCGCACAGCAGTAGTGTGGACCGCACATAAGTGCAGTCCGCACTACACTGCCAGGAACCGCCGGTGCCGGCAGCTGTGTGTTTGTTTTAGCAGTCGATGAAAGTCAGACAGACTCTCATCGGCTGCTGCGCCCACTGCCGGAGCTGGGCTTCCGGCTCCCACAGTGGCTGATGGGAGAGACATCATGACGTCTCTCCCATCATGCAGAGCGGGCCGGCGGGGGAGGATGTTGGATGGAGGAGCGGACGCCGGAGCGCGGAATAAGGTAAGTGGATTTTTTTTTTCGTGTGTGTGTCTGTCGGGCACTGCTGGAAGGGGGGACGACTGGGGGCACTGCTGGAAGGAGGGAGACTACTACTACTAGGGGCACTGCTGGAGGGGGGTCTACTACTAGGGGCACTGTTAGGGGAAACTACTACCATGGGCACTGCTGGGGAGGGACTACTACTAAGGGCACTGCTGGATGGGGGAGGACTACTACTACTAGGGGCACTACTGGTGGGGGGTCTACTACTAGGGGCACTGTTAGTGTGGGGGACTACTACCAGGGGCACTGCTGCCGAGGGACTACTGCTAGGGGCACTCGTATAATATATCATTAAGTCCTCCAAATATTTCCACACTGCCCTATATATTTCTAAGTCTTTAGTTGCTTTATGGTGCAGTGTCTTCAATATCTACCCTATTAATGTAGAACATTATTTTAGTTTCTCAAGGTCTGTTGCATCATTTGGTCATGATGGTCTCTTTTCTCTCTCACCTCTTTCATCTCTTTTCTTTCTCAACTCATTGAACATTATTTCAATTTCATTTTCAAATAAAGACCATTTGTGAAAGTGCAACAAATAGGTCAGATTTTATGGGGAAATTGATGCATTTGAGGACAAGGATGTCTATGTCTGTGTACAGTATCTTAAAATGTTGCATCTTCTGATGAGAGGAGCTGAGTGGTTAGTTGTGATCATTGCAGAATGCAGCTAGGCCTCCATATGCTAAAACATAATTTTGTCTTTCCAGTTTAGTAGTGGGCCACAGGGAATTTGTACAAAACTTAATTTTACACATCATCAAAATGGTGGAATCCAGGCATTGGCTATTCTTTTAATGGAATGGTTTTTGCAGTTTCAAAGTACTTTTTACATTGCTCATTTTTACCAATGTGATGTACAAACTTGCCAAAGTGTAATAAATGATGGACTGTTGTTTTCTTCCTATTCAGGAACAGTGCCCTTGTTGACCTCATCTCTAGTGATTAGGTTCTTCCTAGGAAATACATTGTGTAAACTGGTACCTCTGAGAACTTGAAGCCACTGCAATTTGCAATTTGCAGGATCCCAAACAGCATGGATTTTCTGGGGGCAGATCATGTCAAACAAATCTTATTGACTTTTTGACTGGGTGTCTAAGGAAATAGATAAAGGGGGGCCATAGATATATCTTATCTAGACTTTAGTAAGGCTTTTGACACTGTTCCACATCATGGACTGTTAAATAAACTGGAAAGCATGGGATTGGATACAAAGATATTTGAATGGATAAGATCATGGCTGCAGGATAGGAAACAGAGAGTTGTAGTAAACGGAGTGCAGTCTCAAGAGGGAAATGTTAGCAATGGAGTGCCTCAGGGATCTGTACTTGGACCAGTGCTTTTTAATATCTTTATTTGTGACATTATGGTATTGAAGGGAACCTATGCCTTTTTGCAGATGACACAAAGGTATGCAACAGGGTAGACACACCATGAGGGGTAAAACAAATGATTGATGATCTAGGTAGACTAGAGGAATGGTCAAGTATGTGGCAACTACAGTTTAATGCCAAAAAATGCAAGATCATGAACTTGGGTCTCAAAAATCTAAAGGCTAAATATAGTATTAATGGCACTATACTGGAAACTACTGAAGAGGAAAGGGATCTAGGAGCCACTATTTCAGGTGACTTAAAGGCAAGCAAACATTGTAACAAAGCAATGAGGAAGGCAAGTCAGATGCTTGGTTGCATAGGGAGAGGAATCAGTAGTAGAAAGAAAGAAGTGATAATACCACTGTATAGGTCATTGGTGCGTCCTCATCTCGAATACTGTGTTCAGTTCTGGAGGCCATATCTCCAGAAGGATATTAATACATTAGAAACTGTGCAAAGAAGGGCAACTAAAATGGTGCAAGGTCTACACCAAAAAATGTACCAGGAAAGACTAAAAGATCTCAATATGTATAGTTTGGAGCAGAGAAGGGAAAGGGGGGACATGATGGAAACGTTCAAATATATAAAGGGTATTAACAAGGTAAAGGAAGGAGACATTCTTCAAAGAAAGAGAAGTATTAGAACAAGAGGACATATTCTGAAACTGGAGGGAGGTAGGTTCAGGAGAAATTTGAGGAAAAATTACTTCACAGAAAGGGTAGTGGACAAGTGGAATAGCCTCCCATCAGAGGTGGTAGAGGCTAAGACAGTAGAGCAATTTAAACATGCATGGGATAGACATAAGGATATCCTTCAGAAGAAGAAAGAATCAATAAGGGTTGAGGTAACAATATGTTTAAAAATGGGGCAGACTAGATGGGCCAAGTGGTTCTTATCTGCCGTCAAATTCTATGTTTCTATGTTTCACTGCAAGTAAGAGAAATAAAATATAACTGGACAGCTCCTTGCATAGATTCCAGCTTCAAGGATAAGAGCCAGGTATAATCAAGAATTGAGACATACTGTAAGTGGCCTAGTTATGAGTTGCATACAATTCCAAATACGGACACAAAGTCCGCATGTGTCACTGCCTACATACATTACTAGTAATGAGTCTAATGACTGCAGCTCTTGGCTGGAAAGCTGAAGATGGTGCAGTCGCATAGGTGCATCTAAGTCAGAACACAGGGAGATGTTGGTATTGGCCTCCTGATCTTCAGAATTGGGTGATATTGTAACCACAGTATGTACAACTCAGAATCAGACTTACAATCTGGTACCAAGAAGAGGAGTGTTGCCCTAAAGGAGGGGAATCAGCTACTGGATAATGAAAAATGTGTCTGGATATCGGATAATGGAGGGAGAATTGGTGAATATGACGCAGTATGTCAGGAGTAGCTGTACATACTGGCTGTATAGAATACAGATCACAGGCTACAGCAACAGAATTCAAGGCCAGAAACCTTTCTTTGTCCTGAATTTCTGTGGCTCCTATGGACCTGTGTGAACACCAAGAGCGGGAAAACAATAATGCTCTTCTGCTTCCTTGCTGGCAGTAATGGGTAAGGAGGCCTGCAATAAAGAATCAAGCCTGAAACAAATACCTTGGGAACTAGATGACCAGTATTATTCTGTACTTGTTTGTCTATGTATTGTGCTACAATAACTGTAATGTGATACACTTACTGTAATTTTCATTGTGCGTGAGTTTATGAGTATATTCCCATATGCACAATACTGGAGCTAAGTGATTCATTGAAGGTAGCCTCGTAAAAGTTGAATTGGTGTCTTAGTGGGATGGCCCAAGTACATTGTGCGTGGATGCCCCGATATTGTGTCATAAATTACCTTTGCAGAGTTTATATATATTACCAATTTGTCCTCTGTTACAAATCAACCTGTGTCTTCAACATCTATACTGTGCTTCCAACTGGTGGTATCACAAAGGGAGTGTTCTTCCTTTCTATTATTCTTGTTCCTCACCAATTTGTAACAGTTATTACAATCCTAGGGCCTGATTTAGTGTGAAATGCACAGCTGCTGCGATTTGAACGCAGTGACTGTGCTATATGCTAATGCCACAGGAGGCATCTTGTATAAAAAAACACCTCTTGCCACCTTAAGTGATCCGCAGCTGCATATGAAAAAGCAGCATCAGATCACTCTGCGTGAACATCGGTTACTCTGCATGAACATCGGTCATCTAAATAACATTCAGATTACTCAGGATGACTGGTGTTTCTACAAAGCTGAAGCAAGTGAAGCTGCATACAAGGATGCAGCCACAGGCTTTAGCACACCCAGAAAATGGGGCTGTTGTAGAATAAAAAGAGTGAATAGATAGAGAAAAAAGAAGACTCTTTTTTGGGGGCACTCTACAAGACTAAGGGCCTGATTCAGACCCACTCGCGAGCAGCTGTCCGCTCGCAAGTGGGTCGATGTTATGGACTGAGCATGCGCACGACGGAGGGAGCTCCGTCGTGCGCATGCACCAGACGCGACGAGTGAAGGAAAGTCCTTCGCTCGTTGTGTCCGATCAAAGGGGGCGTGTTGTCAATGTTGATTGACAGCACGCCCCCTTTGGTGGGCGTGCCGACGGCGTGCCTCCCTGACGGGGGCGTTCCCACGGAAACGCCTCCCGTCAGAAGCCGGCCCACTGACATCACTAGTGATGTCAGTGGGAGTGATTTTGGCTCTGATAGAGCCAAAATCACTCCGGAGCTTGCGGTTGAAAACCTCAACCGCAGGCTCCGGCTCGCAATTTCGATGGTCGCGATGGTCTCGACCATCGCGGCCATCACAATGCACGCTCGTATAGCCTGTGGGTGGTGACCCACAGCTATACGAGCGTCCAGGAGGACGCTCCATGAAAATGGAGCCCGGCCCTCATTCAGAGCGTGCGCTCTGCTCAGAGCGTACGGCTCTGAATGAGGGCCTAAGTTAAAATGTAACTTTTAATAATTGTATAATCTAAAATATTGTACACACAAAACACACGACACTTAATACACAAAATTACATGAAAACTTTTTGAAAAATGTTTTTAGGCACTGTTCAGAAAAAGCGCTTGAAGCCAAACATTGGCCAGTGCTATATTAGGAAGAGCTAACACTCTTTCGAAAGAAATCAAATCAAATGGATGGACAATTCCATCAAAATAAATGAACAATCTCAGATACTGAGATTCATAAATAAGTCTGTGTGATTGCAAATATTTCAATATAATAACCGGAATTGGTTATGTAGTTAGCCTCCTACTATGGTACATGCAGCAAATTTGACTATAAAGTTCCACTCCTTAAAGTAATAGTAGAATTGCTATTCCACCCACATTAATCAATCATGTGCCAATGCAGTTGAGTCAGTAAAATCAGGGCCATAGCTAGGGTAGTGCGGCCGGTGCCTTCGCATTGGGCTCCACAGGTCAGGGGGTGCTGTTTGGGTCTGTCAAATTTCTGTTTAATATCATCAGAGCCGGCCCTAGGCATAGGCATAAAAAGCAAATGCCTAGGGGCAGTCCAGGGCTCTGCCACGGATCCCCATCACCACCGGCACTGCATGCACCTCCACCCTACCCTGCTGCTGCCGTGATTGGAGCTCAGCTCCGATCGGGCAGCACAGTGGCCAGTTGAGCTGTCCAGGTCAGAATGAGCTTCTGTCCAGCAGCTGATTCTGGCTACAGGAGGAAACACGATGGTGTGGGAGGGCATGCTGTGCATGCCCAGCCACGTCCATTCCTCCCATGGCCCTTTGCGGAGCAGAGCCGTGACTGACACGGCTCCGCCTCTGCCTCCAAAGGACCAGGCGCACAGCGGTAGTGTGGACCACAGATAAGTGCAGTCCGCACTACACTGCCAGGAACAAACACACAGCCGCCGGTGCCGGCAGCTGTGTGTTTGTTTTAGCAGTCGATGAAAGTCAGACAGACTCTCGTCGGCTGCTGCGCCCACTGCCGGAGCCGGGCTTCCGGCTCCCGCAGTGGCTGATGGGAGAGACATCATGACATCTCTCCCATCATGCAGAGCGGGCCAGCGGGGGAGGATGCTGGATGGAGGAGCGGACGCCGGAGCGGGGAATAAGGTAAGTGGATTTTTTTTTCATGTGTGTGTTTGTCGGGCACTGCTAGAAGGGGGGATGACTGGGGGCACTGCTGGAAGGGGGGAGATTACTACTACTAGGGGCACTGCTGGAGGGGGTCTACTACTAGGGGCACTGTTTGGGGAGACTACTACCATGGACATTGCTGGGGAGGGACTACTACTAGGGGCACTGCTGGATGGGGGGGACTACTACTACTAGGGGCACTACTGGTGGGGGGTCTACTACTAGGGGCACTGTTAGTGTGGGGACTACTACCAGGGGCACTGCTGCCGAGGGACTACTGCTAGGGGCACTGCTGGATGGGGGGGACTACTATTACTACTACTAGGGGCATTGCTGGAGGGGATTCTACAACTAGGGGCACATTTAGGGGATACTACTACCAGAGGCACTGCTGGGGAGGGACTACTAATATTGGCACTGTTGGATGGGAGGACTACTACTAGGGGCACTACTGGAGGGGGTCTTCTACTAGGGGCACTGTTAGGGGGAGACTACTACCAGGGGCACTGCTGGGGAGGGACTACTACTAGGGGCACTAATGGATGGGGGGGACTACTACTACTAGGGGCACTTCTGGATGGGGGGGACTACTATTACTAGGGGCACTGCTGGATGGGCGGGATTACTAGGGATTACTACTACTAGGGGCACTGCTGGAGGGGGGTCTACTACTAGGGGCACTGATAGGGGAGGACTACTACCAGGGGCACTGCTAGGTAGGGACTTCTACTAGGGGCACTGCTGGGGGGGAAACTATATATATATATATATATATATATATATAATGTGTGTGTATACACATATATGTGTGTGTATATATGTGTATGTATATATATATATATATATATATATATATGTATACACGCACACATACATACATTCAGCCCGGCACTCTGGATACATTTACTGGTAATCTCGAAGGTGCCCTCCAAGCATAATAAACAACTTCCTATACAGAGCTGAACAGCTGGGGAGGGACTACTACTAGGGGCACTGCTGGAGGGAGGACTACTACCAGGGGCACTGCTGGGGAGGGACTACTACTAGGGGCACTGCTGGGGGAGGGTCTACTACTAGGGGCACTGCTTAAGGGGAGTCTACTACTAGGGGCACTGTTAGGGGGGGGCTACTACCGGGGCACTGCTGGGGAGGGACTACTACTGGGGGCACTGCTGGATGGGGTGAACTACTACTACTAGGGGCACTGCTGGAGGGGGGTCTACTACTAGGGGCACTGCTGGAGGGGGGTCTACTACTAGGGGCCCTGTTAGGGGTGGACTACTACCAGGGGCACTGCTGGGGAGGGACTACTACTAGGGGCACTGCTGGATGGGTGGACTACTAGTACTAGGGGCATTGCTGGAGGGGGGTCTACTGCTAGGGTTACTGTTTGGTGGGGACTACTACCAGGGGCACTGCTGGGGAGGGACTACTACTAGGGTCACTGTTATGGGAGGACTACTATCAGGGGCACTGCTGGGGAGGGACTACTACTAGGGGCACTGCTGGTTGGGGGGGACTACTACTATTAGGGGCACTGCTGGAGGGGGGTCTACTACTAGGGGCACTGTTAGGTGGGGACTACTACCAGGGGCACTGCTGTAGGGGGCACTACTACCAGGGGCACTGCTGGGGAGGGACTACTACTTGGGGCACTGCTGGGTGGGGGGACTGCTACTACTAGGATCACTGCTGGATGGGGGGAACTACTACTACTGGGGACACTGCTGGAGGGGGGTCTACTACTAGAGGCACTATTAGGGGTGGACTACTACCGGGGGCACTGCTGGGGAGGAACTACCACTAGGGGCACTGCTGGAGGGGGTCTACTACTAGGGGAACTGCTGGAGGGGTGTCTACTACTAGGGGCACTGTGAGGGGGAAACTACTTCCAGGGCTCCTGTGGGGAGGGACTACTGCTAGGGGCACTGGTGGATGGGGGGGACTACTACTACTAGGGGCACTGCTGGAGGGGGGTCTACTACTAGGGGAACTGTTAGGGGAGGACTACTACCAGGGGTACTGCTGGGGAGGGACTACTACAAGGGGCACTGCTGTAGGGGGCACTACTACCAGGGGCACTGCTGGGGAGGGACTACTACTAGGGGCACTGCTGGGTGGGGGGACTGCTACTACTAGGGGTACTGCTGGAAGGGGGGAACTACTACTACTAGGGACACTGCTGGAGGGAGGTCTACTACTAGGGGCACTTTTAGGGGTGGACTACTACCAGGGGCACTGCTGGGGAGGGACTACCACTAGGGGCACTGCTGGAGGGAGTCTACTACTAGTGGCACTGCTGTAGGGGTGTCTACTACTAGGGGCACTGTGAGGGGGGAACTACTTCCAGGGACACTGCTGGTGAGGTACTACTGCTAGGGGCACTGCTGGATGGGGGGGACTACTACTACTAGGGGCACTGCTGGAGGGGGGTCTACTACTAGGGGCACTGTTAGGGGAGGACTACTACCAGGGGCACTGCTGGGGAGGGACTACTTCTAGGGGCACTGCTGTAGGGGGCACTACTACCAGGGGCACTGCTGGGGAGGGACTACTACTAGGGGCACTGCTGGGTGGGGGGACTGCTACTACTAGGGGCACTGCTGGATGGGGGGAACTACTACTACAGGGGACACTGCTGGAGGGGGGTCTACTACTAGGGGCACTGTTAGGGGTGGACTACTACCAGGGGCACTGCTGGGGAGGGACTACCACTAGGGTCTCTGCTGGAGGGAGTCTACTACTAGTGGGACTGCTGGAGGGGTGTCTACTACTAGGGGCACTGTGAGGGGGGAACTACTTCCAGGGACACTGCTGGTGAGGGACTACTGCTAGGGGCACTGCTGGATGGGGGGGACTTCTACTACTAGGGGCACTGCTGGAGGGGGGTCTACTATCAGGGGCACTGCTGGGGAGGGACTACTACTAGGGGCACTGCTGGAGGGGGGACTGCTACCAGGGGCACTGCTGGGGAGGGACTACTACTAGGGGCACTGCTGGATGGGGGGACTACTACTACTAGGGTCACTGCTGGAAGGGGGGGATTACTACTACTGGGGGCACTGCTGGAGGGGGGTGTACTACTAGGGGCACTGTTAGGGGAGGACTAGTACCAGAGACACTGCTAGGTAGGGACCACTACTAGGGGCACTGCTGGAGGGGGTCTACTACTAGGGGCACTACTGGTGGGTGGTGTGTGTGTATATTTATATATATATATATATATATACATACATACACACATACATACATTCATACATTCAGCCCGGCACTCTGGATACATTTACTGGTAATCTCGAAGGTGTCCTCCTAGCATAATAAACAAATTCTTATACTGAGCTGAACAGCTGGGGAGGGAGTACTACTAGGGGCACTGCTGGATGGGGTGGACTACTACTACTAGGGGCACTGCTGGAGTTGGGTCTACTACTAGGGGTACTGCTGGAGGGGCGTCTACTACTAGGGGCACTGTTAGGGGTGGACTACTACAAGGGGTACTGCTGGGGAGGGACTATAACTAGGGGCCCTGCTGGATGGGGGGGACTATATATATATATATAATGTGTGTATGTACATATATATGTGTGTGTATATATGTGTGTGCATATATATATATATATATATATATATATATAAATACACATATACACATACATACATTCAGCCCGACACTCTGGATACATTTACTAGTAATCTAGAGGTTGCCCTCCTAGCATAATAAACAAATTACTATAGCGAGCTGAACAGTCCCTCAGGAAAAAAACAGGCAGCACTCCTCAGTAGTTGTAACAAAGTGATATTTTGTCACAAATCACATAGGTTCTGTTGATGTTTCAAGACCCATTGGTTTTTTCATCATGACATGTCCTGCTGAAAAGACAGATGGGTCTTACAACGTCGACAGCACCTCCTGAGGAGGGCCATCTGTTTTTTTTCCCTGAGGGTCTGTTCTGCTCGGAAGTTGTAAGGGGGCAGTTGTAAGGGGGCAGCAGTCAAAATTTTGCCTAGAGCACCAAATGGGCTAGGGCCGGCTCTGATTATCATTCTTGATTGTAGCTTCCTCTTATTTCATCCTCAGCATCTCCTGGCCTCTCCTATCTCTTCCCTTGCCCTTCCCCATGAAGCCATGGCCCTTTTTTGGGTGCATTATGGCCCTCATTCAGACCCACTCGCAAGCGGGCGCACGTACGTTAGGCGTACGTACAAAAATATTTAAATTCAATGGCTTGCTCGTATTTTCGTTCGCATCTAAAATTCCTCCCTAAACTCAGGCGACCCCTCCTCTAACTAACGAGCGTGCGAAATAGCGAGCGTACATCCCCGAAATGGCTTGAAGGGAACGCACGCACAAGTGAAACCGGAAGTGGCCTTGTCAGATGTCGATTACCTGCTCCTTTATTCTGCCTACCTCCCTCAATCGTATCATGCCAATCAATGTATCAATTAGCTTAATTGTTTTTTTTTTTTCAACACAATGCAAGAAACTTTACTCTTGTCCGTGTTTGTGTTTACCCGCAGAATACGTACGGATGGAACATTCGCTTTTATTGTTAAAAAAACATGTGAACCACAATTAAACAATTGTTCTATTGCTGTGGATCCCCGCATATTTTCCGGGGTTCATTTCTTTATTTAAATTTGCAAACGCATGTCACTGCATCAAGCCTATCATAACTCTCCAGAGATTTCTGGCCCTGTTGAACACATGACTCATACACTAACCAATAAAATTGCTCCTGTTAATTTCCAAAATACATTAGCCAATCAGAAATTTTGGCCACACTTTATCAAAAATGTTTTGTATGAAAAACTCCATTGCCATCATGAGAGCCTCCGCATTCACCAGGCGCGAGCTGCTGGTGCTTACGGAGGTGATGGATAGGCGGATCACCAGCCAGCCTCCACCCATCACCAACCGGCAGAAGCGCTCCGCGTATGCGGAGGCACGGTCCCGCCTGCGGTCGATGGGTTCACGCCGCAACATCGGGCAGCTTGAGCGCAGGTGGTCAGACCTGCAACGGCGAACGCCCCGCTTGCTGGCATGCTTTCGCATGCAGATCGTTGAAAGTAAGTGTTATGTATTGTGGTTTTCATGTTTGTGTTTGTGGGGCAAACTGCGTGTGCATGTTTTCCTGTCTGTCCTATTAATTATTTGTCCTCATATCTGCGTGTGCATGTTTTCCTGTCTGTCCTATTAATTATTTGTCCTCATATCTGCGTGTGCATGTTTTCCTGTCTGTCCTATTAATTATTTGTCCTCATATCTGCGTGTGCATGTTTTCCTGTCTGTCCTATTAATTATTTGTCCTCATATCAGCGTGTGCTTGTTTTCCCTCTATTTCTGTTTTTTTCATTCTACTCCTTTTTGCATGTTTTTTGTTGCTGGTTTTTTTTTTTTAATTTGGGCCCTGGATTTGCCCAGAAACTAACCTCAATTTGTTTGACATATTTTAGGAGGACAGCCAAGACTACGCCGTCACCGTCCGGCCAGACGGCGTTCCCGGCCACTATCCCCAACCCCCAGCCAACACTCCACCCCAAATATTTCCCCTATACCCCACTCCTCCCCAGCCTTCCCAGACCCTCTCCCGGAACTGTCGGGCCTCCTTCCCCTCCGTCCCACTTCCCCCTCTCCTCCACCCACCCCTCTTCCAATTACCCCCTCCCCGGAGTCCATCATTACCCCTCCCCGTTCTTTGGGGAATGAAGGCTCCTCCGAGGAGGAACATGGAGGGACTTCCGGAGCTCCCGTTTTGGCTCCCGGTATGTTTTTATTTCTCATTTTTTTTAACCACAAACTGTTTGTATGTAATCATGTGTCGTGCCTTTATTCGTGCTTGTTTGGTTTACTTTTGGTGATTTAGCAGTTTGCCTTTACCTCTTCCTGCTGATTTCAACATACACATATCACACCTGTGTGATTTTGTACATAGGCCTTGTATTTTTGCCAGCACCCCCTTTTTGTTTTGTTTTTGTTTTTTTCGGTTTAGGAGTGATTTCGTTGTGTTTTTGTTTTTTTAATGTGGATTCCCTATTGTTTTATTAATCCACACACTTTTCTCACCCACAGAGGAACAGAGGCGTCATCAAGAGGTGGAGGATTGTGTTGGCCAGATGCGCCAACATGTAATTGGCCTTCTTGTGGCCCTTGACCGGCTGTCTGGCATCCTTCGCCAGTAGTTTTTTTTTTTTCGTTTTGTAAATAAATTTTGTAGTTCTAATATACGTTCTGGCTCATTCTTTTTTTCTAAAACACAAATAGTTTTCCCTGACATAAGTAGACTGTTCCTGCACGGATTTCCATTTTTTAAAAGTTAGATTGTATTTTGTATTTGTATGTTAAACAGCCACAAGAAACACATAACAGTAACAATGTCATTTCCCTTTTTGGGTGTAGTGTCAATTAGATATTTCACCATTTTACAGGTTCCTAGTTGGTGTGCAAGCTGCTTAGGCCAATCTTCAAAATCCAAAGGTTTGGACAGGCTTCCTTTTGGTGTGGGTTGGGAACCTGCAAACATATTTCAGTTTACATCAACTGGTGTCAGTACTGGATTACCCCTTAGTCAATTGTAAGGTGTGTTAACCTGGTTCCACTTGCTGTTAACGTCCAAAAAAAGGAAGACCATTTCACTCTCCAAACATTTATTCACAACAAAAATGAGAAATCAAAGTGGTCAGTCCCAAAACAAAAAAACAGTGATAATCTCAAATACAACACATACAAATAAAATATTTAATTAAAAAAAACAATCAAGAACTGGTTGATGAAGGACCATGCCAACATGATTCCACAAACATGGCGTTGCGATATGGGTTCCAGAATATATGGACAAAATCACCAGATCCAGGTTTGGTAAGGGTAGCAGGAAGTAGTGAGCGTTGGAGTGGCAAAGATTATGTGAACAAACAGAAGATGGTGAAAAAAAAAAAATAAATTAGATGTTCGCAAACAAACACAAACACATTAGGTATAAACACTGTAGTTTGGGTCAAACTTACCTAAAAAATCTGGCCACCACATCATCGCGTATGGCCCCCCCACATACTGACCTCTGACCAACCTCGGGGGGGCCATCCTCAGGTAAGGCATCCTCTGGCTGCATTGGGACACCACTCCTTATGGTGATGTTGTGAAATATCCCACACAGGACCACAATTTTCAACACCATATCCGGCAAATACATGAGCTCGCCACCAGAGCGGTGGAGGCATCTGAATCGGCCTTTTAAAAGGCTGATACAGCGCTCCACCACTTGCCTGGTGGCTGTAAGTGCGGAATTATACTCACTTTGTGGGCCTGGTGTGGGAGCCAAATAAGGAGTGAGCAGCCAGGACATGCAAGGGTATCCACTGTCTCCTGTGAAAAATAAGAGACAACATCAGGAACACTGTGTATCAAGCTTAACATTGTTATGTACTAAAGGTCTCCACTTACCCAGAAGCCACGCATCACCAGCTTGTAGGTTGGTTAATTTCTGCCATATCCCTGATTGCCGGATGACGAAGGAGTCATGTGCACTTCCTGGTAACTTAGCATTCAGGGACAGGATCTGGAGGGAGGCATCACATACCACCATTACATTCAGGGAGTGATAGTGTTTCCTGTTTCGAAATATTGCCTCCAGCCGTGCTGGAGGCTGAAGTGGTATGTGAGTACCATCCACAACCCCTATGATGTGTGGGAAGCCAGCTATTTGGTAAAAATTGGCCTTGGCCACACTAAGGGCACCCATATCCAAAGGCATTTGAATAAAATGATGGAGGTGCTTGAAAAGTGCCTCCATCACTGCCCTCAGGATCCGGGAAAAGGAGGATTGGGAGATGCCCGCCACTATTCCCACCGTTGTTTGAAACGATCCTGAGGCACAGAAATGTAACACCGCCATAAATTGCGTCAGTGGTGGTATTGCTGTTGGACTGTCAATTTGCCGCTCAAGATCACTTTCTATTAATGAGAGAGTGTCTATGATGATTTTGGGAGGTAGACGGTAGCGTCTTAAAACCTCATCATCGGGCATTCCAAAAAGGGTGACACGTGTTCGAAACATCTGGGGCCTTGCATGCCTACGATGCCTACGCCTGGGATGAGATTGAGGTTGGTCGGCTTCCGGGAGCATGGCCAGAACAATCCTCCCCAGATCAACCTGAAATTCCAAAATTTAAAAGTAAGGCTTTTGACCCACCCCCAAACTATATTAAAACAACTTAGCTTGATGATACCATCCATTGCTGCTTACATGCCGGGGTATTGTCATGATACGTCCAAACTGAATATAAACAACAAAATTACTTGACACATTTCACTCTGTGCATTTTTGTGGATACATTTTGTGCTAGACCAAAGTTCAAATATGCCAAACACCCATTTAGCAAAACCGCAAAGCGACATTTAACACAGTACATCAAAACGGGTCGAAATGTTGGCTCAAAAAGCGAAAGCTAAACCATCAAAAAGTTAGAATGATTATTAAGCTGTTTAAAATGCGCTAATTAGTTCGCTAATACAAGTCACAAGAGTAACTACTAAAAATGCGCTAATTAGTTCGCTAATACAAGTCACAAGAGTAACTACTAAAAATGCGCTAATTAGTTCGCTAATACAAGTCACAAGAGTAACTACTAAAAATGCGCTAATTAGTTCGCTAATACAAGTCACAAGAGTAACTACTAAAAATGCGCAAATTAGTTCGCTAATACAAGTCACAAGAGTAACTACTAAAAATGCGCTAATTAGTTCGCTAATACAAGTCACAAGAGTAACTACTAAAAATGCGCTAATTAGTTCGCTAATACAAGTCACAAGAGTAACTACTAAAAATGCGCTAATTAGTTCGCTAATACAAGTCACAAGAGTAACTACTAAAAATGCGCTAATTAGTTCGCTAATACAAGTCACAAGAGTAACTACTAAAAATGCGCTAATTAGTTTGCTAATACAAGATAAAAAATGGACTTACCAAGAGCAAATATCTAAGATGCAAAATCAAAAGGTCTTTGGGGTCGAAAATAAACAAAATCTAAAATAGAATAAATTAGGTATCCAAAAATTACAAAATATACAAAACACAATGAAACAACAATTGAACAAAAGTTAGACTTCACAAAACTTACCAAATCAACAAACGAGGTCCCAAAAATATAAACCAACAAAGATAACGGAAAAAAAAACGCAAATCTAAACAACAAACGATTCTCCAACCTCCAACTCCTTTCTACACAATCAATAAACTCCAGCCAAGATAACCTCCAACAATCCAAAAACGCCACCTCGACTTGAGACACACCAAGCCATAAATAGTGTTTCGTTTCCCGCACAAATTAAGGAGGGATCATAGGGCCGCACAATCAATGATGCGGCCGCAAAATAAGGACGCATGTATAAATACGTCACGAAAACACATTCAAATTCTGGTGTATTTCTTGTTTGGACCGCAGACATGGCGACAGACCAGGGAAAAAATGCCCAAGAGTCAGGCGGTAAGTCTTTCATGCATTTTCTATCAACGATTAATTTGAAACATAAGATGAGGCAAGTTGTGATTTTGTGAATTCTGTAAATTTACACAAATAGGTGAGGAGGATGACATGGAAGAGGCTGCTGGGCCCAGTATTCCGGCCAAAGCGGCCAAAAAAAAAAGGCAGCCACATTTCACAAGAAAGGAGATGGAGGTTTTGATCCAGAAGTGTGTGGACATCCTGCCACAGGCAGACAGGAATATGAGTCTAAGCCAGAAGTGGAGAATGTGGGAAGAGGTAGCCATTGCTGTCAATACGGTGGGTGATTATGTCCGTCTAGCCCGGGATGTCAAACGGCGGTAAGTAAACCCTTGTCCCCCCTAAAAACAAACCCCATTTTAAACCAAAGGATAATGGCTTCCATTTTTCCCCACAGATGGGGCGACTTCAAATATCGCCTAAAGCAAAAACTCGCGGACAGGGCTAGGCATGCAAGGGGGACAGGTGGAGGTCCCACCCCTGTGTCATTGGAGTTGACGGATTTAGAAGAGCTGGCACAGGGGTGTGTGCAGCCTGTGGAGGTGTTTGGCGTGTCCAACATGGATACGGACATGCCAGACTTTGCGGCTCCTCATGTTGGCCCAGGTAAGTATTGTGATGTCACCAACTCTGAAATGCTATTGTGCCAATATGTAGATTCTAATGTGAGTCTTTTCTCATTTTTCCAACAGAGACACAGGCGGATGAGTCTGCTCCAGAGGGAAGCCTTGGCCGCAGAATTTCTGCTGGCTCTGCAGGGGAGGAACCAGTACATCCGGCTGAGGACCCTGCAGAAGCCAGTCCAGGGCGTGCCCCCTCGCAGGCAGTGGGCCTCCTCACAGAACTCAATTTCAAATCGGATTTCCATACGGAGATTCTGCAGAGGATGGACGCCAGTCTGCTACGGGTGGCTGAGGCCCTGGAGCAAAATGCTGCGGCCAACGTGACCATTGGTCAGGCCCTGGCGGAAAATACCAGGGCCAACATCCGCATCGCCGATGCCCTGGAGCAGCTCGTTCGCCAGCACATGGTGGAGCCAACCTCCCTTCCTGCCGGAACATCAGGATCCTCCACCTCTGGCACAACATCAGCCAATCCTCCAAATGTGCCTAGCCCTGTGCCTAGTCCAGAGGCCACAACATCTGCCTCTGGACAGGCCAGCCCGATGGCATCCCGGACCCGGTCTGGCGCCCACCCTCCCCCATCCAAACGGGCGAAAAAACGGTGACAGCAATGGCGACTTTTCCCACACTCCTTCTGTGCTTGGCTCATATTCCTTTCTGGTCAAAACTTCCCTCTCCTTTCTTGTGAAATGTTTTTAAGTTATTTTTGTACGTTTATGTTATCAGTTATTGATTATTTATTTTTGAAAAAAAGTATCTTTGGCAGAAAAACTAAAAAAAAATATTATGCCAATTGGTTTGTGTTTAAACAATAAATTTATGAAAAAAATCTGACATTGTATTGTGACATTATTGGACAAATGGGTTACATTTAATCCTGGCCCTAAAGGCAAAAAAGGACACCAAAAACCATTTCATTTGTATAAAAAAAAGGCCTCTTGAAGGAACGTTTAAAAAACACATAACGATGCAAATTGCACATTAAAAAAAAAAAGGGGAGCTAATTAAAACATGATGACATTATTGTCACAATAGGCCATAAACAACAAATTGAGGCCAAAAAAAACCCCAAAAAATGTACGCCAATTGATTGTGTAATCCTGACATTAGCAGGTATGATTTCCACCTGCGTACGGTTTTGTGCTATCCCAATAAACTGCTTTCCAAACACATACCAAGACGGTTTTCAATACAACACTAATTGCTTTTGTGACCACCCGCGATTAATCGCTGCAACATCGTGGAGTCCCGGGACGGAGGAGAAGGCCATCGCCAATGTGGTCGAGTAATCCAGACCCGAAACTGTGCGAGCATTTTGAAGGGAAAGAGGATGTTCCAGTGACGTATGTGACGGTCCGAACACATTTGACGTTCGCATCTGCTAATGTATGTACGCCCCAAAAATGCCTCGCCACGCCTGCGTTTTTCCATCTCCACCCCCGTCAACACCCAAAAATGCCCTGTTCTGTCAATCACATTTGACATGTCACTTCCTGTACGCTATTTTAGGAACGACAGATAAAAAGCTCGCAATCTGCCGTACGCACATGCGCAGTGTAACACCGACGCATGCGTGGTTAGTCAACATCGGAACGCAACGAGCGTACTGCTGTTTGCGAGTGGCTCTGAATGAGGGCCTATGTCCCTTTGAAAAATGAGGGGGCGCCAATGCTCTTTCTGGCACCGGGCACCAAAAAGTCTAGTTACGGCTCTGAGTAACATGCACCATTAGATAGGCATGGTAAGGTATATATATATATATATATATATACGTGGATATCTAATGTGCAGTCAGAAATACTTAGTGTAATGGGATCAAACTTGAAAATATTTCTAATATGTCGCACTGTAAACAAAAACGTTTGGACAGGCAAATATATACCCAAGGGATTCTAATATAAATTCCACTTCCAGGGACATATACATTCCTCCTAAATAAGGAGCCAAATTATGATGTTAGGAAATTTTTGCACCTAAAATATGAAGTGCAGGTTAATGAGTACAGCAATACATAAGTTCAATAAACACATGGGGCCAAATGTAATAAGTAGTCTGTTTTGGTAAATTGCGAGTTTGGTGCTAAGGCCCTGATTCAGACCCACTCGCGAGCGGCTGTCTGCTCGCAAGTTGGTCGATGGTCTGCACTGCGCATGCGCACGATGGAGGGAGCTCCGTCATGCGCATGCGCGAGACGCAATGAGCGAAGGACTTTCCTTCACTCATAGGCCCTCATTCAGAGCCACTCGTAAGTGGCAGTAAGCTCATTCCGAGCGATGTTCGCACATCTGCGCATGCGTACGGTTTTTAGTACGCATGCGCGAACCAGTCAGTGCAGTCGAAAATCGTTTGTTCGCTATATCGCGAGGGCCTGCTATTTTGAGTGATAGAATGAGGCGTATGTGGGTGGTAACAGGGGAAGGTGCTTGAAAACGGGGAGTGGAGATCAGAACGCAGGCGTGCTTAAAGGTCAAAACGGGCGTTTTAAGGGAGTGCATAATTATTACAGCAGCGTCATTGACCACGTCACTTGGTTTTTTTTTAACTCAGAACTGCTCGCAAAATAGTGGTTGAAAAAACCAACCACAAGAATAGCGAGCAGTTCATACGCTGTTCGATGTACTCGATTAATCTAATAAATAGCGGACATGACGTATGATGCGAGCGGCCAGGGGGCATTTTTATCAAATAAACGACCGTATGTTTTGCTCGCTCGTTCAGACATGGAGGCGGCAACAGACCGCAAAGAGCGTACGGTTCATTTGAATAGCCACCCCCTTTTTCTGAACGAGCGAGCGCTAATTGCGAGTGGCTCTGAATGAGGGCCATAGTGTCTGATCAAAGGGGGCGTGCTGTCGATGTTGATTGACAGCACGTCCCCTTTGGTAGGCATGCCGGGGGCGTGCCTGCCAGACGGAGGCGTTCCCAAGGGAACGCCTACCGTCAGAAGCCGGCCCCACTGACATCACTAGTGATGTCAGTGGGAGTGATTTTGGCTCTGATAGAGCCAAAATCACTCCTGGCCTTGCGGTTGTGAAACTCAACCGCAGGCTTCTGCTCGCAGTGGCGATGGTCACTATGGTCAATACCATCGCGACCATCATCCTGCACGCTCGTATATGCTGTGGGTGGTGACCCACAGCTATACGAGCGTCCAGAAGGACGCTCCATATTTATGGAGGTGGGCCCTGATTCAGAGCGAGCTCTGGTCAGAGCGTCCGGCTCTGAATCAGGGCCTAAACTCGCAATTTTTCACAACTCTCCAATGTAATAGGGTGTCTGTTCACTAAAACTCTCCATTCTCAAACTCGCATCCAGATGTTTTCACATTGAAAACAATCAACTCGCCCAATGTAATAGAGTGTCTGTTTCAGACTCGCAAAAAATAGATTACCAAAAGTCCCCAAATAATAGACCTGCTTCATGCTAGCGAGTACATCCTGAGCAGGTCAGATTAACACAGAAACATGCACATATCCATGAGATATGTACATGTTTCTGTGTGTACTTATGTTAAATGTTATAAAATAAAAAAAAATGACGTGCACCCCCTCCCCAAAAGCATAACCCGCCCCGGGCTTTATAAAGCCTGTTCTGGTTCTAAAAATACAGGGGCCAAAATGCCTAGGGGGCCCCTGTATATTAAGAAGCAGCACAGGGCTTTGTTGAGCTGGTCCTGGTTCTGGAAAATCAGGGGACAAAATGAGTAGGGGTCCCCTGAAAATTCCTGAACCAGCACCGAACTCTTTCTAGCAGGGGGATAATGCCACAGCCAGGGAAAACCTTTCACCGGTTTCCCCGGCCAAAGCATTATCCCTGACTGCTAGTCAGTCCAGGCCGGGGATCCCTGGGGAGTTGGGTACCCCCCAATAAAGGGGTACCCCTCTCCAGGGCACCCCAGGCCTAGACTGATAGCCCGCGGCTATCCCCGGCACCCTAGGGCGGTGGGTGCCGGGTTGATAGTGTAAAGTGAAAGTGTAAACTTAAATTTACCATATTGTCTTTATTTGTAGAACCACAAGTACCAGCATGCGGGGCATTACGGGCCCGCTGGCACTTGTAGTTCCACAACTAAAGAAATACGTAAATAAACAAACTTACACCATGAAAGTATAATTTTAATAAAACATACATGCACACACACTCACACTCACACATACTCACCTAGTATCCGAAGTAATCCATAGGGGTGTACCTGAAAAAAAAAATCCATACTCACCTCTACTATGCGTAGATCACGTCCTCTTCTCCAAGTAGGCAATCCAGGGGTTAAAATAAAAAAACGCTAAAAACCCGATCCATGCGGACTGAGCAAAGGTATGTGTGTACACATACCTTTGCTCCGCGTAAATGACCGGAGCACACGTGTGCCCCGTCAGTGCAGGGGCCGCCAGCCAATCAGGGAGCATCTCCATCGGAGCAGCTCCCTGATTAGCTGAATGCGGCCAGCCTCTGTCTCCCATAGACGTCTATGGTGAGAAATCCCCATAGCCGTCTATGGTGGGAGCCGCTACATAGTAACCGCAAGATTAATTGATGTTAATCTTGTGGTTACATCAATGATACAATGTCACGAGCGCTCTGGTCAGAGCGTTCAGCTCTGAATCAGGCCCAAAGGGTAGAAGAACTCTAAATAATGGAGGATTCCTCTGATTGTTGGCAGCTGTTCAGCAGTCTTATTTCTGAAATTAAATGTATAGAAGTTGACCCTATTGATAGATGGAGTGTATATAGGCAGACAAGTCCCAATTCCATAATAAAAGTAACAGTGTGCAGTCCGCGGTGCCTGCGGTGTTGGTTAGCCATTATAGTATATTGATACCTGCTAGTCCCGGAATGGAGGTTGATGGTTCTTAGTCCTGTGCAGGTGAACGTAGCGGCAAGTTAATGCTGTGTGGCGCCCGCGTCCATGTCCCTTGGTGATCCCGATTGCTGTGGTGGATACAGGTTAGTATAAGCCTAAATGGCTTGCTTAGCTGTGTGTCCACGGAGGGCAAGCAGTCTTGACTGCTAGTCAGGAGCCGGGCAGCATGCGACTGCAGGGGGAGGTTCCGTATGCACGTCTGAAGGGATGGTGCTCTGCCTTCCGGGTTTCCTGACTGAAAAAGCAGCATTAGATCACTCTGCGTGAACATCGGTCACTGTGCATGAACATCGGTCATCTAAATACTCAGGATGACTGGTGTTTTTACAAAGCTGAAGCCAGTGAAGCTGCATACAAGGATGCAGCCACAGGCTTTAGCACACCAAGAAAATGGGGCTGACATGCCCCCACTTTCTGGGACTCTGCCTGAGGCCAACCCCAAATCGCACAGTGTGTGAATCAGGCTGCGGCATCTGGGCACTGCAAATGTTCTCACAGAAGGAGATCTACACATGGACAGTATAGATCCTGAACATGCACAGATCTCTTAACATCAGGGTTATATGTACAGTACAGTAAACCATCGGGTGTACAAATCTGAATCAGCCCCATAGCTACCAATCAAAACAGTAGTATTGCTAAGAAGTACTCTATGTAGCCGGATCTCTGGTGACACACATCTGCTAATGTAGACTGTCCGGACACAACCCAAAATTCACAATATTTATTACAAAAAAATTAATAAAGCAAATATATATTTAAAAAATATTTTTTTTTAAATAGAACCAATTACAGTATTACTGAAACTAAATTTTAATTTTTTTTTCTTTGTTGCAGAATAAAAAGAGTGAGCAGATGATAAAATTCGGAATTCCTTTGTTCTGTAAAGAAACATTAAATACAAAGAAGTCAAGACTAGTATTGTCACCGTGCTCAGTAATATCAGCTTCACTAGGATAAGAATAGCATTAGGAAGTAGAAGGTCAAAAGCATCAATGATTGAAGCTTTGTACTTAGACACAAACATAAATTAGATGCAGTGATTCATCCAGAATGAGAAAGATTATTTTGGGCTAATACATAGACTGGAAAAAATATGGTAAATGCATATGTAACATTAAAACTGAGCATGTAAAAAGCATGTACAGTAATATTGAATATATTTATATTTTGCTTACTTATAGCTTATTATAACCAAAAATGAACATATTACAATATTAGCCAGTAGAAATGTAAGGCAGTAGACACAGTAATGTGGGCCTTATTCAGATATGTTCACCTAGTTCAGCGAACCTTTGCAACTGCACATGCGCAAAAATGTCCGAAAACCCTGCGGTGCGTGCATTACACAGAGTACAGGCGCTGCTGAAATCGGGACAGAGGGTATCAGAAGTGCTGGGGAAAAGTGATGGGCGTTCCTAGGTGGTGACTGGCTTGAAACGCATGGAAAAATGGTTCGTTCAGTGGGCGTATTATGGGAGTGTCGCAGACGTGTCAATGCTTGCAGTTGTATTCACATCCGTACAGCCGCAGGGGTTGAGACCTATGTCCGGCGGTTCAAATCCCGATGCCGGAAGACTGGCAGCAGTGAAGATCCCCACAGGGGATTTAGGTAAGTAAGACTAACCCTATCCCCTCATAACCCTAACCTTAACCCTCCTTTAGGGGTGTCTAACCCTAACCTCCCCCCTAGTGCCTAACCCTAAACCCCCCTAAGTGCCTAAACCAAACCCCCCTGTTCCAGGAGCCTAAACCTAACCCTCCCACCGGGGATGCTTAACCATAACCCCCCTTCCCTCTAGCCTGACCCTAACCCTCCCGGGGGGGTGCCTAACCCTAATCCCCCCCAGGAGCCCCTAACCTAAGCCTCACCCCTCCATGGCTGTCCGCGCCCGCCGCCTGGCTTACCTTCGTTCGGCATGCCGGGCGTCGGGCTCCCGTCATAGGTATAATGACAGGCGTGATTTGCCGGGATTTGACAGTCTGGAAGCTGGCGGTCGGCATTTAGGCCTTAGGCTTCCTGACTGCATCCCCAGCCGCAGGCATAGGAGGCCATGGTCAGATGGAGAAACTGCACCTGCTAGTGCAAGCTGATGGCGTGACCGATGATTGCTTATAAGGACGCAATAATTGGTATTACACCATGCACGGATGCTAACAGTGGGTGTTTCGGTCCTTGCACATTTGACCGCACAGATGTACACAAGCAAAGGAGTTTGTAGTGGAATTTGCATAGACTCCAAGACGATGGACCGCCTAGGTTTAGGCTGCTGGAACAGGGGGGTTAGGTTCAGCAAATCAGGCCCTATGTTCAGTAAAAAAGAAATTCAATCCCAAAACATGGTTACATTTATTGTATCACTGTAATTGAATGATGCCAGACCTTTTCACATGCTAATGAACAGTCATTACCTCCATCTGTAGCAATCTCATTAGTATGTTATTACTCTGTATCATTGAGCTCATGTAACATTTTTGTACACAATATCCTTATTCAGAATATATCACTATTTTGTGTTCTGCTAATTCAGATTCCCTTTTTATGCTTGGCTTGCTTATATATCTTTCTGATTAGCAATTAAGGTTATCACTGCTGTACCTTTGGTGTTTTTTTTCACCACAAAAGAGAGCTGATGCAAGACGACACTTATGCCTGTTTGTTTGGTGTAGAGTACATAAAATAGCTGTGTGTGTATGTGCAAAAGACATATGCACTCATGTGTGAACAGACTTGCACCTGAAGAGGCAGAACAATGGAGGGAAGAGATATACAAACATAGGCCAAATGCAGCAAGAGTGTGTTTGTATAATTGTGAACAGATAAGGACTGGGGCGGTTTGTGCAGCTTCTGCAGAGGTACCGGGTATTCACAATTGAGTGTGACCATGCCCCTCTCATCCCTCCACTCAGTTGGCCATGCTTCCAATCACAGGACCTGATTGTTCTCTTGGTGGCTCTGCAACTGACTGATAATGGGCCTGATTCAGCAGATTCCCAATAGTGTGCAGAATAAGTCCTGCTTGACAGCCGGAGTAGCCAGAAATGTGGGTATGCCCCCCCATTTTCCGGGAGAGGTCAGCCCAGGATCTGTGTTGATCAACGAAGTGTCCTGGGCTCGCAAGCCGGACAGTCTGTGTAAGAAGAGGCTTACTCACCGATGGTCAGGATGGTGAACTCATCCTGCGACCTCCGTCGCAGTGCTGAGATTGCAAATGCAGCAGAGGGTGTCATACACCTCTGACTGTATTTGCATAATAGCAAGGATACACCTGCGGGCAGCTTTGCCATTATGATCCTTGCTGAATCAGGCCCAATGTCTCAACCTGAGCTCTTTAGTGAAAGCATGAACAATTTGGTTTTAACTGTCAGCTAATCAAATATTTCACTGAATAATGATATAGCTTCCAATTTATAGCAGACTGTTTCTTAAAGAATAGTATAATGTGATAGAGAACAAGTGACTAATTATAACTAGAGATGTGCGCAGACCCCCATGTTTTGGTTTTGGTTTTGGATCCAGATTCACCTGCATGTCTTGGTTTTGGCTTAGCAAAACTACCCTCACGTGTTTTGGTTTTGGATCTGCATGCAATTCAAAACCTGAGTTCAGTTTTTAAATCCCAGTTCCGAACTGCGGGAAGATCCAAACTGGGACTTGGTTCAACTCGGTACCCCAAAGTGATTCCCAACTAGGCCTCGGTTTGACTCGGGACTCCTACATTTGGTTGTTGTCGGTTCTCTGAGAACCAGACCTGCACATCTCTAATTATAACCCCTTATAATCATTATTCACAAGTTGAAAAACGAAACAAAAAAAACCATTTTTTTTTACCATCCCATGAGCTATAATTTGTTGCAGAATATTGTATTTGTAAAAGTCTCTTTTACATCAGTGTGTAAAATGAGTCATCAGTACAGTAGTGACACTGTAAGAAATGTCATAAAGGCTGTAACAAATACTGTAACATGCTGGGAAATCTAATATTAATTCACCACAATGGCCCTTCTTCTATTGCAAAGCCTCTTAACCTCAGACTAGGCATAATATTGAATCCAACAAACCTGACTGTGCTTTTGTAGCTTATTTTGTAAGGATTAGCCTACTGATATAACAAAAGTATGTGACCGCCAGGATTTTTGTAGAGATTTAATTGGAAATCTTACAGTAATATGATATTTTGTAGAAACCTGCTCAACTTCCCGTAAACTCTAAATGTACCACTCTGCATGCATGGAATAATCCAGGCAAATTAGTTAGTGTGCTGAAATTAAATACAGCAATAGTTAGTTTACCTCAATTGCAGAGGCTACAAAGACTAATAAACTAAATATGTTATTTGTAAGAAATATTGGTGGGAAAAATAATAAAAACGAAAAGTCACCAAATCATATTATGTTATGTCTGTTAACTATCCTTTTAACTACAGAAAAATGAACAGAACTAGGCATGAGTCACATAAAAGGTTATTTCAGCAGGAGAAGGTGACTGTGACAGGGGTTATAAGGGGCCACTTGTACTGGGCCTTGAGATTCCCAGGGGCCCCAGCTCATTCGGAATCTTGCGAGTCCAGTTCATGTGCCCCGATTGTCTGTGCTGCTGCAGTATTGAGCAAGACACAGGCAGAAAGACTGAGCCTGGCAGCCTGTGCAATAAAGTTTTCGTTTTTGTTAGCGCAGAGTGCGTGACATGATGATGTCGCCCCAACAGGAGTAGAGAGGAGCAGCAAAGAGGAACTGATGGAGATAAGTGTGGGATGGAGATGGAGAGACACTGGGCAGGTGGGATTAGAGATGCATTGCCACAGAGGGGGATGGTAATGAAGACACAGAGCTGAGGAGACACTGGGGGATGTGCTGGAGAGTTACAGGATGATGGGGATGAGAGACAGGGGAAGAATGATGTTGAGAGACACTATGGGAGATGAGGCTTAGAGACATAGGTGTGGATGAGACTAAGAGACACAAGGCAAATGAGCCAATGGCTGGATATGGAGAGAAATACAGTAGGAGCTCCTAACTGTCATTTTTCAAATACAGCCGGTAAAGTAACAGTTAGGATCTGATTGGTTGTTACTTTATCTCTCTTCACTTTAGCTCTCTCCAAGGCTTAGTACATCTCCCCCACAATGTTGATGTGGCTGAAGAGATACAGGCAAGGATGAGGCTGGAGAGACACAGTCAATGAGTCAATGGCTTACCGGTCTGTACCTATCAGGGAGGGATGGGGGGTACTAAAACATGAATGTGCCAGGCCACAATATTTCTGTTACCAGCCTGTCTGGATTTCTGAATTCAATTTATTTTCTCCCAGTTGTATATTACAATGTAAGTGAAGAGCCTACTCCAATGAACCTTATCTACAATAGACCTAAAAAAGATGCAATAGAAGACACATTACATTGGCTGGTTCTCTTAGAATGCACCAGGCTTCTGCACTTTTAGAACAAGCTAAACAACACTAAGAGGCATATTAATCTTTTTTTTGTTATTCAGCCCCGATAATAATAATTTCTTATTGCCGTATATCACAGAAAGAATAAATTAATTATCAGAGCAATGTATCAAATAACACCTGCAGGGACACACGTCCCTGCAAAGTGCATGAAGTAAAGTAATCACTTATGCGATCACTTTACAGTACTTCAGGGTTTGAAATGCATTAATATTGTAACATTGGACCATGATTGTATAAGTGCCACTCAAAAGACAGGAGTCCTTCAGATTCCTCTCCAGAATTTTTTGGGTGAAATGTAACGCCACCCTAACATATGGATAGCTATTGGGGCCAAGCTCTGGGGTAGCTTTTCAGAGCTTGGTACATTTCATGATTCAGATGCACCCATAGGGAATCAATGTCGGGTGCTTTTGCAATCAAAAATAGTCAGCCTGGTTTACACCATCTACTTGATTTCACCGCAAGGTGGCCCATGACACACCTTGAGGCACCTGAGAAATATGAGACTGTGAGGGCTTATCCTTTGGCTTTTTTTTCAGGCACAATAGTACCACTCTGTGGTGCCATCTGTGGTGTGTGCAAACTCTGCATAATCCGCTGGACCAATTTCTCTCTAGACCAACTCCTACCCATAAAGCTGTTTCCTTTTATTATAAATTCTTAAGTGAGGACCTACGGCCTGATTCAGAGCCGCTTGTAAGCGGCCGCTCGTTAGCTCCGAGCGATGTTCGCACAACTGCGCATGCGTAGGGGTTGTAATAGCATGCGTGAACTATTCATTGCGGTTGGAAATTGTGTGCTCGCAAAATAGCGAATGCCTGCTAATTTGAGTGACAGAATGAGGCGTTTGTGGGTGGTAACAGGGGAAGGTGCTTGAAAACGGGGAGTGGAGATCCGAGCGCAGGTGTGCCAAACGGTCAAAACGGGCGTTTTAAGGGTGTGCATAATTAACAAAGCAGCATCATCGACCACGTCACTTGGTTGTCTTTTAGCCTGAACTGCTCGCATGATTGCGGTAGGAAAATCCAACCACAAGCACTGCGAGCAGTTCATACGCCTTTCGATGTACTCGATTAATCTAATAAATAGCGGAGATGACGTAGGATGCGAGCGGTCAGGGGGCGTTTTATAAAAAAAAGCGAGCGCATGTTTAGTTCGCTCGTTCAGACATAGAGGCATCAACAGACCGCAAAGAGCGAGCGCTCTATTTAAATATCCGGCCCCTTTTTCTGAACGAGCGAGCGCAAATAGCGTCCGGCACTGAATCAGGCCCCTAGCTCATTATCGGGTCAGTCAGGGGATGCATCACTGGCTGACACAGTTCCTGGCTCTCTCCATCACTGATTTGATCCGAGGGCTGCTTAGATTGCGCACACTACTGACTGCTAGTACAAGTTGTTATTAAACGTGTATCATAGGACTTATCTGCCCCCCACAGATGATATAGAATGGGTCTATTTGACTTTCACACTTGCCCTAGATGTCCCAGGGAAGAAGCTGACCTCTATCTTGGTTTTTGGGAGTGTCCAGTGGTCCGAGGCTTATGGAGGACGGTAAAGCGGAAGGCTGTACCTGGTTAACTATGTGCTTTTACCCCTGAATGGGCCATCCTGTGCATTTTTACAAGTAAGCAGAGACTTACTCCAGGTAGTAGGAAGTTATTGCTTGCCATAAGTGATGCTGCAAAAAAGACCATTTTGAAGGAATGGAAACACCCAACCCCCATTAGTTTTCAATTCTACCGGGAAAATCTGATTTATTTTGCATATGGATTAGATGGAGGCATTGTTTGACAAGGCAAGGAAGTTTTATCGCAATCCTACCAACCGGAACACAACCCCAGATTTATCATAGTACTCATACCCAATGGTATGAAACCCGAATTCTTTTAGGGGATCCTCCCATTGTTTTGCCTGGTGGGTGGGTGCCAGACATATTTCTCCTTTCTTTGCTTTTAACTGAGTAAATAATTTATACTTGCCTGAATATACTTTACCTGGCTATTGTATACCTGCCTATCTCACATTCAAGCCTTTAGCTACATGGGATGAAGTTGAAATGCCAGCTGTCAGGATGCTGTTGCTCAGAATGCTGGTGCCAGAATCCGGATACAGTCAGATTCACAGCAGCAGCATCCCGAACACTGGCACCCTGATGGTAAGCAGTGGGGTTAAGGGGTGGGGATAGGGTTAGGCACTAGGGGTGGAGGGTTAGGGTTAGGCACTAGGGGGAGAGGGTTAGGTTTAGACACTAGGGGGAGGTTAGGTTTAGAGTGCGGGGAGGGAGGGTTAGGGGTAGGGGTAGGATACTTATCGGCAGGTGCCTGTATCCTAACCCTGTCGGGATGCCGGCATTGAGCAATGGGCATACCAAGCACCGGTATCCCTGTACACAACCCAGCTACATATATGTATTTATATTATATATGTCTGGTATTTCATTGTTATCCAATGTCTCTTCGATTTTGTTTGCATTGCCGGGCTGTTTTGAAGTTTGTATGTAGAAAGGGCATCTTTGGATGCACACTTCATGGATTTTGTCTCACCTCTCTGTCTTTATAAACATATTGCCTATTAAAATTCTGAACAATCTTTCTCTTTTTTTTCATTGCCATGAGCAAAATAGATGAATGAGACATATTTACTTCTGAAACACATACAGTAGCTACCTGGATTTATAGTTTGTTTTAATATACTGTTGAACTAAAATTAATTCAATCAAATGTATTATTGGTACTTTATAGCACTTTACAGATAAAAGGGATTTCCACTCAAACCGTTTCTTTGCAACTACAATTTCTTCAATGTTTGACATGTATTTAACATGATATATACTAATATACACATCATGTAGAATTTATTATCCCCATCCTGTGGCAATGTTTCACTGATTCTGGACTCAAGAATCCTTTAGACTGTAAGCTCCATGAGCAGAACCCTCCTCCCTCCTGTTCTCATTACCTCCTTCTCTTGCACACCAGCTACAATCTACACATCCTCCATAGACTTTTTGCCCCTGGACTCCACACCTCTATTGTTTTTGTTTCTTCCTTGACCTAGAACCATTATCTGCACCCATGCTAATAGGTGCAGGTTTCAGCTTATGCCTGAATATTACCATTGCGCCCCTTGCAACAGTGGCTGTGTTGAGATTTGTAGTGCTATTTGTTACTTGTCTACTGTATTGTACTGTACTGTTTTCCCCTGTACTGTCTTATTGTTTTGCCCTCTGTATAGTGCTGTGGACACCAGTGCTGTGGACAAACTTTATCTCTAGGTAACCACTTGTGGTCCACAGTTAATAGTGGGCCTGTGTCCCAGTTACCAAATTCCATCTCAATTCCATTTTACCAGAACAGCAATTCCTCGCCTGTACCAGGACCAAATATGTGGACAAGCGATACTGGTCTAACTAAAGATTACATGACTGTGACAGCGCAGTGGGTGTATTGCCTTCAGCAGCAGCAGTTTCTAGCAAGCAACTCCAGCTCATCACATGCAGGCTACATTCAAAGTCACCAGCTTCACTAAGAGGCATACTAGTGTCAACCTGTAAGAAAAATCAGGGATATCATAGCATCAGAGATGTCATAGAAAAACGGCTTACCCTGCTAGGAATCTCCATAGAATTTGTCATTTCTGATAACGCAAGTTATCATTAATTACAAAACAGATCCAAAAGCAAAACATGTGAGGGTGGTTTTAGGAAAAAAATAGGATGATGAAAAATTCCACAGAGCATAATTCCATGCAAAAAATAACCACATGTAGTGCAAAAGGGGCTGACATTTTTGAATGCAGTGAAAAATTACAATGTGGTACAGAATAGCTTAAACCACTTCTAAAAACAAGGTTGATATGAAGGTTTTTGGACACTATCTGTTCCACTTATGGTGACCTCCACTGTCTCATTTGTGAAAGCTGCTGCCACAATAACTTCGGTGAACATGGGGAACAGTGTTCTGGCTCTGTATTTAGCAACAAGTTTTATATCAAAGACAAATATTAGGTACACAGATACTCACAGCTCAGCCATGGTCATGTATGCACAGATATGCAGAAAGTCAGCAGCAGGCTGTGTTTACATTTCTAAAGTTGCTGACTCATCTTATAGTTTCCACCTTCCATTGCCTTACAGCACATGTTCTCAAACTTGGTCCTCAGTGCATGTTTTCCAGATCTCTTCACAGAATCACAAGTGAAATAATTATCCTCACCTGTGGCTCTTTTAAAATGTGTCAGTGAGTAATGAATACACCTGTGCACCTGCTGGGTGACCTGGAAGCCGTAAACTGTGTGGGGTCCTGAGGACCGAGTTTGAGAACCACTGCCTTACAGTCACCACACAGACTTTCCCCACAGCCAGTTATAATTATTAACCCACTAATTTATGTAGAAATTATTCCAAACACCTCTCAGATTTTTAGTTAATTTGGGCAGAGCCATCTATACCTTCTGTTTCATGCTATTGAATGTTATTTATATGTATCATTGTTCACTCATTGTATAGCCATATGCAGTCCAGATGAGTCCTCATACACCAGGGGTTTCCAACCACGGTCCTCAAGGCACACTAACAGTCCAGGTTTTAGGGATAGTCATACTAGAGCACAAGTTACTTAATTAGCATCTCAATTATTTTTATTTAACCATCTGTGCACAATCATGAATATCACTAAAACCAGGACTGTTAGTGTGCCTTGAGGACCGAGGTTGGGAATCACTGTCATACACTATTGCCGCAGTCGAACCACACAGCCCTTCTCGGCGCACCAGGTCCAGCGAGACTCAGCTTGCATTGAGCATCTTTTTTACTCGAATGTGCATCTTTGTGGCACATATTAAACAATGGTATGCGACAAAACCACTTAATGAGACTACACTGATAATGTGACACCTGTATATATCTTATCACCTGTACACACTTGCCAATGGACAGATATGTCTGCAGATATATCTGCCATCGGCTGTGCAGCAGTCCCGACGCGATATGTCTGTGAACATATCGCTGGTTCACACTGGCCAATGAGCACCAGGTATATTGGCAGATCAATTGATCGGCTAATATATCTGTCAGTGTGTACCCAGCTTTACCCTCACACACCACAGCCATAGGGAGGATAAGGACATCAGCACATTTTCAGTTCTACTCTCATTGTTTGCTAAAGCCTGGGAGTGGCTTAGATGTTTGTTCCTATGGTGAAGGATGGAAAGTTACACAAAAATACATCTATTTCTTTAAACAGGGAAGCATTGGAATGTTTCAAAGCCTGTCTTTTTCTCATGTCTCTTTCTATTTAATATTTACCTGATCAATGTTTTGAAGCAGAAAATGTGAATTAGATATATTAGTATATACATGTTTATATTATTCATTTTAAAAACAAAGAGTTTTATTTATTCAGTTGCTTGGTAGATAAACCGTGGAGAATAACTACTTTGCTTTATGAAAACACATTGTGCCAGTGCCCATATACAGAAAACAATTATCAGTAGATAAAAAATGTTTACTTTCTAATTCAATGTGAAATTTGCATTGTTTCCTGAAGACAAACATTTGTCCATTTGCAATTGTGTAATTTTAATTGAGCAGATGAGCTTACTGCTTCTGTCAGATTGATAAATAACTATTAGCTTAATGAGCCATATATGCTTAAACCTCCAGCCTATAATATTGGATTCGCCTCAGTTATGTTTGACATACACATATATTTTGGCTGAGAGCATGAAAAATTGATCATTTTGAAGGCTTCATTTACCAGACATAAAGGGGATTCCAAAAGCACACATTTGCAATTTGGGGATTTTAGATATGTAAGCAACATGCATATTTGTATGCTATCCTTATATTTGGTGTATTGGTAACAGCACTTATTTCCACAGAACAGGATAGTATGCCTCTAAAATATAGCTTTTGGTGAGCAGCAATGTAATTGTGCAACATGGTGGGACAATGGGAAGCATTCTGCCTCAAGGTATATGGACTGAAAGCTAAACAGGGCCCTATATGTGAGCTTGATGTTATCCATATGTTTGTGTGAGTTTCCTCTAGTTTCTTTCTACACTGCAAAAACATACAGTACTGGTAAGTTAATTGGCTGCTGACTGAAAAACATAATGTAAGTGCATAGGTGTGTCCATGCAGTAGGGAATGTAGATTGCAAGCTTTGCTCGATCAGGGACTGATGTGAATAACTAAATGAATAACTGAATTCATGCCTCTCATACTTTAAAATGAAATAGAACAAAAACCCCTCCCCTTTTTGAATGCGCCATCCTGCTTAGCATGGTTCTGAACCTCAAGGTAGGGACCTAATTACACATTCAGGGGTTTGTCCATTGATAAATTCCTCCAGTGGTTTGGAGAATCTTTTATTCAAGCAACTTTTTTTCTGTGTTTTTTTTTAAACTGGTGCATTATCATCATATTTTACTATTTCATGGGGCAAATAATTAAGTTTACAAGACAAATCACATAATTATCTCAGCAGATAAGTAGATTACCCATATGAGTTAAACTTAAGTGATTCACATGCTTTTAGTTGACCTTTTTGCTTGTTCAGGTTCAGTCAGCATTTTTAATATATTATTTTACAATATAAGACATATTGAGGCTCTTCTAGGTTTTTTGATAATAGTCATTAGTGTTCTACTTGTCTCAATAGGAATATATATTACAAACACATATTCACATTGGTAGAAATTAATACTAATGGATCTACAGTACATGGAATTTTGTGCTTTCACTTGCCAAGAAGATAACATTTGAGGGCCAGTCAACAAGTCAATTGCCTCCATCTTGAACAGTCTTACCACTTTGGCCAAGGATAATACTGTTACATATACATAAAAAATAGTTATGTCTGTAAGTAGATCCAGACATCCAGCTCAGATATCAAATATAGTCACGGATTATACATTAATTCTATCATCAAGATCTCAGTTCCATGAAATAAATAGCTTAGAGTATATTCAGTTGCCCAGCCTACATCTGCATGATGGGTTTTGTTAAAGTCAGCATATGACGCCATTTTGTTCAAGACACCATTTTGTTAAGGTGATTCCATTTTCTAATATTCTTGTGTGGAACAGACACAGAAGTTATTTCAAATGCTGAATTTCTCTGGGGAAAGGCAGAGACTGGACAGCTTCACTGATAACCATGCTTTGATGTACACAAACTCTTGATTTATATGTTTTTGGGAGTAAATTTCTGACATACGATATCTCTTGTGCTTATTGGAATATATCAACTCACAGTTTGTTTTAAATGTATTAATTAGGTACGTGCACTATGAAATGATTGGTTAGGATATTTAGCCAGAAAAAGTGCGTGTTAGGCAGATTTCAGTGTTCCATAGCACCCATGTTAAAATAATCTATAAATACCACACCTTAAACAATAAAATTCAGATATACTTCAACCATAGTCTGTGTATGCTTATGTATAGTCTCCCACGGTAAACTGCAGATAAGGAATTGGAATGTGGCTATCTGAACTCACAGCACAACACTACAGGTTTATTAGCCTGAATTAATCACAACTTCGACAGCAATGGAGGTCCCACCGAGATGCTCATGAATGATAATTCTCTGATGGACACATAAGACGCTGGCTGGAGGGAGAGACGCTGAACTATCCACGGTGTGTGAGTATTTTTGCTCAATTTCAAACTCTATCCCTTCAACCTGTGTTGCTCTGTCAGGTGAGTTATATCTGGGTATTTTTTGATAGTCACCTTCCAAATTCTTTCCATGTTCTTTTATCTTTTAGAACTTATGTGTTATGTACATCAAGTACGAAAGTTTGAATCTATTGTTTGTCTGTGTGAATTTGGATGTCTGGCAGGGGCCGTGCAGCCCAATGATATGTCCTTGTTTGTCTCTGTTTAAAGCAATGATAATACTCTGTCCAGATTGTATGAGCATAATTACCTTGATATGCCCAACTGATTTAGATAGTGAATAGGGAGGACAGCAGTAGTTTGTACTTGAGGTTACTGAAAAGGGGGATGCCCCACTCGGTGCTGAAAGTGCAGACTCTGGAGTTTGTGTGGAAGGATTTGATTCATTTATGTGTGTTTGTTGTCACTTTTGGGTTGCTAACATTCATCAAGGTAGACCATGGATAACAGTGTGTCAGGAGTTAGGTGGTGACTTGCATTCTGTTCATGAGGAAGATGACTGGACCATGAGAGGGATGTAGCTTTGCTGGAACATATATTGTCACACTGAAAGATCTGCGCAAACCACAGATCAGTTCTCAGATTGCCTCAAGGAGGTAGAGAACTTTTAATTGACTGATCTTAATATCAGCAATTAAGGGGAGTCATTTGGCTCCCGGAGTTATAAGGGAATTTAGCTCCAGGAAAGATAACGGCGTCATAAGGTTACTTTGATCCCCTAAGTCATAAGGTTATTTTGGCTCGAAGGTAAGGGCATCATAAGGTTACTTTGACCCCCTGAGTCATAAGGTTATTTTGGCTCTAAGATAAGGGCGTAATGAGGTTAATTTGAACCCCTGAGTCATAAGGTTACTTTGGCTTGAAGATAAGGGCGTCATAATGTTAATTTGACCCCCTGAGTCATTAGTTTACATTTACTCGAAGATTTTTAAGGGACCATAAGGTAATTTGGTTCCACAAGAAAAGTCAAAATGAGAGATTGTTTTCTTTTTGACCATGGGGAGTGCAGAGAGTAAGAATGTGCCAGAGGGTACTGCCTGTCAGGTTCTTAAGAAGCTGTATGGCAAGTATAAGGCTGACAAGATGATGAGGGTGTTCCACACAGCTAATATCCCTGAAAGTGATTGGTTTAGTCACCACAGAATGATGGATATGAGAATGAGAAACAGAAGTGTTGTTAATAGACATGATTTGAATGACACATTAGATGATTGGATTGATAAGTGCAACAGACTTGAATTTGAATGGGAGAAGGGACAGGATAAAACATTTATAGATCATCTGACTCAATTGGATCTAGACAGCAGGATTAGACAAAGGAGAGGAAATAGATTACAGACATATCCCAACTGATCCTGTTTGAACTGTGGATTCTACAATCCAGCGTGGGACACTGTATGTAAAAATTGTAGTTCCTCATGGGCTGAAGCCTGCCAGCCCTGTGGTACAGGTTGGTTGGCTCTTTAATACCTAGACCACTGCTCACAGCAGATCAAATTCTAATCTTTGTGCTGAGACCACGGGAAAAGCGGACCTGGAGATGTGATTGTGAATGTTGTCATTATTGGACTGAAAGACAATGTGCTGTCTGTAAAATAATGAGAAAGGACAGACAGGATAAGCAAGACATGGCTATTTATGTTGCACCACAGCCTATTTATGTTGTGCAATCATCAGGAAAGCAACAACAGTTAGTGCAATTTAAGCAAAATTTTGGCGCACATTTAAGAAATAAAAAATAAAAATAAACTAAAAGTGTCACCTGTTGCTATAATGTTATCTAATGTTAATATTAGTCAAACATCCCAAACTTATATGTAGATTGGTTTGTGTTTTCACTGCCCTCATCTCAGTGAACCCATAACAGGACACACAGACAGAACAAGTCATAAGAATTAAACTCTAAATGCCTCTACTGAACATGTAGACAGTCCAATGTGTGATAATCCAAATACCTGTAGATCAAATAGATCTAGGAAGAATAAAGTTATTCCACAGACAGCTTGATACAAGGAACTATATTTCTGTTGTGAGAGGAGGGGGCATATAAAGATGAACTGTTATGATTTTCATGACAGCCCAGACGCTCTTTCATACAAAGCAACCCACAACATCAACACACAAATAAAATTGAGAAACATACAAGAATGTATGTTTAGTTGACTAAATTCTTCGCAGCTATGCATAAGTATAGAATGTGTAGTGTAGAAATTGAATAATCAGAATGCTAGTTCTAAATAAAATTAAAAAGTACTATAAATTTAAAAGTGTACATGTAATAGTGTAAATAGATATACAATCTTCGGATGAGGACAATGTTGATAGTTTCCCTTTAAGAAATTCCATAGGGAAAGTTAAAATTGCAGTGATTAGATGATTTGCATTGTCCAGCGAGGTGTTGTGAAGAAGAACAGTATGAGACAATCATAGATCCCTTGACCCAATTGAATTTGGAGGCATGTTGCATTTTTAATAAACTAGCATTTTTTCTAAATGTATTTTCACAGTATTGCTATTGCAGAACTATTAGCTTTGCATCATGAATGTTTGTTACGCTATTCTGATAACAATGGAATGTTTGGAATGCAGGATTTCACAGAAACTAAGAAACTGTAAGTGCTGTAATAATGTAATGAAGCAGATGTTAGTTTGTATGGTATAATTACCTAATGTATGTACAGTAAGTGAGGAGAGAAAGTCAAGTGAATCTGTAGTGAAAGTTTGTATTTGTTTGCATCAAGTTATATCAATCAGCTGTGACAAGAGAAAGCTTAAGTGAGGTTGATGCAGAGGGATGTGATTTTTAACGTGTTGGGAGGGGTGCTCTCAATGTAGAAGGTTTTAAGATTTTTTTGCTGTGAGATATAGTTCTATATGACAGGAAATCAGGAAATATTCAAGTGCCTATTAAAAAGGGTAGGCTTGATGCCTGCTGCATTGCGTAACGAAAATATGGGAGTTCCTAAAAGCTGGTGTGTATGAGATAGGCAGGATTGCCAGTATAGCACATGCCCCTGAAACAGGAGACAATCAATGTGAAGAAACATAATTACATGGAGTAATATACAAGCTGTAATTGCAAAATAAAAATGGTATAGCTGATTTTCAAATACCACAAAAAGGGGGGTAAGTACATGTGATGTACAACTGTTTTATAAGCTAACTAGTAATTAATTAATGTAGATTTTTGTAAATAATAATGAAATTTAGATTCCAATGTACTCCCTGACAAAATTGTTTATTGGTTGATGATTTATGAAACAGCTAAAAGATGTACGCCTACAGATTAAGATGTTGAATTGCTCCAGAAAAGTCAGCAGAAATTGTTTATTTTTTTATTTTATTTTACAAATATAGAATATAAGCAGGAGAACAGTTAATCAGTACTGGACTACTGTGATTTAATACTATAAGAATTTCAGAGCATTTACTGGTTGAAATGTATTTCTCCATTGGTTTATGTTATGAATATCAGATTCACCAAGTATACAGTAGTATTAATTTAATATTACTATCCAAGGGTGTACAGGTTTGAACCCAGGTATTTTATTATTGCTGAGTTCAAAAAGAGGGGAGCATGTAATTATGTGATTATGAGACAGAGGACTCAAATGTTACTTTTTTCATTTTGTTTTGGATTATTTTGAATTAATGAAACCTTTGCTTTGATAAGGTCTTGTTATTATGAGTTACACATAGATTATGTAGATTGCATTAGATTCTTGTTTGCTGCTCTTCAATTGCCTACAAATTTAGCTGTAATTTAAGGTCAAAAGCACACACTGGAGAAAATACTCCAGAGGTAAGAGACAATGCCCTAGCAGACCAAGCCGCCAAATAGGCCACAGTAAAACCCCTACCTGATATTCTGATACTGATGGCCATAACACCAGAGACATTGGACCTCCTTACAAAAGTTACAGGCCCAGGCCTCCACAGGAGGAAGTAGAAAACTGGAAAAGACTAGTGCACAACTTCAGGGTGATGATGGATGGATGATTGAGCACCATCTCTGTCTGCCATGTGCACTGTTCTCAGTCTTAGCCCAGATACTTCATGGAAATACTCACCAGTCAAGAGATACTATGGTGAGGGTGCTAAACCAGCAGTGGGTAGCACCAGGCTCCAAGGCCACATAGGCCTACCCTCCAATTGTTACAAGGTGTGTAATCTGTGTTTTGCACAACCCAGGACAAATAGGCAAGGTACTAGTAAAAAGTACCCCACAAACATGTTATCCCTTCCATAGATTACAGATTATTTTTATTCCAGTTATTTAAAGTGTTCTGGGCATTATTATGTTCTGTGCTCAGACCTGTTGTCAAATTGACTATGGTTTTGCAAGGTAACAAACACAAAGGAATAAAAAAAGAAATAAATCACAAAAGTAATTTTGTATATATAAAGCACTTAAGGTAATAGAGAGTGACAAAGGTACACATTTTGCTTAAAACATTTAGAATGTATCTTGGAGAATCTGAGGATACGTAGTTTCCAAAAACAATGATAGAGTGTAAATACTGAACTATACAGTCAAATTGAACTATAAGAAGTTTGTTAGAATGTTTATTTTTAATATGGTTATTATTCAACCAAGAACATTCCCAGTGGGAAACGTAGGATGATAGCTTATGAAATACTATTTAGTATAGCTGTTAGAAAAAGATGTGTCTTCCTACAAGTTATAATATGAGCATAGTGACTTGATTAAATATGTGATGTATATATAAGAGAAACTAACCAAAGTCCACCACCAGGTGTTCTCTTATATTTTAGATCCCAATTCAGATTTCAGTACCCACAAACTGCAACCAGGTATTTGGGTCGTTATAAAGAAGCATCTGAGGAAAAGCCCTATAATCCAGATATGGGGGGTCCTTATCAAATTCTCCTAACTACTCCAACGGCAGTAAAGGTGGCCTCACATTGCAAGATCTTCATACAAGGGGATTTGGAGTAATTTGAAATTATGAACAAATATATGTTGTTAGGCCCAAAGCCAGATAAGGGCCTGTGGGAATGCATACTTTGCTTTGTTATGGTTTTTAATTTTAGTTTTAAACCTTGAGTTTTTATAACAAGTATTAAGCTTTTGATAACTGCATGAGTAGTAGTATATCAAGAGTTGGGAAGTAGTAACAATATCTAGACTCAGTGTATAGAATGTTCACAATACAGAAGCTTTAGCCAAATTGTTTGATAATGTTACAGATGAAATATTTTATGTGCTTGAAATAATCACAAATGAGTTGCAATTCCAGGTAAAGGTTTTGGGGCAGTTTAGACTGGTCCTTGATTACCTAACAGCTGCAGAGGGAGGTGTCAGGTGGTAGGACCTGCCTGCTGCAATTCCATATCTGATAACTTCACTGATTCCATACATGGGCATCTGAAAAAGGAAGAATTTAGGGATAAACTTAACATTGATTCCTGGGATACATCCACAGAAGGATGGGTTTTATGGTTGAACCCAGCAAACTAGTTTAAGGGTATTGGTGGATGGATTTCAGGCATACTTGGTGTAATAGCTAGGGGATTAGTAATACTGCTTATGATATATATAGCAATAACATTGCTTATGTGTGTGATGGGAAAAATACTTACAGTTGACTGTTGTTCCAGGAACCAGACTCAAGCATCAGTCTCAATGATGGCCCTTTATGATGGCACTGCACAGACTTGTGTGATTTGCAAAAAGAAAGCAGCTCTGCTTGAAAAGGACGTATGTGAACTTTGTATGGCGACTGCAGAAAGACTATACATAAGAGTTGGACAAGATAAAGACGACTGTAGGGACTGAGGGACACCTATATATGGTCTCAAATGGAAATGGACTTTGCCCATGCAGCTACCTTGTTAGGAGGGATAACTTGTTGTGTGAAGTAGGGGCCAGATGCATAGGGGGTAGAACTGTGAGTAAGGTAAGCTAGATGTGTCAGATTTGAATAAAAAGGAGGGATGTTGTTAAAGTCAGGATATGACGCCATTTTGTTCAAGACACCATTTTGTTAAGGTGATTCCATTTTCTAATATTCTTGTGTGGAACAGACACAGAAGTGATTTCAAATGCTGAATTTTTCTCGGGAAAGGCAGAGACAGGCACCGCTTCACTGATAACCATGCTTTGATGTATGCAAACTCTTGATTTATATGTTTTTGGGAATTAATTTCTGACATACAATATCTCTTGTGCTTATTAGAATGTATCAACTCACAGTTTGTATTAAATGTATTAATTAGGTACGTGCACTATGAAATGATTGGTTAGGATATTTAGGCAGAAAAAGTGCGTGGTAGGCAGATTTCAGTGTTCCATAGCACCCATGTTAAAATAACCTATAAATACCACACCGTAAAACAATAACATTTAGATATACTTCAACTATACTCTGTGTATGCTTATGTATAGTCTCCCGTGGTAAACTGCAGATAAGGAATTGGAATGTGGCTATCTGAACTCACAGCATAAGACTACAGGTTTATTAGCCTGAATTAATCACAATTTCGACAGTTTATTTATATAATTATGATTTGTAACCATATGCTGTTAGTCTAATGAAATGCACTTAAGTCTCTAGGTGAACTCACCTAGAGACTGCTTGCTATATAACAAAAATAAAAAGGACTAAGGGGTCTTGAAAGGAAACCACGCCTCTAATGTGGAATTGTAACTGTAATAATATAAAACATGGCTCATGTGGGTTTAACAAGGACAAACTTATAGATGTGTCAATCTGCAGGTAGTCCCTTTGATATATGAATATCTGCTGTATCTATTCTGATAAATGTATAGTAAAACCTGTGTTTAAATAGGTTAATGGAAACACATGTGAGCAGTTGGTTGTTTTCTATCTGTTCTGTAAGCAAGCATTGAAGGAACTACTGAATTTGAGTTGTTATACATCCACTTCTAAGTGCTTTGTTATGCTGTCTGGTGAATGCCACGGTGTTTGTTATATTGGAGCATGTCTATGCAAGTAATTGCAATTTACCACATACTGTACAATATATAATTTATATTACACTATATTTTCAAATCTCTGTTTTTAGATTTCTACACAAAAATCCAAAAATAGTTCACATTTGAATTTGTCTAAACAATTGTGTACTACTAACTAATGCAAAAAAATTATTGTTGATACAAGCGCTTTCAGTACTTTTGGATAAAGGCACTATATAAATATAATAAATAAAATAAAATTAACAATTATAATTATTAATATTATCATTATTATTATTATCATTATTATTGTTATAAGTTCCTACACATGGAACTTTGAGCGGTATCCTATTAGCCCCAAAATGTATTCAGGTGCTAACGGATCACCTGCAGTGCCAGCAGTTATCGTGGATTTTTGTCTGAGGTCCTGAAAAAAATTCCCAGATAAGTGCCCTGTTTTCCCTGCCACGATCGGGAAAACATATAGGTTCATGAACTTTTCATTGATTCTGTTATTTCTGTTGAAAATGGAAAATGTTTAGGTGAAAAAAAAACGAAAGCTATTGGATAGCCCCCCACAAAAAATTGGGTAAAAATGTGAAAAGCTACCATTATTCGCAATCAAAAAATTTTCGGGGCTAATAGGATACCACCCTCTATTACACTAGCTTAATTATTTCATCCACTGTCTCCTTTTTTACTATGAAAGTGGTGCACTGTTAATAGTCGATCACATAATTTAGCTAGACCATTGTGCTCTATCTGTAAATTTCTAATAGTTATATTTTAATATAAATAATATACTTAACTTGTAGTCAACAGCGAAAGAAAGTTTATTCATTGAGAACTGAGAAATGGATCCAAAAGTACACAGACTGGTTTAGTCTGGTTCCTTAGCCAAAAGAAAGCATGACGTTGTTTAAAATTATTTCTGGATTGGGTAAGGAACATGCATCACTTATACTTTTTTGCTAAGCATGTCCTTCTTCATTGACACACTCAATGAAATGTCTCTGCCTATGCAGCAAATACAGTAGATTGTTATGGATTCCCAGGCTGTTCCATGTAAACTAGCCCTTTGCTAGCCCTTTGCTAGCCCTGGAACCCTGGCTAGCAAAGTCTTCCACCACTAACAGCCACCTGCTGTTCCCTTAGAACTGGGAGATGTTCACTGGTACTTAAGTGGCCACCTGGACTTATTTCTCAAAGTAGTAGAGGTTTACACTGGTTACCTTTGAAACCCAGAGAATAACGGAAGATACTGGAAACTGAGAGAGAAGGCAGTAGTTTGGCTAAGAAGCCAATGGTGCAGCTATGAGAGCCGATAGTGTGGTGAAGCTGGTAGTACAATTTGAAGGGTTGATGCAGTGGCTTGGAGGTCAGTGAAGCAGCGTTGAGAGCCAGTCATGAGATGTGGCTTTGAGCCGGTAGTGTGACTGCAGAGGTGGTGGTGAGATGCGGCTTTGAAAGCCAGTAATATGGCTTGTGAGCCAGTGGTGAGTTGCAGTTCTGAGAGCTGGTTGTATGGCTTGTAAGCCAGTGGTGATATGCGGGTTTGAGCTGGTAGTGTGGCTGGAGAGCTGGTTGTGAGATGCGGCTTTGAGAGTTGGTAATATGGCTTGTAAGCTGGTGATGAGATGCGGCTTTGAGCCGGTAGTGTGGCTGGAGAGCTGGTGGTGAGATGCTTTGAGAGCCGGTAGTATCAGTTGTGAGATGCGGCTTCGAGAGCCAGTGGTGTGTCTGGAAAGCTGGTGGTGCACTGTGGCTTTGAGAGCCGGTAGTGTGGCTGAGAATATGGTGGCAAGATGCAACTTTGTGAGCCGGTGGTGTGGCTGGAAAGCCAGTGGTGAGATGTGGCTTTGAGCCGGTGGTGTGACCGGAGATCTGGTGGTGAGATGCAGCTTTGAGAGCATGTAGTATGGCCTGTGAGCTGGTGGTGAGATGCGGCTTCTAGCCGGTAGTGTGGCTTGAGAGCTGGTGGTGAGATGCAGCTTTGAGAGCCAGTAGTATGGCCTGTGAGCCGGTGGTGAGATGTGGCCTTGAGCTGGTGGTGAGGCTGGAGAGTCAGTGGTGTGGCTGGAGAGCCAATGGAGCAGCAACAAAGCTGGAAGCAGCTTGGAGCTAACAGTGTGGCTGGGAAGCCCATGTAGTGGCAACGAAGCCGGTAACAGCTTGGAAGCTCATGGTGTGAGTGGGAAGCCGATGTCGCTGGATACCAAAACTAGGAGAAATACAGGAGCGCTGACCATGCAGCTGAGCCAAGAGATCCACAAGGAACACTATAGTCAGTGAGGCGGCAAAGGGCCAGCATGCAGAAATATGGGAAGAAACCAATTAAGTCGTGCTGCAAAGAGCACATGACATCCGGGGGTATCCAGATCACCTAGCAACTGATGGAACAGGAACAACATTGCTAGAAGGAGACAAGTAGTGACCGTGACTTGTAACATAGATGCAGTAGTTATATCTTTTAAATAGTCGCCAAAAAGACCCACTGTTTTCTTACATTACAATACATCTTTAAATGGTCAATTTGAAGACATATGTGAACTTACCATGGAATTGTGTTTCCAAATTGGAAGGGTGGTGGTCATTCAGTTACATTCACCCTTTGTTCAACAGGTCTATCACCATAACATATGCTACAGGAAGAGATGCATGAGGAACAGTGAAACAGTGGTGGTTAATTGTTAGTAAAAAGCAAGCGACTGATCATGTAAGTTTTGTACATAAAAAAAAGTACACAGAACTGTATGTGTGTAAAAAAAATTAGACTAAAATAAAAATGCCCTTTTTTAGTGATTTGAATATGATGTGTAGCTCCACCCGCATTAATTATATTGTTTTCATAGGCTTATCTGTTGAAAACACATTTACTACAACTGTACAGTAGATCCTGTATTACAGGAAAACTAGTAGAAACCCGTCAAAATCGACGGTTAGTTTGTTATAAAAAAGAATAAACTCATATCAAGCAACTAATGTAAACTTTGTTTGATTGACAAAAAAAATTTACAAATTAATTTAAAGACTTTAGTAAAGACAATATTTTGAGTCCATCCATTTGTGGCAAGTAATCCAGGTGCATCTTTGTGAGTGATCTTTATTGCAACAGAATCCTTTGATCTTGCTTGAGATAGGGCAACAAAGAGCATACCATGTGAGAAGACTGGTTCGGGCAGGTGACTTTGGCAAGTGTCAATTCTTGACTCTTATTCATTGCCATCACAAAGGACAATATGATCAGAAATGTAATCCGCTTGGTCGTAAAAGTGAAATTGCTGTCACTTGACATCAGCAGAATGCATGGCAAGGCGTGCAACATCCCCTTATGTTCTCACTCAAAATTTCCACATAAATTGTATTTTGGATGAGTGACTTTTGATTACACATGTGCCATTGACTAAACCTTTCCTTGTGTCCAGGTTTCTGATAAGCATCACGACTGCACCCATTTTCAGTCATGGATGTGACCCGGAAGTCCATTCATCTCAATCGAGTGCAAAAATTCAACTGGATAGCGCACTCTTTCATTCTCATCTTCACCTGGAATAGTTCTTGTTCTCGTTGTTGATCTCATAACAGTGGGAATTCTTTGGGCATAGGATTTCTCTATCTTTCAGTTTGTATTCAGACAGGGTTTGATTTTAGTGTCATATATTGTTTCAATAATGTCACTCTGGCATAACATTTAATTTGGTATTTGAATGAAAGGCAAATCTGGAACATTGGCATGGCCAGAACCAAACGTAGATAGAAATTTGGTGAATGGTTATGGTTTGTACACATGGAGATGTCAGGAGATACTTTACAAAGTGTGGCCATAGTGGGCACGATTTCAGACAGTTCTCAGTAATGGTTCCACATGCTGAGTGAGGGACTACAGGTATAAATTGTTGGAAATCTCCTCCAAGTATCACGAACTTGCCACCAAATGGTTGTTCGTTATTTTTGATAAACAATCAAGGCAGGTCAGGGCATAGCAGGGATCATGGAAGCTTCATAAAAAATGTAGACCCTTGTCAATTTCAGTACTTTTCCAGCTTTCAAAATCGGCTTGATAGAACTAACTGAATTTTCAAACAAAGGAATCGGAAATTTGACATGTTGCGGCTTGCACGTCCTTCTAGAAGGTGCGCTCCTGCGATGTCTGTCCAAGCTACAGTGGAATATTTCATGCATTTGCACACAAAAAAAATTAACCATGGTAGTCTTGTAGGCCAGCAAATGTCTCAACTCTGAGTTTCTTTTGCTCAAGCTGTGTTCTAAAGTACATGAAATGCTCACATTCAACTCGCACATGCAGTGAGTTGATATTTTTCAGGTATTCAGTCCCAGATCCCTTAGGGAAGACCTTCAAGTTTAGTTTCCTGGAGGATCACCGTCTTTGGTCATGAAAATGGCAGCAATTTCATCTACTAAAGGCAAATTTAATCATTTCTTGGTCTCGTGACGGATGTCAGGCTTTTCTGATAGAAAAACATTTGAACTTCATATGGCTCCCTGATTTTGATAAGTGCCTGTTCGTTCCCTGCGTTCTCAACTTCTGCCATCATTTTGTACTTGTGGACTAAAGGGTTGACTTTAAGCATCATTACATGCAGTTTTACCATCAGATTAGGATCACAGGTTGAGTTCCATCCAATCCTCATTTCAGTTGCTTCAGCAGTGTTGATAATGTAAAGTTGTGCATAAGATCACTCAGAAATGTTCTGGGGATGCAAAGGACCAAATTTGTAATGAAACTGGCCATTGATCTTGAAAGTATATAGGCCACATCCTACAGGTAAAAAATCTTCATTTGCAACAAAGCAAATGAAAATGCGCTTTTGTATTTCCTGATCTTGTCTACTAAATGGCATTTTTCAAAGTCGCCATTTTTCTTCAGAAGCTTTTCAAGTAATGGGTGAGAAATAGTCAGTGACAGGAGAACTTTCTTATCATGTCAACAGCTACTAAGGTGGAAGTTCATCTTGGTACCAACCTTTTCGCAGTCGATATGTAAAGTTCTGCAGACTACATTCTAAGGACAAAGGGCCTAGATTATAATAACCCACAAAAAAAATAGAATTCAATGTGCAGCGAAGGTATGGTTTACATCTTCTTATAGCTGGCATCAAGAGAGGAACACTTCTGCTTCTTCTTCATCTGAGGTATCAGGCAAAATTAAATCGTCAAAGTGCTCAGTGTGGTGATGTCTTAATTGGTTCAATGTCAAGGCACTGTTCAAATCACGGATTTCAAGGTTTGCCATCAATGCCTCCATTTCAGTTGGCTTTCTAGAGGTTGATGACTGAGGGCTGGATAGTCTGCGTCTCTTGATTTGATTGTGAATGTTTTTGAAATGATACTCTTGTTGCGAAGACTCTTCATTCTCTATTGTAGGGCTCTTATCTTTTGTTATTTCTTTTTGCTGCAGGGAAGACATTCTGTTATCGTATCTCCCAACATGACCCTCTCCTGGAGGGACACAATGCTCTGGTCCTTGACTTACCCTGGTAAGAGGTGGGGCTGCAGCGCAGTTCAAAATTCAAATAGGGGAGCCACACCAACTGTCATTTCAAACGCTGCCAAACATCACTGGCTGGGACTTACTGGCAGTTGGTGTGACTCCTCTATTTGAATTTTGGACTGTACTGCAGCCACACCTCTGGAGCTGCCACCAATCATAAATTACCAGGGAAGTCCAGGACCAGACCATTGTGTCCCTCCTGGAAAGGGTCATGTTGGGAGGTATGTGTTATGGGTAAGTATGCAACAGAAATGTTTATGTCTGTCAGTCATACAGGGGAGTACTGCTGTCAGTGAGGCAGGGATGTGCTGCTACCAGTGAAGCAGGGATGAGCTACTTTCCTGTGAGTAGTGTCTCTATGAGTGATGCTGTTGTTTACAGTTGGATTTGTCATGTGACAGTTAAAAGTAGTTCAGGTGAGCGGTTACACTGGGAAGTGTATGGCCATTGGGAAATAATGAACAGTCATGTGATCTAGTGTGTCCAATCATGTTAGTAGAAATGCTGTCATAACACACTACTTTGCTGCTCCGCCACGCTTGAACTGTTGCCCCAATCTCTCTTTTCTCTTTGAATGGCACATCTACATAGTAAGACCTTTATTTTGATACCACAAACATATTTTTACGATCAGCCGTTCTCTCAAAATACGTCTCACAGTAAAAAAACTTATAGAACCTTATAGAATTAATATACAGATGATGATTAAAATTATATGACTTATTATCTTTAAGCAAAGTTTTAATTTTGTAAATTTGTTTTCTATTGTGCGGGTGGATTCATTTTGGCACATAATACATTTTGCTTTCTTCCCTTAAGTGTTAAAAGCCTGTTACTTTGCACTGTGCTGCAATAAAAATGTTAAATGAGCAATATTACCAATAATTAGCTGACAGTGTAATATACTGTATAGATTGTTTGATTGGGAAATATATCACTAAATGAGACGTGACTGCACAGTTCAAGGTGCTTATAATGGCAGAGTAAGCAATTCCAAATCATTAAAATAATGACAAAAACATTAACATGAAAAACCATTCTTGTAGCTGATTACAGGGTACTAAACTATTCAGTATGCAAAAATAATCTTTATGATAGGACTCCTTTAAGCTGCAATGTCCACTGTTCCCTATTTTAATAAAACAAAGACACATGAGATTAGCTTTGGTCAATGTTCATTCAAAATGCATATGAGTGGCCATGTCATATAATGCTTCAGTTCAACTCGAAGAGATTGTTTAATTGAGACTAAACTGCTTTACACTATGCTTAGAATCCAGCAACATACAGTACATAACCTATTGCTAGGAATGCTTTGCAGCTAAATTATGCCCATGACTTGTGGTGCTAAGATATTGCTTAACATAAACCTTCATGTCAAGCGAGTATATGGATATATTTTACAGTTAAAATGTATTTAATATTTAAGCTGACACATCAAAATAGCTAATAATTTTAAGGAGGGAATTGCTGTTTTTATCTATTTTGTTTGGATTATATTTTATGCAAGTATATTTTTATTGTTCTAAAACCAGAATATTTGTCTGTGTATAACATGCCATATGTGACATAAGCAGTGCTTGTAGTCTGAATACCTAACAACTGTCAAGTAGAATTAGACAGACCAAATGCTTTCCATCATACAAAATCCATCTAAAGTAGCTTAGGTCTCCCTTCTTGTATCATATTTCTCAACTTTAATCTTTTTTGTTAACCACAAGCTATTGTTATATCTTCTTATTGAGGATACATGTTGCATATATTCTTTCCAGCAGGTCCCAAATGCTGAGGTATGCTCTGTCTACTTTGTGACCAATTAACCAAAGAAACTACCTGAATCCAGAAATTGAAAAACACAATTACTGTTTCCTATTATCTTTTTTTGTTTTGTTTTCGTAAATGAGTTTTGCAAGGATAGTTACATTTGCCATGGTCCCACAGTATTAAATAAAGGATTATAGTGAAGAAACATACAGGGAGAATGTCTCATTTTAATTAGCAAACAGAATTACCTTGATTTTGTTCTCTGTAACTTTTCTTGTCATGGTTAATAAATCTTTGGTAACATGAAACATGAGCACTGGATTAATTAGGAAGCTTTGTGCATGTTCTGTGATTTAGCAGTCAAATGACTGTCTCCTGGGTATATACCTTCTTTTTATTCTGTGTACTCTTAAATCATTTAATTTCTTCCCCAGCTATTAGTTTTATGAGTTATTTTCATCTAGTGTTCACAAACGCTGCAAAAGAGCAAGCCGTTTGGATACATTTGATGAGTTTGATTTATAAAATGATTATTCAAGAACAACCTTTTGACAAGTGTATTCCCCAGATACAGGAAGTCAAATATTCTTTGAAATGATGTCTCAGATTACAGTTAATAAGCAGTGATATTCCCTATCATCACACAATGTTGTGCTTTGCAATAGATCACAAAGAAAACATGCAAGGGTGGTGTTAATTAGACAGCATTTTCATATTGCAGTAAGCAAAGTCTAATGATATTTATCATGATTTTTAATAGACTCATTGCAAAACCATGTGATAAGCAGGTGTTGAAAGGTGAACACCAGGACAATTTTATATACAGTACTTCTATAACAGCCTAAACTCTTGTCTGATTGGATGAGTGTAACCAACCAATCAGATACATGGGATATGGGGCCTGATTCTGGCCCGGTCGCAAGTGATGTGCGCTCACAACCGGGTCGATGGTGGGCCAGTGCACATGCGCATGACGGAACCGGCTCCATCGTGTGCAATGTGCGAGACCCGGATAGCGACGGGCAATCCGTCGCTCCGGGTCTCGTACCAAAGGGAGCGTGCTGTCGATGTTGAGTGACAACTGGAGCTGTAATTCCTCCTTATAGATAAGCAAAGCCTACAGTTTGTGTGAAATCTATGCTAAAGAAACATCAATAACCTCTTTAAAACTTGAGATTGTTATCACCTCTATAACCAGGCCTGTTTTCATAGTTTTGCATTGGACCATTTGCACTTGTAATTACTTTTTAATGTCTCCTTTTGCTCAAGCATATTTTATATAGGGCATAATATTATTAACATGTTAAAACAGATTGGTTTTCAAAGCTAATGAATCAAATAAAGCAAACAAAATTCACAAAAGAAAATTGTTTTTGTTTTAATTGATTTGAATGTACCTATTTCTGAAAAAATACAGGGATACTGTATACAGTTAGTGTTTTATCAGGGTCTTAAGAAGTTGAACAGGTATAAACAGGGAAGTATTTTATCATGATTATTTTTCTCTCATTTTTATTTTAACATAAAAAGCCTTCAAAAGCCATCAGGGACTCCAACCAATATCCCCAAATTGCATTGCTATGATCTCTGAATTAAATTAGTAGTTACAATAGAAATTACCCTAAAATCAATGTCAACATAAATACAATATTTATGCCTTCCATGGGATTGGTGATTTATGAATAGTCTGTAAATTACATGGCTCTATCCCATTTTCTTCTTGGTGAGGCCGAGGACTTTTTAGCATCCCCTCGTAAACCAAGAAAGAACCAAAGCTTATCCAGCTGGAGCAAGTTCCTGGTGGCCTTGCATAATTATGTCACTAGAATCTCCTATTTACAGTGCAAAAAGTATTCAGCAAACTGTTCATAAAAATTCTGAGAAAATATATGTTTCTTTCCATTTAAACTCTAAGATCTAACTTAAACCTACACATATTTGGAGTCACTATACAAATAGATAATGAACATAAGCAGTACAGAGATTTTCATTTCAATGGTCCATTCAGTTCAATTGGGTTTCTAGCTACATTTAGAAACCCCAATAAAATTAATGAACCATCAAAATGAATGGAAAACCTGTGGTAATTGATAAATATTAAATATTATTTTCTTTCTCTATGGTAGTCCTATGACATTTATAATTCTTCTTTCTTCAGTTTTGATTCAGCACAATACCATAAATAACTTTGTTCTGAAACAATTGTAGTCTCATAAAAGATGGAAAAAAAATAGATTCAGAGAAAAATAGTATACAAAGGAACACTATTTCTGTCTATACAGAAACTTCAACACTAACTAATCTGAACTGGTTTTCCAATTTGGCTTGTTATTGGATTATGTATGGCTTGTGATTGACTGGTGGTGAACAGAATCCCAGAGACTCCCTGCTTTGTTCACATCAGTAAAAATTAGTTGAATATCTAATGATGAGAGAATAAAATATAATTAGGATTACAACATGCAGCACATAACTCCATAGACATTTAGAGAGAACAACTTATGTAAATAGGAAAAAAATTGTATACCATTTGTGTAAGCGCACTTATAAACCGCTAGTTGTTATCCATGAACTCCCATAGAGATAATGGAGCTGACATGCTTTCAACATTCATTGAAATATATGAACATCGATGTGTATGAACAAGGGATGTGCAGGCTCGGATTAGTTTAGATTTTCCCGACAAATTCGTATTTTTCCCAACAAAAATCGGGTCTCAGGAAGAGGCAAAACGTCATCTTGCATGACCCCTTCCACCAGCTTTGATTTACATCGCTTTTGTGGACCATACACCAGTCATCCATATAAGAAAAGAGAAAGTCCTCTTCATTTGGGAGGAGACGGACCACCTAATCCTACATGTAAGTAGGAGTAAGAAATTTGTATCATATACATCAAATTTGCCTGCCAAAGGTATATTCTTTTGCTTTATTTGAGGGATCCCCGGAAAAAGGACCATATTAGAAGAAAGAAAAGTTTGTTTATAAAGACTGTTATTTGGAAGTTCACTCATATATATCTCAGAAAAAGGAGCGCTTGATAAACTGTATTGTTTTCATTTCTGTATGATATGTGGTGGGGACCACGTTAATTTTGAGTAGCCCTTTACTTTGTGTGCGCAGGATTTATACATTTTCTTTGTTTTAACTTATGTACACTGGGCCTGATTCAGAGCCGGACGCTCTGACCAGAGTGCTCGCTCTGAATCAGGGCCCTCCTACATGAAAATGGAGTGGCCTCTTGGACGCTCGCATAGCTGTGGGTGACCACCCACAGCTATGCGAGCATCCATGATGATGGTCGCGATGGTCAAATCCATCGCGACCATCGGGCTTGCGACGGAGACCCTGCGGTAGGGTCTCGCTGCTGCAAGCCCTGGAGTGATTTTCGCTCTATCAGAGCCAAAATCACTCCCACTGACATCACTACTGATGTCAGTGGGGCCGGCTTCAGATGGTAGGCGTTCCCATGGGAACGCCTCCGTCTGGCAGCAACGCCCCCGGCACGCCCACCAAAGGGGGCGTGCTGTCAATCAACATCGACAGCACGCCCCCTTTGGTGCGAGACCCAGAGCGACGGCTACCCCGTCGCTAGCCGGGTCTCGCGCATGCGCACAACGGAGTTCCCTCCATCATGCGCATGCGCAGTAGGGCACCATCGACCTGCTTGCGAGCGTCCTGCGCTCGCGAGCGGTTCTGAATCAGGCCCACTGTTTTATAACATTGATTCCTGTGTAATGAAAGACATTTTGTGATTCCTTTATATTTACTGTAATCAGGAATTGAGATCATTGTTCTAATAAGGTGGAGGAGAATGCTGCACAATTTTGCCATGACACATAGCATAAAATGTAAATATGTAAATATGTTGGCTGCTCATTGCTTGCAGACCCTATTGCTAGTATAAAGGTGTAAACACAGCTGCGGGAAAAATATACATTAATAACTAATGTATAATACATTGGGCAATTGGATACAAAATGTCATTGCAAGTCTAAAAGATGGAAAGTCACATAAATGTGAAAACCACTTACATGGGCATAATTAAATCTTCTTATCGTAGAAATAAAAAGAAACTTGAGAATAAACATATTTAATTGAACTGAAATCAAAATCTTCTGTAGTGCAGGCTATATGAACAATGAGATACTCCATTCATAATGAGCCTATGGCACCTTTCCTCCTGACTTCTAATTATAAAGCATATTTATAAATAAAACAGTACTTGTCACTAACTCAGTGCCAATTTTCTCACTCTAATTTATTAACAAATCTCAATAATTCTCTTACAATCTGACAAGTTCTGTATGATATATAGAGATCAGAGCATGCCTGCCCCTCAAGCTGCACTGAAATCTATGAGTTATATTTCTTAACCTATAGTAAGCAAATTTAAAGTCAGATGAAGAAATATCTGTTACTGTATTCAATTACTTAAATGTACCTATCCAGAGATAAAATCGTATTCTGCTTCATTTTAGGGTCAATTAGTTCAGAACAAAGTTGCCTTGTGGAATTACAGGCATTTCAAGCATTAATTTATTGGTTCCAGGTTCAGTTAAAGTTCTCAAACTGGAGGCAATGCAGTATGCCACTCATCATCAATGACCAGGGCTGACAGCTGGTACTAAAAGAACAGTATACGTTATTTTTTAGTAAAATATTAAACATCGAAAAAGTTTAGGTTTACACAAGCCACAATATAATACAATGAATGTTCAAAAGGCAGCCATCTTTGGATACACCTGTTTGTTTTTCATGGACTACAGATGCGCCCAGTTACATTACGGCTGATTGCGCCACATTGCCTGCATATGCTACAGTTCGCTATGGCGCACACAGCGATTGCACCATGCATTCCTATGGAGGTGTGTCCGCATATGCAATGCGCGAGTCCGCTCACGGGCAAATATCATTAGTGGTATAGCATATTCATGTACAATGTACTTGATAAAACAGGGTGTCTATCTGGGTACCTAAGTATTACTCAAAGTAGGGTTATCTGCAATATTTGTATTATACTGCAGTCACTGTATTCCTCATGCTTTGTGGATGATGTAGACCTATAGCACCTATAGGTGTTAAGAAGTCTTCAAGTAAATAAACCTGTGAAAACTGCCAATGGCCATCACTGGCTGCAGGGATTGATAAATAGGGAGAACCCTTTAACCCTGCGTCAGGCGCAGCTGGCCTGACAGGCGCAACAATGCTGTTCTCGCTCATCTCTCCGCCGCAAGGGGATACAGGGGCCTGCCCCTCCTAGTACCTTCCTATCTCTAGGTTCTGTTTGAAACCCCCCTAGTCAGTTTTCCACCGCCTGCGTGGAGTGCAGTAGTGACCTTCCTGGCTTCTCAGGCTCATTTCGCCCGAACTCGTCCGACTTTTGAAGGTACGTATTTCTTTTTATTTTATCACAATTTTGTGTATTTTGCTCATTTTATGAATGAAAATTACAAAGGTTGTGGGTATATTGCGGAAATATGTAGGTTTGTCCAGGGTGGCCTCTTAGGCACACTGCACCTCTTAAAATGTAGTATTTTTTGTTTTACTTGCTTTAAGGTTAATAAATGTGGTTTTGTGAATCAGATTTCCATATATTCTCTCTTTGTACATCCTAATGAAGGTCACTGATCACTTTAAGAATGTTAGAATTGAGTTAAATAGGTGCTAATGACGATTTTATAACAGGCGCCTATGAGCAGCACTGCACCCGAACCTGGGAGTCCCAGAGGTGCGCCTGATGCAGGGTTAATCTAGCAAAAACATTTCTCCCATGATATATGTCTATTACAGCACACTGGGTTAATAATCTCAACTGAGTTAACAATACCCATACCCATATTGTTATTATTTTGGTCATTGGGTATTTCTGGCTGACAGAACTAATTAGCAGCATAAAGTCAATAATTATTACACCCGTATGATTATAAACTCTAAAGTGCATAAATAATATCTATGCAGTGACAGCTCAAAACAGACCTATGCCTGGTTCTACATCACTGTGACGAAGCAATGCATTTGACTGTGGCATCAGTCCCCCGTTAGAAAGGGTCCAGGGTTAGTTTTAAATATATGGGGTACCTCACGTCATTTTTATTCTCTGTATATTTAAAAACAGCTCTGTCCCTGCTGCCTGTTGCTGGTTTGTAATTTACAGTGTAACCCTACTAATTTTTTTCCCTGTAAATTAAGAACCAGGACAGGCTGGCAAACCCGGGGCTGGTTAGTGTTTTGGGGGGGAACCTCACGTCATTTTTGTTTAAAAACATTTATCTATTTTTTACAAGTTTTAACACACAAGCAGCAAGCACATACTGTATCTCACTGATATGTGCTGGCTGCTAGCTCGGGAGAGATTTTCAGAGAGAAAACACTGCAATCTCGGGAGAGCAATCTCCTGCAAAACGAGTTACTCCGAAGAAATATCTCGTTCTGCTTCACCATCGGCAAACTCGTTTAGCCTCAAATCGCCTGTTGGTAAATTTGCAAAAAAAAAAAAGGGATTAAATCACCTGAATTTTGGCGAGTACCAGCGAGATAAATCACTTTGAAAATCGGGACCATCTTGAATCTTTGTAAATTTACCTCTAAGGCTCTATCACATTTAGTATTTGCAATGAAGGTAGGATAGTGGCACAGATGTCATTTCAAATCATACCCTTTTCAGACAAATAAATGTAATGAATGTTATTTACACATTTGCAAGAAATATGCCAAAAGGGTGTTTTCTAATGTCATACACCTATTTTTATGCAAATGTATCTGATTTTATATAAGGTGTATGAGTGCACATCAACATGGTGGCATCCTCATGGGTTGCAATAGTTTGCACCTTACGATGGACATAGCTTGGTGGATAGGAATGTTCCTATTGAATGTAGATTATACACATCTATCTTCTTGTTCGCTGAGATTGTATAATGAGATTCCAGGGGTGGAGAAGGGGAAATTAAGAGTACATGCCTTGGCAAATGCTTTCAGTAGCACCTTTTTTTTTCACTTTCCAGGTGCACGTCATTTGGGAACATAGTATTATGTGGAGCATATAAGAAGAAATTAAGGCATATGAAGTTACCTGATATAGTGTCAAGCTGCCATGTTGCCTCCCTTCCCATAAGCCAGGATACTCACTCAAATCTAGCCTGAGTTACACAGATAGAGTAATGTAGGAGTAAGAGCCACAGTAGAGTAAAGCACGATACACACCTGTCCACCTCTCTCCCTTGCTGCTGTCTCTGCTTAGTTGAAAGCAGAGAACATGGTAATATGAACGAGGAAGCCAATGGACACTCATGATACTTGGTTAGGCCAATAAACTGACCAGTCTCAAATTAAATTTTAACACTGTGACCTGAGTTCATCATGTGACTCCTGATGCTCTCTAACTGCTGGGCCACCTATAGTAGCAGCAAAAGAGACTGTTATATCAATAGTTATCCCCTTTGGTTATCTATTTATTACTTAGCTTAAATATTTCAGGCCATCTTGACTTTTTTTTATTTATCAAGGTGATCTACAGCAGCAAAGTTGAGGTCTTAGGTTTGATTCCAATCACGCCACTAACTTGTTGGAGTTTGATAATTCTCTGTGTGCTTGAGTGAGTTTCTACCCACAATCCAGAAATAAACTGGTAGGTCAAATGGCTCCCAACAAAAATTAACTCCAATGTATATGTGTGTGTACATGTGGTAGGGAATATAGATTGTAGGATCCACTGTGGTAGCTACTGATGTAAATGGCCAAATATTTCCCATAAAGCACTACAGGATATGAATGTGCTATATAAATGACTGTTAATAAATAAATACAGCAGTACAGTATGAACACATGTACATTGATCTCCTGTTTAGATAAGGTCCAGGTGCTTATAATTATTGTCATGAACATAGGCCCTCATTCAGAGCCACTCGCTATTTGCGGTCGTTCGTTCTAAAACAAGGGGTGGCTATTCAAATGAACCGTTCGCTGTTTGCGGTCTGTTCACGCCTCTAGGTCTGAACGAGCGAACAAAACTTGCGTTCGTTTTTTGGAAAAATACGCCCCCTGGCCGCTCGCATCCTACGTCATGTCCGCTATTTATTAGATTAATCGAGTACATCGACCAGGGTATGAACTGCTCGCTATTCTTGTGGTTGGTTTTTGCTACCACAATTTTGCGAGCAGTTCTGGCTATAAAAGAACCCAGTGACGTGGTCAATGACACTGCTGTTTTAAATATGCACACCCATAAAACGCCCGTTTTGACCTTTAAGCACGCCTGCGATCGGATCTCCACTCCCCGTTTTCAAGCACCTTCCCCTGTTACCACCCACATACGCCTCTTTCTGTCACTCAAAATAGCAGGCATTCGCTATTTTGCGAGCACATGAATTTCGGCCGCACTGAGTGGTTCGCGCATGCGTATAACGATCCGTACGCATGCGCAGTTGGGCAAACATCGCTCGGAGCGAACGAGCAGCCACTTGCGTCCGGCTCTGAATCAGGGCCATAGTTTGAAAAGACTGTTATTTTAATGTGTGAATTGAAAATTAATCTCTTATGATAAAACAGTAATGTATATAAACAATTTATTGAAATGCAATCAAAGCACACATAATGGAATTAATGCACATAGTTAATTGGATACACATTAATATATAAACATTGTATACCCCAATGTGCACATATTCAAGGATGAAAATTTAAGTGACCAAAATTGTTAACCTCACATTACATATAGGGCCCTATTTACTACAATCCACATTTGAAATGCAGATTGTAGTGTGATATTTTCGCTTAAATTCACATTGCAAATTTATGCAATATCACAGGGATTTATCAAAAATCCCCTGAAGGGACAAAGCTTGCGATAAAGCTCTGTCCCTGTGAATCCCGTCCGCAGCCTTATCACTGTATTCTTTGCAAAAAATACAGTGAGAAGGTGCCTGCTCATGCACCGACTGGCTCACCATACCCCCCCCACGTGACCCCCCCCAGCATGGCCAACCTGGGATAGCTACCGCACTTTCACTTATCTCCGGTCATCGGTGCTTGGTGATGTCTTCCAAAACGCCGGTCGGCTGGTATCACATCCTGTACTGTGTCTGCAGTCAGCTGTTCTATGCAGTATCTGACCAGGGCCACAGTGCAGGAGCCGGGAGACCAGCTGGCTAGAGCCCCAGGAGAGGACATCACCAGAACAGTGACCACCCTGGATGCAGGTAAGTTTTTTTGTTTTTTTGCAGTGATCAGCTTGTGGTCTATTTAGACCAGACAGGTGATCACTGGGACCCGGCTTAGCTCTGCCTGTTAGAGCAGAGCAGGAGTTGGGGAACCCGGGAAAACACTGAGTAATGCCATCTCCAGGTGGCATTATTATCACAGGGCTTCCATCCGGTATATTTTCACATTTTATTTTTAGTAACTCTGGCCAGATCACATTTCCCATTGCAATTATGGGAAATGCGATCTGCTTACTAAAAAAATGTGATACATAGGGGGAGGGGCCCTAGATTTTACACCCTAAGCACAATGTGAGGTGCTACTTCCTGAGACTTGTAGTGCTGCAAGCAGAAAAAGAGACAGATGCAAGTGCACACTCTAACTATGCTAAACCTAATAATAATACTGCTAAATTGCATCCAAGAGGTTCTTAGCATAATAATGGCCATAATTATGGGCCTGCCCACCGTGTCCAGGTGACCTCTATCAGGCAGGTCCCTAACACTCCTATGGAACAAATACAGGGCACGGGAACCCCCAGGCCAACCCTGGGCAGGCCCATAATTATGGCCATTATTATGCTAAGAACCTCTTGGATGCAATTTAGCAGTATAATTATTAGGTTTAGCATAGTTAGAGTGTGCACTTGCATCTGTCTACTAAAAATATGTGATAATTAGGGTTTGGAGTAGAATTTTATGAATTCTACTCCAAATGCCCTTTAGTAATTTTTTTATGTTATACTAAAATAATGTGAAAAGGGTGTGAAAACACCCTTTTCCACTTTATTTTAGTAAAAAATAATGTTAATAAATAGAGGCTATAGTCATGGTAAAGGTTCTATTTCAAAGGTTTCTATTCAGTACTATAGTCAAGGATAATATAAAATGTGTATAAAGAAGAATTTTGCAATGTACAAAAATTTTCTGTAAAAAAGAAAATATTATTTAAAATACTACAAAATTCCTAAATGCATATAAAACGTGTATTTTGTACAGGATTAACAAGAATATATGAAAAATATTTTTTTGAGTTGCTTTATTTAGGCATATAATTTTTAAAGCCTTAAGATACTGATCTGTAGAAAATAATAGAGAGCCACAATAAAAGGCTATGGCCCGTATTCAATTAGTTTCGCACCCACGATACTTTTTCGCATGCCGGACTTTTTGCCTATATTGCGTATTTTAGCTGCGGAAACTTATCGTGTGCGTCCCCGCTATTCGCCGTATTCAATTACAAAACACGTGAAAACGCAACCTGGCAAATGCAAACCTGGCAAAAATGGCTGTCAGAAATCAGCCTGACACCCCCTAAAAGATGCACTAACATTGGGGATCAATGTACATGCCCCCGAATAGCTTTAAAGCTATTTGGGGTACTTAAGGTGTATCAATTTCTTCTAATTAGCGTCTTTGCACTAGTGGTGAACAATAGCATTAAGCAGGTTTTTTTGGTTAAAATAAGTAGTCCTGTCAAATTTGGGGTTCTTGAAAATGGGTGCAAGCATGGTTTAAAGTCGCTAAAGTAAAGTTTAAAAAAAACCCTAGAAAAACGCACCTGCAGCAAGGACCTGCAATACAAAAACACCTCACCTATACTTGCAGACCCCCCAAAAGTCTATTTCGCTAGTTTTTCATTTTGTACCCCCACTTTGCACTTTTTCGCCCCCTTTTTCAAAGTAATTTTTGGGGGTGTTTCACTATTTATTTATTTTTTTTGACAGTTATCCTTTGGGGGGCTGTTCCAAGGTTGCAGAGTGGTTTTCCCTCCTTTGCACCTCAAAATAGCAATTTTGCACTTTTTTTCAAAACCTATTCATAGGCAAATCTTTTTCGTCTATTACATTGCATTGCGTTTTCGTGTACGCGAAAAGAGTTTGCAATTGAATATAGAGAAAAGTTTCCGCCTGGCGAAAAGTTGCAATCGGTGATACTTTTTCGCGGATTCCGACTTTTAACGGCTAATTGAATATGGGCCTATGTCAGATTCAAGTAGCTATGATTTCCCATTGTATAAAAGAGTAGGAATTGAAAACCTTGTTTTTTTTTATCCTGCACCCCATAGAAGGGTGAAAAAATAAGCAACATTTTATTTACATATATAAGTGCAAAAGCAATTTATTTCATTATCTAGAAATCTGCACGAAGCAGTACTAAGTGCTCTAGTTTTCAACAATCACAATGCTTTGTTAGATTCAGTATAGTCATATGTATCAAATATAAAATAGCATAAAATAAAACACAATTGTTGCAATCTCTATATTAAACAGCCAACTATCAGGTGTATAATATATACCACTGCAAACACAGGACAGACTGGGTTACGTAGGACTACAAAGGGGAAGGGGTGTGTGTTGGGTATGAATGCAAGATATGGACAGTTGTGTGTGGTGATGAAAGGGGGAAAGGTAAATGGGGATGTGGGATAATTGTCCAAGAGGATTCCTGTAATAAAATCAATGCCCGGTATGCTGTAGCTGATGTTGCATTGCTAATCCTGTTTGTGCTGTGTAAGTCTTCCGGTGGTGGGGTATAAGGACCGGCTGTTAATGTGACAATTAAGGCTGTTTAATATAGAGATTGCAACAATTGCATTTTATTTTATTCTGTTTTATATTTGATACATATGACTAAACTGAATCTAACATTGCACTGTAATTGTTGAAAACTAGAACACTTAGTATTGATAGGTGCAGATTTCTAGATAATAAAATAAATAGCTTTTTTACTTTACTACCTAGTAGATTGTCTTCTGTCATTTGTCAATTTGGTCCTTTACATAGGATACACAAGGATTGTTATTATAATCACACACCATGGTTGAGCGCTGGGTATTCTCAATTTAAAGACACATTTGACATTGAGGGTAGTTACCTCAACTACCTTAAGCCACTTCCACCACAAGAGTGACTATTCTTAAGCGCATGAGCACACACAAATAATCAGTTTATAAATAAGTGCATTCCAATGTTAGCTAGTTCAATAACTTATAAATGTGGTTGAGAATGAGTATGTTTATCAGTACTTGCATAATATGGTAATAGAGGGTGTTCGCCATTAGCATCCAGGCTAGTTGTTCACGCATGTGCAAAGTGAAGGTCAGCTGTTCACCACCCTAGTCAGCAGCGCAATCCAGAATTCAAATAGGGGAGCCACGCCAAATGCCAGTGGGGATGGCAGTTGATGTGGTTCCTTTGTTTGAATTTTAGACGGAGCTGCCACTGCTAGTCAGTAGGTATTCCTGTTCTGATAGGGTGTTGTGTACTGAGGCGTCCACATTCATTGTGTCTGTGTGTTACATGCCAATATGAACCTTAATCGACTCAGTTTTCCAGTATGTCTGGACAATAAATATGTGTTGTTCAGCTGTGTTTCGGTTCGTATTGGCACATAACTTACAGACACAAGGTGGGGCTGTGTCAAATTTCACAAAATTATTTCAATTACTTTAAAAGTTATAAGGAAAACTTTGGGGCCAATAGCGAGTGAAACACCCTGTAGAACATTTTATTAAAATTATGATTCCAAAGATGATTTTGCATGGACTACATTGTCTTCCCATTTTGGGCAGCATGGATGGCATAGTGTTTAACACCATTGCTTCAAAGTACTGAGGTGTTGAGTTCAATTTGATTCTGTGGAATGTGTGCGCTATATAAAATAAGTGTTATTAATAATAATAATAATAATAATAATAATAATAATAATAATATATAGCAAGCTATGTGGACACTTGATGGAACATATGACTAATAAATGAGATCACCCTTTAAAACATTATGCACAATATAAACAAGAGAAAATAAATGTACATCTCTTCTAAAATTGTGACATTACCTCCATCCTCCCTTGAAAAAAGTTGCATTAATTTTGCTGATGAGTACGATATACCATAAAAGGAACCTGAACTTCGCTAACATTCAGGTAGACTTTTTTTCAGGATAGCCCATTAGAGTCTTCATTTACATACATTTTGTATCCTGTCAGTAGTGTATGATATCTACGGAATACCAAATATCAATTTTATTGGTTTTTTCAGGTAGCAGATAGGAGCAGGCAGGATGGGTGTGGTATATTTTGTTGACATTTATCATGTCAACATTCATAATGTCATGAGAATTTTGACATGGTTGTAATGTCGACATACAACACATCGATATTCATCATATTAACAATGATGCAATGTCGACATGATTAGATTGTTAACAAAATATTCCTGATTGTCCAATGGTGACTTACCTAATACAGCAAGTCTGGCAGCTCCAGCGGTGTCTTCCAGGTCTGGCAGTGATGTTGTGATGACTTTCAGCTAATCCTGCAGCACTTCTGGTAGTGAGTATCCCTAACCCATAACTCTAACCCTCCCACTAGTGCCAAACCCTATCCCTCTCCTCCTGTAGCCTAACCCTAATCCTCTCCCTAGTGTCTAATGCTATCCCTACCCTCCCATAGCTGAACCCTGACTGTCTGCTGATACAGCCTAACCCTATGGTCCCTGCAGAATATCAACATTTCACATGTCAACATTCTGCAGATACTGACATGTTCAATGTCGATATTTCAATAATGTCAACATCATAACTGTAGACATTGTGATGTTAACATTATAGATGTTGTCATTAAGACAACATCTGACAGGATTCTATGGGTGCTGCCTAGTCAGGAGCAAGATTATCCACTCTTTATCTATGATATAAACGTTTCTGTATATGGTGTTAGGGCCATATGTAGAAGTAAAGAGTTCCAAACATTGTTTTAAAAATTTTATGATGATATAGTTGTCTGTCTGTTCCCACAATTAAAGTTCTGGCATAACCATTTTCAAAACTGTAGCTCCCATTTAATTAAATATTTTAAGCAATTTATTGGGTTAATTTAAAAATTCAGTCTAAAGAATTGTGATTTTGGAAGACTCTTTCTGACTGACACTGATTGACTACTAGAATAATTTAACAGGCTATTTTTATCTGTAGGTTTGTCATATCAATGTGTCCAACAGCTCATTTCCATATAAGATTAATTTTATTTCAAAGAAATTAATCTAACATTCATCAAATTGAATAGTAAACTGTAGATCAATCAAAATGGAATTAACTATAACTAAAAGTAATTAGTGTCTCTCTGGTACTTCTCCATGTGAAATATACATCATCAATAAAACTTGGCTATATACTGTATTAAAAAGTTACCAAAAATTAGCTAGGATCTCACTTCATATATACGGTAGCTGCTTCATATTCATATATATAGTAGCTGCTTCATATTCATATATACAATAGCTGCTTTTACAAATGTTTCTTCATTTAACTATTCATCTGGCTGGATATAGCCTAGAATAGCTTTGGGTAATATGTTAGTGGAAAAAAACTTTTTGTGATGAGATATCACAAGTCATGATCAGGTGTCACAAGCTACAGTACTATTCTAAAGAACTTTATAGAATTTTAGTATTCTCTGGGTTGTTCACTAGCATTGAAAGGTTCTCCATATTCTCTCTTTCTTTCTCTCTACCATTCTCTCTCTATCTGTCTTACCCCCACTCTCTTTTTGTCCAACCCCAGTTTTCTTTGTCTCTTCCCACTTTCTTTTTCTTTCCCCCCACTCTCATTATAATTCTCTGTCTCTTCCCTCCACTGTTCTCTTGCTGTCTATCTCCCACTCTTTGCCCAAATTCATGCTCTCTCTTACACCATGCCATTCTCTGTCTCTTCTCCAACCTTCTGTTGTTTCTCTCTGTTATCCCACCCTGTTCTCTGTCTCTCACAACACCCCTCTATTCTCTCCCCATCTTCCCCCAGTTGCATCTCTCTTTTTCCTCACCCACAGTTCTCTCACTCTCTTTCCCCCTTATTGCACCCCACAATACAGTATATATGAGGGTAAAAGCTCCAGGCACATGTATATAATTTTCTTGTGGCCAGCATTGTCTTTTATCCTTTACACCTTTGTCCCTTCTCCCTCATCTCTTTGTGTCTCTCTCATCCTATCATATCCTTTATCTGTCTTTCACCATTACTCCCCCTTTTCCCTATCTCTCTTGCTTTTCCCATGTCCATCCATCTGGGAGGAAGTAATCAATTGGCATGAGAGGCGGCGTGCATTTGTTCAATGAAGAGGGTGGACAGGAGTGTGAAGGGAGATGAGGTCAGAGATGTAAATGGGAGAGGGATATCCCTTTCCAACTTTTTTCAGTCTTCCCTGTAGCTCTTTAATATACCATTCCTCAATGATATATTGGCCAACTATGGATCTGTATTTCTGAAACATTGGAAACAGTTTGAGCACTAGGGAGGGGATGTTCTATCTGAAGTCACTGTGAGGGGTGATGTCACTGCAGAGTGTGAGGGCCACATGTGGGTGGTGGATGGTGGAATCTACAAGAGGGGGTGAGGAAAGGTTTGGTGTTCCGGCAGCCAAGAGCTGTGAGAGGTTTTGTTGTTTTATTATAGTACCTGGATTTTGAATCTATCAAGAGATTACAGTGAGGAAAATAACATAACAATGAGTCACACTTGCTTTCCACCATACGTGTTTTGTGGTATAAAATGGCATAAGAGGAATCGGTATGACATGCCGCTGGACCTAAGCCCGGAGGATGTAATACCAATGCCGGAAGACAGAAGAGTGAAGATCACGACAGGGTGAGTATTTTAACTGCTCCTAACCCTTTCCCCCCCTAACCCTAACCCTCCTTTAGGGGTGCCTAACCCTAACCTCCTCCCTTTGTGCCTAACCCTAACCTCCCCCCAGGGATGCCTAAACCTAACCCCCACTTCCCGCACCTTAACCCTAACCCTCCTGGGGGTGGTGCCTAACCCTAACCCCCCTAGTGCCTAACCCTAACCCTCCCTTTCCCTAGCCTAAACCAAACCTTCCTCGGGGGGGTGCCTAACTCTAAATCCCCCCTGGAGTCCCTAAACCTAATCCCCCCATCCCTGGGCTAAGTGTTCCACTTACCTGTCGTGGACGATCGGGATGGTGGGGGATGGTGTTCGGCATCAGGATTAACATAGGCATCAGTATTTCAACGCCAATGTTAAATCCCTTGCCGGGATTGCGCTGTCGGGAAGCCGTCAGTTGGCAAATCGACCGCCGGCTTCCTGACCACATACTGGCATAAGAAACCTATGAGACACACATTCTGAACCTTTCTCTCGTCCACCACTTTCACAATGGTTATCTTTTGATTAAATTAATCAAAATCATAACAGTCTATTTTCTTCCCTAACTTAAGAGCCAATGTAGATACTATGTACTAGCAGAAAAGAGAAGGCCCAGGTTTGGTAAGCTGGAAAAGTATATATATATTATTGATCAATTGGTAGTGTAGGGGATGAAGATAGAATGTACTGTACTAGAAGAAAAGAGAAGGCCCAGGTCTGGTAAGCTGGAAAAATATATATATTATTTGTCAATTGGTGGTGTAGGGGATAAACTCACCATTTGCTGTTTTATGCATGCCTTCATTACTAAGGGAGTAACACAGCATTATCAAACCTATCAAAAAAGGAGAATATCACATACCCCTGCAAATGCAGCCTGAGTTTAACTTCCTACCCTGGGCACAGCATTGTGTGTTATCCCAGTCTCTGAAAAAGTGAGCCCAATCAATGATTGAGTCAAATGAAGGGGTGTAGTGGGTAAAAATGACCATTAGTTTGGCAATATATATTGTATCTTATATACCTTCTTCATGATACTTGATTTTGATACAAGTATTGTCTATGCCATTTATAGGAGAAATTCATACAGTATGCAAAGTTCATTTATTGACAGGAAATCTGTGTATTTGTGAAGAAAACAGAAGAAAGCAATGTCAGTACTCTCTAATGAATATTTATACTTGAAGCTGACACCAAAGCTAAGTTTAAAATTGACACTGCCTTGACAAGGGGTGTTTACTTGAAATGTGTTGGAGACTGATGACAGGAGTGACCCACTGATTTTATTGGTGGCACCAAGCCTTTGTTACATCAGAAGTTGTGGGAGAGGTTCTGGAGCCTCTATTTACATTTGATTGACAGGCTTCTGTAAGCAAATATCTGGTGAAGCCTCCAATGTTTACTTTTGGCAAACAGATATAATTATTTTATGTTTATGGAATTATATTAAGAAACCACTAAATGCTGAATATATTACACCATATTTTGGGAAAATTTTATTTATTTTTATATATACATTGAGGAGCGTATGGAAGGATACTAAGTTTATATTTACTAAAGTGAGAGTTTTTAGAAATGGAGATGTTGCCCATAGCAACCAATCAGATTCTACTTAACATTTTACTAGCACTTTCTAGAAGATAATAGCTAGAATCTGATTGGTTGCTATGGGCAACACCTCCACTTCTAAAAACTCTCACTTTAGTAAATTTACCACTATGTGTGAAGAATTGGTATATGGGGACAATTAAAATAACCACGGCCCTGAAGTGAAAAGGGAAGTGTATATATTTTTTATTTAACCATTTTCTAAAAAATATTTGTTTTGTATTTAACCAGTTCCTATGGTTCATCTATTATACACTTGCATTTATTGCCTATATGTTTGTGCCAGTGGCTTGTTCAACCTTTTATTTTGTTAGATTGCTTTTATAGTTCTAGGGTTGAACCTGAATAGGATCTTCTGTATGCAGCTGTGCATTTCTGAAGTGCTCTCTGTGATCTTCACCAATAGTAAAGATGTGGAAGAATGCCTCATTTGGCCTCATGAGCATTCGCAGTTCAGAAAATGGCAGATGCAGTCACTATGTGTGTAACTGTAGATCAGGCCCTAAATGTTCTTTGGAACAGACACTGTCAATTCTTCAGCCAAAGTTTCGATTTTAAAGAGCAAACCTCTTATGGGGGAAACAAATTGTTCCATAAAGGGAAAGATGTGTCACACCTTAGAGAGAGTAAAGTATCAACCAATCAGCTTGTAACTGCCATTTTACAGGCTAAATTTGAATAATGGTAGTTAGAAGCTAATTGGTTGGTACTTTATATTTCTGTACTTTATCTATCTATAAGGTTTGATACATCTCCCCCTTCATTTTGTGCAAATACAACTATTTATCTGTCTAGAGCATGCAAAAGTGCAACATTAATTCTGCGTTTGAACACTGTTTACATCAACACACTTCAGGGCAAATTCTTACTGTCTGCTCTGAGAAGGCGGCAGAATAAACTAGAACCAAATCCCAATATGCGGATAGGCGGACTGGGAAACACTGCAAATTTCACATCAATCGTCAATGTTAAACCATGTACCTTTTTAAGACTACCCCTTTCAAATAAATAAACATTCCACTTTTTTGAAAAATAATGCTTGAACTAGCCTGATATATATGCACAGTCAGTTTGTATTCCAGAGACATCTCTTTCTGAGCTGAGACTTTTAGTTCAGTGATGGTTTTATGCACCGCTGCCCAGACCCCACTACTAGTTCTAAGACATGCTATCACTATGGGAGCAATGCACACCACTTTCTGCAGTGCCACAGTGGCCGACACTTACTGATGTGTGATAATTAGCATCAAACTCCTAGTGGCACAGCAGTGCCAACATTGCCATAAGTGTGGCATAAAATACAGTCAGTTTGTAATTAAGAGATACCTCTTTTTGGGCTGATACTTGTAGTTCAGTGATGATTTTATTCACTGCTGCTTTGACCTCACTACTAATTTCTAAGACATGTCACCGCTGTCTACATTGTCAAGGTCACCGGCACTTACTGATGTGTAGAAACTTGTTGTATAAACTCCTAGTGGCACAGCAGTTCTTCTAGCGGCTGGGGGGTAGTGTCCTAGCAATGGTCACCATTCCTCTCTTTTTCAGGACACAAGTACTGTAATTACAAGGGCAAACCTTGAGATAATTGCTTAAATGGCTAACAAAGTGCCCTTTATTATGTTCATGAATGGCTCTTACTTGCTTTGGGGGAAGTGACCTAGAGGGCACATCAAGTTTGTAATGTGATCACAGCACTTGCTCCAAAAATTTCAAAGTGCTACAGTGATCGGCACTTACTGTTGTGTAACGATTAGCGACATGTTGTTCAAGCTCCTAGTAGCACAGCAGAGCTGAAAATGCCTCAAGTGCGTGGCATAAAACGCACGGACAGTTTGCAATCTAGAGACACCTCTTTCTTGGCTGAGACTTGTAGCTCAGTGATGGTTTTATACACCACTGTTCAGACTCCACTACTAAATTCTCAGACATGCCATCACTGTGTGAGCACCAAACACTACTTTCTACAATGTCGCAGTGACCAACACTTACTGATGTGCACCAATTAGCAACATGTTGTACAAACACATAGCAGCACAGCAGTTTTCCTAGCGGCTGGGAGATGGTGTCCTAGCAATGGTCTCCATTCCTCTCCTTTTCAGGGCACAAGTACTATAAATGCAAGGGCAGACCTTGAGCTGACTGTTTAAATGGCTAACAAAGCGTCCTTTATTATGTTGATAAAAGCTCTTGCTTTCTTTAGGGGAAGGGACCTAGAGGGCACACCAAGTTTGTAATGTGATCACAGCACCCGTTCCAAAGATTTCAAAGTGCAGCAGTGACCAGCACTTACTGATGTGTACCGATTAGCATCATTTTGTACAAACTATTAGTGGCACAGCAGTGCCGACATTGCCACAAGTGTGCAGCATAAAACGCACAGTTAGTTTGCAATCCAGAGACACCTCTCTCTGGGCTGAGACTTGTAGCTTAGTGATGGGTTTATACACCACTGTTCAGACCCCACTACTAAATTCTAAGACATGCCGTCACTGTGTGAGCATTGCACACCACTTTCTACAATGCCGCAGTGACCGATACTTACCGATGTGTACCGATTAGCAACATGTTGTACAAACTCCTAGCAGCACAGCAGTTCTCCTAGCGGCTGGGGGATGGTGTCCTAGCAATGGTCATCATTCCTCTCCTTTTCAGGACACAAGTACTGTAAATGTAAGGTCAGACCTTGAGCCGACTGCTTAAATGGCTAACAACACATCCTTTATTATGTTAATAAAAGGCTCTTGCTTGCTTTGGGTAAAGGGACCTAGAGGGCACACCAAGTTTGTAATGTGATCGCAGCACTTGCTCTAAAGATTTCAAAGTGTCACAGTAACTGGCACTTACTGATGTGTAATGATTAGCGACATGTTGTACAAGCCCTTAGTGTCACAGTAGTGCCAACATTATGGCAAGTGTGTGGCATAAAATGCAGTCAGTTTGCAATCTAAAGACACCTCTTTCTGGACTGCGACTTGAGGTTCAGTGATGGTTTTATACACTACTTTTCAGACCCCGCTACTAAATTGTAAGATATACCATCACTATATGAGCACCACACATCACTTCCTGCAGTGCCACAGTGACCGGTACTTACTGATGTCTACCGATTAGTAACATATTGTACAAATTCCAAGTGGCACAGCAGTGCTGACATTGCTGCAAGTATGCAATCTAAAGACACCTCTTTCTGGGCTGAGATTTGTGGTACATTGATCATTTCATACAGCGCTGCTAAAACATCACTACTAATTTCTAAGTCTTGCCATCACTGTGTGAGTGCCGCAGATCATTGCATGCTGTGCAGAATTACTACAGTACTCTACACTAGGGGTGAGCGGGTTCGGATTTCTGAAATCCGAACCCCCCCGAGCCCCCCCGATCCGAGTCCGATCCGAGTCAGGCTCGACTTTTCCCGCCTGACTCGGATCTGACATCGAGGCAAAACGTCATCATCCCGCCTTCCGAGTCTCGCGGGTTTTGGATCCTATATAAGGTACCCGCATCGGCGCCATTTTCTCACTCGGCTGTGGACAGTGAAGAGGGAGGGTGGGAGTTAGTGCTGTGTAGTGTAGTGTAGTGTAGTGCTGCTGTTGTCCACTACTTCAAAGTCCATAGGGGCTGGCTGTGTTGTGCTGTGCTGCTGTTGTTAATAGGGGCTGTGTCCACTACTTCAAAGTCCATAGGGGCTGGCTGGACTGTGTTGTGCAGTCAGTTCTCCATAGGGGCTGTGTCCACTCCAAAGTCCTGTGCAGTGTCCCAGTCCTAAAGGGGTGCTGTAGTGTTGTCCAGGGGGTGCTCTGTCCATCAGGGGTGCTCCCCCCAAGTGCTAAAAAAATAATATATTTTCTGTGTTTGTGAATTGTGTGCGCAGTAGCCGCACGTGCATCAACAAAGTAGTGCCAAGCGTGCACCTGTGTCATAAGTAAAGGGCCGGCTGGCTTGACCGTTAAAGGGTGCTGTAACCCCCGAAAGTACACTCCAGTCCAAACCAAAAAAAAATTATTTTCTGTGTTTGTGAATTGTGTGCGCAGTAGCCGCACGTGCATCAACAAAGTAGTGCCAAGCGTGCGCCTGTGTCATAAGTAAAGGGCCGGCTGGCTTGACCGTTAAGGGTGCTGTAACCCCCGAAAGTACACTCCAGTCCAAACCAAAAAAAAAATTATTTTCTGTGTTTGTGAATTGTGTGCGCAGTAGCCGCACGTGCATCAACAAAGTAGTGCCAAGCGTGCGCCTGTGTCCCATAAGTAAAAGGCCGGCTGGCTTGTCCGTTAAAGGGTGCTGTAACCCCCGAAAGTACACTCCAGTCCAAACCAAAAAAAAAATTATTTTCTGTGTTTGTGAATTGTGTGCGCAGTAGCCGCACGTGCATCAACAAAGTAGTGCCAAGCGTGCGCCTGTGTCATAAGTAAAGGGCCGGCTGGCTTGACCGTTAAGGGTGCTGTAACCCCCGAAAGTACACTCCAGTCCAAACCAAAAAAAAAAATATTTTCTGTGTTTGTGAATTGTGTGCGCAGCAGCCGCACGTGCATCAACAAAGTAGTGCCAAGCGTGCGCCTGTGTCATAAGTAAAGGGCCGGCTGGCTTGACCGTTAAAGGGTGCTGTAACCCCCAAAGTACACTCCAGTCCAAACCCAAAAAAAAATTATTTTCTGTGTTTGTGAATTGTGTGCGCAGTAGCCGCACGTGCATCAACAAAGTAGTGCCAAGCGTGCGCCTGTGTCATAAGTAAAGGGCCGGCTGGCTTGACCGTTAAAGGGTGCTGTAACCCCCGAAAGTACACTCCAGTCCAAACCAAAAAAAAATTATTTTCTGTGTTTGTGAATTGTGTGCGCAGTAGCCGCACGTGCATCAACAAAGTAGTGCCAAGCGTGCGCCTGTGTCATAAGTAAAGGGCCGGCTGGCTTGACCGTTAAGGGTGCTGTAACCCCCGAGAGTACACTCCAGTCCAAACCAAAAAAAAAATTATTTTCTGTGTTTGTGAATTGTGTGCGCAGTAGCCGCATGTGCATCAACAAAGTAGTGCCAAGCGTGCGCCTGTGTCATAAGTAAAGGGCCGGCTGGCTTGACCGTTAAAGGGTGCTGTAACCCCCGAAAGTACACTCCAGTCCAAACCAAAAAAAAATTATTTTCTGTGTTTGTGAATTGTGTGCGCAGTAGCCGCACGTGCATCAACAAAATAGTGCCAAGCGTGCGCCTGTGTCATAAGTAAAGGGCTGGCTGGCTTGACCGTTAAGGGTGCTGTAACCCCCGAAAGTACACTCCAGTCCAAACCAAAAAAAAATTAATTTTCTGTGTTTGTGAATTGTGTGCGCAGTAGCCGCACGTGCATCAACAAAGTAGTGCCAAGCGTGCGCCTGTGTCATAAGTAAAGGGCCGGCTGGCTTGACCATTAAGGGTGCTGTAACCCCCAAAAGTACACTCCAGTCCAAACCAAGAAAAAAATTATTTTCTGTGTTTGTGAATTGTGTGCGCAGTAGCCGCACGTGCATCAACAAAGTAGTGCCAAGCGTGCGCCTGTGTCATAAGTAAAGGGCCGGCTGGCTTGACCGTTAAAGGGTGCTGTAACCCCCGAAAGTACACTCCAGTCCAAACCAAAAAAAAATTATTTTCTGTGTTTGTGAATTGTGTGCGCAGTAGCCGCACGTGCATCAACAAAGTAGTGCCAAGCGTGCGCCTGTGTCATAAGTAAAGGGCCGGCTGGCTTGACCGTTAAGGGTGCTGTAACCCCCGAGAGTACACTCCAGTCCAAACCAAAAAAAAAATTATTTTCTGTGTTTGTGAATTGTGTGCGCAGTAGCCGCACGTGCATCAACAAAGTAGTGCCAAGCGTGCGCCTGTGTCATAAGTAAAGGGCCGGCTGGCTTGACCGTTAAGGGTGCTGTAACCCCCGAAAGTACACTCCAGTCCAAACCAAAAAAAAAATGATTTTCTGTGTTTGTGAATTGTGTGCGCAGTAGCCGCACGTGCATCAACAAAGTAGTGCCAAGCGTGCGCCTGTGTCATAAGTAAAGGGCCGGCTGGCTTGACCGTTAAAGGGTGCTGTAACCCCCGAAAGTACACTCCAGTCCAAACCAAAAAAAAATTATTTTCTGTGTTTGTGAATTGTGTGCGCAGTAGCCGCACGTGCATCAACAAAGTAGTGCCAAGCGTGCGCCTGTGTCATAAGTAAAGGGCCGGCTGGCTTGACCGTTAAGGGTGCTGTAACCCCCGAGAGTACACTCCAGTCCAAACCAAAAAAAAAATTATTTTCTGTGTTTGTGAATTGTGTGCGCAGTAGCCGCACGTGCATCAACAAAGTAGTGCCAAGCGTGCGCCTGTGTCATAAGTAAAGGGCCGACTGGCTTGACCGTTAAAGGGTGCTGTAACCCCCGAAAGTACACTCCAGTCCAAACCAAAAAAAAATTATTTTCTGTGTTTGTGAATTGTGTGCGCAGTAGCCGCACGTGCATCAACAAAGTAGTGCCAAGCGTGCGCCTGTGTCATAAGTAAAGGGCCGGCTGGCTTGACCGTTAAGGGTGCTGTAACCCCCGAGAGTACACTCCAGTCCAAACCAAAAAAAAAATTATTTTCTGTGTTTGTGAATTGTGTGCGCAGTAGCCGCACGTGCATCAACAAAGTAGTGCCAAGCGTGCGCCTGTGTCATAAGTAAAGGGCCGGCTGGCTTGACCGTTAAGGGTGCTGTAACCCCCGAAAGTACACTCCAGTCCAAACCAAAAAAAAAATTATTTTCTGTGTTTGTGAATTGTGTGCGCAGTAGCCGCACGTGCATCAACAAAGTAGTGCCAAGCGTGCGCCTGTGTCATAAGTAAAGGGCCGGCTGGCTTGACCGTTAAAGGGTGCTGTAACCCCCGAAAGTACACTCCAGTCCAAACCAAAAAAAAATTATTTTCTGTGTTTGTGAATTGTGTGCGCAGTAGCCGCACGTGCATCAACAAAGTAGTGCCAAGCGTGCGCCTGTGTCATAAGTAAAGGGCCGGCTGGCTTGACCGTTAAGGGTGCTGTAACCCCCGAGAGTACACTCCAGTCCAAACCAAAAAAAAAATTATTTTCTGTGTTTGTGAATTGTGTGCGCAGTAGCCGCACGTGCATCAACAAAGTAGTGCCAAGCGTGCGCCTGTGTCATAAGTAAAGGGCTGGCTGGCTTGACCGTTAAGGGTGCTGTAACCCCCGAAAGTACACTCCAGTCCAAACCAAAAAAAAATTATTTTCTGTGTTTGTGAATTGTGTGCGCAGTAGCCGCACGTGCTTCAACAAAGTAGTGCCAAGCGTGCGCCTGTGTCATAAGTAAAGGGCCGGCTGGCTTGACCGTTAAAGGGTGCTGTAACCCCCGAAAGTACACTCCAGTCCAAACCAAAAAAAAAATTATTTTCTGTGTTTGTGAATTGTGTGCGCAGTAGCCGCACGTGCATCAACAAAGTAGTGCCAAGCGTGCGCCTGTGTCATAAGTAAAGGGCCGGCTGGCTTGACCGTTAAGGGTGCTGTAACCCCCGAAAGTACACTCCAGTCCAAACCAAAAAAAAAATTATTTTCTGTGTTTGTGAATTGTGTGCGCAGTAGCCGCACGTGCATCAACAAAGTAGTGCCAAGAGTGCGCCTGTGTCATAAGGGCCGGCTGGCTTGACCGTTAAAGAGTGCTGTAACCCCCAAAGTACACTCCAGTCCAAACCAAAAAAAAAATTATTTTCTGTGTTTAGCCGCACGTATATATCAAATCGATATAACATAAATGGAGGACCAAACTTTCTCCGATAAAAATAAAATAGAGAAAGATCAAGAACCACTTCCTCCTAGTGCTGAAGCTGCTGCCACTAGTCATGACATAGACGATAACATGCCATCAACGTCGTCTGCCAAGGCCGATGCCCAATGTCATAGTAGAGGGCACATACAATCCCAAATGGCAAAGTTCAGGAAAATGACCTTGAAAAAGACATTTAAATCAGCTGAAGAGAAACGTAAACTTGCCAATATGCCATTTACGACACGGAGTGGCAAGGAACGGCTAAGGTCGATCCCTAGTATGTTCATGACTAGTGGTTCAGCTTCACATGACGATGGAAGCCCTCCTCCCACTAAAAAAATCAAAAGAGTTAAGCTGGCAAAAGCACAGCGAAGAACTGTGCTTTCTAAGAAGATATCACAAATCCCCAAGGAGAGTCCAAGTGTGGTGGTGGTTGCGATGCCTGACCTTCCCAGCACTGGACGGGAAGAGGTGGCTCTTTCCACCATTTGCACGCCCCCTGCAAGTGCTGAAAGGAGCACCCACAGTCCACTTGCTGATATGCAAATTGAAGATGTCACTGTTGAAGTACAACAGGATGAGGATACTGGTGTAGCTGGCGCTGAGGAGGAAGTTGGCGAGGAGGATTCTGATGGTGATGTGGTTTGTTTAAATCAGGCTCCGGGGGAGACAGTTGTTGTCCGTGGGATGAAAAAGCCCATCACGGTCATGCCTGGGCAGAAGACCAAACATTCCACCTCTTTGGTCTGGCAATATTTCTATCCAAATCCGGACAACAACTGTCTTGCCATATGTACCATATGTAAAGGTGAAATAAGTAGGGGTAGGGACGTCAACCACCTAGGAACATCCTCCCTTATACGGCACCTGCAGCGCGTTCATAAAAAGTTACTGTCAAGTTCAGAAACTTTGGCTAAGACCGTAAGCAGTCCAGGGACACCTAAATCCCGTTGTCCTGTTGTATCCAAGCGCCTGCAAACCACACCGTCAACTCCCTCCTCGTCAATTTCCTCCTTAGTCAGGATCGGAAGTAGTCCTGCAGGCCATGTCACTGGCATGACTGACTCTCCTATCCGGGATTCCTCTGGAGGATCCTGCATTGCTACGCCTACTGCTGCCGCTGCTGCTGTTGCTGCTGCTGGGAGTCGTTCATCATCCCAGAGAGGAAGTAGGAACACCACTACTTTTACTAAACAATTGACCCTCCAACAGTCCTTAGCGAGGAGGATGAAGTACGACAGCAGTCATCCTGAAGCAAAACGTATAACTGAGGCCTTGACTGCTATGTTGGTGTTAGACGTGCGTCCGGTATCCGCCATTAGTGCAGTGGGATTTAGACAATTGATGGAGGTAGTGTGTCCCCGGTTCCAAATCCCGTCTAGATTCCACTTCACTAGGCAGGCGATACCGAGACTGTACAGAAACGTCAGAAAAAGTGTCCTCAGTGTCCTGAAAAATGCCGTTGTACACAATGTCCACTTAACCACGGACATGTGGACAAGTGGAACAGGGCAGACTAAGGACTATATGACTGTGACAGCCCACTGGGTAGATGTATCACCTTACGCAGCAACAGCAGCAGCGTCACCAGTAGCAGCATCTCAGAAACGCCAGCTCGTTACAAGGCAGGCTACGCTGTGTATCACCGGTTTCAGTAAGAGGCACACCGCCAACAACCTCTTAGAGAAACTGAGGGAAATCATCGCCCAGTGGCTTACCCCACTTAGACTCTCCTGGGGATTTGTGATATCTGACAACGCCACCAATATTGTGCGGGCATTACATCTGGGCAAATTCCAGCACGTCCCATGTTTTGCTCACACAATAAACTTGGTGGTGCAGAATTTTCTGAAAAGCGACAGGGGCGTGCAGGAGACGCTTTGGGTGGCCCGAAAAATTCTGGCCACTTTCGCCATTCAGCGACTGCGTGCCGAAGACTGGAGCGCCAGCAAACACTCTTGAACCTGCCCCGCCATCACCTGAAGCAAGAGGTTGTGACGCGGTGGAACTCAACCCTCTATATGCTTCAGAGGATGGAGGAGCAGCAAAAGGCCATACAAGCCTATACATCCACCTATGACATAGGCAAAGGAGGGGGTATGCACCTGACTCAAGCGCAGTGGAGAATGATTTCCGTGTTGTGCAAGGTTCTCCAGCCCTTCGAACTTGCCACACGTGAAGTCAGTTCAGACACAGCCAGCTTGAGTCAGGTCATTCCCCTCATCAGGCTTTTGCAGAAGCAGCTGGAGAAAGTGAAGGAGGAGCTAAGACGGAGCGATTCCGCTCGGCATGTGGGACTTGTGGATGAAGCCCTTCATTCGCTTTGCCAGGATTCCAGGGTGGTCAATCTGTTGAAATCAGACCACTACATTTTGGCCACCGTGCTTGATCCTAGGTTTAAAGCCTATGTGGTGTCTCTCTTTCCGGCCGACACAAGCCTGCAGAGGTGCAAAGACCTGCTGGTGAACACACTGTCAGCTGAAGCGGAACGTGACACGTCAACGGCTCCTTCTTCATTTTCTCCCGCAACTGGGGCTGCCAGGAAAAAACTTAGGTATCCTAAGCAACCCGCTGGCGGTGATGCAGGGCAGGCAGGACCAAGTTTTGACATCTGGTCCGGACTGAAGGACCTGGCAACAATTTCTGACATGTCTACTGTCACTGCATATGATACTGTCACCATTGACAGAATGGTGGAGGATTACATCGGTGACAGCATCCAAGTAGGCATGTCAGACAGTCCATACCTGTACTGGCAGGAAAAAGAGGCAATTTGGAGGCCCCTGTACAAGCTGGCTCTATTTTACCTGAGTTGCCCCCCCTCCAGTGTGTACTCCGAAAGAGTGTTTAGTGCAGCCGGGAACCTTGTCAGCGAAAGGCGTAGGAGGTTGCTTCCACAGAATGTGGAGAAGATGATGTTCATCAAAATGAATTATCAGCTCTTCCAGGGAGACCAGCCTCCAGAAGGTACAGAGGGACCTGTGGTGGTGGATTCAAGTGGGGACGAGTTAATACTTTGTGAGGATGAGGATGTACACACTGAAGAGGGTGAGGAATCGGTGGATGAGGAGGATGAGGATGACATCTTGCCTCCGTAGAGCCAGTTTGTGCAGGGACACATTAATTGCCAGCTTGTTTTGTGGGGGCCCAAACGAACCAATCATTTCAGCCACAGTTGTGTGGCAGACCCTGGCGCTGAAATGATTGATTTGTTAAAGTGTGCATGTCCAGTTTATACAACATAAGGGTGGGTGGGAGGGCCCAAGGACAATTCCATCTTGCACTTCTTTTTTTTCTTTGCATTATGTACAGTTTGGGGCCTAGTTTTTCTAACTGCCATCCTGTCTGCCACTGCAGTGTCACTCCTAGATGGGTCACGTGTTTGTGCCGCCCACTCGTGTCGCTTAGCATAGTCATCCAGCTACCTCGGTGCAACCTTTTGGACATGAAAACACTATTGTGAGGTGTGAGGTGTTCAGAATAGACTGGAAATGAGTGGAAATTAAGGTTATTGAGGTTAATAATAGCATAGGAGCAGAGAAACCAACAAATTCTGTGATTTTAGCTGTTTTTATGCTTTTTAAAAAAAAAATACAGATCCAAAACACAAAACCCAGAACCCAAAACACGGAAGGGTGGTTTTGGCAAAACCAATCCAGATCCAAAACACGAAGAAAGATCCAGATCCAAAACCAAAACACAAAACACGAAAAGTGGCCGGTGCACACCCCTACTCTACACTGTATTAAAGTCACTGTTTATACTTTGCAATACTGTACAGTGTGATTGGTCTGTCTGTCAGGGCTTACTGTTCTATTGTATTCTTTAGTGCCATACTGTATCCATCCACTGCTGTATTATTCATCACTTACATTGTATTTACACTTATTCAGTGGAGTACTGGCCACCCATTGGTGCAACTGTGTATTGCATGCCATGGATGTTGTCAAGTCTCACTGTACCTTACTGCGCCATGCTGTGCTATTCTCATCCCGCAACTTAGAAGCCTGTATGGAGTACTATGAGAAAAGATGTAGCCGGACACATCTGTAGATAAATGTTAATTAGAATCTGAAGTAGAAGTAGTTAAGTAGAATTGGTTGCTATGGGCAACATTTCCATTTCTAAAAACCTGCACTTTAGTAAATATACCCCCAGGTTTCTTTCAAGACTGATTTTGGAGTTGTGATCTGAGGGCTCGTGCATTAGAGTACTGTATATTTAAATAATGGTGATTATATGCATGAGATGAGTGGTTTGGACTCCATGGAATCCGAACACACCCAAACTTCCGGGATCTGAGGTGATCCGAGCTTCAGCTCAGATCTCTCTGTCTGATTTAGATTCCTAGCTGAGCCAAAACCTTGAGATCCTGCTGTCGGATCTTGCGGGCTTTGGCTCGGGTGCCAATTTCAAAAGTCCCATTGAAATCAATGGGCTGACCGCTGATTGGCTAAGAAAGCAGTATTTCACGGCTCTCAGCCAATAAGCACTTCCCCATAGACTGTAATGGGGCAGACGGATGCAAAATGGCAGCCCCCACTGCACCGTGGACCCTCACAGTGCCAACATCACCAGCACTTCCGCACTGCCGACATTCACACACTACAGACACTGCCGGCACTCCTGAACTCCAGATACTGCTGGCACCCCCATGATGAAAACACTGCCGGCACTCCTGCACTGCTGACATTGCCAGCAATCCCGCACTGAGGACACCACCGCTACCCCCACACTGCTGATACCAGCACCACCCCAGCATGGAGAATACTGCCGGCACTCTCACAATGCCAACACCACCGGCATCCTAGCACTGCTGGCACCCCGACACTGTCGACACAACCTGCAACTCCGCACTGAGGTCACCACCAGCAGCCCTGCAATGCCAACACACCCGGCATACCAGCACAGAGAAACACCGTTGGCACCCCTCACTGCTGACACCACCGGCAACTCCGCTCTGAGGACACTGTCAGCAATCTAGCACTGCCGACACTGCTTGCACCCCTGTGCAACCGGAACTCCTGCACTGCCAACTGCATCAGCATTCCCACACTGAGGACACTGCCACCACCACCGTCACCCCCTTACTGCCAACACCGCCAGCTTCCCTGCACTGAGGACAACACCAGGAGACTCTGTCACAGTAAGTGCACCATTAGTGCATCCAACCTCCACTGTATCCAACCTGCACTGCAACCCGCTCTGTATCCGGCATGCACTGTAACCTGCACTGTTTATGCCCCGCGCTGTATCCGACCCAGGTTATTAATACTCTAGGAACAAAAAAGAACCAAATTATGTGATTTTAGCTTTTTTGCCAATTTTTGGAAATAATCCAAAACCAAAACCAGTCAAGGCGTTTTGGCAAAACCAAAACCAGACGATGAATTAGAACTAAATCCAAAACTTGTCCAGCGCACATCTCTAATATGCAGGCCATCTAGATCAGATGTTATTCTGGAACTCGGTTGAGATTCAAAATTTTGACCAACGAGTAGGATCTATAAGAAGGAAAATATAATTAGGATTGTAAATGGATGCAGCTAAAGGAATTACCAAGTGTTTCATAAAGTAATAATTTGGTAGAACTAAGAAAACAGAAAACAATACCCATCACAATAAATTAATAGTTTTATCTTTTCTAAGTGAAAAGCAAATGAACTGTGCATATATACAGTATATACAGTATAATATTTCTTAATTGAACCAACAATATATTTTACTGCATTTAGTTGTGTTCTAATATAGATATGGGAATTGTCTTAAAGATAAGGATAAAAATCATAATAAAAACTTCAACTGTTGGTCTAGATCCTGCAACTACATTGTCATATTTCTAACCTTAAGTTATCATACAAGTTTTAATGCCTTCCAAACCTTTCACTTTGATTGTTTCTTATCTGCAATATACAGCACTGAATAAAAAGTCTCACAACTCTTGTGTGATCGCCTGCAGTGATAATTTATTCTCCCTCAGCAGAAACAATCTGTTTTCCCATATATCTTCAGTAAATACTGAAATGCATCAAACCCATACTGTTTTCAGAATGCTTAAAACAAACACCTCTACTTTTTCCTAATTTGATGTATATTGTACACACCCATTGTATTGCAGTCACCACAATTTACCTGTTTGCTTTATTCTTCTTGTTCTTATTTTCAGAGTGTGTTTAAATAGTGAATCAAAATATGTACTCAGTTTTAAACTGTAAATGCCTAAAAACCAATAATAATAAAACAAGACAAAAATAAAAATACAAGACAAAAATAAAAATACACAACTTTAATTTGGCTAAATTTCATAGATTCAATGGGGTAAATTTACTAAGAATTGAGTTTTTACGAGTTTTGTTTTTTTAAACACTCTTTACTTCGCCGAAACTCTGGTGAGTTTTCAGTTTTTCAACTCGTAAATTTACTAATAAGTGAGTTTAGCTGAAAGAGAGTTTTCCGATGGTGAAGCAGATCGAGATTTCTTCCCCTAGTTGCGAGTTTAGATGAGATTACTCACCCGAGATTGCAGTGTTTTCTCTCTGCCAAACTCACCCGAGCAATCAGCCTGCACATATCAGTGATATATGTGAAGGCTGCTTGTGTGTTGTACCTGTAAAAAACTTTTGAAAATTTAATAAAAAAATAACGTAGGGTACGCCCCCAAAAGCATAACCAGCCCCGGACTTGTCAGCGAGTCCTGGTACCTAAAATTACGGGGGAACAAAATGAGTATGGTACCACCATAATTTAGGAACCAGCACCAGGCTATATGACCAGTCCTGATTTTAAATATAGGGGGGGAATTTGTGTACGGGTACCCCTATATTTTAAACCAACACCGGACCCAAAATGACCGGGGTGTAATGTCACAGCCCAGAGACCCTATTACCAGGTCTCCAGGGCCAAAGCATTCTCACCCCAAGCCGGACAGGTCAAGTTGGGGATCTCAGGGGAGGTGGGGGGTGAGCCTGGGGCTCTTCCCCGCACCCCTGGGCTGTGGGTACGGGGGTAATAAAGTGGAAAATCAAAGTAAACTATTGTATTTTACAGTGGAACTAAAGGTGCCAGCATGCCTGCCCTTTGGCACTTGTGGAACTAAAAGTGCCAGCAGGCAGCCGGCACCCGTACCTCCACTGTAAAATAAATAGTTAAAGAAAGACAGTACATACAACGTATACAGTAAAAGTTTAATACACAACTACCTCACTCACACATACTTACCTGCTGCCAGAAGTTCCCATGTAGAAATCTGTGTGGAATGACCTGCAAAAAAGTACCTTTACTCACCTACATCCTCGCGCTGGTCTCTGTAGAATACAGGGGGGTCTTTGCAAAAAAACAAACCACCACCCAATCCACATACTTACCATTAGCAGTGTATGTGTGTGACCACATACACCACTAACCGACTGTTCAGTGAGAACTGTCAGGAGCCGCCAGACAATCAGCGGCCGCTAATTGTAGTGCAGCCGCTGATTTGCTCCAGCTCCTGACAGTTCCCACATGGGCTGTTTAGTGAGTCAGAAGCTGGAGCAAATCAGCAGCCACTCTACAGTTAGCAGCTGCTGATTGGCTTCCGGCTCCTGACACACTGACCAGCCCACAAGGGAACTGTCAGGAGCCAGAGCCAATCAGCAGCCTCTAACTGTAAAGGGGCCACTGATTGGCTGGCGGCTCCTGACAGTCACACACATACACCACTAATGGTAAGTATATGGATCGGGTAGAGGTTTGTTTTTTTGTAAAGACCCCTCTGGATTCTATGGAGACCAGCCTGAGGATGGAGGTGAGTATAGGAATTTTTTTGCAGGTCATTCCTCACAGATTTCTTCATGGGACAAGGGGACGTGAACATCTGGAAGTAGGTAAGTATGTGTGAGTGAGGTAGGTGTGTAATAAACTTTTACTGTATATGGTGTGTGCTGTGTCTTTATTTAACTATTTATCTTACAGTGGAGGTAAAGGTGCCGGCCGCCTGCTGGCACTTGTAGTCCTTCAAGTGCAAAAGGGCAGTCATGCTGGCACCTGTAGTCCTACTGTAAAATACAATAGTTTACTTTGATTTGACACTTTATTACCCCATACCCACAGCCATGGGGTGCGGGGAAGAGCCCCGGGGTTCAGACCAAGCCTGGGTTCCAGGGGGAACCCCTTTTTAGGGGTTCCCCACCTCCCTTGTGATCTCCGGCTTGGTCTGAGCGACTTGGGGTGAGAATGCTTTGGCCCTGGAGACATGGTAATAGGGTCTCCGGGCTGTGACATTACACCCCGGTAGTTTTGGGTCCGGTGCTGGTTTTAATTATAGGGGGATCCCTACGCATTTTTTTCCCCCTATAATTAAAACCAGGACTGGCCCTGCAGCCTGGTGTTGGTACCTAAATTACGGTGGAACCCTAATCATTTTGTGCCCCGTAATTTTAGGTACCAGGACAGGCTGACAAGTCTGGGGCTGGTTATGGCTTTTGGGGCGGGACCCTATGTCATTTTTTAAAAAAAATAAAAACACTTTATACTAGAGATGAGCGGGTTCGGATTTGTGAAATCCAAACCCCCCCGAGCCCCCTGATCTGAGCTGGGAACCGAGTCTGACTCGGACCTGAAATCAAGGCGAAACATCATCATCCCACTGTCAGATCTCGTGGGTTTTGGATTCTATAAAAGGTCCCCGCGTCGACGCCATTTTTCATTCCGGCTGTGGACAGTGAAGAGGGAGGGAGGGTGGGAGTTGTGCTGCTGTTGTCCATAGGGGCTGTGGCCCTGATTCAGAGCCGGATGCTCTGAAAGAGCGCTCGCTCTGAAAGAGCGCTCGCTCTGAATCAGGGCATTTTGGTTTTTTTAGGAGCGGCCTTCTGGCTACTCGCATAGCTGTGGGTGGCCACCCACAGCTATTGCGAGTGGCCAGGATGATGGTCGCGATGGTCAAGACCATCGCGACCATCGGGCTTGCGACGAGACCCTTGTGGTAGGGTCTCGTGGCCGCAAGCCCCAGAGAGCTTCCGGCTCTAATAGAGCTGGAAGCTCTCCCACTGACATCACTGGTGATGTCAGTGGAGCTGCCCACAAACGGCAGGCGTTTGCTTGGGAACACCTCCGTTTGTGAAGCCACCCCCCGCCACGCCTACAAAATGGGGCGAGCAGTCGATCAACATCCTATGGGCTTCTATTCGCAAAGTGCTGTGAGAGGGATCCCTCTCAGCAACCCCTGTGTTGCGTGCATCACTCGACACATACGCAGAAGGACTTCTTGGTCATAAATCCGGAAGTCCTTCTATCACAAAAGACAGCTTTAACTGGGAGAGTTGTCCTTTGCAATTTTATTCATGCATACCGGCGTTATTTACGCTGGCATGCATGCGATGAGTGGCGGGATGCATCTAACCCAAATTATCAATGTTCTGTGCAACAAATGCAGTAAAAAGATATTACCCTCCATAGCAATAAAGCAGATCCTGGTTGTCATTTTTCTACTACAGGTTAGAACATAATAATAAAAAAATACTATTTTTAAAGCACATCTGTTTAAAACATTATTTTATTAAATATGCCATTCTGTGCTTCATGCATACTAGCTAAGATAATGACATACTGGTTGTAAAAACAAAGCAAAAAACATTTATGTAACACAGTGCTATCTTCAATATTTAGTAAGTGGCACAAATACTGTTATTAATGCAGTACTTTTTTTTATCAATTTGTCAATTTTAAACACATAGTAATGTACTTACACAGATGTACACAAATCTAGTCAAATGTTTATTTTTTCTCTATTATAGTATAAAGCTGCAAAACATTGCTTTTTCTTGTTGTTTATGAATCTTGCTTTTAATATTAATTAAACTTTTCTTGGTGGATTATAATATTTATTGTCATATACCAAAATGTCTATTTTTAAAATCTGTATTTGTCTGGTAAGAGATGTCTGAACCACTTAACAGTAATAAATAGACAACAAAATGTTAATTTGCATTCTAATGTGGTGCTTGTTTACTGCATTTAGCAAGACATGGCCTATTTTAAACTCAGAATGCATATATATTTTTAAATGAATGTGTTAGAACCATGCAGGCCTTACTTACAATGCCACTGCATAATGCTTAGCCCTTAAGGTACTAATGTACCAGAAAATCATTAAGGCAGAACAATAATGGATAAACAGAAAATATCCAACATAAAACCAAAGGCTTTCATTTTAAGGAAGGGAGATGAGTCTCCTTTGAATTAATTCTATTTTTAAAGAGTTTTTATGGTCAAATTGAGGCCACTTAGCCTCTTCGTCTCAGACTTTTATAGGTTTTTGTATTGCAAGATTATCAAGCAATCACCCTATAAGCCCCGAGAGTAAGATTATTTCATGATATCCTGGTGTTTTTACTGCTATATAAAAAGTAATGGTATAAAGATAACATGCACCCTTAAAACACTTTAAAATGACCCAATATTTCCTTTTTCTCACTTTTACTCCAACAATGTACTAAAACATTTTCTGGTGCACTGTACTGTAGGTCTCAGATGACCATGGGTGCAAGTTCAGGCTGGCACTTGGAGTTATATAGTGCCAAGTTAACACACCAAGTTTATAGCTGCCTGGTCTTGCTCGGAGTGTGACAGGAAAATGATAACATAGTCTTCTAACTGAAGTCAATCTATTTTACAGCTCCCCCAGTATGCACAGTGTGACATCATCAATTCACATCATGCCTAACAGCCATCCCATGGAGCAGAGGGCCTGATTCAGAGCCAGACGCTCTGACAAGAGCGCTCGCTCTGAATCAGGGCCCTCCTACCTAAAATTGGAGTGGCCCCCTGGCCGCTCGCATAGCTGTGGGTGACCACCCACAGTTTATGCGAGCAGCCAAAAAGATGGTCGCGATGGTCAAGACCATCGGGCTTGCGATGAGACCCTATGGTAGGGTCTCGCTGCCGCAAGCCCAGGAGTGCTTTTGGCTCTATCAGAGCCAAAAGCACTCCCACTGACATCACTAGTGATGTCAGTGGGGCCGGCCCCAGACGGTAGGCGTTCCCATGGGAATGCCTCCATCTGGGCAGCAACGCCCCCGGCTCGCCCATCAAAGGGGGCGTGCTGTCACTCACCATTGACAGCACGCCCCCTTTGGTGCGAGACCCATATCGACGGCTTGGCCGTCGCTATGCGGGTCTCGCGCATACGCGCGATGGAGCTCCCTCCGTCGTGCGCATGCGCACTAGGGCACCATCGACCCGCTTGCGAGCGCTCAGCGCTCGCGAGCGGGTCTGAATCAGGCCCAGAGTACTGAAAGGTGTGATTGCTCAGCCATGGCTCCTATTGGCTCAGCCTCTGACAGCTGAACTAGGGGCAGATCTAGACTATTCTATTAGGGGGTGATTTAACAATCAATACAGACTCCACCCCTATTTATCCATGACTCCTCCTACTTTTTCTTTACAGAATACACTGCAAGTATAATTAAAACAACATACAAGAGTAACCATTCTCTTTATTAAAATGCACACATCACAGTCTATCCTGTAGGGGATTCAAACTCCAGACCACATGTGCCATAGTCATACATTTAACTGGTGAGCGATCTGTAACTATGTAGTATATGTTTTCATCATGATAATGATAAACAAATCTCCAATACCATATTCAGACACTTAGGGGCTGTTTCTGAGTCAGATGCAGCCACGTACAGGTATGCACCTTTTTGCAGTCACACACTGCAATTTTATGCAATTATGTTACAAAGCCCCTCCCTGGTGTACATCCATGTGTCTGAATGTGCAAGGACTGAGACCCCACTTACAGTGTCCGTAGATGTTGAAATACAATACCAATTAGTGTATATAGATGAACCATCAGACGCACCATCAAAACTTGCACCAGCCCTATGACAGATGCAATTTCTTCATCCAAGCATGGTTTCCTATGTGAGCAGCTAAGCATCTGTGTATGCAGCCACTTTCTCCGACATGCCCAAAACACTCCCATAACACGCCCATCAGATGGACCATCTCCATGCATGAGATAAATGATATCCCTGTGACCATGCAGACCCATCGCAGAGTGATTGACAGGAAGTGGCGTTTGTGGGAGGTGATGGGGGTTGTTCGGCAAAACACAGGCGTGCCAGTGCATTCGAACACCGTTGCAGGGCTGTGCATAAATTAACCACTGCAATGGCATATGCAGCCTTAGCTCCCACTGCGTATCGGAAGGTTACCAATTTCTGAGTAAAGTCTGACCTTGTGCAAGTGTGCGCGAGGCTTCGATGGTACTCGATGTTACCGATGGTTTTACAGTCTTGCACAGTATTACGGATGTGTGTAAGATAAGGTGGGCGTCCTTATGTAGGGCTGTGACGGCATAGCGATCACAATGGATTAGCATATCATCGCAGTCAAACTACGCGTGAATCAGGCACAGAGTTTGAGTAACACTGACATAAGTTATGCAGAACTGTATAAAGCAGAGATTCCTAAACTCCATCATTACAGTCCAGGTTTTGAGGTTGAACATGCTTAAGCATAGGTGACTTAATAAGCACCTCAGTCAATTGATTTAGTCAACTGGGCGCAAGCATGAATATCCTTAAAACCTGCACTGTAATGGCGGAGTTTGGGTACCTATGATAGACTGCACAACTCTTAAATAGGTAAAGCACATTCATTCTGCACCATATTCCTCACATTATGATTTAAATATCTTTGCTTACTATGTAGCTGTATTTAACCCCAAAAACACATCTATAAATTGCCATCAGGCTAATTTAATTAAGTGTTTCTGTTGAAGATAGCAGTATTGATACTGTGCGTAATAATAGTTACTCAGACCAAATGTTTGCTATTAAATGTGACAGAAAATCCCAATAATGTATACAGGTCATTGAATTATATAGCTACTTTATGCTATGTTTACCATAGCTCATACTTGCCAACTCCCTGATTGTCAGGGAGACTCCCTGAAATAGTAGCAATCTCCCTGACTCCCTGAAGAGTCTAGCGATCTCCCTGATTGTACCTTACCCCATTATGAAGCTGTTATATAAAAAACAGAGATATATGCATTAAAATGGGATAATTAGTATACTTTCCCTGCATTGGTTAGCATTGATTATAAGGCACAATGATCCCTATGGCTACATGCATTTTCTGATAAATATCAGTGTGTTTTCATTAACAAATAAATCTTACTAATTGCTTTTGGGCTCATTTACATTTGGATATAAGGCAAATTTATGAAACACCTATCAGATTTAGCAGTACACGTCCACTGTAACGCGCCCTCATAGGTGCTGCTTTCATAATCTCCCTGAAATGCTTTTTCAAAAATAGGCAAGTATGCCATAGCTTTATATTCATCAATACCCATTTATATGTTTCATTGTTATGACAACAGCATTGGAGCATTGTAGAAGCTTTTATTATGAAGAGGCAGAGGAATTTTGTTTGTTTGTTTCTCATCCTTTCATTAATTTCTGCATTATAATAAGGCTTCCACCTAGACAACACTTCTCCCCTGAACATTACATTTGAGAAAGAGTGACCTTTCCAAGTATCCCTGTCTATTATCTGCCTCCTCCTTGCACTGTTGTTTTTGTTTTAGAACAATACAATTGTTCTGTATGTAGAACATAGGGCCTGATTCAGAGTTGCAGGCAATGCGGATGTTTAAGCAGTTGAGCGATTATCAGTAAACCATGAATGCGTCTAAGGAACACAACGCATGCGTCAAGGTACATTACCGTAGTCACTTGCAGCAATTATTTGCTCGCAGTGCGATTGACAGTCGGGGGGGAGATGTACTAAGCTTTTTATAAACTGGAGAGTAATAAATGACCAGCCACTCAGCTCCCAACTTTCATGTTACAGGCTGTGTATGAAAAATGACAGTTGGGAGCTGATTGGCTGGTGGTTTATCACTCTCCAGTTTATCACTTTTCAGAGCTTAGTACATCTGGCCCATGGTGTGTTTGGGGGAGGTAATAGGGAGTGGTGGCTAAGAACACTGTCATGTCGCTACCGGTTTGGGGGCATGTCACAGCCTGCACTGTGATCCTGTATGGAAGGAATATTCCCATACAAGGCTCCAGTTCCCATGGCCAAACTGCAGGGCCATAGGCTTACTCAGGACTGCAACAATGGAATGATTTGGGACCGATGCTGCGTCTTTGTGCGCAGATGTTGCAACATGTTACACAGATGCTTGGATTTGCAAATCCACAAGTGGGCGTCTCACTACATCTCCCAGCAGCTATGACATTTGCATGTTTTTGCATAGCAGCTGCGTACACATATGCAGCAGTGGGGGCATAAGCGTACAGCTCTGGATAAGGCCCACAGTGCACATTTGTCCTGAATTTATAGCACTTACATCTAATATACCTAAGATTAGATAACTCTTAAGATAAGCTAAGAAATCCGCTAAAATAAAAGCTAGGTACACACATGCACATCCAGCCCCTAACAACATCTAGCGGGCTCCATATCAGACCTTCTTACTCCAATTGGGACCTGCGGAGCTGGAGTAAAACTAACATTAGCAGCTGGCCTATGATAGGGTCCAGCAATTGGGTCATCAAGCAAAGGAGGATTCAGGGCACCCATCAGGTCAGGAGACCCCATCAAAATTCCACCAGCTGCAGCAGCAAAGGGAATTTGGGATTAAGCAAGTTGGAGCAAAGTCTACAGACCCACCAGCAAGGTCTGCACAGGAGTGGACAGTAAGGTAACCAGTGCAGGTATCAAAGATGAGAAGTCAACAACCACCCAGAAGGGTAGGAGCCAGGGGGAACAAACCCATGGCACCCAGGCTACCAAGCCTTGTAGGTCCTACAATGGCAACCATGGGAAAGCCCACGTCAGGTACACCCTATCAAAGACAATAGGCTGAGGATGCATGAGCCCTCCACCACTGACTGCCATGAGGGATGTGTGACCTCATTAGGCCTTGGAGCACACATGACATGTTCCATGACCTCAAGCACCTCAAGCCCTGCATGAAGTGCAGGGGAATGGGAAACAGCGTGGACCTGTCCGGAATCTGAAGCCGCTGGGTGGGCCAGATCCACTACTGTGACACTACTGTGACAGGCTGCAGCCCATTCTGTTCTAATACCTCATCATCACAGAGACAAGACAAGGGACTAATGGAGTGGTGGGGTGCATAGTAAGCAAGTGAGGAAGCAGAGAAAGAGACAGGAAAGCAGGAAAGGACCCAGGGTTGGAGAACCAGACAAAGAATGAAAGACACAATTCAGAGAGATAGTACTGGAGAGGACACAAAAGACACAGAGGGGGAGATGTACCAAGCCTTGGAGAGAGATAAAGTGAAGAGACATAAAGTACCAACCAATCAGCTCTTAACTGTAATTTTTCAAACACAGTCTGTAAAATGACAGTTAGGGTCTGATTGGTTGACTTTATCTCTTTTCAATTTATCTATCTCCAAGGCTTAGTGGATCTGCTCAAGAAAGAGAAAAAAGCATAAACAGGAACCTGGTGAGAGGTCAGAAGATTAACAGCCAACAGATAAAAGGGGAATCCTTATCTCTGCAAAATTACAACTGGAAAGAGACCTTTATCCTATGGCCTTCTCCTAAATTAAGATGTTGTGAGCCCATCTCTCATCCTCCATTGCTTACCCTAACATCAAATCATCCCAACAGCAAACATATTAACCCTTACTACCTTAAGATGTATTCCCATTCATGCCTATGTTTGCCCATCAGTTAAACTTATTTAACCACTTAGCCTTCCTCTACTTCACCCCCAGATACTGGATGTGGCATTAAAACAATGTTTTTCTGCTAAGCTTACCAAAAGAGGGTTAGGTAGGTGTTAAAAAAGCCATTATTATGTGGTCACTACCTCATTGTGCCATGTCCATGTCCTGATTCCAAATCTACTAATGTTGGGAGGTTGAAGAAAGATCTACTGGATGGTAATCTGTGCACCAGGGATGCTGCTATGGAGCGGGTCAATGGTAAGTCATCCACTACCCACTGGAAACATAAGTTAAAAAGCAAATAGACTCACTCCAAACATGCTTCCCTTATTACAAATACAAATAAAAATAAACCATAAACAAAAAAAACTTAAAAAAACAATCCTCTAAATATAAAGAGGGCATACGCAATAGTTATAATTCCAAAGGACAGTAATCCTCAGAATAAATGGGGAAAAGAAAAAGGCAAATAGTATAGCATGGGCCCGATTCAGACCCATTCGCTAAGCTGCAGATGCACGCTATGGGCGATTATTGTACGTTTGCGCATGCATATGCGCCAAAGTACGCATGCATGAACCAATCACTGCGGGCGGGAATTGTGCGCTCGTAGTATACAGACTGGATGCTATTTTGAGTGACAGATAGTGCCGCTTGTGGGTTGTAACAGAGGGAGGGGCTTGTGAACAGGGGAGTGGTGCTGCGAACGCAGGCGTGTCTGGGCGTCAAAATGGAGTTTTATGGGTGTGCATAATTAGCAAAGATACTTCATTGTACACGTCACTTGGTTGTATTTCAGCCTGTAGTGATCGCAGTGCTTGCGGCGGGGTAAGGTTTACCTCAAGCGCTGCATGCAGCTCTGATGGCTCTCGATAGTTCTGATTGTTCATACACTTCCTGGAGATGACGTGTGTTAAGAGAGAAAAGTGGGCAGTGTGCATTCGCTCTGCCGTCGCTCTCTAAGACATAGAGGGTGTACTTACACCAGACAGTGCGATCGTGGCATTTGCATACCCGGCCCCTTTTAGCTGAGTGAGAGTGCAGCTTAGCATCCTGGTCTGAATGAGCTCCCATGTTCCCACACAATAAATAATTCTTCCCAAAGAAGTAGTGAAATCTTCAATCCATATAATAGTAAATATTCATACTGTACTCACTCTGTATAACAAAGGGAGCCTCCGATAAAGGTATCTTTGCATGCAAAATATCGTATGTTACAACTCAACTATCGCACCACCCGTGTGGAGAGAAGGCTGTATAGATGTATGTGGCCTTTTTTTTTCTCATTTATTCTGAGGATTACCGTTAGAGGAGTCCTTTGGGGAAGAAGGTCGACTGACTCGCAACTAGGACATTAAGGACACATTGCCTACAATCGTCCCTGTGGTATAGTTGATTCGGGTTGGAGACCTTACCTCCCTAGATTCCTTGGGACTTATATCTATTGTGTATGCCCTTTTTATATTTAGAGGATTCATGTTTTTTAAGTTTTTTTTTTTTATGGTTTATTATTATTCATATTGTAATAAGTTAAGCGCGTTTGGCCTGAGTCTATTTGCTTTTTAACTAAAGTTGTGAGGTATTTTTTTTTATTTATAAGCATTTTCTTGAGGAATAACTCAAGAACAACTACCAGATTTTCTTCAGGCCTTTAACTATCACGATGACTAATATTATTAAGAGGGCTTCAAATTACTAGCTGTAAACACACTACATGGCTAATACATTCTAAATAAAATAAAGGATTTTACCAATGGTAGAGTGAACTGTGGGCCTGATTCAGAGCCGGACGCAATTAGCACTCGCTCGTCCAGAAAATAGGGGTGGCTATTCAAATGAACCGTTCGCTCTTTGCGGTCTGTTAACGTCTCTAGGTCTGAACGAGCGAACAAAACTTGTGGTAGTTTTTTGGACAACTACGCCCCCTGGCCGCTCGCATCCTACGTCATGTCCGCTATTTATTAGATTAATCGAGTACATCGACCAGGGTATGAACTGCTTGCTATTCTTGGGGTTGGTTTTTGCTACCACAATTTTGCGAGCAGTTCTGGCTATAAAATAACCCAGTGACATGGTCAATGACGCTGCTGTTTTAACTATGCACACCCATAAAACGCCCATTTTGACCTTTAAGCACGCCTGCGTTCGGATCTCCACTCCCCGTTTTCAAGCACCTTCCCCCGTTACCACCCACATACGCCTACTCCTGTCACTCAAATTAGCAGGCATTCGCTATTTTGAGAGCACATGAATTTCGGCCGCACTGACTGGTTTGCGCATGCGTATAACGATCCGTACGCATGCGCAGTTGGGCAAACATCACTCGGAGCGAACGAGCGGCCGCTTACGAGCGGCTCTGAATCAGGCCCTGTGTCACTTATATACTGGGAACAGCTAAAAGAACTGTGTCACTGCACTAGGGGTTTGTTGATTCGGGTTGGGGCCCCTTGGGCTATCTGTATGTGCTGGAGTGTGAATGAAGCTGGATGGTTTAAAAATGCTAATCCACATGCAGGCCAGGAGAAGCAGAGGATCGATGCTGCAGAGTGATTAGCAGAACAGGTATTGAGAACAGGTGCAGGCAAACAGGATAGCCAGTGACTGTAGCCGTAAGGATACCTTGGAGCAGACTGCAATTATACTAGAATTGGGAAAACCAGGAGCTCAGCTGGAGCAAGCTGCAGGAAACTCTGGAACTGAGTGCTGGAACCCTTCTGAAGAAGGCTTCAGTCAAATGCTGTAAATCAATACTGGAGCATGTTTGCTGGATTATACTGGAGATAAATGTTGAGAAGCAATTATTGGAGCAGGTGTGTTGGAACACATTGAGGTAGAATGCTTGTAAAGCAAATACTGGAGGAGGTACTAAACCAGGAGCCAAGATATTGATCCTCAGAGAGAGATGTTGTACAGGCAATGAGCAGTCAGCAGTTCTTGGTTTAAACATGGCATCCTGAGTGCTTATAGGACAGGCGAGACCAGTGACTGGAGTGCTGGGATCATTTGATACAGTCCAAGGTGGTGGCACTCATGATGCAGAACAGAACTGCACAGATCTACTTGGACCGGCTGTTGATAATCACACCTCACCGGGTGTTAGATCAATAAGCAAAAAACATCCTCTGAAGTCTCTGACGCATTACGCTTCCTTTAATTTGAGGCTTTGTAAAATACTCTTTTTTTGCTTATTGGTGAGGTGTGATTATCAACGGCCACTCCGCGTATCTCCAGCACTCACCTTGGAAAAGAGAGAATACGGAGACTTGCTGACCACACAGGCTTGGAAAGTGTGCTATTTACAGCGTGGTGTGGGGCTGTCAAAGGCTAATGGAATTACTGCCCAGGAGAACTGCTAACACAGCTGAACAATTACCTCCCAGCCACTCAAAGGAATAATCTAGCCTGCTGGGGCTCTAAATATATCAGACCCGGAGGTCTGAAAGCAGAGGAGTGGACGTTCAAATATCCTCATCTTCATAGTCCGTTTGGTGAGATTTAAATGAGACAGACTTTGTTTCACTAATATAATACTGAAAGTCTATATAAGGACGGAGAGAACCAGCCTTTGGCATACCCTCCTATATAATATTTTGCTGATTTTTTGGTGAACTTACACAGGTTCAAAAGTGTTTTGCAGTTTTATACATATATATCTCTACATAAATAATACTTTTTTGATATAAAGTATTCTATATATTAGAGCCCTACTATTTAGTGTGCTATATAGTATACATACACAATCAGACCCAGCTACAGGGGGGGACAAAGGGCACACCCATACTGGACGCCAAGGAACAGAGGGGCCCCGAGGGTCAGGAACAGAAAAAACGGGGCAGCAGTACCTATTGAAACTTTTTAAACAGCTGCTGTGCTGTTATAGCAGCCTTCCAGCCAAAGCCCTGCCCACTGACTTCCTTCCCCCCTTCCCAAGTCAAACACTTGATCACATTGTGACACACAGAGGACGGTACTCCTCCTCCTCCTGGGCAGCTCCTGCTTCCTTTCTGTTCCTCTCCCATCATCCCCTGTTGTCCAACTTCCTCTCTCGTGACAACCCTGACCCACCCACCCCACTCCCCTTTGCGGCACCTCCGATCCCCCCTCCTGGCATCCCTGACTCCCCTTGCAGCACCCCCAACCTACCCCCACTCTCCTCCTCCTTAGTGTCCCAACTGAAGAGTGTATGGACAAAGCCAAGCCTCAGCATGAAGGTAAGTGACTATGTTATTGTAATTTTTAACATATATGTATGTGTGTATACTGTATATTTGTATATATATATATATATATATATATACTGTCCAAAATGAAAGGTGACACTCAGAGTCTGATAAATCCAATTACCCTCACAATCAATGTTTCAGGGTCTTTCATCCCTTCCTCAGGACAACAACAAATAAAGTGCAGCATAACAAACTTAAATACATAATGTGTAATAACACTTACCCCCAGAAAAACTTGATACTTCCAAAATCGAATATAACTTGTCATTTAAAGAAAGAAAAGCAATAATAGCTCTAAATGAAGATAAAAATCTGGTCATTAAACCAGCGGATAAGGGGGGTGGGATCGTATTGTTGTACATTCAGGATTATGAAACTGAAATTTTTAGACCATTGGGCGATAAAGACACTTACAGAAAAATGAGGGGAGATCCCATGAAAAAAGTAACATTACAAATAAAGAATTTAATTGAGAAATACAATAGAAAGGGAACCCTAATGGAGCAAGAGTGTACATTTTTATTTAATAAGAACCCAGTTGTTCCAACAATATATGATTTACCTAAAGTTTATAAAGACCCCATTAACCCCCCAGGGAGACCTATTATCTCTGGGATTGATTCACTGACAGCTTCTTTATCCCAGTTAATTGATTTTTATCTTCAGCCCCTTGTTTTATCCAACCAGTTCCACTTGGCAGATACCAGAGTCATTTTTAAAAATGTTGGAAGGTATTCGGTGGGAAGAAGACTGTTACCTGGTAAAGGCAGATGTTACTGCTTTATACACAATTATAGGTCATCACCAAGGTTTAGATGCAGTTTGAAAATCCCTGAATGGGTCTTCCCTAAACACAGACTTACAAGAATTTTTAATTGAAGGGATAGAGTTTATACTTTTTAATAATTATTTTATTTTTAAAGATGAATATTTTATACAGAAGAGGAGCACTGCCATGGGCACTAGGTTCACTCCTAGTTACACCAATACTTTTATGGGACTCTGGGAATCTGAGGTAGTTTGGCAAAACAACTGATTTGGGGTAAACATAGGGCCTGATTCAGACCTGCTCACAAGCCCTAACACGCTCGCAAGAGGGTCGATGGTGGGGCATTGCACATGCGCAGAAATTCTCTTGCTCCGGGGCTTGCTACAAATGGGGTGGCTGTCGATGGCTTTTGTAGCTGGGGTGGGAGGGTGGCTGGACAAACGGAGGCATTCCTGAAGGAATGCCTACCATTCATGGGTGGCCCTACTTACATCACGAGTAATGTCATTAGTGAGCTTCCAGCTCTATTAGAGCCGGAAGCTCACTTGGGCTTGCAGCAGATGAGACCCTACCACAAGGGTCTCATCACAAGCCCAATGGTCGCGTTGGCTGCGGCTATCATGTCCATCACCTGGCCGCTCGCTCAAGCTGTGGGTGGTCACCCACAGCTTAGCTAGCGGCCAGGAGGCCAGGTTTTTTTAAAACAAAGCGGCTGCCCTGATTCAGAGCGAGCGCCCACTTTTTGCAAGCAGCTCTGAATCAGGCCCATAGTGTCCTGGCGCAGATATATTGACAATATTTTGTTTTTCTGGAAAGATGACCCAGATATGCTTAAGGACTTTTGTCCCTATTTAAACACCAATGATAGGAACATTGTTTTAACGTTTAATATAAGTAAGTAAAGTGTGGACTTTTTAGATTTAACAATATATTTGGATCATGGAAACATTAAAACTAAACATTTTATTAAAATCTACAGATTCAAGAGCTTTTATAGATAAAAATAGCTGCCACCAGCAAACCTGGTTAAGTGCAATCCCAATGGAACATTTCACACGTCTAAAGAGAAATTTCTCCGACCAAAGTATTTTTTTAAAACAGGCAGAAGAGATGAAAGAACATTTTTCCTCATGTGGCTATGATACAAAAGAAATAGCTTCACCTCTAGAAATAGCCTCTAAAATGGATTGTAAAGATTTGATCAGTGGTGGGAGAAAAAATAAAGAACAAAAAGGAAATACGTTTAATTTGGCATTTATTACAGATTATTCAGCTCAAAATGGTCATGTCAGAAGAATATTGAATAAACATTGGAATCTGTTGAGAAAAGACCCAATCATAGGAGATGACTAACCCCCAGCTCCTATCTGTATTTTAAGAAAGGCAGCTATATTAAAATCAAAGCTAGTAAAGAGTTTCCTTGCTCTGGCACCAAAACCCTTGATGATAACTTCAGAAGAGTTTTATAGGTGTGGATGTTGCAAAAATATCGCCAACAATTTTGGAAACAAAAAATTGGAAGTAATTATTAATAGTAAAAAACATATGATCAGGGATTTTAAGACATGTCATTCAGAAAATATAATATATGGTAGGTATAAAATGCTCATACCATAAATTTTATTTCAGCAGGACAAGTCGATCACTAAAAATCAGCATAGGTGAACATATCTGGAATATCTGAAAGGGATTAAATACCCATGCACTGTCTGTGCATTTTAAAGAAAACCACCAATCTGATATGAAATATGTTCTAAATTTTTATGGTTTGAAAAAATTGTGGCTGGCAAAAGGGTCAGCGATATTAAACAAAATTGGCCTAGAAAGAAATTTATTTAATTTACAATTTTAAGATCCTTATTCCTTCGGGTCTTAATAAAGACTTTGAGGTGAAGTGGTTTTTATAAATAATTATTTTATTAATTTTTTATATATCTTATTCATTTTAACACCTACAATTTTATCTATGTTTTTGACTCTATCTGGTTTTAATCTTATGTATTGTTTTATAGATCTGTTTTTTTGATCATGTGATTTGAGGATACTGTGCAATTCCACAACAAACTGGCCCCGGGTAATAGTTTGTGGTCTCAACCAAAATGGCGATTTAGAGGACTCCTGATAGAGAAAAGGGAAGGAGGAATTACCCGATATCTAATTATTGAGACACCGGACACCAATAAAGTTAAAAGAAAGATCCACCTGGAGGAAACAAGTTATGGCCAGACGGGGTTGACACGTGGTTACACACGGAACGTGATTGGAAGTGAGGACTTGCTAGCTTGTGGTATGGACTTTTGGAACACACGATAAAAAGAGGGGAATTTGTTTGGAAGAGAACACTTATCCATCACTTCCTATGGAAGTGACATAGGACTCCTTGAAAGTGGGAACACTGGGTTAACTAATGGTACCGGCATGGCTAAAGTAGATCAGGAATATTGTATTTCTTTGAATAGGAATTAGAAGATAGTCGGTTTATGTCTGGTATTAGGAATTACTTTTGTTTAATTGAGAGGGGTTTAAATAACGGCTCCCACTATACCTCCACATATGCCTTGAGGAAGATACACACTTACGTATCGAAATGAGTAGGAAAGAAGGAGGGCACAGGAGGAATTGTGTGACCATATCCGGTGGTGGTACAAGATTTTTCACCTGGGAACGCCTGGTGTTTGATAACAACTGTGCTTTTGTCTAGTTTTCCATCGAGTAGACAACACCATCCAGTGAGAGTCCACCTTATATTTACCTGTCTGCTATTTTTATATGGTTGATGTTTTTCATACAATAAAGACAGTATTACACTATCAGACATTCTATATTTATTTTATGCTCACTGGACATATGATGAACTGGGTGGAAGGACAGAAACTACATACGGTGTGATCCACTCCCCCCACATGCTCAAGTTTCTACTTTTGAATGTAGAACACTAATTCTGGTAGGAGATCCATGAATTGGTTTGCGACTGTTTTAAATTAGAACGTATTACACTATTTGTGTAATTTATCTTCTTTTGGAGTGTTCCTGGTAAAGAAGAAGTTGTAGAACACCTGGATGAGAAGATAACTCAGTTATTCGATTATAGTCAAGCGCCGCAGGAGCTCTTTGGTGATATTTCTACATATTTATTTGTTGGGGAGTGTGAGGTGATATTTTCACACTCAAAAGGTCCATTGGCAGCTTAACACACGTATTTCTATTCACAAACTGTTTTTTCATAACTGACTTTCGTCAGGTCAGGTTCAGTGGAGTGGAGAATATGGAAGCCAGACTGAAATAGGTCAAGCAGTAATGGGAGGAAAGAAAGGCAGTAAGGCGGTTGTAAACAATACGCTCAAGGAGTTTGGAGGCAAAAGGGAGAAGAGAGATTGGTCGTTAGTTGGAGAGATTGTTAGGATCAAGAGTAGTCAGTGTTTGGGGGTGGTATCTGGGAGGTGGTTATAAAAATGCAGGCGTGTTGGACCATTTAAACGCTCTTTCATGGGCATGCATAAATTAACCATTGCAATCTTTTTCATAGCATGAGAGCTCTCTGTGTGTCAGGAGAGCTGCAGTGTTTGCTGCTGGTCAGACGACCTATATGCTGCGTGACTGCCCTATGTGTGTCAATGATACAGATGTTTATGCTGGTGCATGACGTTGGATGGATATGACAAGGCAGCCATGGGCATCCCTATGCTCGGGTAAGCTTTAAAAGCATTAGCATATTTTTGCAGTTGCGTTCTGTGCAGAATCTCAGTTGCGATTGCATTAGCGTTCGTTGCAGAATCAGGTCCAGTGAGTCCAGTGTGTTTTTGGACTGTGGGAGAAACCCACACAAACTGGTGGGAAACATACAAACTTACAGATAGTGCCATGGTTGTAAATTAACTGAAGGACCCAGCAGAAAAAATGCTAAAGATAACAAAAAGGTTTTTACAACATATGCAAAGATAAGATGGGAATTTAAGGGTACAGCTCTCACATTGGAATGTAAACAGCAAGAAAAAAATAAATTAATATAGAGAAAGTATAGAGCACTGAGGATAAATAAACACACCAAAAAAAGTAAGGACAGAGAAAGGAAACTGTTTTTATTATTATTATTATTATTATTATTATTATTATTATTATTATTATTATTATTATTACATTTATTATTATAAATAATAATAATAATAATAATAATAATAATAATACCATTTATAAGGAGAACACCTACTAAATATACCAACTGGGTTTCATTTTTACCAGACTCAACTGAAACAGATAAGCAATAGCTCTTAAAAACTTGCACACTACTCAATCTAAGGGTTATAACTCTTACACTTAAGCCACAGTAAGATGAAAACATTCACAGTTTACATTAATCAATAAATTGTAAATGACAGTTAAGACATTAAAAGCTCTAAAATAGTTACAAACTGGATTCAAGAGTAAAGGTAATTACCATTTTAAAAACAGGCCTTAATTCATTAGCGTTTGCAGCTGCGATTACACATGCAATCGGTCGACTGTTGCATTCTGCTCATGCGTATGCATCGCAATTAATGTGCGCGAAGGTCTCACTGCGATCAGACTGTGATCACAGTGTCTACGCAGACCCAGTGCAGAGCGATTGACAGGATGTGACTGTTTGGGGTGGATGGCGGGGTGGTGGTCGGCGAATAGCAGGCATGCCAGTGCGTTTGAACGCCATTGCAGTTGCATGCATAAATTAGCCACTGCGATGCCATACACAGCTTGGGCTTTCACTGCATGTGCTGAAATTTCTGAGTAAGGTCACATAAGTGTGAGTGAGGCTGCGATGGTACTCGATGTTACTGATGGTTTCGCTATTTTGCTAAGTATTACAGATATGAGTAAGGGGATGTGAGCGTTCTTATGTTTGGCTACGACGGCATTGCAATTGCAATCATTACCATATTTTTGCAGTGAGACTGCGTGCGGAATCACAGTTGCGATCGCAATAGCGATCCATAATGACTCAGGCCCACAGTTCATTCAAAAGCAAAAATATAATTAAATAAAAAGAACAGTGATAAACAAGAATTCTTATTGACCTAAAAATTGGGCCCAAAATCCTAAACTGGATAATTACCATTATAGTTATTTCTAGTAGAGAACAACATTTCTATATATTTAATTGATATAACTTATGCTAATCGTAAGGTGATTACACAATTAGTAAAAATTATTTAATGTTATTTATTTTCTTGAATTAAATCAATTGAATTACATTATTAGATCATTTATATTTTCATTGAAGCTGCTTATTTTCTTTAGGTAACACTTTCAAGTGGTGTATTCATTAATTTGAATACTTGTGCATTACCTGATAGTTTCCGTAGATCTCCGACTGTTGGAGGACTGCGCATGCACAGCACCCATTCAGGGCATGTGCACAACGTGTTCTGCGTGATCACTTACAGTCCCCCCTTGATGATTGACATGCTGCGACATTTGGGGGATGGGCACAAGGACCTTCTCCAAAATGGGGGGGTGTCACCCCCGTTTTGGATGCGTGCCGTGCTCAGGGTCTGCTTCATCCAACACAGACTATCTGGACCCAGCTGTCCAGTTCCAACGCCAAGCTGAGTAAGTTTCAGCTGGTCACGATGGTGATCTGAGGCAGTGTCTATGGATGCTGCACTGGGATCACAGATGCATGAAAAACATGTCTATTTCCTACAGACACCTCCTATTGCATTTGCATTTTAATTGGACAGTATTCCACAGCCACTTACCTGCGGCTGTGCAAGACTGTCCATCTCTGAATCAGGCCCTAATCTCGCAAATTTCTTCCACTGGCTCATAACAGTTAAAGTGTTTTGTTATTTGGGTTCTTGTGCTATTTGGGGTCTCATCTCCCTGTGTAGCATCGGTAACACTCCCCAGAAGAAGAAGGGAAACAGCTGCCATGGACATGCAGCCAACAATAGTATCATAGTAGAGATAATGGGGTAGATGTATTATAGCGGCATTTAACATGCCGCTATAACGCTTACTGCTTCGTCTCTGTACTGAGGCAAAGCAGGAAGCACTACTGATGAGATGTATGATGTACGCTGTGTGTCAGTCCCAGCCGGCTCCACTGAGCATGCGTCGTATCTCGCAAGTATCTCAAGATCCCCATGTGCAGCCTGGAGCTGGCAGCCACCGCAGCAGGGACAGCGCTGTACCTGCTGTGGAGATAGGGCAGCGCCAGGCTGTAGCTGTCGATAGTGACAGCTACAGTGTGTTGAACAGTCAGGCAATCTGACCATTCATACATGGCCCAGGCTATCAGCACTGCTATCTTGTAGATAGCAGCGCCGATAATGACACCGCCGATCATACATCAGGTAGAAGCAGTATCAGCGCACCACTGCTGAGCTTCTTACATCTCCCCCATTGGCCTAAATGTAATCGCTTGCAAGTTGTGGTCAGTAACAACATTTTGTTGATTTAGCTGCTAGATTTAAAGCAGCAATTATTTAAAAAGCAAAACTAGTGGGGTTTAAAGGTGCGTACACACGGACAGATATATCGTTACGATATGAACGATAATGATATCATTCAATGATATATCGATCATATTGTTAATTTTTTATTCAGTGAACGACCAATAATGCACGTTCCCGCATGAACGATAACGATATCTATTATCGTCCGTACATGCAAGCCAATCTAGACGATATCATCAACTTTGCCTGTTCAGAGTTGTGGCAGGATGACTCACTGAAAGATATCTTTGAAAGATCTTTGAACGACCTATGAACGATATCTATGAAAGATATCTTTGAAAAATATATTTTGAAAGATATCTTTCAAGTTGTTGGTGGTACAGATCATTCCCAAAAACATTAATTATAAGGGAGGTAGGGTTTAAAGATCAGCAGCAAAGGGCCCTGAGTTGATTAATCCTGAATACATGGGGGTCTATTTACTAAGCAGTGTTAGGAGACAGAGTGAAAAGTGATAATGTGCCAGCCAATCAGCTACTAACTGCCATCTCACAGGCTGTTTTTTGAAAAAAGACAGTTGGGAGCTGATTGGCTAGCACCTTATCACTTTTCACTCTGTCTCCTAACACTGCTTAGTAAATAGATCCCATGATCTGTTGTGGGTGCTTGAGGATTGGAGTTAAAAAAAAAACCCTGGCTTTTTGTGTGTCCTTGCTTTACAACATGTTTCTTACTAAGGTAAAGACAAATATATACAAATAAAATATATATTTTTAGTCTGCTTGAAAGTGAGAACTCAAGTCTCATTTCAATCAAAATTATAGCCAATTGTTTTAGATGTCTATCTTGTTGTTTGCTTGTTAGGGGAGATACATGACCTTTCATACTACCTTTTGACAATGTCTACTGCATATTGTATTATAAAGTATGCATGACAATTTATTAAGAATATATATTTTTGACCTGTATATTGTGCAGCTTGCTGTCATTTCTTGGAAGGATATATTTTCTGACATAAAACCAAAACAGAGGCAAATTAAGAGTCAGATGCTGAGTTGGATGCATATTGGACAAAATTTCTGACAAAAAAAGCCACAAGGGAAAATAATATATTTACACCATTATGCTGAGGCATACACATCACAATTTACTGTACATGCAGATCTTCACCAGTATCATAGGCACCCAGTTCACATAAGGCATACACTTATGCCCATCACTTCTGGTGACGATCGAGAATGGTTGCTTGCTCACAGAGCTCCTATCCTCCTATTATTTTGGCACTGATCTGTATCTGTAGGCTGCATGTGTGTATTCCAAAGAGCACACAATTCTGTGAATTAGCAGGTCCACCATTTTGTGAGTGACAGCAATCTCATTCTGTGAGAGTTCTGAATCTGCCATTAACCACAGGGTGTGATGGCATACCATATCTGTATTGTGCAAGGAACACGTCCATTAAGGCGTCAGCCTTAATGATTGTAATTTCATTGCTTTTTGAAGTGTGAGTGGCAGAAAATCAATAGGTTTTCTGAATTTTCAGATCATTTCTAAGCAGCCTTAATGGGGCTTGTGAACCGTAAGGTTTTTTTGTCTATGGATATAAATATATATATAAATGTCCCCTAAGGTGGTGAAAAGGGGTAAATTGCTTCCTCCCCATGTGCAATGCCCTGACTGACTGACTCATCAATGCCCAGCATTACCTGGACCTAGAAACATGAAATTCGGTGTGTATATTCCTTTCATCACATAAGCATCCACTAAGCAGGGATTATTAGAAATTCGACTCCTAAGGGCCTGAAATGGGGTAACATAACGGTGTTCGGGTTTTTATATTACTCTACACAGTCTCCATCAAGGACACGCTGCTGTGTGCTGGGATGTGGTGGGTCCAGGGTGGCCGCTGCCACTGATCAGCAGCAGCCTCCTCTGGCCCTCTAGCTGTGTGGGGGGGAGTGTTCACACTGACCCTTCCCTCCAATTTGCTTCTGGCCTATTCCTGGCACAGAAAATACAATTTTTTTGTAAGGAGGCCTCCTTACATTAGGCCATGCCCCCTGGAAGTACCTGGGCCTGGCACAGCTCGCTACAGTCCTTAGTAAAGATTTGGACACATGGCAACAGAAATGTAAGGGGTGTTCCAGGATGCTAACTCGTAGGTAACAGGAGGGTGGCTAAAAAGATGCAGAATGTTGACGAAAATAGTTGCAACCGCCCACAGAGGAGGCCATACTGAGATGGAGAAACTGCCCCTGCTATAGGGCTCATGCAAGTTTTCATGGTGCAACTGATGGTGGTATCTAAAGATGCACCAGGGGGTATTACAGCATTTACAGATGCTGACTATGGGCGTGTCCGTTATTGCATACTCAGATGTACACCAGGGATGGGCTTTGTAGGAGCATCATCATGTAGATGCAGACACGACTGTGGCAAAAGACGCCCCATAGTCTCTGTTCGGGATGAGGCTCAGTGTGAGGCTTCCCATTTTGTCTTTACCTACTCACTTCTGGGTCAGCACTGATTTAATGTAAATGCCTATGATGATCATACATGATGATGCCTATAATGTTAATATACCTCAGCACCATTAGTAAACTGCTAACAAAAAAATAAAACTTGGATGCTTTGTGGTTTATGACATAGAGCTATAAAGCTTTATTAACCCACACTGACAAAGAAGCACCAAAGCCAGCCGCTAGCTTTATAATGTTACATGAAGTACTGTTGTATTCCTGAATTAACTACTTGGCTTTAATTCCTTGAATTAATGTCTGTAACAAAAAGTTTTTGTCACTTATTATATCTCAGAGTAAAAAATAGCAGTTACTTAAAAGTGATTTAGATACCTGAAGGTGTCAATGTTAATTCATCAAGTATATAAGCAAACTTTTCAACCTGCTTTCAATTTTAATTAGAATGTAGTGTAATTAATTCAACCTTTAAGCTATAAATAGTATTTTCTTTTTTAAAATATTTTTCTTAGGGACACATTGTATTTAATATATTTTTTTTCTAAAACAAAAGGCCTGGAAATAGGCAACTACTGAAGAAGGAACGATCCAGGAGTTGTCTTATATTTGGGATACACAAACCAAGGTGTCAATTATGAGTGTTGTATATCATGTTGACATTCAGAATGTCAGTATGGTCTGAGGGCCTGATTCAGAGCCGGACGCTCTGACCAGAGCACTCGCTCTGAATCAGGGCCCTCCTACCTAAACTTGGAGCGGCCTCTTGGCTGCTCGCATAGCTGTGGGTGACCACCCACAGCATATGCGAGCGGCAAAAAAGATGGTCGTGATGGTCAAGACCATCGCGACCATCGGGCTTGCGATGAGACCCTGAGGTAGGGTCTCGGTGACTGCAAGTCCTGGAGTGATTTTAGCTCTATCGGAGCCAAAATCACTCCCACTGACATCACTAGTGATGTCAGTGGGGCCAGACCCAGACGGTAGGCGTTCCCATGGGAACGCCTGCATCTGGCAGCCACGCCCCCGGCACGCCAACCAAAGGGGGCGTGCTGTCAATCAACATCGACAGCACGCCCCCTTTGGTGCGAGACCCAGAGTGACGGCTTCCCCGTCGCTAGCCGGGTCTTGCGCATGCGCACGACGGAGCAGCATCCGTGGTGTGCATGCACACTAGGGCACCATCGACCCGCTTGTGAGCGCTCGCGAGCAGGTCTGTATCAGGCCCTGAATGTTCTCAACATATACAGAATACCTACATGTCAAATGTTGACATTCACAGTGTCTACACTGACATCATGTTGACACTGCCAGAATGTTGACATTGTGAATGTTGACAGACAGCATACTAACAATGCGATTTGGCATGCAATTTTCATCTAACCATAAAGCTTGGTACACACTATACAATCTATTGTTCTATATATTGTCCCGACACGGATCAGAAACAATATATCGTACACATTGCATATTATGTACAGTATGCTCAATTCATACTTCCTGGCCATCATTCATCATATCATCCCATCTGCTGTCCTGAGGTTCCGCAGAAACATCACTGGAACCACCACTTTGAGGAGAAGCTTGTGGGTTTGGAGGCCAGGAGGGTTGTAGGTGTTGAGGAACTCCACAGAATAGTGGACCACATCATCTATTTGTTCTCCCGAGTCCACAGACCTGCACTCCTTTTCTGCCCTTCGAACGACTGAAGTAGAGTATCATTAATTATGGTAGCAGTGTTGTTCTTGGGAGTGAGAATGGCATGCTCACACAGCCAGTCTTTGTTTGGACATCAACAAACTCAGGGTACATCTTGTCTGTGAGGTCTGCTAGGATTGTCACTACTGTGCATAGGCCTTCAGGGATGGTCACCTTTCCATTGGACTTGGGATACTGTCTGTACCCTATTTTCAGGAGGAGTTTGGAGAATTGCATCCAGAAGATATCACTGGCAAAATGGCGCTGCGTAGGAGGAAGGAACAACTTACTGGAGCAAGATAAGTATTCTATGGGTGCAGGGTATGCAGTGCAAGGCCACCCTGTACCTAGGGAATCATGTGTACCACACACCATGCAACCATTATAAATATGCCTATGCATAGGTCCAAAGATTAGAATTAAGGGCCTGATTCAGACCCACTCGCGAGCGGCTGTCCACTCGCAAGTGGGTCGATGTTATGGACTGAGCATGCGCACGACGGAGGGAGCTCCGTCGTGCGCATGCGCCAGACGCGACGAGCGAAGGAAAGTCCTTCGCTCGTTGTGTCCGATCAAAGGGGGCGTGCTGTCAATGTTGATTGACAGCACGCCCCCTTTGGTGGGCGTGCCGGGGGCGTGCCTCCCTGACGGGGGCGTTCCCACGGGAACGCCTCCCGTCAGAAGCCAGCCCACTGACATCACTAGTGATGTCAGTGGGAGTGATTTTGGCTCTGATAGAGCCAAAATCACTCCGGAGCTTGCGGTTGAAAACCTCAACCGCAGGCTCCAGCTCGCAAATTCGATGGTCGCGATGGTCTCGACCATCGCGACCATCACAATGCACGCTCGTATAGCCTGTGGGTGGTGACCCACAGCTATACGAGCGTCCAGGAGGACGCTCCATGAAAATGGAGGCCGGCCCTCATTCAGAGCGTATGGCTCTGAATGAGGGCCTAAGTCTTTAACAGGGTGTGTCCCTTATTATGTGCGAGGCAGATATTAAGATGTCATCTTCATGGACATCTCGTCACAGATGTTCATGAAAGATGATGTTGTGTCCATGAAAGATGAGCCTTTTGCCTCGTTCTGAATCACACATCTCTAATTAAGACCCGCAATCTTTAATATGTTAATACTTTGATCATTATTATTGCTTATTTATTCAAATGTTTAGACAGTGTCTACCATTTATGCTTTGTGTATGCCAATAGCCTTTTTCTACAGGCTATGAAATTGCTTAATTCTGTTTGCGCAGTGGCACTGAAATGCATTCTGTTGTGTTGTGTTTCATTTCCTGTGTGACTCATCCTGCTTAGGAATTGCTGCAGGCTGTTAGAGCAGAAATCTTCCCGGGTCCTCTTTCCTGTCCAGCGCCTGTCATAAATATTTCTAATGGTGACTTGAAAAGTATATAATTTTTGTATTATTTTATACTATGAGTAGAAATAATCTAATCTCCACTTCAGTCTATGCTTGTGCCTTACTGTTTGTTGTTGTTAATAAGCTTTATATCCATTTTACTTCCTTTTTAACAATAACATTATTTTAAATAAACACATTGAATGGCTGATGTAGAGTTGAGTGTGTGCACATGTGCATTGAAAATTACATATTTATACATATGTGAATTCTCGCTCATTTGGATATACGCCTCCTTAGAGAGGTAGCATGGATGATAGAAAGGACATGAAAGCATATGTGCCTATAAAGAGCACTATCATTTGGTGCTCGATCCCCGATGCAAAATATGCACTGACATGATGATTGGCAGACACCTTTGGTTGGCTGAATGCACCTTGATATCTCCCAATGTGGCTGTTGTGATGTATTTGGATTATTTGTTTGATATTTGCAGTCAGTCCATGGCAGGAAAGAAAATTCCCATTTGATGACAACTGATGTTTGTATTTAAAATATATATACAGTACTTACAAGGGAGGTTCAATAAATATGGTAAAAAGACCTCTCATTGTGTAAATGTTTTCAACTTGTACATTACATATAATCAATAGTATGGACTTGGTACACATTATTTTTCCAAATAGTTCCCATACTAGTCTAAGCATTTGTTCCAACGGTACTCCAAGGGGCACGTGGTATTGCCTGGCAAAAATTACATGGACCTCACAATCAATTTTGGATTACCGCCTGCTCCTGGTACTCTCGGTATCCATTTAAAAAAAAATTGGTTGCAGGGTTTTTTTTTAATGCAAAATCCTGCACCATTTTTTCACCTGTGGACAGTTGTGCAGAGCAAAATTAGGTTAGGAATAATCTATTGTAGTGTGTGCGGGCAGCAGGAGCAGAGTTAGGTGTAGTGCAGTGTAGTGTGTGCAGGGAACAGGAGTAGGTTTAGGGGTAGTGTAGTGTGTCTAGGCAGTGGGTGCAGGGAGGAGGAGCAGAGTTAGTGGTAGTGTAGTGTACTGTAATGTAGTAAAAAGATGTAGGTGGAATGGCGCTAGATACACATTACAACATGGAGACAATTTAATAATAATGAATAGTTTTATAAAATGCAAAAAGTCATTGGACAGTGCTGGTTAGGCAAAAAATATTGTAACAATAAAAACATATACAAATAAAACAGTGTATTTGCGTCAGTGAGTAAGTCAAGGAAAAAATATCCTATAACAACTGCAACAATATAGACACAATATCGTATAACTGTATGAATGTCCGTACAAATAAAGGATGCCTCAAAAAAATGAATGGATGTTAATACCGGTAAACAGTCATAAATAGACAAAAATTGGTGGGGTACCCTGAAATAGTAACTGTCAGATGGTCTGGATTGTAAGTTGACCGCTCTTGAAAATAGTAGCTCATGTATAATGTGCTCACCTCTCGGTCACGATGTGTGGTTACTCCAGGAATGGATGCGATACCAGCCTGGAGATGGAAACGGGCTGGTTCACGGCTGGAGGTGCCGAGGGCTTGATGGAAGTGCTGATGCACATGCGGGAGCGCTGGAGTTATGCTGTGACGGTCCCAAGATGCGGCAGTGAGTATTCGCCGGCGGTGGACAGCCGGACTCGGCAGTGAGGAAACTCTCTCCAGCGGTGGACAGCCGGGCTCCCCGCAGTCTGTGACTCTATAGAGGAGAGATGTGAGCAGCGTGTGGAATGAGCTCACAGTCCTGAGCTGCAACCGGTAGTCCAATCCTGTACTGGCTCAACCAGGGCTAGAGGTGGGGAGGAATCCGGGTGGTGTGTATGATCGCTGGCTGGATGTATCATGTGTTAGTGAAATACTGGAGCAGCTGAATAGAAAAGAAGTGGTCTCTGTGTTCTTAACGCGTTTCACTGCATAAAGCAGCTTCTTCAAAAAGGCAGCTTTTTACACATTTGTCATTTATTATCCTAATTACTGATTCACACCCCTTTGTGGTGCTTGGTTTTTTTGTATATACTGTAATGTAGTGTCTGTGGGCAGCGGGAGCATGGTTAGTAATAGTGTAGTAACAGTGTGTGCTAGGAGCAGAGTTAGGGGTGGTGTAGTGTAGTGTGTGTGAGGAGCAGGATTAGGGGTGGTATAGTGTTGAGTGTGCGGGCAGCGGAAGCAAGGTTAGGAGTAGAGTAGTGTGTGCAGTGTTGAATTGTAACTAAACCTTTAGTACATTCCTGCCTATAAACCTTTAAGATTCACCTGCCTAGAACCTCTAAGACAAAACCTGCCTATACCTTCTAAAACCACAAGATGTCGCTAATTAGCGCTGTGTTTGATTATACCATTAATGAAACACTGAGACAGTTGAATAGTGGTCCAACGCGCTAAAGATTATTATTCAGGTAAAAGTACAGATGTTACAACGCTATGATCTAATAATGAGCGCAAATAAATTGTACAACTTAGGTCATAAGGTACAGTTAATATACATGAAACGGTTATTAAAGATCAAAATACAATGAGCAATATGAGACAGAGAGACAGAGAACAGAGAGAGAGAGAAAGAGAGACACATCAAAATACAATGAGAGAGATATCAATGTCTGCTGAGAGCACATGTTCAAGATGGCTGGTGATGGTGTGTGTGTGTGTGTGTGTGTGTGTGGGGGGGGTTGGGAATGCTACCTGCCCTATTGTCCAAACCGCATGGTCTACAGACAAACTACATTATGAAGAAAACCCACATTAAGTTGTAACTCTGTAAATCATACATCCATCAATGATCACAATTATAATAATTACAATATACCTATCTGACCCATACAACACCATAACTGGGTAGAATTATAATTTCCTTTGTTCACCCCACATGGAGGTAGCCATCTTTAACAAACTGCAGACTATCTTCCATACTGCAATTACTTATGACCATTCAAAGCTGTTATTAATTCAACTTCCATAATATAACACTGATACCAGCCTATGATTATATTCATGAGTATACAACACATACCAAGCCTATCTCTCCCAAGCAGAGATATTGTTCAAGCACATGGGAAGGCCCTAACACAGCTCACCAGCGGATCTCATACAATTATATCAACCAGCATCAATCATTACAAACACTCCATAATCAATCCCTTTCCTGCATGCTGCTAAAACAACCAGTATGAACAGACTATTGTACAATACAGTGTAGATGATACCATTACAGACTAGATCACATCATATCATCCACTGTACGCTAACACAGACTTATGAATTCCCTTACCAAACTACAAACTTATTACAAACAATCTAGATAAGCTAATAACAGGCTAACACAAAACTCGCTACAGATACCCAAATAGACTAACTACTGTACAGTTTAACAACAATATACTTAGCCATATTCCTGATTGAACAGAGTCCCATTGTTTAGGTTGTCTTGGGAGAGAGGGAACCTCTCTCCTCCAATTCCCTGCCCCAAGTGTGCCCTGGCCTCTGAGTGTGTCCAAAATGTGCATTGTTCCCACCCCCTTTCACCTGTGAGGTCATCAGAAAGGGAATATCCTTTTGGTTACCTGAAACTACTGCTAATTAGATTCTAGTCTCAGTTAGCCATCTCTATTGATTAGACTGGAATAGCCAGTCCTTTGGACAAAAATGTAAACAAGCCTACACAATGTCATTGTCCTTTGATAAGGGTTAGAAATCTGTTACAGGGCATTCATTGGACAATTTCAAATGGATACAAAAGGTCTCCAACGTCCCTTTGCATCCCACTTTCTCCCCCGCATGCAAATCTAAGCTGCTATGGCATACAACATTTCAAGTAGTTATTCTCTCTAACATTCATATTTCATAGCCGCATGTTCTGATCTTCATATTGATGTCACCGGAACGCTGTGGGAACAGAGTAGATCAGTATGGTACCAAACACAGTCCAATTGTCATTTACTAAGCCATAGTTACAGAAAACATTCATTTCTTTATATACTGACATTGCGTTTAAACCAAGTAATAATTATCCTTTTTTGCGTTACGGGACCATTGCTTTTAAATGTATGTATGCGGGGAGAAACAGCACTGAATTGCATTGTGCATGTGAGGGTCGGTGGGGCACTCAGCGAGCAGCACTAAGCTGGAAGGGCATCTATGTGTGTGTGTGCCATGCCAGTATGATTTTGGGAAGGATCACTAAAAAGCTGACTGTGTTCTGTTTAACATTGTGTGTATGAGTTGCAGGGAATTTAGCTACTTTTCAAATATAAGTCTGTGTGTGATATTATACACATAAGTCCATGCATGATGGGCCACATGTACACACATACATACATATATATATATATATATATATACACACACACATAAGCACACATGTATTTTTCTGTTTTTAAACTGCAATTGCAAAATGTGTTTATACAGTGAATTTAATTCTCATACAGGAAGGAGGCTTCCAGCTGTGCTGTCGGAGCCTCCCTGTTTATTCTGCCTGTTTTGGGTTGAAGATGGGCTTTGTACAGGGTTCCAAATGCTAATAAATTAGTGTTTGTGTTAAACACTGTCTGCCTGTGTTTGAGGAAGGCTGACTATGTACCTTTTTTTTACAAAATAGTGCTGTGAGATTTTATTTCTAAGATGGAGTCTTGTCGCCCTTTACAAGATAGCATTGCGCAGATTCCAATTGCAAACAGATTCTGTCTTCGCCAATTATCCGGTTTTGACAGCAGGGAGCAGGGTTAAGGGTAGTGTAATGTTGTGTGTGTGGGCATCGGGAGCAGGGTTAGGGGTAGTGTAGTGTAGTGTGCGCAAGGAGCAGGAGCAGGGTGAGAGTAGTGTAGTGTGTGCAAGGAACAGGTTTAGGGGTGGTATAGTGTAGTGTGTGCTGGCAGCGGGAGCAGAGTTAGGAGTAGTGTAGTGTATAATGTAGTGTGTGCAGGGAGCAGGGTTAGGGGTAGTGTAGTGTAGTGTAATGTAGTGTGTGCAGGCAGCGGGAGCAGGGTTAGGGGTAGTGTATTGTGTGCTAGGAGCAGGGTTAGCAGTGGTATAGTGTAGTGTGTGCTGGCAGCGGGAGCAGAGTTAGGAGTAGAGCTGTAGTGTATACTGTAGTGTGTGTAGGGAGCAGGGGTAGTGTAGTGTAATGTACAGTAGTGTGTGCAGGCAGCAGGAGCAGGGTTAGGAGTAGTGTAGTGTGTGCTAGGAGCAGGGTTAGGGATGGTGTAGTGAAGTGTGTGTGAAGAGCAGAGATAGGGGTGATGTAGTGTAGTGTGTGGGCAGCAGAAGCAGGGTTAGTGGTAGTGTAATGTTGTGTGTGCGGGCATCGGGAGCAGGGTTAGGGGTAGTGTAGTGTAGTGTGTGCAAGGAGCAGGGTTAGGGTTAGTGTAGTGTAGTATGTGCAAGGAGCAGGGTTAGGGGTAGTGTAGTGTAGTGTGTGCTGTCAGCAGGAGCAGAGTTAGGAGTAGTGTAGTGTATGCAGGGAGCAGGGTTAGGGGTAGTGTAGTGTAGTTTGTGCGGGCATCAGAGGCAGGGTTAGGGGTAGTGTAGTATAGTTTGTATGGGCATCGGAGACAGGGTTAGGGGTAGTGTAGTATAGTTTAGTGTGTGTGGGGAGCAGGAGCAGGGTTAGGTGTAGTGTAGTGTGTGCAGGCATCGGGAGCAGGGTTAGGGGAAGTGTAGTGTAGTGTGTGTGGGCAGCGAGAGCAAGGCTAGTGTAGTATGTGCAGCAGGAGCAGGGTTGGGGGTAGTGAAGTGTGTGCAGGGAGAGGGAGCAGGATTAGAGGTAGTGTAGTGTGTACAGGGAGTGGGAGCAGGGTTAGGAGTAGTGTTGTGTGCGGGTAGTGGGAGCAGGGTTAGGAGTAGTGTAGTGTAGTATGTGCAGGGAGCGGGTGCAAGGTTAGGGCTAGTGGAGGACAAGGTTAGGGGTATTGGGATGCAGGCTTATGGTGAAGTACCTGTCCTATGCCCTGTCCATCCATGGAAGCTGTCTGCGATGCTGGAGAACAGATGGAGAAGGAGAACAGCACTCCAGAAGGTGAGTAATTAAGGACTTATTAGGCTAATTGAAAACTTCCAATTGCTTAATTAGTAATTAGGGAGACTGTCCAAAGGGGTCCAGAGCAGGTGCAGAAAATCTTTCCTTAAAATATGGATCTTAGAAAAAATTAGCCCTCCCTTGGAGGTGCCCAAAAAAAAACTTGAACGCAAAAAGAAATTAAATCAAAACCCTGCACCCAATTGAATACCAAAAATCTTGCACCTGTGGGAAAAACCCCACAGGTGCGAGATTTTTGGTAAACTCTCACCTAATTGGATATGCCCCCAAGGCATCTCTACCAGCATAGAAGAAATCAGTGTCAAGCACCTGAAGCCAGGACATGACGGTCATGGTATCTAAGTTGCTCATGAATGATGTTGTGCGTGCACAGTACCCACTGATATGTGCAGTTTATCAGCAATATCACTAACTGGAATGTGTCTGTCCTTCTGAATCAGACCTTCAATGCGGCACAAATTGTCATCTGTGGTGGACGTGCTTGGCTAGCCTGGTCACTGCTTATCTTGAACATCTGTCCTGACATTACCAATGGCAGTGCACCAAACCCAAACCTGTTTCCGTGACCTGATGTTATCACCGTACACCTCAACAAGTTGACAATGATTTTCATCTACTGACGTGCTCATTAGATGCATAAATCTGATCACACTACACACCTGAATGTTTGACCATGTTTCTGCCAGCCCCGCAATCTTACAACCGATGTTGGAACATTATGACTGCTATGAGGTGCAGTCTAATGTCTGTGAGGGGAAGTAGTGGTCTACCTGCTCTTGCATGCTGGGAAATTAGAATGAAATAGAGAACATTTCACACGTGAGAGGTCTTGTTAGCTTACTTATAAGGTGCGCTGATGTGGGGCTCATGTGCCCCACACACCCTGCACCCATTATAGATACTCCCCTGGCAACAGGTATGTAAATAGTATCAATGTGCATTTAATATAATTAATCAAGTCCCAAGAGGAAGAGATGGAGTACATGTTACAACAACATTTAGAAAGTGGGAGCTCCAGTCGTGGTGCAACTTCCAATGTGGCATTGTGACATTGCTATTATGCAGTAAGGAATAAATCCGCCTTTACTCTTTTGGAAAGTCCCTGGTGAGTGCACCTTATTTATTGTCCTGAATATATACAGTCAGGTCCATAAATATTGGGACATTGACAGAATTTTCAGATTTTGGCCTCTATTCACCGCCACAATGGTTTTGAAATGAAACAAACAAGATGTGCTTTAACTGCAGACTTTCAGATTTAATTTGAGGGTAAGTACATCCAAATCGGGTGAACGGTGTAGGAATTACAACAGTTTCAATATGTGCCTCCCACTTTTTAAGGGACCAAAAGTAATGGGGCTATCAACTCAAAAGCTATTTCATGGACAGGTGTGAGCTATTCCCTCATTATTTCATTATCAATTAAGCAGGTAAAAGATCTGGAGTTGATTCTAGGTGTGACATTTGCATTTGGAATCAGTTGCTATCAACTCTCAATATGAGATCCAAAGAGCTGTCACTATCAGTGAAGCAAGCCATCATTAGGCTGAAAAATCAAAACAAACCCATCAGAGAGATAGCAAAAACAGTAGGTGTGGAAAAATCAACTGTTTGGAACATTCTTAAAAAAGAAAGAACGCATCGGAGAGCTCAGCAACACCAAAAGACCCGGAAGACCACGGAAAACAACTGTGGTGGATGACAAAAGAATTATTTCCCTGGTGAAGAAAAACCCCTTCACAACAGTTGGCCAAAACAAGAACACTCTCCAGGCGGTAGGTGTATATGTGTCAAAGTCAACAATCAAGAGAAGACTTCACAAGAGTGAATATAGAGGGTTCACCACAAGATGCAAACCATTGGTGAGCCACAAAAACAGGAAGACCAGATTAGAGTTTGCCAAACAACTTGTAAAAAAGCCATTACAGTTTTGGAACAACATCCTATGGACAGATGAGACAAAGATCAACTTGTACCAGAGTGATGGGAAGAGAAGAGAAGGAAAGGAACTGCTCATGATCCTCATCAGTGAAGCATGGTGGTGGTAGTGCCATGGCGTGGGCATGTATGGCTGCCAATGGAACTGGTTCCCTTGTATTTATTGATGATGTGACTGCTGACAAAAGCAGCAGAATGAATTCTGAAGTGTTTCGGGCTATATTATATGCTCATATTCAGTCAAATACTTCAGAACTCATTGGACGGCGCTTCACAGTGCAGATGGACAATGACCCGAAGCATACTGCATAAGCAACTAAGGAGTTTTTTAAGGCTAAAAAGTGGAATGTTATGCAATGGCCAAGTCAATCCCCTGGCCTGAATCCAATTGAGCATGCATTTCACTTGATGAAGACAAAACTGAAGGGAAAATGCCCCAAGAACAAGCAGGAACTGAAGACATTTGCAGTAAAGCCCTGGCAGAGCATCACCAGGTATGAAACCCAGTGTCTGGTGATGTCTATGCGTTCCAGACTTCAGGCTGTAATTGCCTGCAAAGGATTTGCAACAAAGTATTAAAAAGTGAAAGTTAGATTTAGGATTGTTTAGTTTGTCCCATTACTTTTGGCCCATTAAAAAGTTGGAGGCACATATAGAAACCGTTGTAATTTCTACACCGTTCTCCTGATTTGGATGTAATTACCCTCAAATTAAATCTGAAAGTCTGCAGTTAAATCACACCTTGTTTGTTTCATTTCAAAGCCATTGTGGTGGTGAATAGAGGCCAAAATATGAAAATTCTGTCAATGTCCCAATATTTATGGACCTGACTGTATATATATTTGGGAGTAATCTAAATGCTCCAACTGTCAGTTTTTCTGACATTGTCAATAAGGAACCCTTTTGTGCAGTAGTCTATGGGGGATTTTTGGGAAGGCAAAACTCAAGGGTGGAATTTAGACTTGGGGTTTGTTTTATGAGGTAGCTATTGTGCCAGGGTATGTGCTTTTGGGGTTCAGGTGAATTAGAAAGTTGCAGTTTTCAAACTGTTACCTCAAGAATGCGCCATTATAAAGATAGGACTTTTCAACTTGTTGCGCAGCCGCAGTAGGAGTTTCCAGCAGGTCTAGTCATAGTGGCTTCACTTGGGTGCAGCAAGATGGCCATCGTTTGCGGGCGGTAGCAGGCAAAGCAGCGGTGGTGGGGACCTCAGCAGCAGCGGCAGGTCGCGGTTGTCAGCGTGGGACGTGGGTGTCAGTGGGGGTACAGTTGTTGGCAGCGGAGGGTCCAGCGGCAGCGGAGGATCCAGTGGCGGTGGTGGAGGGTCCGGCGGCGGTGAGAGCGTTGGCGGCAGGCATGGACCCAAGAGGATTCAGACTCTGCCAGTCATTATGCCGAATATGGCAGGGGCTCCCATTTCAAAAATGGCACCTCTACGCTATTTTTGAAATTCAAAGATGGCCGCCGCTAGCCAATGATGGCTTGCGGCGGCCATCTTTGAATTTTAAAATGGGCACCGCTGCCGTACTCAGCAGAATGGCTGGTGGGGACTAGATCCTTTCAGATCAATGCCCGTCGCCGACACCTGAACAGGTGCCGGTCCCACAGCTGCCACCGCCGATGACGTCGCGAGCCGTGATTGGCTCGCGACGGTCATCTTTGATTTTCAAAGATGGCCACCATGAGCCAATCATGACTCGCGACGTCATTGGAGGCGGCAGCACCTGCAGAGGACCATTAAAGCCCTGGGGAAGTGGCAGCCACCCCCCATGTGAAGACGCCAGAAGCCCTGGTGGGTGGGCGCCCGCCAGGCAAAGACGCCGAAGCCTTGGTGGGTTGGCGCCTGCCAGGCAAAGACGCCAAAGCCCTAGCGGGTTGGCACCCGCTGGGCAAAGACACCGGAAGTCCTAGTGGGCGGCGGCCATTCAAAAGAGCTGACACAGGCTGCTGCCCACTAGGTGAAGAGGCCGAAGCCCTGGCGGGTTGGTGCCCGCCGAGCAAAGAACCGGAAGTCCTAGTGGGCGGCGGCCATGAAAAAGAGCTATTACAGGCTACCGCCCACTAGGCGAAGACACCGAAGCCCTGGCAGGTTGGCGCTCGCCAGGCAAAGATGCCGGGAAGTCCTAGTGGGTGGCAGCCACAAAGAAGAGCTATCACAGGCTGCTGCCCACTAGGTGAAGATGTCGTAGCCCTGGCAGGTTGGCGCCCGCCAGATGAAGATGCCTAAGTCCTGGGATGGCGGCGGCCCTGCAAAAGAGCTTAAAGGCCGCCGTCCCCCAGGTGAAGACCAGTAAAATAAAATATTACAATATTAAAGTGTGTTGTGTTGTTTTAATATTATTTTTACAGGTGGACTACAGGTGGCAGTGGGCCCTAATGCCCAGCATGCTGGTACTTGTGGTTTTCCACATACCAGCATGCAGGGAGATGTGCTGGGACCTATAGTTCACCTGCAAAAGAAAATGTTCTTTAAAATGCACTACACAACACAATCAACCCAGCACCCACCACCCAGGGGTGCTGGGGATAGCCCCAGGCTATCAGCTTGGGCCTGGGGTGCCCTGAGGAGGGGGACCCCTTTATTGGGGGGGTCCCCAGCTCCTCAGGGATTCCGCAGCCTGTTCTGGAAATACAGGGGGGAAAATGCATAGGGCTCCCCCTGTATTTCCCAGAACCAGCATCAGTCTCCGTCTAGCGGGGGGGTTATGCCACAGCCAGGGGAGCCCTTTCACCGGGTACCCCAGCCACAGCATCACCCCTGACAGCTAGTCAGCCCAGACTGGAGATCCCTGGGGAGTTGGGGACCCCCCCAATAAAGGGGTCTCCCTCCTCAGGGCTCCCCAGGCCCAGGCTGATAGCCCGGGGCTATCCCCGGCACCCCTGGGCGGTGGGTGCCAGGTTGATTATGTATAGTGTGGTGCATAAGAAAATATAAATATTGTCTGTTGCAATAGTACTAAAGGTCCCAGCAGGTATCCCCTCCATGCTGGTACTTGGAGAACCACAAGTACCAGCAGGCGAGGTATTAAGGGCCTGCATGCATCTATAGTACCCTATACAGTAGGTTCTCAAAAGCCTGGTGCTGGTTGTGCTTAACACAGGGGACCCCTACATTATTTGTCCCCTGTATTTAGCACAACCAGTACTGAGGCTACAAATCCCATGGCTGGTTGTTTTCTGTGGGGGGAGGCTATGTTTTTTTTTTTTTTTTACACTTTCAATTTTTAAAATAAATGCGTAGATCTCACTGCTGCATTCGTCCATCTGTGACTTATTGATTTGATTTTCTCAGATGTATACTCACTTCCAGTTAGCCGTCTGTCACCCACTGATGCCCCTTTTGCACTGCACCGCTGCTGCTGCTACCCCACACGCCTACAGCCATCTCGCACTCTGCACCTCCCAAACCCATACCTCCCAACATTTAAATATGTTGAAGAGGTACAGGTCGCGCACCTGAAAAGTGGGCATAGCTTGCTGTAAAAGGGGCGGATCCTTGTGGCCTCCCCCGATTTTGTTACTTTGGGGGCGTGCCCAGCACTATCCGAGACGCTGGCCAGCCCCCAGGCTCTTCCTACACAAGAGAACAGATGCCGTGCACATGCGCACGGCATCTGTTATTCTCCTGCACACCCGCTTGCTGTAAAAGGGGTGGAGCCTCGTGGCTTCCCCCATTTTAGTCACTTTGGGGCCATGCCCAGCACTCTCAAAGATGCTGGTCAGCCCCTAGGCTCTCCCTACACAAGAGAACAGATGCGCACAGCATGTTCTCCTCTTGCACACCCGCTGCTCTGCATAGTGCTGCCCCAACTTCCCCCCCATTGCGGGACACTGTGGCCTGCAGGCAGGACAGTCCCAGAAAAACGGGACTGTCCCACTGGAAGCGGGACAGTTGGGAGGAATGCAAACCAACCTCCTGTGTGCGGTCCCCTCTTCCACCCCCTGTCACCCACTGATGCCCCCTTTGCACTGCACTGCTGCCACTGCTCTGCACCACTGCTGCTGCCGCTACCCCACATGCCTACAGCCGTCTCGCACTCTGCACCTCCCAAACCAACCTCCTGTGTGTGGTCCCCTCTTCCACCCCCTGTCGCCCGCTGATGCCCCCTTTGCACTGCACTGCTGCCACTGCTCTGCACCACTGCTGCTGCCGCTACCCCACATGCCTACAGCCGTCTCGCATTCTACACCTCCCAAACCAACCTCCTGTGTGCTGTCCCCTCTTCCACCTGCGTTAGAGTACCATTTTGTTGCCCTTCTCCCCTGCAGGTAGCCCGGTTTTCTCATCCAAAGCCTGATAGTTAATAAATTTTAAAAAAGCTGTGAAATTCCATAGACAAAAAACCTTACGTTTTCATATGTCCTATTAAGGCTGCTTAGACATGATCTGAAAATTCACAAAACCGATTGATTTTCTGCCACTCAAACTTCAAAAAGCAATGAAATTATGATCATTAAGGCTGATGCCTTAATGGACATGTTCCTTGTGCAATACAGATATGGTATGCCATCACACCATGTGGTTAATGGCAGACTCAGCACTCTCACAGAATGAGATTGCTGTTTCTCACAAAATGGTGGAGCTGCTAATTCACAGAATTGTGTGCTCATTTAATATTTCATTAAAGTATAATTTTGTGAAGTTCAACTCTTACATTAATGTCAGTATGTAAACTGCCAAGCCACATCTCCTGGCGTAAACCAGGCACGTATAATACCGGTTACTCCTGGCGTCAACCCAGTGTATATACAACTGTTCTCTCCTTGGACAAAATGTAATAAGGTCCGAGTTTTGAAAATGTGCAAGTTTAGAGCCATACTCACACAACTTTAAAACTCACCCTACTGTATGTAATAAAGTGCAATTTTTAACTTGCACATATTACTTAAATCTTGCATAAAAAATAGACCAAATGCAGGCTAGCGGGTATAGCCTGAGCAGGTGCAAGTTAAACAGAGGCATGCACAGATTGGTGAGATATGTGCATGCTTCTGTGTTTTAAAAAAACATAAAAAATGTAAGATTAATAAAAATGATGTGGGGTCCCCCTTTAAAAGCACAACCAACACTGGGCTTCTCTGAACAAAGGCTTTGGCACAGTGCCAAAGTCTTTGCACTCACTGTGCAGCGCCATCTTCCAGAAGATTCCACTGGCAAGATGGCGCTGTGGTGGAGGAGAGAGCTGCTTTCTGGAGCAAGGTAAGTATTCTATGGGTGCATGGTGTACGGTGCAGGACCATGCACCCACTATGCATAGTTCCAAATGTTGGAGTGAAGTCCTTAACCGTGTGTGTCCCTTATTATGTGGGAGGCAGATATTAAGATGCCATCTTTCATGGACATCTCGGCACAGGGGCCGGGACAGATGAGGTTGTAACCAGGAAAGATGAGCATTTTACCTCAACTTGAGATTTGAACTTGGCGGGAAGATCTGAGCAAAACTGAATCGTACATCTCTAATTAAGACTAATTTACACCCATGATCTTTAATATGTTAATACTTTGATCATTATTATAGCTTATTTATTCAAATATTTAGACAGTATCTACCATTTTTGCTTTGTGTATGCCAATATTTTTTTCTACAGGCTGTGAAATTGCTTAATTCTGTTTGGACAATGACATTGAAATGCATTCTGTTGTGCTGTGTTTCATTTTCTGTGTGACTCATCCTGCTTAGCAATTGCTGCAGGCTGTTAGAATATAAATCTCCCAGGGTGCTTTCTCTCAGCCAATGAATGCTCAGCCCATGCATTTCAATGTGAAATGCTGTGAATGAGCTGTCATTCGGGAAGTACTGTCCTTAGAGGATGGTACTTATGTCTGTGGGTCTGAGTATTTCATTTTTTTGTTTTCTGAAGACAGTCGATGTCTACATGGAAAGAAGAGGACCAGGACCTGGGGTAGGTGAGTATATATTATTTTTACAGGTACTGAACAGATGATTCTACTGGAGAAGGGGACAGACCGGCGCTAGGAACAAGGTAAGTATGTAGTGTGAGTACAGGTGAGTTGGAGTGAGTGAGTGAATGAGTGAGTGTATGTATGTATGTGTAAGAAAATATTAAAAACTTCAGTGTGTGTCCTGTGGTAATTTTAATTTCTCTTTTACAAATGATCTCGAGGTACCTGCAGTCGCTTTATGCTCCGCATGCTGGTAGTTGTGGTTCTCCAAGTACCCTCATGCGGGGAAGGTTTGCTGGGAGCTCTAGTTCTCCTGTAAAAGACAATATTATTTTATCTATTTTTTACACACTCAATCTGGCACCCACTGCCCGGGGGTGCCAGGCATAGCCCGGCTATCAGCCCAGGCCTGGGGTGCCCTGGAGAGAGGGAACCCCTTTATTGGGGGTTCACATCTTCCCAGGGATCCCTGGCCTTGGCTGACTAGTGTGGGGAGATAATGCTTTGACCGGTGGACCCCGTGAAGTGAGTCCCATAGCTGTGGCATTACACCCCTGATAGAAAGAGTCATGTGCTGGTTGTGGATAATATGGGGGACTCCTACTCATTTTGTCCCCGTATTTCCACATTCAGGACAGGCTCACTGAGCCTAGTGCTGGTTGAAGAAAATACGGCAGAACCCTATGTCTTAATTCCTCCGTATTTTCACATCCAGGACTGGCTCAGATAAGCCTGGTGCTGGTTGTGTTTTAGAGAGGGACCCCACATCATTTTTTTACACCTTTCAAGGTTTATTTTTTCACACAGAAGCCTTCACGGATCTCACTGATCTGTGAAGGCTTCTGTTTAACTCGCATCTTCTAATGAAAGTCGCATTACAATGTGTGAGTTTACCGGCAGTATTTGTGAGTTTTCGGGACAAACTTGCACCTTCCAATTGTGCAAGATTGCCCATGTTTGTCCCGCACAAAAGACTTGCACCCTATTTGGCCCCTGGTGTAAAAGTTTGCATACTGTATGTTACAATTGCAAAGGTGTATTCATCTGTCTTCTTGTTATTTACAATCAATTAACAGTTCTTGATACCTGTGTTTTGATACCCTGTAATGCATAAATTAATCCTCAAACACTCCTGATTAATACAATCTGTTCATGTATATTTATTGCATTTTCTATATTGTGGTGAGTTCATCCATTCAATTCTTTATCTGTATAGAAAAATGTGTAATACAGAATTTAGCTGTGCTGTGAATTTTCACTATATTTATGTAAAATCATAGCAATGGCAAGTGTTTATATTAATCTATTAATCTAGCAAATTTACATTTATTCATTGGTTTAATAATCTGCATTAGATGTACACTTTTGTAGCAGATTGTCATCTACTTCATCTGTTTTATTTATACTTGCTTTGTGTGCTATCACTTCTGTTAATAATTATATAATAAAAGTTACACTTTAAAATGTAATAAAGCCATAAATGAGCCTCAGAGAGTGTTCTTTATCTAGCTATTGAAATCCATCCTATGAATTATACTATACCTTCTGTGTTTGTGACCATTTACCTGTTTATACTGCAATAAAATCTACCAATTTCATTGCAGCTTTACTGTAGCTCTCTATGTTACAGATCCAGTTACAGATGTGTCCACATTAGGGGTGTGCACCGGCCACTTTTCGTGTTTTGTGTTTTAGTTTTGGATCTGGATCTTTCTTCGTGTTTTGGATCTGGATTGATTTTGCCAAAACCACCCTTCGGTGTTTTGGGTTCTGGGTTTTGTGTTTTGGATCTGTATTTTTTTTTAAAAAAAGCATAAAAACAGCTAAAATCACAGAATGTGTTGATTTTTCTGCTCCTATGCTATTATTAACCTCAAAAACCTTAATTTCCACTCATTTCCAGTTTATTCTGAACACATCACACATCACAATAGTGTTTTTATGTCCAAAAGGTTGCACCGAGGTAGATGGATGACTATGCTAAGCGACACGAGTGGGCGGCACAAACACGTGGCCCATCTAGGAGTGACACTGCAGTGGCAGACAGGATGGCAGTTTGAAAAACTAGGCCCCAAACAGTACATAATGCAAAGAAAAAAAAGAGGTACAAGATGGAATTGTCCTTGGGCCCTCCCACCCACCCTTATGTTGCATAAACAGGACATGCACACTTTAACAAACCAATCATTTCAACGCCAGGATCTGCCACACGACTGTGGCTGAAATGAATGGTTCGTTTGGGCCCCCGCAAAACAAGCTGGCAATTAATCTGGCCCTGCACAAACTGGCTCTACGGAGGCAAGATGTCGTCCTCATCCTCCTCATTCACCGATTCCTCACCCTCTTCAGTGTTGTGTGCATCCTCATCCTCACAGAGTATTAATTCGTCCCCGCTGGAATCCACCACCACAGGTCCCTCTGTACGTTCTGGAGGCTGGTCTCCCTGGAAAAGTTGATAATTCATTTTTATGAACATCATCTTCTCCACATTTTGTGGAAGCAACCTCCTACGCCTTTTGCTGACAAGGTTCCCGGCTGCACTAAACACTCTTTCGGAGTGCACACTGGAGGGGGGGCAACTCAGGTAAAATAGAGCCAGTTTGTACAGGGGCCTCCAAATTGCCTCTTTTTCCTGCCAGTACATGAACGGGCTGTCTGACATGCCTACTTGGATGCTGTCACCGATGTAATCCTTTAACAGACAGACGCACGCTGGTCGCTGCTGCTTTGAGGATGCAGGTGCGGCTACAGCCCACACAATTCACAAAGACAGGAAAAAAAAGAAGAATTTTTTTATTGTTTGTGGAGCGCACTTTGAGGGTTACACCACCCTTTAACAGACAGACGCACTCTTGTCGCTGCTGCTTTAAGGATGCAGGTGCGGCTACAGCCCACACATTTCACAAAGACAGAAAAAAAAAAGAAGAATTTTTTTATTGTTTGTGGAGCGCACTTTGAGGGTTACACCACCCTTTAAGAGACAGACGCACGCTTGTCGCTGCTGCTTTAAGGATGCAGGTGCGGCTACAGCCCACACATTTCACAAAGACAGAAAAAAAAAGAAGATTTTTTTTATTGTTTGTGGAGCGCACTTTGAGGGTTAACACACCCTTTAACAGACAGATGCACGCTTGTCGCTGCTGCTTTAAGGATGCAGGTGCGGCTACAGCCCACACATTTCACAAAGACAGAAAAAAAAAGAATTTTTTTATTGTTTGTGGAGCACACTTTGAGGGTTACACCACCCTTTAACAGACAGACACACGCTTGTCGCTGCTGCTTTAAGGATGCAGGTGCGGCTACAGCCCACACATTTCACAAAGACAGAAAAAATAGAAGAATTTTTTTATTGTTTGTGGAGCGCACTTTGAGGGTTACACCACCCTTTAACAGACAGACACACGCTTGTCGCTGCTGCTTTAAGGATGCAGGTGCGGCTACAGCCCACACATTTCACAAAGACAGAAAAAAAAGAAGAATTTTTTTATTGTTTGTGGAGCGCACTTTGAGGGTTACACCACCCTTTAACAGACAGACGCATGCTTGTCGCTGCTGCTTTGAGGACAGTATCATATGCAGTGACAGTAGACATGTCAGAAATTGTTGGGACGTCCTTCAGTCCTGTTAAATCGTAAATAAACCTTTTAATACATTCCTTCCTATAAACCTCTAAGACAAAACCTGCCTATAAACCTCTAAACACAATGCTAATTGCGTACGCAGTTTAACCACAAATAAAGACAGGAGTGGAATCTGTGTTTCCAACGCACAAGTATTATTCAGGTAAAAGTACAGTCAGTTACACGCAATCTATACATACACTAGTTAGGCGTAAAAGGAAATAATACAGACCAAGTTTGGTTATACATACGCTGCGCCTCTGGACCCAGAGATAGACTTCTGACTAGATATCTTCAGCTCACCCAAAATTCAGCATGAACTAACTAACCAGTGTTTGGACACATGTATTTATTCCCCCCCCCAGACTGAAACAGGACAAAGGGGAAACTTCCTGCTGATCTCATTGGTTCCCAGAGGAGGAGCATATGTAACGACACATTTAACAGGTTGTTTCAAATAGACTTTTCCTGCCTCTAACAGCCGGGGTCTTTCTGGTAACGCCTCCTGTAACATTCCATCAACTAAAACATTTTGTTGCTTATAAGTTCTGCGATCCATAACTTGAGTTTGCATGATGCGATCTCTCCACCGATAACACCGGGATTCTGTAAAAAGCGTAGGCATCAGAACGAGATCAAACATACCTTGCTTATCATATATAATACCTTAGATATCAAAAACCTCTATTTCTTAGCATTTAAACTAACTTAACCAACTTGAATCATACATTTTGATGCTTATGGAACCTTATGTGCGAATATGTAGTGTGTGGGTATTTGGGGTTTGATATAAGGACGCAAGTTATTAATAGGTGAGATTTAAGTGCATAATCTCTCATACACGAAGTGAACCTCCAGCAGTGTGGATGGCTGAGGGTTGTAATTCGACATGCCCTCTGTCAGCAGGCCCCCACCTGCTGTGTTCAAAGGAAAACAAAACCTCTTTTGTTCTCACAGACACTTGTGTGAAGTGCAAATGTATTATCACCTCAAACTATGGGATTAGGAGACATCTTGTCTAGTATTCAGGCAAATCCAATTGTGTAGATATTATATTACAATTGCCACAACTATACTTTATCTGCATCCCGGGATTCCCAATTTGTATGTAAAAATACCCATTGTCTCTCCTTATCTACTTAGAAAGCTGGTTTTCCCATTGCCCTTGGTGTTAACAAAAACATTGCCATCTGTTCTTAGTTAATGGGTTATAACTTGAATTAATGCTGACCACACAAAATGGTGTCTTGTGATCTCATTTCCAAAATGGCGTCGCTGCGATTAAATTTTAAACTGAACTTGTCTCATTCAATTATTCAGCTTTGACAGTCCGGACAAGATGTCCAAACTGGCCCTTGACTTATGACACAGGCGCACGCTTGGCGCTGCTACTGTGTTGGTGCACGTGCGGCTACATCGCACACAAGTCACAAACACATTAAAAAAATAGTTTTTTATTTTTTGGAGCACTTTGGGGGTTACACCACCTTTTAACAGACAGACGCATGCTTGTCGCTGCTGCTTTGAGGATGCAAGTGTGGCTACAGCCCACACAATTCTCAAAGACAGGAAAAAAAAGAAGAATTTTTTTATTGTTTGTGGAGCGCACTTTGAGGGTTATACCACCCTTTAACAGACAGACGCACGCTTGTCACTGCTGCTTTAAGGATGCAGGTGGAATCTAGATCCGATTTGGAACCGGGGACACACTACCTCCATCAATTGTCTAAATCCCACTGCACTAATGGCGGATACCGGATGCACGTCTAACACCAACATTGCAGTCAAGGCCTCAGTTATACGTTTTGCTTCTGGATGACTGCTGTCGTACTTCATCCTCCTCGCTAAGGACTGTTGGAGGGTCAATTGTTTAGTAAAAGTAGTGGTGTTCCTACTTCCTCTCTGGGATGATGAACAACTCCCAGCAGCAGCAACAGCACTAGGAGGAAGTGGTTCTTGATCTTTCCCTATTTTATTTTTATCGGAGAAAGTTTGGTCCTCCATTTATGTTATATTGATATATACGTGCGGCTAAGGTGCACACAAACACAGAAAATATTTTTTTATTTTTGCTGGAGAGTAGTGCATTTTGTGGGTTACACTACCCTTTAAGATATGAGCCAGCCGGCTCTTTACTTATGGGACACAGGCTCATGCTTGGCACTGCTCCTTTGTTGATGCACATGCGGCTACAGTGCACACAATTCACAAACACAGAAAATATTTTTTTATTTTGTTTGGAGTGCCCTTTGGGGGTTACAGCACCCTTTAGCGGTCAATCCAGCCGGCCCTTTATTTATGGGACACAGGCGCACGCTTGGCACTACTTTGTTGATGCATGTGCGGCTACTGCGCACACAATTCACAAACACAGAAAATATTTTTTTATTTTGTTTGGAGTGTACTTTGGGGGTTACAGCACCCTTTAACAGACAAGCCAGCCGGCCCTTTACTTATGACACAGGCGCACGCTTGGCACTACTTTGTTGATGCACGTGCGGCTACTGCGCACACAATTCACAAACACAGAAAATATTTTTTTATTTTGTTTGGAGTGTACTTTGGGGGTTACAGCACCCTTTAATGGTCAAGCCAGCCAGCCGGCCTTTTACTTATGACACAGGCGCACGCTTGCCACTACTTTGTTGATGCACGTGCGGCTACTGCGCACACAATTCACAAACACAAAAAAATATATTTTTTTATTTTGTTTGGAGTGCCCTTTGGGGGTTACAGCACCCTTTAGCGGTCAATCCAGCCGGCCCTTTATTTATGGGACACAGGCGCATGCTTGGCACTACTTTGTTGATGCACGTGTGTCTACTGCGCACACAATTCACAAACACAAAAAATTATATTTTTTTATTTTGTTTTGAGTGCCCTTTGGGAGTTACAGCACCCTTTAACGGACTAGCCAGCCGGCCTTTTACTTATGGGACACAGGCTCATGCTTGGCACTACTTTGTTGATGCATGTGCGGCAACTGCACACACAATTCACAAACACAAAAAAATATATTTTTTTATTTTGTTTGGAGTGCCCTTTGGGGGTTACAGCACCCTTTAGCGGTCAATCCAGCCGGCCCTTTATTTATGGGACACAGGCGCACGCTTGGCACTACTTTGTTGATGCACGTGTGTCTACTGCGCACACAATTCACAAACACAAAAAATTATATTTTTTTATTTTGTTTTGAGTGCCCTTTGGGGGTTACAGCACCCTTTAATGGACTAGCCAGCCGGCCTTTTACTTATGGGACACAGGCTCATGCTTGGCACTACTTTGTTGATGCATGTGCGGCAACTGCACACACAATTCACAAACACAAAAAAATATATTTTTTTATTTTGTTTGGAGTGCCCTTTGGGAGTTACAGCACCCTTTAGCGGTCAATCCAGCCGGCCCTTTATTTATGGGACACAGGCGCACGCTTGGCACGACTTTGTTGATGCACTTGCGGCTACTGCACACACAATTCACAAACACAAAAAAATATATTTTTTTATTTTGTTTGGAGTGCCCTTTGGGGGTTACAGCACCCTTTAACGGACAAGCCAGCCGGCCTTTTACTTATGGGACACAGGCGCACGCTTGGCGCTGCTCATTTGTTGATTCACGTGCAGCCACAGTGCACACAATTCACAAACACAGAAAAAATATATATTTTTTTTAGCACTTGGGGGAGCACCCCTGACGGACAGAGCACCCCCTGGAGAACACTACAGCACCCCTTTAGGACTGGGACACTGCACAGGACTTTGGAGTGGACACAGCCCCTATGGACAACTGACTGCACAACACAGTCCAGCCAGCCCCTATGGACTTTGAAGTAGTGGACACAGCCCCTATGGACAACAGCAGCACAGCGCAGCACAGCACAGCACAGCACAACACTACACTGCACTACACTACACTACACAGCCCAGCCAGCCCTAACTCCAACCCTCCGTCTTCACTGTCCACAGCCGAGTGAGAAAATTGCGCTGACGCGGGTACCTTATATAGGATCCAAAACCCGCGAGACCCGGAAGGCGGGATGATGACGTTTTGCCTCGATTTCAGATCCGAGTCAGGCGGGAAAAGTCGAGCCTGACTCGGATCGGCCTCGGATCGGGGGGGCTCGGGGGGGGGGTTCAGATTTCAGAAATCCGAACCCGCTCACCCCTAGTCCACATACATCTATCCTCAATGTGCTACAAGTTGTGCTACATACAATACTGCGGGAGCTCCGTGTGACTCGGTAGCACCAAGCATCTTTTTGTGCAATTTTTACCTTCAAATGGGTATTATTCGCACAGCGATGCAAATAGGATGCACAAGCAGCTTCTGCTGATTAAAATTATATGGGGCATGCCTATATTCTGTGTGCAACTGCTGGTGTATTTGCAGACGAAATGCTATGTTACAGTGGGGGCGATTCAATTCAATGCAAATTGAATAGCACTGGGAGCGAGCTCCCGGAGCTATTCAATTCAGTGCGCTGTTTGGGCGGGCTAAGGATTTTTTCTCGCACACCCTGGGGATGGGAGGAGAAATCTGACCAAAGTGCTGGGCGCACAGCTGTTTTTCTGCTTAGCGCGGCGGTAACAGCCACACGCCCGGCACTTTGGTCAGAGAATGCTGGTTAACGCGCCTTAACACCTTTGTTAAGGCGCGATATACAGCATTCTCCAACCACACAGCGCAATGAATTGAATAGCTCTGGGAGCTCGCTCCCGGCACTATTCAATTCGTGTTGAATTGAATCTCCCCCAAGTGTCAGCTACTGTGACATTGTAACGTAGCATATCGTTTGCAGATGCACCCACATTCACACACAGAATATAGGCATGCCGCATATCATTTTAATTAGCAGAAGCTGCGTGTGGATCCTATTCACATTGCTGTGCGAATAAGACACATTTGAAGGTAAAAATCTGCAAAAAAATATGCTAGGCGTTACCGAGTCATGCCATGGCATGGCAAGTCTGGAAGGGCTGTTTAACATGCAAGGAGGCTAGATGAATGGGGACACATCTCTACATAAGGCCCCAGCAAGGTAGATGGTGCAACAGGTAGTTACGGTTACAACAGTAAATTAAGCTGAAGGCAGGGAGGGTACAATACAAAGAATGCAGTGTGTCTACAGAAGTGCCATTTATAGGGGTAGACCATACCCAGAATGTCTACGATCAGGGCAGGCAGCACAGAATTAAAACTGAAAAACAGGACAAGGTCGACGGCAGACAGGATTTGATTGAACAATTTGGGAAACTAATGAAAACATAGGATCAACAATCAATATCATATAAAGCGCAGATTAGGACTGCTTCCAAAACAAATGATCTGGCGTTTCAGGAAGCAGTTTACAGTTTTGAGGTAAAAGGCATCAGATGTTGATAAATCATTACGCTCAGCCAGTTAAGTACTTCTGAGATTCAGGTCTGCACAGATGTTATAAGAGTTATACCCCTTACAGACTTAAGATCTGTGAAAATAGACTTGGCAAGTTGCCAGGTCTCAGTCCGACCCTGGTAAAGACCAGGGTCATGGACCTGGGACTTAGTCTCGGGTTGTTGCATTCACAGATATAAAAAACCTGGGTCGATGTGCACTCACGTGCAAAAACCAGGGTTTTTACTCTATGGACCTAAATCAGTAAGGATCACTATTTCAATTGCTGCTCCATAATCACACGCAAATCCACTGAGAAAATATGCTAATAATTGCAATCGTGTCCACATCCCCACATGTGGTGCCCACATCCCCTTACGTACATCCGTAATACTTAATAGTAAAACCATTGGTACCATCGAGTACCATCGGTCCCTCACGCAAAATTAAAGCAGCCGTGACCTTACTTAGAAATTGTTAACTTCATTGCACGCAGTGGGAGCTCAAGCTGCGTATCCTATCGTAATGGCTAATTTATGCACGCCCATGCAACGCCATTCAAACGCACTGGCATGCCTGTGTTTCAACGGCCACCCACCCATCACCACCCACAAATGGTACTTCCTGTCAATCACTCTGCAAATGGTCTGCGTAGCTACTGTGATCGCAGTCCCAATCGCAGTGGCCGGTTTGCGCACACACACTGCACAGTACACAACAATTGGCCGACTGCATACATATTAGCAGTTGCGATCCTTGCTGAATCAGGCCCTATGTGCGAAAGGGGTATAACATGACTGCAGCAAACTGTGAATTGAGCATGTGACATGCAGTGAAGTATGAAGAGATAACAGTTTAAGCTAGATTCATAAAAAAATCATTTTAAAATAAAATAATAAAAATAATAAATATTTAATTTTGCTGTTAGATATGTCATGGGGCCTGTTAGATATGTCTGTCATGCTTCAGACACTTAAAACCACCTTTTTGCCTCTTCGGTGCCTGTCCAGGCTAGCGTTGAGGTCTGCTCGTACTATGCATCACCGCTGGATAGCACAGAGGTCCACTCATGCAGCACATCGCTCCAGGCTTGTGCTGAGGTCTACTCCTGCCCCGTCTGCTCAGTGTCCTGTCACTGAGCATGGATCTGGCTCTCTGCAGTCACTTGCTCACAGCGTGTCTCCCCAGCATGATGGTATACAAACTGCACGCCAGAGTTCCTTCCAGAACAAGTGTAGGGGTGCAGCCATGTTGAACTCTGTCATCTATCTTTCCTCTACCACTCAGAGTGCTGCTCTCAGACCAGCTGACCGCAGCATCCAATCCCTGAGGATCATTCCCTATAAATTCCATTTCCTATATTATCAAAAAATAACAGTAGCGCACCTGGGAATGATTTAGCTGCTTCCGTGGTAACTATTTAACAAATAGAAAGATAATAGTATCAAGTATGAAGGAAGCACTTACCTAAATTGTGAAATAAAACATATGTATTTGTGACCGAATGGTTGGACACAATTAGCAACAAATGTAATAATGGAATTGATATGCGTCAAAACAAATTATACCTAGATGACCACCAAATATATAAGTGTAAATAAATGAAATAAAATAAATTAAATAAATAAAATATAAAATGAATAGAATAAATATTATGAATGGACGATGTTTAAAAATACTAATAGACACAGGCTGTGCTAGTAGTGATGTATATACTCTTTTATCCGGGTGAATTTGTGTGCCCGCTGCTGTGGTGCAAATGCAGCGGGTGCTGTCCCTAGCTTACTATAAGACTTGGTCAGACGTGGAGTCTCTGATCCTCTCTCCGTCGCCGCTGATGCTTTTGCCGGCTCTCAGTAAGGATTGCAGGTTAACACTCTGTCCCGTCTTCTTGTGCGGCGTGGATGTCTGACTTTAAATTTTGCAGGGCCGGCGTCCTTCCCGGCTTGCGGCTCTAAGCGAAGAGAGCCGTCGGCAGTGGTGTGTGAAAAGGCTCCAACGCGTTTCATCCGTTACCGGATTAAGAAACTGTATGAAATGCTCAATGCTTAATTTATTTAATATTCGTACGTGCTAGGCCTTAATTGGTTATGTGTATCTTAACCATAATATTGACACTATTCAGTGTTATCTTTCTGTTCCCATGTAGAATTCTAACATAATTGCTCATCTAGCCTTCACCTCTGACTATTGCAGACAAATGCTATCTTGATTTAACTCCTTTTGTTTATTAAAACTGAGACTTGCTGTCTGCTGTTCTGCACATATTAAAACTTGACACATTTAAAACCCATAATCCTTATTGCTAACATATTAAACAAGATGGCTGCTACATCAGACACAGATTTGCTTACTTTAAAGAGAAAAGGGAAGGCCTTATCCTCTCTAGGCCTGAGGCCATTCGACAAATACGGCCTTCTGCAACTCACACAACTAATTTATATATTCTTAATTATTTCTATATACTTTAAATTGCAGTGTAAGAAAATAAAATAACATAAGCATGCATATATTTGTGAATTGCTGACAGAATATGTACAGTCCACATATTCCTGTGTTATGAATGGGAATCCAGAAAAATGCAGGGGTTTCTTAAAGCAATGCAAAATACAGTTTGAGCTCCAACCCAGCAATTTTCCTACAGACTGTACACATGTGGCATGTATAATCTTCCTGTTATCAGGATCTGCCTTGGACTGGGCTGATCTGATCCCATCCAAACATCTTACAAGGAGTTCATCACAGCATTCTTCCAAATCTTTGACGAGCCTTGGAGAGTGTCATCTGTATCTTCAGACCTCCTACGTCTATGCCAGGGTTCAAATTCTGTAGGCCATTATCTGGTGCAGTTTCAAATACTGGCATCAGAGCTCTCTTGAAATTATGGAGCATTCTGTGCAGCCCTCTGGAATGGCTTATCGGATAAAATTAAAGATGTTTTTGTTACCCATGATATTCCGGAAAAGTTAGAGGACTTGATCTCTCTGTGCACTAAGGTGAACTTACATTTTAAAGAATGAGCTATTGTCAGAGGAAGATTCGAACATCTTAAATCTCAGACTACAGTCCTGCCTCAGTCAGTTTCTCCCCCCATATAGGAATTAATGCAAATCAACTTTTCTCGCCTATCTCAGGAAGAACGCCAAAGATGACAGTCTGAGAGTCTCTGCAAGTACCTTGGTGCTCTTTCTCAACTCAACTCAACAATTGTCCCAAGTCTGGGAAACTCCCGCTCCTCACTCGGCAAGGAAAGTCTAAGTAAGGAGTAGTTCATTCCTCTCCAAAGAAAACCGATTGCACTCTCAGTTCCTCTTCAAGTAGACAAGCACTTCAAGCAAGTCTCTGGACTGTTGTATTTAGGTGCAGCTGGCAACTTTGTCACATCTGAAATAGTCCAGCGATGGACATTACCTACCAAGAGTCTGCCTTATCCTATCTATCTCACAGTGGATGATGTAAGCTGCAACCCGCTAGGTCAAGATTGGTGCTCTGCACTCTGAACTTTTACATTTTCTTGTCATACCCAGGGCCTCACATGCCATAGTTCTGGGCTTGCCCTGGCTCCATCTGCATAATCATCAAATTGACTGGGGAACCTCACAAATTACCACATGGGGAGCTTCCTGCTTTGGTTCAAGTCTTCAAAAGGTTCATCCAGTATATTCTGCAGTACCGTCTCATCCGGATACACCTCCTCCTCCTTATCACGAATTCACTGATGTCTTCAGTGATGTATTTCCGCCTCACTGTGTATGGAATTGTCCAATTGATTTAATCCCTGGGAAATCTCCACTATCGCTTCCAGAAACAAAGGCCATGACTGACTATATCCAAGAGAAGTTGGAAAAAGGGTTCATCCACCCTTCCACCTCTCCTGCTGGTACGGTCTTCTTTTTCGTAAAAAAAATGGATGGAGGTATGCACCTTTGCATTGACTATAGGTGTCCGAATGACATCACCATTAAACCGCAATCCACTCCCTCTATTCACAGAGCTTTTTGACAGAGTCAGTGGAGCCACCATCTTGACCAAATTGGACTTGCGAAGAGCATATAATCTCATATGAATTCGGGAAGGAGACGAGTGGAAAACCGCATTTAACACCCACAACGCTTCATCGGACTCTTATCTATTAAGTTCTTCAATTCTTCAACATTGGTCCCAACCGATCACGTTTATCAATTCATTAATATTGGACTCATATCAAGTAAGTCCTTCAATTCTTCAACATCGGTCACAAACCGATCATGTTCACCAATTCTTCAACATCGGATCCAAATCCATCAAGTTCTTCAATTCATCAACATCAACATCTGTCTCAAACCAATCCAGCTCTTCAGTTTAGCATTACTGGTCACTCCGGCCCTACTCAAAAATCCACCATCATTGGTCCCAACCTGATTCTGCTCATCTATACAGTATAACTATTTCCAGTTCTCATTCTTCTCCTTGCCTTTGGGCCCATCATCCTCCAGTTCAGCCTCCCACTCCTCAGGCATGACAATGTCATGTTTCTAAATTTCTATCACTTTGATATTCTCTCGTATTACAGCTTGCCTGCTTCAAAACACAATGTGACAGATTTACTAAATGAAGGATTTTCAAAGGCACTGGTGATCAGTGGCTTTGACTTATGTTTTCAAATGGCAATAGAAATTAATGCTAAATAAATCTGATTAAGACAGTTATGCTAATTTAAGATGGATCCTATGTTGTCTTAAACTGCCTGTAGAGGATGTTTATCAGATCCCGGTAAACACAATGCTGGTGGTCACAATATGGATGATGATATCCCAACAAGGGTCAGAAGCCCACCTTCACAATCCCTGCAGCTGCAATCCAGAAGGTAAGTTTTAGGGCTAGGGTTGGGGTAAGGCTACAGGGGAGGGAGGGCTAGGGTTAGGCTGCAAGAGTGTTAGGATTAGGCTGCAGGAAAGGTGGGTTAGGGAAGTGTTGGACTGGCCCACATGTGTACAGGGGAAAACCCCGGTGGGCCCCACTGCCTAGGGGCCCACCTCCTCATCTAGGGATCAGGTTCCAGACTGTGCACTTGAATTATACATTATATGTTACATTTTACTGCACATGACTATGGTGTATTCTCAATGCATTACTGTTATTAATCTGCTTATCATGCATGCACTAGCAGCATTTACTATATATATATTTTTAAAGGGGCCCAGACCATGCACTCTGCCTCTGTGAATGGCTGGCCACACCCCTTCATATGGGCCCCTATCACTGCATTCCCCTGGTGGGCCCTTCATGCCCCAGTCCGACACTGGGTTACGGAAAGGGTTAGTTTACTTACCTGCAGACATTGGCATTTCAACCGTCGGGATTCCAACATCAGTATTGTGACCACTAGTATTCTGTGCACCAGGAGAGTGCATCCACCTTGGTGTTATGGTATCCAGGTCTGTATGTTACAATACATTTCATCAAGTTACATCAAGTCAGTATGTATTAAGATTTCCTTCAAGTAGGTATTTCCTTTCTTTGAGAGCCATTAGGATTACTAATAGTTCCCTGTCTTGATAAAGATAATTGCAGCAGAGAGCTTTTTTGAAAAAAATACATCGGGCAGCCACTCGGGCCAAGCACTGGGAAAGCACTACTGTGTCTGTCTTCCCAGAGGAATAAAGTATAATAACTGATTGTCCGATCAAAAAAAGGTTTCAATGATGTTTATTCTTCCAAAAGAAAAAAATTATAAAATATATTGAGAACCAGCCTATTTCAGAGGCAGCATGGCCGTTTGCATGCACATAAGCTTCAATCTAAAAGCTCTGAGTCCAGCCCCAGGGCTCTCACACTTAGAGTTTGGTACACAAGAAGAGTTTAAATATTCATAAGAAAACAGGAGAATTTCAATGAGTTTGGCTGAGTTAAGCAATTAAACTAAAAAGTCCAAATTGTCATATGTTGGGCTTTAGGTGTTCTTAAAAAAAAAACAGGACAGAGGACAGAGGCCCTGATTCAGCTTGTATCGCAACTGCTATAATGCACGCAATCATGTATGCACTGCAGAGTGCGTTGAACGATCACTAGAATTCGGGACTGCGATCATGCAGACTCATTGCAGAGTGACTGACAGGAAGTACTGTTTGGGGGTGGTGACGGGGGGTGGTCAGTGAAACGCAGGCATACCAGTGCGTTTGAACACTGTTGTAGGGGCGTGCATAAATTATCCATTGCGATGCCATACGCAGCTTGAGGACTGCGTATGCTGATGTTAGCAATTCCAGAGTAAGGTCAGACCTTGTGCAAGTGTGCGTGAGGCTGCGATGGTACTCGATGTACTGATGATTTTGCAGTCTTGCTAAACATTACGGATGTGTTTAAGGTAAAGTGGACATCCTTGTGCTGCGGCGGTATAGCGATCTCAATGAATTAGCATACTATCGCAGTTGAACTGCGTGCGTAATCAAAATTGCATATGCAGTTGCGATCGGCAGGCCCAGAGAGAGTTGTAGTAGTTTGTATATGGCAAGTAGGTGGGAAGGGTGACTGACTGCAGGCATTTTTGCTACTGTGTGTGTGTCTATCAGACACACTAGTTAGCAAAAACTTCAATCCAGTGCACAGTGGGCCTGATTTAGCAAGGATCGCAGTTGCTAATAGGCACGCAATCAACCAATTGTTGCATCGCAGTGTGCATGCGCAAACTAGCCCCTGTTATCGGGACTGCAACTGCAGAGGCAACGCAGACCCATAGTAAAGTGATTGACAGGAAGTGCCATTTGTGGGTGGTGATAGAGGGTGGTCGGGCGAATGCAGGCCTGCCAGTGCATTGCAATGCCATTGCAGGGGCATGCATAAATGATCCACTGCGATGCCATACGCAGCCATAGCACTGATAGCGTGCGTGGCTGCTAGCAATTTCTGAGTAAGGTCTGGGTTTGTGCTAGTGTGCATATGGATCTGATGTTAATCAATGCTACTGATTGTTTCGCTATATTGCTAAGTATTATGGATGTGAGACAAGGGAAAGTGGGCGTCATCAGATGCGACCATGCAAGGCAAGCAGGCTCGGACTGGGCTGCCGGGGATTCGGGCAATTCCCCGGTGGGCCCCAGTGATTTATGGCCACGCCCACTATTGAGGGGGGGCATGGCCTAGCCACTGTAACTGGTGCCGGTTTTCCTTACATACATGGAGGTGACCGGTGGTAGGTGAGCAGCGAGTGATGTGCGAAGGGCTCTGTGTGTGGCAGACAGCAGGCCGTATGCAGCAAACAGTGGGCATCTTACAGCACCACTGATTCCTTCTTCCAGATTCAGTGGTGACATCACTGGGGAGGAGCTTACCACAGGCCACTCCTTAGTAAGGTCCGCTGTAACAGTGGAGCTTAGTAAGGAGCAGCCTGTGATAAGCTCCTCCCCTTTGACATCACCACTGATTCCAGAAGAAGGAATCAGTGGTGCTGCAAGAAGCCCGGCTGGTTTTGGAGAGGGGGGGGTGCGCGGGGGGCCGACTGGGCTGGCAGCTGGCTGAGCACAACTATAGTTGCCAGCAGCAGCTGCAGCCTGTGGATTTGAGTGGTGATGTCAGCGGGGGGCGGGGAGAGGTGGGCTGACCCCATCTGTAATTGACAGCTGCACTACACTGTGTTAGGATTTGCGGTTAGCAAATCATCTTGGTGGTAGTTCCCAGTCATAGTGTTACTGGGATACTGCATCATGTCCTGTCCTTTTTCTGTCTTTTTACAAGTAGCTGGAAATATCTGTGTCCATTCATGGCCTGTCATTCATGTCTGTCTGTATGTTGTTTCATGTGTTCACTAATTAACTAGCTCTCTCTGCAGAGCTCAGGTGTACATATGCCTTTGATTAGGAAGTGCTCTCTCCAGGAATTGGTTCTGATTGGACCCTGCTTCCTTTAAGTTTCAGCCATCCTTTCACTTCACTGCCGGTTATATTGCCTGACATCCGGAGAGTGTTTGTGCTGAGTTATTCTTCCAGTATCCTGCACCTGTCTGCCTGTTTAGGATTAGTATGTGGAATATACCCTGCTGCTGCCTGTGGACTTTCATTCCAGAGTCCAGCCTACCCGTGTCAGTCTGCTTCCAGCCAGTGTTCCTGTTGTGCCAGAGTTCATCTGTCTGCCATATTGCTCCAGACACACCTCAGCCTGCATCTCATCTCGGCTCTCAAGCTGCGAGACGCTGTCATAGCCACATCATGTAGCGTCTGTGCTACCACCAGTCTCCATACGGCTTTCCAGCCGCATCTAGCAGCCCCCGTGCTGCCAACATTCATCATACGGCTTACTAGCTGCTCCAGCCAGCTCCAGTGCCGCAACATCGGCACAAGTACCGCACCATCGCCGCACCATTGGCTCTCAAAGCCATTTCCAACCCCTAGGCTGTTTATCTATGGCTATTGCCGCAACATCGGCACCATTGCCGCAACATCGACACTATAGCCACACCACAGCCCGCAAGGCCGCACCTTGAACTTGTTGCTTGAGCCACTGGTCCTGCCACTTCATTGTTCATTGTCTGTCAAGTCTTAGCTTGTGTTTTGTCTGTCTAGTTCTTGTATGTATCTTGTCTGTCCAGTCCTTGTTTTGTTTTTCTGTCACTCTTGTCGTAGTCCATTCTTGTCTAGTCTTGTCTTGATATCCTGCAGTATCGAGTCCTGGTCCTTCCTGCTGTGCTGCCTGCTTAGGTTGTCCTCTCACTTCTTGCCTGATTACCCAGCTGCACCATTGTCCCTAGACATTCCTGAGACCTATCATCTGCCACTGCTAGAGTATCCTGTTACTCACGTCAGTCTCTGTACTCATCATTTGCAGCCTCACTCCAGCTAGTACCAGTACAAGAAGCACTGCCACTCCTCAACAGTCCTGCAGTCTCTCGTTGGTTGTGTAAGCCTCTACTGCTTGAGGCGTAAATCCAGGTGGCCACCTAAGTACCGGTGTGTAAATAAAGCACTAAGGGAACAGCGGGTGGCCATTATTGGTAGAAGATCCTCTCCCTGGCTCTAGAGGTCTTACACAACCGTGCAAGTATCGTAACACACTGACCCCAATGGTGACGTCAGCAGGGGAGGAGCCCAGACTCAGAGAAGCCTGGAAAACAACATCCATCTGCAATTTGGCACCTTGGACTTAAGCCAATAAGGTTAGTAATTTTTGGAAATAATGGAGGAGATATTTGATTTTTAAATTTACCGGGCTGGTTGTTTAAAAAAAAAAGTCACATAAAGATGCATTAGGTCACACTCTGTCTATGCTTGCCAAATTAATATTTGTGGGGGGCCCTAGAGCAACTAGGTTGTGGGGGCCCTTACCAACAAAATTGATTATGCAAATATATTTTACAGATGTATAAATTGTAAATACAAGTGGACCAATGGGTTTATCAGTAAATTGTGCACAGGGTATTGTTAAGAGTCAATGTGCCAACAATAATCTTTTTATATAGTGCACACATATTCCGCAGCGCTTTACAGAGAATAACTGGCCTTTAACATCAGTCTCTGCCCCAGTGAAACTTACACCTTATATTCCCTATTATATGTTCACACACATACAGGCTTGGACCATGCTGCCGGGGATTCACCGATGCGCTCCAGTCATTTATAGCCACTTCCTCTGCTGCTGGAGGGATGGGCTTAGGCCATATAACCTGCACAGTGTTACAAAGGTTGCGAATAGATCCCCTTCATTACAAATGCAGCTGCTTGCCCTACAATCAATTCAGTGACCTGGTGGATGCAGGCTGCGGGCAATGAGTGGCTGGCTTCAGGTGACGTAATGGGGGAGGAGCTTAGGTATACCACTGCATTGCTGATGTTTCCTTCTTGCCGGGCAGTCAGAGAGGCTCCCTGTTCACTGATGTGGCTGGTGGTTTGCAGTAGGGGAAGGCAAGTGCTGATTTATATTTGTGTTGTGGCAGGCCCAGTGATTCCTGTGGTAAAGCCAGCTGGGGGAGGAGCCCAGGCTGCACAGAGCAGAGGAGCCAGGTCCATTCATCACTGAGAGACAGAAGGCCGTTACACACTAGACAATGTCTAGTGTGTACAGACCACGTTATTGGCAAGTGCATAAACACTTACCAATGCTGGGAGTGACGGCGTGAGAGTGGGACCATGCTCCATTCGGCAGCATGGCCTTGCTAACTATGTCGCCCATCGGACCAGCATGCACCCATGGAAGCGCGCATAGTCATAGACATTGAGTGTACACAGTAGACGATGTGGACGATATGTTGTCTGATCCATATCGTCTAGTGTGTACCCGGCAATACAGGTAAGTGCAAGTGGTTCTGTGAAAAATGTTTTAGTGTCATATAAGGGGGGTGGAATATGGGGGGAGGGATGGATTTGTTTTTTTTCTGGGGGTGCTGTGTTTTATTTTGTCTATAGTGGAGGTGGTATATTAATATTATGTGTGTGAATGGTGTATTCATATTATCTGTGTTATATGTGGGTCAATAATGCTCTCTGTTTTATATTGTGTGCATTTCAACACTGTATTATATGTGGGTCACTGTGTTGTCCTCTGTATTATAAGGTGGTCACTGCGACACTCTCTGCATTATATGGTGCTCACTGCTCTGCATTTTATAGTGAGCAATGCGACACTGTCTGCATTATATGGTGGGCACTGTGGTAGCCTCTGTATTATATGGTGGTCACTGCAACACTCGTATTATATGGTGGGCACTACGACACACCCTGTAATACATGGTGGTCACTGCGACACTATTATATGGTGGGCAATGTGACACTGCATTATATGGTGAGTGCTGCGTTACTCTTGGCCTGATTCAGTGCTGGACGCTATTTGTGGACGGTCATTCCAAAAAAGGGGTTGGCTATTTAAATTGCGTGCTCGCTCATTGTGGTTTGTTGACGCCTCTATGTCTGAGCGAGTGAACTAAAAATGCGCACGCTATTTTGTAAAGATGCCCCTTTGCCGTTTGCATCACACGTCATCTCCGGTATTTATTTGCTTAATCGGGTACATCGAAAGACATTTGAACTGCTCGTAGTGCTTGTGGTAGGTTTTTCCTACCGCAATCACTGCGAGCAGTTCAGGCTAAAAGACAACCAAGTGACATGGTTGATGATGCTCCTTTACTAATTATGCACTCCCATTAAAAGCCCTTTTTACCATTAGGCACGCCTGCGTTCGGATCTCCATTCTCCCATTTTCAAGCACCTTCCCCTGTTACCACCCACAAACGGTACATACTGTCAATCAAATTAGCAGCCCCTCGCTGTTTTGCGAGCGCTCGATTTACGACCGCAATGACTGGTTTGCGCATGCACATTAAGACCCATACGCATGCACAGCTGTGCGAACATCGCTCATAGTGAACGAGCGGCCGCTTACAAGCGGCTCTTAATCAGGCCCTCTGTTTATTATATGGTGGTCACTGCAACACTATTATATAATGGGCATCGTGACACTCTGCATTTTAAGGTGAACACTGACACTATGTATTATGTACATGGCGGGCACTGCGACACTGCATTTTATAGTGGCCACTGCGGCACTCTCTGTATTATATGGTGGCATTACAATGTTCTCTGCATTATATGGTAGTCAGGGCAATGTTCTCTGCAATCTAAAGCAGTCACTGTGATGTTCTCTGTATTATATGGTGGTCACTGTAATACTCTGTATTACATGGCAGTGGCTCCAATGCTCTATGATGGATGTGGTAGTTTAGTACAGGCAACAATACTGAGCCATTGAGTAGTTAGACTAAATTTAGCCTGCATTCTTCATTAAAAAGTGTAAATACCACAGAAAAAGTGTAGCAGAACCACAGACAAATTGCAGCAGACGTCGGCACCATAATGTAATGGAACTAACAATGTGTTTGTCCCTCACCGTACATTACATGTCAGATTTTACAATGCTGATAGTTGTATCCAAGCTAGCCCAGTGAGACTAGAGCTAGAGCTTCTAATCACTATGACTTCTAGAGCAGGGATGGGGAACCTCAGGCCGAGGGGCTGTATAAGGCCTGGCTCTCTTAGCTTTTTTCTACTAGCCTCATCTGGAGAATGGCCCCCTGTGACCAGATTCTATGCAGAAGTGCTGGTTGGAGCATCCTTAGGACACTTCAGACAGTCACACTGCTGCCCTTACAGCTCTCCGTAGCATCCTTAGGATGCTCCGGGCATTGCTGTAATCACTGGCAATTGTGGACCCGTCCCCATGTGACATCACATGGAGGTGGCGTGGCCTGCACCGGGCCCGCAAATAATATTATATATATCAAAATGGCCCTCGCCAGACAAAAGGTTCCCCACCCCTATTCTAGAGACTGGACATAAAAAATTATTACTTACCTACTTTTAAACTATAACTAGAATGCCAGATTCAGCATTATTGTTTTTTTTTTTTTTATTTGACTCTGGACCTGAGCAGTTTTTTTTATTTTACTTATCGTCCTCTGGTAGCTAGCCACACCTCCTCAGCTTTGCGCCACCACCCTTCAGTAGGCCTCTACCATTCTATTCCCCCTGTGGGCCCTTCATGTCCCAGTCCAACATTGAACGCAGGTAGTTAATAAAACTACATGGTGAAGGTAACAGTCCCTCATTTCTATCTCTCATTGTACATTCACTTGGTGTGGTGGCAGTTAAGTTCAACTACAGTAGCTTTCTTCCTGTCCTGGTTAAAAAAAATTAATCAATCATGTATCAGTCGATAAAAGAGCAGGAGCAGCAACCCAATACTAGTGTTGGCAGTCATAGTACTTCTTTAACATCTAATATAGGAGGTCAAAGTGAAAGAAGGTTTAAGAAGGGCACCTTAAATCTAAACAGTACAGTACAGAAAATATCACCTCTAACTATAAAGGGAAAAGTTACTGCCGACAAAAGTTAAATTACCATCATGCCATACACCACACACAATGGCAAGGAAAGGCTCATGCCATGGGCTTTCTTTGTGAATGGTGGCTTTGCTACTGCAGTTTCATTTACAAGAATGCCTATTGCAAAAGCTGGGACCAAACAGAGTCAGGCATCTTCTGTAACCTCAGTCTAGATAAAACCAGTAAATTAGAGGACAAAATGAAAAAGAACACTAAGGATGAAGAACAAACTGTGTTCACAAACTTCACACATACCTGAAGAGAGTATTAAGGTGTCCAAGAATGCTGTGTGTGAGTCTGACATTTCTGACACTGTAATTCTAGAGAACCCATCTTCCACCATTTCTGCACACTCTGCAAATGTGAGGATGGGTAGTGGTAAAAATAATGAGGATGACTTAGAAATTGAGGATGCTACTGTGAATGTGCCACAGGGTGAGAAGGATATTGGTGTATCTAACACTGATAAGGGTGTTTATGATGAATGTGTTGGACAACAAGAAATTTATGACATTTAGGAGGATTATTTTTTTGGTGTCAAAGTAAGTGAGCCACCAGTGGCAGCAGTTCTTGCCAATGATAAGAAGAAAAAGAACATTGTTATGCCTGAGAATAAGACCAAAAAAGTAATCTATTCCGTGCGGACATGGTTTTTAGCAAATACTAACATATGTCAACACATACTGTATGTAGCATTTTTTGATGCCAAGGTAAGTAGTGGTAGGGACATTTAAAATCTAGGAAATCCTGCCCTGTTAAATCATTTGCAGATAGTTCATGCAAATTATTTAGCAAAATCTGGAAAACCATGTAAAATATATCAACAAGCAGTCCACCATCAGCTACAAGCAGCATGGATAGATGTCAACACATGCAATCTCCACCACCAACACATTCATCATCAACCTCCTCATTATGATCGGTGGTAGTCCTGCATCCAATTTGCAAAGGCAAACTGACACCTGGCCTATCCAGGATCCCAAGAAGAATTCTTGCTCACTAGGGCTGCTGCTGTTGGGGGTGAGTCTTCATCACAGAATGGGACCAAGAAGACCAGTAGTTTCAAACAACAGTTGACTGTAAAACAATCATTTGTAAGTGGAACCAAGTATGACAGCCACCATCCTGTTGGACAGTGGATCACAGAACCCATGACTGCTATGCTAGCATTAGATCAGCATTCAATATCCGCCATCAATGCACCACATTTTAGACAATTAGTTGAGGTCATGTATTCATGCTATCAAATTCCATCTCAATTCCATTTTACCAGAACAGCAATTCGTCATCTGTAATGGGATGTTAAACAAAGTTATCCTTGGCCTAGAAAATGCCATTGTACTAACTAGCCACTTAAATGAAGATATATGGACAAGTGGCACTGGTCAAACTATAGATCACATGATTGTGACAGCCCCACTTGGTGGTTGTATCACCTTTAGCAACAGCAGTATCTAAGACACAAAGCCAGTTCCTTCACAGACAGGCTACTGTCTGTATCACTGGCTTCACTAAGACCCGTATTCAATTTGAGGCGAAAAGTCAGTTTCCGCAATACTTTTTCGCCGATGACATCATTTTCGCCTGTTTTGAGTTTCCTCCGTATTCAATTTGGAAGACTTTTCGCCTAGGAGGAAAGTCAATGCAATCTATTAGGCGAAAAAGTTTCATCTATGAATAGCAGGTGGAAAAAAGTGCAGAATTGCGGTTTTGGGGTACAACATTGCGGGAACCCCCGTTCAGCCTTAAGACAGTCCCCTAAAGGTAAACTGTGTCAAAAAAAGTTTAAAAATAATCGGGACACCCCAAAAAAATTATGTTTAATTTTTGGGGGTAAAAAAAAAGGGGGAACAAAGTGCCAGACTATCTAAATTAATTCAGGTCGAGTCCCCATGTATGCGGCAGGTGTTTTCTTCATTACGGGGACAAACGGCTGGTGCAATTTTGCAGATTTTTAAAAATAACTTTAAAGACTTAAAAATATGCTTGCCCCCAATTTCATGTACCCCAAATTTGATAGGAATAGTTATTTCCCCCCCCAAAATAATCTAAGTGCTATTCTTTACCACTTCTTCATAGCCGCAAAATTGCACCTTGTGTGGCTATTACAAATCCCAACTTCCTTCAGCAGGCAAAAATGGGGGTACCCATAGTGATCCCCCTTGTCTGGACATCTTTAGGGGGGTCCCAGGCATATTTCCCGAAAATTCCCGTTTTTTTTCGTAAATGGGGTGAAAGGTCATTTAAAAAAAAACAGGGATAATTTTTCAATTACCAATAGCAGGTGAAAATAGTGCAGATTTGGGATTTAGGGATGCAGACTTAAAAAAAATAGCCTGCACCCTTGGGAATGCCCCCTTAAAACGAAATGTGCCAAAAAAAAGGAAAAAAAATATGCACACCCAAAAAAAATTATTTTAAATTTTGGGGTGAAAAAAAAAAAAAGTGAATACAAAATGCCAAACTAACGAAATTAATTCTGGTGGCATCCCCAAGTATGTGGCAGGTGTTTTTTTCATTGCGCAGAGTAGCGGCAGGTGTATTTTTGAAGAATTTAAAAAATTACCTTTAGGGACTTAAAAATATGCTTACCCCCATTTTCATGTACCCCAAACTTGATGGGACCACTTTTAAAAACGAAAAAAAAAAACCTAAGTGCTCTTCTGCATCACTTCTTCAATGTCGGGAAAAATAACTACCTGCCGCATCTATTTAAAAAGCCGACTTTCTTCTGCAGGCAAAAACGGGGGTACCCATAGTGATCCCCAAGGTCTGTATATCTTTAGGGGGGTCCTACAATTATTTCCCAAAAAATTCCCGTATTTTTTCGCTGATCCGCGTTTCGCCTGTTCCCGATTTTGCCTACTTTGGAATTGAATATGCCTGGGAAACAGGCGAAGGAGGCGAAAAGTCCAGCAGGCGAAAAGTCTGGACTTTTGCCTCAAATTGAATACGGGCCTAAGAGGCATACTGGTATCAATCTGTTGGAAAAACTCAGAGATGTGATAGCAAGATGGCTTACCCTGCTAAGGGGTACATTTACTAAAATTCGTGTTGGTCCCGATTTGTTCCGTTTTTCAATTCGGATAGGATTGATCAAAAACTGCCATTTTTTCACTTAAAACAATCAGGATTTTACCAAGCTCCTGGTTTTTACAGGATCGTTTTGTTTGATGGTGTATTTGATCGATCCTGTCCGTGTTGAAGCCCCGAGTTTCCTGCCCGACTTTCTCTCCCAAACAAGCAGCTTGCACATACTGTGTCATATGTGAAGGCTGCTTGTTTGTTTTTATTTATCTTAAGGGTTAATTAAAAAAAATGATGTGGGGTCCCCCCCCCAAAAGGCTAACCAGCCCCGTACTGGTCAGCCAGTCCTGGTTCCTAAAATTATGGGGAACAAAACGAGTAGGGTTCCCCCCTAGTTTAAAAACCAGCACCTGGCTGTAGGGCCAGTGCTGATTTTAAATATAGGGAGAAAAAAATACGTAGGGGTCTCCCTATATTTAAAACCAGCACCAGATCCAAACCAACCGGGGTTTAATGCCACAGCCCAGAGACCATATTACCGGGTCTCCAGGGCCAAAGTATTCTCACCCCAAGCCAGTCAGGCCAAGCTGGGCCAGGGATCTCAGGGGAGGTGGGGACCCCCCCAAAAGGTGATTTTTCTCATCTGTCATTTCACTAGGTATAACAGCATATACTTACACATGTTTGGCTTGGTTCAGGTAAGTCAGTTTGTTGTTTTAACAAGACACTGGATGCTACTGAGAGCAGCACCAGGATGTAGGTGAGTATAGGATCTTTTTTGCAGGTCATTCCACATGGATTTCTACATTGGAGAAGAAGACAGACTGGCTGGTACAGGTAAGTATGTATGATTGAGGTATGTGTGTAATAAACTTGTGCTATATTTGGTGTGTGTGTTGTGTCTTTATTGACATTTTTATTTTACAGTGGCGGTACTGGTGCCGGCTGCCTGCAGGCACTTGTAATTCCACAAGTGCCACAGGGCAGGCATGCTGGCACCTGTAGTTCCACTGTAAAATTCAATAGTTTAAAACTATTTAACACTTTTTTCCCCATACCCTCCACTTAAGGGGTGTGGGGGAGAGCCTTGGGCTTCAGACCAAGCCTGGAGTTTTGGGAGAGGGGGGACCCCTTTTTTGGGAGGGTCTCCACCTCCCCTGAGAGTCCCAGCTTGGCCTGCCCAGCTTGGGGTGAGAATGCTTTGGCCCTGGAGAACCAGAAATAGGGTCTCCAGGCTGTGGAATTACACCCTGTTCGGTTTGGGGCTGGTGCTGGTTTTAAATATATGGGGACCCCTACGCATTTCCCCCCCTATATTTAAAACTACCACTGACCCTGCAGCCAGGTGCTGGTTCTTAAATTACAGGGGAACCCTACTTGTTTTGTTCCTGTAATTTTAGGAACCAGGACTGGCTGACCAGTCCAGGGCTGGTTAGCATTTTGGGAGGGACCCCACATCAATTTTTTTCCTAAAAATTAACCCTAAAAAAAAAAGAAATATTAGTAAACATACACAAAGCACACTGATCTGTGTATGTTTGGTGGCAACTCGCAGATCAGGAGGTGGTGCATTTAAAACTTCTATTGACTCCCCGATTTGGCTGTAAAATGACCAAATATAGCAAAACGAATAATGGTAAATTCACGATTTAGACAGAAATTAATGAAAAGTACTTCTGATTTGAGCCAATCGTGAATCCATTTCTATTGAAAAAAAAATGGCCAAATTTGCGGCATTAAATCACCTGATTTGAACCCCAAAAGATGAACAAACCACCTGCCTTTAATGATAGTAAATTCCCGAGTTTGAAAAAAGGGATTTTTTTTTTCACCCAAGATAGCAATCTCAGATCAACACGAATCTTCGTAAATATACCGCTAAGACTCTCCTCTGGATTGAGAGGGTGGGTATGTAACCTTAGTCCAACACAGTGAAGAATACTCTAGGTTTTATGCAAGCTACAGAAACCATTTAAAATTGTAACTAATGAATTGAGTTCAGCCTGTGTCAGGTCATACCCTTAATTAAAATACTAGAAAAGCATCTAGAGAAGGTGAAGGAGATGAAATTAAGTGACTGTGCTAAGATATGTTGGACTTGTAGATCAAGTTCTCTTTTGATTTACCAAGACCAAAGGGTTTGCAACATCTTTATTGGATCACTACATTTGTTTGTGTCTTAGCATTTCCTTTAAGCTGAGACAGTCATACATTTCTGCTTGCAATGCACCAGTGAGATTTAACAAGGTAAACAAATCATTAGCTGATTCACCTAAGTGCTCATCTGGTCTGTTAGCCAAATACTCTGAACCACTCCCTATTTAAACTTGCATCTGGAGCTGTACCAGTGCCATAACAACTTAATTCCTCCAAGGATCATTCTAGGTTCCAGGTCTCAGCTTCTACTGTCACCTGTGTCCCCTGTGGACATTGTTACCTGTGTCCCCTTTGGACTTTGTCACCCGGTGTTCCCAGTGGACTTTGCTACCTGCATCTCCCATGTACACCATTATCTGTGTTCATTCACTGGCATATTCCATCTGCTGCTACATCCAGATGCCACTGTATTCACCTTTCTCTAGACTCCTTAGTTCTACTATTACATCTGTGGGTTATTGCCAACTGCCACTGTGAACATACCCAGTCTCCACTCCTGTGGAGCTCGTCTCTGTGCCTCCGTTTCTGGTGCTTGTACTACATGAGCCTTGTGCCCCAGCATATCCTTTGATTCTTTGCATTATACCAGTTGGCTAACCATAAATTAAGCTGTAGGGTCCCAGACCAGAACAACAGAATCCTGTTGACAGCTTGATCCTAGGTTTATGTACTATGTAATGTCTTTCTTTCCAGATTACACAGATCTTAAGAGATGCAAATAGCTCCTTGCAAAGAAGTTGTCAGCTCGAGTGGCACATGACAGAACAATGGCCCTGATTCAGAGCCGCTCGTTAACAGCAGTACGCTCGTTACGTTCCGATGTTGCCTAACCGCGCATGCGTTGGTGTTACACTGCGCATGTGCGTACGGCAGATTGCAAGCTTTTTTTGTCTCGTTCGTCAAATAGCATACAGGAAATGACATGTCAAATGTGATTGACAGAACAGGGCGTTTTTGGGTGTTGACGGGGGAGGAGATGGAAAAACGCAGGCGTGGCGAGGCGTTTTTTGGGCATACATACATTAACAAATGCGAACGTCAAATGTGTTCGTACCAACTCATACTACACGGGATGATCCTCTTTCCCTTCAAAATGCTCGCACAGCTTAGGGGCTGGATAACTCGACCACAGTGGCGATCGCCTTCTCCTCCGTCCCGGCACTCCACGATGTTGCATCGATTAATCACGGCTTGTCAGAAAATCAATTAGTGTTGGATTGAAAACCAGCTTGGTATGTGTTTGGAAAGCAGTTTTTTTGGATAGCACAAAACCGAACGCAGGTGGAAATCATAGCTGCTAATGTCTGGATTACACAATCAATTAGCGTACATTTGTGGGGGTGTATTTTGGCCGCAATGTGTTGTTTTTGGACTATTGTAACAATAATGTCATCATGTTTAGGTTTGATGCCTCATTTTGTGTTTGCAAGGTGATTTTTCCTCCTTAGGTAATGTTTTAAACATTCCTTAACGAGCCCTTTTTTTCCAATGTGTAATTTTTTAGGTTGAACGTTGTTGGCTTGTGGGCCCGGATTAAATGTAACCCATTTTTACAATAATGTCAGAATACAAAGTCGTACATTTGATGTAAATTTATTGGTATCCCCCAAAAAATAAATGCACATATTTAACTAAAACATTTTTGGCAGTGTTCATTCCACAATATTTATTAATTGTGCAAACAATAATTTTTTGGTAAACGTAAATACAAAAATTAAAAACAATTCACAAGAAAGGAGAGGGAAGTTTTGGCCAGAAAGGAATATGAGGCAAGCACAGAAGGAGTGTGGGAAAAGTAGCCAATGCTGTCACCGTTTTTTTCGCCCATTTGGCTGGGGGAGGGAGGGCACCAGACCGGGTCCGGGATGTCATCGGGCTGGCCTGTCCAGAGGCAGATGTTGTGGCCTCTGGACTAGGCACAGGGCTAGGCACATTTGGAGGATGGCTGATGTTGTGCCAGAGGTGGAGGATCCTGATGTTCCGGCAGGAAGGGAGGTCGGCTCCACCATGTGCTGGCGAACGAGCTGCTCCAGGGCAGTGGCGATGCGGATGTTGGCCCTGGTATTTTCCTCCAGGGCCTGACCAATGGTCACGTTGGCCACAGCATTTTGCTCCAGGGCCTCAGCCACCCTTACCAGACTGGCATCCATCCTCTGCAGAATCTCCGTATGGAAATCCGATTTAAAATTGAGTTCTGTGAGGAGGGACACTGCCTGCGCGGGGGATTGCCCTGGACTGGCATCTGCAGGGTCCTCAGCCGGATGTACTGGTTGCTCCCCTGCAGAGCCAGCAGAAATTCTGCGGCCAAGGCTCCCCTCTGGAGCAGACTCATCCGCCTGTGTCTCTGTTGGAAAAATGAGAAAAGACTCACATTAGAATCTACATATTGGCACAATAACATTTCAGAGTTGGTGACCTCACAATATTTACCTGGGACAACATGAGGAGCCGCAAAGTCTGGCATGTCCGTATCCATGTTGGACACGCCAAACACCTCCACAGGCTGCAGGTGGGGGTCCCACTCCAATGACACAGGGGTGGGACCCCCACCTGTCCCCCTTGCATGCCTAGCCCTGTCCGCCAGTTTTTGCTTCAGGCGATATTTGAAGTCGGCCCATCTGTGGGATGAAATTGGAACCATTATCCTTTTGTTTAAAATGGGTTTTGGTTTTAGGGGGGGGCAAGTGTTTACTTACCGCCGTTTGACATCCCGGGCTAGACGGACATAATCACCCACCCTATTGACATCCACGGCTACCTCTTCCCACATTCTCCACTTCTGGCTTGCACTCATATTCCTGTCTGCCTGTGGCAGGATATCCACACACTTCTGAATCAAAACCTCCATCTCCTTTCTTGTGAATTGTGGCTTCCTTTTCTTTTTCCCTGCTTTGCCCGGAATACTGGGCCCAGCAGCCTCTTCCATGTCATCCTCCTCACCTATTTGTGTAATTTTGGAGAATTGTCAACTTCACAACTTGCACAATATTATGTTTCTAATTAATCATTGAGTCAAAATGCCTGAAATACTTACCGCCAGACTGTTGTCCATTGTTTCCCTGGTCTGTAGCCATGTCTGAGCTTCAAACAAGAAATACACCAGAATGTTTGTTTTGGCTCGTGACGTATTTATACATGCGACCTTATTTTTCGGCCGCATCATTGATTGTGCGTTCCTATGATCCCTCTTTAATTTGTGCGGGAAACTAAACACTATTTATGGCTTGGGGCGTCTCGAGTCGAGGTGGTGTTTTTGGAATGTTGGAGGTTACGTTGGTTGGAGTTGATTGTTGGCTGGTGTAGGAGTTTTCATTTTTGGAAGTTTTTTTTTTGGATATATTCTTTTTTTAGTTCCGTTCGCTTTTTTTCATTTGGCCGTTTCCAGTTTTGGGAAGTCAAACTTTGGTTCAATTTGTGTCTCCTTCTGTTTATGATTTTTCTAACTGTTTTTTGGCGTCATTTCATCTCTCTTAGGTTTTTTTTTGGCTCTGCCCCAAAGACCTTTTGATCCGGATTCTTATATATTATCTCTTGGTAAGTTCATTTGTTAAATTGTTTTGTAAATTTTCTTGTTTGTCTATACGCAACTTTGGTTGGCCTTACACATGTAACCTTTGATTTTCCAAATCCGAAATATATTGTTTTTGTTTTTAGGTGCGTTTTTATAACTTGTATTTGCGAACTGATTAGCGCATTTTTACTACTTACTATTGTGACTTTTATTTGTGAACTAATTAGCGCATTTTTACTACTTACTATTGTGACTTGTATTTGCGAACTAATTAGCGCATTTTTAGTACTTACTATTGTGACTTTTATTTGCGAACTAATTAGCGCATTTTTACTACTTACTATTGTGACTTTTATTTGCGAACTAATTAGCGCATTTTTAGTACTTACTACTGTGCCTTGTATTTGCGAACTAATTAGCGCTTTGTGAAATGCTTATTCATCCCTTAAAATTGTTGCTTACATTTGGCCTCAATTTGACGTAGTGTGCGCAACATCGTTTTGCTCTTTGGCCAAATGTGTGTGTCTCCCCTTTTATGTTTTGTCTTGCTTAAATTTTAGAAACAGAAATGGCCAGCATAAAATGATGTATATTTATGTTGTGATTATTTCCAGTTTCCACATATCATGACAATACCCCGGCATGTAAGCATCAATGGATGGTATCTTCAAGCTAAGTCAAATTTTTTATTTTTGGGGGGGTTAAAAAGCCTGACATTCCAATCTTGCCATTTCAGGTTGATATGGGTCGGATTGTTCTGGCCCTGCTCCCGGAAGCCGACCAACCTCAAACTCGTCCCAGGCATAGGCATCGTAGGCGTGCAAGGCCCCAGATATTTCGAACATGTGTCACCCTTTTTGGAATGCCCGATGATGAGGTTTTAAGATGCTACCGTCTTCCTCCCAAAATCATCATAGACACTCTCTCATTAATAGAGAGTGATCTTGAGTGGCAAATTGACAGTCCTACAGCAATACCACCACTGACGCAATTTATGGCGGTGTTACATTTCTGTGCCTCAGGATCGTTCCAAACAACGGTGGGAATAGTGGCGGGCATATCACAATCCTCCTTTTCCCGGATCCTGAGGGCAGTGATGGAGGCCCTTTTCAAGCACCTCCATCATTTTATTCAAATGCCTTTGGATATGGGTGCCCTTAGTGTGGCCCAGGCCAGTTTTTACCAAATAGCTGGCTTCCCACACATCATAGGGGTTGTGGATGGTACTCACATACCACTTCAGCCTCCAGCACGGCTGGAGGCAATCTTTAGAAACCGGAAACACTATCACTCCCTCAATGTAATGGTGGTATGTGATGCCTCCCTCCAGATCCTATCGCTGAATGCAAAATTACCAGGAAGTGCACATGACTCCTTCGTCATCCGACAATCAGGGATATGGCACAAATTAACCAACCTACAAGCTGATGATGCGTGGCTTCTGGGTAAGTGGAGACCTTTAGTACATAACAATGTTAAGCTTCATACAGAGTGATCCTGATGTTGACTATTCTTTTTCACAGGAGACAGTGGCTACCCTTGCACGCCCTGGCTGCTCACTCCTTATTTGGCTCCCACACCAGGGTCACAAAGTGAGTATAATTCCGCACTTACAGCCACCAGGCAAGTGGTGGAGTGCTGTATCGGCCTTTTAAAAGGCCAATTCAGATGCCTCCACCGCTCTGGTGGCGAGCTCATGTATTTGCCGGATATGGTTTCAAAAATTGTGGTCCTGTGTGGGATATTTCACAACATCGCCATAAGGAGTGGTGTCCCAATGCAGCCAGAGGATGCCTTACCTGAGGATGGCCCCCCCGAGGTTGGTCGGAGGTCATTATGTGGGGGGGCCATATGCGATGATGTGGTGGCCAGATTTTTTTAGGTAATTATTGACAAAACAACAGTGTTTATCCCTAATGTGGTAGGGTTTGTTTGAGAACATCTAATTATTTATTTTTATTTTCTCCATCTTCTGTTTTTTCACATAATCTTTGGCACTCCAACGATGACTACTTCCTGCTACCCTTACAAAACCTGTATGTGGACATTTTGGGGATATATTATGGAACCCATATTGCAACGCCATATTTGTGGAATCATGTTGGCATGGTCCTTCGTCAACCAGTTCTTGATTTGTTTTTTTTATTTTGTTGGTATGTGTTGTATTTGTGATTATCACTGTGTGTTTAATTTGTGAGTGACCACTTTGATTTTTCAGTTATGTTGTGAATAATTGTTTTGAGAGTGAAATGTTGTACCTTTTTTGGAACGTTACAAGCAAGTGTAACCAGGTTCACACGCGTTACATTTGACTAAGGGGTAATCCAGTACTGACGCCAGTTGAGCTAAAATGTAATATGTTTTCAGGGTCCAAACCAACACCCAAAGGAAGCCTGTACAATCATTTGGCTTCGTAAGATTGGCCTAAGCAGCTTGCACCCCAACTAGGAACCTGTAAAATGTAGTAATATCTAATTGTGACTACACCAAAAAAGGGAAATGAGATTGTTACTGTTATGTGTTTCTTGTGGCTGTTTTACATAAAAATACAACACACAATCTTAGTGTCAAAAAATGGTAATCCTTGCAGGAACAGTCTACTTATGTCAGGGTAAACAATCTGTGATTTCGAAAAAACGAATGAGCCAGAACGTTACTTAGAAAATAACACTTTATTTATAAAATGGCCAAAAAAAAAAACTAATCCCTAAGGAGGCCCGACATATGGTCAAGGACCACCAGCACACCGATTATATTGTGGCGCATCCGGGCCACACAGGCGGATAATTCTGCCCGACGCCTCTGTTCCTCTGTGGGTGAGAAAAGTGTGGATTAAAAAAACAATACTGAAACCACATTAAAAAACAAGCCAAAACCAAAACCCATAAAAAATTTGAACAATAAAAAAAACCATAATTACACCATTAAAACACATGAACCAAAAATGGTGTAGGCCAAAAATACAAGGCCAATGTTCAAATTCCGACAGGTGTGATATGTGTATGTTGCAATCAGCAGTAACAGGTAAAGGCAATCGGCAAAATCCCCAAAAGTGTAGCCAAAAACCCCAAAAAAAGGAACCACACATGATTGCATACAAACAGTTTGTGTCGATAAAAAAACGCAAAGAAAAACATACCGGAAGATACAACGACAGCTCCGGAAGGCCCTCCATCGTCCTCCTTGGAGGTGCCTCCATTCCCCAAAGATCGGGGCGGGGTAATTACCGACTCCGGGGAGGGGGTAATTCTAAGAGGGGTGGTTGGAGGAGAGGGGGAATTGGGACGGAGGGGAAGGAGCCCCGAAATTTCTGCCAGAGGGTCTTGGAAGGCTGGGGAGGAGTGGGGAATAGGGGAATTAGTGGTAGTGGAGTGTTGGCTGGGGGTTGGGGAGAGTGGCCATGAGCGCCGTCTGGCCGGACGATGACGGCGTAGTCTTCGCTGGGCCCCTAAAAGATGTGAAACAAAATGTAGTTAGTTTCAACACAAATCCGCGAAAAACACCATTTTCGAATCCCCCCCCCAAAAAAGGACCATGCAGATATGAGTACAATGAATAAATATGAAATACAGAGAAAACATGGCCATGCAGATATGAGTACAATGAATAAATATGAAATACAGGGAAAACATGGCCATGCAGATATGAGTACAATGAATAAATATGAAATACAGGGAAAACATGGCCATGCAGATATGAGTACAATGAATAAATATGAAATACAGGGAAAACATGGCCATGCAGATATGAGTACAATGAATAAATATGAAATACAGGGAAAACATGCACATGCAGATATGAGTACAATGAATAAATATGAAATACAGGGAAAACATGGCCATGCAGATATGAGTACAATGAATAAATATGAAATACAGGGAAAACATGCACATGCAGATATGAGTACAATGAATAAATATGAAATACAGGGAAAACATGCACACGCAGTTAGGGCCACAAAGAAAAACATGAAAACCACAGTCCATAAAACTTACTTTTGGCGATCTGCATGCGAAAGCATGCCAGCAAGCGGGGCGTCCGCCGTTGCAGGTCCGACCACCTGCGCTCCATCTGCCCGATCTGGCGGCGTGAGCCGAAGGAGCGCAGGCGGGCCCGTACCTCCGCATATGCGGAACGCTTTTTGCGGTTGGTGATGGGTGGAGGCTGGCTGGTGATCCGCCTATCCATGACCTCCGTTAGCACCAGCAGCTCGCGCCTGGTGAATGCGGAGGCTCTCATGATGGCAATGGTGTTTTTACTAAAAATCATTTTTAATAAAGTGCCCCAAAATTTTTTGATTGGCTAATGTATTTGGGTAATTAACAGGACCAATTCTATTGGTTAGTGTATGAGTCATGTGTTCGACAGGGCCAGAAATCTCTTGAGACTTATGATAGGCTTGATGCAGTGACATGCGTAAGCAAATTTAAATAAAGAAATGAACTCCGGGAAATATGCGGGTAGAAAAACAAATAGAACAATTATTTAATTGGGGCTAACATGTATTTTGACAATTAAAAGCGAATGTTTAAGCCGTACGTATTCTGCGGGTAAACACAAACACGGACATGAATAAAGTTTATTACATTGTGTTAAAAAAAAAAAAAAACTTTAGAGAATTGATATATTGATTGGCATGATACGATTGGGGGAGGTAGGCAGAATAAACGAGCAGTTAATCGAAATCTGACAGTCCAACTTCCGGGTAGTACTAGTGCGTGCGTTCCCTTCAAGCCACTTCGGGGATGTACGCTCGCTATTTGGCACGCTCGTTAGTTAGAGGAGGGGTCGCTTGAGTTTGGGGAGGATGTTTGGCTGCGAGCGAAAATACGAGCGAGTGCTTGAATTTAAATATTTTTTTATGTACGCCGAACGTACGAACGGCCACTTGCGTCGGGGTCTGAATGAAGGCCAATGTCTCTTATGTTAGTACCTTCAGCGGATACAATATTATGGTCCAGGAATTCTATTCAGTCAGTTTCAAATGTGAACTTTCCTAATTTCTCATAAAGACTATGAGGTATAAATAATAGTCAGTGAGTTGCAGACTGATGCGAGATTTTGGGGTACAATAGAAGTGCTGTAAAATTAATGTAACCACAATATTTAAACAAAAAAATTATACATGTTCTGCACTCCCCTAATATCCTCCAAACTACTGTATGGGCCTGATTCAAATTTGGGAATAGAGTAAGAAAGAGCAAGTAATGGTGCATCTCGGTAAAACTATGTTGTACTTCAGGTGGGGCACATTTAAAATGTGCAGAGAGATTTAGATTTGGGAAGGGCATGTCCAAACTTCAATGTAAAAATTAAGCTGTCCAGCATTTGTGGGCTAGATCCAACAGCAGCCAGTATTTACCCTGCATGCAAACAAAAAAAAATATATGTACAGTATTTGCAACACTTGCTATATTCTCAGATCTATTCTTTTTTAAACTAGGCATGGTTAGTTACACATATTGCAAAGATGTTAAGCTGGCCATCTTCATCAAAGCTTTTAAGTCTGGCCAGTCCAACAAACTGTTCCTCAGAAAACATGGCAATTACCTTCCACACTAGGTATAACCCAGATTTTAAACATAAGATATGCTGTTTGTGTGGTTGAGGTTCATCTGTCCATAGTTTTAAAGAGACAGAGTTTCTCCCAATCCTAATAATTAACGTATACTTGTGGAATTAGCTGACAATTTGCGATACTGTACTCCCATGCTCCACCACCAATAATGCAGATCCCAAACAGTGTCTTCTTAATGACCAGTAAATTCCTCTGCATATTCCTCATTTACAGTTACTAGTCACTCAGCTTAAGGGTCTTAAGTAGAGTAGAGTTGTAATGAGAAAGAACACCCAGTACAACTTTAAATTTGTCAGCACATTTTATTTTCCCTCCTTTCCTGTGTACAATAAAATTATTTGACAAGGAATAAAATTTCACTTTGTGTTTGGATTTATTGGTAATGTTAAATGAAGCCCAAACTTAATACGTCAAGAAGCAACATAACTATATTGCTAGCATACACTGACCACTGGGCTTTACGGTACTTGTACATGTGTGTGTGACTTAATTGCAAATCTATGTAAAAAAAGATTCCAATATAAGCATCCACTGCTATTCTTCCCACCGTGTTCTGTTACGATTGATCTGCGACTTTGTACATACGTTATACCAAAAGTCACAACCCAGCATCCCTGGTGCATTGTGAGCAGCTAAGCATGTGGTTACGATACAAATAAGACACAAATTTTAGAAAAAATAAGCTACCCTACCCATGGCAGAGCGATTAAATCGCACCAAGCATCTCTCTCCATATGGCAAAAAGATACTCACAAGGGGGTATAATTACTAAAGTGCAAGTTTTTAGAAGTGGAGATGTTGCCCACAGCAACCAATCAGATTCTAACTATTATCTTCTAGAATAGGGGAGGGTAATAAACGCCCCCCACCGCTTATGTGGGCAATAAGCTGTTGTATATCTACACATCCCAGCATGCCCTGCCACAGTTTTGCTATTTGACCATGCTAAAACTGTTGCAAGGCATGCTGGGATGTGTAGTTTACAACAGCTGGAGGGACGGTTATCGCCCAACCCTGTTCTAGAAGATGCTAGATAAATGTTAAGTAGAATCTGATTGGTTGCTATGGGCAATATCTCCACTTCTAAAAACCCGCACTTTAGTAAATATACCTCAAGGAGTCTGAGCTCACTGTTAAACAGCTATATTCTTATTACAATAATTTGACCTTTTGTTGCAAAAACCTTTGTGCACTGTCAAGGCTATCTGTATTTGTCAAAGTAAAACATTGGGATGTTAAAGGGTAATCCATCTTTGCAGGCTTTTTAATTATATGTGGCTACAAGAACTGCTAGTGCTTCAAATTTGAGACTCAAGAAAGTTTTAAACCCCCTAAAAATTGATGACTCATTGTGTTATCCTATCATACATTTTGTTATCTAAACCTTAGTCATAACCTCAACTAAAGGCAGGAAAAAAGGTCTTAATTCATTGATAATAAAATAAATGTATGGTGGCAAAGATAGGATGGACAGTTATTAGTATTGACAAAAACAGAATGCAAACATGAAATATGCATTGTACAGTAGGCAACCATCTGTTCCCCGGGTCCCATTACCAATCACTCCAAATGGTGTCCCACATAGACACATAGGATGTTGTTGCTGACCCCTGGCTGGGTGGTTATCAGCAGTTCCTTAACCGATGAAAGCAAGTGCACCACACTACTGCACCAAGAGTCAGCTCCAGGTGCCTTTATCAATTATGGTATCCAACTCTCCTCCAAATCACACCAGGGCCCTCATTCAGAGCCGTTCGCTATTTGTGGTCGCTCGTTTAAAAACAAGGGGTGGCTATTCAAATGATCCGTACGCACATTGCAGTCTGTTCACACCTCTAAGTCTGAACGAGCGAGCAAAACATACGCTCGTTTATTTGTTAAAAACGCCCCCTGGCCGCTCGCATCCTACGTCATGTCCGCTATTTATTAGATTAATCGAGTACATCGACCAGCGTATGAACTGCTCGCTATTCTTGTGGTTGGTGTTTGCTACCACAAATTTGCGAGCAGTTCTGGCTATAAAATAACCCAGTGACGTGGTCAATGACGCTGCTGTTTTAAATATGCACACCCATAAAACGCCCGTTTTGACCTTTAAGCACGCCTGCGTTCGGATCTCCACTCCCCATTTTCAAGCACCTTCCCCTGTTACCACCCACATACGCCTCATTCTGTCACTCAAAATAGCAGGCCCTCGCTATATTGCGTACCAACGATTTTCGGCCGCACTGACTGGTTCGCGCATGCGTACTAAAAACCGTACGCATGCGCAGATGTGCAAACATCGCTCGGAACGAGCGTACTGCCGCTAACGAGCGGCTCTGAATGAGGGCCCAAAGCCCTTACTGATGAAGGAGAGTACTTCTACCTACTACACAAAGATATTCACTGATCTGTTGTTCTTTCCTACCAACAAGGGCAACAATCAACATTTACAAAGCTGACCCAAACACCAAAGAAAGACTGGGTGGATATTTCAAGAATCAAAGACTCCTCAGAACAGGAAAATACAGATTATTATTACAAGTAGCGGTCACGACATGGTCAGCATTCTGTGTCTCCTCATGGTAGTGTATTCTGTTTCAGCTGTATTGCCTTGCCACCAGCTCTCCATCAGCTCCCTAGCCTCACCAGCAGCTTCTGTGCTGCCACAGCTCACCAGCCTCTCCAACGGCTCCCTAGCCACACAAGCAGCTTCGTTGCTGCCACCGGCTCACCTGCCTCTCCATCGGCTCCAAAACTGCACCAGCAGCTTCCGTGCTGCCACCGGCTCTCAAAGCCACATCGCAGTACACAGACTTGTGTACCAGCTCTCAAAGCCACATCGCAGTACACAAACTTGAGTAACTGCTCTCAAAGCCGCATCGCAATATACAAACTTTTGTACCAGCTCTCAAAGCCGCATCGCAATACACAAACTTATGTACTGGCTTTCAAAGCCACATTGCAGTACACAATCTTGGCTACTGGCTCTCAAAGCCACATCGCAGTACACAAACTTACAAGCCGCCCCATCGGCTCTCAAAGCCGAATGTAAAGTGCGCCTATTTGTGTACCAGTTCCCTAGCTGCATCATCGGCTCTCAAAACTATATCTCAAATACACCAACTCCTGCTAACCAGGTCAAAGCCACACCACCGGCACCTTAGCCACACTATTGGCTCTCAAAGCCTCACCATTAAGCTTTTTCTGTTATCAGCTTCTGCTGCACCACTGGTTTCTAAGCCGCATTATCAGCTCTCAAAGCTGTACCACTTGTTCCCAAACTTCTGCTGCCGGCTCTCAGCAGCACTATCGACACCGAAGTTGCTTCTTCGATTCATAATCCACGTCATTGGCTCCAATGCTGAAACACTGACTGTACCAACTCCTGCTGTTCCTCTCACCATCGGAACCCATAGTATATTCGTGTGAACCGCTACTATCCCGGGTATTAAGACCAGACGGCCACCTAAGTACCAGTGATCCTTTACAGATATAAGGGAACAACGGGTGGCTGTTAGTGACAGAAGACCTTGCTAGCCTAGGTTCTAGGGGGTTCACATGGAACGAGCTTTGGGATTTATAACATTATAGTCAGCCATAAAAAGTAGACTGGAGAACAGTCATGGAACAGCCGCAGAATCCTGCCCAGGTGCTTGCTGCACAAATCCAAGCCCTCACTTAGAAGGTTCAAGAGCTCTTCCTACATGTTGAAGAAGGTCTATTTCCAGCTGTTTCAATTCTTCCCAAGGAGCCAAAAATGAACTTGCCGGATCGATTTTCTGAGGATTGCCGGCAGTTCCTAAACTTCCTCGAAAGCTGCAAGCTATATTTCAAGCTATGTCCTGTCTCCTCAGGGACAGAATCACAATGAGTGGGATTGGTAATTTCCCTTCTTCAGGGGGATCCATAAACTTGGGCCTTTGGGTTGCCCACAACATGAAACATTTGTCGAAACCTTGGGGTTTAACAGCCTTCAAACTTAAACAGTCTTCTCCTTTCCTTCTGTGTAAAAGAGATGGCGAAAAGTCTGCCAGTGTGAATTAAACATTTGCTTACTTACAGAGTTTGTAAGGTTGAAAGAAGGTCCATGAAGTTCCACTGTTCATAATTTAAAATTATGTTAATCCAGAGGAAGGCTAAGCAAAATAGTGTAATATGGTAAGATTGGAGGATACGTGCGCTCCTTGGTTGTGTGTGTGTGTATTGGTAGGGAGAGGGAGGAGGGAAAAAACGGGGGGAAGGTTGGGGGGAGCAGATGGCTGTGTGTTGTGGTGGATGTGTTGTGGTAGAACAGAAATACTGGAGGCTGGATGGATGGTGGAAGTAACAAATACATTTATTTGTATCTGTGTATGCACATAGAGGGTGGTAGAGTAGGAGGCACATTGCTCATGGAATATAAATGTCTCTTAGATGGTTCGTGGCAGCACACACTGCCCAGTTGTTGGTGATTTGGGGTGACAGGGCGTATCCACAGTGTGGGGAGTAGGGTCAACCCTTTCAGGGGGCTCCTTGACATGCGGTCAGACTACTGCATGCTTCCTTGCTGGACCTATGGTCGACAGACTTCTGAACTGGGATGCCCTGTTGGAGGTGATCAGGGGCGCTCCCACTTTGCAGCATCCCACACTGGTGAGGAGAAAGGGTTCTGACCTTCTGGTAGGTCCGTTGGTGTGGGATCAGTTCTTCTCAAAGTCTAGTATGATGCCACGGTGGGGGACGTGCACTGTTTCAGTGGCTCACATCCATGGATGCAGTGCAGGTGAAACTTGTGCTGTGTGCGGTGGTGTGATGAGTGCATGCAGCGCTGTCATTTGGCAGAGGCTGGGGCTGCTGTCAGTGGGGACCAGCATCCGGTTAAGCGCCACTGCTGCCGTTCAGGTGCCCGGATTGGGGCAGATGTGGATGCAGGTGGGTTCAAGATAAGTAGGTGTCTGGGGGTCTCCAACGCGTTTCGGCACAGGTGCCTTCATTAAGGAGGTGTGAGATGATCAATGCTTCTGAGGTACTTATGGAGTGCACTTCTGGGGGTGGGGGTGTGGTCAGGTGACTCAAGGGGCCAATGGTGTGTTTGAGAGGTAATGCAGTGCAGTTGTGTGCAGGGATTTGCTGAATGGTGATGTGGTGCAGGTGTGTGCAAGGACTAGCTGGAGTGATAAGTGTAATCAGATTAGGCCAATGGTGTGTTTGAATTGTAATGCGGTGCAGGTGTGTGCAGGGACTTGCTGAATGGTGAATGGTGATGAGGTGCAGGTGTGTGCAGGGGCTGATTGCGTGGTGGTTACTAATGTACAGGTTGGGGTTGGGTGTGTCTTGTGTGTGTGATTGGGATGGGTTATAGTTGTGTGTTGTGAATTATGATGGTTTTTGGTGTATGGTGTCATCCTATGGAGTTGCAGTGGAGCAATAACTGCAGTCTTATGTTTGGGTGGTGGTTGGTTCGGGTGTGTGTTATTTGGAGATGATTGACTGGATCTCATTGTCTATGTTGAGACCGCGGGGTGTGAAAGTGTCCCGAGTGAATATCCATTTTAATTCTTCTTTATTGAGTCTTTTCGTTATGTCAACTCCTCTCCAGTTGTGAGTGATGGTCTTGATACCTAGGAATTCAATGTCCTTGGGGTTACTTTGGTGTTTCTCCAGGAAATGTAGGGGAATGTTGTGGTTTTCTGATTTGTTTCTGATGCTTCTGAGGTGCTCTGCTAATCTTGTTTTAAGTGGCCTCACAGTTCTGCCTACATACTGTAGGTTGCATGTGCATCTTAATAGGTAAACTACGTGGCTGGTGTTGCAGGAAATGTGTTCCTGTATCATGTATGTGTTACCTGTTTTGGCGGAGGTGAAAGTGGTAGTAGGTTTTGTGCTTCTGTAATCTAGAGTGCGGCAATTGCTGCATGTGCCACAATGATAGAAGCCATTGTGGATGGGCTGCTTGGTAAGGGTCATTTGTTTGAGGGTAGGTGGTGGGATGTGGCTTCAGACTAATTTGCTTTTGATGTCTGGAGCTTTTCTGTATATTATCATGGGGCGTCGTGGGAGTGTGTGTCTGAGTGATTCGTCTTTCAGGAGCAGATTCCAGTGTTTCTGAATGATGTGTTTAATCAGTCCTACACTTTCGTTGTATTGTGTGATGAATGGGATGGTGTCTTGCATGTGTTTTTCTTTGTTCTTGTTGTAAGTGAGTAGTGGTCCTCTTTCTTCATTCCCTATCTTCTGTAATGTATGTTGTAGTGAGTCGGTGTTGTATTTTTTCTCTGTGAATTGTTTGAGTTTTTCTCCTTGTTCATAGTAATCGGTGATATTGTACAGTTCCATCTTATGCATTTAAATTGGCCTGCTGGGATGCTCTGGAGCCAATTGGGGTGGTGACCACTGTCCGACAGAATGTAGCTGTTTACCTCAACTTGTTTGTGATAGGTTTTGGTGTGGATCTTGTGTTCTTTGATGAAGATGTGTAAGTCGAGGAAATTGACGTCAGATTGGCTGTATTGGGATGTGACGTGGACATTCCTGTCGTTGTTGATGTGTGTAAGAAAATCTTTGAGGGTGTCTAGGGGTCCTTTCCAAATGCAGAATACGTCGTCTATGTACCTTGTCCAGAGGACTAGATTTGCTCCCCAGTTATGCCCCGACCAGATGTTGGATTCCTCCCAACTGCTCATAAAAAGGTTGGCATAACTGGGTGCAAATCGAGTCCCCATGGCGGGCCCTGTCTTCTGTCTGTGATAGTCGCCGTCAAACCAGAAATAGTTGTGCGTAAGTATATAGTTGATGCTATCCAAGATGAACTGTGTCTGTCGGGGTTCTAGTGTTGGGTCTTTGTCTAGGAAATGGCGTATACTGGTTAATCCTTGTCTGTGGTCGATGATGGTGTATAGTGATGTGACATCACTTGTTACAAGCCAGTGGTCATCACCCCAAGTGACTCCTTCCAGTATTTGGAGTATGTGTGTCGTGTCCTGTATGTAGGATGGTTGTTGTTTGACTTATGGTTGCAATAGATGGTCTATGTATTGTGACAGGTTTACAGTCATGGAATTGATTCCAGATATGATGGGTCTACCTGGGGGGGTTTGTGATGTCTTTATGTATTTTGGGGAGGTAGTAGAAGATGGGGATGATGGGGTGTGGGTTGTGTATATAATCATTTTCATGTTTTGTGAGGATGCCGTCTTTGAGTCCTGTTCTGATTATGCCGTTTAGTTCATTGTGGAATGCCTGGGTTGGGTCTTTGTTTAATGTCTCATATGTATGTTTATCTTGTAGAAGTCTCTGTGATTCTCTGATGTAGTCTGTTTTGTTGAGTAGCACTATGCCTCCACCCTTGTCTGCTGGCTTGATTATAAGGTTGTGGTTTTGTTGTAGTCTTTTGAGGGCTTTCTCTTCTTTTATGGTTAGGTTTTTGATGTGGTTTTCTTTGGTGTTGGTATTTTATTGATATTGTCCATGACTAGTTTTTCGAATGTGAGTATAAGATGTCTTTTTAAGTGGCTAGGGTAGAACTTGGATAGTGGCTTCAATGTGGTGTGTTTGTAGTTGTCCGGTTCGGGTGGTGGTTTGGTGGCGGGGTGTGTCATGAAGTATTTTTTCAGTGTTAGGCATCATACAAGTCTGTAGACAATGAGATCCAGTCAATCATCTCCAAATAACACACACCCGAACCAACCACCACCCAAACATAAGACTGAAGTTATTGCTCCACTGCAACTCCATAGGAAGACACCATACACCAAAAGCCATCAACACACAACTATAACCCATCCCAATCACACACAAGACACACCCAACCCCAACCTGTACATTAGTAACCACCACGCAATCAGCCCCTTCACACACCGGCACATCATCACCATTCAGCAAGTACCTGCACACACCTGCACCGCATTACCATTCAAACACACCATTGGCCTAATCTGATTATACTTATCACTCCAGCCAGCCCCTGCACACACCTGCACCTCAACACCATTCACCATTCAGCAAGTCCCTGCACACACCTGCACTGCATTACCATTCAAACACACCATTGGTTTAATCTGATTACACTCATTACTCCAACCAGCCCCTGCACACACCTGCACCTCATCACCATTCAGCAAGTCCCTGCACACACCTGCACCGCATTACCATTCAAACACACCATTGGCCTAATCTGATTACACTTATCACTCCAGCTAGTCCTTGCACACACCTGCACCGCATCACCATTCAGCAAATCCCTGTACCTACCTGCACTGCATTACCTCTCAAACACACCATTGGCTCCTTAAGTCACCTGACCACACCCCCACCCCCAGAAGTGCACTATATAAGTACCTCAGAAGCATTGATCATCTCACACCTCCTTGAAGAAGGCACCAGTGCCGAAACATGTTGGAGACCCCCAGACACCTACTTATCTTGAACCCACCTGCATCCACGTCCTCCCCAATCTGGGCACCTGAACGGCAGCAGCAGCACTTAACCTGATGCTGGTTCCCACTCACACCAGCCCCAGCCTCTGCCAAATGACAGCGCTGCATGCGCTCATCACACCACTGCACGCAGCACAGGTTTCACCTGCTCTGCATCCACAGATGTGAGCCACTGAAACAGTGCACGTCCCCCACCGCGGCATCATACTGGACTTTGAGAAGAACTGATCCCACACCAATGGACCTGGGCACCTACCAGTAGGTCAGAACCCTTTCTCCTCACCAGTGCGGTACGCCACAAAGTGGGAGCACCCCTGATCACCTCCAACAGGGCATCCCAGATCAGAAGTCTGTCAACCATAGGTCCAGCAGGGAAGCGTGCAGTAGTCTGGACCGCATGTCAAGGAGCCCCCTGAAAGGGATGACCCTACTCCCCACACTGTGGATATGCCCTGTCACCCCAAATCACCAACAACTGGGCAGTGTGTGCTGTCACGAACCATCTAAGAGACATTTATCTTCCAGGAGCACTGTGCCTCCTACTGAGCAACTACCACCCTCTATGTGCACACACAGATACAAATAAACATATTTGTTTCTTCCACCATCCATCCAGCCTCCAGTATTTCTGTTCTACCACAACACATCCACCACAACACACAGCCATCTGCTCCCCCCATCCTCCCCCCATTTTTTTCCCTCCTCCCTCTCCCTACCAATACACACACACACACAACCAAGGAGTGCACGTACCCTCCAATCTTACCATATCTATCCAATAGTAGGATCAGGTACCCCTACTGTACGGTGCAGCACCATCCACACCTGGACCCCTCTCTCTCTCTCCCCTCCTCCCTCCTTTTTCTGTCCTCACACCTTCCCCCCTCCATCATCCAACCCCCTATATCCCACAACACCACCACCACCCCGAAGCACATCCCAAACCCAGTATTACCAAAATAGTATAATAGTTGACAATTTTAATATACGTCATATCTATGGTGCTGTCATATGTATGGTTTAACAGCTTAGAATATCTGGTCGAATCAAGAAAATATATAAATGATGATATCAAATTAAAATAATAACTATAAGAAGATACTGTACAGTTCACATTTACTGTAGTTCAAACTGCCACATAGTATTTTACTTCTGCAGGTACAGTACAGAGTGCTGGAGCAAGCTAATAATCTGGTATCTAGGAGGTAACCGATAAAGTGTATCCTTGTTCGGATGCCAATGATAGTGTGTCCTTGTTCCTACTGCTTATGTGCTTTCCTCATATTAATATCATATTCTTAAAGCAAATATTAAATTTTTTAACATTTAATAATTAATGGTAATTAATTAAGTATTTACCTTAAAATAACTTACCTTTAGAAATAAATAAATGATATAGAGTATGTTTAGGGAGTGGTGTAAGAGAGCTATGGGCATGTATGGGGGAGGGGAAGAGACAGGATGGCATGTGGCATCCATTTTATTCAAGTTGTATGGCCTGTAAATACACACAGACTCCATATTGTAATATTTGCCATTACTTCACTATTATTAATTCAACTCCCATGATACTACCTTCACCATGACCACAAACATGTGATGCCTGACCTATTTGAAAATACAGTCACATCCGCCCATAAAACACTGATACAAGCCTGTGATTACATCTATGATACCAAACAAACTTATTCACACATCTTTGCAATATTATTATAAATACTAGGGGTGAGCGGGTTCGGATTTCTGAAATCCGAACCCCCCGAGCCCCCCCGATCCGAGGCAGATCCGAGTCAGGCTCGACTTTTCCCGCCTGACTCGGATCTGAAATTGAGGCAAAACGTCATCATCCCGCCTTCCAAGTCTCGCGGGTTTTGGAACCTATATAAGGTACCCGCATCGGCGCCATTTTCTCACTCGGCTGTGGACAGTGAAGAGGGAGGGTGGGAGTTAGGGCTGGCTGGGCTGTGTAGTGTAGTGTAGTGCAGAGTAGTGTTGTGCTGTGCTGTGCTGCGCTGTGCTGCTGTTGTCCACTACTTCAAAGTCCATAGGGGCTGGCTGGACTGTGTTGTGCAGTCAGTTCTCCATAGGGGCTGTGTCCACTACAAAGTCCTGTGCAGTGTCCCAGTCCTAAAGGGGTGCTGTAGTGTTGTCCAGGGGGTGCTCTGTCCATCAGGGGTGCTCCCCCCAAGTGCTAAAAAAATAATATTTTTTGTGTGTTTGTGAATTGTGTGCGCAGTAGCCGCACGTGCATCAACAAAGTTTTGCCAAGCGTGCGCCTGTGTCATAAGTAAAGGGCCGGCTGGCTTGACCATTAAAGGGTGCTGTAACCCCCAAAGTACACTCCAGTCCAAACCAAAAAAAAAATTATTTTCTGTGTTTGTGAATTGTGTGCGCAGTAGCCGCACGTGCATCAACAAAGTAGTGCCAAGCGTGCGCCTGTGTCATAAGTAAAGGGCGGGCTGGCTTGACCGTTAAAGGGTGCTGTAACCCCCAAAGTACACTCCAGTCCAAACCAAAAAAAAAATTATTTTCTGTGTTTGTGAATTGTGTGCGCAGTAGCAGCACGTGCATCAACAAAGTAGTGCCAAGCGTGCGCCTGTGTCATAAGTAAAGGGCCGGCTGGCTTGACCGTTAAAGGGTGCTGTAACCCCCAAAGTACACTCCAGTCCAAACCAAAAAAAAAAAATATTTTCTGTGTTTGTGAATTGTGTGCGCAGTAGCCGCACGTGCATCAACAAAGTAGTGCCAAGCGTGCGCCTGTGTAATAAGTAAAGGGCCGGCTGGCTTGACCATTAAAGGGTGCTCTAACCCCCAAAGTACACTCCAGTCCAAACCAAAAAAAAATTATTTTCTGTGTTTGTGAATTGTGTGCGCAGTAGCCGCACGTGCATCAACAAAGTAGTGCCAAGCATGCGCCTGTGTCATAAGTAAAGGGCCGGCTGGCTTGACTGTTAAAAGGTGCTGTAACCCCCAAAGTACACTCCAGTCCAAACCAAAAAAAAAAATATTTTCTGTGTTTGTGAATTGTGTGCGCAGTAGCCGCACGTGCATCAACAAAGTAGTGCTAAGCGTGCGCTTGTGTCATAAGTAAAGGGCAGCTGGCTTGACCGTTAAAGGGTGCTGTAACCCCCAAAGTACACTCCAAACCAAAAAAAAATATTTTCTGTGTTTGTGAATTGTGTGCGCAGTAGCCGCACGTGCATCAACAAAGTAGTGCCAAGCATGCGCCTGTGTCATAAGTAAAGGGCCGGCTGGCTTGACTGTTAAAAGGTGCTGTAACCCCCAAAGTACACTCCAGTCCAAACCAAAAAAAAAATATTTTCTGTGTTTGTGAATTGTGTGCGCAGTAGCCGCACGTGCATCAACAAAGTAGTGCCAAGCGTGCGCCTGTGTCATAAGTAAAGGGCCGGCTGGCTTGACCGTTAAAGGATGCTGTAACCCCCAAAGTACACTCCAAACCAAAAAAAATATATTTTCTGTGTTTGTGAATTGTGTGCGCAGTAGCCGCACGTGCATCAACAAAGTAGTGCCAAGCGTGCGCCTGTGTCATAAGTAAAGGGCCAGCTGGCTTGACCGTTAAAGGGTGCTGTAACCCCCAAAGTAGACTCCAAACCAAAAAAATATATATTTTCTGTGTTTGTGAATTGTGTGCGCAGTAGCCGCACGTGCATCAACAAAGTAGTGCCAAGCGTGCGCCTGTGTCATAAGTAAAGGGCCGGCTGGCTTGACCGTTAAAGGGTGCTGTAACCCCCAAAGTACACTCCTGTGCAAACCAAAAAAAAATTATTTTCTGTGTTTGTGAATTGTGTGCACTGTGGCTGCACGTGCATCAACAAAGGAGCAGCACCAAGCGTGCGCCTGTGTCCCATAAGTAAAGAGCCGGCTGGCTCATTTCTTAAAGGGTGGTGTAACCCACAAAGTGCACTACTCTCCAGCAAAAATAAAAAAATATTTTCTGTGTTTGTGTGCGCTTTAGCCGCACGTATATATCAATATAACATAAATGGAGGACCAAACTTTCTCCGATAAAAATAAAATAGGGAATGATCAAGAACCACTTCCTCCTTGTGCTGTTGCTGCTGCTGGGAGTTGTTCATCATCCCAGAGAGGAAGTAGGAACATCACTACTTTTACTAAACAATTGACCCTCCAACAGTCCCTAGCGATGAGGATGAAGTACGACAGCAGTCATCCTGAAACAAAACGTATAACTGAGGCCTTGACTGCTATGTTGGTGTTAGACGTGCGTCCGGTATCCGCCATTAGTGCAGTGGGATTTAGACAATTGATGGAGGTAGTGTGTCCCCGGTTCCAAATCCCGTCTAGATTCCACCTGCATCCTCAAAGCAGCAGCGACAAGCGTGCGTCTGTCTGTTAAAGGGTGGTGACACCCTCAAAGTGTGCTACACAAACAATAAAAATATTCTTCTTTTTTTTCTGTCTTTGTGAAATGTGTGGGCTGTAGCCGCACCTGCATCCTTAAAGCAGCAGCGACAAGCGTGCGTCTGTCTGTTAAAGGGTGGTGACACCCTCAAAGTGTGCTACACAAACAATAAAAATATTGTTCTTTTTTTCTGTCTTTGTGAAATGTGTGGGCTGTAGCCGCACCTGCATCCTTAATGCAGCAGCGACAAGCGTGCGTCTGTCTGTTAAAGGGTGGTGACACCCTCAAAGTGTGCTACACAAACAATAAAAATATTGTTCTTTTTTTTTCTTTCTTTGTGAAATGTGTGTGCTGTAGCCGCACCTGCATCCTTAAAGCAGCAGCGACAAGCGTGCATCTGTCTGTTAAAGGGTGGTGACACCCTCAAAGTATGCTACACAAACAATAAAAATATTGTTCTTTTTTTTCTGTCTTTGTGAAATGTGTGGGCTGTAGCCGCACCTGCATCCTTAAAGCAGCAGCGACAAGCGTGCGTCTGTCTGTTAAAGGGTGGTGACACCCTCAAAGTGTGCTACACAAACAATAAAAATATTGTTCCTTTTTTTTCTGTCTTTGTGAATTGTGTGGGCTGTAGCCGCACTTGCATCCTCAAAGCAGCAGCGACAAGCGTGCGTCTGTCTGTTAAAGGGTGGTGTAACCCTCAAAGTGTGCTACACAAACAATAAAAATATTGTTCTTTTTTTTCTGTCTTTGTGAATTGTGTGGGCTGTAGCCGCACTTGCATTCTCAAAGCAGCAGCGACAAGCGTGCGTCTGTCTGTTAAAGGATTACATCAGTGACAGCATCCAAGTAGGCATGTCAGACAGTCCGTACCTGTACTGGCAGGAAAAAGGAGCAATTTGGAGGTCCCTGTACAAACTGGCTCTATTTTACCTGAGTTGCCCCCCCTCCAGTGTGTACTCCGAAAGAGTGTTTAGTGCAGCCGGGAACCTTGTCAGCGAAAGGCGTAGGAGGTTGCTTCCTCAAAATGTGGAGAAGATGATGTTCATAAAATGAATTATCAACTCTTCCAGCCTCCAGAACGGACAGAGGGACCTGTGGTTGTGGATTCCAGCGGGGACGAATTAATACTCTGTGAGGATGAGGATGTACACAACACTGAAGTGGATGAGGAGGATGAGGACGACATCTTGCCTCCGTAGAGCCAGTTTGTGCAGGGACAGATTAATTGCCAGCTTGTTTTGTGGGGGCCCAAACGAACCAATCATTTCAGCCACAGTCGTGTGGGAGACCCTGGCGCTGAAATGTTTGGTTTGTTAAAGTGTGCATGTCCTGTTTATACAACATAAGGGTGGGTGGGAGGGCCCAAGGACAATTCCATCTTGCACCTCTTTTTTTTCTTTGCATTATGTATAGTTTGGGGCCTAGTTTTTCAAACTGCCATCCTTTCTGCCACTGCAGTGCCACTCCTAGATGGACCACGTGTTTGTGCCACCCACTCGTATCTCTTAGCATAGTCATCCAGCTACCTCGATGCAACCTTTTGGACATAAAAACACTATTGTGAGGTGTGAGGTGTTCAGAATAGACTGGAAATGAGTGGAAATTAAGGTTATTGAGGTTAATAATAGCATAGGAGCAGAAAAACCCTCAAATACTGTGATTTTAGCTGTTTTTATGCTTTTTTAAAAAAAAATACAGATCCAAAACACAAAACCCAGAACCCAAAACACGGAAGGGTGGTTTTGGCAAAACCAATCCAGATCCAAAACACGAAGAAAGATCCAGATCCAAAACCAAAACACGAAAAGTGGCCGGTGCACACCCCTAATAAATACACAAATAGGATATTGGATGTTGATTGCTATGGAAACATGGTAGTATTTGGCGTAGATAAAAGACATCCTCAATGCACATGGCAGTTACAATATCCATTTGTGAAAACATGGAGAGCGGCTGCTTAGATAAAAGCATACCTCGCTAACTTTGAACCTCCATAATCGAGACTTCACCAGAAAAGGGGGTATGGCATATCAGTAAAGTGGGTGTGACCTAACAGCACGCCCCAGTTTACATCATTCAGGGGCATGCCCAGCACTCACCGAGATGCTGGACTACCCCCAGGCTTCCACCACACTGTGAATAGATGCCATGCACATGCGCACAGCATCTCTTCTCTCTCTGCCCACCTAAAGCAGCGGTGTATGCACCCCCACCTCCAATGCAAGACCCTGCAACACGCTGGTGGGACAGCACAACAGTCCCAGAAAAATGGAACTATCCCATTAAATGCGGGACAGTTAGGAGGTATGTAAAAGGGGTATCATTGTTACAAGTAAGGGGGGAGGGAAAATCCACATAGCAGCAGCCATTTTGCTTTCACAAATTCACAAAGTAGCAAGACTTCAAATGATTACCATCTGATTTTAACCAGAAACATACACACTACAAATGACTACAACTCTGATATATATTTCATGCAAAGACTCCATTCTATATTATTCGAGAAAGTATAAACTATAAAACATTGTACATACATAAGCTGAATCTACTATCCTCTTTACATTTAACTATTCCATCTCCATCAAATATATCTAGTTAAACACCAATATGTAAATCACCATCCTCAATACAAACATTTCAACAAACAGTCATGTGCCTATATCACACAAACTACCACAGAACTAAATACTAAATGGTTGGTGAAACCATTGATGGACATCCATTACATAGTTGGTTACCATCAATGGCCACTTGCTAAATCACCATCTATGGTAACCATCAATGGTAACCACACGGATGGCCATTCCTAGAGTGAGCCAGAGTGTTTTGTAAGGTGGTATATTCCTGTGCTCACCTCTGGGTGTGACCACTGACTAGCACAGGAAGTGGTCAGAACCTTTTGTTTCATTCCCAGACAAGACCCTGTGGGGTAAATTTACTAAAGTGAGAGTTTTTAGAAGTGGAGATGTTGCCCTTAGCAACCAATCAGATTCTAGCTATTATCTTCTAGAAGGAGATAGTGATATGTTAAGTAGAATCTGATTGGTTGTTATGGGTAACATCTTCTCTTCAGAAAGCTCTCGTAAATATATCCCTGTGTATGAGTTTAATGTGCTTGGGGTGTGTATCTTAAGGGGCCTATCCATTACCTGACTTTGTGAACAATCTGACCAAAACCAGGAGGTAATGGATAGCCGGCAAAGACCAGCGATGCGCGTGCATGCTGGGTCCTTGCCGTACCTGACTGTCTACTGAACAAGTCTATCAACCTGTCTATGCTCAGCAGGTTCGGCATGTTCAGGGATAGGAGGTCAGGCTCCTTCACTAAATGACGTTCAGTGAATGCCGTTCAGTGCGGGCACCGCACCTTGGCGACCTGAAGGTCTGAACGCTAGATGTTTAGACTTTGAGGTTGCGTAGTGGATTCCCCACTTTAGCCTCAGACAGGAAGTGGTCACAATATAACAAAAGCCAAGGTCTTCATGTCCAGACAAAGTTTTATGTGTAAGATGGCAACGTCTGTTCATATGCTAATGGTCCAACCAAGCTAGTTTCTGGGCAGTGATTGATCAGCCTACTGTATGTAACAAATATATATATATACATATATATATATATATATATATAAATATAACTAAAATGGAACACTGTAACAGTACCCAGAGGGAAATATAAAGCCTGGGTTTGTTCAATATTGGTACCAGGCTTCATCAAAACACATATTTAAAACTTCAAGAATGCTGCATGCCCACAAATTAAGGATGCACTACAGCCACGATGAAAACACCAGCATCAAGGGAGAGAGATATGAGCTGAGACCTGATCACTGAATGCATAAGACAGCGCTGTCTCTGATCATTATAATCTATATACTGATGTACATAGTTTTTGAAATGCCTTTATAAGAAAAAACAAAAAAAGAAAATCTAACATGGTCTTAGTAAATTATTGAGATTTCTGTAAATTAGTGGGTTAATATTAAATTATTAATATATCTTTAATGATCATTAGATAAAAAAAACAGACAACAAGCAATTTCTCGGGGATTTACTTTTTTATGCGCAAAAAATGGCTTTGAAGAAATAAGCTCTATCAGTGATTTTATATAATTTATTACTTAATGTGTTTTGCAAGCAGCATGGGCCAGTGATGGTTACAGTGTTCAGCAACAGGAGCCCTAGATTATTCATTATTTTTATTAGTGCACACGAGGAAAGTGCATATTGGCAGACATAATCTTTATTAATCTTTAACATCAGAATATGGAACATTTACTACAAACTGCCGTCTCTCTCTTGCATGTTATAACAGAAGAACAAACAAAGGGGCATAGTGCCCCTTTAAACAAATAGAGCGGCAGATTTTGTTCACTGGAGCAGAATGGAAATATGTATATTTTAAATGAGTTAAGGGATTTGGCCCCCAGAGAGAATTTATTATACCACTTAGCTTAAGGAGTAAAGAAACCAGACAAGTTCCCATACAGGACAGTTATTTATTTGTTTGTAATTGAATAAAAAAGGATGACATTTATACTAGTTTTAACTAGAGATGTGCGCCGACCCCTGTGTTTTGGTTTTGCATCTGTATCTCCCCTGGTTTTGGATCTGGAATGGTTTTGCCAAAACCTCGCCTACGTGTTTTGTTTTTCGGTTTTGGTTTTGGATTTTTTCTTAAAAAAATCATAAAAATAGTTAAAATAATATAAAATGGGCCTGTTTTTGTTCCTACAGTATTACTAACCTCAATAACATTTATTTCCACTCGTTTCCAGTCAATTTTGACCACCTCACAGCTCACTATATGGTTTCCATCCAGTTTAGGCCCAAAATTTGCACCAAGCTAGCTGGCTGACTAAGCTTTGTGGCAGCAGTGAGCAGGAAAAAAATGGCAGGTAAACTTCCAACATGGCACATCAGGAAACAAATGTTTTTATTATTCAAGAGAGGCCTGAGGGAGTTGGAGTATGTATGTAGTTGAAGGCAGGGACAGGAAGGGTTTGGTAGTAAATTGAATTACATTTTTTTATTCCAAAGTAAATTTATGAGTGAGAAGGGAAGGGGAGGAGGCATTTGCAAAAAATATTTTACTCATTCACAACAGTCCTTGCCACAGAAGAATTCTTGAGTGCCATGCCTGCTGCTGGGAGTGGATTTTCTCATCCCAGAAGGGGACCAGGAAGACTTCTAGTAGTGCTTTCCACATGAAAAAGCATTTCCCAACCTGTACAGGGACATTAAAAAAACATAGTTAGTTAGTGGCTTCCAAACTGCCACTTAACCAGCACAAAGATATTAAGTGGTAAATTTAATTTACTAAAGTGAGAGTTTTTAGAAGTGCATTTTAGAAGTGATGTTGCCCATAGCAACCAATCAGATTCTACTTAACATCACTTTCTAGAAGATAATAGCTAGAATCTGATTATTTTCTATGGGCAAGCAACATCACATCTAAAACGCACTTCTAAAAACTCTCACTTTAGTAAATTTAAATTTACCCCTTAAAGTCTTACGTTGTGTCATTCTTGAGAATCCTGAGCCAACTTCTGCTGCTATGAGTGGATTTTCATCCCAGAAGGGGACCAGGAAGACTGCTTTCCAAAACAATTGATTGTAAAATAATCCTTTGCAAAGCTTCCACATTGAACATTTCCCAACTTGTACAGGTACATTAAAAAAAAAACATAGTAAGTTAGTGGCCTCAAAGTTCCACTTTACCAGCACAGATATGTGGACAAGCGTAAGATCTATGATTTAAGGCAGGGGTAGCCAACTCTGGTCCTCGAGAGTTACCAACAGTGCATGTTTTCCAGTCTCCACACAGAATAAAAAGTGTAATAATTAACTCCACCTGTGGATCTTTTCAAATGTGTTTCTGAGTAATGAATACACCTGTGCACCAGCTAGGTGGTCTGGAAAACGTGAACTGTTAGTAGCCCTCGAGGACCGAGGTTGGCTACCCCTGATTTAAGGCCTTAGGTTGTGTCTTTCTTCGGAATTCTTGAGCGCCATGCCTGCTGCTTGGAGTGGATTTTCATCCCAGAAGTTTTTTCTTCCCAATGGACACAGATCTGAAGAGAAAGAGATACATGTAAATAACTACAGGCAGATAAAGAGGCAATTTGGAGGCCCTTACACAAAACTGCCATTGTTTTAATTGAGCTGCCCACCTTTCAGTGTGAGTTTTCAGCACAGCCAGGAACTTTGCCAGTGATCGCCAAAATGTGGAAAAGATGATGTCCATCAAAATGAACTACAAATTCAACTTGAAATTCAACTTTACCATCAATTTTATGTCCAAAAATTACAGAGACACCTGTAATAGTGGATTCCAGCAGGGACAAATTTATATTGTGTGAAGGGGAATATTGTATCAGTACATCCCCCCAGATTATACCATCATCCAAGCCTTTATCATCACCCCATCTTGTGTTGTGCATAAATTACAGCTGTGCTCCCTGTTAGATTGGGTATTCATTGTCCATTTTAGTGGATGTGAGCTCCATTTTAGTCCATATCCTCACACCACACACTCTACACATCTTCTGACCTGGGCTACAGGAGGAGCAGGTGCACTCTGCAATATGGTTGCATGGAGTTGCCCCTCTGCCTCACTGAAATTCAGGTTGAGGGGCCATGTGTAGGAACCGGGAGTAGAGACACTATAATCAGAGTTTTAGCTGCTTTATTCCATTTTTTAAACCATATCCTCTAATTTCACCATTGATAATGTTTATGCAAATCTCAGCAGAGGTGTTTTGTGATGCCATGGCTAACGGGCACACACACACAGAAACTGATTAATCAAAATCATTTATTGGGGGTACTTGGGAGGGAAAGCACCTGAATGAGGCACCAGCCTCTTGATAAATGACACAGGTAGTACAGCACCCCTGCGCACCTACGTTGCTGATAACTGTGGCTAACATGCACACACAAAAAGTTGTTTTTATTTTTTCACTGGTGGTGTGGCTAATACGCACACACACAAAAATAGTTTTTATTTTCACACAGGTGGTGTGGCAGGCTAATACACACACACACAAAAAATGTTTTTATTTTCACACTGGTGGTGTGGCAGGCTAACACATACAAAAATTATTTTTATTTTTTCACTGGTTGTGTGGCTAACACGTGCACACAATTTTTTTTTTACACTGGGGTGAAGAAGAGCACCCCTGATGGACAGAGCACCCCCTGGACAACACAGCAGAACAGCCTGCTAGCCCCTATGGACTACAGCCAGCCAGCCCCTATGGACTGGACAACAGCCATCCAGCCCCTATGAACAACAGCCAGCCCCTATGGACAGGACAACCTCAAAACAGGCAGCCAGCCCCTATGGACAACAGCCAGCCCCTATAGACAACAGCCAGCCAGCCCCTATGGACAGGACAACAGCCAGCCCCTATATGGTATGGATTATGGACAACATCCAGCCCCTATGGACAGGACAACCTCACAATTATGCACCACAGCAGCACAGCACAGCTCCCAACACAACCTCAAGTCACACTTATGCACAACAGCAGCACAGCACAGCTCCCTCCCTCTTCACTCTCCACAGCCGGAAAGAATAAGGGCGGTGATCGCAGGATCTTTATACAATCCAAAACTCGTGAGAATCCGACAATTGGATGACATTTTGCCTAAATTCAGGTGGGTTCGGTTCTCAGGGAACCGAACCCACTCATTTCTAGTTTTAACTAGAGATGTGTGCCTGACCATTTTTGCTGGATTTGGATTTGGCTCTGATTCGTCATCCGGCTTTGGATTTGCCAAACCGCCATGACTGGTTTTGGATTTGGATTTTTTACAAAAATGTAAAAAAAAGCTAAAATCACATAATTTGGGCTATTTTGTTCCTAGAGTATTACTTACCTCAATAACATTAATTTCCAGTCATGTAAAGTCAATTTAAACCACTTCACAAATTTGTTTTCACCATTATTGGCCAAAGGCTGCAGTGAGCTGGCTGGTTACTAAGCAACAGAGCAGCGGCACAGACAACGCAGTTTAAAGCACATCTATGAAACATTGACACACAGCAGTGGCAGAAAGGTAGTGTAAGATGGAATTGTCCTTGGACCATCCCACCCACCCAGTGTGGTATGGCAGGCAGAGTCACAGTACTTGTGTATATATAGTGGACTATGGCCCAAGGAGTCACAGTGCTTGTATATACAGTGGGGTATGGCAACAGAGTTGCAGTACTTGTATACACAGTGGGCTACAGCCCAAGGAGTCACAGTGGTTGTATATACAGTGAGGTACTACCCAAGAAGTCACAGTGCTTGTATACAGAGTGGGGTGCTGTGCAAGGAGTCACAGTGCTTGTACCCAGTAGGGTACAGCCAACAGAGTGACAGTAATTGTATACAGTACACAGTGGTCTACAGCCCAAGGAGTCACAGTGCTTGCATACATAGTATGCTATGGCCCAAGGAGTCATACTGCTTCTATACAAAGTGGGGTGCAGAACCAAAAAAAACCTTTCTATTTTTACTTTTTAAACTGAACTTTCTTTAAAGTTTTTTTAACTTAGTTTTAAATATTTTTTACTTTTTTAAACTTTTTAAAATATATTATTTTACCTTTTTTTTTTTTTTACACTGGAGCAGATGGGCATGAGTACAGCGCAGCATACATCAGCATGTCTTGTACACACAGCCACTTGTGAGTCTGGACAAAGCAACTGTAATCAACAGACTACAGCACAGCATACATCAACGTGCAGTGTGCCCCTTATACACAGTCACTTTACCAACACAGCCACTTGTGAGTCTGGGTACAGCCACTTTAATCAGCATGCAGTGTGCCCCCTATATACACAGTCACTTTAACAGCATAGCCAGCCAGCCACTTGTGACTCTGGACACAGTACAGCCAGCCAATACAGCAGAGTATAGTGCAGCATACAGAAGAGTGCCTCATACATAGGGCTCTATTTACTACAATCAGCATATTGAATGCAGATTGTAGTGTGATATTACCGAGTAAATTTGCATTGTCACAGGGATTTACTACAAATCCCTTACAGGGACAGAGCTTGCGATAAAGCTCTGTCCCTGCAAATCTCCTTCGGAGCCTTATCACGGTATTTTCGCAAAAAATACCGTGATTAAGTGCCCGCGCATGCGCCGACCGGTCACCGCTGCTACCCCCCCGGTGCTAAGCCCCTCCCCCCATTGCAAAGCCCCTCCCCTGCGATCACAGACCCCCCCTCCCTTAATTACACTTGCCTTCATTCTCCGGGCCTCCGGTGATGGTCTCCATTCCTCCGGTCAGGTGATCTCCCATACTGCACTGGGGCCCGATCACCTGATGACCGGGCAGCAGTGTACTATGGGAGACCAGCTGACCGGAGGGGAGTCATCACCGGAGGCCCGATCACCGGTCCCTGGAGTCAGGTAAGTGAATTTTTTTTTTACTATTTTTTTTTCTTTTTTTTACAGTAATCAGCGTGTGGTCTATTTAGACCACACAGCTGATTGCTGGGACCGTCTCCCAGCTCTGCTCTCCCCGTTAGAGCAGGGCAGGATGCCGGTAACTGGGGGAGACCCTGTATAACGCCACCTCCAGATGGCGTTATTATCACAGGGCTTTCCCCGATATTTTTTCACATTTTATTTTTAGTAACTCTGGTCGGATCACATTTCCCATTACAATTATGGGAAATGCGATCTGCTTTACTAAAAATAAGTGATACTTAGGTTGGAGTAGAATTTTACAAATTCTACTCCAATTGCCCTGTAATAACTATAGGTGATACTAAAATAATGTGAAAAGGGTGTGAAAACACCCTTTTCCACTTTATTTTAGTCAAAATAATGTTAATAAACAGAGCCCATAGTCACTTACCAGCACAGCCAGCCACTTGCTGCGAGTCTTGACACTCAGAAAAGGGAAAGAAAGTACTCTCTTTTTGGGGGCACAAGAATCTACCTTGTATAGTAAAACTTATCTTTTAATGTTATGTCATAAAAGAAAAATAGGAAACGAAAAACTTAAATTATAAACATACAATAATATACATACAATAATTGCACAATGTTATATTAAAAAAGCTAATACTTTTATCATATCATTAGAGATCTAGATAGAAATAGATTCAACACGTAAAGATTTTCTGTCCAACCATCCAACTAGTTGATTGGTTGGAATGAAAATCTGGTAATGTATGGAAGTAAATGATGATCAGCAATTTGCTCCTAAATGCCAGAAAACAGATGAAAATGGTCGTCAGACAAGTTTGTTAAATGTTTGATCTAAACAATTTGTTCAAACAACAGTTTTTGTCCATTTTCCGGCATTTGGGAGCAAATTGCTGATTGTCATTTGCTTTCATACCTTACCAGATTTGCATTCCAACCAATCAACTAGTTGGATGGTTGGACTGAAAATATTTACGTGTGTATGTAGCATAAGGGAAACCACCCCTAATTGGTTCTGATGCAGCTGTAGCCAAGGTAAAGTTTTTAAGTTTGTATATATATTTTCTATACAAGGGAATAATATCCCAATATCTGAAAGATAAGCACAATCCAACCGCATATGAATAAATAGCAGATGATTAACAGTCAGTAATCTATAATCTTCTGAGGAGGAAAAAAGCAAGCAAATGAATATTCAGATCCCAGTTTAAGACAGCATTTTTCCTTATATATCAATCATCTCAACACAGTATCTATTTTATGCATCTGTAAAGCAAATATTATTTCAGACTAGGTGCAAAAATATTCTTGTAGGAGTCAAATTGTGGATCAATGTAGTTTCACTAGTCTGGATTAATTTAAGGTGTGGTAAAGGACGTAATTAAATACCACAGTAATTAGTATCAGGTGAGTACCAAAAAGGATAGTGAAAAAATACTGTTCAATATAGTATGGCGCAAGTGGCTGCTGTATCCCATATACAAGTGTAGTTAATGAGGCATGAGCGGACCTGCCTCCTATACTCTGGCAGTATGAAGAAAGATATTGACATCTGCTGTTTATCCAGTCTAACTCACTGGGAGTCTGGAGAAATCAGCGCAGGTTCCCTGGTGCAGTGTCCAGTAAATGAGAGTGCCATATGTATAAGAAATAAACAGAAAATCATGAAAAGGAGGAACTCCTGAATGCTCCTGAGTCTTGACACAACAGCTGCACAACCAATACAGCAGAGCAGTGCGCAGCATTCAGTAGTGTGAGAGTGAAATGTCGCAGAGTCCCGGCACCTTGTATAGAAGCCAACTATCACGAGAATCTGACATCGGGAAGATGACATTCTGGAGCGAAGTGGGATCCGAGTCAGGCAGGAACTCGGATCCCCAGTGTTCAAATCGGTCGGAATTCCACAGAATTCTATCCACTTATCTCTAGTTTTAACTATTGTTTAGTCCACAGATTCCCAACTCGGTCCTCAGGACCGCAAACAGTGCATGTTTTCCAGGTCTCCTAACAGAATCACAAGTGAAATAATTACTCCACCTATGGATCTTTTAAAATGTGTTAGTGAGTAACGAATACACCTGTGCACCTGCAAGGTGACCTGGAAAATGTAAACTGTGTGGAGTCCTGAGGACCGAGTTTGAGAACCACTGTTTTAGTCTATTCAGTCTGGGTTGATATTTTAATTAAGGAATGAGGTGTCTGCAGGGGTGTAGCGTGTAGCCATGGCGCCGGGAGCATGTGTGTGTTACTGTGCCCCCATCTCCCAAGTGTGCTAGGTAGGGGGGTGTCCAGCATGTAAGGAAAATAAAAATAAACATTAGGGCTAGTATCAAAATGGTACATGTAGAGCTAGATATATTCCAAACCACTAAAGTAATTCCACCAATTGAAAATAAACCACATAGTGTCCACAATTCACGTTAATAGTTAATACTAGGGGTGTGCACCGGACACTTTTCGTGTTTTGTGTTTTGGTTTTGGATCTGGATCTTTCTTCGTGTTTTGGATCTGGATTGGTTTTGCCAAAACCACCCTTCCGTGTTTTGGGTTCTGGGTTTTGTGTTTTGGATCTGGATTTTTTCTTAAAAAATAAAAAAAACCCGCTAAAATCACATAATTGGGCCTTTTTTTGTTCCTACGCTATTAATAACCCCAATAACATTAATTTCCACTCATTTCCACTCTATTCTGAACACCTCACACCTCACAATATTGTTTTTAGGCCAAAAGGTTGTACCGAGGAAGCTGGATGACTATGCTAAGCGACACAAGGGGGCGGCACAAACACGTGGCCCATCTAGGAGTGGCACTGCAGTGGCAGACAGGAAGCCAATCAGCGTTATGGTGCCCATTTGCATGTAGCACGAACCCGGGAGATCCGTGCTACATGCATCTGTGTGATTGGCACAGAGCAATGACAGGTCCGTGAGACCCGTCTGTGCTGCTGTGGTAAAAAAAAAAAAAAAAAACCTGTGTAAAAAAATAAAAAAATGGCGTGCACCCCCCCAAAAAAGAGCAACCAGCCCCGGGCATTAGTAACCCAGTGCTGGGTGTGCTTAAATACAGGGGACAAACGACGTAGGGGTCCCCTGTACTTAAGCACAACCAGCACCGGGCTAGTCAGAACCAGCGCTGGTTGCCAAAATACGGGGGACAAACGACGTAGGGGTCCCCTGTATTCTGCGCAACCAGCTCTGGGCTCTGATCCGGTCCTGGTTCTGGAAATATAGGGGACAAAAAATGAGTAGGGTTCCCCTGTATGTTCCAGAACCAGCACTGGACTTTTTCTAGCGGGGGGCTGATGCCACAGCCAGGGGAGCCCTTTCACCGGGCCCCCCAGCCGCAGCATCAACCCTGACCGCTAGTCAGCCCAGGCCGGGGATCCCTGGAGAGCTGGGGACCCCCCCAATAAAGGGGTCACCCTCTCCAGGGCACCCCAGGCCCAGGCTGATAGCCCGGGGCTATCCCCGCCACCCCTGGTGGCGGTGGGTGGCGGGTTGATTGTGTGGTGTGGTGTAAATAAAGAATATCAAACATTGTCTTTACAAGTAGAACTGCAAGTCCCAGCTAGCCTGCCCCGCATGCTGGTACTTGGAGAACCACAAGTACCAGCATGCAGGGCATTAAGGGCCCACTAGTACCTGTAGTTCACCTGTAAAAAAAATGTTTAAAAAAACACAGGACACACACACCGTGACAGTATAAGTTTATTAAACATACATACACACACACACATGTACACATACTCACCTATGTAACCTGTAGCATCGGTCCACTTGTCCGGTAAAGTATCCCTAGGGGACCTGTGAAAAAAAACATACTCACCATCTCCTATGCGAGGTTCTGTCCTCTTCGTTCCAAAGTAGGCATCCCCGGACTTGGCAAAAAAAACAAACGAAAACGCGATCCACGAACTTAGTACCGTTCTATAGAACGGTACTTCCCGAATGAGAGCTTAGCGGCGGGGTATCACCATGGAAACCCCGCTGCTAAGCGTTCATTGGCTGAGAGAGGTCATCTCCCGTCTCTCAGCCAATGAACGGCTCCCTCCATTGTAGTCAATGGTGGGAACCGCAGGGTAAACTTTAATAACCTTGCGGCTCCCAGCATTGACTACAATGGAGGGAGCCGTTCATTGGCTGAGAGAGACGGGAGATGGCCTCTCTCAGCCAATGAACGCTTAGCAGCGGGGTTTCCATGGTGATACCCCGCCGCTAAGCTCTCATTCGGGAAGTACCGTTCTATAGAACGGTACTAAGTTCGTGGATCGCGTTTTCGTTTTTTTTTTTTTGCCAAATCCGGGGATGCCTACTTTGGAACGAAGAGGACAGAACCTCGCATAGGAGATGGTGAGTATGTTTTTTTTCACAGGTCCCCTATGGATACTTTACCGGACAAGTGGACCGATGCTACAGGGTTACATAGGTGAGTATGTGTACATGTGTGTATGTGTATGTATGTTTAATAAACTTATACTGTCACGGTGTGTGTGTCCTGTGTTTTTTTTAAACATTTTTTTACAGGTGAACTACAGGTACTAGTGGGCCCTTAATGCCCTGCATGCTGGTACTTGTGGTTCTCCAAGTACCAGCATGCGGGGCAGGCTTGCTGGGACTTGCAGTTCTACTTGTAAAGACAATGTTTGATATTCTTTATTTACACCACACCACACAATCAACCCGCCACCCACCGCCACCAGGGGTGGCGGGGATAGCCCCGGGCTATCAGCCTGGGCCTGGGGTGCCCTGGAGAGGGTGACCCCTTTATTGGGGGGGTCCCCAGCTCTCCAGGGATCCCCGGCCTGGGCTGACTAGCGGTCAGGGCTGATGCTGCGGCTGGGGGGCCCGGTGAAAGGGCTCCCCTGGCTGTGGCATCAGCCCCCCGCTAGAAAAAGTCCAGTGCTGGTTCTGGAACATACAGGGGAACCCTACTCATTTTTTTCCCCTGTATTTCCAGAACCAGGACCGGATCAGAGCCCAGAGCTGGTTGCGCAGAATACGGGGGACCCCTACGTCGTTTGTCCCCCGTATTTTGGCAACCAGCGCTGGTTCTGACTAGCCCGGTGCTGGTTGTGTTTAAGTACAGGGGACCCCTATGTCGTTTGTCCCCTGTATTTAAGCACACCCAGCACTGGGTCACTAATGCCCGGGGCTGGTTGCTCTTTTTTTGGGGGGGAGGACGCCATTTTTTTCTCTTTTTACACAGGTTTTTTTTTTTTTATTTACCACAGCAGCACAGACGGGTCTCACGGACCCGTTAGTGCTCTGTGTCAATGACACAGATGCAAGTAGCACGGATCTCCTGGTCCGTGCGTGCATCTGTGTCATTGAAATACACAGCAGCACAGACGGGTCTCACTGACCCATCTGTGCTCTGTGTCACTGTCAATCACACAGATGCATGTAGCACGGATCTCACGAGTCCGTGCTACATGCAAATGAGCACCATAATGCTGATTGGCTGAGAGCCATGACAGACGGCTCTGTCAGCCAATCAGCACTTTGCCCATTAAAGGCAAAGGCATTTTTTTTTAAATGGCCGCTCGAGGCAAAACCTCGAGATCCGACAGCAGATCTCGAGGTTTTGCCTCGGGAGAGGGATCCGGGGCAGACAGGGAGATCCGAGCTTGGGCTCGGATCGCCCCGGATCCCCGAAGTTCGGGTGGGTTCGGTTCTCAGGGAACCGAACCCGCTCATCCCTAGTTAATACCACACAGTAGTGTCTTTTATTCATGTTTCACCACTGTAGTGCCCCTTATTCACATTATGTTACAAAATAATGGCCACAATGCACGTTATGCCACACATTAGTACCCATTAATTTGCGTTATGCCACAGTTTTGGCTATTGTTTCACATTATGCTACATAGTAGTCCCCACAATTCTTATTATGCCACAGTAATGTCCATAGTTCACATTATGCCATAGTAGTGCCCCTTATTCATATTATGTCTAACAACTCTCCCCCCTCACTCAGCCTCCCCTCACACACACAGCGCTCCCCTCCAGATCTGGCCCCAGGCATAGGCATTCTAAGCATATGTTAGCTCAGGCTGGGAGAGTGCTGGAGCACTCACTGGACAGAAAGGGGATGCAGGCTATATATATATATATATATATATATATATATATATATATACACACACACAGTATATGTATATATTTATATATATATATATATATATATATACACACACACACATAGTATATACAGTCAGGTGTATAAATATTGGGACATTGACAGAATTTTAATATTTTGGCCTCTATTCACCACCACAATGGCTTTGAAATGAAACAAACAAGATGTGCTTTAACTGCAGACTTTCAGATTTAATTTGAGGGTAATTACATCCAAATCAGGTGAACGGTTTCTATATGTGCCTCCCACTTTTTAAGGGGCCAAAAGTAATGGGACAAACTAAACAAACCTAAATCTAACTGTCACTTTTTAATACTTTGTTGCAAATCCTTTGCAGGCAATTACAGCCTGAAGTCTGGAACCCATAGACATCACCAGACGCTAGGTTTCATCCCTGGTGATGCTCTGCCAGGCCTCTACCGCAAATGTCTTCAGTTCCTGCTTGTTCTTGGGGCATCTTCATCAAGTGAAATGCATGCTCAATCGGATTCAGGTCAGGGGATTGACTTGGCCATTGCATAACATTCCACTTTTTAGCCTTAAAAAACTCTTTGGTTGCTATTGCAGTATGCCTCGGGTCATTGTCCATCTGCAATGTGAAGCGCCGTCCAATGAGTTCTGAAGCATTTGACTGAATATGAGCATATAATATTGCCCGAAAAACTTCAGAATTCATTCTGCTGCTTTTGTCAGCAGTCACATCATCAATAAATGCAAGGGAACCAGTTCCATTGGCAGCCATACATGCCCACGCCATTAGGTACCAAGATGAGATCCTCAGACCCCTTGTGAGACCTTATGCTGGTGCGGTTGGCGCTGGGTTCCTCCTAATGCAAGACAATGCTAGACCTCATGTGGCTCGAGTGTGTGAGCAGTTCCTGCAAGATGAATGCATTGATGCTATGGACTGGCCCACCCGTTCCCCAGACCTGAATCCAATTGAGCACATCTGGGACGTCATGTCTCACTCCATCAACCAAAGCCACGTTGCACCACAGACTGTCCAGATGCTTTAGTCCAGGTCTGGGAGGAGATCCCTCAGGAGTCCATCCACCACCTCATCAGGAGCATGCCCAGGCATTGTCGGGAGGTCATACAGGCACGTGGAGGCCACACACACTACTGAGCATCAGTTTGACTTGTTTTAAGAACATTACATCAAAGTTGGAGCAGCCTGTAGTGTGTTTTTCCACTTTAATTTTGAGTGTGGCTCCAAAACAAGACCTCCATGGGTTAATAAATTTGATTTCCAATCATAATTTTTGTGTGATTTTGTTGTAAGCACAATCAACTATGTAAAGAACAAAGCATCTAATAAGAATATCTCATTCATTCAGATCTAGGATGTGTTATTTTAGTCTTCCCTTAATTTTTTTGAGCAGTGTATATATATATATATATATATATATATATATATATATATATAGTGTGTGTGTGTGTATATATACATATATATGTGTATATATTACATAAGTGTATATGTATAATATATATGTGTGTGTATGTATATATATATATATATATTTGTGTATATGTATATACATGTGTGTGTGTATGTGTGTGTGTATATACTGTGTGTATATATGTATATATACGTGTGTGTGTATGTAGAGAGAGAAAGGACATCGGGGACAGGCTGCAGGAATGGAGCAGAGGGACAGGAAACATTGAGGATAGAGGCTGCGGGCGCAGGGTGAGGAGACACAGGGGACAAAGGCAACAGGCACAGAGAGGAGACATCGGGGATAGAGACTGCGGACACAGGGAGAGGAGACACCGGGGGCAGAGGCTGCCGACGCAGGGAGAGGAAACCGGAGTCAGAGGCTGTAGGCGCAGGGAGAGGATACAGCAGAGGCTGCTTCCAGGGAAAGAAGGCACTGGGCAGAGGATTTAACTATGGCAATATAGAATCTTATACCAACAATGGCCCATATATATATATATATATATATTATCTTTTGCCGTCCATGTATAAACACTAAGCTGGTGGTGAGATTAAATGTTAGGGGGCACCAGCCAAAATCCTGCCTAGGGCACCAAAATGGCTAGGGCCGGCTCTGCTCCCCCCTCACTCAGCCTCCCTTCACACACACAGTGCTCCCCCCTCACTCAGCCTCCCCTCACACACACAGTGCTCCCCCTCACTCAGCCTCCCCTCACACACAGCACTCGACCCTCACTCAGCCTCCTCTAACACACACTGCTCCCCCCTCACTCAGCCTCCTGTCACACACACACACACACACACACACACACACACACACACACACACACAGCGCATCCCTTTCACTCAGCCTTCTCTCACATACACAGCATTTCCCCTCTTACTCAGCCTCACCTCACACACACAGCGCTCCCCCCTCACTCAGCCTCCTCTAACACACACAGCACTCTCCCTTTACTCAGCCTCCTCTCACATGCACAACGCTCCCCCTCACTCAGATTTTTTCCTCACTCAGATCCCCCCCTTCACACACATACACAGTTCTCCCCCTCAGAAAGATCTCCCCTACTCACACAGACCAACCCCCACACAAATTTAAACACAAGCAGCTCTTCCACTTAACAAAGCTCAGATCTTCTCCCCTTCTCCTTACTGTTTCAGGGCGCTGGAGATCAGCCATTCGACTGGGAGAGGGGGGAATCACCTGCTGATTAGCTGAGCCTGAAGCACATAAATAGATCAGTGCATCCATACTGGGGGCGTGGGGTGGGCAGAGCCAGAAGTGCCGCTTTGTCCACACCATACCCCCTGTCTGGAGGCACTGATCTCTTTATGTGTTTCACACTCAGCTCAGCAGGTGCTCTGCCCTTTGTCAGATGGTTGATCTCCAGCACCCTGGTTGGAGCAGGCGCTCCACTGGAGCCACCCTCGCTACGCCCCTGGGTGTCTGGGTGGGTTAACACAAAGTGGATGATTTAGATTTACATGCAAGTCAGATGCAAGTGAGACTGCATTGCTTGCACGGAAATAAATGAGTATCTGTGCCTCTAGGCAGAGTTGCATGCATTTGTGCAGCCACACCATCCCCATCCATCCCCATGATCACTATCAGCACGTGTTTGTACCAGTCCTATACCTGGCGCAAGATATATGTCAAAAACCAGATGGATCTCTGCATATCTAGATATCCCTGGCTTTGACTACAGACCCACAACCTTCCCTTAGAACATTTAGCCTATATGCGAATTCCCAGTTGGCCACCTTCAGCTGCAAATAGAGATGCGGATGAGATGCTTACAACTCAGAATCGACTGTAGTTGCTCATATTTGACCATGCTTTGCTCAGTTGCACGTGCAGTGTAAACAATATTAAGATATGTCAGTGAAACAGACTTGCCTGCAACTCTCAATGAGCCCCATATTTTAATAGTGCTGATTCCGTACACAATGATGTAATACAGCAAGCATGTTAAGCATTGGAATCAATGGCAACTTATGGGTGTTGTGAGTTTGAAGTTCATGATGGACTTCTTTTTTATGACACTGTAACATTGTAAGTAACAAAATGTTATTAGTATATGATAAACAGACAAACATATATGTAGCAATGTAATATGATATGACTTTGTAAATGTGCAAATTTTACTTTTACTTTGGCACTGAGTTTTAAGTGGCAATATTTTAAAAGCAGGTTGGTTTCACAGAAAAATAATTTGGCCTTTTAAATTTCACTGTAAAATCACCAAAAAATGTACAGTTTTGCAAACTTATACCCTATTATATTCAACCCCATAGATTCTATTGACATTCACTAAAATCTTCATGGTTTTGCATACTAGAGAATCTGTCTAGAATTTATTACATTGATATATACGATTGGCTCTATGTATAGTACTAGGCATGGCCATCGGTGTGCTCTCCACCAATGGTTGCCATCAATGAAGATAACAGAAGGAGCTATCTATGGTAGTAACTATGCCATGGCACACCATCAATGGTTCCTACCACTGAAGGTTTGGATATGTGCAGTGGCGCCCAGGGCTTGGATGGCACTACCCAGGATACACATAGCCATAAGCTGAAACACCAGGGACACATCTAGGGGGGGGCTAAGGGGGCCCGTGACCTGGGTGGCAGACTTCAGGGGGTGTCAGGGAGAGGCTGCTGGGAGGCTAGGTTGCTGCTGGAGCCACATCCCAGTCCTGAGAGGCACAGAGACACCGTCAGTCTAATGTGGTGTTGGTTGCAAGCCAACCAGTGCTCGCGGATCAGCAGCCAATCAGCAGAGACTGCCGGTCCATGAGCTCCAATTGGTTTGCAAACTGCGCCACATTACAATGATGGCAGTACTGACAGTTCCCCAGTGTGTGGCAGCCCCGTCCCGCGCCACCTCGAGCTCACTCGCCGCACGGCCCTGGCAGGTAAGAGTAGGGAGATGGGGCCTTACTGTGGCTTAATGTAAAAGAGGCCTTACTGTGGCATAATGTTTAAGGAGCTGTACTGTGGCATAATGTGTAAAGGACCTTACTGTGGCATAATGTAAAGGGGGCTTTACTATGGCATAATGTATTTGGGGCATTACTGTGGAATAAATGTATAAGGTGCATTACTGTGGCATAACGAATAAGGGGCATTGCTGTGGCTTAATACATAATGGGCATTACTGAGGTATAATGTGTTGTAAAGGGCATTATTGTGGCAGAATGTGTTGTAAGGGGTATTACTGGTTGTTTAATGTGTTGTAAGGGACATTACTGTGGCATAATGTGTTATAAGCGACATTACTGTGTGGCATAATGTGTTGTAAGGGGCATTATTGTGGCATAATGTTTTATAAGGGTAATTAAAGTGTGGCTGTCACAAGCCGCAGCCGAGTTGCATTGGATGGTGATTCTCTCAGGCCGGTTGCTGGGAGACAGAGACACCACGCTGTCAGCTCATGAAGTCCTCCCTTTAGGCAGTATGTCATCTCTGCTGGAATGGGATTGGTGTATCCTCCTTTTTCTGTTCTGCTGGAGCATTGCCTGAGTGTTGGTGATAGCGTTCCATGTGTTTCCAGTTCTGGTGTCTGCATTATGTTGGTCGAGTGTCCAGAACCTCAGCCTGTCTGTCTCCAGTGTCCTGCCACTTGTCATCTCGGTGGCACAGGTCGCACTCCAGCAACATCCACCGCTTGTGTCAACTTGGCGGCACAAGTCACACTCCAGTGTACTGCTGCTTGTGTCAACTCAGCAGCATAGGTCACACTTCAGAGACATCCACCGATTGTGTCAACTCGGCAGCACAGGTCTCATCTAAGTGTCTCCTGCTGCTTGTGTCATCCCGGTGGCACAGGCCATAGCCCAGCATCTCCAGTGTGCTTCACCAATTACTTTGCTGCTTGTGTCATATCGGCAGCACTAGTAACACCCCAGCATCATCGGCCGCTTGTGTCATCTTGGCAGCACAAGCCGCACTCTTGCGTCTTTGCTGACGCAATCCAGCTACTTCCATTTCCAGGTCTCAAGGCTGCTACACAGCCCAGTGGCTGCATCTTCTATCAGCCTTCAAGGCTGTTAAACTGTCCAGAGGTTGCATCCGCTACCAGCCCTCAAGGCTGCAACACAGCCCAGTGGCTACATCCTCCACCAGCCCTTAAGGCTGCATTTGCTACTAGCCCTCAGGGCTGCTACACAGCTCAGTGGCTGCATCCTCTACCTGCCCTCAAGGCTGCCACACAGTCCCGGGGCTGCATCTGCTACCAGTCTGCAAGTCTACTTCACAGCCCAGAGGCTGCCTCAGTATCCCTCCTGCAAGGGGTACACCTGCCATCATCCTCTCCTTACCTTGGACTATATTGTTCAATATTGATTCAGCTTAGGAAGCATGACAGTGGCATATTGTGTTATAAGGGGCATTACTGTGTCACAAAACCACACACCCTTTTCGTTCTCTATGTTGTATTTTTTTTGGCCTTCCCCTGGGTAACAAAAATCCTAGTTTCGTCCCTGAAGACACAGAGGGAGAGATTTATTAAAGCTTTGAAAGAGGTAAAGTAGAGAGAGATAAAGTACCAACCAATCAGCTTCTAACTGTCATTTTATAAACTGTCTTAGAAAAATGTCCATTAGGAACTGACTCTTTGGTAGTTTTTGTCTTTATCCACTTTGTCTCTCTCCAAGCTGATAAATCTCCCCCTCCTCCCTGAGGTAGACCACATGCATATAGAGGCAGGGCAAAGCTTTGCCTGCCTATGAAGATAGAGAAAGTGGGCAGGGCAGTTGAGCCTGTCAAGTCAACAGCTAGCAGTAGAGAACAGCAGGCCATCCATCTCAGCACAGCCCTGTGGGCTTAATTCAAAGGCGGCTGTACGGTCTACGACCGCACGGCCGCCTCGATGTTTGGCTAGTGCGCATGTACAGCGCCGGTCGTAACAGGTCTCATTCGAAAGGGGACGAGCTGTCGATGTTGATTGACAGCTCGTCCCGTTTGGAAGGCGGGCCGGGGGGGTGGCAGCCCAAACAGAGGCGTTCCCATGGGAACGCCTACCATTTGGGGGAGGCCCCACTGACATCACTAGTGATGTCAGTGGAGAGCTTCCGGCTCTGACAGAGCCAGAAGCTCTCCAGGGCTTATGACAAGTGAGACCCTACCCTAGGGTCTCGTTGTAAGCCCCGATGGTCACGATGGTCTCTGACTATCGCGACCATCACCCGAGCGGTCGTTAGAGCTGTGGGTGTAAACCCACAGCCTAACGACCGAAACAGAGGCGGGCGGTCAGGATGCAAGCGGCCGCCAAGTTTCTGAGCGACCGCTTGCATCCTCCGACCGCCTCTGAATGAGGCCCTGTGTTCTGTCATTGTGTGTTGTGTCTGTAAGCCGCCAGACTGGGAGCCAATGGCAGCACTGCTGTGCAGGTCTACTGGCTGATACCATCAAAGCTTTTTACAATCAACGGTTGAAGGCCATTCTTACTATGTAGTAATGAACATACAGTAAATAGAGCATTGGTTGTCAATTTTTGGAATTTTTTTAGCACAAAATTGCACCATATTGCACCATATATAATATAGAGGTTTTGGTGACAGCTCTATAGTATGTGTTCAAGCAAAACAAGAAACAAAAAATATATAAAATGTTGATTGAATATAAATTATTGCCTTCAATAGTAAAGTTAGCTGTATATAGTACATCATTTGAAAGAAGATTGTAATTTCTTATTTTCCTGATGATCTCCAAAAGCCTTCAAATTGATGGTTACCAATAAAATAAACAAATCAATACAGTTTTCCTGGGGTAACAGTCTGCCAACTACACTGTGAACTATTGCATCTCATCCTGCTTTACAGTATAGTTGTTATTAATAATCATAACAATGAGAACATTAAGCTAAAAGCAATACAGTACTAGTACATCCCAGGGGGATGCAGTTTATTATGCACAGTTAGCCGGGGATGGGGGGGGTTAGGATTAGACACCCCCTGGAGGGAGATAGGGGTTTTTGCTCCAATATGGTGGCTCCAATATGGTGGCTTTATCAAAGAGCTCTTTGATAAAGCCCCCATATTGGAGCAAAACTGGTCAGAGATTTACCTGCATGTGATTATACAGTATATTACAGTAGCTTTGCTGCCACGTTACTGAAACTGGGATCTTCTGCTGTGGAAGCCCATACCTCCCAACTGTCCAGCATCCAGCGGGACAGTCTCATTTTTCTGGGAATGTCCCGCTGTCCTGACCGCGGGCCGCAGTTTCCTGTGGTGGGGGAGAAGTTTTGATGGAGCACAAACCGCTGCTCTGCTTTGCAGAGCAGTGGGTGTGCAGGAGGAGAACAGATGCCGTGTGCATGTACACGACATCTGTTCACCAGTATATGTAGAGCCTGGTGGCTGCCCAGCATTTCAGAGAGTGTTGGGCACGTCCCCATAGTGATGAAATTGGGGAAGCAGTGAGGTCCCACCCAGTTTTAAAAAGGCTCCTCCCACTTTCTACAAAGCCCACCCATCTTTGGCCATACGCACCTAAGGCGCACAAACTGTCTCTCTTTGGGGGACCTAAATGTTGCTAGGTATGGAAGCCTCAGGGCCACCAAGAGCCAAGGCGGGCCCCGGTAATAGGGGGCATGGCCTAATCTCAGGAGGCGTGGCCATGCCCCCTTGCTGAATAAAAAACAAATAAAAAAGATTTGCAGTGCCGTGAAGCGGCGCTGCGCACCGGGGAGGGGGGCGCTCTGAGCCCCCTCAGCCCGGTGCAAAGCCAGGGGGGGCACGATCAGTGTGATCACTCCCCCGCACAGACATAGGAGACTGCTGTGGCTGCTGCTCAGCAGCCACGAGCAGTCTCCAACTGCAGCTCAGCATATGCTGTGTGCTGGGCTGCTGTGAAGGAGGGGGGGTGGCGGCGTCGGACTCTGGCCCCCGCCGGGCTCCCGCCAGGCCCCTCAGGAAGCCCGGGCCCAGGTAATCTGTACCCGCTCCCCCCCCTCTCTGCGCCCCTGGGAAGCCTAATAGACTGAGTCTGAAGCAGGGAGCTGGAAGCTCCATCAGCACATATATACAAGCTGCTGTGACTCAGAACAGCTCACTTTGCTTGGGATTGTGTATTTGAAACTCCCTTGGTTATCACACGTGAAACACCTACCAAACCCCCACTACTTACCAGGAGTGCCCACCATGAGCGTGCTTCATAGCAGGTGTGTCCTTCCAAAGTCAACAGATTGTTCATGGGACTCTGCAACTAGGTATCAATGCGGTGAGAGACTGGTATAACAGTGTGCGCACTTATATCATACATAAAGAGCTTTATATATTTATTATTTAATTTTCCACTTGTGATTAATTTGACAAGAGACTGCTCCATGCATCAAAGATCCAGTGATTCATTTCTATTAGAGGCAGTATATTTTATATATTTCAATTCTCAGAAGTGCATTTGAGTCTTTCTATGATGGATAAATGTAATTATTTTTAAGTGTAAATGTGATTGTATGTACTGACATATTCCAATTTTATAAAGATTATTATTGTATATGTGGTGTCTTGAGAATTTTTTTTTACATTTCGGGAACTAGATAGTATATTATTTATCTGTTTATTAGCGCATCACCATTGTCTTGTTGTGGTACCTCAATATTAGTAGTGGGCAGACACAAGCCCATTGGGTGAATTTGCTGCTATTATATAATATTCTATTCATTGATTAGCGCCCAGTCTTTTTGTTTCTCTGTCCATCATGTGATTTACACTGTACGATTTAAACTTTGTATTAGGTTTTCTATGCCAGTGAGTAAAAAAGCCAGGCAGCAAAAACTAATCTGGAAAAAGCTAGTCATTAGCTTAGGTAAGAATTCAATCACCTGTCCCTGTAACTTGATCATTTTCAGCTCGGCAAATAATTCCATTGTACACATCTATGTGTGCTGGGAATGAGCAAACCTTTTTGTAGATTTGTATCTCTCCAGCTGATGAAAGTGTTTAACAAACCAAAAGTCATTGGATTATCCACAGTTCACTTATTCTGATTTATACACAGTCCACTTGCTTCAAATATTTAACAGTTTGGCATGGGAAGGATTTTTGAAAGATATCTTTAATACAGCTTGTTCTTTTGTAATTCAGATAGAGTGCATTGTGTTCTATGAGAGTAACATGACTAATTTCTTTCAAAATAATTACTACCTATTTATTTTTAGCATAAATACAATACCTTAGAGAGAAACTCCAACACCTACAGTAACTAATATTTCAAAGTACTATATTTCACAAATACTGTTGAAATAACTATTGATGTAGACATAAGGTCAGAATTGCTCACAATTCAACCTGGGTAGTAAACTGGATGCTTTATGTGCTCGCCTGCTTCGGCATGACAGTCCCCCATAAGGGTGTATCTATAATGGGTGCAAGGTGTGCGGTGCACACGGGCCCCTGTGTCCATGGGGCCCACACCGCACACCTTGCACCCATATAGTCTCTATACTTACCTGTCCATTGTCACCAGACTGCTACTCTGCAGCATCAGGCTGGCGCTGCAGAGCAGTAAAAATCACTCGTAAAATGGCGGTGGCGGCCATTTTCCCAGTGTCTCACGCATGCGCAGTACTGTTGTCCCCGGGAAAATGGCACCTGGAGATTCTGGCCATACACAGTAGATTCTGGCACTTAGCACCTCTAGAGAAAGGAAGGGGGCCCGCACATTCTGCATATAGGCCCCCTCCTTTTTTAAAACCCCCTTGATGACATCTTAATATGGTGTTTCCCTGCAACAGAAAGGAAAGCTTTGCTAAATTGCAGACGGTCTCTATCGCCATTAAAGTCTAATGGGATGAAGATAAGCAGCAGAGCACCAGGGACATTTCAAATATTCCCTTAATATCTTGTGAAGCTACAGTATATGGTTGGACATGGGGGAGGATCCTCTGTTCTGGGCATTGTAATGTACTGCTTATGAAGTGCAGTTGGATGAGATGTGCACAGTATTTACCCTTTTGTCATACCACCAACATTAAATATTTGTGTTCACCATACTGTAATGCTGGGAAAGGTCAGCAGACCGATACACCGTCAGAGCAGCTGATTGGTAAGCTATACAGACTTAGCAATTGGACTCTCGATATGCCTGGGCTGAGATCACAAGTGGGTAGGAATTTAGATTTGCTCGCCCAGTGAATTTGTCCGTGTCGGCGGTTCCTGCAGCCAGATGCACCGATATATCTTTCAGACATTTCTGCATTGGCTGTACTGCAGGACTGACATGATATTTATGTGAGCAACATAATTCACAGACATATAGGGTGTAACAAACACTAATGTACTCGCAATATATTGCTCGTCGATAGAACGTGTCTACCCAGCATAACAAATATTCTATTCTATTTACCTGAGGTAATTTGGGAATCAGGAATAAATACAGTACAAGGACTACTAGCTTACTGGATATCAAAAGTAAATAAACAAAAAAAAATGTGGGCACTTAGTTGGAGTGGTCTGAAAGAAACACACACTTTGCAGCTGACACAGCTGACAAACAAGTGTATACAAAGAGAATGGTAAAAGCATGTGGATTGAAGGTAGGTTGCCTTGTCTTAGTTCTTAATCTCTACAGTCTAATAGAGTAGCAGCCAGTGGTGGTTCATCCATGATGTCTGGAGGCAAGATCACCCAGTGGTATGACACACCTTCCCCTAGATCATATGACTCTGTGACCCCCCTAAAAGACTCACCAGACAAACTTGTGGAACTCCAGTTTAGGCAGGGATGCAGTGTGTAAATAGGCGATGACTAGGCATTACCATCAGTAACCAATGGTTGGCAACCATCAATGTTCTGAATCAAATGGAGATGCTTTTAAGGGTTGCCACAATTACATGCTTGTTTCAGATGGCTGCCCAATAGTTGTAGATGTCATTGCTGCAGGAAGAAGACACCTGGGTGTATGCATTAGAGGTCCAATGTGCAAACTTTAGCTCCCCACTGCATGTTCTTCCATGCCAGTCAATGCATCCTCTTCTGATCGCCATCCTTACCCAGGAGTGAGACTAAAGATGCTTCCTTTCCGGTGCCCCCAAACACAGCACTAGTTGGTACATGACTGCTTCCAGCAAAACAAAACAATCTAAGGAAAATCCACAGTTGTGAGAAAAGACAAAGGGCCTGATTCATTACGGATCGCTATTGCGATTGCAACTGCGATTATGCACGCAGGTCTGCTAAATAGATATACTAATGAATGCAATTGCAAAGCCGATGCACAGCCAGCAGAGACGCTCACTACCGCTATCTCACATCCGTAATACCTTGCAGTCCTGCGAATACATTGGGAACATCAAGTAACATGGGCACCTCACACACAATTACAACAGGTCTGACCTTACTCAGAAATTGATAAACTGTGAATGTCATTGCAGTGGCTAATTTATGCAAGTCCAGGCAATGGTGATCAACTGTACAGGCACGCTTGCATTTTTCCAACCACTCCCCCATCACCACCCCCAACCGCTGATGTCCCATCCCCTTTGGTCTGTGATGGCTTTGCATCTGAATAGGTGATAGCAGTACAATCGCAGTGCTAACTCACGCATGCGCACTGTGGTATGCACCATCTGCTGACCTACTTATGCTGTTGCAGTTGCAATCTGTAATGAATCAGGCCCAAAATCGGCACAATATTTTACCAGTACTTTGCACTGGGCCTAATACTTCTCCAATGACTGTACATTTTAGCAGCATTAAATGAACAGCTAAAACCATACATGCCTACTCTCCCAATTTGGCTGGGAGCCTCCCCGCCCCCCAAAAGAGTAGGCATGCCTCCCGGCCTCTCCAGTCTCCCCCACAATGCAGCCACAAACACCTGCAATGGGGGGGGGGCTGATGTCGTGATTTGCCCTGAATTGCGGCATCATGACCCCGCCCTCTGGTTCACACTGCCAGAAATCTCTACATTGTGTAGTGGGGCAGGGCCACAAAGATGCGATTGTGTGGCTATTGCCCCAGCTCCACCCCTAGGTGATGTTTAATGTGCCCGGCCATGCCCCTCTATGCTGCCCCCAATCCCCTGCTAAGTCCACCTGGATGCTCCCTCCCGGTGGGGGCAGCCAGGATGTTGGCAAATATGGTTAAAACAGATGATTTTTAATGGAACCACAACCAACAGGTCAATATAAAGGTGGTGTGCAAATAAATAAGCACCTACAGATGTTTTATGTGATCACATTTACTTCCCCTGTAAAAAAATACAAAACTGTCCTGGAGCATGTGGTACTAGAGATGTGTAATGATCTCCGTGTATTGGTTTTGGATCTGGATTAACTTTTGAGTTTTGGTTCTGGTTTTGCAAAACCACACTCACGTATTTTAGTTTTAGTTTTGGATCTGTATTTTTTTTCAAAGAAATGATAAAAACAGCTAAAATCACATAATCTGGGCCTGTTTTTGTTCCTGCAGTATTATTAACCTTAATAACAATAATATCTAGACATTTCAAGTAAATTTACAGTTTTCACTAGAGATGAGTGGTTTGGATTCCTTGGAATCCGAACACACCCAAACATGTGATCTGAGGCAATGGTTAATGTCCCTACCTCTACTAACTTTGGCTTCACAAATGTTACAGATGCCTTCACAAATGTTGTCAGGATTTGGGTTAAAATAATTCCACACCTAAGAGGTGGCTTTTCTGGTCTTATCCCCAGGCATGACAATGGTTGTCTTTTTTTCATGAGCAAGAACTGCTGCCACTGGTGGCTGATTTACACAAACAACATCCTCATCATCAACATCATCATTAGCATCAGGTAGGACACAAATTTCCCCCTCATCCTCCTTTTGCACTTCCTCCACACTATCACCCTCAATTTCTATTATTTCACCATCTAATACTAGCACAGCCATCATGGTGTCAGTGATCCACTGTGCAACTGGGTGAAAGCTGTAATACTTGCTTCCTCTATCAAAAGAGTGTTTAACAGTCAATTGTTTTTATAAGCTACTACTAGTCCTTTTCTGGGATAAAGATCCAGCCCCAGCAAATGCAGGCCTAGCGCTCAAGGATTCTTCTGAGGAATCCTGGATAGGAGAGTAGTCACTTAGCCTTATCCTGGATGCAGAACTACCTCTGATCTTGAGAGAGGATATCGTTCATGAAGGTGTTGGTGGTGAAGATGGCAGGTGCTTGAATCTACCAGAGAGAAGGGAGCTAGCTGATGCTGGACTGTTACTTTTTTAGCCAGTTTCTGGTTTCCCAAAAAACTTTTCATGCACATGCTACAGATGATGCAACAGGGAAGAGGTTCCTAGATGGTTAAGGTCCCTACCTCTACTACTGTGGCTTTGCAAATGCTATAGATAGGCTTGACAATTGTCTAGATTTTGGTAGAAATAATTCCACAAGAGGTGGATTTTTTCATCTTATGCCCAGGCATAACAATGGAGTTTTTCTTATCATGGGCAACAACTTTTTCCACTGGTGCTTGACTTACACAAACAACCTCATCAACAACATCCTCAACAACATCCTTATTAGCATCGATGTCAGCTATGTAAATATCCCCCTCATCCTGGTGCACTTCCACGCTAACATCCTCAATTTGTATGTCAGCATGTTGACATGTGCTGCTCATCCCCACATTTGAAGAGAGTGCACAAATAATGAAAGGAGGCTCCTCTTCGAGTTCAGTATTGGAAAGGTCAGGCTTACACATTTTACCAGCAGACACACTTAGAGGTAAATTTACTAAAGTGAGAGTTTTTTAGAAGTGGAGATGTTGCCCATAGCAACCAAAGTTAGATTTTTTTGACACCTCTTCTAGAGTGAAAGGGTTTACATTGTAATGAGAGACAGAAGAAGATGCCTTACTGACAGTTGCAAAACCACCACTCATAAATAAAGGCCCAGGCCTTAGCCTTTCCTTTCCACTTAGTGTGGTGAATGGCATATTGGCAATTGTATGTTTTTCTGCACTTTACTTTCCCTTTATTAGAGGTGTTTTTTCTTTACCACTGTAAAATATTGGTTCTTTGATTTTAGATGCCCTGACTTAAACCCTCTATGCCCTTGAACATCAAATTTAGTAGATGATGTTGAAGGACTACTATCGTCATGACTGGTGACAGCAGCTGCAGCAAAAGTATTTGGTTGCTGCTCCTGCTCTTCTCTAACTGATCCTTATACATTTTTCAATTCGCAAATCAACTCACACTGCGTGGATTCAAAGAGCTTTTTAGTTTTTATTTGACCAAACTCACTGGGATATGGCACACAGAAGAGTACCAGTAACAAGCAATATAGAACCAAATATATACAGTATATTTATATATATATATTTTAAAACTTTTTTAAAACTGTTTTTATTTTCTTTTACAACAAACTGACACTGCTCGGAGTCACAGTGCTTGAACACAGTGGGCTATGGCCTGTGGAATCACTGCAGCACCAGTATGTGACAAGACAGGGAGTGGATGGACACAGCGCAGCTGGATGGACATAGCCTCTGGAAGGAACAGTACAGCCCTTGAACTTAACAGTACAGCCCCTGGATGGAACAGTACAGCCCCTGGATGTACTCTGCACAGTCCTGGATGGACAAAACACAGCTCCCCTGCATGGACAAAACACAACCCCCTGGATGAACACAGCCCCCTAGATGGAACAGTACAGCCTCTGGATGGAGCACAGCCATGGATGTACAAAGCCTAGCCCCTGGATGGACACAGCCCATCCCTCCTGGATGAACAGCACAGCCCTAGAACAGACACGGCACAGCCACAGCAGAGTATCGCAGTAGTGAAGCAAATGGCATCAATCATCACAGGGAGAGACTTATATGCAATCCATAACCCATGAGAATCCGACTCAGGTTTGATGACATTTTGCCTCATTTTCGGATCTGAATCAGCCTGATTCGGATCCAGTTCAGATTCACTATGTTCGGGTAGGTCTGGTTCTCAGAGAACCAGACCCGCTTATCTCTACTAACAATAAAGCAATAGTTACCTCCATTCATTGCTTTTACATGGAATTTATTATATTTCCCATACTGTAATCCACATGCTAAGTATTTACAGTATTTTCATGCCAAAATGTATTAATCTGTTTTCATCATATTATGCAACATATATTTTTGGTGTTGAGTCGCACTAAAAGCAGTATGTTAATTTATACCTTGTGCATTGCAATAATCTAGCTTTTTATTTGTACACGCCATACTTACCTGATCTGCAGGTCCACACTGAAAAAAATAAATAAATAAACCTTGTTTTGCAAGATGGTCAAAATAAGAGGATTAATATGGAAGGGATGATACATCACTCTTTGGTGCATATTTACAAAATTGTTTTTGCAGGAATCCCCAAAGGCCTTTCCTGACAGATGTGTCAATGGTCCGCCAGTGCATTTGGCTTGCCAGGTCTGTAGCAAAGGATAGTGGTAGCTTCACTTTGCTTCTAACTTCTAGCTATTCACTTAATTGAAAACAGTCATTTATAGTACAAAACCACATTGTGGTTAGGAGTGATTGACACCACAATCATATTTTAAACGTGGATTCTGGTAAATGTGCCCCTTTGAGTTTCTGTCAACCTCTAAGGAAAAATGTTCAGTTTTCAAAAACCGGCAGCTTCATTAGTTCACCTACAGTAAGTACCTCACTGTTGAATTTGAGATGAATGGATTCAGTTTCCTGAAAACTGAACACACCCGGACTTAGGGGTTATGACTAGAACCATGCCCCGGCTCTAGTCTTCCCACTAAGTTCAGATCCCAAAATGAGGCAAAACGTCATATTCCCTGTGCTGGATCTTGCATGTTTTGGATTGCATATAAAAGTCCCTCCCTCGTGATCGGGCACCATTTCACACAGAAAATAAGAGAGAGAATGTGTGGACTGTGGGCTGCAGCACTGTGAGGCACTATGTTGTGTGTTCAGGGATAGGCACTGTGTTAAAAAAAAAAACACTGTGTTGTGTGTTCACTTTGAGGCAGTGAAAATGCCATTAGGAGCACTGTGTTAAAGGGGTACTCTGTTATTAAAAGAAAACATAGGGTGCCACTTCCAAAAAACGTGTGTTTAGGCATTGTGTTAAAAAAAGCCATTTTGAGCACTGTGTTAAAGGGGCACTGTGTTATTGAAAAAAAAACCATGGGGTGTCACTGTGTTGTCTGTTCAGGTTAAAAAAACAGTGTTGTGTGTTCAGGCACTGTATTTAAAAAAACACTGTGTTGTGTGTTTAGGCACTGTGTTAAAAAAAGCCATTAGGAGCACAGTGTTATAGGGGCACTGTGTTAATAAAAAAATTCTATAGAGTGCCACTGCCATAGAAGCACTGAGTCACTGTGCTGTGTGTTCAGGCACTGTGTTAAAGAAATCGCCATTAGCGTGACATTACTTGACTTTCTGTGAGGCATTGTGTTGTGTCTTCAGGTACTGAGTTAAAGATAATGTCATTAGGGTGTCATTACTATGAGCATTGTGAGGCACCGTTTTGGGTGTTCAGGCACTGTATTAAAAAAATACACTGCATTTTGTATTCAGGCACTGTGTAAAAAAACACTGTTGTGTGTTCAGGCACTGTATTAAAAAACACTGTGTTGAGTGTTCAGGCACTGTGTTATAAAAATGTAATTAGAGTACCATTACTAGAAGCACTGTGAGGCATTGTGTTTTGTGTTTAGGCACTGTTTTTTTATAAAGTGTTCCATGTCTAATTTGTTTTTCTTTATAGTTATATTCTGTAATCAATCACATCAATTGCATTTAGATTTTTTGATTCTAATAGTTTGTTCCATTTCAATCATTTAACCAATCAATTGGTTAATCAATTAATTAGTCAATCAATCCTTTACCTGGCTTCCACTAATACTACAATCACCATTTACTTGTGATCAGACCTCTGAACCAAACCTCAAATGAATTGAGTTAGATGTACCTGTTCATTGTCTCTCAAGATCACACTCTCTGTGGAAAGTTTACGGTTGTTAGAAGCTCCCAATCATTTGAACTACTTTGAATGGACCATCACAGTCCTGGTTTGGGTGAATTGTACTTAATTGGTATGTGAATTGTCAAGTTATTATATTATTTGCAGATTTTTTACAAAATGAAGAAAAAATTGTCTAAAAACAGTCTAAACCTAATTCATCATAGCACTGGTATAAACACAGATATTTCTCATTAAATATACACATATTACTTACTTTAAAGCAATTGTGTGCATATGTATATGTGTAATATATATATATATATATATATATATATATAAACGTTGATTTACATCACGAGTATGTGAAGTTTGATTATCTTAGACGCCGCGAGTGAGGCCTGTTCCAGTATTTTGTATTTTCCTCTCCAAACTGGGAGAGGTAATGAGGAAGGCACCGGGCGCAGTATTTCATCTTTTAAAGAGGAGTGCCGGCAAGATTGCATATTATATATATATATATATATATATATATATATATATAGCGCGACTATTGCAATAGTCTCCTTATTGGTCTTCCCAAAAACAGGCTCTCCCCACTACAATCCATTTGGAATGCAGCTGCGAGGTTGACTTTTCTCACCAAACGTTCAGTGTCTGCTGATCCACTCTGTCAGTCCCTCCATTGGCTGCCGGTCTTCTACCGTATTCAATTTAAAATACTTACACTCACACATAAAGCTATTAACCAAACCACACCAGCATACATCTCTTCACTTATCTCAAAAAATTTTCCAACCCGACATCTCCGTTCTGCGTCTCTCATCCCCGCGCATTACTTGTTCCCATGCACGGTTACAGTACTTTTTTGGGGGCTGCACCCACCCTGTGGAATGCGCTCCCACGCACAATAACACTTTCCACTAGTTTCCAAACATTCAAGCTGTCACAAATGGTGTCTGTGAGTTACCTGTCTCAGGTGATGAACTGGAATCACTGGAGACCGGCTGGACTGGAACCATGGGTAATGAAGACTTGTGTAGCAGTGAAAACTGATTTGATGATAAATGACAGGAACTGGAGGAACCAGACAGGGACCGGCAGGAAGACTTGTTGAATTGAACTGATGAGCTTGTAACTTGACTCTGGACTGGACTAATGTGACAATGGCTGAAGGGAAGTCAGGTAATGCTGAGATGAGGGCTAAACAGGGTAATCTGGAATTTCTGTGACAAAGGCTGAAACACAGGTGCAGGCTGGATTGAGTAATAGGGAATAACAGGTTCAGGAAGGAATGAGTAGGTCTGGGAATTTTATGTTCAGGGAGGGAGTAGGTAAAAGGAGCAGGAGTTGATCCACAGCAGGAAGCAAGACAGGGTGAGATGATGCAGGTTTACAGAGTGCCAGGGACCAAACAGGAGTAGGACTAGCAGCAGAGCACATGCCAGGTATTGCTGTAACAGGACATCTGGATGCCAGGTATTACTGTAGCAGGTTTTTGGGATGCACCAGGGGTTGCTGTCAGCAGGTTTACTGGATTGCCAGGTATAGCTCTAGCAGGTTTTCAGGATGCACCTGGGGTTACTACAAGCAGGTTTACTGGATTGCCAGGTATAGCTGTAACAGGTTTTCTGGATAGCACCAGGGGTCGCTGTAGCAGGTTTCAGGGATACACTAGAACACAGAAACAGCATGAACCATACACCATGGGAAGACGAGATGTTCAGGCCCAGAATGCTATCAGGGGAGGATATATATACCCTGGGTCTGGCAGCAATTGGTGGATACGGACAGATGGTCTGGCAGTAGCATTCTGAGTGGAGGAAGGCACAACATGCAGAGGGAGTATTCATCTCTGCAGCTCTGAGAATCAGAACCACACCTGCGACTCCAATCAGGGCTAGCAGTGCTCACAGACAGGAGAGACCAGGTGCAATAATCACTGTGACAGGAATGCATAAAGAAGTCAGAGCAGATCCCCCAGGAGAACTACAAACACAGATCCATGGGACAGCTGACAGGGGTAAGTCTCAAGGCAAAAAGGTGACAACTAGACAGGGTCGTGACAGTACCCCCCTCTTTATGGGTGGACTCTGGACACAAAAAAAACTTTCTTCCCAATTAATGATACTGGATCAGAACCTCTATACACACCTTCCTATACCTTCTAATATCCTGCCTATACCTTCTAAGGATGACACTAATTTGCTTACGCAGTCATACAGTAAATAAAGACTTAGACCTGGAATCTGTGGTTCCAAAGCACAAGTATTATTCAAGTAAAAGTACAGTCAGTTACACGCAATTGATCCAGACACAGTTTAGGTGCAAAGGAATTATACAGACCCAAGTACAGTATACATACGCACTACTTCCGGTACCAGGTGTTAGGCATCAGCAAGAAACCCCTCGTCTATCAGCATTCAGCACGAAGACTAAAAAAAACCAGTGTTGGAGCACACATATTTATACCCCCCAGGAATAGACAAAACAATAGAGACGTTTGTTGCTGATGCTATTGGTTCCCCGGGGGATCCATCTGTTACAGAGCATTTAACAGGCTGGTTCAAATAGACTCACCCAGCCTCTAACAACTGGGGGTCTCTGCCCTTCCACCCCCTGCAACATCATAACAGTTAATACATTTTGTTGCTTGGTCTCTGCGGTCAATAACTCGAGAATGCATAATGCAATCTCCCCACCGACATCACCGGAATACTGTGGAAAGAGTACGCTTCAGTACAAAACCAAACACGGCTTTCTTAGCATGTATAAAACCTTAGTTATCAAATATCCTTATTTCACAGCATTTATACTAACTGAACAAACTTAAATCTTATACCTTAAAACTAATGGAACCTTGTAAGTGAATATGTAATGTGTGAGTGTACGGGGTTTGATGTGGAGACTCTAGTTAACTGGGGACAGATGCGTGTGCATTTAGCTACTAAACGGTGTTTTCATTTGGGGTTTTGTGCGACTAGTTAACAGCGCTATTATGCGTATTATTGTGTATATGAGAAATGATGGAAGATGCAATCGCATGGTGCTAATAGTATTATCGCCACATGTACTAAATTGTGAGTTTATCTAAAATGGCGCTTAGGCGGCCATTCGCAAAATGGTATCTTGCGATCTCATTTCCAAGATGGCATCTTGCGGCCATTCCCAAGATGACGTCGCTACGATTCAGACAATTACTCAGCTTCGACAGTCCACCCCTTGGTAGCAAATAACATGCTATCACAATCTGCTATTAGAATTAAATTTAGGCCTACATTTACATATTATTTAGTGTTATTGTGGGATGGCACAAGGTGGTTCTTAATCCATCAATAATGCGTCTCTGGGTGAGGACATAAAACTACTATTATACGCACACCACGGATCTTGGAAGATCATGTGAAAGGTGTGGGAATGCACCAGTCTTATAAAAGCAGTCTTGAAGGGGAATTAAAACTTTACATTATCTGAGGTGTTCTAAAATAAATAACATTTCAATAATACATTCTATGCATGTCTAAATATAATACAACAAATTATGGTATTTCCTAGTTCAGGGTTGTAATGCAGTTCTATATTTACCTCGGTATTGATATTGTCATTAATGACCACCATCATAGTTTCGTTCTTACGTTTTAATCTATTTTAAAATTTTCCAAGCTTCAACACAATAGGAACACACCGGACGCATATGCCAATTATTTTGATGACAATTAGTATAAGGATCAAGAATTTGCCTATGCTGGCAATCACTTCCTGGACCCATTCCCCTAGACCTAATAACCATTTTACTGGGTTCAGCCATGAAACCCATCCTTCTATCTTTTCTCCTACTTCAGCCACTGAAGCGATATGGTTCTTACGAAACTCCCATTTTCATCCATCTTTCGGTCTATCACCTCCTTTTGGTCGCTAGTATCATTGGTGACATAGGTGCAACATTTTACTCCAAATTGGGTGGCCAATGTTACGCTATACCCTCCAGTAACAGCAGTTAAATAATTCAACACTATCCTGTGTTGCACCAGTTCTTTCTTGTATGCTTGCAATTCTTTCCCTGTATACCTGAATGTGTCATCGTACATCTCGGTGATATTATCTATCAATTTAGCAAGTTCCTGGATATATCTAAAATTTAATATACCCCGAGCAATCCTGGTGGGATCCAATGCGACTAAAACTTGAAAGCCAGCTGTCTCACTGATTAACTGAGTGGCTTTATGTACGTCACCAGGTATCATATTTTTTTTGCCTCTGTGTTCTTATTGTGTGTGAAGATATGGTGACGGTGTTTTCTTATGTATACCCAGCATTTCAACATGTGTGAGGGTCATAACTTCTGGGACTACTCTTCCCAGGTAACACAAACCTTCGGAACTCGGGGAGAGCCATTTATACGCTTTTCTTCCACATATGAAATATACATTATCAGGGAGAACATAAGGAATGGTATGCATCATTATCATTAAGCACATTTCCCTTGCAAACAATCCTATTTCTTGGTCTTCCATCTGATACATGCAAGTTAGTGGCTGTATTATTTTAGCACAATAACCATTTGGCACCTTACCAATAATTTCTTTCTTGGAACTCAATGTATACTGATACCTAAAATGTTTCCCACCAGATTTAATGGAGCGTAACAGATCATGGTTTATGGACTCATTATCAGCTCTTTGTGAGAAGGTCATCGTCTGATTATTCCCCGTCACTTCGCAAATCCCGGGTTTATTGGGGTTGGTTATGTTCAAACACAAAAGTGAATCATCTTATTGGAATTGATAGAGTTTGAAATGAGGTGGTTTGGATGAGAGGAATTTTCTATCCAATGTTTTCCCTTTTTGTAATTCTAAAATTTCCATTATATACAGCAGAAATGGCACCAACCCTATATTATGCTGTCCCTGTGGCACATGTGAACACACCCAGCAATCAGTTTGATTTAACACTTTGCCTACCATACTATGATAATCCTCTAAAGGATACCCACCCCAGTACAGGCTATATTTAGGTTGGCACCGTTGGATACAGTTCTCATCAACTAGGAACCCACAAAGCTCACAAATACAGGAATCTTCAGACGATAAACCTCCACACCGTCCCCGAGTATCCAGAATAATAGCTCTCTTAACAATAACAGTACTAGGATTGGTCAGACACTCCCCTGATTGGCATTGCACTCCTCCTGACTCCACTCCATCAGCACTGCCATCAGCTCCCATTTCTTTGATCGGTCTCCCATCACAGAAACTGGATATTCCCGAACCGACCAAGATGGTGAACACTCTAAAAGAGAATATGAAAATGAACACAGCAGGCCCATCCATTGTCACAACAAAACCTGCAAGTTTCTTTTAGTTCAGGTATCTCACTACAACCTTTTCAATCCTCCCGGAACAAGCTCGTGAGCAACAGGTCCACACTATCAGTCTTTTCTCCGACTTGTTTCTCCACCGGTTGATTGACCTTTTTGCAGTGAGTGGAATGGACCCAGGTATATCTTTCGGCCACCTTCAAAGATGTAGTACTTGTCAGCAGCACCTGGTACGGACCTTCCCACCGATCAGTCAAACAACCTGAACGCAAGAAATTTCTGATCATTACATATTCTCCTGGTTCAACATCATGACAGTTAGTTTCAGGCATATCATTAGACAACAATTTCAGTTTCTGCTGCTGTTGCTTTAACTGCTTACTCATTGATATAAGATACTTTACAGTTACCTCATTGTTACCCTTCAGGTCTTCCTGTGGACTTATAATCAAATGAGGTTGTCTACCGAACAATATTTCAAATGGGGACAGATTCAGAGGAGGTCTAGGAGTGGTTCTTATGCTATGTAGAACCAAAGGTAACGCTTCTGGCCATCCTAGTCCAGTCTCTGCCATGATTTTACTTAGCTTATTTTTAATAGTCCCGTTCATCCTCTCTACCTTGGCACTGGCTTGCGGTCGGTAGGGGGTATGAAGTCAGCTATTAATACCCATCAGCTTACACATATTTTGAAAAACATCACCTGTGAAATGAGTACCCCTGTCACTTTCAATGATTCTAGGGATACCGTACCTGCATACAAACTCCTGAGCTATTTTCTTGGCAGTAAACGCAGCAGTATTAGTGGCTTCTGGGTAGGCCTCAACCCAGTTAGAAAATACGTCTGTGCACACTAATACATACTTAAGGTTCCTGCAGGGTGGTAATTGGATGAAATCAATTTGTGTCACCTGGAAAGGTCCATCAGTCGGTGGAATGTGGGACGGTTCGGTAGGGATCACTTTCCCTATGTTCTTTCTCAAGCAGGTCAGGCAGGACATTGCTATCTTTTCTGCTTGTGAAGAAAAACCTGGTGTGCACCAGTATGCCCTCACCAACTTGCACATACCTTGTTTGCCCAGATGAGTCAGACCGTGTGCTGCCTCAGCCAGGCTGGGGTAATATGCCTTGGGGGCTACTGGCTTACCTTGTCCATCCCTCCAGAGCCCCGGAGGACTCTTTCCCACATCCCTTGGACTTCCAGATGGATTGTTCCTGAGTTGAGCACAAATTTTGCATCTCAATTAATTTCAGCATATCAATTGTTTGGAATTACATAATTGTTTCATTTGGAGGAAACATTTTTAACCCTGCTGCCCATTTTGCAGCTTCATCGGCTCTGTTGTTGCCCAGTGACACCGGGTCATCCTCACATGTATGGGCTTTGCATTTAATTACTGCCACCGCTTTGGGCAGTTGGATTGCTTCTAAAAGATGTTTTATGTGTCGGGAATGTGCAACTGGTGTGCCTGCTGCTGTCATAAAATTTCTCAGACGCCATAGAGCCCCAAAAATGTGCACCACCCTGAACGCATACCTCAAGTCAGTGTAAATGTTAGCAGATTTGCCTGCTGCCAGTTCACATGCTCTAGTTAGTGCTACTAACTCTGCCACCTGGGCTGAATGAACTTCTATTATGTCTGTGTCATTTACAACAGCATAACCTGTACATAATTCACCTGTGTCTGTTTGTCTACGACAACTCCCATCCGTATAAAAAGTTACATCCACATTCTCTAAAGGTGTGTCATGTATGTCAGGTCTAGCAGTAAAGGTCTGGTTCAGATATGTCATACAATTGTGCGTATCATTATGTCTGCTGAACTCACCTCCCGCCATCAACCTCTCTCCTTCCACCCTTTGTACATCATTTTGTACATATGGTAGGTATGTTGCTGGATTCAGCGTACTGCAATGTTTGACAGTAATATTTGCAGGAGCGATTAGTGCTAGTTCCCATTTGGTGAACCTAGCCGAGGAGACGTGTCTGGTTTGTGCTGAGTTCAACAGAGCAGATACAGCATGGGGAGTGTAGACAATCATATCATGACCCAATACTACATCCTCACTTTTACTCACCAATAGAGTGGTAGCTGCTACACTTCTCAAACAGGTGGGGAGTGATCTTGCCACAGTGTCCAATTGGGCACTGTAGTATGCTACGGGCCTACTGGCATCACCATTTTTTTGTGTAAGGACACCTGCAGCACAACCATCGGCTTCCGTACAATACAAATCAAAAGGTTTTTCATAATCAGGTATTCCCAATGCAGGAGCTCTTGTCAGACTGTCCTTTAGATTAAGGAAAGCCTGTTCTGATTCCTCTGTGCATATTACACGATCAGGCTTGGAGGAAGAGACTAATTCCTGTAAAGGTAAGGCCAAAATAGAAAAACCTGGGATCCACATTCTACAGTATCCACACATTCCCAAGAAGGTACAAATTTGCTGTTGATTCTGCGGCAGTGTCATGTTTTGTATGGCCTGGATTCTATATGTTGTAAGATGTCGTAAGTCCTGGGTTAGGCAGTGTCCCAAATATTTTACTCTGGATTGGCATGGCTGTAGTTTGTCCTTAGCCACCTTGTGTCCTGTTTGCAAGAGATGAAGTAACAAAAGTTTAGTATCATTCAAACATGACATAAACGAGTCAGAATATAGCAATAAATCGTCCACATATTGAATTAGAACAGATCCATTGGCAGGGTGAAAAGATTGTAAACAGTCGTGCAATGCCTGGGAGAAGATAGTGGGGCTGTCTATGAAACCTTGGGGTAATCGTGTCCATGTGTATTGTAAACCTCTGTATGTAAATGCGAATAGATACTGACAGTCAGGATGGAGAGGCACAGAGAAGAAAGCAGAACAGAGGTCAATGACAGTGAAATGGGTTGCATTTGGTGGGATCTGCATCAGAATTACAGCTGGATTTGGCACCACAGGGAATTGGCTCTCTACTACCTTATTAACACCTCTAAGGTCTTGTACCAGCCTATAACTCCTCCCACCACTCTTCTTCACTGGAAAGATGGGACTGTTTGCTACGCTAGCTGTATGAACTAAAATTCCCTGTTGCAATAATCGCTCAATTATTGGGAAAACCCTAATTCTACCTCCTGTTTTAGTGGGTACTGGGGAATTTTTGGAGCTTACCAACCAATTTTTTAAATTTACCATTACGGGGCTTACATTTGCCATTAATCCAGTGTCCTTTCCATCTTTATTCCAAAGGGTATCTGGAATTAGGGACAACATTTCATTTATCTGACATGGATTTTCATTTAAACTTGTAGAGTGATACATTATCCTTTGGGGAGTGTTCAATATATCCCGCACCTCATGTGCAAATCTCTCTGGGATATCTAAAAATACACCATCAGGGGTGCAATATATAACACATCCCATCTTACATAACAAGTCTCTGCCCAGCAGGTTAGTAGGAGTCGCAGCAGCCAGAAGGAAAGAATGCCTGGTATGCAACGGCCCTATAGTAACCTCTGTGGACTTTGTTAAAGGATAATGTTCCACTTTACCTGTTACACCCATTGTTGGTACTGTCTCGTTGGTCACCTGTAAATTAACGGGAGATTTTATCACTGACCTGGTCGCCCCTGTGTCTACAAGTAAAGGATATTCAGTACCAGCTACATCAACAATCATGACCGGTTCTTCCCTAGTACTTCCTGTTAACCTGACTATCTGTAGACTACAAGTATGACCAGACCCCTAGCGTTGGCTACCATTCTCCAATAAAGCATTTACAGCCACAATTGGAACTGGTGCCTGCTGGACATTTGCTGGCCTCTGTGCATATCCCTTATGGGGATATCCAGGTCTTTCATGATTTGGGGTTCTTACTCTTTTTACTGTACAGTTTCTACTTAAGTGTCCTGGTTGTTTACAGTTAAAACATGTTCGTGACTCGGGTGAAGACATGTGTTGTTGTGAAGTTTGAGCAGAGGGTAAAGGTGGTGGATATGGGTAAGGATAGGGAGGGTAAGGGTATTATGGGGGATAAGAAGATTGTGAATAGTATGGGACCTGTGGTTGTGTTGGGTTAGTGGGATAGAGTTGTGTTTGTTGATGTGTGGGGTTAGTGAGGGCACATAATTGTTCAGGTGTGAGAGTGTGTGCAAGTGCAAGTGTGTCTGTTGGCAGTGATGTTACCATCATTCCCTCCAGAGCTTGGATACTGACAGCCATAAGTTTTTCGCTCTGGGCTTCTCTCTTCTTTGAGATGTTTTTATCATGTTCGATGGCGGTTTCTATGAGGGCATCTATTGTGAGTCCACGCCAGCCAGGCTGTGAGGTCTGAACCCGAGTTTTTAAACTCTCTTTCAGACCGTCCACGAGTACCATGACTATCATTCCCCTGTGGTGAGTGCTATCGAGTGCTTAGCATGTATAAAACCTTAGTTATCAAATATCCTTATTTCACAGCATTTATACTAACTGAACAAACTTAAATCTTATACCTTAAAGCTAATGGAACCTTGTAAGTGAATATGTAATGTGTGAGTGTACGGGGTTTGATATGGAGACTCTAGTTAACTGGGGACAGATGCGTGTGCATTTAGCTACTAAACTGTGTTTTCATTCGGGGTCTTGTGCATTCGCTAATATGCGACTAGTTAACAGCACTATTATGCGTATTATTGTGTATATGAGAAATGATGGAAGATGCAAGATCTAAACTGGTGCTTAGGCGGCCATTCGCAAAATGGCGTCTTGCGATCTCATTTCCAAGATGGCGTCTTGCATCCATTCGCAAGATGATGTCGCTACGATTCAATTTTAAACTGAACTTGTCTCAGCCAATTACTCAGCTTCGACACAATTCTCAATTTTGTTGGGGTACTTAGAGTGCAAAGTCTACAAAGGAGATAGTTCAAGACCTTCGCCGATTCTTCTTTTTGCTGCGAGAACATTTTGTGCCAACCAACGGACAAGGAATCTCTGGTAACTCCTGTGGAAATATGTGGCTGGGTAGGACAGGATCAGAATTTTGGGAGGAACATGAGCATGAAAGGGGACAAGGAGGTGTGTGCACAAGTCATGTTCTGGGTTACAGATTCAAAAGTGCTGCTCTCTTGGGATGCCTGGAATTCGGCACGCTGGCCCTTGAAAACTTGACCTTGTTCGGATTTCAGGAGGAGTGAAGGACAAATTCTTGGGAGCACAAACAGAGTGCTTGGACAATATTTTGGAACTGAGAACCTCGCTAGAATTTTGGTTTACAGGGTAAGGACCAAATTCTTTGACAACAGCTTCACTGAAAGTCTTTATATTTTGAAGCATTGGATCATTGGAGTTGTAAATAGGGGCAACCCAGTCCCAAGATTTACCCTGAAAAGATGAGATAATAAACTCTAGCATATTAGTAGACTTGACTCCACATGACAAAGAAGAATTCATAATACCGAAGAATTGTTTCAATAAAGCATAGTATTGAGATAAGTCCCCATCAAAATAAATGCACGGTGGAGTATCCGACAAATCCTGTGTGTTCAAAGATTGTGGAGCACTTTCAAGTGCCTGGCAGGAGAAAACTTGAGGATGCTCCGTTTGATGAGGAGTCGAAATAACTGAAGCTGACAGATGTTCAGAATTCGGACCAATTGATGGAACTGGAAGGAGTCCTGGGGAGCTAGAGACAGTAGCATCAACAATTAAAGCTGAGAACAGGCTACAGAGATCATCTTCTGAAATGATATTTGCAGGAGACGCTGAACAGGAATCATGATTAGATTTTGTAGTACAAGACACTTCTCCCTGGTAACTGGAACTTGAAACCCCCTCCTGGGGTGTGAGACTTGAAGCTCCTTCCTGGGGTGCAAGACTTGAAACCCCTTCCTGGGGTACAAGACTTGAAACCCCCTCCTGGGGCTGCTGACTGGAGTCCCCTGCTGGGACGGGCAGAATCCGGGCTGAGCCGGAACGGGCAGAATCCGGGCTGGAGCCGGAATGGGCAGAATCCGGGCTGGAGCCGGAACGGGCACTGAGACGTTGACACTTGGAACCACTGCTGGAGTTGCAAAGGAAACAGTCTTTAACGAAGTAGTCAGAACTCTCACAATAGAGGCAGAGCTGTAAATCTTTGCGCCGCTGGCGTTCCACCACAGAGAGCTTGGGGCATGTGTAACTACGATGTTTGACATTACTTGGTTTGGAAGAATCCTTGTTTCTTTGGGATTCCAAGGCAGAGGTTTTAATCGAGACAGAGGTAGCTCTAAGAAATTCAGGAATGATCTGAAAAATTTTGCTGAGTAGAGCCTGAAGCTGTTCCAGCAGTCGATGGAAGGTAGTTAGGGGTTCAGGTAAAGTTTGGGTAACATCTAGCTGGTTATTCAGGATTTGCAAAAGCTGTAGCACTTGATGCTGTACGGCCTCCTGGGAATCCAAGTGGGCGACAAGGTTATGGAAAGCTTCTAGTTCCTTATTAGGTGCTTGTTCCGCCACCATCATTGGGCCTGAACATTCTGTCACAAATGGTGTCTGTGAGTTACCTGTCTCAGGTGATGAACTGGAATCACTGGAGACTGGCTGGGCTTGGACCATGGGTAATGTATATAGCTCTATTTACCAGACTTGTGTAGCAGTGAAAACTGCCTTTGATGATAAATGACAGGAACTGGAGAAACCGGACTGGGACTGGCAGGAAGACTTGTTGAATTGAACTGATGAACTAAGAACTTGACTCTGGACAGGAACAACGTGGACTGAACTGATGAGCTTGGAACTTGACTCTGGACTGGAACAACGTGGACTGAACTGATGAGCTTGGAAATTGAATCTGGACTGGAATAATGTGACAATGGCTGAAGGGAAGTCAGGTAATGCTGAGACGAGGGCTAAACAGGGTAATCTAGAATTTATGTGACAAAGGCTGAAACACAGGTGCAGGCTGGATTGAGTAATAGGGAATAACAGGTTTCTGGAAGGAATGGGTAGGTCTGGGAATTTTAGGTTCAGGGAGGGAGTAGGTAGGTAAAAGGAGCAGGAGTTGATCCACAGCAGGAAGCAAGGCAGGGTGACACGATGCAGGTTTACAGAGTGCCAGGGACCAACCAGGAGTAGGACTAGCAGCAGAGCACATGCCAGGTATTGCTGTAACATGACGTCTGGATACCAGGTATTACTGTAACAGGTTTTCAGGATGCATTGGGGGTTGCTGCAAGCAGGTTTACTGGATTGCCAGGTATAGCTGTAACAGGTTTTCTGGATAGCACCAGAGGTTGCTGTAGCAGGTTTCAGGGATACACTAGAACGCAGAAACAGCATGAACCATACACCACGGGAAGACGAGATGTTCAGGTCCAGAATGCTATCAGGGGAGGATATATATACCCTGGGTCTGGCAGCAGTTGGTTGATACGGAAAGATTGTCTGGCAGTAGCATTCTGAGTGGTGGAAGGCACAACATGCAGAGGGAGTATTCATCTCTGCAGCTCTGAGAATCAGAACCACACCTGCGACTCCAATCAGGGCTAGCAGTGCTCACAGACAGGAGAGACCAGGTGCAAAAATCACTGTGACAGGAATGCATAGAGAAGTCAGAGCAGATCCCCCAGGAGAACTACAAACACAGATCCATGGGACAGCTGACAGGGGTAAGTCTCAAGGCAAAAAGGTGACAAATAGACAGGGTCGTGACACAAGCGTTCTCTGAAAACTCACCTCTTCAGACAAGCTTATCAGAATCCAGAACTGCACACCTAACCTTTAATAGCTCCCTATCTAACTCTCTTCTTATAGTAAACACCTATCACATCTTCTCTTTCTTCAATTTAACATCCTTCTAACCCTAGGCCAACTTTCCAGTGCGATTGGATTATAAAGCCCACCAAGAACATCTGCAATCGGGCTGGACCAATTTTCAATATGTAGCACCTATCCTTGTGTATCAACACCTATTTCCCTATAGATTGTAAGCTTGCGAGCAGGGCCCTCTTACCCTTATGTATGTCTTTCATGTATGTATTTCTTTTACAACCTTGTATAATGTTAATGTTGATTCAAATTGTAAAGTGCAATGGAATTTGCTGCGCTATATAAGAAATTGTTAATAAATAATAATAAATATATATATATTAGGGGTGTGCACCGGCCACTTTTCGTGTTTTGTGTTTTGGTTTTGGATCTGGATCTTTCTACGTGTTTTGGATCTGGATTGGTTTTGCCAAAACCACCCTTCCATGTTTTGGGTTCTGGGTTTTGTGTTTTGTGTTTTGGATCTGTATTTTTTTTTTTTTTTTAAAAGCATAAAAACAGCTAAAATCACAGAATTTGTTGGTTTTTCTGCTCCTATGCTATTATTAACCTCAATAACCTTAATTTCCACTCATTTCCAGTCTATTCTGAACACCTCACACCTCACAATAGTGTTTTTATGTCCAAAAGGTTGCACCGAGGTAGCTGGATGACTATGCTAAGCGACACGAGTGGGCGGCACAAACACACTGCAGTGGCAGACAGGATGGCAGTTTGAAAAACTAGGCCGCAAACAGTACATAATGCAAAGAAAAAAAAGAGGTGCAAGATGGAATTGTCCTTGGGTCCTCCCACCCACCCTTATGTTGTATAAACAGGACATGCACACTTTAACAAACCAATCATTTCAGCGCCAGGGTCTGCCACAAGACTGTGGCTGAAATGATTGGTTCGTTTGGGCCCCCACAAAACAAGCTGGCAATTAATCTGTCCCTGCACAAACTGGCTCTACGGAGGCAAGATGTCGTCCTCATCCTCCTCATCCACCGATTCCTCACCCTCTTCAGTGTTGTGTACATCCTCATCCTCACAGAGTATTAATTCGTCCCCGCTGGAATCCACCACCACAGGTCCCTCTGTACATTCTGGAGGCTGGTCTCCCTGGAAGAGTTGATAATTCATTTTATGAACATCATCTTCTCCACATTTTGTGGAAGCAACCTCCTACGTCTTTCGCTGACAAGGTTCCCGGCTGCACTAGACACTCTTTCGGAGTACACACTGGAGGGGGGGCAACTCAGGTAAAATAGAGCCAGTTTGTACAGGGACCTCCAAATTGCCTCTTTTTCCTGCCAGTGCAGGTACGGACTGTCTGACATGCCTACTTGGATGCTGTCATTGATGTAATCCTTTAACAGACAGACGCATGCTTGTCGCTGCTGCTTTGAGGATGCAGGTGCGGCTACAACCCACACAATTCACAAAGACAGAAAAAAAAAGAAGAATTTTTTTATTGTTTGTGGAGCGCACTTTGAGGGTTACACCACCCTTTAACAGATAGACGCATGCTTGTCGCTGCTGCTTTGAGGATGCAGGTGGAATCTAGATGGGATTTGGAACCGGGGACACACTACCTCCATCAATTGTCTAAATCCCACTGCACTAATGGCGGATACCGGACGCACGTCTAACACCAACATAGCAGCCAAGGCCTCAGTCATATGTTTTGCTTCAGGATGACTGCTGACGAACTTCATCCTCCTCGCTAAGGACTGTTGGAGGGTCAATTGTTTAGTAAAATAGTGGTGTTCCTACTTCCTCTCTGGGATGATGAACAACTCCCAGCAGCAGCAACAGCACTAGGAGGAAGTGGTTCTTGATCTTTCCCTATTTTATTTTTATCGGAAAAAGTTTGGTCCTCCATTTATGTTATATTGATATATACGTGCGGCTAAGGCGCACACAAACACAGAAAATATTTTTTTATTTTTGTTGGAGACTAGTGCACTTTGTGGGTTACACCACCCTTTAAGAAATGAGCCTGCCGGCACTTTACCTATGGGACACAGGCGCACGCTTGGAGCTGCTCCTTTGTTGATGCACATGCAACCACAGTGCACACAATTCACAAACACAGAAAAAAAATTTTTATTTTGTTTGGAGTGTACTTTGGGGGTTACAGCACCCTTTAATGGTCAAGCCAGCCGGCCCTTTACTTATGACACAGGCGCATGCTTGGCACTACTTTGTTGATGCACGTGCGGCTACTGTGCACACAATTCACAAACACAGAAAATATTTTTTTATTTTGTTTGGAGTGCACTTTGGGGATTACAGCACCCTTTAACGGTCAAGCCAGCCAGCCCTTTACTTATGACACAGGCGCATGCTTGGCACTACTTTATTGATGCATGTGCGGCTACTGTGCACACAATTCACAAACACAGAAAATATTTTTTTTATTTTGTTTGGAGTGTACTTTGGGGGTTACAGCACCCTTTAATGGTCAAGCCAGCCTGCCCTTTACTTATGACACAGGCGCACGCTTGGCACTACTTTGTTGATGCATGTGCGGCTACTGCGCACACAATTCACAAACACAGAAAATATTTTTTTATTTTGTTTGGAGTGTACTTTGGAGGTTACAGCACCCTTTAACGGTCAAGCCAGCCAGCCCTTTACTTATGACACAGGCGCACGCTTGGCACTATTTTGTTGATGCACGTGCGGCTACTGTGCACACAATTCACAAACACAGAAAATATTTTTTTATTTTGTTTGGAGTGTACTTTGGGGGTTACAGCACCCTTTAATGGTCAAGCCAGCCCTCCCTTTACTTATGACACAGGCGCACGCTTGGCACTACTTTGTTGATGCACGTGCGGCTACTGCGCACACAATTCACAAACACAGAAAATATTTTTTTATTTTATTTGGAGTGTACTTTGGGGGTTACAGCACCCTGTAACGGTCAAGCCGGTCCACCCTTTACTTATGACACAGACGCACGCTTGGCACTACTTTGTTGATGCACGTGCGGCTACTGCGCACACAATTCACAAACACAGAAAATATTTTTTTTTTTGCACTTGGGGGGAGCACCCCTGATGGACAGAGCACCCCCTGGACAACACTACAGCACCCCTTTAGGACTGGGACTCTGCACAGGACTTTGGAGAAAATGGCGCCGACGTGGGTACCTTATATAGGATCCAAAACCCGCGAGACCTGGAAGGCGGGATGATGACGTTTTGCCTCGATTTCAGATCCGAGTCAGGCGGGAAAAGTTGAGCCTGACTCGGATCGGCCTCGGATCGGGGGGGCTCGGGCGGGTTCGGATTTCAGAAATCCGAACCCCCTCACCCCTAATATATATATATATATATATATATTATATTGGGTTTGATTGAATGTCTACAACATATTTTCCCCCAGGTAAAATAATGTTATATATTGCTTTATTTTATTTTACTTTGGGAAAAAAATATGCTGTCGAAATTCAATCAAAAGCCGATGTGCAAAAAGAGGCCATGTTGTTTGAATCCCAAAAATCAATACCTTTCAAGAAGATATCTCTGCAATGCCACTGTAAGTCAGATAATAGTCACTCTGCAGAACTAAAATAAAGTGCATTGAAAAGTGACATTAACGACCCTCTTGCTACTGAATGGATGGCAACTCGCCATTGCTAGAATTATATTAAAAGGTTTCAGAAAGTGATTATATAGCTGCAGCTTTCTCACAAATATAAATGAAAGTCCAGGGGTTAACACTATTTGCAGCATTTCTCAGCCTTTATTTGGCATTTATTAATATAGCACATACATATTCTGCAGCGCTTTACAGAGAATATTTGGCCATTCATATCAGTCACTACCCCAGTGGACCTTACAATCTATATTCCCTATGACATGTACAGTACACACACTAGGGTTAATTTTTTGTTGGGAGCCAATTAACCTACCAGTATATTATTGGAGTGTGGGAGGAAACCGGAGTACCTGGAGGAAACCCATGCAAGCACAGGGAGAATATACAAACTCCACACAGTTAAGGGCATAGTGGGAATCAATCCCACAACCTCAGTGCTGAGAGGCAGTAATGCTAACCATTACACTGTCTGTGCTGTTCTAATTCTAGTGAGAATGTGTACCCTAAAATGATGTTAAGTTTAATAAGAACTCCTTTAAATGTGGCACATACTTAGTACTCCCTAATATGTGTTAATATATATTTAATGTGCCCCTTAATCTGGGTAAATGTAGCCCCCACATATGCATGTGCATTTTAAAGAAAAATACCCATTCTGATAAATGTTGTACTTGTTTTCATACTCCCAACTTAACTTCCCAGGTTGCTGAGCTGCGCCCAGCCCCTTCGCTGTGATGTTTAGATGTTTGCTAAGCAGAGCAGCAGATGAGGCCTACCAATGTCCTTCCCTCACACACACGAAGTTGGGATGGCAGGATAAGGCCCAAAAAGCTTGACTGTCCTGCCAAAAGTGGAATGGTCTGGGGTATGTGTTTTATCATGTACTAATGAATGAAATATTATTGTGACCCCCACAAAATGAGGTTCAAGCACCACAGGCACGGTCTGCTTTTATAGTGATTATTTTAGGATATTATTATCATAGTTATACATTAGTGCCAAATTTGTTTTAAGAGAATAGGGCACATTTATTGAATTGAGGAAATTGCTATTCCTGGGCGTTTCAGGATTGAGGCTGGGAGATGACCTAAAGTGATCGCAAAATGTAACCGTTTCATGGGAGTGTTATGGCAGTGTCATGGGCTGTGTTGTTAATTGCAAAGTCACAGCTGCAGAGGCCATGTTTAGTTGGTTTAGAGAACAGTAGCTAGAGTAGACCCTAGGCTACGGCATATGTTGATGGTGCAACCGATGCTGCATTAGTGTTGGTGGGTTTACAATCAAATGCAAATGCACAGTCCACACAGCCTGAAAGTGGGTGTGTCCTGCAGTGGCAGGTGAAAACTATAGTACTAAGAGCAGGCTCCAGAAAGTACAGCTGCCTGTTTAAGAATATATATATAAATTAAATATTGACTATTGTTAACCATAAAATGTCCTCAGACAATAGTTTCCAATGATTAGGGGCAGCTGTATTTCTAGTCAGAGCTCCCTTATTGTGATATATATCCAGTGACCAGTCACAAGCATTAACTGCACTCTGAAAGGGCACTCACTGACAGCCATCCATTTATTGGAGTGCCCTTTCAAAGTGCAGTTAATAATGCCTGTGACACTCAGCCCCCAACCCCCATCAGTGTATATGACGCAGGTGACAGGTCTCATTGGCCGCTTATAATTACATTGAGGCCACCGTGGGGGGAGAAAAGGCAACCACATCTGTCCTGCGCTGATGTCCCTGTACAGTGCAACACTGCTGATCAGTGCAGCGCTGCTAGCTCTGCTCCAATCTTCCCGCCACCACCGCGCCCAAGCAAACTCTGCATGCACACTGACTGCTGACTAGCCGGCCGCTGCTACCCACAACCCCGTGGTGGCCGGCCATTAAGTATCATGGCGTCACGCATTGTGACATCATGACGTTCCCCCTTGCAAACTCCCCGACAGTCCGGTTTTGCGAATGCGCAATCCAAAGGGTTGAAGAAACCAGGATTTCAAGTAATGTTTCCGGGGGAGCGGGAGGGTGTAGTAAAAACCGGTAGACTCCCGCTAAAATCGGGAGGGTAGGCAACCCTGGTGTTATCTCCTTTACTGTTGCCTGCCAACCCCTGAATACCCCAATGGATGCACTTACAAATGTTATATACTTAACACACCTTAGGGGTTGCTCCATACCTGTAAGGTGTGACAGGGGATAAAATGGGTATGTAGTCAGGATATCAACATTCATAATGTTATCACAAGAATGTTGAATGTAATGATGTTGCCATACAGTAAGTGATTGTTAGCATTATCATCATGTTGACATTTTGTCAGTGTTGACATACTGAATGAATGAAAATGTCAATATGTTTGTTGACATGTTGACCATGTCAACATTGTGAATGTCAACATAATATACAAACCTAAACCAGAGGCTTCAAGACTGGCGTTGAATTTGTGGATTCTGCCAGGCACTGGAGGTATATACCACCATCGGGAGCCATCTGTGGTGTGGTTGTTCTTGTATACCCCTGGGAAAGATAGACTAGTAATCATGCCCTACCATGCTAGTAGAGCACTACAAGGCTAAGCAGCCAGGAACAGCAAGATTTGTTGTGAGGATAGTGTGGAGAGTGAAACCCAGCAAGGACAGGTTACCCATCAGTGAATATTTGCATTATTGTCACCCAGATACCACCCAGAAAAACACATTTAGTGGCCACTGAGAGACAGCAGAGATGAGTATGACTCTGAATCATGGGTACATGAACAAAGGTGCAGATGCAGCTTGAGGCGCATGCATAGTGTGCAAAATATGGTAAGATGCAGCTGCATATTAAATTGTGTGGGAATCAGGGTCCTGATTAATTAAGGATCGTTACTGCAACAGCGCACATAGTTGGCCAATTGTTGCGTACTGCACATGCGTTTGCATCACAGTGTGCATGCGCAAAGGCAACACTGCGATCATGGACACCACGGTGAGCCATCTCAGAGTGATAGACAGGAAGTGAGGGTTTGGGGGTGGTGACAGGGGGGTAGGCGGTGAAGCGCATACATGCCTGTCAGTTTGAACGCTGTTGCATGGGCATGCATAAATTAGCCATTGCGATTGCATATGCAGCTTGAGTATTACTGCTTGCAGCGAGGTTAACAATTTTTAAGTAAGATCAGGGCTGCTGTAATTCTGCGTGAGGGGCCGATGGTACTCAATGTTACCGATGTATGCGCAGCACTGCAAGGTATTACGGATGTCAGATGGCGGTTGTGGGAGACAGTGGGCGTCTCTATGCTGGCAGTGTGATGGTATTACGATAGCAATCATTAGCATATTTTCGCAGCAGACATGGGTGTGATTACAGAGCTGCGATCGCAATAGTGATCCGTAATGAATCAGGCCCCAGGACCACTATAGGTGTATTTACCAAGTAGCAGCTTATTAATAGCCACCGTTTGTTGCTGGTTCTGTCTGCAATAAAAGGGCAATAATAATTCTGTAAGAGCAAAACACTCTATTGTTTTGCATTTAATATTATTATTCCTGTAAATCCCATGGCCACTCAGTAATTATATCTCTATATGTCCTTAAAACCATCTCAATGTTTCTCTTGTGTTCCCTAAATCTATTATTCAATGTTCTAATGAATATACAGAACATATACCTACACATTGCAACCTACAAGAGTAATGCAGCACATAATTAATGATCGCTACTGTAGAAGTATATTATGCCCTGTTACATTATTTTTTTTTAATTACAGGATTGTAGCATGTATATAAATTAATTGCATTGCAGCGATGCAGCATGCATCTAGATTTATATCGCTTAGGGTGTTGTGAGGGAGAATGGGTGCAAACGTTGTACAAGTCCCTATGCCTAGGCCAGTGTAGAGGCCTGGGAGTGCAGGGGAGGTTTAGCCACACACCCTGTGATGCCAAGACCATGTCCCCTTCTGCACCAGGATAATTTATACCCCTCCACTGGCCACATTCCCCCAGTACTAGGACCCACCCAATAGCGCTGCAGACCTGAAATACATGGTAAATGTTATAACGCTGGAAATAAATGTAATAAAATATTGCGAATATAATAATAAAAATCAACATTCTTAATATACTAGCTTATTTTGTATGTACAACAGTCTTCTGTATGGATCAAAATCTATAAATTCATAAATTGCTGCCAATGTTTGGTGCTGACAGCAAGTAAGGTGTGCAGAGTATATCACTTGGTAGAGAAAGCAGATGTAATATCTAGGAATTGTACAATATGATATAGGTGTAAAATCTCCTAAAACTATGTACTCCAATAGATCCAAAATATCAGGTGCACCTTGACTAACATAGATTCCAGAGTTACTGTATGTTAGTAGTAAAGGTAGGGTATGCAGAAAGCAAAAGAGAACATTAGTAAAGTTGCAGTTAGTCTTATTGCCGCTTATTATATTAATGTGCTGTGAACTAGTAAGTCCACAAGAAGCCTCATAGTGATACACCCGCAATTGTGGAGAAGCTGCTGGCAGTAGCTTTAGTTAAATGTGCAAATAGTCAGCTGTTTAAGCAAACCTTATATAAATAAACCGTATAACAGAAAATTCCCATAATTGCATAAACAGTGGCGTAACTAAGATTGTGTGGGCCCCATAGCAAAATTTTGAAGGGCCCCCAATGATTATAGAGAGAAGGAAAATTGTGTTTACCTGCCACCTTTATATTCAGTTATGCGGTATCGAACACAGTCTCCATTCACTCACTCTAGTTTTGATCGGCAGCCACCAGCCTTGGGGAGGGAGTATAGGCACAGTTGAGTATGGCAGTAGGGACACAGTAAGAGATGGGAAAGGATCAAAAGCACACATGGGATGGTGAGTCAGAGCCATACATGGGGAGGTGGGTCAGAGACACACATGGGGAGGTGGGTAGAGACACACATGAAGAGGTGGGTCAGAGGCACATATGGGGAGGTGGAAAAGTGGCACAGTTTGGTAGGGACATCAGAGCCACATATGGCAAGGTAGGTCAGTGACATAGTATTTCAGTGGGGAAGAGAAATATTATGGTAGGGGGTCAGACACACTGGAGGAGGGATAAGGGCAGAGCAACACATTGGAAAGTCACTTTGATACTATTGTGCAAGGCAGGAGGAGGATGAGAATAAACAAGGAGTGTTTTGGTGGGGACACATATGAATAAAACAAGTTCAGCAGTAGGGGTGGTCTCTAAAGTAGGGGTGGTCTCCTATGTGAGTGGGCCGGGGGGAAATAATTTCTATGCTCCCATCTAAAAAAGTTTTTTTTAGCTTCTGCCTGTGATTACAGAAGCAGTTTGCTGCCAGGACTATCAGCACCAGCAGTCCTTATCAAACACCTACTCACACACACCAAAGCCAGACCAGCTATGGCACCCAGTGTAGCTCCACCTGTGTCCAGTCTAGCTCCGCCTTGTACCTGTTTAGCTCCACCTCGGCCCGTATAGCCTCTCCTCCATAGTGACATAGTGGAAGAGCTGTGATTATCAGATCAGCTACTTTAAGTTAATTTGTATAGCCAGCACTGCGGCCACTTTCTTACAGATTGCACGGCCAGCGGTCGCTTCTATTAGTCTGCAGTCTGCTGAGTGATGTGAGATGTGTGTAGGGGATGCAGGCCCCATAGCAACTGCACTCCCTGCACGCATGGTAGTTACACCCCTGAACATAAACATGGGCAGGATGCATAAAGCATTGCATTCTTGACGCGAGGTATTCCATCACTGAAAGCATGCATAGCAGTGTTCATTAACACTATATCTATGTAGATGTAAGCAAAGGACAGCTTTCCCGATAAGAGCTGTTCTTTGCCATGTGGGGACTTCCAGGTTTATGCCCCGGTAGTCCTTATGCTCATGCGCAGCCTTCGGCCGGTGCATGTGCAAGCTGCAGGGGATCCTGGGAGGGATCCGATGGGATCCCTCCCAGGAAAGTCTCTAGAAGAAGCCCATAGGCTTCTATTAGGTGTTGCCTATTGGGTCCAAGCTCCAGGAAAGTTTCGCTTTCCAGAGCTTTGTGCATATGGGGAGAGTGGTCAAACTTCCAAAAATTGCATTTTTGGAGGTTTGACCGCATTTCTTGGTATTGATCCATCCCACCCTCAATATGTGATGTGTAATCAAACTCATGGTAAGGCTTTGACTTGACAAGTAAAAGTTATAGCTAGGAATGTGAAATAGAAGACTGCCCAGATTTTCAAGGAAAGCAAGACGGTAACTTCCACATTAAGAGCATTTACATGTTTGATGCTCTGGGAATAAGGCAATTAATGGACTATTAAAGTGACATCAGTATGAGCAATATGTAGGCATTGAATAATATTTACATACATTACTTAAAGGTGTTTGTCAGCAATTACATTTATTTGGCAAGTAATAGTTAAGGGGTCTATCCATTAGAAGACTTTTTTTGTGAAAGACCAAAGACTTTTCCTGCCAACAAAAAGTCTTTTATACAAAAAATCTTTCACAAACATGAAAGACTTTGTGAACGATATCTTTAAAGACCAAGGACCAAGGATTGTCGCTGAAGAGACAAGGGAGTGGAAATTTTTAATGAATGGAGTGAATATTCATAAAAAAATAGTTGTTTGCCATTCACTGTTGGTCGTTCACTGCATATCCACTGAATGACTTTTCTAGAGTTGTTCAGCAATATGCAGAAACTGACCAGCGTGTTCGAACAGCAAAAGACTTATTTTGTCGTTCGTGGGAGTGCGCGGCCCAGGACGTTTGCAGCCTATCCATCAGACGACTTTTTGAACAATCTCCTGGTTTTGGTCGGATAGTTAAATAAATTGTGTAATGGATAGGCCCCTTAGGACAATTGAAGCAAAAGTCTGATTACTTGTTTTGCTTTTGGTGCGAATTTGCAACATTGTGATGAGTTAATGAACAACTTACAGGCCAATCAAGGAACAGCAGCCTTTCCAAAAGTTACCTCCAAAACCAAAGTAGGCCTGAGGATTATAAACACCATTGTGATTATACGGGATTCTCTTAATCACCCAGACACCAAGCAGATGAAACCAAAGTAATGGTTTATTTTTCACCGCACTCAGAAGTCGATAATACACATAGACAAGAGGTAACTGTCACTGATTTCACACAGCAGTGATAGCGGATTAATCCACATAGGAGATACTATCACTGATTCCACATACCTGTTATCATCAGCAGATGCATGTAACACAGTATGTACTGTAGTTACGAAGTAGTGACTTGGGTAGTAGGCTAGTCTCACAACTACAAAGAGGGCCCTAGTAAGTGGGAGATGGCACTGGTTAGAGTGCAACTAGACAGATGCTCTTATTGCCACCTTTTTCTCAGTTCCATTTTCCATTTGATTTCTGCTAAATCTATGTCTCTGTATGTTTATTACTTAGTATAAGTGGTATTAGTTATTTGATAGTTGAGTGTTTTTGCCAGGGGAAAATCATCAAGCGATAAGCACTGTCTAATTATTAGAGATGTGCGGGTCCGATTCTCAAAGAACTGACATAAACCGAATTTGGTGTTCTGAGTTGAACCAAATCCCTGTTCAGATCTTCCTGTGGTTCAGAACTCGGATTTAAAAACTGAACTCAGGTTTTGGATTGCATGCTAACAGGTCAAAATTAAGTAATGTTAGCTGTTTTTTATTTTATTTATTTAATAAAAAATACAGATCCAAAACCAAAACACGTGAGGGTGGTTTTGCAAAACCAAAACACGAAGATGAATCTGGATCCAAAACAAGGTTTGGCGCACATATCTAATAATAATCTATATATGTGTGTTAGTTCACATCATTGAAAGCCAGCTATGAAAGCAACAAAATATCTATGGGTCTGCCACAGTTTCTGTGCCTTAGTGTAATTTATTATTTATATTGAAGTCATATCGCAGACAGAATTGTTGTTTTGCATTTTGAATCCTTATGTTTTTATGACTTTTATAATTTATAAGTCATAACATAAGAATTGAATTGCATCCATTTGCTCCCTATAATTGTGTCTTTCATAATAAGCTATCCAGAAAGGTTAAAAAAAGTTGTCCAAAGGATTTAAAATTTAAGGTATGAGGATTAGCTGCAAAAACCTATAATCTACGTAACACACGGGCAAAGACAGAGAGAAGGGATTTATTGAAGTACAAAAAAATCGTGCACTGTATAGATAATGTCAGGTTGAGTTACTGTTATCAAACTTGCACAGATGGCTGGACAAAAGGAGTATGAAAACTAATTACAGAAACACCCCGATTCAGAGCAGATGTTGGGAAGAATTTTTTTCTTTATTTATTGAATTATAAATCTGTAGAGGTTTACTTGGCGAGATAAGGATGTTGTGCTTTAAACACTTGAATCATTCTAGACGACGGTTGCCCACTGATGTGAAACAACTTCATGGTATTGCCAGTAAACTGTTTCATTTTATAAAAAAATATCCACTTTCTATTTTTCATTTATTTGTATTTTCTCTCTAAATAAAAATTCCATTTGTGTACTTAAAAAATAATTCTAGCAAATATTTAATCATTGTGGAAACTAAACCTGTTCTAGTTTGCTTGTGAACTCATGTGTTGGAACTCATCAATTTTACAGTAGTAGCAAATAGCTCTATTCATCTTCCCGTGGAATCATCTCCCAGAGAGCAGGGTAGTTATAGTTACACATTACATCTATGTGCTGCCTCATTAAAATAAAGAGAATTGTTTTAATTGTTGGGTAATTAGCTGTCACCTGTGGTGAGAAAGTCAGTGCAGTCACCTTTTGTCTAGAACATTGTTTGATGATGAGCTAACAATAATTTGAGCTCAATTCAAGTCAGAATACAAAACCTCTTTCAATAGACTCCTCTATTGCAGAGCAGATAAATATTTGACTTCTTCATTAGCATTTTCCAGAATAAGAGAGTAAAATTGCAGAAATTAAGGGGTATGAAACCGTAAAAGAAAATTACCAAAAACAATCAAATTGCTTCTTACAATCCAGAAAGTTATCCTGCTGTTAAATAACCTATTACTTTAGAAACATTGGGGCTCAGGCAGGTTTTGAATGGGATGTACAGTAGTGGGCAGTTTGACAGTCATAATGTCAACAAAGAGAAAAGGGACACTATGAGGTAAAAGCTGACATGCTGACATGTTAATAATGCCATACAAATAACTTTATAATCAACTCTAACAATGTCGACTTTACAGCTACATATTGCTCTACCATCATGTTTGAAGTTGTAAAGCCGACACTGATAAAATGCTTTAGATTGCATTATTAACACGTGGGCATCCCGGGTTCCGCCACCTCTCACTGTCACTGTTGTTGAATGTCGGACTTACCTGTTTTGAAAACGTTTTCAAACTTCAGATGTAACAATGTGTTCATGAACGAAATGCAACAACGTGTATCTGCCGAGTTCCATGTATCTTAAGCTATGTGTCTGATGATGATGATGACTGGCTTTATAATGTAGAAAAACAAATTGTGTGTGTGTGTATATATATATATATATATATATATATATATATATATATGTCGGGGTTGGACCAGAACTCTTGTTCTTGTACAAATGCTGCTTAGGTGCCTTCAGCAAGTAATATAAACAAGAAAAAAGAAAAACTGCAGCACTCCAAGTCTGATGCAAACATAATCTATATTTTCATAAACAACAAACGTTTCAGAGCCCCTTGGCTCTTTTTTCAAGGATACCAAGAATACATGCTGTATAAAACATACAACACAGATGTTTGGTATCACAAAGAAAAAACACACAATCAGGGCGCTATACTACCGAGGAGGGAATAAATAATGGTGCTTACTACTCAGTAAACAGGACCTACTTAATTTAAGAGACAATACAGAGGTAAATCAATCAGGTCTTAGATGACTGCTGCTACCAATCGAGGAGCTGACCCTCATATACAACATGAAAAAAGAACACAAGTGGAAGCACTGTCTCTGAGAACCTCAATAATAAGTGTAATGGTGTCAACTATTGATGTTAATCTAGCATAATAAACATAAATTAAGCTGGTAATTAATGGACAATACCATAGGCAAATCTATAAAAAACTTTATATGGAGAGAAATATTTAAAAAAATGCAGATTTAAAAACCACAGATAATGGAATAACATATAAAAATAAAATGAAAATGAAAACCAAATGAAATTAAATACACATAAATTGCAATGATATAATAATAATACAAAACATCTATTAGCCTGAAACCATCTATTTGGTAATATGGCAAAATCGTATAATAGTGGCTTACTAAATTTAATCTTATAAAATCAACCTGTAACCCAAGTTTGGAAAGATGCCTTTGTTGGCAACTAAATTGCCACACACTTTCAATAGGCTGCAAAAATGTTGCCAATTGATGTCAATAAACGCTGGAAGTTGTAATAATAGCCACCAGTCATAATAGGGTTAATATAATACAGTGGTACATCAAATGCACATGAATTGACACCGGGGTTATGTCCCTGTGACACCGCTGGTATAATCCCGATTCAGCCTATATAGGAGACCCAATTGGGGATCTTTACTTAATTTCTTATAAAAAGCAAGATTATCCACCTGTCTATAGGCCTCTAAGAGGTAGTCCTGTCTATCTTGGATGACAAGACCCCCCCCCCCCCCTTGTCTGCTTGCTTGATCACTACAGAGTGGTCCTTGGTTAATGCGTTGAGAGCCATTCTTTCTTGTTTAGTCAAATTATCTTTAATATTGACCTTCTTATCAGCTCTCCTACAGAGATCTCTGAAATCTTTCATAGTGGCAGAATAAAAGCTCTCTACATAGGGGCCTCTATATTGTACTGGGTAGAAATTTGAGGGATTTTTAAATGATTTACTGTGTGTTGATAAATCGTATACTTTCAACATCTCTAATCCTGTAGTGTACCTATTCTCTTCAAGTAGGGATTCTAGAATTCCAAAAGCGACATCGTTCCCAGAGTCTAGAACAATCGGGGAACCATCAATGTTTTTTTGTTTTAAAAACATTGATGGTTCCCCGATTGTTCTAGACTCTGGGGACGATGTCTCTTTGGGAATTCTAGAATCCCTACTTGAAGAGAATAGGAACACTACAGGATTAGAGATGTCAAAATTATACGATTTGCCTATGGTATTGTCCATTAATTACCAGCTTAATTTATGTTTATTATGCTAGGTTAACATCAATAGTTGACACCATTACACTTATTATTGAGGTTCTCAGAGACAGCGCTTCCACTTGAGTTCTTTTAACACAGATGTTTTACCTTAAATGGGCAATCTGGTCCACTGAGCTGCTGGGGTGGCATCAATGCGGCGGGACCCTGTCGATTGTCTGGCGTGTCCTCACACAATTTCAGCTAAAACTGAATCTGAACTGAAACATCTGAGGGTGGTTTTGCCAAAACCAAAACACAGGGGTCCGTACACATCTTTACTATAACTGTGAGGTAAGCAGGGAGACAGTTGGCCTCAGGTAACGACAGAAAGAGTAGGAAGTTGAGTTGGAGTCAGGTGCTCGATTAAGAGAAACGTAGCCCATGGTCTCTAGCGTGAGGAGTCCAATAGCTGACAGCGTGGAGCTGTTTCACAGGAGGCAGCCGCAGCAGGATAAGAAGGTGTGATGAGCAGTGGCAACTGAGTAAGAGCAATTGCACCCAGGAAAAAAAAAATATGCTGAGCAGCCTCAGCTGTCACTTAAACGAGGTACTCTGGAGAGATCTGTACTCACACCCCATATTAAATGCAGCAATTTTCCACCTTGAAAACAGCCTACTAATAAAACTAGCTATTGTCGTTCCATTCTGTAGACAGAATATTTATGGAATTATATTGAGTCTAAGTTTTACTCACCAACTATAAATTAGAGACAACTGCAGAATTATACAGGCCCACTGGTTTGCATCGTTTGTGTGTCCTGAGAAAGGGGTTAATACCCCGAAACCTTGATGATAATAAACACAGATTTATTCACCAAATATCAGTCTCTGAATGATGCCTGTCATATTTAATTATATATATATATATATATATATATATATATATATATTATATACACATACAATGTCAATGTAGCCGGTGCTCTGTTTAAACAATTTGTGTCTGTGCCATCCTAAATTACCGGACCCTGGCGTGGGAACGGGATCTAAATTTTTAGTGTACTGCACCTGCAACAAAATAATGTTAATAGTAATACTGACACCTCGAAAAATAATGATAAAAAATATATATCATAGGCTTTTGGTAGTTGTGGAAATTTGGGGGGACCACAGGCTGCTGCCAGACCAGGCTATAGTGCTGGGAGAGGAGGGTGTCTCAACAACATCATGTGTTACTTAAATGAAAAAGTGTCAGAATAGCCTTAGCACAGTTGCGAAAATCCTTAGCAGCAAAAGGGCTAATAGCATATCATCATGCTTTTCTCATGCTATGCTGAGTTGTACATATTCTAAGATGGGTTAGACTCGGCATATACACTTGTTTTTATATTGGTGACTGCATTTTATATCTGCATTTTTATACCAATGCTATCACACTCTGCATCAGCCCCCATAATGCTTTAAACTTCTCTGCTATTGCATTCCTCATGTAGAGATGTGTGTGAAAAGGCTGTGTTTACATATATATTGCTTTATGTGTTATTCTCGTCCATCAAGCTTCAGACACTAGAGCATTTCATGCATAAAAAGTCACATTTAACACATCACCTGATTCACACAGTGAAGTATTTGTTAACCATACATTACCAAGGTTCAATAGCACATACTGTTTACAGGAAACAAATAGTGTGCAGGTTTTGAAGGTCAATATTATTTTTTTGGGAAAGGATCCCCATTGTGCCTTTTGTAAAAAAAATTTAAAACTTTAGATGGACTAAGGCCCTCATTCAGAGCCGTACGCTCTGAGCAGAGCGCACGCTCTGAATGAGGGCCGGCCTCCATGAAAATGGAGCTTCCTCCTGGACGCTCGTATAGCTGTGGGTCACCACCCACAGGCTATACGAGCGTGCATTTTGATGGCCGCGATGGTCGTGACCATCGCGACCATCGAAACTGCGAGCCGGAGCCTGCGGTTGAGGTTTTCAACCGCAAGCTCCGGAGAGATTTTGGCTCTATCAGAGCCAAAATCACTCCCACTGACATCACTAGTGATGTCAGTGGGCCGGCTTCTGACGGGAGGCGTTCCCGTGGGAACGCCCCCGTCAGGGAGGCACGCCCCCGGCACACCTACCAAAGGGGGAGTGCTGTCAATCAACATCGACAGCACGCCCCCTTTGATCAGACACAACAAGCGAAGGACTTTCCTTCGCTCGTCGCATCTGGCGCATGCGCACGACGGAGCTCCCTCCGTCGTGCGCATGCTCAGTCCAGAACATCGACCCACTTGCGAGCGGACAGCCGCTCGTGAGTGGGTCTGAATCAGGCCCTAAGAGCCCTATTTATCCCAGATGCGGATATGATTATATAAATTTGTCAGGATTTGCAATGTGATAAATGATTACATCGCAAGGATTTATAAAATATCGCATGCAGGGCCAGAGCTTGCGAGAAAGCTCTGTCCTTGATAATCTTCTCCGCACAGTTCTCAGGGTTCTATGCATGCGCTGCCACCGGCTAACCTCACTGGCAGTTTACACTTACCTCCTTCAGATGATTGGTGACCTGGTGAGGTACTCATGAGCCGGTCATCTGATGGCGGCTGTGTCCCCTGTAATCTGATGCAGTAAACTGAGGATGAAGCACAGCAGCTCAGTATGCCGATCAGATGACCGGGTCACAGCGATCAGATGACCAGGTCACCGAGCTGCTCACTGGATCACTTATCACTCTGCTTTCCCTGCCAGCAGACAGTGAAAGCTGAGTTAGAGTAGGTGAGACATGAGGAACCTTGTTTAACATCATCTGCAGGTGGCGTTATTATCACAAGGTTCCTCCGCTGTATTTTTTCAGTACAAGTATGGGAAATTCGATCTGCTTGTTAAATGTGAATTTAAGTGCTTGGAATAGCTTTTTATGAAAACTACTCCAATTGCCCTTTCATACATTCAGGTGAAACTAACATAATGTGAAAAGGTAGTGAAAACACCCGTTTTCACATTATGTTAGTAAAAAGATAATTGATAAATAGGGGCTTTATGCTGCAGTTAATTCCAGCCAGTATAAAAAGTAATGCTGCGAACACATAGAATGCAGCAACTGGACTTACCCTTTTTCCAGTCCTAATTGTCGCCGTCGGTGTTCCATACATTCAGTGCTGGAGCCGCGGCCCCACTTCTTGGATGCATAGACAGTTCTGTGACAGGGAATAGTGAGAAGAAGGATGCAGCTATTCTCCCATGCAGCCAAGCCAGAGGGGAAGTGAGTCCTGCCCCTGTGATTGGGAGGAGCCAATAGAGAAGCGTTAGGGGGTCATGCACTGCAGAAATTTGCAGCACAGGCCCAGGTGTGCGTACCTACTGTACATTGTTTTATATGATTTGTCCACAGGTTCAGGAGGCCACCTAAGAGAGCAGAGCTAGGGCCCATCCTCCCGGCCCTCCCTTATCCACTACGCCTTAACCCAGCTCTACTTGGACACAGTAATGTTTGCTGTTTGAATAAAAAATGCTAAACAATGTAGTGGGTAACATTGGAAGCATTTTAAAAAACATTGTGAGCCTGGCTTTCAGGTGCAATCATTATTTTAATTTCTGTACTTATATAAAAACATTTGTTACTTGATTTAGTTTTTTTGTTCTATATAAAGAGGGCCTTATTTAGAGATATGAGAAATTATAGCTATCAGGTACAGGTTTACAGATTTGCAAAATCACTTTTTATTAAGGAATCAAAATTTTAAATATGAATGTTGGACAACTTTAGAGCTAGAATGAGTTGACTTCTAGCTACTGTACACTGTAAATTGCAGTGTAAATAAGAGACTTACCGGTATTCACTAGAGATGAGCTGTTCAGTTTTGCTGAAAACTGCAGACACCCGACTTTGCGGTTCCGAGTTCAACTGAGATCTGGTTCAGATCGCTTTGGGGGTTCTGACTCAGGTCTTGTCGCAAGTTCGGAACTCGGATCTCGCATATTTTCGATTGCATTTAATCCCTATCTCATGATTTCAGGTGCTGTAAGGGGGTTGGTTATGGGATCCCGGCTGTCAGAATACCGGCAGTGGCATCTGGACAGTCACAGACCTGGCACTAACAGGTAAGTTCCCTATGCTAACTCTTACCCCTCCCTCCGCAGTGCATGATCCTAACCTCACCCCCCTAGTGCCTAAACCTAACCTCACCCTCCCTGCATGCTAAGCCTTACCCCCCACACTTAGGGCCTACCCCACCCCTTGATACTTACCTTCGGGATGCCTGCTGTAAGGATTCCAGCGCCGATATTTAGACCGCCAGCATCCCATCTACCAGGATGCTGATTACAGCCGGCTGTGAGGTGGTGAAAATTGATTGAAAGTTATGGGAAATTAATGTTATTGATGTTAATAATAATATAGGAAGAAAAAAAAGGTCCAAGTTACATGATTTTAGGTGTTTTTATCAATTTTTAAAGAAATCCAAAATCAAGACCAAACCAAAACACTTGAGGGTGGTTTTGCCAAAACCAAAACACAACGATGATTTATAACGAAAACCAAAAACACATCTCTAGTATTTATATACAACATGGAAAAGCAGGCAGTATTTTATTTGCAAGAAATATGGATATGTACTCTTTGCACCATAACATGGTTAGTCCTTTGTTCATACCTCTAAATAGGACCCCTGCATGTATTTTAATAAATAAACCTGTATACACCATTAGTACTGTCTATATCATGAATGTGTAAATTCATTATGGATGACCCTCCGTTAATGATAAGAATCCATAAAAGCCAGATCCATAAGTATAAGATTTAATTCTAAATATTTCATATGTAATATTTAACTTCATATTTTGTAACCGGGTGTAGTTATGACATCAGAATCCCACCAAGGGATTTAACATAGGCATCAAAATACCGACGCTTATGTTAATCCCAATGTCTGAATGCCGAGGACACCAGCCCAAATGAAGGTAAGTCTGGGGCGTCCTTAGCGTTAGCTATGGGGGTTATCGATTCCTACCTATTGATTCCTACCTACCTATACCTTCTAAAATTGTTGCTATTTAGCGCTATGAGTCGCACAAGAAATAAATGCTTTCAGACTTTGAGTGTGGTTCCAAAGCACAAAAAGTTATTATTCAATATAAAAACAGATGGTTACACGCTGTGATCTAAATACAATTAGCGCAAATAAATCATACAGACCCAAGATACAGTTGTTACATATGCACGCGCTCTGGACCCAGGTACCGGCATCTATATAGAAACCTCCGTCAACAACAAGGCAAGAAGACTGGCATCCAAGTTTAGAGAGCCCACATATATACTCTTACAGAGATAGGCAATACAATAGAACAGTTTGGAATGATTCCATTGGTTCTTCTTCCTGGTTCTTCTGTTACAGTACAGTTCATAGGTCAATTCGAATGGACACAAACCAGCCTCCAACAGCCCTTTGTGTCCTTTTTCCCACTGCATACTAAATCTAATCTGGTTACATTACAGAGTACATTTTAATGTTTAACTCTCTATAGTCCATAGTTTGCAGACACATGTTTCCATCTTCTCACCAATAGTACCAGAAATCTGCAAAGACACAGTGGATCAGTACCACACCAAACACGGTCTGCTTACCATGTACTAACCCTTAGCTATCAAATTACATTTATTTCACAACATTAATAATACTGAATAAACCTTGAATATTACACATTAATGCTAGAAAACCTTTTATGTAAGTGTGCAGTGTGTAAGTATTGGGGAATTGAGAAAAGACGCTAGTTAGCGTTGTGCGACTACGTGTTTGTGTAGTACACCATAGCACGTGTTTTGCAGGGTTGATCATTTTATATGTTTTAGTGACTGTCTGTATTTATAGGATGTGGACTTTTAACTTCATTCTATTGCGTGGGAATCGCACAACACTAAATAATAGCATTGCCGTATGTACTTATAATGGGCGAGATTCACTAAAATGGTGTTGGGTGGCCAGTCGCAAAATGACGTCTCATTGCCATTCGCAAAATGGCATCGCGCAGATTTAATTTGAAACCGATCCTGTCTCAGCCAATTATCTGGCTTCGACAGTAGGGAGGGTTAGGTTTAGGGGGTCTGGCGGGGTTAGGGTTAGGTTTGGGGGGGGATATTAGGGTTAGACACCCCTGAGGGGAGGGTTAGGGTTAGGCACCTCCAGGGAGAGATTAGGGTTATGCACCCCCTTGGGAAGGTTAGGTTTAGGGAGCGGTAAGATGGGGTTAGGGTTAAGCACTCCCGGGGGAAGGTTATGGTTAGGCATTAGGGGGGAGGTTAGGGTTAGGCACCATTAAGGAAGGGTTAGGGTTAGGGGGGGGACAGAGGAGGGTTAGGGTACTTACCTGCCCCAGTTGGGTCTTCATCCTGTCGGGCATCCGCTGTCTGTATTTCAATCCCATGGGACAGAACAGAGATCTAGAAATATGCAAGTGGGCCTGAACAATACACAAACTAAAATGCTGTAAGTACTGATTTTATGAAAAATAAGCCACAATGCCTCAATGTCTATCAAGGCATAAAAATGTTTAGCTGAAATATGCAGAAGTAGGCACACACAGGTATACAATGTTTACTGCAACAGATATGACATTACTTTCATTATCTTCATATTTTAAACCCTAATAACAATAGACACAGACAGAATTTTAGTAATTAACAAAAAAAAATGCAATGAAGTAGGGTTAGGGTCCAATATGATAGTAAATAGCACTGTGTGGTGATATCCTATTATCCAATGTTTTGGGAAAATACAATGCACTGGGGAATGAACAAAAACCATAAAAATAGAAGTAATTGCACATATGTAGATGTGCTATTCTCTATGTATTTTATATAGAATGCAAAAACAAGATAATAGAAAAAAAGACACTTAAACACACCACATCCCTTATTAGTCATATCTTAAATGCTGCAAAATGTCTAATAGCATCTAATGCAAAGCAAGTTGAAGTCTTCTCTCTAAATGCCATAGTTATTAGGATATGGCAAGTGTGTTGCCTAGAAACAATACTACATTAACAGTCTTGTGCATGACTATCCAATTAAATTCCGGGCAACTTGGACACCATGGCATTCTCATTATGGGACTCCTGACACATTCTCCTAAATTAACTTGCATATAGTAATTGCTGGATATTTCATGGCTAGAGATTTTTTAGTTTTCAGTCATTGACCCTCGCTCCTTGCCTTCCTCATACTTACACAACTATTTACTCCTGTTCACCTTTCACTTGCTTCACTCTTATTCACCCACTTTTAGGGGTATATTTACTAAAGTGCGGGTTTATAGAAGTGGAGGTGTTGCCCAAAGCAACCAATCAGATTCTAGCTGTATCTTTTAGAAGGTGCTAGCTAAATGATAAGTAGAATCTGATTGGTTGCTATGAGCAACAACTTCACTTCTAAAAACCTGCTCATTAGTAAATATACCCCATAGTTCATAATTTGGAATGCACACTAAGGGGTGTATTTACTAAAGTGTGGGTTTTCAGAAGTGGAGATGTTGTCCATACCAACCAATCAGGGTCAAGCAGATTGTGGCACTGCAAGTCCCAGGCACTCTTTTGCTGCAGCTTGTTACATCTGCTTCTGTGTTAAGGTGCGTATCCACTTGCCGATAGAGGAATGACGACAGTACGATTACAACATTGTAATCGTAGTCGTTCCTCATCCAGTAAGTGCCTACACTGAACAATATGTTCTTCAGTGCAGGCACCCTCCCTCATCCCCAAACATGCACAATCTGTTGTTATCGGAAGTTTGACCGGCATGTTCAGACAATGATTGGTGTCGAAAACGACCGGCGGGAGTTTTCAACATTTTAATGCTCGATTTGTGAACGATTAATGAGCGATTGAAACGATAACGATGTCGTTTTCATTCAGTCGCTCATTTCAATCGCCTAGTGGATACGCACCTTAAGAGCCAAACTCTTAGCACCCCCCCATCTTATGTGTAATGTCTGTCTCTCTCAGCTTCTCCTCCAACTGCCACTTCAGCATCCGGGAGCTGCTCCTCAGCCTGCTGGCAATAACTCTGCCCTCTCCAACTGTCATTGTTTTTTTATTTAAGTTTATTAAAAAATGTCACTGGCCTCTACTCCCTTTTCCAAAATGGCCTTATTACAGTGAGATCTCGGGCCAAATGTGATAGGGTGAGAGTTTAGAAAATTTGAGAGTTTAGCAGTAAACTCTCACACTTTTTAAACTCTGCCAATGTAATAGGCAGAGCAAACTCGCATGCTTTTAGACTAAAAAAACTCTCAAGATTTAAACTCTCATCCAGATGTTTTTCCATTTTGAAGGCAAAACTCACCCAATGTGACAGATTACTGCTAAACTCTCACATTTTCTAAACTCTCAACCTATTACAGTTTGCCCCTCATCTCTTATGAGATAGCTGTTGTCAGAAACACCTGTAAAATAGGTCTTTAGGTGATGCTGCGCAACTGCAGGGTATCATATCTGCACTTTTGTATTGGAGGGTGGGCTAAACCTTTGTCACCATTATCCTGGTACTGTATGTGTGTTGTACCCATAATAAATGTATAATATATGCTAAGATGTGTTGGATTGTCACAGGCCTGATGTTACCAGCCTGTCATGTTTTGGCACAAATCCACTCTTGCTCTGTGACTCTGTCCTCGGAAGCACTATTGTGTCTTTCCTCCTTCACACCTCAGCAGAGAAAGGAAAGGAAAACTTTCTCTTTCCCAGACAGACAAAATGGCAGACAGAATGTATGCAAAAAGATTTTTGAATTTATTAAACTTCTCTATCGTCAGATGACAGATGAACCATACTAAATAATCTTAAACTCTAAACTTAACTAAAATAAAGACATGAGACCAAAAGTGCCATTCAAAATTAATGGTCAGCTTTATTTTATTACAACAGAAGAATGGTGGCATAAGACAGAATGGCAGCATATTGCGAACCAGTTGACTTAGGCAAATGATGTCACAAATTGCGAGAGCCAACTATCCCAATGTCAAAGGCAAATGTGAAATTAGCTTGCAAGGGCCAACTATCCCTTTCTAGCAAGAGGGGAGGTATCCGACACCCATACCAATGCACTATTAAGGCCCCCTCGGGTGAGAGGCACCGCTGACCCCATTACGGTGAAATCAGCCTAACCAATGCATTGAACGGGAGTGCACCCCCCATACTGCAGCAAGCTGGCCGCCAAGTTGCCGTTCTTCCCTGCCACACAAGGTTCTCTCAAGAACCGGAACCGCCACCATAAACCCTAAATCGGCACTACTGCTAACACTGAAAAAATTCCTTCAAGCCACAAAAATATCCCCTCCTCAGTGAGGTGAACTCCATCCCTACGGAAAAGGTGGGCGTCCTGCATCCGGATTAAGGGGTGATGCACCACCAAACCTCCCATTTCTAGAACGTGTCTAGCCACCCACCTGTTTACTTTCTTCCTGGACCGATCTAAAACTGTCGTGCTTGACCTACAATCCCAAGATAAACGAGCAACTATAGAGGACCACACAACCAAACACTCCGGCCACTGCCGTCTCACTTCGTAAAGATCTCGCACAATTGAGTGATGCAAATCCATCGATGTCCTCTGGCACAAATCATTACCCCCAAGATGTACCACTAAAATAAGTGGGGCACCAAATTGTTCCACCGCACTGTGGAGCCTAGACAGAAATCTCTCCCACAACATTCCTCTAAAGCCAAACCACCTGACCTTATCCCTTCTAGAAAAAACAGATGCGTCAGAAGCAAAAGGTGATCGAGAAGCCCAAAACACGAATGAATGCCCAAACAACCATATAGGCCTGACATCCAGGAAACCACCTGTAAATATAAAAGAATAAGTGAGTACAAATTATATTTTTTGACTGTGATAAGGAGGGGGAAGGAAAGAGAGGGGGAGGAAGACTTGACCAGAGGTGAAAACCTGACAAAAAACCTGCAGGATCTTTTCATTATTTAACTGTATTTTTGAGTTCTTGTATTTATTCATTATTTTTATTTATTTATTTATATATTTTTTTTATATATGTTGTCCATAGCAGGATAAAAAACAGGGCAAAATCCCTCGAGACCCCCACTGACACAGTGACGAGTGTCCGAAGCTCCCAAATCCAAAACATCAATATAAGCTAGTCACAGATAATCAGCTCTCCAGCCGGACGTATCTCTTGTAGGCATCGGACTTCCATCTTCCCAAAGTCTTGATTTCCTGCACCGATAGACCAGAGGGAGCAGCAAATGTCGCGGCACCCATTCTGAAAGAATGGGTGCCGTAATCGGAGGCCGACAGCCCAAGGTGAAAGATGCATCATTGAAAGACCGACCTAAACTGGAATTTCGTCAATGGCGAGCCATCTGCACGCATCAACCATGCCCCAGGCAGCAATGGGCGGTATCCCATGTATGCCATTGCCAAGCTAACTGGGCAGAGCCTGGCGTCCCCGAAGGGCTTCAGGGAAACCCAGAGTCCTCTGCCCAACTGGTCGGTCTATGAACGCTGAATCTGACACAGCAGGGTATCCCATATGATGACATGCGCGAATGCCAACGAGGGAGGGGCGGAGCGCGATGCTGCAACTAACTCGCTAATGCGAAAAGCCCCATGATAGGCCATCACATAAGCCACGCTGAACAGGGCAACTTCAAATGAAGAGGAACAGACAAATTCTAAACTTTCAATTAACCTTAACAGCAATGATGGGCCAATAGGACGATGACGATCATCCGATCTAGGGACTACCCATGCCCAACCCCTAAGGGCCTTTTGAATCAAAAAGCCCTTAGTGATATCACGACGCCCTGTCAACTTACAAAAAAAAGATATGCCCGCAAGCCTCTGACCCACATAAGCCCTAGTCTTACCGGCATCGAACATGTCCCAAACGAAGGCAAACAACTTGGAGTATCGGGATTTACCTGAAGATCTCTGCTGCTGTAAGAAGGCCTCCCACTGTAGCCATGAAGCCTCGTAGTTCCTCAAAGGCTGCGGGGCCACGGTCCGGCGAGCGAGACCTTCCATGCCGGCTCGATAATCTGCCAACAATAAGATGGACAAACATCACCGACAATGGCAGCTGACGGCGCCAGGTCATGAACGAGCCCAATCTTGCCTAGATAGTGCATCCGCTACAGAATTCTCAACACCAGGTACGTGTCGAGCCATGAACAGCAAATTCAGTTGTAAGCAACGAAGCACGAGCCAAGCCAGAAGGCGCAAAACCGGAGGGGAAGACGAACGCTGATTGTTGATAGCCTGTACTATCCCCAAATTGACCCCCCAGAGCTCCAAAGCCACTACAATGGGAAACAACTCCAGCAGAAGCAAATTCTTTATATGTCCCTTTTGAACCCAATCTAAAGCCACGTAGAAAAACACCACGAATCGTCAAGTATAGAACCAAAGCCTGACGAACCTGCGGCATCGGTGTAGAGATGCAGGCAAATGATAGATTGGGTGCAAGTAGGCCAAAAACGCACACCGTTGAAATGCAAGAGAAAATATTCCCACACTGCCAAGTCAAGCTTGAGTTCTGCCGATAACCGCAAAAAGTGATGCGGCAAGCGTAAAGCAACCAAAGACCGCTGAAGCTTGTGACAAAATGCCCTACCCATCGGAATAACCAGACACGCAACGTTAAAGAGACCCAGTAGGGATTGCCCTTGACTTAAGGTAACCTTACTCTTTGCCAAAGCCAAACTAATTGCGTCCTGCAGCCGCTTTATCTTATCCGGAGGCAATCGACAACAGCATTCTAAGGTATCGATCTCTATACCTAAGTACACCAGCCTAGTGGCAGGGCCTTCAGTCTTCTCATGCGCAATTGGGACCCTGAATTCCAAAAAAAGGGAAATTAACGAAATAGCAGCCGGGAACATTGCGCTGAACCAATTGTACCGACGCACAGGAAGTCGTCTAAATAGTGAGCGAGACCCACCTCCCCGGAACCTGTGCAGACGCACCAATGGAGGAATGAACTAAAGTGTTCGAAAAAGGCGCACGATACCGAACAGCCCTTAGGGAGACACTTATCCAAGTAATATCCATCTGCCAACCAAAAGCCCATATACCTGAAGGAATCCGGGTGTAAGGGCATCAGCCAAAAAGCGGACTCGATATCCACCTTGGCTAACAGGGACCCTGCACCGGAGGCTTGCACTAAGCCCAATGCCGAATCGAAAGATTGGTAGCGCACGCGACAGAGATCCTCCGTAATGGCATCATTCACTGAAGCACCCTTGGGATAAGATAAGTGTTAAATCCTTTTGAGCAGGACTTGCTGGGATGCGTCCCATTGCATCGGCACCGCCCTCCATGAGGGCAACTCCCATTGTTAAAGGCGTAGCATCGCCCTTTTGCTGGGGATGTTCCAGGCAACCTCCGCGGATTTGGTGCATAGGATCACACCTGACGAACCATTGCAGGGTCGGATGGAAGCCGCTCAGACTGCGCAACGTCCATCCAAACCTCGACGTCTTTACAACCCAAATCCATGACCAAAACACGGTCCTGTTTCCTACGGAATTCTTCTTCATACTGACGCCACGCCATCCCTTTTGACGTCTTAAATAGGCCATGTATTAAATGAAAGTACCGAATAATGTTAAGATATTCAGTCGGTCTGGACTTAAGGTAGCAGGCTGCAAAAACCGAGAAACCGGATAACCAGTTTGTATATGATTTATAGGCCTCAACTCCATTACCCCCTTTTGCCTTTGAGGCCTTAAATGCTTTCTTCGCCTTATCGGCAAGTGTGAACATATCGACATAACGTCCCTTACGAATGTGATCCCGCATACGGGTATGTAATCCTCGCGTAACTGCTGTATTATCACAGTGCACTATGTCAGCTCGACCAGCTCCACCTTCCACGCTAGTACTGCTCCCAGAAGAACGATCACTCGAGTGACGGGAACGTTGCGAGCGATGACGTCGCGCACGCCACGCTCGTCTGCGCTTAGCCTTCCTGGAACTGTCCCCAGAAGTGGTGGTGGAACTCGTACTCGACCCCCCACCAGAAGAATCATGGTACTCACCGGAAGCAATAGCAGCACTCGCAACTGGAGCCACCTCAGGTGTGACAGGTCTTGCAACCAAAGGCTCTTCCTCCTCACTGCTGTCTGAAAAAGAAGAAGCAGAATCAGCAACCTGCAATACATCAGAGGGCTGACCCCCACTCGCCGACCTAGCAGTGGAAGGCAAAGATACTCCTGTAGAAGGGGCGGCAGCCAAAGTGAGGCCGCAAACTTGTCCTAACTGCTGCACGATAGGCGCCAACTGCGAGTGAATGGCGGATACCGATGACATAACAGTCGGGACCCCAGCCCCAGCACTATTCCCTGACTGTTGCAACAGGAGCGGGGCCAAAGCGCCAACTAATGACACTAACAAACCAGCGATAGAGCCAGCGTCAAATTGCTGAGTGACCCTAGCAGTTGAATTATCTGACCCCACTACACCTAACAATCCAGGAGCCCCTGGCAACATAGAGGAGGCAGCATCTCCTGGCATGAGGGATCCCATGCCATTAGCATCCTGCAAGCCTGCAGTGTTGTGAGCTGCTGCCCGGTGACTATGCCTCCTGTGTCTGTGTGAAGATGGGCGCTGGCCATGCCCATCCGCACACAAAATGGGCGCGGGTACCATTACAGGCTCCCGTCTACCCCGCTTATTTGCTCTTTTCTGCCCCCTCGCCAGTAGTAATTCACTACCAGCACTATCTACCCCCGCCGCGGGGAGAGTCAGGCGCACGCGCCCGCTCTGGGCACGCGGCTCTTCCCCGGCGGCTGCATGTGGCTGGGATAACGCCGTACCCACCCGACGAGAAGGTCAGGAGGAGCGGCGCGGCGTCTGCGCGTGGGGCATAGAAGGAGCCGGCGGAGACACAGCAGCAGGAGCCCCGCCCGGCAAGACAACGCCCGACAAGCGGGCCGGGACAGATCTTGCGCGCTGAGGACACACAGACATCCCTGCAAAGGGCAGAGACGAGGGAGACTGGAAACCACTTAAGGTAAGAGCGCTGGCTAGCAGGCCCTGGGCAACACAAAATGAATAAAAGGAAAAGGAAGAGAAGAGGGGAGCAAAAGTAAGAAGGAGAGAAAGAAGCTATTAAACTAGAATGAATTTAGCACAAAGCAATAAATATGCACTCTGTCTAAATGAGCAAAATAGAAATGACTTCCCTGCTGGCAGATTAAATCAAAGAGGCAGGAATAATATACATCACTGACCTAAATCTCTCTAGACCCCTCCCTAAAGATGATGCACACCAATCAAACTGCTACCCGTGCTGTCCGTCAACCTACAAACACAACCCCCTAACTATTAACTCATTCCGTCCCTGACTTGAGGTTTATGAGCCTTCAGTTTTAAGGCAAAACTTCAGTTATCTTTCTAGTGATTACAAATGAAGACTAGAATGGGTCACTTCAACTAAAGGAACAGATTGCAAGCATTTCTAAAATCACATTAAATATAGGATTTACTAGTGAAATATCCCATACACCTATATGGCGCTGCTTCCTAAATATACCCTCACCGACTATATAGCAAATACACAGTAACAAGCCCATTACAGATGCATATAATTCTTACAGCAATTCCCACCAGTTCTTGATAATCCCTACTTAGCAGTTAACAGTCATATCTACATAAAAGTTTACAATAATATTCACGTTTGTAACCATAAGTTTAATAAGGTAATTTCTACATGATTTAAGCACATGTTTCACCAGCAAATGTACCATGCATTTTTATTTTTAAAGAATGGCCAACTGTTAGGTCAAACAGGACATTATAGTACATACTGTAGGTACAGTGGTGAGCTCATTTGAAACAGTTGGTAATAGAAGTATCTTAGATGGTGTGAGCAAACCATATGCAGACACGGAAGCGGTATGAAATAACGCCGGGCGCATGGCTGGGAGTTCGAATCTCGGCAGCGTCAGGCATACAAATGAAGAGATCCTGGCAGCGGCAGCCCGCTGGAAATCCCGATCGTCCGTAGGTGAGTACTTACTAACCTAACCCCCCTAACCCTAACCCTCCTTAGGGGTGCCTAACCCTAACCCCCCCCCTGTGCCTAACCCTAAAACCCCCTCTGAGTGCCTAAACCTAACCCCCCCCTTCCCCACTGCCTAACCCTGTCCCCCTGGGGGGTTCCTAACCCTAACCCACCCTCCCCCTAGCCTAACCCTAACCCTCCCAGGGGAGGTGCCTAACCCTAAGTCCCCCCGGGAGCCCTAAACCTAACCTTCTCCCCCGCATGGCTGTCCGCTCGCATCACCCGGCATCCCTTCGATCGGGATGCCGGGCGCCGGTCTCCCGGCGTCGGAAAAATGACAGGCGTCTAAATTTAGATGCCTATCATTTAACCCTCCCCGGGATAAAGCAGTCGGGATGCCGGCTGTCGGGCTTACATCAGCCGGCATCCCGATTTGCATCCCTGCAGGCACAGAATAGTGTGATCAGCAAAAAAGAGAGTATATGAAGAGTTGTCTGGAGAGGTTGGGAAGAAAGGAAATCCATCAGAAGGAAGATTGGGGGATTTCTGTAAGGCAGTGTGAATGACATGCATCTCTGCTTAGATGTCTGCAAGAGTGACCATCCATTATCGATATGAAGCCGACATCCCATGAGTGAAGATATGACAGACATGTGTATCCACATATAAGTTGAGTAATCCTGCACCAATATTCTATATTTCTACCTCTGTTTTGTTCTTTGATATTAATTGCTGTTTGCTCATATAATCTTATAAATCTGGTCATGTGTGTCTTTACTCAATTACGTGATATTTCTTCACTGATAACTGTGTGTTATAAACATCCCACTGGGAACATAATGGCGTAGTCGGGAGGATATAGCTGAAAATATCGTAATTAAGTACTGTTACAATTTTGTTTTAGTGCACTATTATAGGGCCATGTTTCAGACTTAGAGGGGTATTCAATATGAAACGTTAACTTCACTGTCGAAGTTAACGTTTCATATTGGAGTTTTTACCTGCATTATAGTATCGGGCGCGCTCCAGCTTATCCCCGTATTCAATATAAAATTAACGAAAACGGGAAACTCCGAAGTTGGATTTGCGTAAAGTTACGAATTTTTACTTAAAAAAATTGTAAGACCCCCCCCTAAAGTTGTAAAAACATGGGGGATCACTATGGGTACTCCCGTTTTAGCCTTTAATTGAAAGTCGGGGATTTAAATAGCCGCAGCAGGTGTTTTTTTCCCGACATTGAAGAAGTGATGCAGAAGAGCACTTAGGTGATTTTTTTCGTTTTTATAAGTGGTCCCATCAAATTTGGGGTACATGAAAATGGGTACTAGCATATTTTTATGTCCCTAAAGTAAGTTTTTAAAAATTCTGCATTTGTGCACCTGCCACTATAATTCTATTCTTTAAAACACCTGCCGCATACTTGCAGAATAGCCCTGAACCTATTTCCCTATTCTTAAACAATTTTTTCCCATTTTTTTTTTTCACCCCAATTTTTTTATTAATTTTTTGGGGCGTCCCTATTTTTTTTTTAAACTTTTTTTGACACAGTTCTTTTTTAAATGTCATTCCCAGGGGTGCGGGCTATTTTTTTTAAGCCTGCACCCCTAAACCCCAATTCTGCACTTTTTTTCAACACCTATTCAATGGTGAAAAGTTATCACCATTTTTTATCAACGGCTTTTCAAAACTGCGATAAGTCTTTGAAATTGAATACGGTGTAAAAGTCAAACCTGCGATAATGACGTCAAAAGTGTGATATTAACGCAAAAACGATGTTATCGCTCCCATATTGAATACCCCTGTTACTGTTTTGTGTATGTTTGCCTCTGTTCCACTATAAATGTGGGGGAGGTGTGATCAGTTGCGATCATATTGTGTACGCGTACCTTTGTTTTTCTGCTATGTTAAGGAGGTATCACATTGCATGTTTCCCTCTGTCTAATGTTGAATCACAGTGTGTAAGATGATTTGACACCTGTATATGAGAGAGGTCATGTGATTACTGTAGTAGAAAATTACAGTGCATGTGTGTATTGTGGTATTACTGAAAAGACAAAGGGGTATATTTACTAAGGTGCAGGTTTTTAGAAGTGGTTTTGTTGCCCATAGCAACCAATCAGATTCTAGCTAGAATCTGATTGGTTGCTATGGGCAACAAAACCACTTCTAAAAACCCTTAGTAAATATACCCCAAAATGTTTATTAAATGCAAACAGCTTGCAAAGGTTACACTAGAGAAGCAGTTACTGAAATTCTGAAAATACGTGCAAAAATTTCAGCAGAGATTAGATTTTGAAATGAATCCAACATATGTGGGGACGTCTGAATGTGGGGAATGGAGGCTCTTAAAAGAAATGGATTCGGAGTTTTAGAAGATAAATGTATGTATTTATTAGGGGTGAGCGGGTTCGGATTTCTGAAATCCGAACCCCCCCGAGCCCCCCCGATCCGAGTCCGATCCGAGTCAGGCTCGACTTTTCCCGCATGACTCGGATCTGAAATCGAGGCAAAACGTCATCATCCCGCCTTCCGAGTCTCGCGGGTTTTGGATCCTATATAAGGTACCCGCGTCGGCGCCATTTTCTCACTCGGCTGTGGACAGTGAAGAGGGAGGATGGGAGTTAGGGCTGTGTAGTGTAGTGTAGTGTAGTGCTGCTGTTGTCCACTACTTCAAAGTCCTTAGGGGCTGGCAGTGTTGTGCTGTGCTGCTGTTGTTAATAGGGGCTGTGTCCACTACTTCAAAGTCCATAGGGGCTGGCTGGACTGTGTTGTGCAGTCAGTTCTCCATAGGGGCTGTGTCCACTCCAAAGTCCTGTGCAGTGTCCCTGTCCTAAAGGGGTGCTGTAGTGTTGTCCAGGGGGTGCTCTGTCCATCAGGGGTGCTCCCCCCAAGTGCTAAAAAAATAATATATTTTCTGTGTTTGTGAATTGTGTGTGCAGTAGCCGCACGTGCATCAACAAAGTAGTGCCAAGCATGCGCCTGTGTCATAAGTAAGGGCCGGCTGGCTTGACCGTTAAAGGGTGCTGTAACCCCCAAAGTACACTCCAGTCCAAACCAAAAAAAAAATTATTTTCTGTGTTTGTGAATTGTGTGCGCAGTAGCCGCACGTGCATCAACAAAGTAGTGCCAAGCGTGCGCCTGTGTCATAAGTAAAGGGCCGGCTGGCTTGACCGTTAAAGGGTGCTGTAACCCCCGAAAGTACACTCCAGTCCAAACCCCCAAAAAAAATATTTTCTGTGTTTGTGAATTGTGTGCGCAGTAGCCGCACGTGCATCAACAAAGTAGTGCCAAGCGTGCGCCTGTGTCATAAGTAAAGGGCCAGCTGGCTTGACTGTTAAGGGTGCTGTAACCCCCGAAAGTACACTCCAAAACAAAAAAATATGTATTTTCTGTGTTTGTGACTTGTGTGCACTGTGGCTGCACGTGCATCAACAAAGGAGCAGCACCAAACGTGCGCCTGTGTCCCATAAGTAAAGAGCCGGCTGGCTCATTTCTTAAAGGGTGGTGTAACCCACAAAGTGCACTACTCTCCAGCAAAAATAAAAAAATATTTTCTGTGTTTGTGTGCGCTTTAGCCGCACGTATATATCAATATAACATAAATGGAGGACCAAACTTTCTCCGATAAAAATAAAATAGGGAAAGATCAAGAACCACTTCCTCCTAGTGCTGTTGCTGCTGCTGGGAGTTGTTCATCATCCCAGAGAGGAAGTAGGAACATCACTACTTTTACTAAACAATTGACCCTCCAACAGTCCCTAGCGATGAGGATGAAGTACGACAGCAGTCATCCTGAAGCAAAACGTATAACTGAGGCCTTGACTGCTATGTTGGTGTTAGACGTGCGTCCGGTATCCGCCATTAGTGCAGTGGGATTTAGAAAATTGATGGAGGTAGTGTGTCCTCGGTTCCAAATCCCGTCTAGATTCCACCTGCATCCTCAAAGCTGCAGCGACAAGCGTGCGTCTGTCTGTTAAAGGGTGGTGACACCCTCAAAGTGTGCTACACAAACAATTAAAATATTGTTCTTTTTTTTTCTGTCTTTGTGAATTGTGTGGGCTGTAGCCGCACTTGCATCCTCAAAGCAGCAGCGACAAGCGTGCGTCTGTCTGTTAAATGGTGTTGTAACTCTCAAAGTGCTCCAAAAAATAAAAAAATTTTTTTAATGTGTTTGTGACTTGTGTGCAATGTAGCCACACTTGCATCCTCAAAGCTGCAACGACAAGCATGCGTCTGTCTGTTAAAGGGTGGTGACACCCTCAAAGTGTGCTACACAAACAATTAAAATATTGTTCTTTTTTTTTTGGTCTTTGTGAAATGTGTGGGCTGTAGCCGCACCTGCATCCTTAAAGCAGCAGCGACAAGCGTGCGTCTGTCTGTTAAAGGGTGGTGACACCCTCAAAGTGTGCAACACAAACAATTAAAATATTGTCTTTTTTTTTCTGTCTTTGTGAATTGTGTGGGCTGTAGCCGCACTTGCATCCTCAAAGCAGCAGCAACAAGCGTGCGTCTGTCTGTTAAAGGGTGTTGTAACTCTCAAAGTGCTCCAAAAAATAAAAAAAATTTTTTAATGTGTTTGTGACTTGTGTGCGATGTAGCCGCACTTGCATCCTCAAAGCAGCAGCGACAAGCGTGCGTCTGTCTGTTAAAGGGTGGTGACACCCTCAAAGTGTGCTACACAAACAATAAAAATATTCTTCTTCTTTTTTCTGTCTTTGTGAATTGTGTGGGCTGTAGCCGCACCTGCATCCTTAAAGCAGCAGCGACAAGCGTGCATCTGTCTGTTAAAGGGTGGTGACACCCTCAAAGTGTGCTACACAAACAATTAAAATATTGTTCTTTTTTTTTCGGTCTTTGTGAAATGTGTGGGCTGTAGCCGCACCTGCATCCTTAAAGCAGCAGCGACAAGCGTGCGTCTGTCTGTTAAAGGGTGTTGTAAATCTCAAAGTGCTCCAAAAAATAAAAAACTATTTTTTTCATGTGTTTGTGACTTGTGTGCGATGTAGCCGCACTTGCATCCTCAAAGCAGCAGTGACAAGCGTGCGTCTGTCTGATAAAGGGTGGTGACACCCTCAAAGTGTGCTACACAAACAATAAAAATATTCTTCTTTTTTCTGTCTTTGTGAATTGTGTGGGCTGTAGCCGCACCTGCATCCTTAAAGCAGCAGCGACAAGCGTGCGTCTGTCTGTTAAAGGGTGGTGACACCCTCAAAGTGTGCAACACAAACAATTAAAATATTGTTCTTTTTTTTCGGTCTTTGTGAAATGTGTGGGCTGTAGCCGCACCTGCATCCTTAAAGCAGCAGCGACAAGCGTGCGTCTGTCTGTTAAAGGGTGGTGTAACTCTCAAAGTGCTCCAAAAAATAAAAAACTATTTTTTTAATGTGTTTGTGACTTGTGTGCGATGTAGCCGCACTTGCATCCTCAGAGCAGCAGCGACAAGCGTGCGTCTGTCTGTTAAAGGGTGGTGACACCCTCAAAGTGTGCTACACAAACAATAAAAATATTCTTCTTTTTTCTGTCTTTGTGAATTGTGTGGGCTGTAGCCGCACCTGCATCCTTAAAGCAGCAGTGACAAGCGTGCGTCTGTCTGTTAAAGGGTGGTGACACCCTCAAAGTGTGCTACACAAACAATTAAAATATTGTCCTTTTTTTTTTGGTCTTTGTGAAATGTGTGGGCTGTAGCCGCACCTGCATCCTTAAAGCAGCAGCGACAAGCGTGCGTCTGTCTGTTAAAGGGTGGTGTAACTCTCAAAGTGCTCCAAAAAATAAAAAACTATTTTTTTAATGTGTTTGTGACTTGTGTGCGATGTAGCCGCACTTGCATCCTCAAAGCAGCAGCGACAAGCGTGCGTCTGTGTGTTAAAGGGTGGTGACACCCTCAAAGTGTGCTACACAAACAATAAAAATATTCTTCTTTTTTCTGTCTTTGTGAATTGTGTGGGCTGTAGCCGCACCTGCATCCTTAAAGCAGCAGCGACAAGCGTGCGTCTGTCTGTTAAAGGGTGGTGACACCCTCAAAGTGTGCTACACAAACAATAAAAATATTCTTCTTCTTTTTTCTGTCTTTGTGAATTGTGTGGGCTGTAGCCGCACTTGCATCCTCAAAGCAGCAGCGACAAGCGTGCGTCTGTCTGTTAAAGGGTGGTGTAACTCTCAAAGTGCTCCAAAAAATAAAAAACTATTTTTTTAATGTGTTTGTGACTTGTGTGCGATGTAGCCGCACTTGCATCCTGAAAGCAGCAGCGACAAGCGTGCGTCTGTCTGTTAAAGGGTGGTGACACCCTCAAAGTGTGCTACACAAACAATAAAAATATTCTTCTTTTTTCTGTCTTTGTGAATTGTGTGGGCTGTAGCCGCACCTGCATCCTTAAAGCAGCAGCGACAAGCGTGCGTCTGTCTGTTAAAGGGTGGTAACACCCTCAAAGTGTGCTACACAAACAATAAAAATATTCTTCTTCTTTTTTCTGTCTTTGTGAATTGTGTGGGCTGTAGCCGCACTTGCATCCTCAAAGCAGCAGCGACAAGCGTGCATCTGTCTGTTAAAGGGTGGTGTAACCCTCAAAGTGCGCTCCACAAACAATAAAAATATTCTTTTTTTTTCTGTCTTTGTGAATTGTGTGGGCTGTAGCCGCACTTGCATCCTCAAAGCAGCAGCGACAAGCGTGCGTCTGTCTGTTAAATGATTACATCGGTGACAGCATCCAAGTAGACATGTCAGACAGTCCGTACCTGTACTGGCAGGAAAAAGAAGCAATTTGGAGGTCCCTGTACAAACTGGCTCTATTTTACCTGAGTTGCCCCCCCTCCAGTGTGTACTCCGAAAGAGTGTTTAGTGCAGCCGGGAACCTTGTCAGCGAAAGGCGTAGGAGGTTGCTTCCACAAAATGTGGAGAAGATGATGTTCATAAAATGAATTATCAACTCTTCCAGGGAGACCAGCCTCCAGAACGTACAGAGGGACCTGTGGTTCCAGCAGGGACGAATTAATACTCTGTGAGGATGAGGATGTACACACTGAAGAGGGTTAGGAATCGGTGGATGAGGAGGATGAGGATGACATCTTGCCTCCATAGAGCCAGTTTGTGCAGGGACACATTAATTGCCAGCTTGTTTTGTGGGGGCCCAAACGAACCAATCATTTCAGCCACAGTTGTGTGGCAGACCCTGGCGCAGAAATGATTGGTTTGTTAAAGTGTGCATGTCCTGTTTATACAACATAAGGGTGGGTGGGAGGGCCCAAGGACAATTCCATCTTGCACCTCTTTTTTTTCTTTGCATTATGTACAGTTTGGGGCCTAGTTTTTCAAACTGCCATCCTGTCTGCCACTGCAGTTTCACGCCTAGATGGGTCACGTGTTTGTGCCGCCCACTCGTGTCGCTTAGCATAGTCATCCATCTACCTCGGTGCAACCTTTTGGACATAAAAACACTATTGTGAGGTGTGAGGTGTTCAGAATAGACTGGAAATGAGTGGAAATTAAGGTTATTGAGGTTAATAATAGCATAGGAGCAGAAAAACCTACAAATTCTGTGATTTTTGCTGTTTTTATGCTTTTTTTCAAAAAAATACAGATCCAAAACACAAAACCGAGAACCCAAAACACGGAAGGGTGGTTTTGGCAAAACCAATCCAGATCCAAAACACGAAGAAAGATCCAGATCCAAAACCAAAACACGAAAAGTGGCCGGTGCACACCCCTAGTATTTATCCTTGCCGATTATTGAAAATGAGGTTGAAAGCAATATCCTTGTTTCTAATAATTCTGAGAAGTTAAGAAAATCCAGTGGGAGGAGTAAGTATCGTCACTGTCCAGAATTAGAAATGTATTTCACTGACAAAGAGTCAAGGGGGGTAGTAGCTCAAGCTGAGAAGAAAACTGGCCAGATAGCAATGAAGAAATGTTATCACACTAAAAACTAGAAAATTAAGGAAATATCTACTTCAAATGATGATTATGTTTTATCTGCCAATTGTGTACAGGAGGGTGTGAGAAACACACTGATTTGGGATGGAAACACACTGATAACGATCTATGATGTACATATACCCACTACAAACAAACTGGTTGGTTGGGAGATTTCCTGATATCAGAAAGCAACATTCAATTACAAACACACTAATTGGGGGAATATTTGATGCAGATTTTGTGTTTGGTGATGAAGTTCAGACCCCAGTGTATTTCCTGACAAAACCTTATCAATCAATGGTTTTGAAACAGCTGGAAAACTCACCATTACTAAAGGCAATGTCAGAGACTGTGATGTCATTTGGAGAAATCAAAGCAGATAAATTGGTTGTGCCTAATGCAGAGGCACAGAAAAAGACTAAAGAGAATATGTTATGCACAAGACAGGAGACACATTAAAACTGTTCTGGGATTCCTTGCGGGATTGGTGAGGTTTTAAACAATGTCGCCAGCGATATTAGAACTGTCTAAATGGTGGGAAGCTCCACTGCAAGACAGAGAGCAGTTTTCATTCATGGATTATGGTGCTGTATACACCCATATTGGACTTTTGCTGCAGTCAAAGCAGCTATCTTTAAATGATGTCAGCCAACAGACAGGAGAAGAAGGGGTTAATAAACTTGTCACTGAAAAGACTAAAGGCAATCTTCGCACTGAAATCTGGAAACAGCTGACAAAGCCTATATGGGCTGCTGACTGGAATAGCGACTTGCAACGTGTTAATGTATACACCAGTTGCTGCCATGGAGAACAATTAAATGGACTGAGTACAGAACGTGGTGTGCAATACATCACAGAGACAGCACGGATTGTGCAAGGACAAGCAAGAACTTTTACGTCATAATGGAGCTGAAGGTATATTCCAGCAACCTCAAACTAAAGGGATTAGGCCGAATGTACAGTAAAATAACAGCTGCACAAACAGAACACCGTCATTCAGGAGTGAAATTGTCTCTAGCAAAGTTTAACAAGAAAAGAGACTTTCCTGAAGTTTGTGACAAAGGGCTCTATTTATTAACATTATTTTTACTAAAATAAAGTGAAAAAGGGTGTTTTCACACCCTTTTCACATTATTTTAGTTTCACCTGTATTTATTACAGGGCAATTGGAGTAGAATTAGTAAAATTCTACTCCAACCCCCAGTATCACTTATTTTTAGTAAAGCAGATCGCATTTCCCATAATTGTAATGGGAAATGTGATCTGTGTGCAAGTTACTAAAAAAAAATTGTAAAAAAATACCGGGGGAGGCCCTGTGATAATAACGCCAGGGTCTCCCGGATAAGACCACCGGAGGCCAGGAGGATGCAGGTAAGTGTAATGAAGGGAGGGGGGGTCGCGGGGGGGGTCGCGGGGGTCCGCGATCGCGGGGGGCGGGGTTTAGCATCAGGGGGCGGGGCTTAGCATCGGTGGGGGGGTAGTAGCGGTGGTCGGTCGGCGCATGCGCAGGCTCTTAGTCTCGGTATTTTTTCCGAAAATACCGCGACTAGAGTGCGGATGGGATCCGCAGGGACAGAGCTTTATCGCAAGCTCTGTCCCTGCAAGGGATTTATAGTAAATCCCTGTGATATTACCTGAATTCGCAATGCGTATTCACTCGGTAATATCACACTACAATCTGCATTCAATATGCGGATTGTAGTAAATAGAGCCCAAAGACTTAATCACTTGTTGATATTATGGAATGTCAAAGAAGATTCAAGCAGACAAAGACACCCATTCTACAGAATCAAAATTAAATATATTAGGTTTGGTTTTTCAAGCTTATTACCATTCACAAAACTGACATCATGATTGATTGATTGATTGATTGAATGGATGTTTTGTTTAGGAAACAGATAGGTTTATATATTGTGATGACTTGGGGTAATTAGCTCAGTACATGGGTGTCAGTGGTGCAGTGATTAGGTGCTCAATCAGGATCCAACACAGCTTTCAAGTAAATAAATGGAATGGTGCTTTCTTTTTCAGCATAAATCAGGTACAACACAAAATAATAAATGCCTAGCCTAATTTAGGGAAACTAAATCACTTCTTCGCCCCTAACTATCATTGTGCAGCTAATCTGCAAACACAGGGCCTGATTCAGCAAGGAACGCAGTTGCTAATAAGCATGCAATCAGTCAATACATTTGCATTGCGCATACATTTGCATCGCAGTGCACATGCGCAAACTAGCAATTGCAATGGGAACTGCGTTTTCTGAGGCCCAGACCCAGAGCACAGTGATTGATGGCGTGCCAGTGCGCTGCAATGCCATTGCAGGGGTGCATAAATAATCCACTTCGTGGTCATACACAGCCTGAGGCCTCATAGCATGCGCTAAAGTTAGCAATTCCTGAGTGAGGTCCGACATGCCTTAACTGTGCGTATGGGTCCGATGTTACTGATTATTTCTCTATGTTGCCCAAGTATATGGATGTGAGTAAGGGGAAGAGGGCATCCTTATGTTAATCTGTGATCGCAATGCGATTGCAAACATTTGCATTTCACCGCTGATATTAGCAACTGCGTAGTGTGCGTATTAGCAGAATAGCGAATCAGGTCCACAGGCTCTCGGTGTCAAAGTCCCAGTCATGACTCTGACAGGTATCCTCAAAGGCTCCAGCCTGGCTTTGGCTGCTCCCAGCAGAGTAACATAAAGTCTGTAGAGTTTTGGGGTTCTCCCTACCTCCTGGAGGTCTGAACCAGGCTTTCTAGCCACCAGTGGCTTCCCAGCTCACACTGGTCTCCAACTGTAGTCCGACTTGGACTGGACACACAGGCCCCAGCTTGTCCTGACTGCAGAGTCTTGCAGACTGACTCTCTCTCACTACAGCCCATAGGTGTGGCAAAACTTAGTATTTCTACCCAGTGTGGGTGGAACTCTCCTGTCCCACACAGAATCTGCTGTTCATCAGCACCATCTCTGGTGATACTGCCACATATCCCCTCCCCAGCTTGAAACCCATGAGTTAAGCAACAAGTGCCAAGGCATTTTCATGACGATGTCCCTCTTCACTCTCCTCATGAGGGAAATCCACCACATCCACAGTCATACAGACTCTTGTGATCTCTGGGGATCTCATCCTCCAGGTTCCAGAATTTATCTTCCTCCTCACTTTTTTCTTACTTTATGGTACCATTTGTACTTTTACTTTCTAGATGCAGTACATGAGGCTCATTCCTGGGTATCACGTCAGACATCAAGAACTTGAGGTTACTTTTTCCAAAGTGACATACTTCATCTTCACTCTTGTCAACTTCAGCAAAACCCAGCAATTTATTTTCCTCAGAATGTTCTGTTTCATACAAAGAATAGATTTTCCTGTGTTTATTTCCCACCAGATATAGGTTTCTCTTGCTTAAACCTCTTAAAATCATACCTTTTGGCCAACTTCTGTTTGTCACATCTTTAACCTTCAGCCTTGAAACACCATATTGGCTATTGGCATACTTCACTGGCAAATTATTTTCTTTCAAAGTGCCACCCTCATCCTGAGAGTCACTAGCATCACAGCTTCCAAGCTGTATGTCATCAGAGCATGTACTGGCACTGCCACCCTCAGATTCCGGACTCTCATGTCCACATAAAATACTTGAATCTTTGCCTCATTCAATAAGGCATATATCACTTGCATTTTCTCGAAAATCTGCTTTTTGAGCCTTGAAAATATGATGAACTTCCACATGTTCCACCAGCACCAGTTGAAGTTCACTCTTACCAGAGGTTTTTATTTTCAAATACTGTTTAGCAGGTTTACTTGCTCTTAGCTTTATACTGTGAGACAATATCACTTCCTCACAGGCACATTCAGCTGCATTGCAAGTTCCATATTGGTTGCATGAAGGCTCTGTTTCACATACAGGAGTATTACTCTTCACAAGACTGTCAATATTAACTTTCTTTAAGGTTCTGCTTTGCACTGCAAAACTGTGTGATTGAGTCACATTCATATCACTCTGAACAACAGGGCAACAACAGGGTCTCATCCTTTGAAGCCATCACTATCTCTGTAGACTTCTGTACATTATGTACCTTTGCCTCACAGGTCTTATGGTCACCATCTGTATTAGTCAGTCCTTTGGCATCAAATTTAGGCATAGTTCAGTTATCTGGACCTGTAACTCTTTGTGTGGACTTCACATCCTCAACTATCACTGTAAACTGAAAGTCACTGTAAGGTATCTCATCCACTTTACATGACAGTTTGTAAAGGAATGTCCCAACTTTGATAAGTCAGTCTCTTCTTGTACACTGGTACATTTAATGGGGACATCTTCATTGTCAAATTGCTGCTGACAAACATCATTCTTCTGGAACATCTTACTTTGTTCAAGCATCTCACTGCTCATCCACTGCTCATCACACAAGGCACTCTGCATCAGTAGTATACCACCATGTGTGCCAGCCTTTTCAAGACCAACCTGTAATAATTGCTGCTTGTGTTTATGTACTTCTGTCACACTGGGTTCAGCGAATACATCGGATACCATTTTGGGTCCAGAATCCAACCTTAGAATGTTATTCAACTTTTTTTCTCTTCTGATTTTCCCGTTACCATGTGGAACTTTTCTGAGTCACAGACAGATGTTCTTTGAGCTGGACAATTTTTGCCATGGTGCTTTCCAACTTGCTCTCAGAGTGCACCAGGTAGCTCTCCATAACTTAAATTTACTGTATGAAGTCTCAACTTTTGTACAGCTACAGTATTTGAGACTCTGTCATGTTTGATTCACATTGCAACTCCAGTTCTTTGGTATTCCTCTCCATTTGAAATCTTTGCAACTGGTCCTGTGTACTTAGCAGACACTTCTCAAGGTTTTCACTCTGTTCTTGCGATTTCCAAGCCGTGCCATGTGCCTGGTTAAGCTCTTTTTCCAAAGCTTCACTTTCCCATACAGCATTTCCTCCAGAAGTACATTTCTTTCCATCAGAACCTTTAAAATTGCTCTAGCAGCAGCTAAATTAGATTGCAGAGTTTGTACTTGTTCCTTACATCTGTCTTTAAGACGAACAATCTCCATCTCTTTTTCTTCATGATCTGTCTCCCACTGAGCGCAAGTCTGCAACATCTTAAGATATTTCTCTTTTACTTCACAAAACATTTCAGCCAGAGAACTTTTCTTTCATTATAATAATTAAGCTTTACTTTTGTGGACACAATTAAAGAGTAATTTTCTTTTAACACCAGAGACTGATTTGCCACTTTAACTTGAGTGTGCTCTGCATCACTCTGATGTTTCTAGACACATTCTTTCAATTCCTCCACTTCACACTTTTCACGCAAATCAACAATATCTTGCTCTAATACATCATTCTTTGCAAGTAGCACATCATTCTCATACTTTGTAATACATGTGAATGCTTCAGCCTCCTCAAGGCATTCCAACATAACCACTAATTTGAGGTCTGTCTCTTTAAGAATTTTAAGTCTTTTTATTTCCTCCTGCTCAAATTCTATTTTCAAAGAGGACAACACACTCTGTAACGTCTTTTCAATTTGCACATGCAGTAGCTTCTCTTTCATTGACTTTTCCTCTAAGTCATTTATCTGGTCACAATAGCATAAAAGTGTTTCATGCCAAACTTCACCCAGAGAGTAAAATTTTTCAATGGCGATATAGGGCCTGATTCAGACCCACTCCCAAGTGCATAGCACTCGCAAGCGGGTTGATGGTCGGCGAGTATGCATGCGTGGTGTGCACAATGCACGTGCGTGGGCCCGGAGCAAGTGACAACTTTACTCACTCGCTACAAAATGGGGCGGCTGTCGATGTTGATCAACAGCTCACCCCATTTTGTAGGCAGGGAGGGGGAGTAGCTGGACAAACAGAGGCATCCCTGAAGGAACACCTGCCATTTGTGGGCGGCCCCACTGACATCATTCGTGATGTCAGTAGTGAACTTCCTGCTCTATTAGAGCAGGAAGTTCCCTCGGGCTTGCGGGAGCCAAGACCCTACCACAAGGGTCTCGTCGCAAGCCCGATGGTCGCAATAATCGCGACCATCGCCAGGCCACTCACAAAAGCAGTGGGTGGTCAAGCACAGCTATGCGAGTGGCCTGGAGGTGGATTTTTAAAAAAAAAATCTGCCCTGATTCAGAGCGAGTGCTCGCAAATAGCGATCGCCTGTGAATCAGGTCTATAGTCCTCTCGTGGTGGACCTTGCACTTTATTATACACACTGACAATATTACTCTGCTTTGGCAATTTAAATGTCTCTTTCTCGGGGACATAACTCGGAGCCCCAGCATTTTGAAAAGAGTCACCACAAAGGATTTCAAACAACTTTAAATCACTTCCTTGTAACAGATTTTTTTCACATTCAGACTGCAGACTCCAGTCCTGGATTTGCATCTCCCCAGCTTGAGACTGAATGTTTGTAGCAGGCCTTCTGCCTTTAACACATTTCTTTTTATTTCAAATAATTCTTGCCACAAAATACACATGAACAACTTGCTTTTGTATTCACTATACCACACTTTGCCTTCAAAAGTATTTTCAATACAGCAAAATATTTTTCTTTGTATGGCACTACAATTACCAGCATGTATTAACATAGCACTTGCTCCTTAACAGCCTTTCAATAGCAATCTCTGCTCTCTCAGAACCACACCCTGACTTAATGAGGCAGAGAAATCAACACTTTATGGTGCTTCCAGCAAGATAAACAGAGTTTTTCATTTTAACACTTTCACTGCTGAAACCAATGTTATAACCTCTTGCATTTATTTGAAATAACACTTTAGCAGCTTTTCTTTATCCTCACAGGTTCCGGCCTGGCTTTGGCTGCAACAGCTGCTTACAGATACAGCCTCACAATCTGGCATGCTTGCAGTCTCACACTCTGCTCACAGCAGTTTTTTGGGTTCTCCCTACCTCCTGGAGGTCTGAACCAGGCTTCCTAGCCAACAATGGCTTCACAGCTCACACTGGTCTCCAACTGTAGTCCCACCTGGACTGTACACACAGGCCCCAGACTGTCCTGACTGCAGACTGACTTTCTCTCACTATAGCCCATAAGTGTGGCAAAACTTAGTACCTCTACCCAGTGTGGGCAGATCTCTCCTGCCTCACACAGAATATGCTGCTCACCAGTGACATCTCTGGTTATACTGCCACGGTATATAAACAGTAATAGTGGGTTTTTAGAACAGGATATGTATATATATATAGTTAATCAGAGGGTGGTAAGAGGTGGAACTTTAAATAAGATATCATACTTTGTCCACAAACACAAATATCAATGATATCAATGATGACATTGTTTTAAACAAAAAATGTTTATTGGTAATAGAAATAGACAGGTGGAAGTGATATTTACAGCAGAATAAGGAAATGTTTATTTTGGGTTTTTTTTGGTATGGTTTATCTCACACTGTTTATTTGTCTTAGCCAACAGGTTGATAGTTGGGACAAAAGATCAGAACCTCACTGGAGATGTGCCTGAGATGACAATGTGCCAGAGATGGGATTCCTTATACAGGAGAGTCCAGAAAGACAGATACACAAGATCTGATGGCACAATCCATTACATCTATATTTATTATGAACTTGAACCTTTATATTGGTTGGATCCACATATCAACACTTTTTCAAGAGTTTAGTCAACTGAACTTTACTGATATGTAATAGAAACTGGTGTGATCCTAGTATGTTATACTGTATAATGTTTGTTAATGTGTTATGTAGAAATTAGAGGGTGGTATGTAACCATAAGTATAACAAGGTATTTTCTACATGTTTTATACATGTTTCAAGCAGCAAATGTACCATGCATGTTTATTTTTAGAAAATGGCCAACTGTTAGGTCAAACAGGACAATATAGGACCTAGGTACAGTGGTGAGCTCATTTGAAACACTTGGTAATAAGAGTACCTTATATGGTGTGAGAGCAAACCACATGCAGACACAGAATAGTGTGATCAGCAAGAAATTACTGTATAGGAAGAGTTCATAGGGGGAGGGCATATGAAGAGTTGTCTGGAGAGGTCAGGAAGGAAGGGAATTTATCAGAAGAGAGAATGGGGGATATGTGTAAGGCAATGTGAATGATATCCACTTGTGCTTAGATGTCTGCAAGAGAGACCATCCATTATCGATATGAAGCAGAATTCCCATGAAAGAAGATATGACGGACATGTGTAACCACATATAAATTGAGTATTTGGAAAACAAAAATTAAATTCTGCACTACACAAATGTGAAAGAGCTGCTTAGTAAAAATGTGATCTCAACCACATATATATTAGAACATGCAATACAAAAATATACCAAGCAAAACTCTCTTTAGGGTATCAATAGTTACACATACATCTGTAAATCTGAAATTACTGCAGATTAGTCTGTACAGATACTGAAGAGTCCTTTTTTATGATGATCCTCTTTAGCTTGTTCTTCAAAGAAAAGAAACAAACAATTCATTCAGTAGATGTAGGTAGGTATAGTGGAATTGTACTATTCCTACTTACATGCTAAATCATTGTATTCCCACCACAGTCAGGACCCCATTAAAGGTAGGCTGTTGGTAAGGTACTGCTTGAATATTTGGGTACTGTAACTGTGTTTTTGCATTGTTTTATAACTGTTATTAAATTATTAGATAAATGCAGTGTTTGGAAAGGCTAGGAATAACATGTCAACATGTCCACCGTGCTAGCGTGAGTTAGGGCAAATGCTAGGGAAAGAGGTCAGGGTATTGTAGTGTGGAGAACCAAGAAGAGAGAAATATTTTCTTTTTCAGATGCACTTAAATTAAAACATAACCTATATTTTCTGTATACTATAATATATTGATAATAAACATTGACACATTGGTGTAACCAGTCTGAGGCCAAAAGTGCCCATAATGACCATACATTGACCACAGTGGAGTTCATCTTGACTTAGCACATGTGTTCCTTGCAGGGTCCATGAGCAGCCTTCACTGTCCACGTCCGACCCGTATTTCAGACCATCAAATACTGGAAACCGAACATACCCAAACTTATTGGTTTTGAGTCACTTCAAGTCCCAGTTCGGAATCAATTTGGTGTTCCAAGTAGAACACCCTCATGATTTTAGGTACTGTGAGATGAAATTAATATTATTGATGTCAATTAGACTGAAGAAACAAAAACAGTTCCAAATTAAATAATTAGTTTTTTATAAAATTTTAAAAGAAATCCAAAACCAAAATGGAACGAAAAGACTCAATGGTGGTTTTGCCAAAACCAAAACACGATGAGGATTTAAAGCTTAAACCAACTCATGGGGTTCTGCACTCATCTCTACATTCAACCAGGGGCATAGCAAGACATACCGGGGCCCCATAACAAAATGTTTCCACAGGCTCCCCACCAGTATGGTGTGCTGCTGTCACAGGTCCAGCCAGCTCCATCTTTCCTAACTAATGCTAGGAGGAAAAAATGAGCAACTGCACCACTTAAACATTAGAGGCAAAATTTGATTATGGCCACATTATATCATACACATTAGGATTAGGGAGTCTAATAATTATTTAAAAATATATTTTATTGGACTTCCGGGTCTGGCTGCACAGCGATCCCTGAACATTCACCTTTTCAATGCTGCCAATCAGCTTCCAACCTAGGGGCACATATTCTCTATGGTCCCCCTGACATACATGAACTGTTTTTTGGCACCCGCACCTCACGCTAAGACACCGCCATGGTAGGAGAAGAGAAGGATGGACTCTATCATGGCGCTGGACACTGACACAGCAACTCTATCCACTGCTGCAAAAAAGGCTGCATCAGGTCAGGAAAACACTGACACTCCCCAGGTACACCGTGGTGCAGACTCACAGGTCACATATGGGAATGTGATAGATGTCATTACATTTTACTTTATTTTATTTATTTATTTATTAACAGTTTCTTATATGGCACAGCATATTCCATTGTGTTTTACACATATAAACAACATTAATAGAACAACACTTGGTAGTAACAGAAAGATATAATAGTAAGAGGGCCCTGCTTGCAAGCTTACAATCTATAGGGAAATAGGTTTTGATACATAAGGATAGGTGCTACATATTGCAGCCAGATTGCAGATGTTATTGGTGAGCTGTATGATCCAGTCATAAAGGAAAGTTAGCGTAGGGTTAGGAGGATGTATAATTGAAGTAAGAGAAAATATGGGGAAGCTATGAAGGTTATGTGGGTTTTGGAATCTGATAAGCTTGTCTGAAGAGATGAGATTAGTGGAAAGTCTTATTATGCATGGTAGGGCATTTTGTTTGGTTAATAGTTTTATGTGTGAGTGTAAGTATTTTATATTGAATACGGTAGAAGACCGGTAACCAATGGAGGGACTGACAGAGTGGATCAGCAGACAATAAACATTTGGCAAGGAAGATCAGCCTCGCAGCTGCATTCAAAATGGATTGTAGTGGCAAGGGTCTGTTTTTGGGAAGACAAGTAAGGAGACTATTGCAATAGTTAATGCAGGAATTAATGAGTGCATGGCTTAGAGTTTTTGCAGTGTCCTGTGTAAGATAAGGTCGAATTTTGACTATGTTTTTTAGATATTTGTTACATGATTTTGAGGCAGATTGAATGTGGGGAACAAAGGACTGTTCAGAGTCAAGGATGACACCTAGGCAGCGGGTTTGTGGGGTGGGGTTGATTGTCAAGTTGTCAACAGTGATTGAGATATCAGGTTGGTAACTACTATTGGCCAGTGGAAATATAATGAATTCTGTCTTGGATACATTAAGTTTGAGGTGGCGAGATACCATCCAAGATGACATGGCAGAGAGACATTCAGTGACATGGACCAGCACAGATGGTGACATATCTGGGGAGGATAGGTAGATTTGAGTATCGTCCACGTACAGATGATAGTGAAAACCAAAAGAGCTGATTAGTTTGCCAAAAGAGGTGGTATAGATTGAAAAAAGCAGAGGACCTAAGGCTGAGCCTTGTGGTACGCCAACTGATAGAGGTAGAGAAAAACAGGCAGAATCAGAAAAGCGAACAGTTAAAGAGTGATTAGATAGGTAGAATGAGTAAGGGCTGTGGCTTGAAGACCTAGGGATTGTAGTGTTTGTATGAGAAGACAGTGGTCAACAGTGTCAAAGGCAGCAGAGATATCTAGAAGAATAAGAAGTAATGGCCTTTAGCCTCGGCAGTGACCAGAACCTTTACTACCCTAGTCAGTGCTATCTCTGTGGAGTGTTGGGAACGAAAGCCTGAATGAAGTGGATTCAATAAATTGTGCAAGTTAAGAAAATGAAAGAGCCTTTTACCTTCCCAGATAGTAGACTTTATTTTTCTGGATGCCGTCCAAAAGGCCAATTTGTGCAGATAATTAAGACATGCCTTATGTTGTTTCTGCGTCTGACAATGCAGCTCGAAAAAGAGATGCAGCAGGAGGCGTGATGCCTCCTGTGCATTAGCATATCTGCACAGATGGAATTGCAAAGCTGCTTGCGAGCAGCTTTACAATTCCTTCCAAAGCTGAATCAGGCCCTAAGTACCTAAAAACATTCCTTGTGAACTTATGGGTTAATATGTTAAGTAACAGTCTCTTCTATTTTACCTACTTACTTTTATTTTCCCTATGTTGCTGCAGCACAACATAGGATTTAGAATAACTTGTTCTAAATGTCCTTTTGCATTTTGTTATATGACCTTTTATGGACATTTGCAAACATTCCTTATGGTCATTTAGATCTCCAAGTTTACTTACTCTCTATCCCCTAGGAAAAAATATTTATACCGGGCAGCATCATGGAGCTTGCCCCCGGAAATACTTCTATCGCTAATTGTTAAGGCGTCCATAACTTTATTGCAATTAAAATGCAATATATAGCAGCTTACCACTAACTTTTACTAAAATAAAGACATGGACTGCTTTGGTTAAATGGTCATAACTCACTTTTATTGAAAGGTATGACCCTGAGTTTTACTTTGATAAGTTATTTAATTAAATTTTTGGGAAGCAAAGAAGGATTCTACAACACTCAGCTCAAGCCATATGATCTTAACCAATATTAAGGAGAGACTGATACACCTCCCTGTGGCCATGGTAACCTGGGCTGTGAAGACTCACAACCCCTAGAATATTGCATAGTATGAGCATGCCCGCAGAGATGGACGCCCAAAGTCCTACTGCAGAGGTAGGCCATACTACGACCCTTCAAAGGATATGTGCTCCACAACTTTTTTCTTACACTTTGCGTGGCCGCTGGTTTGTAGCACCTTCTCGACACCACCAGGTTCTAAGAACTGCAGCCTGCTAACAAAACCAAACCCTAGACTGCATCCAAACAAGAAAAAACATCACCAAAAAACACCTAACCCTAACTCTGATAAATGCACCCCATCAGGGCGAAAAAATTTTACCTGTTTCAGCTGTAAACTTGGGTGCCGCACCACTAAACCACCAGACCCGGAGACAAAACGAGAAACAACCTTTTTAATATTCCTGCGAGCCTTATGCATGGGCAAAAGGTCCCTAGAACCCCTCCATACATGGCAAGGGACAATGTCCGACCACACCAAATGCACCTCTGGCCACCACGACCAAAGGCAAGCCAAGTCAACCTGTATTCACAAGATCAGGTCTATGGCCTTAGACTGCCCAACATCATTGCCTCCAAGGTGAATCACCAGCCCTGACGGGCACCCACAGCACTTCTGCTGAAACAAAAGATCCAAAAGAGCATGCCTCAGACCCCAAACCACCAAACTTGACACCCCCCTAATAACAGGGATGCCCTTCTTGACATGCGATGCTTCTCAGGTCTAATAAATAAATGAATGGCCCACAAACCACACTTGCTCGGAAAACACGGACATAGCTGTAAAAGAACTAGTAACATCAGTTATCAGAACATTATAATAGAAAAGGATCGAGTGGCAACCAAGAAGGAGAATGTTAGTAGCTATGCCCAGGTGAAGGAGAAAATCCAAAAAACCTCCCGTGAGCCATGAATAAGAAGCCAATTGAATTGCGGCCCTTTTTGGAGGAAAAATTAAAAGATCTCTTCACACCCTCAATTTTTGAATGCTAGCCATTCAAAAACTGGCGGGTAAACAATGTTTCTGTGTAGGAAAAACAAGACTTAAAGCTTATCACATATAACATATGACTTAAAGGTGGTCTACTAATAGCTTGAGTGGCAGATGGAGGCAACCCGCTGGCTGCCGTGCAAGTACAGTAGCTGCATCAATACGAAAAGAGTGAGTACCATACTGTGCAACATCCAAACCCAACTGACCCAAACAATGCTTAAACACAGCAGCAAACTGGAACTTAGTCAAGGGGGAGGAGTCCACATGGAATAACCAATGATAACCGACTGATGGGCGCAGACCCGCATATAAACTAGCCAAGCGCAAAGGGCGAATCTCATTATTAGGATGAGGCTTGATGGTAACCCAACGCCCGTGCCCTAACTCATCGGTTTTAGAATGGGGAATTTGCACAGGACAGCCCTGGCCTGGAGTACCACATGCTTAAATAATAGACCAGAGTCAGCAGACCTCTTACTAGATGCCACAAGTTCACTAATCCAAAATGCTCCAAAAAAGCCAGCACAAACACTAATTGGAACAAAGAGATTCAAAGTCAGAAGAAGTAATCAATAAAATTACCCTTACCAGACGCTGCAGCAGTGCCAGATCAATTGGCCGGTGAGAATCTCCCACCATGGGACTTTCTTTAGCCCAACCCTTAAGAGCTTTAGACAGCACAAAAAGCTTTGTGGGGTCCTGACCACCATGAAGGCATGAGAAGAAGGCAATACCCACAAGGGAGGAAGCCATTGCCGCCTTAGATCGGCCCCTCTGATAATTGCCCAACACAAACTCAACTAAGTGCTAATCCAAAGACTTACCCACAGAAGGATACCTAACCTGAAAAGCCTCCCAGTTGCACCAAGCTGACTCATAAACCCACAAAGTTGACGGAGCCGGTGACCTCCGGGCCAGACCAATTAGTCTGACTCGACAATCTGCCAGACAGAAGACAGACAAGTCATCCCAATCAAATTAGACTCAGGGACCAACATCCGAAACCTATCAAATTTAAAACAGGATAGGGAATCCACTATCCGGTTCTCAATGCCCGGGACGCGTCGCAGCCTGAAGACAACATTCGCCTGCAAACATATAAAAACTAAGAACTTTAACTGATGCAGTGCCATTGAAGAAGAAGAATGCTGGTTATTAATAGCATGTTCCACACCCAGGTTATCACACCAAAAAATTATGTTCTGGTTAGACAACCTGTCAGCCCACAAATCTACAGCCACTATTATTGGAAAAAGCTCCAATAACAGCAGGTTGGACTGAAAGCCACGAGATATCCATGATGCAGGCCATGGAGCAGCACACCAGTCCCCTAAAAAAATGCTTCAAAGCCAGTTGAACCTGCAGCATCAGTGAACAACTGCAATTCAGCATTGTCAACCAGCTGCAAGGGCCAAATCAACTCCAAATTGAAATTCTCCAAAAACTAAGCCCACACACGGAGGTTATCCAGGATTTCCCTGGAAAGGTGGACACTGAAATGCAGGTTGAAGACCCCTGCAATGACAAAACACCCACGCCATCGGAATGATCTGGCATGCAAAATGAAATGAACCTAGAACCGACTGCACCTGACGCAATTTAAACCACCACAAATCTAAGCCACACTGAATCTTACCTAGCAATCGTTGCACCTTATCGGCCAGCAACTGGCAGCACCCAGCAACTGTGTCCACTTCAATACCAAGGTAAGACAAGCAAGAAGTTGGACCTTCCATCTTATCCAAGGCAACCAGCATGCCAAGCACCTGGAAAAGGGCCTGCGCAGAAAACAAAACGTCCCCACAAACAGCACTATCCAATGGGCCAATGAACAAAAAGTCATCCAAATAATGTGCAATGCCTGCATGGCCATACCATCCTGGATACACCATTGCAAGAAATTGCTAAACTTTTCAAAGTAAGCACATGAGATAGCGCAGCCCATGGGGATGCACCTGTCAGCAAGAAATTGGACATCTACCTTAAAACCCATAAAACGTAGGGACTCACGTTGCAATGGCAGTAGGCAAAAAGCGGATTCCACATTAAATTTCACAATCAAAGCCCCAGGACCAAAACCCTTTATCATTGCTAGCACCTCATGAAACAATTGGTATTGAACCTGGCAAAGTGAGTGAGGGATTGTATCATTCACAGAGGTCACTTGAGGATACGACAAATGCTGAATCAAACAGTATTTACACTGGACCTTTTCAGGCACGACACCGAGAGGGGAAATGCACAGGTCTGGCAAAGGAGGGACGGGAAAAGGCCTGGACGTATGGCCCAAAGCCACTTCAGCAAACACTTTCTTTCACACCACATGGGGGAGCTCTCTGGCCAAATGCAAATTTTGGGAGGAGACCACATGCAATGCACCATCTACAGGTAACCGAAAACCTAAACTAAAACTGTCCAGCAAAACTTGGTAATCTTCCTGCAAAGGATACCAGCCCAACCATTTAGCTAACTCATCTAATGTCACCGGAGAATAGGCCGGATTTGTCAACCCTGGAAACATCAGTCCTGCCCCCTGAACCACCCTTCGATCCTGACTTACAGTCTTTGGCATGGTGACTGCCATTACAGATGTGGCAGGAGTGACGAAAATGACACCCCGGTAACACCGAGAATCATTATAGGCAAAACATTTCCCCTTGGCAAGCAAATTTGCCCCAGCACATGAAGGGAGGATAGCCATCATGACCTACATCCTTTTCACAGGTGCCTTTGCTTCCTGGGTAACTGCTAACCAGACCTCAACATCCTTATGGCCCAGAGGCATAACCGGCTGACCCTGTCTGTTGTAATCTCTCCAAACAAAGCCCTTGGATTTGACGAAAATATTGTGCACCAAATTAATATACTTAATAACATTATGGTGCTCATTTGGGCGCATTTCAAGGTAGCAGGCCAAAAAAAATATGCCGCTAAGCCATTGGTGAAAGCCATGACAAGAATTCTCCCCAGCCCCCCCCCCCCCCAGGTTTCTAGGCTTTATCTAAAGCTTTCTTCATGTCATCAGTTAGAGAAAAACATCCACAAACTTGCCCTTGTGAATCTTGTCCCTAACCCGCTTTCGCAAACCCCTGTCCACTGCTGTAATGACACAGTGGACCATACCAGAATCCTCAACATCGCTACAATAGCAACAGGAGCTGACTGATGCTTAGCCGCCTTCTTAACCAAATGGCGCGCAACTAACTTAATTTATGTAGGAGCGCTGGTGAACTGGATGAGGAGCTACTATCGCTAGACCCTGAAGATTCCGTATCAAACAGCAAAGGGGGGAGAGTAGACTCACCACCAGCAAGCCCCAACATCCCATCACCAACAGCTGCATGCACCGCAACATCATGGGCAATCATCACATCACCTGTAGAAGGACCGGCCACAGTGCTTCCACTTGATATCCCAGCACCACCAGAAGCCACCATGAGAACACTAGGCGAAACACTGCATTGAGACACAGAAAATTTTACGTACTGGACTCCACAGTGGGGATACCTGGAACTGTCGCCGGGGGAAGCGCCGAGGCAGGAGGAGAAGGTGCAGTGGGAGAAGAAGGTAAAGGGGGAGGGGCGGCGCAAACCACACTGGGAAGGGAAGGCACCAGTGGGCGCAAGGATGGACCCTGTGGAGGAGCAAAGTGCTGTGCCCATGATGGAGCGGACGGCAAAAAACCTGAAAAAAGCGGCGACAGGGTAATGGGGGAAAGGGTAAGGCTGAGATAAAGAGGGGTGCCAGTAAAGAAAAAACAGAAGAATAGCAGAGAGAAGGGGAACCTTGGCTAGAAAAAGGAGGAAAAACAGATAGTTAGGAAACAGGAGGAAAAATTGAGGAGGACCAGGCAGGGAGAGAAGTAGCATCAGAAAAATCAGGGAAAGCTGGATGGGATCATGGCAGAGGAAAAGGGGGGAGGAAGGAAACAGGCTGGGGTAAATTCTGGCAGGCAATGGAGGGGGGTGATAAGGGGTGGGAGCTGCCCCCCAGATGGAAAAGGAGGGGTGAGGAAAATAGACACCCCCTGCAAAATTGCCCCCAAAAGAACCAATAGAGGCTGAACCCTGATATGAAGGGGCAGGGTCCGTGGGACAAAATGATAGCTGCTACCCCAGCAGGGGGGAGGAGAGGGGCCATGGATAATGGGCTGGGAACTGGGCCCCCTGCAGCTTGATGCAGCACTGCAGGGGGACACGTGGTGGAGTGGGACATCATGAGGCCGCATGCTGTCCTGAGCATTGGCAGCAGAGGTAGACAGGGACCAACCATGGGCACCGGAAGTGGCACTGTGCCTGCAGTGGTATTCTGGGAGGATGCCCAGGCAAGCAGTGACCCCACTTGAGATGGGGACCGCTCACCCAGGGAAGCAGGGTACACAGAGAGAGCCCACAGCAAACTAGCGGCGGCGGGCCTGGCAGAGTCCAAGGCCTGGACTGAGGATCCAGATTGAAAAAAAAGTGCTGGGAGGCTAAGCTGGCAGCAAACACAGGCAGGAGGGGGACAGGGGGCATCCATAAAATGGCAGGGGGTGGAGCAGAGCGCTTGGGGTGGGGCATGAGATAAGGGGAGTAGTGCAATGAAAGAAAGGGGAGGAAGTAGCAGGGAAAGAGTGGATGGACAAGAGGAAAAGGATAAACAAAGAGAAGCAATGGGGGAACAGAAAAGAGACAGAGACACACAGACAGGGAGAATGAAGATTAATCAATATCACCAGGTACAGTCCAGAGGATGGCACCATGTGACAAGCACCATCCAGAAAGGAAGTTTCTGGGCATAACCCAGCCTTATACAGTAAACCCACTAAAATCCACTCCCATGAGCTCACACATGATCAACAAACAACCAATCTTGATCAACCCCCCAAACTACTCTGCCTAGCAAATGTTGACCAAATTCCAGCCAATTACAAAAACCTAAGGACTCTTACATATCCTTAAGCCTATTTGGCTCTCGTCTCATCTAAATTATACCTGAAGTCCGCACTTACTATACTACTCATTCTCCCTGATATAGTATTTTGCTGTTTTTTTTTTCTCCCCCCTCCTTCACTTGTCTTGTCTTTTACCCTTTTGTATCTTATACCCATCTGTCTCTTGTCATTGTACTTATATAATGCAGTACAAGGTTGCCTTTTATATTATAGTTCTACCATGTCTAACATAAAGATTGCTTCATGGAATATTGGAGAGATAAATTCACAAGCCAAAAAACAAACTTTTTTAATGTACCTCTCCAAACAGAATATAGATTTTGCATTTATACAGGAGACCCATCTAGTCCCGTCAGAATTGTTAAATTAGTCTCTGGTTGCAGCAGCCCTTATACTTCTAAGGCAAGGGGAGTTGCGATTCTAGCAAAGCGCTCCCTTCCCTTTGAAGTATAATCTACTCAGGTTGACCTGGAGGTACGCTTTGTTAATGTCAAGGTTTCTTTACATAACATGTCATATGTACTATGCAATGTCTATACTCCTAATACTTATTCATAAATATTTTTCCAAAAATTGTTAGCAGATCTCTCCACACATAATAATGGATCCCTTATTGTATATGGAGATTTCAATTTAGTATCTTGCTCACACTTAGACAGATCACATACAGCTACTAAATAACCCTTTCTCCCAAAACTTGGAATCTCCCTTTTTTAATCTAGACTTCAACTAATAGATGTATGGAGGCCTCTCATTCCAACTACTAAGGAATATACATGCCTCTCAGCAGTTCACCACACATTATCCAGAATAGATGTTATTCACTACACTTTTTCCCAGAGTTCTAGAAGCTAATAGAGAACCAGTTACAATATCAGATCATGCTTTAACTTGGCTCTCTTTATGAGTAATTGGTGAAAAATCCTCATACACTACATGGAAATTCCCAGCCCAACTAGCTCGCTCCTTAAAATTCATAAATAGGATGGAGGCAGTCTGGGAAGAATACAAGACCAATAATCTCTCTTATGCAGAAACTGACCTCCTCTTTATTTTGGCAAGCTGCCAAGATGGTATTTCATGGGACCATTATATCCTATGTTTCTGCATTAAATAAGCAATATACTTCATCATACTTAGACTTTCAGAAATCTCTAACGGAGAGTCAGAGACATATACAAAATTTAATTCTGACCACACATCTGCTAACAAACATCTATATTACAATGTGGAAATTCATTTTGAAGAGTTTCTCTAATCTATGGGCAATAGATATCTATTTTCGGTTAACTATCGCTTCCACAAATTTGCTAATAAAACAGGACGCCTTCATCCCTTAAAAATGCCTTCAGGTTCTCTTACCAACTCTAAGGGGTAAATTTACTAAGCTCCGTATCTGGTTGAGAATACAATCACGAGTGTGTTTGGCCATTTTTTACAACTCGGAAATTTACTAAAGGCAAACTCGGGTGACAAATCATGAAACTCTCTTTAAAACATGGAATAAATGAATAAACCTGCACTTAAATACCTGTATTCTCAAAGACAGATTGTCTAATTGAATTGAGCTTCCCTAAGTCATATATATATCAATAGATCACAATACAGTAAATCACAAATAGGTATACATATAGTACTTCTATATATTTGCAAGTGATGAGTGGTTGAAATTAGAACAGTATACGGCTTGATTGGGAAAAAAATATAGATATTCATTTATTGTGACATGTCACAACACAAGACATATATAATACATTCAATCAAATAAAAACATAAAAATTAAAAGTCCAAAATTAAAAATGGAAAGTTCATAGATTCTGTATTTGTAAAAAAGTCTTAAACCAAATAGTAATAATGATACCCAATGATTAATCCTCAATAGTAGAACCCAGAATAATGTCCAGCTCTGTAAAGGTATATTTACCAGCTTTGTCGAAGCACAATCACATCCTATTAGGTGGGTATTCAGTCCAAAGATGTTGTAAAGATGGAATGCTACAGCTGGAGTACAATAAAGGTGCCGGTCCGGAAGTCCGCAAGGAGGTTCTCAGTTGGGTGGGACAACATCAGTGGGGTGCTAGATGCGTTTTGCTCTGGAGAGCCCACAGCTTCCTCCAAAGCATAATTCATTTTGGACCTTTAATTTTTATATTTTTATTTGATTGAATGTATTATATATGTCTTGTGTTGTGACAACAATAAATGAATATCTATATTTTTTCCCAATCAAGCCATATACAGTTCTAATTTCAACCACTCATCACTTACAAGTATATTGAAATAATATATGTATACCTATTTGTGATTTATTGTGATCTATTGAGATATACAGTATATGACTTAGCTCAAATCAATTAGACACACTGTCTTTGTGAATACAGGTATTTTAGCGCAGGTTCATTCATTTATTCCATTTATTCTCTTTATGTCAGGAGAGAGACATCCTCCTTGAACCAGCAGCTTACTAATAGCGCCATTCTGATTATTTGTTTATCTCTTTAAAACACAGGTGAAAACAAAAATAGAAATAAATACACCATTGGCCAAACTCGCAGGTAGTTTTCATAGCCAGGAATATAACTCGGGAATTTATTGTGATTATAATCACGGGTGTAATTTTAGCAAAAACTCGGTCCTAGATCGAAGTTTCAAATAGACTACCTCCTGAGCTGCGTGTTTAGCAGAAACATACACAGTTCAGTGTGATCTGTGTATGCTTCTGCCTGTAATTAGAAAAAAAATGGTTACACTTAAAAGAAATGATGTGGGGTCCCTCCCCCCCAAAGAATAACCAGCCACAGACTCCTGAGCCAGTCCTGGTTCTAAAAATATGGGGGACAAAATTTATAGGGTTCCCCCATATTTTTAAAACCAGCACTGGACTCAAACTAGCCAGGGTGTAATGCCACAGCTAGGGGACCCTTTCACCGGGTCACCCTGGCCAAAGCATTAAAACCCCAACCTAGACAGCCAGGCAGGGGATCTCAGAAGAGGTGGCGACCCTCCCAATAAAGGAGTCTCCCCTCTCCTAAGCACCCCAGGCCTAGGCTGAAGCCTGGTGTTTTACAGAGCCACTTAGTGACCATTCTAGAGTAAGCTGCTGCTGATTGGCTGTGACCCGCATGGCTGTTGATTGACAGTCATGTGGCTTACAGCCAATCAGCAGCTGCTTACTCTAGAGCGGCCGTTGATTGGCTGGAGGCCCAGCAAATTACGGAAACCACCCAGTCCCCGCCATTCACCAGGGTAGAGATGTATGTAGAACAAGGGGAAAACCCTGGGATTTCTACTGGACAAGGAGACTGATCACAGGGAAGAAGGTAAGTATGTGTGAATGTGTTTAGTATGTAATAACATTTTACTATCTATGGTGTGTGTACTGTCATTATTTTACTAATTTTTTTTACAGTAGGGGTATGGGTGTCGGCTGCCTGCTGGCACTTGTAGTTCCACAAGTGCCAAAGGGTAGGCACAGTGGCATCTGTAGTCCCACTATGAAAAACAATAGTATACATCTATTATTCCCACTATTACCCCTGCACCCACCAGGTGCTTAGGAGATGAGGGACCCCTTAATTGGGGGTTCCCCACCTTCCATAAGATCCCCGGCCTTTGCTGACTTGCTCAGGGTGTTAATGCTTTGGCCGTGGTGACCTGGTGAAAGGGTCCCCTGGCTGTGGCATTACACCCCAGCTAGTTTGAGTCCAGTGCTGGTTTTAAAGTCATGGGAACCCCCATGCCATTTCTCCCCATATTTTTAAAACCAGGACTGGCTCATAGAGTCCAGTGCTGTTTTACAAAAGTTGGGGGTAATCTACACATTTTTGTTCCCCGTATTATTAGAACCAGGAATGGCTCAGGAGCTGGTTATGCTTTCAGGGGGATCCCACATCATTTTTTTAGCAATTAACCCTTTGTTACATTAATTTTCACACACAAGCATCCTGGACGTATCTCACTGATATGTTCGGGAGTGTATGGCTGTGGTTAGACACAGGATCTCTGAGAGAAACACAATCACATACACCATCAAAAAAACTTGATTCAGCAAATCATGATTCTTAGTAAATTTGAGTGTCTTAGCTGGCAAAAGTCTCCCATGTTTTAGCGATGATGTGTGTGTTTAAACTCGGCCAATCTTGGACTAAACACGAATCTTAGTAAATTTACCCCTAATAGTCAAATCTTGACCCCTATGGGAGAATTCTATGAATCACTGTACTCCTTCACTCCAGCGCCCTTAACCACAGATGAAGCCTCCTAGTCTCCTTCGCCCTATGATTAGTCAGATCTTTCATACCCACAACTTCCAACAGACTTAGCAAATTCTTTAACAGACTCAATCACACTAGAGGAAGTGACAAAGGCAATTAAATCTCTCAAACTAGCTAAAGCCCCTGGCTCAGATGGTCTAGGAGGAGATTTCTATAAACTTCTCGCACCCATGATAGGAGAGACACTGGTTGCAGTTTTCAATCATATAATCTCTCATAAATCCCTCCCTTTTTATTTCAGTTCAGTCATATTGACAATTTTACCCAAACTAAGTTGTGATTTATCCTTACCCGGTACTTACAGACCTATTTCTTTATTGAACTTGTATTATAAACTACTTGCGAAAATACTTCCCCATAAAATTATTCATCCAAACCAAACTGGATTTATCTGGGGTCATCGCACAGTTCACAATGTATGAAGAGTTCTTTTAGCAAACCAATTTTTACACTCCTCCTCTACTCCTCCCTCTAGTGTAATCCTGTTCCTAGATGCTGAAAAGGCCTTTGGCCGCATCTATTTTGCACATTAAAAAAGTTTGGGTTCCCATCTCAATGTATTAATACTTTACAAACACTATACTCGAATCCCCAATCTCATGTCTTCTGTAATGGCTACTTATCTCCCCCCTTTGTTATTCAAAAACGGACACATCAAGGGTGTCCTCTATCTCCCCTTTTATGCGCCATTGCCATTTAAACCTTTAGCCATTTCATTACGTGCTACCCCCTTATATCGTGGAATCTCGGTGTCCAACATTGATCAAAAAGTTGCTCTGTTTGCAGATGATAAACTAGTTTTCATTACTGGCCCTGCTACAAGACCAACGCTATATCCTCACTTCAGACCATATCCGTGCTAGCACCATTTAAATTTAATACCTCACAAATCAAGTATCTACTAGTTGTTCAAATTACATTTCTGACCTCTATTTAGCCAATTTTACCCCAGTTATCCAAAAAATATCCTCATTACTAGACAATTGGAAGCCCTTTCCATTATCCTTACTTGGAAGAATGGCTGTCTTCAAAAGTTAGATTTTTTTCTAAAATCTTTTGTTTTATGCAAATGCTCCCCATCACCAATACTACATCCGACACTAAGGATCTTAACCGTCTAATGCTGTCTTATCTCTGGCAGGGCAAAAGACCCAAACTCTATTTGTCTAAATTAACTTTAACGCGTTCTAAAGTTAGAAATGGATTTCCAGACCTTAAGGCATACTCCCTAGCCATATTCTATCATTGCTTTAGTGATTGGATTCTAGAACACTCCATATACACAGATATTACATTCTAAACCCCAAGATATACCTCCTACTACAATATTCAGAGATACATACAATGCGTGGACTGCAATAAATTAAAACTTTAACAGATGCCACTTCACCTCTCCTTTCATTCCCCTTTGGGGAAACTCATCTTTTCCGCCTACACTTTCAGACCCAACCTTTTTACAATGGCGTTTTAAAGGTTTAAATTACACCTCTAAAGTATTTGATCCAGGTGGGACTCTCCTCACTTTCGCTGAACTCCAACAACGCTTTAATTTACCTCAGCGTAACTTTTATGTGCATCTACAATTAGGGCACTACATATCATCCCTTCCTCCTGCAGTCCCAAATACCTCTTTCCCAACACTATTTGTTCCCTACTAAACTATATAATTTATATTCCTTTTACGGCTAAATTGTTATACTCCACACTTGTAAACAATGCACACCCGAAAATTTTGGATTCAGTTCTCCTAGCTTGGAAAAATGATTTCCCCTATATCCCATGCTCTGAACTTCTGTTCACTCGTTCAGGGGTTTATTTACTAAGCAGTGTTATGAGACAGAGTGAAAAGTGATAAGGTGCCAGCAAATCAGCTCGCAACTGTCATCTCACAGGCTGTGTTTGAAAAATGACAGTTGGGAGCTGATTGGCTGGCACCTTAGCACTTTTCACTCTGTCTCCTAACACTGCTTAGTAAATTGACCCCTAAGACTCTACATTACATATCCTACAATCAGCATATCTACAAGAAGTGCATACTAGAGTTCTATTTATGGCATATATTACTCCAGCACAACATAAATATATGGTTTTGTCTGAAACTGGGGAATGTGCTAAATGCCACATGCAAAATTCTAGGTTTCTCACTGTTTTTGGGAATGTTATAAAATTAAAAGGTACTGGAATAAAGTGGTCTCATTTATTATTGGTATATTTGAACTGCATTTATCATTAGATCCCCTTGCATGTCTTTGTTTGAATTTTCTTAAATGGAAAATAAAGTCTGGGAAAAAATGGTAATCCCTCTACTCACAATTATAGTAACTCTAGCCAAAAAGCTTATCCTCATTCATTGGACCAAGCGATCCACTCCTACCTTAGGGTAATAAAAACAAAATAATCTACAATTGCTATATTTTGACAGAAGATTTATCCACCCAGATGTCAACAGGGGAGTTGAATAATGTTATACTAAGAGGGATCGTTATATTGATAAACTTGATGCCTCTACTCAATAACACATTTTTTAATTATTTGAATCTAAAGAATGGTATCTTAATCAGAGGTTGTTAGCAGAATAATGATTCTTGTCCCTCCATATGAGTTTACACACCATTGAACCTATACTTAACATATACAGATTAATCAAGCCAACTATATCCATCTTATTATCCTGACTCTAGAATGATGAAATGTTCAGGAAGCTTGTATTTTCTAAATCTAAGCCTAAAGTTAATTTTGCTTATCATTCTTTCACCTCGTCTCCACTCTTAATGTGTGTTCCCTTTGTGTTTCCTCTCACTCCTTACTTGTTTGCTTATTTTCTTTTTATGTTGCTTATATTGTTACTTACTGTATATTGTTACACTATTTCATTACTTATCAAGAGATGTTCTTAAGACATGAGGCTCACCTAATTATCTTTCTACATCAGAAAATGTAAATTTCCTTTTGCTGAAGACTTACTGCTTTATTCATAATCTATCTATGTACATAAATAATTTGCCTAGGTTATGCCGCTGTATTAGCATATTATATTTCTAAATCTTGTATGGGAATATTTGTAGCACTTGCTACACCTCTTAGTTATGTATACATCTCTTGATTATCTGTAAACTGATAAACCTAAATAAAAAGTATTTAAAAAAAAAATAAATAAATAATAAAAAAAAAAATATATATATATATATATATATATATATATATATATACAGTGCCTTGCAAAAGTATTCAGCCCCTTTGGCTTTTTAACTTTTTTGTTACATTACAACCTGTAATTTATTTCTTTTTTTTAATCTGAATTTTATGTGAGGGATCTGCACAAAATAGTCTAATTTGGTGAAGTGAAATGAGAAAAATATATATCAAAAAGAATCTATATAAATAAAATTCTGAAAATGGCATATGTAATTATCCCCTTTGCTATGCAGCCCCTGAAAAGTTCTGGTGCAACCAATTACCTTCAGAAGTCACATAATTAGTGAAATGAAGTCCATCTGTGTGAAACCTAAGTGTCACATGATCTGATAGTATAAACACACCTTTTCTGAAAGGCCCCAGAGCCTGCAACACCACTAAGCAAAGGCATCACACCATGAAGACCAAGGAGCTCTCCAAACAAGTCAGGGACAAAGTTGTTGAGAAGTACAATTCTGGGTTGGGTAATAAAAAAAATATCCAAAGCTTTGATGATCCCTCGGAGCACCATCAAATCCATCATCATCAAATGGAAAGAACATAGTACCACAACAATCCTGCCAAGAGAGGGCCACCCACCAAAACTCACAGACCAGGCAAGGAGGGCAATAATCAGAGAGGCAGCACAGAGACCAAAGGTAACCCTGAAGGAGCTGCAGAGTTCCACAGCAGAGACTGGTGTATCTGTGCATGTGACCACAATAAGCTGTACACTCCATAGAGCTGGGCTTTATGGAAGAGTGGCCAGAAAAAAACCATTACTTAATGATAAAAATAAGAAGACATGATTTGAGTTTGCCAAAAGGCATGGGGGCGACTCCCCAAATGTATGGAAGAAGGACCTCTGGTCAGATGAGACTAAAATTAAACTTTTCGGCCACAAAGGAAAATGCTATGTCTGGTGCAAACCCAACACATTCCATCACCCCAAGAACACCATCCCCACAGTGAAACATGGTGGTGGCAGCATCATGCTGTGGGGATGTTTTTCAGCAGCAGGGACTGGGGAACTGATTTGAGTCGAGGGAAAGATGGATGGTGCTAAATACAGGGATATTCTTGAGCAAAACCTGTTTCAGTCTGCCTGTGATTTGAGACTGGGATGGAGATTCACCTTCCAGCAGGACAATGACCCGAAGCATACTGCTAAGCAACACTCGAGTGGTTTAAGGGGAAACATTTAAATGAGTTGGAATGGCTTAGTTAAAGCCCAGATCTCAATCCAAATTAGAATCTGTTGTCAGACTTGAAGATTGCTGTTCACAAGCAGAAACCATCCAACATGAAGGAGCTGGAGCAGTTTTGCCTTGAGGAATGGGCAAAAATCCCAGGGCCAAGATGTGGCGAGCTCATAGAGGCTTATCCAAAGTGACTTGCAGCTGTAATTGCCGCAAAAGGTGGCTTGACAAAGTACTGACTTTAGGGGGGTGAATAGTTATGCACGCTGAAGTTTTCTGTTATGTTGTCCTAAATGTTGTTTAATTCACAATATAAAAAAAACACAACTTCACAGTTGTAGGCATGTTCTGTGAATGAAATGATGCACACCGTCAAACAATCCATTTTAATTCCAGGTTGTGAGGCAACAAAACATGAAAAATGCAAAGGAGGGGGGGGGTGAGTACTTTTGCAAGACACTGTATATAGATTTATATTTATAGTTTATTAATACTTGCTATTTGCTAATCACCATTCATTTAAACCTTGTATGTCAACTAAACAGACAGAGGGTGCAAACATTAGATCATTAAGAATTATAATGGTTATTCAGCAAAATAATTTGAACATATGCTAATTATTTAGCAGTTTATGCATTATTGTTGTAAATTATGTAATTATGTAATGCACTATTATACATGTGGCAGACAGATAGGATCAATTAAGCAAAATGTATTATGCGTGATAAAATGTCATACACACTGTTATATAATATTAATATTAAAGCTGCCATACTAGAAAACTTGACTCTGCTGCCGGCCATGACTGACATTTATCATGTATCTTAACTGAGTCGTTTTCCTCTTCTGTTTCTGGATAAAGCATTTTTTTCAAGTGCATAGACACCTTTGTTATACGTCAGCTTGGAGTTGCTGTGTGTCTGGTATTTATCTTTGGCTTTACACCTACTAAAGGATTCAGAGCCAGGAGGCTAGTCCACCATGTTTACAGAAGCTATGGCAACATAGATAACCAAAAGAGGAACAGACATGGAAATACCAATGACATTTTATCATTCTGTGTCTTTCTGTGTCTAATAACTAAACTATATTCCAGTGGATCTTTGAAACAACCTTATGTTTAGTGTTATGACACACCTTGTTGCCACCTTGTAATTTCCTACTGCTTTTATAAATGTACTGTATAGTGAGTTTGATATTTTATATTTGTGATAAGGGGACCACTTTGTGGAAGGTAGGGCCAAGACTCGAGATCATCCAAAGTGTAGATATCACTACCTGCTGTTTTCATACAACATAACATTGACCAGCTCTTCTTGTAGCCATCTACATTAGCCAAAATTGACATTTAGTCAAGCCCTTAGCCAATCTTAAAGGTCCAATAGACAATGATTTTGATTATAAATTAATATGTAGTGACACTACAGTGCTTTGCCAAGGTAAAGTATACTACAATATCCGCTGGACTTAAGGTGGACACAATTATTCTATAACCAAATGTGTAGTTTGAAATTTGAATGAGAAATACAGTAGGCTGTAAATTCAAGCCTGTATTTCTCAGAAGAGCACTGATACTATTGTATACTTGCTATTTCAAAACAACAAGTCAGAATAAAGAGTCAAGAGGTCCAACGTTATAACATTTTAGTCAACGTATCGTAAGAATGAAAATGTATAAAACACATTTTAAATTTAAAATTAAATTTCCCCAAAACACCTTAAAACAAACCGTTCTATTTAATGGAGCAATTTTCAGGATAGTTTCAGAACTGTTTCCACCCACTGTGTGGTTTCCTCAGCTCATATTGAACAGCCAGGAGGTGACGTGGATTGTCATAGCTAACTGAAGATACCCAATGGTCACTTCCAACAAAGAGCACATAGAGAGGTAGTTAATTGCTTCATAGATACTAATCCAAGACACGATGCCCCCATGATGAAAGATGATAGGGAGAGAACACCTTATTATTCAAGCAGCAAATTCTACATGTAGCACCTTCCATTTATAACCCATGTCTGAAGGGAATTTTATACAATTATTTTACTAATTTTGTGCCTTAAACAAAGGTTTCACTATCTCAGTCATGCTAAAAATATTCCATATTTCGGAATATTTGGATTTTGGAGACTCAACCTGTATCTACCTCACTCTCAACTCTCTCAGGTAACAGGGCTCAGTTAGTCAAAAGGAGGCCGGCTTGATGGAGGCTGGCTGCTCTGTAGTGCGGGAGTAACAGCAGGGCAGAGTGGGTATTAATCTCGGAGCACATACACATGGAGGGCCCACCACACATAGGATCTTATTCAGAGGCGGCCGTACGGTCTGCGACCGCACGGCCGCCTCGATGTTTGGCCAGTGCGCATGCGCACGCGGGAGCCAGCTCCTTCGTGCGCATGTGTGAGACCCGCTACGACCAACAGCGCTGGTCGTAGCGGGTCTCTTTCCAAAGGGGGCGAGCTGTCGATATTGATTGACAGCTCGCCCCATTTGGAAAGTGGGCCGGGGGGGTGGCAGCCCAAATGGAGGCGTTCCCATGGGAATGCCTACCATTTGGGGGAGGCCCCACTGACATCACTAGTGATGTCAGTGGAGAGCTTCCGGCTCTGACAGAGCCAGAAGCTCTCTGGGGCTAATGACATGTGAGACCCTACCCTAGGGTCTCATCGTAAGCCCCAATGGTCGCGATGGTCTCTGACCATCGTGACCATCACCCGAGCAGTCGTTAGAGCTGTGGGTGTAAACCCACAGCCTAACGACCGAAACAGAGGCGGCTGGTCAGGATGCATGCGGCCGCCCAGTTTCTGAGCGACCGCTCGCATCCTCCGACCGCCTCTGAATGTGGTCCATAGTCCTTACAGCGTGACTGTGCAGTGCAGCTGGAACTAGGAGGGGGGGATCGTAGGGGGCCCCCAATAACCTTAAACAAGGCCCTGCTTCTCTGCCTGTATGTGCTGATACTGTCCATTTGGGACTGGTGGGGTGGTACGCTATACAACGCAGGGAGGGCTTGTGAAGCCTTCCATATTACTAGCCACCCCTTGCACTCCCAGCTGTGGTGCCCTCATGACGTCTATTCCATAGTGCACACTGTGGGAGCTGGAAGCAGGAGCTCAGGAGTAAACTCCAGCCTCCGGCTGCCACTGTGGGGAAGGAGCGTGGCGCACGCTGGTAACAAAATATCAGCGGGCATGCGGCAAATGGAACCTCCCTGCGGCGCTGTGCTGAGGTAGGCTGGAGGAGGCGGAACTGCTTCTGTCTCCAAATAGAAGTGATGGAAAGCTGTTCTGCTCCACTCTGGCCCACTTTAACCCCTGGGTGTGTCCAAACTGAAATCTAAATTGCAGTGTACAAATAAAGCTGTCCAACATTTGTGGGCTACATGCAAAAGCAGCCGGTATTTACCCTGCATGCAATTTTTTTTAATGCATTTGCACCCCTTGCATTGCAACATGGTTTGTCCAGGTGCAAAGTTACTTGCTCTACCTTACTCTATTTCCAAATCTGAATGAGGCTCTGGATCTTTAATATTTATTCTAGGGATGAGTGGGTTCGGATTTCTGAAATCCGAACCCCCCCGAGGCCCCATGATCCGAGCCAGATCCGGGTCAGGTTCGAGTTTTCCTGCCTGGCTCGGATCTGCAATCGAGGCAAAACGTCATCATCAGTATATCCTAACTCGTCTACCCCATCTGTGTCACACCTGTTTGTCTGCCCTACCCTTTTAGAATGTAAGCTCTTGCGAGCAGGGCCCTCTACCCTCTTGTGCTTCTCCCTTCTTTACTTTCATCTACTTCTTACCCCCCACCAGGGGACCTAACATTTGGTTGCTTAAGCTCAGCTGCTTATGTGGGTGTTATGGTCGCTAATGTGGCAATGTATATTATCGATGTTCTTGTCCTGTATTGTACTGTACTGTATTGTATTGTACTGTAAGTCTTTTGTCACATATTTGTTTTCATACACTTGTGGCGCCATATAAATAAATGATAATAATAATAATAATAATAATAATAATAATAATAATAATAATAAAATTTATCCTGCTGTTGGATTCTCGCGGGTTTTGGATTCTATAAAAGGTCCCCGCGTCTGTACCATTTTTCACTCCGGCTGTGGACAGTGAAGAGGGAGGTTGGGAGTTTGCTGTGCTGGTGCTGCTGTTGTCCATAGGGGCTGTGTCCACTCCAAAGTCCATAGGGGCTGGCTGGGCTGTATTGTGCAGTCTGTTGTCCATAGGGGCTGTGTCCACTCCAAAGTCCATAGGGGCTGGCTGGGCTGTGTTGTGCAGTGTCCCATAAAGACTGTAGTCCTAAAGCGGTGCTGTAGTGTTGTCCAGGGGGTGCTCTGTCCATCCCCCCAAGTGCAAAAAAAATTATATATTTTTTTCTGTTTGTGTGCACATTAGCAACATGTGCATCAACAAAGAAGCGTGTGCCTGTGTCATAAGTAAAGGGTGAAAAAAAATTTTTTTCTGTGTTTGTGACTTGTGTGCGCTGTAGCTGCATGTGCATCAAAAAAGCAGCGCCAAGTGTGCGCATGTGTCATAAGTCAAGGGCCGGCTGGCTCATCTTTTGACGGTTGGTGTAACCCCCAAAGTGCCGGAAAAAAAATAAAAATATATTTTTCTGTGTTTGTGACTTGTGTGCAGTGTCCCTCAAAGGCTGTAGCCCTAAAGGAGTGCTGTAGTGTTGTCCAGGGGGTGCTCTGTACATCAAGGGTGCTCCCCCCAAGTGCATAAAAAACAATTCTTTTTTTTCTGTTTGTGTGTGCTATAGCCGCATGTGCATCAACAAAGTAGCAGCGCCAAGCGTGTGCCTGTGTCATAAGTCAAGGGCTGGCTGGCTCGTCTGTTGAAGGGCGGTGTAGCCCACAAAGTGCAGGGAAAAAAACAAATTTCTGTGCTTGTGACTTGTGAGCTGTGTCCCATAAAGGCTGTAGTCCTAAAGGGGTTCTGTAGTGTTGTCCAGGGAGTGCTCTATCCATCAGGGGTGCTCCCCCCAAGTGCCTGACAAAAACAATTTTTTTTTCTGTTTGTGTGCGCTGTAGCCGTACTTGCATCAACAAAGTAGCAGCGCCAAGCGTGCATCTGTGTCATAAGTAAAGGGCCGGCTGGCTCATTGAAAGGTGGTGTAACCCCCAAAAAGCCTGAAAAAAAATCAAAATAATTTTTTCTGTGTTTGTGACTTGTGTGCGCTGTAGCCGCACGTGCATCAACAAAGTAGCGCCAAGTGTGCGCCTGTGTCAGAAGTAGAGGGCCATCTGGCTCATCTGTTGAAGGGTGGTATAACCCCCAAAGTGCTCCAAAAAATAAAAATAAATTTTTTTTCTGTGTTTGTGTGCGCCTTAGCCGCACGTTTATCAGTATCACATAAATGGAGGACAAAAATTTGTCTGACAAAAATAAAATAGGGAAAGATCAAGAACCAATACCTCCTAGTGCTGAAGCTGCTGCCACTAGTCAAGACATAGATGATGAAATGGCATCAGCGTCGTCTGCCAAGGCTGATGCCCAATGTCATAGTAGAGGGCATATAAAATACCATATGGCAAAGTTCAGGAAAATGACCTTAAAAAATAAATTTAAATCGTCTGAGGAGAAATGTAAACTTGCCAATATGCCACTTACGACACGGAGTGGCAAGGAACGGCTAAGGTCCTCCCCTATGTTCATGACTAGTTGTTCAGCTTCACATGACGATGGAAGCCCTTCTCACGCTAGAAAAATAAAATGATTTAAGCTGGCAAAAGCACAGCAAAGAACTGTGCATTCTAATTCTAAGAAGATATCATAAATCCCCATGGAGAGTCCAAGTGTGTCAACGGTTGCGATGCCTGACCTTCCCAACACTGGACCGGAAGAGGTGGCTACTTCCACCATTTGCACGCCCTCTGCAAGTGCTGGAAGGAGCACCCACACTCCACTTGCTGATATTCAAATTGAAGATGTCACTGTTAAAGTACAACAGGATGAGGATATTGGTGTAACTGGCGCTGAGGAGGAAGTTGACAAGGAGGATTCTGATGGTGAGGTGGTTTGTTTAAATCAGACACCGGGGGAGACAGTTTTTGTCCGTGGGATGAAAAATCCCATCACAGTCATGCCTGGGCAGAAGACCAAACATTCCACCTCTTTGGTCTGGAATTATTTCTATCCAAATCCGGACAACAACGGTCTTGCCATATGTACCATATGTAAAGGTGGAATAAGTAGGGGTAGGGACATTAACCACCTAGGATCATCCTCCCTTATAATTCACCTGCAGCACATTCATAAAAAGACACGGTCAAGTTCAGAAACTGTGGCTAAAACCATAAGCAGTCGAGGGACACCTAAATCCCTTTATCCTGTTGTATCCAAGTGCCTGCAAACCACACCATCAACTCCCTCCTCATCAATTTCCTCCTCAGTCAGGATCGGAAGGATCCTGCAGGCCATGTCACTGGCATGACTGACTCCTATCCAGGATTCCTTGGGAGGATCCTGCATTGCTACGCCTACTGCTGCCACTGCTGCTGGGAGTCATTCATCATCCCAGAGTGGAAGTTGGAACACCGCTACTTCTTTTACTAAGCAATTGACCCTCCAACAGTCCTTAGCGGGGAGGATGAAGTACGACTGCAGTCATCCTGAAGCAAAGCGTATAACTGAGGCCTTGACAGCTATGTTGGTGTTAGACATGCATCCGGTATCCGCCATTAGTACAGTGGGATTTAGACAATTGATGGAGGTAGTGTGTCCCCGGTACCAAATCTCATCTAGATTCCACTTCACAAGGCAGGTAAAACTGATAATGTACAGAGACATCAGAAAAAGTGTCCTCAGTGTCCTAAAAAATGCAGTTGTACCCAATGTCCACTTAACCACAGACATGTGGACAAGTGGAACAGGGCAGACTAAGGACTATATGACTGTGACAGCCCACTGGGTAGATGTATCGCCTTATGCAGCAACAACAGCATCACCAATAGCAGCATCTCAGAAACGCCAGCTCGTTCCAAGGCAGGCTATGCTGTGTATCACCGGTTTCAGTAAGAGGCACACCGCTGACAACCTCTTAGAGAAACTGAGAGAAATCATCACCCAATGGCTTACCCCACTTAGACTCTCCTGGGGATTTGTGATATCTCACAATGTGACCAATATTGTGTGGGCATTACATCTGGGCAAATTCCTGCACGTCCCATGTTATGCTCACACAATAAATTTGGTGGTGCAGAATTTTCTGAAAAATGACATGGGCGTACAGGAGACGCTTTGGGTGGCACGAAAAATTTCTGGCCACTTTCGTCATTCTTCATCGACTGCGTGCTGAACACTAGAGCACCAGCAACCACTCTTGATCCTGCCCTACCATCACCTGAAGCAAGAGGTTGTGACATGGTGGAACTCAACCCTCTATATGCTTCAGAGGATGGAGGAGAAGCAAAAGGCCATTAAAGCCTATACATCCACCTATGACATAGTCAAAGGAGGGGTATGCACCTGACCCAAGCGCAGTGGAGAATGATTTCTGTGTTGTGCAAGGTTCTTCAGCCCTTCGAACTTGCCACATTTCAGACACTGCCAGCTTGAGTCAGGTCATTTCCCTCATCAGGCTTTTGCAGAAGCAGCTGGAGAAAGTGAAGGAGGAGCAAAGATTGAGCGATTCCGCTCGGTATGTGGGACTTGTGGATGAAGCCCCTCATTCGCTTTGCCAGGATTCAAGGGTGGTCAATCTGTTGAAATCAGACCACTACATTTTGGCCACCGTGCTCGATCCTAGGTTTAAAGCCTATGTGGTATCTCTCTTTCTGGTGGACACAAGCCTGCAGAGGTGCATAGACCTACTGGTGAAAACACTGTCAGCTAAAGCAGAATGTGACACTTCAACAGCTCCTTCTTCATTTTCTCCAGCAACTGGGGCTGTCAGTAAACAACTTAGGTATCCTAAGCAACCCGCTGGCGGTGATGCAGGGCAGACAGGACCAAGTTTGGACATCTGGTCCGGACTGAAGGACCTGTCAACAATTTCTGACATGTCTACTGTCACTGCATATGATACTTTCACCAATTACAGAATGGTGGAGGATTACATCGGCGACACTTGTGTTGCTTAGTATAGTCATCCAGCTACCTCGGTGAAACCTTTTGGCCTAAAAACAATATTGTGAGGTGTGAGGTGTCACAAATCCCCATGGAGACCCCAGAATCAGACCCCATTACTTACCTTTGCAGGTGTTCACCTGCAGCGTCCTCGGCGCTCACATGGGGCGGCAGCGGCTCCTTCCTCGTCACCTGGCTCTGTCCGGGCCTCCTCTCCGGCACCCACGGTCTGCTCTGGCATCTGAGGGAATAGACAGCAGTGCTCCGGACCATGGGCGCGGCTATATTGGATTGCCCACGTGACTCCGCCTCCACCAATCAGCCTTCAGCAGCCTAGATAAAAGGAATCCTGTTGCAGCAGTTAGTTGCCAGTGCAACTAGTTTCCTTAGCTAGTCTAAGTGAGCCTCCTCACTGCGCTCCCCAGAGCTTCTATATTTCTGAGCCGCTCCAAGTAGCTTCCGTGCTACCTCCATCACCTTACGGCTCCCTAGCCGCTCCAAGTAGCTTCCGTGCTACCGCAATCACCTTACAGCTCCCTAGCTGCTCCAAGTAGCTTCCATGCTACCGCCATCACCTTATGGCTCCCTAGCCACTCCAAGTAGCTTCCATGCTACCACCATCAACTTACGGCTCCCTAGCCGCTCCAAGTAGCTTCCATGCTACCGCCATCACCTTATGGCTCCCTAGCCGCTCCAAGTAGCTTCCATGCTACCGCCATCATCTTACAGATCCCTAGCCACTCCTAGTAGATTCCATGCTACCACCATCACCTTACAGCTATCCAGCCGCAAAATGTAGCTCCGTGCTACCGCTTTCCTCCATTATACCCAGAGACCAGTACCTACCATTCGTAGCCGGCATACCTATTGTTCCTCTAAGTTCCTCTTGTAGGATTTTCTTGACTATTTGTTCCTTCATGCGCAGGAACTTCATCAGACCCAGCCTTCTTCTGAGAGCACCTGTATCTAACCAAACTGATCCAGGACCCAGCCCGGGAACACAGCCTCAACCCCCTTTGACTGTGACATGAGGTGTTCAGATTAGACTGGAAATGAGTGGAAATTGTTATTGGGGTTAATAATAGCATAGGAATAGAAAAACCCACAATTTCTGTGATTTTAGCTGTTTTTATGCTTTTTTTCAAAAAAATACAGATCCAAAACACAAAACCCAGAACCCAAAACACGGAAGGGTGGATTTGGCAAAACCAATCCAGATCCAAAACATGAAGAAAGATCCAGATCCAAAACCAAAACACAAAACTCGAAAAGTGGCCGGTGCACACCTCTAATTTATTCCAGTATACTTGGATGCAGTGCAATTTCTGATTGTTTATTACCTTGTTACTTCTCAAGAGTTTTTATTTTAAATGATTACAATCTTGTTTGACAGCGTAATTTGCTAATTTCTTCTCCAGAAAGGTCAGCCTCAAATGACAGTATTATATATTTTTCACATATGATTTGCTGCACACTTATAACATGCTGCTCATTTTATTGAGCTGGTGGCTAATGTCCTTTTGGACAACCTGCTATTTATGTGCTATTCTGAAAATGTGTGGAAGGCTATATTCCATGAAGTGTATTTACTGACTAGACGATTTCACTTGGAGCTGTTAATTACCCATTTTTCATTCAAGCAGCTCTCTTTCCAGTGACTCACACTCAACATATCTTTCAATAAAAATGTTTCACTAATTACTGTACATTTAAATGTGCAAGCAGATATCATGCAGTAGCAATCCTGCTGTTCAGTGCTCAATAGTTATGTATCCACTGTTGCTACAACACTCATATTGTTGGTGAACATATATTATTATTATTACAACCTTTTATATATAAATTGGTAACATAGTATGTGTCATTGTTAAATGAGGATATCATGATAAGAAAATTCAAATACAATAACATTAAATAGAAGGTAAAATCAATTTACAATCAAAGAGATGTAGGGAACACTTGATACATTAGGTACAGTACTGGGATAATAATTTTAGATGGTGGCTGGGTAAGAGTATGGGGCTAGTGTAACATAGAAGCATTTACAATGACCAATAATTAAGCTACAGTAGCAACTGTCACTTATGTGTAGCTACCAGTGGTGTAAATACAAATATACAGAAGCAGTACGAGACCTTGGCCAAACCAAATACTGTAGTTACTGTAAATCCTGATTATATTCTCGATACTGTAACATCAGATTCCAACTGTTGTAGAAATAATTTGATTCGTAGAGGAAAAAATCTATAATTTTATTACAACTTTAGGACAGTCTGATATTTTTTTACAGGCAAAATTCTCTTACTGTATATATGTATATTAATCCCAGATGGTGACACCCCACACTGATATGCTGAACCAAGTCCTCAGTTTATTCATCAGAATAGTAAAATAGATAGCGCATTTTTTCATCACCAAAACATTCCAAATTCCTCTGACCCTGTTTCTCACTAGACATAGACCAGCTAGATATACAGTATACCAGCCACTAACTGGTATCAGTCACACTCACCCCCACATTGCACTACATTTAAATACTCACTTCCAACCAATTACTTGGGCAGCACATACGGTGTAATGGATAGCATTACTGCCTCACAGCACTGAGGTTGTGGGTTCGATTCCCGCTTTGGCCACAACTACTGCCATCCATCTCACCTCAGGGACACAGTAGGATTTTACCTGAATGGCTTCCCCAGAGGGGTAATGATGGCATGGTTCTATCAAAGTGGTATGCCCAGGAAGGGCCAAGAACATATCTTGGCTCCATTGTATCATTTCATAGGCTTGGTGTCCCTGATCTGGTGACAGAGTTCACCCTATTGGAACCTTTGCTTGTAAAACTATAGTACTGACCCATCTGGCCCCAGGTTTTCAGATGTTTGACATTGTAGGTCTGTTCCTCCTTCCTCTTACCAACCTGTCTGACCCTCTAATTGACTGCCCCCACAGGTTTGATTATTGTGTATGGGCTTTTCCAGCAAATATACAACTTTCTCTATATAGTGGGCACAAAGACCAATATCTTGTTCCCATGTTGGAAAGATCGAAATACAGCAGTCCTACCATAATTTCTCTTTTGGTATAACTATGTCTTTTGACCATGTTGTTGTACTATTGGTGTAATTTTCCCCAACTTCTCTTATAGCTAAGACACAAATTGGACCATGTTAGGTTATTTAGTACTCTGCAGTTCCCAACCCATCCAAGATATCCCATAGTTATCTGCCATACAATAAATTAAAAGGTCTTAAACCTATGGAAGTCTTAGGTACAGTACTTCCCATATGGTGAACATTAAATTTGGAAAGAGGGTATCCAGTCTCTTTTGGCCCACAACCTTCCTTACATTACGCTTCAGTGTTCTATTGAAGCAAACACCAGACCATCAGTTTGTTGATGGCAAACTGACATCTTCACCTTTAACAACCAACAGATGTCCTTCATTAAATGGGACATAAAGTGGTCCATAAGGTTCTTCTTTAAGATTTCCAACCAGTTAAACACACATAGAAGTTCCTTAGCAATTGTACTGAATTTAATGTTCCATAAGGGAATTGCCTCCAGAAATTGTGCAGTGTAGTCTAGGAATACTAGGACATACTGGTGTCTCCGAGCTGACTTTTCCAATGGGCTGACTAAATCCAAGCCTATAAGTTCAAAGAGAACTTGGACTATTTGTATGTGGACAATGGTTTCCCTATAGTTGGGGCTAGGACAGGACTTCTGACACACAGAACATGACTGACAGAATTTCTTTACTGCCATGAATATCCCTGGCAAATAAAACCACAGCAGTATCCTCTCCCAAGTCTTTTCTTTCCCTAAATGTGCCCCACAAAGATGTGTACTGTATGTGTGCCCTTAAAGACCAATTGTAAAAGAACCTGTGGCACCAACAATTGCTCAACAGTTGTACTTTGCATTTTACTCCCTCTATACAAGTTGTTTTTGATAAAGTAAAAGGGTACGCCAGTCACTGGTTGACCAGTTTTCTCTACCCCATAAAATTTCTAGGAAGACATTTCAGCAGACCTCTGGACCACATTCATGAAAAGTAACTTTGTCAGTTCATGGTTCACTTCCCCGTGGCCCTCAAGAAGGTCTTTCAAGATGGGACATTCGGCCTGTGCTTCAATTCCCAACCTGTCTTACCAGATATGCTTTTAGAGGACCTTTTTAAATAGTGAATAATTTCTACCAAGAATTAGCAGATATGGGAGTTTTGGAGTAATGGCCGCTATCACAGTGACTATCTGCCTCATGATGGAGACTGGCAGGAGAATTATTTCATACTCGTTGGTAGCTGAACATAAATAACCTTCACTTTGGGCAACCTAGTGGATATCTTTCAGCTCAACTGAGCTGTAGACCAAGGTCAGCTTTCATCCAGAGTCTAACAGAGCCAAGACTAGTTGTTTTTCTACAAGGACAGATCCAAAAGATTCCTTCTACTTACAGGTGTCTTCTTATTCTTTAAGTAACTATGTTGTTTAATGTAAGCCAGTCTTGAGAAAGGTTCCATTGGAATAGAAACGTTGACTTGGAATCTGGCTAATTGCATTGAATTTGGATAATAAACAAATATTTTTATCAGTATACAGTTGCACTTGGTGGTGAGTGCCTCCATCCAGGATATTGGAAGAAGTATTTGGTCCTGTAAGGATCTTGGATAGCACCCCTGAGTTGGAATGTTGATTGAAGATGTGAGTGCAGGACAATATGTGTATGTGTGTGTGTGTGTGTGTGTGTGTGTGTGTGTGTGTGTGTGTGTGTGTGTGTGTGTGTGTGTGTAGGTAAGTAGACAAAGGCACCTACTAGGTATAGTATTTAAGCACATAGCTTAAATAATAAAATGTGAACATTTATAAATAAAGGCTCTCATACCAGAGCTAAAAAAATGTGCTTATCTGTATTCCTTTGGAATAGTGCATCAATTAGCAGAATTCTGCAGTATGGCCATTTCAAATGGTGTCGAAAGCATCCCAGATACAATATAAGAAGATAATCATCCAAAGTGCAATACTGTATTGTTTATTTATTTAAAAAAATGTGTACATTTAGATAAATGAGCAAAACTTTTCTGTATAAACCCAAAGGGTATTTTTAGCCGGAAACTGCAAGGAATAAAAGTGCCCAAAGCCTTAATGCATTTCATCCTAGAGGGACCATCACTCTAGGAGGAATATCATTAATAACAATAGTATTCATAGTGGGTCAATCCAATTAGGTGCGAGTTGTGAAATGCAAGGTGCGAGTTGCTGTCTTCTTTGTGAATTCGCACAGCAAATTCATTTTGCAATCCAATTAGCAACTGAACCAGTCAGAGTAAACTCGCATTTTTCCATTCGCACCTCCTTGAGGGTGAGAGATGGATGAGAAAATCTTTATTTTAAGATTAAAATGTCAGGACACCATGCTGAACCCCTTGGACATGCCCCTAATAACTAATTGAGCAATTGCAAGTTTCCAAGTAGCTTAATGAGTCCAATAATTACATGTCAGTTTGGGTGGGTTTAAAAAAAATGGCCTCAAATTACTCCAAAATCAACTTATTTTGTTAGATTAGGCACCCCAAATTTAATTACAATATTTTTTCATTGAAAAATAGTTGCTTGTTATCATTTAAAAAAAATAAAAATAAATGTTTTTAAAGTGCCCTCACAGTTAACCCAAAATCACCTTTTTTCCTACTTTTTTTTTGCATTTTTCATTTATACCCCTTTTACACCAGACCTAAAACTCAGGTTATTGCAGTGTTAACCCAAGTTGCTCCTAGGTGTAAAAGGGGAGACTCTGCAATCCAACCCAGGTAACTTGCAGGGTTTTACATGTGAACAACCCGTGAAACCCTGCAGTGTAAACGGGTACCCCGCGTCATTCGACCTGGGTCCCGTTTACAGCATAGGGACTTCTGGGTTTCTCGGCACTTGGAGATGATGTCATCTCCGAGCGCCGGGAGAAGTGTTCTACTGCACCCGTGTACAGTGTGAATGGTACCAATCCAGGAATAATCCAGATCGGCGCTGCAATAGAAAAGGTCTGTCCTGGGTCTGACCCATTTTGGAACTGTGGCCCTGATTCAGAGGCGCTAGCTATTTGCGAGCGCTCACTCTGAATCAGGGCGGGCCATTTTTTTTTAACCTCAGCCTCCAGGCCACTCACTAAGATGTGGGTGACCACCCACAGCTTTAGCGGGTGGCCTGGCGATGGTCGCGATTATTGCGACCATCGGGGTTGCGACGAGACCCTTGTGGTAGGGTCTCGTCCATCGCAAGCCCCAGTGAACGTCCTGCTCTAATAGAGCAGGAAGTTCACTACTGACATCACATGTGATGTCAGTAGGCCCACCCACAAACGTCAGGAAAACGGCAGCGGGTGCTGATTGGCACTAGCTTCTGACAGTTCTCACGTGACCTGGTCAGTGAGTCAGGAGCCAGCACCAATCAGTGTCCACTCTGGCTGCCGGCTCCTGACTCACTGATCAGTCTGGAGCAGGTTAGTGCTGTATGTGGTCACACACATACAGCGCTAACCTTAACAAATGGTTCTGGTGTCCATTTTTTGTTTTGCAAAGACCACCCTGGATGCTATGGAGACCAGCATGATGGAGGAGGTGAGTATAGGATCTTTCTTGCAGGTACTCCTTATGGATTTCTACAAGAAAGGGGATGTGATCACCTGGCAGCAGGTAAGTATGTGTGAGTGGGTTAGTGTATGCAATAAACTTTTACTTGTCACGGTGTGTGTGTACTGTGCTTTTTTAACTTTTTATTTTACAGTGGGGTACAGGTACCGCCTGTCCGCTGGCACTTGTAGTTCCACAAGAGCCAAATGGCAGGCATGCTGGCACCTGTAGTCCCACTGTAAAATGCAATAGTTTACTACTATTTAACCCTTTATTACCCACGTACCCACAGCCCAGGAGTGCAGGGAAGAGCCCCAGGCTTCAGACCAATCCTGGAGTTTCAGAAGGGGCCCTTTGTGGGGGGACCCCACCTCTCCTGAGATCCCCAGCTTGGCCTGACCGACTTGGGGTTGTAATGCTTTGGCAATGGAGCCCAGGTGAAAGGGTCTCCGGGCTGTGACATTAAATATAGGTTGACCCCTATGCATTTTTTCCCCCTATATTTAATACCAGGACTGGCCCTGCAGCCAGGTGCTGGTTCCTAAATTACAGTGGAACCCTACTCATTTTGTTCCCCGTAATTTTAGGAACCAGGACTGGCTGACAAGTCTGGGGGCTGGTTATGCATTTGGGGAGGGACACTTTTTTTTTTTTTTATATAAAAAAAATTACATAAGGAATCAGACAGAAACATACACAAATCACACTGATCTGTGTATGTTTCTGCCAAACTTGCAGCTCAGGAGGTGGTCTATTTGGAACTTCAGTTTAATAGTGAGTTTGCTACAAACTCACCAGAGATTGTAAACTCGATTCTTAGTAAATTTGCGAGTTGCATCTTTTCGATGTAAAGTACTTCCTAGTTTGGCCAATGGTGAGTTTAGTCGAGTTTGCAAACTCACATGAGTTTCAACAGTGAAAAGAGAAAACTCACTTCCAAACTCACACCAGTTTGGTCTTAGTACATTTGCGAGTTTGAAAAACAGGCTAAACTCGCATGAGTTTGCAAACTCGCCCAAACACGATTCTTAGTAAATTTACCCCATTGTATTCAGCCATTTACACAGGCTGAAGTGCTTACTGTGCGCTTGTGCTGCTCCACCTCCTCCATTCTCCATCTGCTTTCAGCAACTCCTCCAAAGTGTCCAGGGCTACCAGCAGAACTTCAGTATAAGTAAGGTCCAAACTCCTACCCTCACCAGACCTAACTCCATCACCCCAATTTGTCCCATCTTCTGTGAGGGCATACACTTAAGTGAATGCATTGTATGAATGCACCTCACCATCTCAGGCACTGCTCTTTAGGATCTAAATGTGAATGGGGATAGTAATAGGATGGGTTATATTGTCGGACTAAACAAATGTCTCTAGTTCCAGATAATTTCCAAATGTCTTAAACATACACTTGGCAAGTTCATCTCCTTGCCTTTCATAATATATTATGCAATTGTTAATAACCATTTCTAGTCCAACTCTAACAGAGGGAAGTGAGCAGGCCAGTGGGTTACCCAATCACCATTCAGTTCCTCCACCATTCACTTCCTCCAGTCAGCATAATGCTTTTATATATGAGGGAGAAAACAGTAAGCCGATCATTGACTGACCAATCACCTCTCACTTTCTCCAGCTAGAGTCAGTGGTGAGAGAAGCAATTTGCTAGACCTGGAATTTGGTCTCACATTTGTAGAACACTACTATCTATTCTTAATTTAGTTATTTCTCAGTATTCTTTTTATTTCATATTTAAGTTTAATGTTAAACATACGCAAGTGGCTTGCCCATTCAGAACATTTTATTTCTCTGTAGACTTGCATTTATCACTATAAGTCACGAGCAGGGTCCTCTTACCTCTTTTTCAGTCTGTTATATTACTTATTATTACCCAATGTTCTCTTATCACTTATTACTTATAAAGTGCAATGCGATATGCTTACAATATATATAACTGACGATGAATAAATATGAGTGGAAGCTTGCATATTAATTACTTTGCTGAGAATAATTAATAGCCATGTATCCCAGTGCAAGAGCATCCCTAAAAAATGCCATATCTAACTGAAAATTGGTAGAATAATTAATTGTCTTTAATGACCAATTGAGCAAAAGGTGTCTTTCTTTTAAATACATGGGACCTGATTCAAAGGTGGGAGCAGTTGTAGCCACAACTGCACCTTTTGCTGCAGCGTGGTTACATCTTTATCCTAATGCCGCGACCAATGGTCTTCATACTGAGACACCCACCATCAGTCCAACACATACTTGCCTACTTTTCAAAAAGCATTTCAGGGAGATTGTGAAAGCAACACCTAGCAACACCTACGAGCGTGCCGATAAAGTGGGCATGTACTGCTACATCAGAGGGCAGTGTCGAACTGGAGTATGAAGGGCCCAACAGGGAAATGTAATGGAAGGGGCCCACTGAAGGGGTGTGACCAGCCATTTGGTAGGTTTGGTCATTAACAGGAGGGGTATGGCCAAAGAGCTTTAGGAAATTAGAGATGAAAATGTTATGAATGTAGGACAGTTTATTTTAGGGATGGCCATCGGTGGGGTGGTCATCGATGGTTACCATCAATGATCATCGATGGCACACAAACCATCTTTAATGAACCATCTATGATTTGCATCCCCTCGATGGTCACCTCTGGTGCTGGTATGCCGGGCTGCAGCCAATGAAAAATGTGGGCAGGGCTTAACACTTTTGGGGCGGGGGTAAGCTGTCCTGCAACTAAAAAAAAATTAATCAGCTCCTGCTCATCCATTGATGGCAGAGAACCATTGGAGAGATGTAGTAGGATTAGCAGCAACCAGGGAAAGGAGTGGGGTTAGTAGGAATAAAAGATGAGCGGGTCCAGTTCTCAGAGAACCGGACCCACCCAAACTTGCAGATCTGAGGCAATATCCGAGTCCAGCTCGAGTTTTCCCATCTTATTCTGATCTCAAAGCGAGGCAAAACGTCATCATCCCGCTGTGTCGGCTTCTCGCAGGTTTTGGGATGTATAAATGTCCCTCCCCCACCGTGATCAGTGCCATTTGCTTGCTGAGTCCTAGGCTGTCAGGGCTGTGCTTCATCCAAGAGGGGCTGCTGTGTCCATCCAGGGGTTGCTGTGTCCATCAAGGGCAGGGGCTTCTGTGTTTATCCAGGTTCTGCTGTGTACATCTCTGCTGTGTCCATCCAGGGGTTGCTGTTGCTGTGTCCATCTAGGGGCAGTGGCTGCTGTGTCCATCCAGAGGTTGTTGTGTCCATCTAGGGCAGGGGCTGCTGTGTCTATCCAGGGTCTGCTGTGTCCATCTCTGCTGTGTCCATCCAGGGGTTGCTGTTCCTGTGTCCATCCAGGGGCAGTGGCTGCTGTGTCCATCCAGGGGCTGCTGTGTCCATTCAGGGGTTGTTGTGTCCATCTAGAGCAGGGGCTGCTGTGTCAATCCAGGGGTTTCTGACTGTGTCCATCCAGGGGCAGGGGCTGCAGGGGTGTATTTGTAAAAAATATTGACATTTTTAGTGGAAACGCAGTGTATTCATAAAAAATATTGTCACACTGTAAGTGGAAAATGCAGTGTATTCATAAAAACTATTGTCACACTGTAAGTGGAAAATGCAGTGTACTCATAAAAAATATTGACACTGTTAGTGGAAACGCAGTGTATTTGTAAAAAATATTGTGACACTGTTAGTGGAAAACACAGTGTATTCATAAAAAATATTGACACTGTTAGTGGAAACACAGTGTATTCTTAAAAAATATTGTCACACTGTAAGTAGAAAATGCAGTGTATTTGTAAAAAATATTGACCCTGTTAGTGGAAATGCAGTGTATTTGTAAAAAATATTGTAACACTGTTAGTGGAAAACGCAGTGTATTTGTAAAAAATATTGTCATACTGTAAGTGGAAAACACAGTGTATTCATAAAAAATATTGACACTGTTAGTGGAAACGTAGTGTATTTGTTAAAAATATTGTGAAACTGTAAGTTGAAAACGCAGTGTAATCGTAAAAAATATTGTGAAACTGTAAGTTGAAAACGCAGTGTAATCGTAAAAAATATTGACTGTTAATGGAAACGCAGTGTATTCGAAAAAAATATTGTCACACTAAGTGGAAACGCAGTGTTTACGGAAAACTATTGTCACACTGTAAGTGGAAAATGCAGTGCATTCGTAAAAAATATTGTCACACTGTTAGTGGAAAATGCAGTGTATTCGTAAAAAATATTGTCACATAAACATATTTTCAAAAGGTGAAAATAAAGGATATGGTTTAAAAAATGGAATAAAGCTGCTAAAACTGCGTTCTCTGATCATAGTGTACCTACCCACTACCCATGGTATTCCAGAGTGTGGCTGCTCCTCCTGTAGCCCAGGTCAGAAACTTGAATCTTAGTAAATGTACCCCTTAGACTCTTCAGGGAGTCAGGGAGATTGCTACTATTTCAGGGAGTCTCCTTGGCAATCAGGGAGAGTTGGCAAGTATGGGTCACCATCAGACACACCATCTGAGATTTCAAATACTCTACGGCAGGTGCAATTTCTCCTTCTGAACATGGTTGCTGAGGTCAGTGGAAAAGTGTCTTTGGATGCAGTCACTGCCCATGACTCGCCCACGATATGCTTGTGTCTAGATAGCCACCCCATATTATCTCCTTCAAGTGGCCACCAAAATTGCATCTCTCTGTGCAATTTTGATCTGCGTCTATGAGCAGTAACCATTGGGACGCATAGTTGTGCGACATCGACATTATGTGCACAGCTGAAACAGGCCCATCAGGTTTTTATATACATATACTCAACTCTTATATTAAGTTTAACTGTCAAATTGCTGGAAGGTGTTTTTTTTATTTTTATTTAACTGTGCTATTGAAGCAGAAGAGTTAATAAGAAGACGTGGGCAGGAGAACTTGGGGCTCTTTAATTTCTTTGCAGAGGATATTCAGAGCTGTAATGATGACTTGTCATGCTTATGGAACAGACATACCACTGAAGCATGAAAGATTTCCACAGGGGGAAGACTTGCTAACCTCCAGGCAGCATGGAAGATGCATAAACAAGCGTGCTATGACTTTTATTAATCAAGAATTTTATCTAGTTATATTCAGTTAAAGCCTAGCTGCACTGACAAAAACAAATTCTCAGTGAACTGAATATAAATGTTACTTCCCACATGACTTATTACACACATTAAACACTAAGGCGATCTGTGAAGTTGCTTGCACATTTTTTAATCTGGCTAGTGAAGTGATTTCTAAACCTTAGCAGAATTTTGAGGTTAAAGTATTATAATCAATTTTATTACTTCTGTTACTTACTAGCTGAAAGGTATTCTATTTGAAAAATTTAATATTTTAATAGTTGTGCTACTTTGCAGTTAGTGAATATAAAACTCTGCTGTAGCCAACAATGTGATGGCGGTATATTTACTAAAATGAGAATTTTTAGAAGTGGAGATTTTGCCCATAGCAACCAATCAGATTCTACCTAACATTTAAGTAGCACCTTACTTACCGACTTTTTGCTCACTCCTTCCAGGAGGGAGCTGTCGGTCTTTCACAGCGGGGGGTGTAGAACAAAAGGGGGTGGGAATGGGGTGTGTCCGCTCTATCGCGACATAGTGGACCTGCCCCCTTTTCACAATGTCACGATTAACGGCAATGAGTAGCATCGGGCGAGGCCACGATGATGCGATTCAGCGATTCAGGTCCCCCCTGCTGATGGGGTTTATTGCGGAACTGTGGGGGTGGGGGGGCACCGGGGGGCCGGGAGGATTTTCGGGAGGCTCCCGGTTGAATCGGAAAGGTAGGCAAGTATGAGTAGCACCTTTAAGAAGATAATAGCTAGAATCTGATTGGTTGCTATGGGCAACAACTCCATTAGTAAATTTACCCCTTAGAATATTGCCATCCCAATCATATTCTCCCCTTCCATCATCCTCTCACCCACTCTTTTTTTTCTATACACCTTTTTTCTCTCTCCATTCTTTCTTTTCCCTCCCGCTCTTTTCTTTCTGTTTCATATTGAGGTACATCATCTAAATTATTTAGACAGGAGTGGCTCAGGCTGACTACAGTACATATTGGCTAGACCATCTTTCTTCAAATAGTATACAGAGAGACAATCAGGAGTTGGTTTAACTTATATACTGTGTCCTACTTTAAAACCTTTCAATGCTAGTTTGATTTGCATTTCATATCAGTGGCGTAAATTCATCTCAGACGCCCAGAGGCAAGTTAAAATTTGGTGCCCACGCCGGTCACAGCTGCTGACACTGTAATGTAGCAATCCACATGCAGACAGGCAATAGTTAGACGAAGGTGGCAGCTGATGGTCTGACATGGAGCTCTCCACTAGTGTATGGTGGCTTCTCAGGTGCCGGGAAGGGGTACCATGTAATGGGCAGCCGTGACGGTACACTCTGGGTACATACGTAGTAACAGCCCTAAGTGGGGTGAATATGTTGTGGACAATGGAGGAGGTGCCCCCTTCAGAGCTGGAGCCCGGCGGCAGGCGCCTCCATTGTCTCCCATAGTTCAGCCCCTGGTTCATATAGCCAACATATTATCACGTTTCCTTTCTTCTTTTACCAAAACCAACTTTTCTTTTCACAGTTACCAGTAGGAGGTATGATTGGTTCCAGACTCAGACTGGGCCACCGGGAATCGGTGAAATCATTGGTGGGCCCCAGTGATTTGTAGCCTTGCCATCTATAGCGGTAGGGTATGGCCTATGGCACCATTTGTTCATAGGAGGTAGAGTGCAGCTGCTTGTCAGGCAGTCATCTAGGCAGTAACTGACCTGGCTAGCCAGCAGCTACTCACAGGAGACCAAAACCCTGAATGCAGTGAGTCAGACTTATGCTGGCCATACACTAGCGTGATTTCGGGCCAAGTGCCTGATTTGTGACGCGTTGCATGATGAATCATGTGGAAATTGTGTAGTTATTAAGGTAGGATACGATCTGATGCGCGCTTCCGCAGCTCTTAAAACGTATCGTTTGATCAGATGTGCAGCCCATCATATCTATCTTGATTGTATGCTGATCGTGCCGGGTATTTGTGCATGCAATGCATCGTGCATCTGAGCGGCGTCATTTGTTAAAAAAAAAGACTGATGCACGCACAGGGAGATCCGTGATGCATGCATCTGTCTTTAATAAAATAAACACAGATGCAGGGATTGTTCAGTGAGAAAAAAAACTGCATGCCCCCTCTCCAAAGAGCAACCAGCCCTGGGCTTTTAGTGACCCAGTGCTGGTTGAGCAACATACGGGGGACAAACAACATAGGAGTCCCCTGTATGTCAGCACAACCAGCACTGGGCTAGTCAGAACCAGCCCTGTTTGCCAAAATATGGGGAACAAATGACATAGGGGTCCCCCGTATTTTGCGCAACCAGGACTGGGCTCTGATCTAGTGCAGGTTGTGTAAATACCGGGGGAAAAAATGCATAGGGTCCTCCTGTATTTTCCAAAACCAGCACCAGACTTATTCTAGCAGAGGCTGATGCCACAGCCAGGGGAGCCTTTTCTCTGGGCCCCCCATCCGAAGCATCAAATTTGACCGCTAGTCAGCTCAGGCTGGGATCCCTGGGAAGCTCCAGGGCACTCCAGGCCCAGGCTGATAGCCCAAGGCTATCTCCGGCACCCCTGAGTGGTGGGTGCTGGGTTGATAGTGTATAAGTGTACTGTAAAAAAAGAAGTTAAAGCATTGTCTTTAAGAGTAGAACTGCAGGTTTCAGCAAGCCTCCCCTGCATGCTGATACTTGGAGAACCACAAGTACCAGCATGCAGGGCATTAAGGGCCCGCTGGTACCTGTAGTTTACCTGTAAAGACATTTTTAAATAAACAATACACATACACTGTGACAGTACAGTTTTAATACATACATACATACATACTCACACATACTCACCTACATTACCTGGACTGGTCCTTTTCTCCCTGTAGGCATCCTTGGTCTTGGTACTATAAAACAAAAAAATCCGAGCCATGCATTAGGTACCAACCACAAAGGTTGATACATCCCGAATGAAGAGCTCAAACATGCATTACCCTTTGTAGTGCTGTGTCTGAGCGTTCATTGGCTGAGAGGTCAGCCCCTGCCTCTCTCAGCCAATGAACGGCTCCCACCATTGACTACAATGGTGGGAACCGTTCATTGGCTGAGAGGCAGAAGGCTCGCCTCTTTCAGTCAATGAACACTCAACGGCGGGGTTTCTATGGTGATATCCAACTGCTAAGCTCTCAATTAGGAAGTACCATTATTATAGAACGGTACTTAAGTACAAGGGTCCGCGCCTTTTGTTTTTTTATTTTGCCAAGTTTGGGGATGCCTACTTTGGACTGAAGAGGACCCGAACTTCGCATAGGATACAGTGAGTATGGATATTTTTCCACAGGTACCCTATGGACAATCTACTGGAGTAGAAGACCTATGGCTACAGGGAAACATAGGTGATTATGTGTACATGTGTATGTAAATGTGTGTGTACATGTGTGAGTGCATGTATGTTTAATAAACTTATACTTTTTATGGTGTGTGTCCTGTGTTTATTTTAATATTGCTTTTGCAGTGGAACTACAAGTACCAGCAGGCTCGTAATGCCCAGAACACTGGTACTTGTTTCTCTCCAAGTACCAGCATGCGGAGAAGGGCTCCCCTGGCTGTGGCATCAGCCCCCTGCTAGAAAAAGTCTGATGCTGGTTCTGGAAAATACAGGGGGACCCTAAACATTTTTTCCTCCTGTATTTCCAGAACCAGGACTGGAGCAGAGCCCAGTGCTGGTTGCGCAGAATACAGGGGACCACAGACTTCTCCCACTAAAATATATATATATATATATATATATATGAATAAAATTTAAAAAAAATATATATATATATATATAAGGAAGAGAGAATAGGCACTCACCATTCAGTAGAAGGAATCTTTAATAACTCACATATATAGCATGATGAAATCGACGTTTCGGTCCTACCAGGACCTTTGTCAAGACAGAGACAATCGCCACAAAGCTACCACCAACAGCTTTGTGGCGATTGTCTCTGTCTTGACAAAGGTCCTGGTAGGACCGAAATGTCGATTTCATCATGCTATATATGTGAGTTATTAAAGATTCCTTCTACTGAATGGTGAGTGCCTATTCTCTCTTCCTTATGCTTTGGACTTTGCTGTCTCTAAATAGAGCACCCCACATGGTGAACTTGATGCTATGAGTGCAGCTCATTGGATTAATTGTATATATATATATATATATATATATATATATATATATATATATATATATATGCTGCCAGGGGGTGTTAGCCAGCAGGGAATGGAGTAGGAGGAGTCATGCAGCAGTGTGGAAAAGCTGACTCCACAAAAGGAGCAGTTTTTCTGAATTGATACTTTTGTTACAGAGTCATGATGAATGCTTCCACAACATCTTTTAAACTTGCAGTGAGTTTAAAACATAATTATCAGTAGTGATAATTACAGATATGTCATGATGAATAGGCACCGATATCTTATTGTCAGGTAATATTATATGTGCATACCCACTTAAGGTGCTTAAGGTGCAATTTCGTATACAATTTCCCTTGAAAATTCTTCCCTTGAAATTCTTTACGATGTGTGCCAACAAATGGTACAATTGTACAAACGAGTATATAATTAGATGTGTCGTAAAACAATTGCAAATCATTTACAATACATCGTATGCAGCAAACAACCTCACAATGCATCTGCTAGAATCTCAATAGGGGAGGGCTTATCTATGGGGTATAAAAGGCAGCATCCATTTTAGATATGGGCACACTCTGCACTGGGCCTGTTCAGACCCGGACGCTATTTGCGAACGGTCATTCCAAAAAAGGGGCCGGCTATTTAAATTGAGCACTCGCTCTTTGCGGTTTGTTGACGCCTCTATGTCTGAGCGAGCGAATGAAAAATTCACTCGCTATTTTGTAAAGACGCCCCTTTGCCGTTCGCATCACACGTCATCTCCGGTATTTATTAGATTAATCGGGAACATCGAAAGGCATGTGAACTGCTCGCAGTGCTTGTGGTAGCTTTTTCCTACCGCTATCACTGCGAGCAGTTCATGCTAAAAGACAACCAAGTGACGTGGTCGATGACGCTCCTTCACTAATTATGCACTCCCATTAAACGCCCTTTTGACCGTTAGGCACGCCTGCATTCAAATTGAAAAGGCCAAGAAGCCATGGCACAAGTCCAGATTGAGGCCCCGGCATTCCCCAATCTGCCCTTGCACCATGCGTTTAGTGACCCTGTCCAAGCCACGTCATCTGCACCATATACCATGCAGTAGCTATTGGGAGAGTTAAAACTTGTTGATATTTTAAATCTACTATAATTTAAAAAATTAAAAAATTGGGGTGGCTCTTCATCCTCCTCCAACATTGCTCTGTAAAGAACCTCAAAGGATGTGTAGTGGTTGGTGAGTTCGGGAGTAAGTTAAGTGGAATGGGGTGTAGGGTGTGTTGGGGTTGGCCCTAGTTGTGTGGCCTGGTAGATAGGTGGTGGGTAGGAATGGGATGTGGATGACCCACACCGTGGCTGCACCATTGTCAGGGGCAGAGGCACATCAGTCAGCCTTGTTGTGGTGCTCAGCTGTTTCAATCTCCCCTGGATCACTGTCTCATAAATGATCCTCTGGGCGTGGATTTGTTGGCATTCATCCATTTCCCAGAGTCTACTGGCTATATGAGTAACCAGGTGATCAAACATGTCCGGGGACTTTTGTAGGGCCTGCTCAACTTGTTTAAGGAGTGGATCTGGCTGTGCCTGGGTATTGTGCTGATATCTACTCCTACTTGAAGCAGGCTGAGTAAATTCGGCCTCGCTCATGCTTCGGGTGGCCATTTGCGGACTAGTGGTGAGGTCAATGGGTCTCATTCAGACCCGTTAGCAAGCACCGATGTGCTCGTAACCGGGTCGATAGTTAGCCCTGTGCACGTGCAGCGACCGCACTGCGCGTGAGCAAGCCCCGGAGTGAGAGAGAAACTCTCTCGCTCCGTAGCTCTCTGCAAAAGGGGCGGCTGTCGATGTTGATCAACAGCTTGTTCTGTTTTGTAAGCGGGCAGGGGGGTGGTTTCCAAAATGGAGGCGTTCCTTAATGAACGTCTACCGTTTTGTGGGCAGCCACACTTACATCAACAGTGATGTCAGTGGGGAGTTTCCTGCTCTTTCAGAGCAGGAAGCTCCCTGGGGCTTGCGGCTGCCGAGACCCAACCTTAGGGTCTCGTCGCAAGCCCCGATGGTCGCGATGGTGTTCACCATCGCGACCATCAACCTGGTCGGTCGTTAAGCTGTGGGTGGTAACCCACAGCCTACCTAACGACCAGGAGGCCGCACTTCAAAAATGAAGCGGCCACCCTCATTCAGAAAGAGCGCTTGCTTCTTGCGAGTCTGGAATTGTAGACTGTTGGAGGAGAGACAAGATTAATGTTAATAACATGTTTTGTCTTATTTTTTATTTTTCTTTATTCTAGTTCCCAACAAGAGTGGAGGAGTGGCAGACCATTGCTGAGGAATTTGAATGTAGGTGGAATTTCTCCAACTGCGGTGAAGCCATTGATGGCAAACATATCTGCATTAACCCACCTGCCAACAGCGGATCCTTTTATTATAATTATAATGGTGCTTTTTAGTATAGTGCTCATGGCAGTGGTGAACGCCACTTATGAGTTTATTTTTGTTCATGTAGGCAAAAATGGCCATGCTTCTGAAGGAGGGTCATTTAAACAAACCCTCTTCTATGAGAGACTTAACACCAACTGTCTGAATTTGCCAACTACAGCGGCAACAAAGCATGGCCTAAACTATGTTTTTGTTGCTGACGAGGCGTTTGCTCTTCATGAACACCTGCTAAAGCCATATGCACAAAGGGGCCTGACTAAAGAAAAGCACATCTTCAACTACCATCTATCCAGGGCACAGAGGATAGTGGAAAACGCCTTTGGCTTTCTCTACAACCGGTTCCGAATTTTCCCTGCGGCTATCATCTTCGTGTGGACAAAATAGATTCAGTCGTCTTGACCTGCTGTGTCCTCCACAATTTCCTCCTCAAAACTTTGTCTACACAACAGTGGACAGTAGACACAGCTATGGCAGACGACCCGGACCATCCATAGGATACATTGCAAATACCTTCTGTGGCCCCATCTGTAGTTTTGGAGTCAACAGGGGCTGCGCAGGCTAAAGAGGTCAGGGAGCAAAACCTGACCTACTTTACTGGAGTGGGGGCAGTATCATGGCACCATAGCAGGAGTACTGTATGCGCTAAAGTACAGTAATATGGACAATTGTGGACTAGAGAACTTTTAAAAAACATTTGGTATGCTGTGTATGCAATATGTATGTACTTACTACATCCAAAGAGGATGGTTGTTCTATTTCAGCAGGGTCCTCTTGCTGTTCCTCAGGGACACTCTCGAACATGAGCGCTTGTGAAGCTCTCTGCAGCTCCTATTCGTGCAGGAACTTGAGGAGGTCGAAGTACCACAAGGTACTGGTATATACCTCATCTGCCCCTGCTCCAGATGCCCGCAACTCTGCTGTTTTTTACTTTCTTTGACGTACACCGTACGTAAATTCTGGATTTTAGCTTTCACCCACTTCGGGGAAGCCTCATCGTGGAATGGCTTGCTGAAAGTTATGAGCTCTTCAATTGCAGCAGCTCTCTTGTATTTATTGCTGTTGTCGGGCCCCTTTATGAACCACAGTCATTCATGGGCGTGATAGTGCTTGAGAAAATCAGTGACAAATTGGCGTTCTCTTGCACTGGTCATTTCTGTGGGAAAAAAGAAGAAAAAATGTTTTTAAAATGTGAAAGTTTTAATGTTTTACCAGTTGAATTATTTTAACTGTTGGGGGACAACTTGCATTGTGCTACACTGTCATAACATTGGCTGGGGCAGTGGGTACATTGTGGGTGCAGTGGATAATAACCATTATCTACATGTCCCAGCAAGCCTGCCTCGACTTGCAGTCATTTGTGGAACAAATATTGCCAACATGCCCGGACACCTGTAGTGTCACTGTAAAGAAAATATAAAAATAATGACAGTCCTTTATCAGAAAAAAAAACATACTCTGCAAGCCCTTGGATTGAATCCTCTTGGGTCCATGTATAAAAATCAAAAAAAATCAAACCGTGGGCACAAGTCTCTCAGCCAAACAGCACTTCTCAATTGACTTCAATGGGAATGACTGCTAGTGATCCGGTCATTTCGCATTCGGCAATGTATTATACCATGTACAGTGCATGTCAAGTTGGGCTCGGGTTTGCATTTTTTTTATTTTCTAAAGACTTATGGACTTCTACATGGACCCAAACAATTCAATCCAAAGAGTTGATAGGGATTTTTAGTTTTTTATTTAATAAAGGATTTCTACCTAATTTATTCGAGTCCTATCATTATTTTAATATTTCTTTACAGTGTAGCATTATTTGCTTTTTTGACATCACTGGAACTCTTTAGCCAAGTCCTCAATTTGATCGTCTAGTCTAGGTTACCACACATAGCTCCTTGACAGATTCTTAACTTTCAAAACTAATATACAAATTGGTATTGCGCTTAATATAAAACCAATACATTTGCAGTGGCAGACTAATATAGTAATCAAGACACAGTTTAACATAAACTAATATTAAATCTGTAAATTCTTTTCAATGCAATTCATCAAATATGTTCACATTTCAAATGTTTAAATATAATGTAATAATAGTATCCATTACAAAAAAAAGTAAAAAAAATCACCTAATTTGTATATTAGTTTTGGTCTTTTTCTAGTATGAGCCTAGACAAGCTCTTAAATGTATCTGCAGCTGTTGTTACAAGTGCATTTTCTTATTAAATTGTTACGAGCGCCGGGATTGTGGGGGAAATTTTTATTATTTTTCTCTCTAATTTTTTGTGATTAGATTCTTAAATTTAACAGTTCCCAAGTGGACTTCATGAATTTTTTACTTAGTTACACTGAGCCGGCAGTCACTACGATCCACCTGTGCTCAGGTGGATTCCCCCTCACATGCATTTTTTACTTGGAAGATTGGGATATAGAAAATAAATTTAATCTCCAAACTTGGACCAGCCTTGAGGACTAAGCCAAAAGCTTGAACTCTAAATTTGCAATGGGACCAGTAAAGGATAGTTGCAGGGCTGAACTGGCCAAATGGCAGGTCCGGCATGCTATGGCATGGGGGTACCTGTGGTTCTCCTCTCTGGCAACCATTTAAATTGGATATGACAGGAACAGCAGAGATCTTTAGTGTGCTAGTAAAGAACAATAGTAATTCTATTAATTACACAATATTTATTAACCCCACACCCATCACCAAAGTGCTGTGGGGAATATCCTCTAATGCTATCAGCGTGGGACTGGTTCTTCCTACTGGATGGCACTTTTTTTGTGGACCCCACATCCCTAGGGATTCCAGCCCCAGGCTGAATGGCCTAGGGATCTTTGGCACTATGGTGGGGAAGACCCCATGCTGCACATTCCCCCTACTTTAGTGTCACCAGCCTTGACACAAATCCTAGTACTGGTTAGCAGAAATTTGGGGTGACCCCCATGCTCTTTGTCCTCCAAAGTCTCCACTTTCAACCTAAACTTAAAGGCCTAATGCTGGTTATGACTTTGTGAGGGGGAATCCACCTGAGAACAGGTGGATCGTAGTGACCGCGGGCTCAGGATGCTGTAGGGATGCAGCGCAGGAGTGCACTCCTACCAACAAATACCCTCATGGTGGCAAATGGTTCAGGTGCACGCACTGTGCATCTGAGTAGAAGAGACATCAGACAGCTGAAGTTCTATAAAGAGATTTAACCTCAGAAGATGAGCAGGAAGAGTTAAAGAGAGTGCACAGATAGATGAAGGGTGTGTGTAGTGTTGTATGGTCGGTGTGCTGATGCAGGAAGGAGCTGAGAAGGAGAGGAGCAATGGAGTGACTGATGGGGAGTTTAGTCATGTTTAAATTGTACAGCCAGAGCAGCCATTTGTTGAAAAAGTGTGGAGATGCTGTTTCAGGAGGAGACAGACCCACAGAGCAGATCAGAAGAAAGTAGCTATTTATACACTGTTCAGCAATTTGGTTGCGGAGATGAGAAACCAGTTTAGAGAGAACCAATGTGTTGATTGTGAGCCCCTGTGACTAATTAAAGACCAATTTGGAAGTAGCGGTTATTTTTCAAGTGTGATCAAATTTGCATAGAGAATAGCAAGTACCTTTTCAAAAGGCAGCTACTACAGGGCCTATCAAGCTGAACAACAGCTCTAGTAGGGCAAGTGATAAGAGACCAAATTGGTGCTGAGACCTGTAGTGACTCAGACAAACTTCAGTGTTCCAGTGTAAGCTATATCCACCTTCAGGGGGGGAGCCCAGCCTCCTATGAGTCTTGCTCTAGATTAGATAAAACCATTGCCCGTTATATGTACAAACACAAGCTGACATTCTGTTGGAGAGACTTTGTTTTAAAGTTTGAATTAATCAGTGTTATAGCACACACTTTAAGGACCCCAGCTTGTGCTCACAAAAACCCAAATGCATTTTCGGGTATGCCAATATTCAAGCCCTCCAGGGGAAACAACCTCTTCAACAGTGTTCTGGACATTTTAGTTAATTGCTAAAATAATCAGAGTAATCATTTAAGGTGCAAAATCAGTGTCAAATGCACTCTGTGTTAAATCTGAAAGTAAATTGCTGTTAGATATATCATGTGTAGTTAGGTTAGATACTGTATTTGGTAATGTACAATATTTAGTTAAGTTATGAGGTATAACATTAGTATACCTGATCCTAGTTGAATTGTACATTAGTTTAGAGAATCATAGTTTTAAGTAGCTCACTATACTAATAAAGTGCCATTATTGTGATTGTCACAAATCTGTGTTGTTTGTACTTTATGCCAAATTCACATTACCTTACCCTAAGTAATGTTTAAAGCCAAACGACTCACCTTAGCATTTATGGTGCTGTTCTTTTTAATAAATAGTGATTTAGTTTGGTGCAAATTCTGGTTCGATCAATTTCTGTCTATGGGCTCTATTTATTAACATTATTTTGACTAAAATAAAGTGAAAAAGGGTGTGAAAGAAAAAGGATGTTTTCACACCCATTTCACATTATTTTAGTATCACCTATAGTTATTGCAGGGAAATTGGAGTAGAATTTGTAAAATTCTACTCCAAGCCCTAATTATCACTTATTTTTAGTAATCAGATCGCATTTCCCATAATTGTAATGGGAAATGTGATCTGGCCAAAGTTACTAACAATAAATTGTATTAAAAATATCGGGGAAAGCCCTGTGATAACAACGCCACCTGGAGGTGGCGTTATCCAGGGTCTCCCCCGGTTACCGGACTCCTGCCTTGCTCTAACAGGGAGAGCAGAGCTGGGAGTCGGTCCCAGTAATCCGCTGTGTGGTCTAGCAAGCTGATCACTGCAAAAAAAAAAAATTGGTAAAAAAAAAAATGTACTTACCTGACTCCAGGGACCGGTGATCAGGGCTTCGGGTGATGTCCTCCCTCCTGTCAGCTGGTCTCCCATAGTGTACTGCTGCCCGGTCATCAGGTGATTGGGTCCCATGTGCAGTATGGGAGATCACCTGACCGGAGGCACGGAGAACATCACCGGAGGCCCGGATCATGCAGGTAAATGTAATTAAGGGAGGGGGGGTCACGGGGGGAGGCAGGGTCGTGGGGGGGCCGCGATCGTGGGGGGTGGGGCTAAGTGCCAGGTACGGGGGATAGCAGCGGCGGCCGGTCAGCGCATGCGCGGGCACTTTGTCGCGTTATTTTTTGCGAAAATACCGTGATGAGGCTCTGAAGGGGATTCGCAGGGACAGAGCTTTATCGCAAGCTCTGTCCCTGCAAGGGATTTGTAGTAAATCCCTGTGATATTGCCTGAATTCACAATGTGAATTCAGTCATTAATATCACACTACAATCTGCATTCAATATGCGGATTGTAGTAAATAGAGCCCTATGGGAGAAAAATCCTTGCCTCTCTGCTGTGGTGTGAAAGTAAAGAGAATGCTGTTTCCAGATGCTAACTGAAGGTACCATCAGGGCCTGTGATAATCCATATACCACAACATCGTAAGCAAACAAATCTTATTCAGGTATCACACAATTACTAATGGCTTTTAGTTCAAATGATTTTGCAAAATGTCCACAATGTATTTAAAGCTTTTGTTTGCAAGCTTAACAGGCATTAACAAACTTATCAAAAGTGTGTAAGCTTTGTCATCCATTACTCTAAATAATACCACAACCTTTTGATCCATTGTTAGTTTGGCAGTACAATTCTAGTTTCTCTAAATAAGTGGCTCAGACCTTATTATCATTATTACAATTCAAAATGTTGGCAATGCATATTGACATGACTGTATCCGGACTGTGTTGTCTTAGATGAAGCAAGGTACTGTAATACTCATGTGGCCTTAATAACTGACAGAACTGCTACCAGAAAGGCTCTGCACACCGCTGTACCAGTGATCGCTTTGTGCTGCAGCAACTGACATTTACATCCTCTGTAAGCGATGTACACAGCTCAGTTTAATCTTTATAATAAGTGTTACATTCATGCATTTGTGTGAAGGCAAGTAATAACACTTGTGCTGTTCAGTGTACTTTACTCAAACATGACAAATAAGAACATAAATGCATAAGAGCATATCAAAATGCCCAGCAACAGACGTAACAAGTACAGCATAAACATCCTCCAAACAACCTGCAATAAAAATATATCTTAAAATCTACAATGGGGGGCAAGGGATACATCACTGCCTCTCTCCCAAATTTTTTGCTATGATTGTATCTTATGCCCCAGCATGCACCAATAAAAATCCTTCTACCTACGGCTTTAAGATTGTTTTTTTGCCATGATTATTTTGAAATGTGCCAGAGGCTCCTAAATTTTATATAACTGAATCCTGATTTGTCTTGGTCTCTAGAGCTTACAAACTAATGGTTAGCGTCTTGGACACAGGGGAGTAAATTGAATTGATGAATTGTTTATACTCTATTTATTTTCACCTTCATATTCCCCAAGTAGCCTTCATTATATGAGAAATGAGACTGGTAAATTTGAAACCACATCTGCAACGGTCTTGACAATCCTATCAATGGACAATTCAGTATGAGAAGACATTATTGACACAAGACATGACCCCAGGGGACTTGCTTGAAGAAGGAAATGTAAAGCGCATTTATAATTTAGACTTACTTTTCTATCAAGAAACCTTTTCAGTTGGTCTAGAGAAGTTGCTTAGCAACCTCTATTGCAGGAAAACATCATCCATGCAGCAACATAAATATGAAAATTACAGAGACTGTGTAACTGACAAAAAAAAAGATATTGAATAGTAAAAGTATCAACGTGCATACAAATGCAGTAACAAGATGTAGCTCTGTATAAGCGACAAATACAGTAAGGTTATGTTCTCATGTGACAACATAAAGGAATCCATGGATTTGTTTAAAGGAAAAGTTCCTTATGCTTGAATGGATCCTTACTAGCAGTGAGCTCATTATTCCTCTGCTGATTCAACTGTATGCATGACAAATGTGCATTTTTCCCCCTAGCTTACAAACCTTTAAATGAGAGCACATAGATGAAGTGTTATGTCAAATTCCTTCCAATGAGCCATTTCACCATGAGATAATTGTTATTTTCCCTTATTTTCCTTCTGCAATAATCAAAGCTAAAATGGAATACATATGATTGACTGGTGGAAGAAGCCTAACCCTCCCCCTCTCCCCCCCTAAAACCCTAACCCTCCCCTGGTGGTGCCTAACCCTAAACTCCCCCCCCAGTTGTGCCTAACCCTAACCTCCCCCCTGGTGGTGCCTAAACCTAAGCCCCACCTAACCGCACTCTAAACCTAACCCTCCTCGTGTGGTGCCTAACCTTATCCTCCACAAGGTGGTGCCTAACCCTAACCCCCCCTCTCCGCAGCCTGACCTGGACCCTCCTTGGTTGTGCCTAACCCTAACCCACCCCGGGAGATCCCTAATCCTAATCCCCCATCCCCGGCCTAACCGTAACCCTAACCTGCATACTTACCATCGGGATGCCAGCGGTCGGGATGCTGACGTCGGTATCTTCATCTCTTTAGGATGGTGGCTTCGGCATTCTGATGGGCGTTTGGATTCAGCATCAGTATATTGACGTCCGGCATCCCGTCCGGCGGCATCCTGACCGCAACCCGCTGAAACATAGTATATGATTTACAGTATAATAACCGTTTTTAAATAAAAATTATATTTAGCTATTAAAATTGATAGACTAATGTAAAATGGAAGCTCAGGTACAAGCACCATGTTTGTTGGGCTTATTGCGAAGTAAAAGATATTTGGCCTAATTCAGAGATGGAAACTCTTTTGCAGAGCATCTGCATCTTTGGACGCAGATGCTGTGCAAAAATATGCTAATGCTTGCAGGCAGCGTGTGAAGAAAAAAGATGCCTCCTGCCGACATCTGAAGACAGAGAACTCAAACAACAACGCGACCATCAACCTAAACTTACTAGAATGGCCAATTAATCTGCATCGGAAGATTCATACACTGGCCTCTGCACTCCTAGAAAACAGGGCTCACATTCCCCCATATTTTGGAAATGCAGGTAAGAGTGTAACCCTCCCTTCGTGCTTAAAGAGGATCACTAAATATTTAACTAAAATTGTGCCTCCACCTAAGCTACTTTTATGAGGGCCAGCCTAGGTATGCCCTATCAGTTATATTATGATGAATTTCAATACATTTAGTTTAAGGTACATTGCTGTAATGTGCAATTAACCAAACACATGCTTTTTTATGTCTCTGCAGATTCCTGACACCAACGTCCTCCAGATTCCTAAAAGTAAGTATTTCACAAACTCCAATCTCTTAATAAAACTTAAATCTTTAGTTAATGGTTATACTATACATTATTGTATCAACATTCTGGATACACAATATTATATTTTACCAGATTCTGCTTTGAATACATAACAAGGCACCTCTTATGAAATACTACTAGTAGTGATAACTGTTCTTTTGGGGCAATAAACCCTCAGTCTCTACAGTTAATAGTCTTTTTTTAGCAGGAAAAAGTCTGTTGACATTTACAAAGTTCCTTAGCTGGATTTCGACTACACTGTATAGTATTTAAATGATATAAGTCACTGTCTCTTCACTAAAGGGTGTATTCCTTCCCTTTACTATTACACATGTATTACAGTCATTTTATCTTACATTTGGATGCAGTGGCGTAAGTTCATCTCGAATGCATGGAGGCAAGTTAAAATTTGGTGCCCCCCCCGGTCACAGCTGCTGACACTGTAATGTAGCAATCCACATGCAGACAGGCAATAGTTAGACGAAGGTGGCAGCTGATGGTGTGACATGGAGCTCTGCACTAGTGTATGGTGGCTTCTCAGGAACCGGGAAGGGGTGCCATGTAATGTGCAGCCGTGACGGTACACTCTGGGTACATACGTAGTAACAGCCCTAAGTGGGGTGAATATGTTGTGGACAATGGAGGAGGTGCCCCCTTCAGAGCTGAAGCCCGGCGGCAGGCGCCTCCATTGTCTCCCATAGTTCTGCCCCTGTTTGGATGTACAGCACATACAGGTCTTCCTTTGAATAAAAGCCAGTGCTTCAAGTTCTAGGCTAAATTGAACTGGAATCCCTCCAAGTTAAGCTTATGACAGGAATCCTGTCAATATTAGTCTGTTTTTACTAAATGTATCCAAATGACTTAGAAATATTACATTGTTGCTATTCTGTCTTTGGCACACCGAAGTGGATACTTTTGCGACAGTCAGATGAACTCTGTATGAAAGCTTTTCTAAGCTAGGAATCCTCCCCCGACTTCCTCAGATGTTAATTGAAGTAATCCTACAGCTTTCAGCCTCAGTATATAGTATATCTTTATCCATATGCTGTAGGCAAATCCTTTATAATGGGCTATAGCCTACTATTAAATATATGGCTAGTTATTCTGCCATGTGTGTGTTGCTGCTGCGGGTGCAGTGTAAACTGATTACTCACAATGATCAGGCACTGTATTGATTGAAACTCACCTGCTTATAATGGCCCTCAGTTGAGTGATACCAGCCTCTAACCACCTGTTATTGCCATCCTGACTGGCTATGCTTCAGGGATAGCTATAAGAAGCGACGCAGCCGCCCCCGCTGCTATTGCTTAGAAGGGTGGTGCCTGTCTTCTCTGAGATACAATAGTACGGGGTGGGGGACGGAGCTTCCAGGACAGCCCACTGATGACACAGCTTCCTGCCTGCATCTAGCTTCAGGATTACCTGATGGCCACCGGAGCATCAGCTGAATATCGCTGCTCTGCTATCCTACACAGCACAGGGTATATGCCCAGACTGGCTTCAGCAGCAGGAACTCCCGGCTGCTGCCACTATTAGTGCTAATGATATGCAGCGCCAGAGAATCCCATTGTGAATGCGCATGGGGGAATTGCAGTCTGGCCCCCAGCGCTCTCGCAGCTGCTTATATAGCCCTATCTAGCGCCGCATGACCCCCTACTTACCCACCCGTGGCACAAGTACCTCTCACTCTATCTATGGATATATTATCCATTAGCTCGTGCCCTTTCTTGCACTTTCTAAGATGGTCTCGTGCTGATGCAACTGGATTTTTCCACAGACCCTATGTTTACAATACATGGCACAGTACATACATATTACACCAATAAATATGATATATGACACCTGTAGTATATAACTTCTCCAAAAAGGCTACCTCAAATACTCTGAACCACTATTTATATATATATATATATATATATATATATATATGAGGGGAAATGCCCAACAATTTAGCCATATATCTATATGGCTACATTCTCCCCCTGGTGATCTCAATCAAGATTCTCTTCATAGATCACGACACTAACTTTTATATACATATATGGTTATCCCCTACTACTATTCCATTATTTCTGCCTTCCAAATACCCGAAATAGGGCCAAGTAAATATGACATTGAGGTTCACTATCCTAGGGGTATGCCTTCGTTCCACCAACTGGTCAAAAGTAAATGTTAATGGGGCCCTAACAGTCGCCTGGGCCTCTCTTGAATTTCTTCCCTTTCTATAGAAGAAAGGTTCTCTTCCTGACTATTTTCATCATTCCCATCTGACATTTCATTAATAATATAATCAACTTCTTCATATTTAGTTCCAGATTGTCTTTCATCATCTTTCCCTTGAACCTCGGATCCAGGTATGTATGAATCTTCGTCCAAGTTATCTTTGTAAAAATACCCTGGTCTTCCCTACCTTCTTCCATTTCCCCCTCATCCACTATAGATTTGTTGACAGCTTTTCCTTTGATAGGTACTAGTGACTTCCCTGACTGAATACAGGCGGAGGATTTATCTTCATCAACATATGCGTCCATTCGGACATCCTGCCTTATAGGGCGAATATGCTGCCTGTGATAAGTAAGCACTGCATCTTTTCCATTTTCAGGCTTAAGTCTGTAAACAGGCAAATCAGGGATTTTTTCTATCACCACATATGGATTTTATCTCCATCAATTGGCTACCTTGAATTTCTTTTGCTACCCTAACTGTCTAAGCAGAACAATTTTTTGTACAATTATAGGCATGCACTAGCCTATTAATATACTGTTTCCATTTATATTTGTCTAAGGGGTTTAAAGTCCCTAACATGTTTAACAGGGTTCAATTGAACCTCTCGGTTGCGGGTCACCTTGTGTATGGTATGGTGTAGTTCTTGATTTGGTGATGCCACAGATAGTACATGCTTTTTTATCAAATTAATTTTGAAGTCCCTTCTCTAGTCAGAGTGCAGCCTATTAGGTAGCCCATAGTGTATGAAGAATTTGTCCCACAGTGTTCTGGCTACAGTGGATGCCCTTTGGTTGGGAGTGACATATGCTTGGGCATATCGAGTGAAGTGATCTACTACAATTAACAAATTACATTTCTTGTTTAGCTCAACTTCCAGTGTCAAATAGTCTATGCATACCAGATCCAAAGGACCATTACTCTGAATAGTGATTAAGGGGGCCACTCGTGATGGTAAAGATTTACGTACAATGCAATTTCCACAAGTTCGGGTTCTCATTCCAGGCCAATAGAACGAGTCAGTTATTAACCCTAGGGTTTTTTCAAACCCTAAATGCCTGTGATTATCATGTAAAGCTTGCATGATTAATGGTCACATATTCTTGGGCAATACTATCTGGGGCTTTCCTCTATCATCCATTGTTGGAGCATCTCTATATAATAACCCTCTTTTAGCAAACAAATGTTTTTTTTGTCTGAGAACAATTGCATTTCCTGTGACTTCAATTGAGAAAGTGGAACAGTCGAATTATGGGCCATCTGAGATAAGATGTATCCTGTTGCTGGGTGTGGATCTTCATCCCAGAAGGGGACCAGGAAGAATACTAGTAGTAGTTCAAAAATACAATTGATTGTTAAACAATCTTTTGCAATGGGGAGCAAGCATGACAGCAGTCAATCAGTTGCACAGCGGTTCAGTAACGCCATAAGAAGTGAGAAGTGCAGAAATGAGTGGAACTTTTGGAAACCACATGCAGTCTTGCCAGGAAGAGCATAGAATATGGAAGTTGTAATTCATGGAGCATTCTTTTGACAGCAATGAGGTGAGAGTGGCTCTTTTGAACATATAGGGCAAATACAGGATACACAAAAATGGTGTTACTCTCAAACATGAGTGAACTCTGCAGACGAGTCAGGCGCAGGACAGCATCATGATCTCGAAAATGTAGAATTTTATCTACTGTATGAAATAATGAGGAGGTGCACCTAGTCATGGTGGTTAAAAGGGTAGGCGATGGGCACATTCCACTGCAAAATGGAAAGGCATCTCGGGTATAGAGCAACACAAATGAGAATTTTTCTGGGGTCATACCCTTAGCTCTCTCCAGCAGTTCCACAAAACGTAAATTGTTCCTACAAAGTCGACCCTACAGATCTGACATCTATTGCTTACAGATATCAATCTGAGAGGTAAGGCCTGACATTTGCCCTTGCATGGGGGCCATTAGATCCTCGAGTGTGGAAATGTTGTGTTTGGCCTCCCTCTCTCCTTCCCTCATTTTCTGTAAATCATGACGAATAGGAGAAATATCCACTTACACCTCTCCAAGTGGACAAGTACAGTAACTGTAATACTTGTTGGAGTCTAGGATCTGGATACTCCTCCTCCGAGGTGGCTAGAGGCAGGGAAACAGAGTCTTATCTGCCAGTAGGTGTCTCTGTAGGAGGACTAGTAGTAGAATGCTTGGCATACTTTTTAAATTTAGAGGCTGCAGCAATTTGCATAACCGGATTTAGGTCCAATAAAAGTAAATTCAAACAGAGGATACATTTGGGAACAAAGCACAGTTGATCATAGCTATAAACAGAGAATCTCATCTGCTCAGGCTCCTTAAACCTCTCCCTAATGATTAGTCTATGGATGTTGTTCTGTTAACCAATAGACAGCAATTTGCACTGTTAACTAATCACAGGCTGCTACCTATTGATTATTATGTCAGCACCCATGGACTGATCACAAGATGAAGCGTTAGACTGACAGAGCTGAGTAACTGAGCAATGGTGAGATGTGTAATATTGATCACTAGAAGATAAACTATGTACCACTTTACATGTGGCAGCTGTGTACCACTGGCAGAACAGTAGAGATCATGTGTTAGCGCATATTACTGGGCACATTACTGCTACTGCTGAGAATGATACATTTGCATATCCTACAATTAGGTACTATATAACATTATGTAGCATATACAGTATTTTCCACTATAGTGTATATTACAATATTTTAAAGTGAGACTACATTGTATGTTATCTACTCTACTGAACTTCATATTCAACTACCTTCACTGCCTTTGATGTTACTGGAGGTAATGTATGTTTATTTCACTTTTCCGTAGCTCCATACATTGTACTGTTATCCAATCAGTGTGCTATTTGTCATTAGTAAATTATACTGTACCTTTATATATTTTTCTATTTAACATAGCTTTCAGTATACTGTATCTCTTGTGATTTCACAGAAAAGAAAAAATGTAACTAATCTAACTAAAAATGAACAGTCGGCTTGTTTGGGTGGGTTTTATTTCTACTCTTGTATGCAACACAATAGCAGATGTAGTTAATGTCTATTGCCTGGCTCTTTTCCAGCATTTAGCATTAAAAAAATTAATGTCAGTGCTCAGAATCCTATCTCTTCTGCATAAAAAAGAGCTCATGAGAAGTACAGATGGGATGAAGGGCTTTCAGATAATTCACACTCGGTACTGTGCTGGGAAACAGAAGGCTCTTTCAGATTCTGGAGTTTGCAGACATTGTGTGCCCATGGAAATTCATGACTCAAGAGACAAAAAAGAATTATGAAGACTATTCTGGCAACAATAAATACACATCTGAGACCAGAGGTGTAGCATGGAGCCAATGCATCTGGAGCAAGCGCAAACTACAGCACCCCTTATCATAAATGGTCTCCATAGACCCTTTTTGCTGGATAATACATGCAGGAATTATTATTTTAATATTTGCTTTATCTTTCACAGTTACATATGCAATTACTTTATGCAACCATGATTTTAAAGCAGCATTTAAGGGTTTATTTTACTATATTCAGCAATAAAACATCTTCTATTGCCACATTGTATCAATAAAAGTTTCCAGAGGCAGATACTGTAAATTATGCTCACCATCTCAATGATACTAGATGTCAGCAGTAAGGAGGCAGATATGATACATAAGGTAGATAACCCTGTCTGGAAGAGCTTACATTCTAAAGGGAGGGGATAATAAGAAACAATAGGAGCCCGTGGAACAATAGGTATTGTGGAGACAGCTGGGGTATGGAAGGTGCTGGTGCTTGGATGGGACTCTATTAGAGCAGGTGACAAAAGGTGGAGAATGTAGTCTTCGGGGCCTGGGCTACTCCTGATGAAGGGAAAGCTGAGAAGTTTTGAGAGGCAGCATCATGGTGACAGGATGCAGGAGTACCTGACAGGTAATGGCCTGATTAAGGCTGGCAGAGATACCAATGGAGTCTCTGTAGCAAAGTGTTGATGTGGAGAAAAGGAGGGCAATTGGTCTCAATGTCACACAAAAAGCTGGGCATGGATGTCAGAACTCAGTAATCAGCAGAACCAAAGGAGGCATAGGATTAGGAGCCTTTTGCATAAGCAGAAAAGAGTTTGAGGTGTGAAGCCAGAAGGTGTGGTGGGCTCGGAGCAGACAGACTTGGCAGGGGAAGATAGGCTGATCATCACCATTCAGAATTGGATATTCCCAGCAACATCTATACTGGCAGACTGCAAGAGCATACAGATGAGGTGCATGTAAGCTGAGCAGGTGCCCATGAGCAGGAAGAGAGCAGAAATGGGATGAGCAAAGTCTGGATGGCCACAGAATTTAGCTGGATTAAGATGGAGGATAGGATAGCTGAAGCTCTTTCAGACATTTCTGATCCAGTGGCCATCTTATGTGCATGAATTAATAATGTATTTTATTACACAACTTAAATCTTTTAAGGCATACCTATAAAATTGGTCAAATGCCAAATAGATCTCCTGCTGGTTGAACACTGCACAATAAAGTCAGTATCGAGAAATTGTCAGTCACTTACAGAACCTTTCTGTTGTAGGGTGTGACTGTGTTGACTGTTCTAATATCCTGCAGACTGGAGACTGTCCCATCTGGATATCAAGAGCCTAAGGGTGCACTTCAACCTCCTGAAGAAAGCAGGTGGAAGGACACAGGCACCCAAAATAGAGTAGAAATGATATTCTGCCAATAACTGACAGCAGAGGAACGCACTTGCTCTGCCCCATGCTGACCATGCCCTTCCCTGCTGGGGCTACGATTTTGACCATTGTTTTGTACCCGATGCAGCCAATCGCAGCACAGCCACCAGCATTCTGCCTTTATGGTGAGACCACTGCTCAACGGTGTTGCTCACAATAGCCTCTTTTAAGTTCACAGAGGACTGCAGTGTTCTGAAGTGGCCATTCAGCTCCCCTACCTCCGTCGGTGGCAGGAGCACCCGCTCCGCCAATGCTTTGCCCCTGCCTGAGGCTCGTTCCTACTGATAATGTTTCAGCATGAATGGTGGCAGATATTCAAAATGTAAGATTTAGGAGTAGTTAGATGCATGGAGGGCATGTTCATGGACAGGGCTGCCATCAGAAATTGTGGGGCAAAGCATAGATTAAACAGACAGGGCCCTCGGCCTCCAACCCAGTGAACACAGAGATATAGCATGAACTGCTGGAGCACAGAGCTAGCACAGAGCTAGCACATGCCCCCCTTCCACTTACAGTACTAACATGTGCCTCATAGCATAGTAATAGACATCAGTAATCCTTTAAAGAGAGAAAAAGTCCAAATGATTTATTAAAGAAAGAATTGTGCTTGTCTGTCATTTTTAGGATTAGTTATGTGGTGATGAACATGCTCTGTCCTACATAAGTCCATACTACTTCTGATCAGCAGCCTTCAGCCATGCAGTAAGGGCAAAAATGTGGATGGAGCAGTGGTGGCAAGTTCAGAGAAAGTGAAGGGGGTGGAAGTCAGAGGAACACAAAAGGAGAGGTGGTCACAGGAACACATGGGGAGGAGTTGTTAGAGGCATACTTGGGGAGATATGATGGCAGAGGCACTCATGGCCTAATTCAGATCTGCCCACAAATATTATCGCAGCTGCTATGTCTTATGGAACACAATAGCAACAATATGGAAATGTATCCAAAGCTTACCCAGGCATAGGGACGCCATCTACTGCCTTCTCATATCCGTTTGACAACTTGAAACAACATGTACATCAAGAACATCGAGGCAGATCGGGCAGCCACGCAGCTTCTGAGTAAGTTTGACCTGTCTCAAACACTGCGGGTCGCCTGACACACAGAGAGTTCTCATGCTTCAAAGGAGATTGCAATGTCTAATTTATGCATGCCCATGAAATGGAGTTTAAACATTTCTGACACGACTGTGTCTGCCTAGCCACTTCCCGTTACCTACCCCAAACGCTGACTGCGTGTCACTCACTTTCCGTGTAAATCCTCTGTCCGAGCGTGATCGCAATAAATCCTGTGCTTCCGTCTAGGGATGGGACATGGAAACAAACATTGGTAGTACCTAAATATAGACCTAAATATTGGTTTGGGAACACCAATGGTTTCCAATGTTTCTACTTGTTTGAAGTACACTAGCTACTTAACAACACTCCGTGCAATGGATTATTAACACCAAACCTCTTATACCATATTTAAACACTTAACTTGAGCTATTAGTAATAGTGTGGTTTGTATGCACTTTGTCAATAATAACTTTCAATTAAATTCCCTTGTATATAAAACACACATTGCTCAGTATTTCATACTCAGGACTTTAACTCACACCTCATATACTACTGTGAGACATAAAATTGTGGAACTATTTACTCCTGCATAGGAAACCTTGTAATTCTAAATATATGAAGCTAGTTGTGATTGTTAGTTGAAACCATTGCAGCTAATCAGATATGCTGTATGTAGTGGGCAGCCACACATTACATAGACCTGCTTAGCTGGAATGATTTAAACTGACAATTTTACAGCTATCTTCATACAGTTTGAATTACAAGACTCACTATGCAGGAGCAAATAGCTTATGTGTCTGACTGTGCTGACTGTGGTTTATGAGGTTGTGAGTTCAAATCCTGTGTATGGCATGCTAAGTAATGTGTATTTTAAATGCAGGGCATTTGACTGAAGGTGCCCATATCTCCTGTATGGGTGCAGGAGCAAATCAAATGAGAATGCCTGCCACTGTCCAACCATAGATTGGTAGAATACTGATGATCACTGTGTCAGGGAGGCCCCAGCGCGCTTCTGGTTTCTGCAGTAATCTGCTTCTTACTCACAGGTAGACATCTGCCTATGAATAAGAAGCAGTTTGCAGGCAGGACCTTTGTGTTCCTGTGGCCCACCCTCTGAGTCTGGGCCTCAGTACAATCCGTATCCACCCTCATGGCTGCACTGTTCATAGTTAACTTTATTGCCAAGTTTAACATTTTCCACGCTATATAAATAATAAAATAGAAACAATAGAAGATAGTATTTAATGCAAAAGGAGTAAAATACTTTGTGCAATCAGTGTTTTTTTTTACATTCACTTTGGATTAGGGGTGTGCACCGGCCACTTTTCGTGTTTTGTGTTTTGGTTTTGGATCTGGATCTTTCTTCGTGTTTTGGATCTGGATTGGTTTTGCCAAAACCACCCTTCCGTGTTTTGGGTTCTGGGTTTTGTGTTTTGGATCTGTATTTTTTTTAAAAAAGCATAAAAACAGCTAAAATCACAGAATTTGTAGGTTTTTCTGCTCCTATGCTATTATTAACCTCAATAACCTTAATTTCCACTCATTTCCAGTCTATTCTGAACACCTCACACCTCACAATAGTGTTTTTATGTCCAAAACGTTGCACCGAGGTAGCTGGATGACTATGCTAAGCGACACGAGTGGGCGGCACAAACACGTGACCCATCTAGGCGTGAAACTGCAGTGGCAGACAGGATGGCAGTTTGAAAAACTAGGCCCCAAACTGTACATAATGCAAAGAAAAAAAAGAGGTGCAAGATGGAATTGTCCTTGGGCCCTCCCACCCACCCTTATGTTGTATAAACAGGACATGCACACTTTAACAAACCAATCATTTCAGCGCCAGGGTCTGCCACACAACTGTGGCTGAAATGATTGGTTCGTTTGGGCCCCCACAAAACAAGCTGGCAATTAATGTGTCCCTGCACAAACTGGCTCTATGGAGGCAAGATGTCATCCTCATCCTCCTCATCCACCGATTCCTCACCCTCTTCAGTGTGTACATCCTCATCCTCACAAAGTATTAACTCGTCCCCACTTGAATCCACCACCACAGGTCCCTCTGTACCTTCTGGAGGCTGGTCTCCCTGGAAGAGCTGATAATTCATTTTGATGAACATCATCTTCTCCACATTCTGTGGAAGCAACCTCCTACGCCTTTCGCTGACAAGGTTCCCGGCTGCACTAAACACTCTTTCGGAGTACACACTGGAGGGGGGGCAACTCAGGTAAAATAGAGCCAGTTTGTACAGGGGCCTCCAAATTGCCTCTTTTTCCTGCCAGTACAGGTATGGACTGTCTGCCACGCCTACTTGGATGCTGTCACCGATGTAATCCTCCACCATTCTGTCAATGGTGACAGTATCATATGCAGTGACAGTAGACATGTCAGAAATTGTTTCCAGGTCCTTCAGTCCGGACCAGATGTCCAAACTTGGTCCTGCCTGCCCTGCATCACCGCCAGCGGGTTGCTTAGGATACCTAAGTTTTTTCCTGGCAGCCCCAGTTGCAGGAGAAAATGAAGAAGGAGCCGTTGACGTGTCACGTTCTGCTTCAGCTGACAGTGTGTTCACCAGCAGGTCTTTGCACCTCTGCAGGCTTGTGTCGGCCGGAAAGAGAGACACCACATAGGCTTTAAACCTAGGATCGAGCACGGTGGCCAAAACGTAGTGGTCTGATTTCAACAGATTGACCACCCTGGAATCCTGGCAAAGCGAATGAAGGGCTTCATCCACAAGTCCCACATGCCGAGCGGAATCGCTCCGTCTTAGCTCCTCCTTCACTTTCTCCAGCTGCTTCTGCAAAAGCCTGATGAGGGGAATGACCTGACTCAAGCTGGCAGTGTCTGAACTGACTTCACGTGTGGCAAGTTCGAAGGGCTGGAGAACCTTGCACAACACGGAAATCATTCTCCACTGCGCTTGAGTCAGGTGCATACCCCCTCCTTTGCCTATGTCATAGGTGGATGTATAGGCTTGTATGGCCTTTTGCTGCTCCTCCATCCTCTGAAGCATATAGAGGGTTGAGTTCCACCGCGTCACAACCTCTTGCTTCAGGTGATGGCGGGGCAGGTTCAAGAGTGTTTGCTGGCGCTCCAGTCTTCGGCACGCAGTCGCTGAATGGCGAAAGTGGCCAGAAATTTTTCGGGCCACCCAAAGCGTCTCCTGCACGCCCCTGTCGCTTTTCAGAAAATTCTGCACCACCAAGTTTATTGTGTGAGCAAAACATGGGACGTGCTGGAATTTGCCCAGATGTAATGCCCGCACAATATTGGTGGCGTTGTCAGATATCACAAATCCCCAGGAGAGTCTAAGTGGGGTAAGCCACTGGGCGATGATTTCCCTCAGTTTCTCTAAGAGGTTGTCGGCGGTGTGCCTCTTACTGAAACCGGTGATACACAGCGTAGCCTGCCTTGTAACGAGCTGGCATTTCTGAGATGCTGCTACTGGTGACGCTGCTGCTGTTGCTGCGTAAGGTGATACATCTACCCAGTGGGCTGTCACAGTCATATAGTCCTTAGTCTGCCCTGTTCCACTTGTCCACATGTCCGTGGTTAAGTGGACATTGTGTACAACGGCATTTTTCAGGACACTGAGGACACTTTTTCTGACGTTTCTGTACAGTCTCGGTATCGCCTGCCTAGTGAAGTGGAATCTAGACGGGATTTGGAACCGGGGACACACTACCTCCATCAATTGTCTAAATCCCACTGCACTAATGGCGGATACCGGACGCACGTCTAACACCAACATAGCAGTCAAGGCCTCAGTTATACGTTTTGCTTCAGGATGACTGCTGTCGTACTTCATCCTCCTCGCTAAGGACTGTTGGAGGGTCAATTGTTTAGTAAAAGTAGTGGTGTTCCTACTTCCTCTCTGGGATGATGAACGACTCCCAGCAGCAGCAACAGCAGCAGCTGCAGCAGTAGGCGTAGCAATGCAGGATCCTCCAGAGGAATCCCGGATAGGAGAGTCAGTCATGCCAGTGACATGGCCTGCAGGACTACTTCCGATCCTGACTAAGGAGGAAATTGACGAGGAGGGAGTTGACGGTGTGGTTTGCAGGCGCTTGGATACAACAGGACAACGGGATTTAGGTGTCCCTGGACTGCTTACGGTCTTAGCCAAAGTTTCTGAACTTGACAGTAACTTTTTATGAACGCGCTGCAGGTGCCGTATAAGGGAGGATGTTCCTAGGTGGTTGACGTCCCTACCCCTACTTATTTCACCTTTACATATGGTACATATGGCAAGACAGTTGTTGTCCGGATTTGGATAGAAATATTGCCAGACCAAAGAGGTGGAATGTTTGGTCTTCTGCCCAGGCATGACCGTGATGGGCTTTTTCATCCCACGGACAACAACTGTCTCCCCCGGAGCCTGATTTAAACAAACCACATCACCATCAGAATCCTCCTCGCCAACTTCCTCCTCAACGCCAGCTACACCAGTATCCTCATCCTGTTGTACTTCAACAGTGACATCTTCAATTTGCATATCAGCAAGTGGACTGTGGGTGCTCCTTTCAGCACTTGCAGGGGGCGTGCAAATGGTGGAAAGAGCCACCTCTTCCCGTCCAGTGCTGGGAAGGTCAGGCATCGCAACCACCACCACACTTGGACTCTCCTTGGGGATTTGTGATATCTTCTTAGAAAGCACAGTTCTTCGCTGTGCTTTTGCCAGCTTAACTCTTTTGATTTTTTTAGTGGGAGGAGGGCTTCCATCGTCATGTGAAGCTGAACCACTAGTCATGAACATACTAGGGATCGACCTTAGCCGTTCCTTGCCACTCCGTGTCGTAAATGGCATATTGGCAAGTTTACGTTTCTCTTCAGCTGATTTAAATGTCTTTTTCAAGGTCATTTTCCTGAACTTTGCCATTTGGGATTGTATGTGCCCTCTACTATGACATTGGGCATCGGCCTTGGCAGACGACGTTGATGGCATGTTATCGTCTATGTCATGACTAGTGGCAGCAGCTTCAGCACTAGGAGGAAGTGGTTCTTGATCTTTCTCTGTTTTATTTTTATCGGAGAAAGTTTGGTCCTCCATTTATGTTATATCGATTTGATATATACGTGCGGCTAAACACAGAAAATAATTTTTTTTTTGGTTTGGACTGGAGTGTACTTTGTGGGTTACAGCACCCTTTAACGGTCAAGCCAGCCGGCCCTTTACTTATGACACAGGCGCACGCTTGGCACTACTTTGTTGATGCACGTGCGGCTACTGCGCACACAATTCACAAACACAGAAAATAATTTTTTTTTGGTTTGGACTGGAGTGTACTTTCGGGGGTTACAGCACCCTTTAACGGTCAAGCCAGCCAGCCCTTTACTTATGACACAGGCGCACGCTTGGCACTACTTTGTTGATGCACGTGCGGCTACTGCGCACACAATTCACAAACACAGAAAATATTTTTTTTTTTGGTTTGGACTGGAGTGTACTTTGGGGGTTACAGCACCCTTTAACGGTCAAGCCAGCCGGCCCTTTACTTATGACACAGGCGCACGCTTGGCACTACTTTGTTGATGCACGTGCGGCTACTGCGCACACAATTCACAAACACAGAAAATAATTTTTTTTTTGGTTTGGACTGGAGTGTACTTTCGGGGGTTACAGCACCCTTAACGGTCAAGCCAGCCGGCCCTTTACTTATGACACAGGTGCACGCTTGGCACTACTTTGTTGATGCACGTGCGGCTACTGCGCACACAATTCACAAACACAGAAAATAATTTTTTTTTTGGTTTGGACTGGAGTGTACTTTCGGGGGTTACAGCACCCTTAATGGTCAAGCCAGCCGGCCCTTTACTTATGACACAGGCGCACGCTTGGCACTACTTTGTTGATGCACGTGCGGCTACTGCGCACACAATTCACAAACACAGAAAATAATTTTTTTTTTGGTTTGGACTGGAGTGTACTTTCGGGGGTTACAGCACCCTTAACGGTCAAGCCAGCCGGCCCTTTACTTATGACACAGGCGCACGCTTGGCACTACTTTGTTGATGCACGTGCGGCTACTGCGCACACAATTCACAAACACAGAAAATAATTTTTTTTTGGTTTGGACTGGAGTGTACTTTCGGGGGTTACAGCACCCTTTAACGGTCAAGCCAGCCGGCCCTTTACTTATGACACAGGCGCACGCTTGGCACTACTTTGTTGATGCACGTGCGGCTACTGCGCACACAATTCACAAACACAGAAAATATATTATTTTTTTAGCACTTGGGGGGAGCACCCCTGATGGACAGAGCACCCCCTGGACAACACTACAGCACTCCTTTAGGACTGGGACACTGCACAGGACTTTGGAGTGGACACAGCCCCTATGGAGAACTGACTGCACAACACAGTCCAGCCAGCCCCTATGGACTTTGAAGTAGTGGACACAGCCCCTATTAACAACAGCAGCACAGCACAACACAGCCAGCCCCTATGGACTTTGAAGTAGTGGACAACAGCAGCACTACACTACACTACACTACACTACACTACACAGCCCTAACTCCCACCCTCCCTCTTCACTGTCCACAGCCGAGTGAGAAAATGGCGCCGACGCGGGTACCTTATATAGGATCCAAAACCCGCGAGACTCAGAAGGCGGGATGATGACGTTTTGCCTCGATTTCAGATCCGAGTCAGGCGGGAAAAGTCGAGCCTGACTCGGATCGGACTCGGATCGGGGGGGCTCGGGGGGGTTCGGATTTCAGAAATCCGAACCCGCTCACCCCTACTTTGGATTAAAATATGGAGAATAGACAATGATTAGGCAAATAAGGGAATGAGGGAGTATTTATTAATAAATAATACATTTTTTTATCTATTTATACATGCTTTTTAGCAGGTAAAAGACTCAATGGCATGCTGGTTTTTATAGCTCTGTAAGCACCAGAACGTTCAGGCAGCACAGGTTACGTTGGTACTTATGAAAAGGAAAAAATAAGACTAAAGTTACTTTATTAAAAAATTAGATTTAATAAATGATTTATATTATAGATAGTATAAAATAAAGTCCCTGGTAGGCGTCTGTCTGTTTGTTTGGGCTATTCTCGAGAACCACTGGATGGATTTTGATGCAGTAGGCTTAGGTACAGTATATGAACCAGTAATGTGTGACAAAAAGAAACCAAGCAGTGCCGAGCAAGTCCATGAAAAAAACGGATGTCTGAGCGCTTTTTTGGCTTACACTGCCTGAACCGTTAAAGATAAATCACAACAATGGACTTTATTTTATACCATGTAGAGATTGATACGTATTATCCGGTTTCTCCAAAAAAATTATGTTAACTTTTTTTACTGATACAAAATGTAAGTTTTTCCCTTTTTTACCATTCTTATTTCATTTATGTGGAAAACAATTCTTTAATTTCAAACGAGTCCAATTCCCGGTAAGAGCCTGCTTTGGCATGACAATAAATAAAGCACAGGGACAGACACTTAACGTCGCTGGAATTGCCCTACAGTAGGTGGAGACTGTTTTGCTTTATGTGGCCGTTTTGCGTTTCGCGTCAAAACAAAATCTTTTCATGTTGACTTCAGGAGGAAAAACGAGTTTACAAGGCAATCTTATAAGACCTCGGTTAAAAAAGACTATGGGCCAAATGTAATAGGCTGTCAGTTCTAGTAACAGTACAAACTCGCACTTTTAAAAAGTGGGAGTTTGTACTGAACTTTTCAGTTCGAGGCTACTGCATTTGCGAGTGTAGGTGAGTTTTTCCCTATGTAAACTGACACCTTTTAATGCGACTAGCATTAAAAGGTGCGAGTTTTAGAGAAGCCATCACAGATCAGTGAGATCCGTGATGGCTTCTGTGTGTGTTTTTTTTTTTTTAAAAGACGTGCACCCCCTCCCCAAAATTCTTACCAGGCCCGGGCTTTATAAAGCCTGTTGTGGTTCTAAAAATACAGGGGCCAAAATGCATAGGGGGCCCCTGTATATTAAGAACCATCACAGGGCTTTGTAGAGCTGGTCCTGGTTCTGGAAAATCAGGGGACAAAATGAGTAGGGGTCCCCTGAAAATTCCAAAGCATTATCCCTGACCGCTAGTCAGTCCAGGCCGGGGATCCCCTCTCCAGGGCACCCCAGGCCTAGACTGATAGCCCGGGGCTATCCCCGGCACTCTATGGCCATGGGTGCTGGGTTGATAGTGTTAGTGTAAAGTGTAAAATGAAGGTTTCCATATTGTCTTTAGTTGTAGAACCACAAGTACCAGAAAGCCTCCCCCGCATGCTGGTATTTGGAGAACCACAAATACCAGCATGCGGGGCATTATGGGCCCGCTGGCACTTATAATTCCACAACTAAATAAATACATAAATAAACAAACATACACCGTGAAAGTAAAATTTTAATAAAACATACATTCACACTCACACTCACACATACTCACCTAGTATCCGAAGTAATCCATAGGGGTGCCTGAAAAAAAAATCCATACTCACCTTTCCTATGCGTAGATCGCGTCCACTTGTCCAAATAGGCATTCCAGGGGTTTAAAAAAAAAAACATCGCAAAAAAACCGATCCATGCCGGACACAGCAAAGGTATGTGTGTACACATACCTTTGCTCCGCGTAAATGACCGGGGCACACGCGTGCCCCGTCATTGAAGAGACTGCCAGCCAATCAGGGAGCATTTCCGTTGGAGCAGCTCCCTGATTAGCTGAATGCAGCCAGCCTGTGTGTCCCATAGACTTCAATGGTGAGAAATCCCCATTGAAGTCTATGGTGGGAACCGCTACATCGTAGCCGCAAGGTTAACTCGAGTTAATCTTGTGGTTACATCACTGATACAATGTCGCGAGTCTAAAAAAGACACCCTATTACATTGGGCGAGTTGATTGTTTTCAATGTGAAAACATCTGGATTCGAGTTTGAGAATGGGGAGTTTTAGTAACTCTGAAAAATGCGAGTTTTAGTGAACTGACACCCTATTACATTGGAGAGTTGTGAAAAATTGCAAGTTTAGCGAAAACTCGCAATTTACCAAAACTGACACCCTATTACATTTGGCCCTATCTCTGTAAATTCAAAATTGCTTCCGTGCGAAGCCGGGGCAGTTCTCTAGTACTATATAAAATGCTTAAAACATCAGATCACAATGAGGGTCATGCTGGACCGAGAACACAGCTGAACATCCAAAAGGGTACCTATTATCTAAATCTGTGGCCATAGACATTACTTCATGGATCCAAGTCATATATTTCAATAGGCACAGTTTCAGACATAAATTGGTATATGTGTCTACTGGAGAAATAATTAATTTTCCTTACTTAGTTATGCTCAGGCCTGAACTAGGATGCTGGGTAGCTGGGTAATTCCCCAGTGGGTCCCACTTATTTCAGGCCACACCTCTTTCTTAGAGGTGGTGGGGCTTCATGGGTGCCATGGGGGGTGGGGCTTCACGGGCCAGCGATGGGGGAATGAGGCTTCTGGGGTGTGGGGGAACTGGATGTTGCTGTCCAGCACGTATGTCTGCCCTCCCAGCCAGTCATCAGACTGATCTAGAGCAGTGCAATCTGTGAAGATGGCAGTGTGATCTGTGAGAGGAAGGGGCTGGCAGATGATCCTTAAGGGGGGAGCCTGTTTTGGGGTAGTATGATCTGTGAGAGGGGGGCTGTGAGGTGGGGGAGTGTGGTCTTCGAGGGAGGAGGCAGTGTGATCTATAAGAGGGTCTGTTTGATCTGTGACATGGAATCAGTGGGGTCTGTGAGGGGGGCAGTGTGATTTCTGAGGGGGGTTGTGTGTGGGGACAGTGTGATCTCTGAGGGGGGTTGTGTGTGTGGACAGTGTGATCCCTGCGGGGAGGGCCTATGGGGACAGTGTGATCTCTGAGGGGGGCTGTGTATGGGGGCAGTGTGATCTGTGAGGGGGGTGGGCTGTGGGGCAATGTGATCTCTGAGGGGGGCTGTGTGCGGGGACAGTGGACCTCATTCAGAGTCGGTCGAAGCGGCCCACGGTCGTACGCCACCGATGTTCGCTATACTGCACATGCGTAAAGTTTGCAATGCGCGTGCGCAAACTAGCCGTTACGATCAGAAATTTCTCTCTCCTTGAACACAGCCAGGCCGGTAGTTTGAGTGACAGATTGAGGCGTTTGTGGGTGGTAACAGGGGAAGGTGCTTGAAAACGGGGGAGTGGAGATCCGAACGCAGGCATGCCTAATTATGCGAACGGCATTTTATGGGAGTGCGTACGGTTTATGGGAGTGCATAATTAACAAAGTAGCGTCATGGCACATGTGACATGGGAGGTTTTTACATTGACATGATCGTCCAGCTTAAGAGAGGGTATGGTCAACCTTAAGCTCTACGACCAGTTCCGATGGTTCCCGATGGTCTCGATTAATCCTTATATGCCCGGAGATGACATGCAATGCGTACGAGAAGGGGGCGTATTTTTGTGAATTCCGGCTGCTTCCTCCCCTTGGTCGGCCAGCTACCGATCCGAACTTAGGGACGCAACTTGCGAGGGAATCATTTGCATATATGGCCCCTTTTCCAGTACGACCGTGCGGCCGCTTCGACCGACTCTGAATGAGGTCCAGCGTGATCTCTGGGGGGACCGTGAGGACAGTGTGATCTCTGAGAGAGTTGTGTGTGGGGGCAGCGTGATCTATGAGAGGGCTGTGTGTGGGGAAAGTGTGATCTGTGAAGGGGGCCTGTGTGTGGGGGCAGTGTGATCTCTGAGGGGGGCCTATATGTAGGGGCAGTGTGATCTCTGAGGGGGGCAGTGTGATCTGTGAGGAGTGCCTGTGTGTGGGGGCAGTGTGATCTCTGATGGGGGCCTGTATGTAGGGGCAGTGTGATCTCTGAGGGTGGGCAGTGTGATATGTGAGGAGTGCCTGTGTGTGGAAACAGTGTGATTTCTAAGGGGAGGCCTGTGTGTGGACGGTAGTGTGATTTGTAAGGGGGGGGGGATTCTGTGTGCAGCGGCAGTGTGATCTCTGATGTGGTGCAGTGTGATCTGTAAGGGGGTTTCTATGTGTGGGGGCAGTGTGATTTGTGAAGGGGTCCCGTGCGTGTTAGGCTATGGGGGCAGTGTGTGTGTGTTAGGCTATGGGGGCAGTTTGTGTGTGAGGCTATGGGGGCACTGTGTGTGAGGCTATGGGGGCAATGTGTGTGAGGCTATGGGGGCAGCATGTGTGTGTGAAGCTATGGGGGCAGTGTGTGTGTATGTGAGGCTATGGGGGCAGTGAGTGAGTGAGTGTGTGTGTGAGGCTATGGGGGCAGTGTGTGAGAGGCTATGGGGCAGCATGTGTGTATGTGTGTGTGTGTGTGTGAAGCTATGGGGACAGTGTGTGTGTATGTGAGGCTATGGGGCCAGTGAGTGTGTGTAGGGAGTGGGTTGCCAAAGGAAATTCTCACCCTGGGCTCCACTTGGTCGAAAACTGGACCTGCCGGGAGGTTGACCAGCCAGACCAGCGGAGACAGCCTCCTTCATGCAAAAGTGTAGGAAACACTGGTGAGCATATGTACTAGTTAATAAGTGTTGCTGTAATAGAAATAAAGATTTCCTCTTTTTTCCCAACATAAAACCGAGGGCAAAATACTTTAAACTACTGTAGATATCAGAGTTAAACCCCTTAGTTAATTATGTAAGCTGTAACGCAGGTAAATGATAATGAAAATTTGCAAATTAATGATAAGCTTAACTACAAATGAAAGTCAAAATAGATATATAAGGATGTGTTAACACCTTGTTGAATATTATAAACAATATTTTTAATATATTGTTATTGTAAAGTCCATGTCCGTTCTTGACTGCAGTGGTGAAATAACAAGTTTTTCATTTTATTTTTTTATTTTAATTTTGCCTGCTGAGGTAAAATACACATTTCAGTATGATTACCATATCCCATTCTTATACAAGAATTCTATGACAATATTATTGACTAGGTGGAAATATGGCGCCATCAAGTGTTCATATGTAAATACTGCTAAGGGGAAATTACGGTAATAGTCTGCAAGATGCAGACATTGGTGAGATCCCAATTAAATCATACTTGCCTACTTTGAGGGGCCTATTCATTATGTTAATTATCGGGGTCCGACCGGATCCTGATACTTAACATTCCATGTCACTGTGAGTGCAGGAGCAATACATCATTGCTCCGGCGCAGAGACAGCTGATCCTAAAATCAGCTGTCTACCTGAAGTGTTTCATTTATCCTTTCGGAGCAGTGAGACAAATGCGCATGTGTGACCTCCAGAAGCTTGATTAATTCTGTCCCCATACTAGTGTATGGGGACAGCGGGCCATTCCGCAAGAGTAAGGTAAACAAGATATATCTGTGATATCTTCTATTTTACCTTTTTGATGAATGGCCCGATGAATTACCTTTTTCAGGAATGGCTGGTGAATATGTTAATTTTCACCTGCTTTTGTAGAAAGCCCGACCATCGATCCCAAGGGAATTTCTCCCCATTCTGGTCACTTCACTAGGAAAATATATAAATATGTATATATATAAAATTGTAACAAAATTGATTTTTTTATCCCCCAAACATCGGAACATTGCGATCACCACCATTGGAGCATTGGTAGCATTTGTAACATCGTGACCATCAAGACTTTCATTTTCACAGCAGCTTCAGGCACCAGGTACACTATAGGGGGTGAGAAGGGGGTTAATTTACTTTTTCTCAGCAACTGCTAATCTCTGCAGCCTCTTGTTGGGGGGGGGGGTCCTGCTGTGCAGACCGATCAACAGTGATCGGTAGTACGGCAGACAGTGGAGGAGGGTGCAGGGAAGTAAAGGGACCAGAGAATTCTCTTCCTGCAGCCGTCCATACTGTTTATCTGACTGGTTGAAATATTGCGACCAGATCAGATAACGCACAGCCTGGTGTGGTCGGAAAAATGCAACCATGCCAGGCAAGTGGTTAAACTATTACCACTAAGAAAAAAAAAACATGGCAAATTACCAGAGTATCTGCCTGCATCACCGATCCCTGGGTTCAGGTAAGTGTTAGCTTAGTAGGGAATAGGGCGGTGGAATCTCAGGGGGGGCAGGGCGGGGGTAACAGGCGGCGCATGCACGGTCACACTCTCAGGGTATTTTTTTTGCAAAAAAAAAAATACCCTGAGAAATGCTGGGAGAGGATTCGCAGGGACAGAGCTTTCTCACAAGCTCTGTCCCTACATGCAATATTTGATACATCCATGCAATATATTCAAATATAGCATTGCTATTTTGGGCAAATTTATCACATCCCATCTGTACTGTATTTGAGCTTCTGATTGTGATAAATATGCTCCTTAGTACTGATGCATATATAGGAAGGAAATGCTTCATACTGTATACTGTCATGGAGATTACGCTTTCAAAAAACATTTATGGGATATATCAGACATACTATGTAAGATCAGTTCATTAATCTAACAAGCAATGGCATTTAACTTGACAATGTGTACAAAGGAAAGTTTTGTATGGAAGAAACCCCTCAAATGTATTACTGTTGCAGTACACAAATAAATAGAAAACAAATGACATATCATAAAATGATACATACAGTAGCATTCAAGATTGCAACAATATATATGAGAATTTCAGGATATTTTCCCATCCTCCTTGATCCCATTCATTTCTTTAGTGAAGCGAGCAAGGCCGTGATGATGCAATTCATGGTATTGTACAGCAGAGAACGGGCCCTTGATTACACAAATTACATCACCATGTTCCTCACACTTATTCCTTGGCTGGACTGCCTCCTGGCTTCTCCTATAGGGGAATCCTGAAGAGTAGGCATAAATTATACTGTTTTGAGATTACTGTAAATCTATAGAATGAGAGGCAATAAGTATCTATTCACTACAGTAAGTAGGAACACTGGCGTCACAGTGTTGACTGGCGTCACTGGCGTCACTGGGGTGCGGGGGTGCGGGCCGCACTTGGTGACACCATCCAAGGGGGTGACACCAGAACAGCACCCCATCGGATGGTGTCACCGTGACATGGAGAGAGGAAGGGGAGAGATTGTGGGATGCCCCAGCAGCTGCAGGAGCGCTGGGGAAGCCCACTGTGTGCCGAGAACGGGAGGCATTAACGGCTCCTGGATCGGCATGCATAGGGGCGTGGCTTTGCAGGTGAAGCCATGCCCATTTTGTGAAGCCACAACCCATTTGAGCGCACCCTGCCTTAAGCGCGCAAAGTATTTCAGTCCTGCCGCACTGGGTGTCACAGAGGTAAGTGACGCCTCTGAGTAGGAACAGTTGGGGAAAAATAATTGAAGATGGGCCCAAGTGCAGTGTCCATTTGCCAACCTGAATTTAAAATTGGGGACAGGCAAAATGGTAGACAATGATTCAATATAAACTACTGTCAATCTTCTTTTATATTAGAGATGAGCGGATTCGGATCTCAGAAATCCGAACCCACCCGAATTTTGGGGATGCGGGGCGATCCGAGCCAAGTTCGAATCTCCCGGCCTGCAGCGGATCCCTCACCGGAGGCAAAACCTCGCGACCCCGCTGTCGGGTTGCGAGGTTTTGTATTGAGCGGGCTTAATGCTGATTGGCTGAGAGAGCTGTCTGTCACGACTCTCAGCCAATCAGCGTTAAGCCCATTGAAAATGCACACAGAAGAAAAAGAAGATGGCACCCGCCATTCCCCGCCACCTAACACCGCCGGCACCCCCCTGCTGCTGACAACGCCGGCACCCCCACTGGCAGCATCCCACGCTGCTGACAGCACTGCTGCCGACACTGCCGGCACCCCTGCACTGCTGCCCCATGTACTGAGGACACCATCAGCAACCCCCACACTGCCGACACTGCCACACTGAGTACACCACCAGCACCCCTGCATTGCCGACACTGTCAGCACACATGCACTGAGGACACCGCTGGCACCCCCGCTCTGGCAACACTGTCGGCACCCTGCATTGAGAACAACCCTGCAATTCCGAAACAGTCAGCAAACCTGCACTAAAGGCACTGCTGGCACCCCCACTCTGCCAACATCACCGCTACCCTTCACTGAGGACACTGCCAGCACCACAGCACTGCCATTCCATGTATTGAGGACACCGCCAGCAACCCCCGCACTGCCAACACAGCCAGCAAACCTGCACTAAAGACACCACTGGCACTACTACAGTGCCGACATCACCGGTACCCTCCACTGGGGACACTGCCAGCACCGCAGCACTGCCATTCCATGTACTGAGAACCCCGTCAGCAACCCCGCTCTGCTGACACTGCTGTCACAGTAAGTGCACTATTGGTGTATCCAACTCACACTTTATAACACACTGTATCTGTGTTGGAAATTAGAAACTGAACTGCCACATGTTAGTGCCGCCCACTGTGTCACTTATCTGAGTCAGCCAGTTAGCTGGATGCAACCTTTTGGCTTTAACTAAATGAAGCAAATAATATTGTGAGGTGGTCAAAATTGATTGGAAATTACCGGAAATAAATGTTATTGAGGTTAATTATATTGTAGAAATAAAAACAGGCCCATTTTATGTGATTTTAGCTGGTTTTTATGATTTTTTAAGAAAAAATCCAGATCCAAAACCAAAACACGAAAACAAAACCCGAAGGGGAGGTTTTGGCAATACCAATCCAGATCCAAAACCAGGGGAGATCCAGATCCAAAACCAAACCGGAACACGAGGCGCACATCTCTAATTTATATATATCTATATAGGGAAGTTTGCTGTGTGTGTGTGTGTGTGTGTATTCCAAAAGAATTAGAAATTAGAAGGGAAGTGTGATTAGGGTCCATTTAAGCTGCAGTGTTGAGGTGCATGTCATGGAAATAGTAATTTGATCCACTTTAAATTTTAATGTCATCTTCCAATCATCAAACTTCCATTCATGAATGTTATCTGACTTTTGCTTCTTTGGTGGCATCAAACAGTGTGGTAAAGATGGCGATACTAAATAGGATTCATCATTCAAGTAATACCTCTGTGCCTGGGGATGGAATTCTGAATGCTGCCACTAAAACGAAAAGTGAGTCCATACTGACCTCTTGTGTTTAGAGCTGGAATTGAAGTTTAAGTTTTATTTACAAGACAGAATTAGACTTGAGATGTTCCTGTACTTGTCCTATATGTGAGTACTTTGTTCCATTACAAATGGGATTGCTATTACCCAATATATTATTACAGCACATTGCCTCCACTTTAACAGCTCGTATTTATATACAGGTGACCCACACAAGGAAACACTGCGCAAACCTTTAGGTTAGGGGTGTGCACCGGACACTTTTCGTGTTTTGTGTTTTGGTTTTGGATCTGGATCTTTCTTCGTGTTTTGGATCTGGATTGGTTTTGCCAAAACCACCCTTCCGTGTTTTGGGTTCTGGGTTTTGTGTTTTGGATCTGGATTTTTTCTTAAAAAATAAAAAAAACCCGCTAAAATCACATAAATGGGCCTTTTTTTGTTCCTACGCTATTAATAACCCCAATAACATTAATTTCCACTCATTTCCACTCTATTCTGAACACCTCACACCTCACAATATTGTTTTTAGGCCAAAAGGTTGTACCGAGGAAGCTGGATGACTATGCTAAGCGACACAAGGGGGCGGCACAAACACGTGGCCCATCTAGGAGTGGCACTGCAGTGGCAGACAGGAAGCCAATCAGCGTTATGGTGCCCATTTGCATGTAGCACGAACCCGGGAGATCCGTGCTACATGCATCTGTGTGATTGGCACAGAGCAATGACAGGTCCGTGAGACCCGTCTGTGCTGCTGTGGTAAAAAAAAAAAAAAAAAACCTGTGTAAAAAAAGAAAAAAATGGCGTGCACCCCCCCAAAAAAGAGCAACCAGCCCCGGGCATTAGTAACCCAGTGCTGGGTGTGCTTAAATACAGGGGACAAACGACGTAGGGGTCCCCTGTACTTAAGCACAACCAGCACCGGGCTAGTCAGAACCAGCGCTGGTTGCCAAAATACGGGGGACAAACGACGTAGGGGTCCCCTGTATTCTGCGCAACCAGCTCTGGGCTCTGATCCGGTCCTGGTTCTGGAAATATAGGGGACAAAAAATGAGTAGGGTTCCCCTGTATGTTCCAGAACCAGCACTGGACTTTTTCTAGCGGGGGGCTGATGCCACAGCCAGGGGAGCCCTTTCACCGGGCCCCCCAGCCGCAGCATCAACCCTGACCGCTAGTCAGCCCAGGCCGGGGATCCCTGGAGAGCTGGGGACCCCCCCAATAAAGGGGTCACCCTCTCCAGGGCACCCCAGGCCCAGGCTGATAGCCCGGGGCTATCCCCGCCACCCCTGGTGGCGGTGGGTGGCGGGTTGATTGTGTGGTGTGGTGTAAATAAAGAATATCAAACATTGTCTTTACAAGTAGAACTGCAAGTCCCAGCTAGCCTGCCCCGCATGCTGGTACTTGGAGAACCACAAGTACCAGCATGCAGGGCATTAAGGGCCCACTAGTACCTGTAGTTCACCTGTAAAAAAAATGTTTAAAAAAACACAGGACACACACACCGTGACAGTATAAGTTTATTAAACATACATACACACACACACATGTACACATACTCACCTATGTAACCCTGTAGCATCGGTCCACTTGTCCGGTAAAGTATCCATAGGGGACCTGTGAAAAAAAACATACTCACCATCTCCTATGCGAGGTTCTGTCCTCTTCGTTCCAAAGTAGGCATCCCCGGATTTGGCAAAAAAAAAAAAACGAAAACGCGATCCACGAACTTAGTACCGTTCTATAGAACGGTACTTCCCGAATGAGAGCTTAGCGGCGGGGTATCACCATGGAAACCCCGCTGCTAAGCGTTCATTGGCTGAGAGAGGTCATCTCCCGTCTCTCAGCCAATGAACGGCTCCCTCCATTGTAGTCAATGGTGGGAACCGCAGGGTAAACTTTAATAACCTTGCGGCTCCCAGCATTGACTACAATGGAGGGAGCCGTTCATTGGCTGAGAGAGACGGGAGATGGCCTCTCTCAGCCAATGAACGCTTAGCAGCGGGGTTTCCATGGTGATACCCCGCCGCTAAGCTCTCATTCGGGAAGTACCGTTCTATAGAACGGTACTAAGTTCGTGGATCGCGTTTTCGTTTGTTTTTTTGCCAAGTCCGGGGATGCCTACTTTGGAACGAAGAGGACAGAACCTCGCATAGGAGATGGTGAGTATGTTTTTTTTCACAGGTCCCCTAGGGATACTTTACCGGACAAGTGGACCGATGCTACAGGGTTACATAGGTGAGTATGTGTACATGTGTGTGTGTGTATGTATGTTTAATAAACTTATACTGTCACGGTGTGTGTGTCCTGTGTTTTTTTAAACATTTTTTTTACAGGTGAACTACAGGTACTAGTGGGCCCTTAATGCCCTGCATGCTGGTACTTGTGGTTCTCCAAGTACCAGCATGCGGGGCAGGCTAGCTGGGACTTGCAGTTCTACTTGTAAAGACAATGTTTGATATTCTTTATTTACACCACACCACACAATCAACCCGCCACCCACCGCCACCAGGGGTGGCGGGGATAGCCCCGGGCTATCAGCCTGGGCCTGGGGTGCCCTGGAGAGGGTGACCCCTTTATTGGGGGGGTCCCCAGCTCTCCAGGGATCCCCGGCCTGGGCTGACTAGCGGTCAGGGCTGATGCTGCGGCTGGGGGGCCCGGTGAAAGGGCTCCCCTGGCTGTGGCATCAGCCCCCCGCTAGAAAAAGTCCAGTGCTGGTTCTGGAACATACAGGGGAACCCTACTCATTTTTTTCCCCTGTATTTCCAGAACCAGGACCGGATCAGAGCCCAGAGCTGGTTGCGCAGAATACGGGGGACCCCTACGTCGTTTGTCCCCCGTATTTTGGCAACCAGCTCTGGTTCTGACTAGCCCGGTGCTGGTTGTGTTTAAGTACAGGGGACCCCTATGTCGTTTGTCCCCTGTATTTAAGCACACCCAGCACTGGGTCACTAATGCCCGGGGCTGGTTGCTCTTTTTTTGGGGGGGAGGACGCCATTTTTTTCTCTTTTTACACAGGTTTTTTTTTTTTTTATTTACCACAGCAGCACAGACGGGTCTCACGGACCCGTTAGTGCTCTGTGTCAATGACACAGATGCAAGTAGCACGGATCTCCTGGTCCGTGCGTGCATCTGTGTCATTGAAATACACAGCAGCACAGACGGGTCTCACTGACCCATCTGTGCTCTGTGTCACTGTCAATCACACAGATGCATGTAGCACGGATCTCACGAGTCCGTGCTACATGCAAATGAGCACCATAATGCTGATTGGCTGAGAGCCGTGACAGACGGCTCTGTCAGACAATCAGCACTTTGCCCATTAAAGGCAAAGGCATTTTTTTTTAAATGGCCGCTCGAGGCAAAACCTCGAGATCCGACAGCAGATCTCGAGGTTTTGCCTCGGGAGAGGGATCCGGGGCAGACAGGGAGATCCGAGCTTGGGCTCGGATCGCCCCGGATCCCCGAAGTTCGGGTGGGTTCGGTTCTCAGGGAACCAAACCCGCTCATCCCTACTTTAGGTATGTATATATTTTTATATTTTACTAAAATCAGGTAGAAAATATGAAGAATGTGACATATACAACCTAACAGTAATTCCTTATTTAGATCTTGGAAATTTGCAAGGCTTTAAATATAGTCAACTTATAAAGAAAAAAAATCAGTATATGAATTAGTAGTTCACCTTAGATGTACACTGTAGCTGATCTCTATTTGTTTTAATGAACCAGGGTCTTAACTCATTTGCAATCTTTTCTATGAGGTAGTAGGTTGACTATCACTTTGAAAACTATTTTGGCTGACCTCTTTCTTTACCATGTAATAACAGTACAACATATTAATGTACTTTACCAACTTTATTAAATAAAAATAAGGAGATAAGAAAATAAAAAAGAATGTACTATATTAAATAAAAAAATGGTTTGGTGGCAAATTACAGCACATGCAAACAGTGTATGCCTTTAAAGCAGGTTCAATTAGCTTCAACAAACAGTGCTGATCACTGGACTTCTGAAAGTGTGGTGTCCACATAACCCCATATAGGTGGTATCAGCAAATAAGAGCCTCATTGTAAATGCTCCCTACCATCTGTTGTGCCAAATGTGGGTGCTGCTATCATGACAACGCTGGTTCTACATCTGGAACCACAGCCAACCACCAGCAACAGCACCACCTCAACACAATAGATCTGCCTTAATTCTAAAACCAAATCCACACGATGGCACAGACAGTGCACACTGGCAGAGCAGTAATAGCACTGTCGCTGGAAATGAAGCACTCAGGCAAAAGGATGTTAGTCGCACTGATGCTCCGGTAGACACTGGTAATTGTACACAGGCAGAGATGTAAATGCGCTGTATCTTAAAGGAGACACTTAAGACTAGGCACACAGGCAGAGACGTTGGTTGCACTGCAGCTCGGGGAGACACTGGAAACTCTGGAAACAAACGAGAGAATCAAGGGAACCTGGAACAAGACTCTACTAGCACACTAGGAGGGACAATTGATGATCAGGCAACTTCCTGGAGTTCTGGAGCTGGATATGTACAGGGGTAGCAGATGATTGGAGCACAGCGTCAGCTGACCTAGACCATGCTACCATTGGTTGGGATACTGTCACATGATAGGGACTGTCATGGCGGTGCCCATGCTGGGAACTCCGATCCTCTGCTGGAGCTGTTTCCCATCATGGTGGCTCTGGAGTTGTGGTCTAGTCAGTTGCAGGACAAGAAATTTGTTTTTTGCTGCAAAAACCTAGGCTTTGTTCATGCCAAACTACAACTAGAGAGATATTTTCCGTGAGTCACTTTCTTAGACAACTTGTTCTTCATTGTTTTGAAGCAAGCATTTGTTTTTATGTTCATTACATGGCGGGATTTGGTAACCAGCTGGCAGATGTCTTGTCATGTGGTGATTGGGGGCATTTTTGTACACTGGCACCTAATGCTTATCCAGTTAGTGAGGTCTGTCCTTCTCATGTCTGGAAGATCATTCTGCACTGGATGTATTGGCACAGAAGGCCATAGCTCCTGGGACACTGCACACCTATGAGATGGTTGGCATGAATGGATGAGTTTCTTAGAATTTCAGTCCCTTGGAGTTAAGGCTAATGACCTGTTTCTGTCTGCTCATATTTTGAGAGGGTATTCTCAGGGCCAGTCTCTAGCATTTAAGGGTGCTAGTCTGGTCGGCATCACATACTTTGCTCGTCTGCAGGTACTGGAGGATTCTACAAAGGGTTTTCTGCTTAGTAGGCACTTACTATAAATGTTGGGTATGGTACCATCCTGCTACAAGGGATCTGCATAAGGTTATAACTGTGTCAGACTTCAAAAGAAAAAGGCTGGAGAGCCAGGTACTACAGATATGCCCAGCTATATCCTTGCCACTGGTGCAACAAATTGCACCATGCATAGCAGGAGATGCATGCCCACGAGCAGATATGCATGGTATGAACACTGTGCACGCCATAGCTGAGACATCTGTTTGTACAACAAATGGCTTGGCAAAATCTGGGGACATTAAAACAGGACCTTTAAGCAAAAGATTGTTATTGTGGTGAATGCAGACTGACAGTCCCTAGACCACTCAAGTTTACTTGGGTCAGAATTTTTTAAACAACCTTTTGAGGCAAAACCCTCCAGTAATAGCCTGCCAAACCCAAGAAGGACCTTAACTCTTTCTTGGTAATCGGAACTAGTACATCAGCCAGTGCCTGTATCTTACTCACAAGCAGCTTTAGACACCCACTGCCCACTACATACCCTAAGTATTTGGTTTCACTTTTACCTAGAACACATTTTTTCAAATTAGCAGTCAGACCTGCCTCTTGCAAAAACTGAAGTACAGCCCTAAGCCTATAAACATGGACATTCCAATGCTGACTATAGATAACAATATCATCCAAGTATGCTGCAGCATAGCTCTGATGAGGATGAAGTGCATTGTCCACTAACCTATGAAAAGAAGCTGGGGCACCATGTATTCCAAAATACATTGTTTTCCACTGAAATAGGTCCAACGGAGTAGAAAAAGCATTTTTTTTCCTTGCTTTCCCCATTAACTCAATTTGCCAATACCCCTTCGTAAAATCAAGAGTAGAAATATATCTGTCCGAACCCAATCTATCAAGCAGGTCATCTACCCTTGGCATTGGGTAGGCATCACATGCTCCTGATGAAGGTGTCTATTGGCACAGAAACGCATTGAGAAATTCACTGCACTTGTGTAGATTGTGGAGGACAAGTGTGTCTGTTCGGTATTTATAGGCAGACAGATCCTGCTGACTTCCCTTGGATATACGGCAAACGGTACAGCGATATTTAGACCCTTTCTCCAGGCAGTCTCCTGTTTTCATCTGCAGGGTGGAGTCAACCCCAAATACAAATCTTGAGGTGACTAATTACCTGCAGCAACACAGGAGACAACTTGGTGAGCGCCATAGTTACATCCAGAGACACTCCCAGGTAACTGTTGGTCTCAAATTGTCATTCAGCATAAGCCCTCAACACTAACTGAAGGCGACCTATTACCCACAATCACACGGAGACATCAGGGAGAACGCATTATCTCCACAATACTGAACTCTGCCGATAATTTTTATTGTTCCTACAAACCCACTAGCATGGTGCTAGCTTTTTGAGAAGTTGTCGGCTAACAAAACATATATCGCCACTCCGCGCTACACTACCCATCAACAAATTGATTTATATTTTATACCCCAGGGGGCCCTTTGAAAACAGAGGTAGACTGTGGTCATAAGTAACCCTATATAAGGTGACTTTTACAAAAAATATTTCCTACTTGCACTGAGACACATGAAAAGTCTGATAAAACAGCCAGCTGTGCAAATTACAAGACATACTTTTATGTCTACCCCAGTTCACTTAAAAGTTCCTTTTTTATGATGAAGATTTTATACATATATATATATATATATATATATATATATATATATATATATATATATATATTAAAATTGTACATTAATGTAAATTTCTTCTAATTTTTTTATATTCAGATACTGTACTGTCTGTTTGTGATATTGTCTGTTTTACACTGCAGTATAACTGTAGGTGAATATTTATCATTGTTTGGATTTTAATAAAACATTGAATTATATTTCTGTGGTACTAATATAGTATTTTTGAGGGCCCAGACAATTTTTCCTTTTTCTCTTAATATATCTGTCCGAATCCAATCTATTAAGCAGGTCGTCCACCCTTGGCATTGGGTAGGCATCAAATTTGGACACTGCATTAATGTTGCGGAAGTCTATGCAGAATCTTGTAGAACCAATGGGGTTAAAACAGTCACCAGAGAACTCCTCAATTACCCCTAATTTCAAAATCTTTTACTTCCTTGATTACCTGTGCTTGTTTTTTCCTTGGAAGCCTGTAGGGTTTTTTTCAAACTACTACCCCTGGTGGGGTTACAATGTCATGTAAGATTAATTGGTCCAAATGGAGGCTTAATCCAAAAGTTCAAGGGGTGGAGAGACCCCATCGGGCTAGGGGATCTGTGGACCAAGGTCATTATAGCCATTACCCGGGTCTATAAGAAAGACTTCTTGGTCTTTCCATGCTTTCAACTGGTTAACATGGTAGATCTGCCTACCACTACAGGAGTCAGGTTGAGAGACCTCATAATTACTTCACCAACCTTCTAATTATTTCAAATGGCCCTTGCCACTTTGCTAGTAATTTGCTTCCCTGAGTAGGCAACAACAAAAGGACTTAGGGCCTGATTCAGAGCCGCTCGTAAGCGGCTGCTCGTTCACTCCGAGCAATGTTCGCACATCTGCGCATGCGTATGGGTCGTAATGCGCATGTGCCAACCAGTCATTGCGGTCAGAAATCGTGCGCTCGCTAAACAGCGAGGGCGTGCTAATTTGAGTGACAGAATGAGGCGTTTGTGGGTGGTAACAGGGGAAGGTGCTTGAAAATGGGGAGTGGAGATCCGAACGCAGGCGTGCCAAACAGTCAAAACGGGCGTTTAATGGGAGTGCATAATTAGTAAGGGAGTGTCATCGATCACGTCACTTGGTTGTCTTTTAGCCTGAACTGCTCGCAGTGATTGCGGGAAGTAAAACCTACCACAAGCACTGCGAGCAGTTCAGACGCCTTTAGATGTACTCGATTAATCTAATAAATAGCAGAGATGACTTATGATGCCAGGGGGCGTCTTTACAAAATAGCGAGCGCATGTTTCGTTCGCTCGCTCAGACTTAGAGGCATCAACAGACCGCAAAGAGCGAGCGCTCAATTTAAATAGCCGGACTCTTTTTCTGAACGACCGTTCGCAAATAGCGTCCGGCTCTGAATCAGACCTTAATCCCCATGTGAAAAAACTTGAGTTAGGGGCATTACAGTTATAAAGAAGCATTTGCCAATTTTCATGGGCCAATTGGCCTAGCAGGTCCATGCGATTATGCATCTGGACCATATATTGAAGGATACTTACCCCCTATATTGATTGTTCTTCCCGTGCTTCCAGCAGAAGGTCGAGAACACCCCTTGGCTTCCTCCCATAAAGAAGCTCAAAAGGGGCAGCCAGGAGAAGCCCGAGGGCACTTCCTTGATTGTAAATAACAAATAGGGTAGAAGCTCATCCCATCTTTTTTCTGTCTCTATAAATTTCTTTAACATAGATTTTAGTGTACAGTTGAATCTATTGACTAAGCCATTCATTTTTATGGGGGATGATATACTGAGAATCTGACAGATTTAATTTTTAACAACTTTAACACACTAAGAATTTATTTGAAAAACCCAACCCTCGAAAACAGCTCAATTACTTAGTCACTACCTGTTTGGCTGTAGCGACCCTTAAGGGAAACGCCTCCGGATGGCATAGTCAACCACAAAAAAAATTAATTTATAACCTATAGACGGTGGTTCAATCAGACCCACTAAATAAACCCATATTTTTTCAGATGGGACCCCTACAATTGGGATAGGGGTCAGCAGGGCAGGAGATGATCGGGTTCACCACTGTCTTTTGACATTCTGAGCAAGCAGCACAAAACAGAGAGACCTCAGCATAAAAACCTGGCCAATAGAACCAGGAGGTTATTCTGTCCTTCATCATATCCTGTAACAAATTACCGTCCCAAGGAACTGCATGGGCTAAAGCCAGAACCTGCTTTTTGAATGGGCCCAGAACCACCATCTGTCATTTCACCTGCCTTGTTGGTTTGTGCTTGTCCAGTGGATATAAAACCTCTCTAAGCAACAAAAATTGGGAATATTTTACCTTTGTTACATGTGACAACAGGACCACATCCAATGAAAGAACAATCTTTTCTTAAATCAGGCGCAAGGGGAAGCATTAAGACCTCTTCATTAATAGTACTTAATATCAGCATTATTCCCCATGACACAAGGTTTAGGCTGGCTGCTAGACATGTCAATGTTCCCAAACCTCTCAACATTATCATGGACATCAGCATGCACAGGCACATTAGCAATGACAGGTTCATAAGGCTTATCAGATACATTGACATGACCAGGAACATCAACAATTACAGGCACATTATGAGCAGTTGTGTTATGGAAAAGGACATTTTGTTCCAGCAAAACATTGCAAGCAAGCCAGTCTCTGTGATCCCTTCTGCTTTGTTCTTAGATTTAGGAGCCTTTACCTGAGAGAGAAAAAATATCAGGGGAAAAGGGAAATGTCTCCATGGGTTGCTGCAGGCACCCGTTTTAACAAGAACACGGAAGTGAGGCCAGTCACGACCTATTAGCACAGGGACCGGTAACAAGGGGCGGATTTGGATGGAAAACCAGCCCGGGAAATTTCTGGAAGCAGCCCAAATGGGGGCGGGGTCTGTCAAGGGGGCAGGACTGTCCTCAGTCTCTGTTTCTGAGTATGACATAGTTGCGACCTTCCTTGTGTTATTTGCAACAGTTGCATCTGCAACTTTAAACTAATGCCGCTACAATCCCTTCCCTGGTGTACATCAGTCCACTTTCAGTGTCTACCGATCATGCTCTGTGCGTCTTTAGATGCCTCCATCAGTCACATCATTGAAACTTTCAACAGCCCTATGCTAGGTGCAGATCATCCGTCTGAGTATGTCCTCCAATATGAGCGATTCAGTGTCTCTGTACGCAACCACTTTCAGCAACACACCCGTACTACGTTACATCAGAGTCTGATTAGTCAACCCCCTGTGAGAACGTAAACCATTTCTAATCTACTTCTTGCTGTGCACATCTGAATTTGGACTGAAAACCTGTATGGACACCATTAGGAATGCATGCGTGGAGCAACTCAGACGCAAGCACAGACGAGAAACAGCACAAAAACAATAAAACACATTGGCCTCAACAGGAAAAAAATAAAATACATAAGCCTCAATAGAAAGAAAATAGAACACAATTGTCCTGGATAGGAAAAAATATAACAATGGCCCCCGCAGGAAAAAACTAAAACACATTGGAAGAAGAAAACACACATTAGCACAGGGACACAATGGGGAATGTATGTCCCTATGGACGTTCGGGGAGGTAGAGCGGTAGTGTTTGTTCCCAGGGCTGAGGTGTAGAGTAGCCCAGGAGGGGGGCAGATATAGCAGACAGTGTATGTCTCTGGGACCATGGAGGGGGGTGGTGGTGGTAGGGTGTATAATGTATGTCTCTGTGTCGGGGGGGCTTGTGGTTAGGTGGCCAGGAGGTAGGGTGGGGAGTGTATGTCCCTGGGGACATTAGAGTCAGGGGGTGGGGGGGTTTGAGTGTATGTCTCTGGGTTTTGGGGGACACTGTGTCTAGGGGCTGGGAGGTAAGGTGGGGAGTATGTCATGGGGCGGAGTGTGTTTAGTGTATAACACTTTGCCTCCACCTGCACACTAGGTTTACTCAAAAGAGGACCAAGGACAGTCTTAGTAGATATAGACATTTGTCTACTATAACAAGGGAAGCACACTGTATACTCTTCCCTTGTTTATAGTGGACTTCAGTTTACCATAGGGAATTGGTGCTTCCTGCAGCTTAGATTGACTGCACTGCTGCAAGTTATTAACCCCCAGAAGTCTCACAAAAGAGCGCTAGTAACAGGGACCAGCAGCTACAGTATATACCTGGTCTGACTAGCAGGTATCCGAGGCAGTGAGTATAAAGCTGCAAAATGCTGGGTACAGCTGGCTCGACTCTGCTGCCTTATAGTGTCCACTGCCACTGCCACTGCCAAGCACCAGAGGGGAGAGGCACTGCTTCGGATGCTGCCACTATGAAGAAAAAGGAGCAGCAGCGCTAGCCCTATGCTGCTGCTCCTGGCTAACGGCACCCGGATGTGGTTGCTAGCCGGGAGCCGATGAGAACTGTGGAACGCAAATCCTGGTACTGCGGTAACCACTCAGGCAGATAGATAAATGAGCCTGGGCGCAGAGGCGGATCTAGAATTTTCTCTTAGGGGGGGCGGTTTAAGAATAAATCATGACTCCTCCCCTCATTCCTCCTCCCACTTCCAAACCTAGCTCCTCCCATTTTCAGGCAATAACCTTACATCATATCTTTGTGTATCCATTCCTGTCTCTGTCTATTTCTCTTTTTGCTTCTTCTATTCCTTTTTTTCCCCGTATCATTTTAAATGTCACTCTTCTCCTTTGTCATTAAGCTATGTCATAATCTTAAGCACATAAACCCAATATATGCACCCAGTGCCATATTAATAGTAGTGAAGGTCCTGGGCAAAGCAATGCACTAGGGCCCCTACCCACCCATTCACTGACTATGTTCATGTCTGCTGCTCCCCCCCATCCCTGACTGTGTACATGACTGCTACAAGAAGGCCCCCACATGAAAAAAAAAATAGACTTTCCATGAAAACACACACAAACACACACACACACATGCCCTCACATTAGAAAAATACACACATAGGGCCCTGCATGAAAAAGACACACACACAGGCCCCCACATGAGAAAGAAAACATACATATAGGCTACCACATGAGAAAGAAAACATGCATATAGGCTACCACATGAGAAAGAAAACATACATATAGGCTACCACATGAGAAAGAAAACATGCATATAGGCTACCACATGAGAAAGAAAACATGCATATAGGCTACCACATGAGAAAAAAACCTGTAAAAAAATCATATAAAAAATGTTAATATCAATGTTCATCACACTTACTGTCAGCCTGATGATGTGAGTTTGTGGTGTGCTGCTGTGGTGTCCTCCATGTGGCTGCTTGGCATTGGTGGCTAGTGCTGACTCAGAGGAAAGCAGTGACAACAGTTCTCTCCTCTGTGCAATTGGTGCCAGGAACCCCCGCATTGCTCCTTTAATGCAGTGCTGCCTCTGCCTTTCTCCCCAGAAAGTGCCATGCTGAGGCTTGTGACAGTGAGTCAAGCTGTCACTGTATATGCGCAGGCCAGGGCTAAATCCTGTGCCTGCCCCCTTAGTCCTGTCTGCCTCTGAACAGCCACAGCATCAGGCTGTCAAACAGAGAGGCAGGCATAGGCACAGGCAATAAGCGCCGCTGATCAGCCAGTGCCGCTGGCAGGTAGGGAGCGGCAGTCGCGCGTAACTCCCGCTCACCCCGGACTCTGTGCCCAGAGCTGCTGCTGCACTACAGGGGAAGAGGGGCAGGGCTGGGACTGTGTTTTATGGGGGGAGATTGCCCTCATCGCCCCCCCCTGGATCCGCCAGTGCCTGGGCGGGTGGACCGGTCTGGTAGGCAGGATGGGCCGGCCCAGCAAAGGGGGAAAGGGACCGGCCCAGCGGGAACTTACCCGCTGTCCCGGTGGCCCAATCCGCCCCTGCCGGTAACCATGGACACACACCCACACATAGTTTGGCAGTGTTTCCCCTGCTATCAAAGGCACCATGACATCAAGAAAGGCTCGACCATCTCCATGTACACAACATGGGGCAACAATGACTCTGGTAACAACAAATACCTTTGTATCAGCATAGTAGCAGAGCCAGAGTCCACTAATCCCTCAACCAGTCTATTCCCAACTTGTAAACATACCTGTATTCTAAATGGAAGAAGGCAAGTCTCTACAGATGTAAAGACACTGGTAAAAGAGCAATCGATCTGTGGACATGCCCATTCTTGATGCCCACCTTGGTCATATGAGGAACACACTTGAGCTGCAGTTATTGGGGAAATCACCAACTCTGGACCTCCAACTTCTGCAAAAGAGGCGGCCATCACATTTCCTATACAACGATGTCTGGGCCAAAAACCATCTTCAACCTCCCCAGAGACATCGTCTGTGAGGGGTACTGGTTCCTATCAAAATCCATACGTGGGGACACCTTACCCTGAGACAACAGCCACTGCAGAGCTTGATGGGGAGACTCCGGTGTAATTAAAGAAGAAAGGTTCTCCATACCTTCCTGCACCAGCAAGGCATTTTACACTAGCCAGAGGGTGGAATTCAAATTCTCGACTCGATGTACAGTAGCTGGACTCAATGAGCAACTTTGGCAGGAAGAAGTACAATAAACTGTTCCAGAGAGACCAACTCTACCAGCTGGGCAGAATTATGTTAGTCCGGTTGCAGCCATTTAACTGCAAGGCTGGCCAATTTCTGAGCCAGTACACAAGGTCTCACCTCAGGATCATTTGACAGAGACCTGAATTTCTGCCAGTATGCTTCTGGATAGATAACAAATTGATCTGCTATGGCGGCCTTCATACAGACAAATATTTTTGCATCTTCCTGGAAGTGGGCAGTGTTTGCAGTGTGGGCCTCCCCTGTTAGCAGAGGGGCAATCTGTATGGCATAGGAATCTTTAGGTCATGTTTGCAAGGTAGCAACCCTTTCAAAAGTGGTAAGATAGGCCTCCACATCATCTGAGACCTGCATTGTGGGGAATACTGGAGCAGTTACCACCACCTGCTGCTGTTTAAAGGAGTCCAACATCTGTTGCAAAATGGCTTCCATGCTGGTCTGTTTAAGATCCTTGGCACAGGACCCACTTTATCCCACTTCTGACACCACAATGTAGTGAGTAAGTTACCAGCGACCAGTGGGAGACTCAGATGTTGCAAACAAGTAAGCTGTTATTCCAGGATGAAAGGCAGAGCCAGAGTAATGGCTTCTTATACAATGCAAACAACAGTCCAGGAACAACAACTCAACTTACATGAAACTGCAAGTCACATGAGCAGAGTATTCACAGCAATGTCAGGATTCAGGTTGCCCAGCATAGAGAGGGCCACCAAAGGTGCAACCTCTCCTTCACATTTCCCTCTGACTAACTCATCTAACCAGATTTTTATACCTTAGCTGGTCTTAATTGAGAAAAGAGTGTGGTTTCTTCCTGGCTACAGGAGGTTAAACCTTTCCTCAAAATGTGGGAAAGACCCACTATGTCATAGAGAGGGAGAGGTCGGGGGAGGAAAGGTAGATCTGCGTATCAATAGAGATGATATTGCAGGCCAAAAGAGCTGATGAGTTTGTCTAAAGAAGGTATATAGAGAGAGAATTGACGAGATCCAAGAACAGAACCTTGGGGAACAACTACCATTTGTGGAAGTGGGGGAGATGAGGAGTCATGAGTGTAGACAGTGAAGGAATGATCAGAGAGGTAGAAGGACACTCAGGAGTGGGCAGTATGATGTAGACCAAGGGAGTGAAGGATTTGCAGGATAGGGAGGGTGGTCCACAGTGTCAAAAGCAGCAGAGAGGTCGAGCATACGGTAGTGGCCCTTGGATTTGCAGCAAGGAGGTCATTGCTGACTTTTGTGAGGGCAGTTTCAGTGGAGTGGAGAGAATGGAAGCCAGATTGAAATTGGTTAAGCAGGGAGTGGGAGGAAAGAAAGGTGGTAAGGTGGTTGTAACAACATGCTCAAGGTGTTTGGAATCAATACTTGTATTTTGTTAGTATATTATACCAAGACTTTTTACTGATGCCAATATTTTTTTTGTTTCTTGATACACGTATTCATATACACAGTATATATAATTTTTTATATGTTTTTATACTATATATATTTTTTTATTAATAATATGTATGTATTCTTCAGATTTTAAATTAATGAGGTCCTGATAAATTCCTGATTATAATTATATGGGTGGTTATCTTGCTATACACCCCATTCACAGCATGCGCTTCCCTGGCTGAAATTCACCTCACTGCATTTGCCGGAGCTTGGTCGATGCAAGTGCCCACCTGGCTGATACCTACTGCTGAATACAATTGCCGGAGTTCAGGGGGTGGTAAGAATTATCACATCTGAGAGCTGCAAGGTTGGGCAAGGCACTGCTGTGTTTGAAACTGTGCTTGCTAACCCAGATCAGTAAAAGCTTGGAAATGTTGCATGGAGTATTGTGTGTCTTACAGTCCATGGTGCTACTATTTGGAATACTCCATCTTCTCAATATGGCTATCTGACTGAGTCAGGCTTAGAGAAAAAGGAAAAATGAAAGTGGAGCACTGATTTATACGGAATGCGGTCAATTGACCGATGGCCGGGATGCGCTGGAATCCTAATCAGCTGGAGATGCCGACGCTGGAATGCCATCAGCCGGTATCCCGAACATAAGTACAGCAAGGCAGGGTAGCTGTTAGCCGCTGGGGAGAGAATTAGGATTAGGCACCCCAGGGGGTTTAGGCTTAGGCTGCAGGAGGGGGGAAGTTAGGGTTAGGCACCCCCCGGGGAGGGTTAGGGTTAGTGTCTGGGAAGGGGTAGTTAGGGTTAGGCACCACCGGGGGGAGGTTAGGCTTAGGCATCCTCCGGAGAGGTTAGGGGTAGGTTTACAGTCAGGGAAGGGAGGGTTAGGTTTAGGGTCTGGGAAGGGGTGGTTAGGGTTAGGCACCACCCGGGGGGGGGAGGTTAGGGTTAGGCACCATCCGGGGAGGTTAGGGTTAGGCACCCCAAGGGAGGGATAGGGAGGGGAAAGGGAGGGGGTTAGGGTATCTGCCAGCCATAATCGGGATTCTGAACAGCGGGATTCCAGCATCTGGATTAATTGGCATATAATACCCAACCCTATTTATACATATAATAATATGAGGTATATTGAACTATTTCCATGATATAATCCATAGGTAATGATTTATTATGAAATTTGTGTATATACAGTCAGGTGCATAAATATTGGGACATTGACAGAATTTTCATCTTTTGGCCTCTATTCACCACCACAATGGCTTTGAAATGAAACAAACAAGATGTTCTTTAACTGCAGACTTTCAGATTTAATTTGAGGGTAATTACATCCAAATCAGGAGAACGGTGTAGGAATAACAACGGTTTCTATATGTGCCTCCCACTTTTTAAGGGGCCAAAAGTAATGGAACAAACTAAACAATCCTAAATCTAACTTTCACTTTTTAATACTTTGTTGCAAATCCTTTGCAGGCAATTACAGCCTGAAGTCTGGAACGTATAGACATCACCAGATGCTGGGCTTCATCCCTGGTGATGCTCTGCCAGGCCTCTACTGCAAATGTCTTCAGTTCCTGCTTGTTCTTCTGGCATTTTCCCTTCAGTTTTGTCTTCATCAAGTGAAATGCATGCTCAATCGGATTCAGGTCAGGGGATTGACTTGGCCATTGCATAACATTCCACTTTTAGCCTTAAAAAACTCTTTGGTTGCTTTTGCAGTATGCTTCGGGCCATTGTCCATCTGCACTGTGAAGCGCCGTCCAATGAGTTCTGAAGCATTTGACTGAATATGAGCATATAATATTGCCCGAAACACTTCAGAATTCATTCTGCTGCTTTTGTCAGCAGTCACATCATCAATAAATACAAGGGAACCGGTTCCATTGGCAGCCATAAATGCCCACACCATGACACTACCACCACCATGCTTCACTGATGAGGAGGTATGTTTTGGATCATGAGCAGTTCCTTTCCTTCTCCATACTCTTCTCTTCCCATCACTCTGGTACAAGTTGATCTTTGTCTCATCTGTCCATCTGTCCATAGGATGTTGTTCCAGAACTGTAATGGCTTTTTTAGATGTTGTTTGGCAAACTCTAATCTGGTCTTCCTGATTTTGTGGCTCACCAATGGTTTACATCTTGTGGTGAACCCTCTATATTCACTCTTGTGAAGTCTTCTCTTGATTGTTGACTTTGACACATATACACCTACCTCCTGGAGAGTGTTCTTGATTTGACCAACTGCTGTGAAGGGGTTTTTCTTCACCAGGGAAATAATTCTTCTGTCATCCACCAGAGTTGTTTTCCGTGGTCTTCCGGGTCTTTTGGTGTTGCTGAGCGCTCCGGTGCGTTCTTTCTTTTTAAGAATGTTTGGCCACACCTAATGTTTTTGCTATCTCTCTGATGGGTTTGTTTTGATTTATCAGCCTAATGATGGCTTGCTTCACTGATAGTGACAGCTCTTTGGATCTCATATTGAGAGTCAACAGCAACTGATTCCAAATGCAAATGTCACACCTAGAATCAACTCCAGACCTTTTACCTGCTTAATTGATAATGAAATAATGAGGGAATAGCCCACACCTGTCCATGAAATAGCTTTTGAGTTGATAGTCCCATTACTTTTGGCCTCTTAAAAAGTGGGAGGCACACATAGAAATGGTTGTAATTCCTACACCATTCACCTGATTTGGATGTAATTACCCTCAAATTAAATCTGAAAGTCTGCAGTTAAAGCACATCTTGTTTGTTTCATTTCAAAGCCATTGTGGTGGTGAATAGAGGCCAAAATATGAAAATTCTGTCAATGTCCCAATATTTATGCACCTGACTTTATATTATCCCGGATTAGTCTGCTGATGGACTATTGCCCATGTGCATTTTTTAATGTATTCATTTTTAACTTTTAATTATTTATGTGCTCTCTTATCAAGGGTTAACCTTTGAATGACTGTTTGGAGTCTGAAGTAATTCAAAGTTACTACTTGGAAGCAGCACTTAGTATTTAGGGATATTATCTTGACTGTGGTTAATTATTATATTATTAATGATCTTTCTGCACCTGAATATTATTTGTTTTATTTTTTGATACCACAAAGATATATAGGGGCATATTCAATTAGGTGCGAAAAGTAGAGTCGAGTACTTTTGGCATGCTTTACTTTTCTCCGTCATCACTGGTTTTCCATGCAAAAAAGTATCGTGCACGTCCCCGCTTATTCAATTAGAAATCGGCAAAAACGGTTCCTGGCAAAGTGCAAACAGGCAAAAAGTGTTGACAGATTTGGGGAAATCAGCCTGACACCCCCCAAAAGATGCACTAGCATTGGGGATCATTGTAGATGCCCCTGAATAGCCCTGCTGAAGCTATTTGGGGTACTTAAATGCTCTCATTAGCTGCTAATTAGCGTCTTTGCACAAGTTGTGTAGAATAGTATTTAGCATTTTTTGGGGGTGAAAAGAACTAGTCCCAGCAAAATTTGGGGTACATGAAAATAGGTGCAAGCATGGTTGAAAATCGCAAAAGTAAGGTTTTAAAAAAACATGAAAAATGCACCTTCGGCAAGTGCCTGCAATAAAAAAACTTCCCCCATACTTGAAGACCCCCCCCAAAGTCTATTTCGCTAGTTTTTAAGTTTGTACCCCAACTTTGGTTTTTTTCGACCACTTTTTCAAAGCCATTTTTGGAGATGTTCTTTAAAATTTTTAGGAATTTTTTGATACAGTTAACCTCTGGGACTTGTCGCAAGGGTGAAGGGTGGTTTCACCATCTTTGCACCCCAAAAGCGCAAATCTGCACTTTTTTATGTTTCATAGACAAATCTTTTTCGCCTATACCAATACATTGAGTTTCCGCACTGGCGAAAAGACACCACAATTGAATACGGGGAAAAGCTTTCGCCTGGCAAAATGATGTCACCGGCTTTTCGCATCTAATTGAATATGCCCAATAATCTGATGTAGGTTGGAAATGGACAAGATGGGGAAATGAGGGGTTTTCAAGCAGTGTTTTACATTTTTTGTTGGATGGGGAAGTCTGCATTTACAAAGTGAATTCCATAAGTTGCTGCCAGTTTGGGGAAAGTTTTGGAGGTGATAGTTGGGGGAGGAGGGGTTATCAGTTAGGAGATTAGGTATAGGTGAGATTCAGAAATGAGATATCTGGAGGGAGTGTATAAACAGATATAGGGCCTGATTCAGACCCACTCGCGAGCGGCTGTCCGCTCGCAAGTGGGTCGATGTTATGCACTGAGCATGCGCACGACGGAGGGAGCTCCGTCGTGCGCATGCGCCAGACGCGACGAGCGAAGGAAAGTCCTTCGCTCGTTGTGTCCGATCAAAGGGGGCGTGCTGTCAATGTTGATTGACAGCACGCCCCCTTTGGTGGGCGTGCCGGGGGCGTGCCTCCCTGACGGGGGCGTTCCCACGGGAACGCCTCCCGTCAGAAGCCGGCCCACTGACATCACTAGTGATGTCAGTGGGAGTGATTTTGGCTCCGATAGAGCCAAAATCACTCCGGAGCTTGCGGTTGAAAACCTCAACCGCAGGCTCCAGCTCGCAATTTCGATGGTCGCGATGGTCTCGACCATCGCGGCCATCACAAAGCACGCTCGTATAGCCTGTGGGTGGTGACCCACAGCTATACGAGCGTCCAGGAGGACGCTCCATGAAAATGAAGCCCGGCCCTCATTCAGAGCGTGCGCTCTGCTCAGAGCGTACGGCTCTGAATGAGGGCCATAGTTAGAGATTGCATTAGGCAATGAGTAGAGTTTGGATTGCATGAAGGGTGATAAAATGGCGTAGTTCCATATACACTATGCTCTCTTCCATGCTGGCTTCTTCTATGCCTCACAGCCCTCCTGCAAAGAACAATATATATATAGAGTTTAGCAATATTTAATACTTTCTGCTGGGAACATGAAGGTATACCCTGTACTTTTGCTTATTACATAGTTCACAAGGCACTATGTAAAAAGTGAATATCAAGTGAATATAAAGTCTGTATGGTATATTGTCTACTCCCAGCTCTCTGATCTGAGCAATTCAGAAAGTAAATTGCTAAAAGTAAAAACAACCCTGAATGGCTAGATTCTTTATCTGCAGGATTTTTACCTAGCAAGTTCCCTTTTAATACCGTCCTTTCCACATTACTCATTTTAGAGTTAATAGTTCTCTTTCCCAATTTGCTGGGGTCCCCGTAACACACATGCATAGTTGGTAGAAAACTGATTATCACAAATCAGTCAGTATAACATTGTGATCCTTCCAGATTCGCAAACTGTTCATACCCTACTGGTCATTAAGGGCTCTATTTATTATCATTATTTTTACTAAAATAAAGAGAAAAAGGGTGTTTTCACACCTTTTCACATTATTTTAGTAACACCTAAAGTTACTAAAGGTAAAATTTACTAAAAATAATTTGTGAAAAAATATCAGGGGAAGCCCTGTGATAATAATGCCACCTGGAGGGTGGCGTTATCCAGGGTCTTCCCCAGTTACCGGACTCCTGCTCTGCTCTAAAAGGAAGAGCAAATCCCGGAGCCGGCCCCAGTGATAAGCTATGTGGTCTAAACAGACCACACCCTGATACACTGTAAAAAAAAATTTGCAAAAAAAAAAGAAAACTTACCCGTGTCCAGAGACTGGAGATCGGGGCTCCGGTGATGTCCTCGCTTTGGTCAGCTGCTTTCCCATCCTGCACTGTGACCCAGTCATCAGCTGACCGGATCCCAGTGTAGGATGGGATGTCAGCTGACCGGAGCCACGGAGGACACCATCGGAGCACCGATCACCAGAGGTAAGTGTAATAAAGGGAGGTTGGGGTCACGGGGGGGAGGGGAAGGGTCCCGGGGGGATCATGAATGTTGGGGGTGGGGTTTAGCGGCAGGGGTGGGGCTTAGCACCAGCCAGTTGGCGCATGCGCGGGCACTTATCCAGTATTTTTTGCAAAAATACCGTGATAAGTGTGCAGAGTGGATTCACAGGGACAGAGCTTTATCGCGATTTTTAGTAAATCCCTGTGATATTGGCTGAATTCGCAATGCAAATTCAGTCGGTATTATCACACTACAATCTGCATTAAAAAGGCGGATTGTAGTACAAAGAGACCTAAGAGTTGGTTGGTGCTATAAGCTTTCAGATAATGAAATTCCAGTAATTCATTGTTAAAGATATTGACTGTGTAATTATAGCACTTTATTATAAATAGCAATAAAATGAGGTTAAAGGTTCAAAAATTCCCTGACTTCATACTCATACTGTATCTGTAAATTTAAATGGTTTGGAGTTTCAAAGAAACTTACAAACAGTAGTCTAAAGAATTTTTCTCAATATAAAATTATAAACATTTAGGGGGAATCCAATTGTGGGCGGGCTTTTAAAAAAAACAACTGAGGCATTGGGTTATTCCCGCAGCCGCAGGGTTTTGCTGTTCAACAGAGCCGGCCCTAACCAATTTGGTGCCCTGGCAAGATTGGCTGGTGCCCCCTAGCAGATAATCCCACCACACTACACTCTACAGACACTCTCCCCCACCTCTTCATACATGATACTCAGTTTTCACTTACCTCTTCCTTTTCTTTTTTTCTCTTCTTTCTTTCTTTAGGAGTCTGGCAGAGGACATAAAATTGTGATTCATTTGCCCCCATTTTTACATATTTATTACATCTCCCTCTCTCTCTCTATAGATAGATATATAGGTACACACACACACACACACACACATATACAGCACACACACTGATCCAGTTGCTGCCCACCTCACAGCACCACATACTACCCCTTCACTGCCCTCCTCACAGTACAGCACCCCTCTCAACACAGCAGCCTTGGCCTCATCCAGTACCCTTTTCCCAGCACAGCACCCCTGGGTTCATCCAGCAAACCAAATCCTGAACAGCACCCCAAGCCTCATTATGCACCCCTTATCAAGCAGTCAGAACCCCTCATTCAGAGCGGTAGTGGATAGATCCTCTTCAATATTTGTACCCTGATGTTGTCCGGTACTGCCCAAAGTCATTCACTACTATCCACGTAAGCAAAAAGGGGGAATATAAACCTGTGGCAAGCAAAGCGAGCCACTGTGCCTGAAGCGTGGCGAGCAAAACAATCCCGCAAGTGGAAAAATTTCTTGATTTTGTGGACTGTATGGGCATGGAACTTCCACCCTCACTGCATGTCATTTCCAGGTACAAATATTGAAGGGGATCTATACACTACAAATTCAGCACAGCACCCCTGTGCTCATTAATTATGCACCCCTTTCCCAGCACAGCACCCGTCAGTCATCCAGCACAGTTAGCATCCCTGGCTAGGATGGCCTCTATGCACCCCTTTCCCAGCAGAGTCAGCACCTCTCAGTCATCCAGCAGCATCCCTCTACCAGCTGACTTACTTACAGCCCCATTATTAATTATGTATAACCCCTATAGCACTCGCTAAAAGGGTTATGTCATTCTTTCTGTATTTAACAAACAGCAGTAATCTAAGATTACTGCTGATTGTCACAGCATCATTCTCGCCATCTTTAGATGGCGAGAGCAATGCGGTCTCCATTGCCGGCAACGGGGATCCAGCGCTGCCTTTCTGGCTTCAGCGAAGCCTTCCAGGCACTACCGGGTCCCCTCTGGGTTAAGTGGCATGCACATGCGCAGACAGACCGTCGCGCATGCACATTACACAGAAGCCCATCGCTGGCAGCCTAAAGCGGAGCGGAGGACATGGCCGACAAGGAGGACTTTGCTGCAGCTCGCCAGAGGGGCATTTTCGTTTGTGCCACTGCCACTCTAAATATAAAAATGCTTCGTGTGTTTAGCTTTGTTAATAAATGGGGCCCTTATGCCGGCTACACACTAGACATTATGTCATCCAATCTGGCGGATCGGACAACATATTGTCCACATCGGCCAGTGTGTATCTTCTATGTCACTGAATATAGCACGCGCCAGCGCATTGACAGCAGCATCATCCGTTGACCCTGCATGCAGGTCCGACGGGTGATATTGTCAGTGGGGGCTATGCTGCGGAATGCAGCATGGCCCCCGCCATCGCTCAGGGCACCGGCAAGTGTGTATGCACTTGCCGATACTGGGATCCCTGCTGGGTCCCGCTGGTAATGATATCGCGCTCTGTACACATCGTTAAGTGTGTACCCAGCTTTAGACTTACTCTCTTTAGGGCCAGGGAGGCAGTCGCGCCCACCCCTGTTTGTTTTTCCAGCTGGCCTCTCCCTGCTGGACTTGGTGGGTGCTGGGCTATGGATGGAGGCGGAGCCGTGAGATGTGAGGAGCGGCTGCGGTTGGGCATGCGCAGCATGCCCTCCCATGTCCATTTTACTTGCCACAGCCCAGTGGTGGAACTAGTGAGTGGTTGTCTCACAGCACATAGGGTATCAGTAGTGCCATATAATGCAGAGTGCAACACAGAGGTGCCATATAATGCAGAGTGCAATGCAGAGGTGCCATATAATGCAGAGTGCAACGCAGGGGTGCCATATAATGCAGAGTGCAATGCAGAGGTGCCATATAATGCAGAGAGTGTCACAGTGAGCACCATATAATGCAGAGAGTTGCAATGAGCACCATATAATGCAGAGAGTGTGACAGTGAGCGCCATATAATGCAGAGAGTGCCGCAGTGAGCGCCATATAATCCAAAGGCGCCATTTAATGCAGAGAGTGTCACGGTGAGTGGCATATAATATAGAGCATTGCAGTGAGCACCATATAACACAGAGAGTTGCAATGAGCGCCACATAATGCAGTGAGTGTCACAGTGAGCGGCATATAATATAGAGAGCGTCGCAGTGAGCGCCATATAACGCAGAGAGTTGGAATGTGCGCCATATAATGCAGAAAGTGTCACAGTGAGCAGCATATAAAATAGAGCGTTGCAGTGAGCGCTATATAACACAGAGAGTTGCAATGAGCACCATATAATGCAGAGAGTGTCACAGTGAGCGGCATATAATATAGAGAGCGTCGCAATGAGCACTAAATAACACAGAGTTGCAATGAGCGCCATATAATACAGAGTGTCATAGTGAGTGGCATATAATATAGAGAGCGTCGCAGTGAGCACCATATAACGCAGAGAGCTGCAATGAGCACCATATAATACAGAGAGTGTTGCAGTGAGCGGCATATAATATAGAGAGTATCGCAGTGAGCGCTATATAACGCTGAGAGTTGCAATGAGCGCCATATAATGCAGAGAGTGTCACAGTGAGCGGCATATAATATAGAGAGCATCACAGTGAGTGCCATATAATGCAGAGAGTTGCAATGAGCGGCATGAATTGCAGAGTGTCACAGTGAGCGGCATATAATATAGCGCGTCGCAGTGGGCTCCATATAACACAATGAGAGCCATATAATGCAGTGAGTGTCACAGTGAGCTTCATATAATATAGAGCGTCGCAGTGGGCTCCATATAACACAAAGAGAGCCATATAATGCAGTGAGTGTCACAGTGAGCGGCATATAATATAGAAAGTGTCGCAGTGAGCACTATGTAACACAGAGAGTTGCAATGAGCGCCATATAAAACAGAGAGTGTCACAGTGAGTGGTATATAATATAGAGAGCGTCGCAGTGAGCACCATATAATGCAGAGAGCTGCAATGAGTGCCATATAATGCAGAGAGTGTCACAGTGAGTGGCATAAAATATAGAGATCGTCGCAGTGAGCGCCATGTAACGCAGAGTTGCAATGAGCGCCATATAATGCAGAGAGTGTCACAGTGAGCGGCATATAACACAGAGAGTTGCAATGAGCACCATATAATGCAGAAAGTGTCACAGTGAGCAGCATATAAAATAGAGTGTTGCAGTGAGCGCTATATAACACAGAGAGTTGCAATGAGCACCATATAATGCAGAGAGTGTCACAATGAGCGGCATATAATATAGAGAGCGTCGCAATGAGCACTAAATATCACAGAGTTGCAATGAGCGCCATATAATACAGAGAGTGTCACAGTGAGCGGCAAATAATATAGAGCGTCGCAATGAGCACTAAATATCACAGAGTTGCAATGAGCGCCATATAATACAGAGAGTGTCATAGTGAGTGGCATATAATATAGAGAGCGTCACAGTGAGCGCCATATAACACAGAGAGCTGCAATGAGTGCCATATAATGCAGAGAGTGTCACAGTGAGCGGCATATAATATAGAGAGTGTCGCAGTGAGCACAATATAACAGAGAGTTGCAATGAGCGCCATATAATGCAGAGTGTGTCACAGTGAGCGGCATATAATATATAGAGCATCGCAGTGAGCGCTATATAACACAATGAGCGCCACATAATGCGGAGAGTGTCACAGTGAGCACCATATAATGCAGAGAGACCTGCAGTGAGCGCTATATAACACAATGAGCGCCATATAATGCAGAGAGTGTCACAGTGAGCACCATATAATGCAGAGAGACCTGCAGTGAGCACCATATAACAGAGAACATCACTGACCCTCATATAACTTTTAGCACAGATAATATGAACAAACCCCTCACACATAGAATACAGCACCCACCCCACATATGCTACACCACCCCCACTCACACAGTACTACACCACCCCACCCCCACACACTACATTAATACACCCCCCCACTCACACACTATTACATTAATACATCACCCCACCCCACACACACTACATTAATACACCACCCCACTCCACACACACTACATTAATACACCCCCCTCCCCATTGCATACAGATACCACCCCTATATGACACTGGCACTTACCTCTCCTGGAAGAGGATGTGTGGTCCCTGCTGGGGCTGATCTCCACTCTCCATAGCACATAATGAAAGGAGAGGCTGTGACACAGTGACAGAGAGGGCTACACTGGAAAGGGGCGGGGACCCATTGTTAGGGGGCGGAGTCTCAGGCAGGGAAAGGAGAGTGCAGGTAGAATAGAGTAGACGGAGAGGAGGAGGCGGGCACTCGGGGGGAGGGGTTGGGTCTCAGGCAGTCTAGTGTGACAGCCTGGTCATGTAGGGCCCCCGGCCAGCTGCAGACAGCGCAGAGAGAGTACTGTAATAATAACAGTGTGATTCATTATTAGTACTGCTGGCTGCGGGCCCTGCTGCCGAGCGGCGGGATGCCCCTAAGGCATTGCAAATGCCCTAGTCATATGCCTGTAATGCCTATGCCTAGGGCCGGCTCTGCTGTTCAATTACATGACTGAAAATGGGATGCAGTGATCGCACCTCCAGAGTAAGTCTGGGGTAAAATCAGTGGGACTTGCTTTGCGACCCAAGTGGCACCCCCACCCCAAATTAGCTTAATTAGTCCTTATTTACTCACCTTCCGAAGCGCTGTCTTCTTCCTCCAGCGTATATGAGCGAGTGTGTAACCCCAACTCCCTCCCTGTAGCCGGCACTGGAAAAACTACATCTCCCAGCAGCCCTTGCACCTGCCAGCACCTGCAGAGCCTCCAAGTAGCCTCCAGGACTCCCAGTAGCCCTCTCCCCAGTCACAACATGGAGGGGAGGCCACTGGGAGCCGTGGAGACCCACAGAAATTTAAGTAATCCAAAATTGGGCATAAGGTTTTTTACCTTGCTAAACTTTGCCCCCAATTGAATATACTCCTTATACTGTAGTATCAATATTTAACAATGCTATATTTTACTTAGTAGAACTGCTACAACCAGGGCCGTAACTAGGGTAGTGTGACCAGTGCCATGGCACAGGGCACCGAATGGCAGGGGGCACTGTTGTAGCTTCCTCTTCTTTTATCCCCATCATCTCCTGGCCTCCTCTCTCTCTTCCTTGGCCCTTCCCCATGAGGCCGTGGCCCTTATGTCTCTATTTAAATAATGGGGATAGGTGCCAATGCTCTCTCTGGCACAGGGCACCAAAAAGTCTATTTACGGCTCTGGCTACAACTCTCCTCAGATAGAATGTATTTCAAAAACAAAGGAGGTGTACCTCTGCACTAGTTGGTAAAAAGATATAAGTCTGAACCCCGTATAGATTGTAATTTTAATATATAGATTTGTGGGTGCTGCCCACGACAACTATTGGGCTGTTAATAAATATTGTGAGAAAGAAAAGAGTTGTCTCAAATTAGCACACTTTTAAAACCTATTTTTTAAAGTATATAATTAAATAAAAATGTGTAACTGCGAAATATTGTTTAAAACCAATAAACACAAATCATTGTGTAGATACTGGAGTGTGCAATTAGAGAAAAACATTTGAAAATAAAAGATGAAGACGCCTGCTGTGTCCTTGTCAGTGCTTTCCTTCCAATTTATTTTGTGTGTGTGAGTGTATGTTACTTGATATATTATTTGTTTTTGTTAGTATTAATAGGGATGAGTCGTAAATAATCTGCATGCAAATACATTTTCAATTGGATTTTTGTTTATTTGACGAACCCCAATCCAAATATACTTCATATCAATATTAATACTGAATATTCACTTACGTCCATGTCTGAATAAGTTACCCCAGGTGAGCAAACTCTCCCTGAACTTTGGCTGTTTGAGACACAACCCATTCTGCCTCTCTAATCAAAATGTGTATGACTCTGAAGTGCGCATACGCAAACTGGCTTATGTTCAACTCTGCATCGGCTCCAATGTGAGCAATAGCAATGAGGCATAATGTTTTTATTTGTTTTAAGCAGATAAACGGCTTAAACTAATTTTACTATTTGTGGAAATAAACCAACACATGATTTTGATTCTAGAAAAATCCCATTGTAGCAGATGAATAGAAAAAACTCCCTCTAACATTAATCACTTTCACATGCGCATACTTTTATTAGGTTTGTAGAAAAATGGGTATAAAATAGTGGCATGAGACAAAACTGTATTTATGCTATGGACTAGCACTGTTTGCAGGTATTTAATGTCCTCCATGACTCAGAATAAGTGTGTTTGTGTAGTAGAAATTGCATTGGGAATGGAATAAAGGCCCTCATTCAGAGCCGTTCGCTATTTGCGGTCGTTCGTTTAAAAACAAGGGGTGGCTATTCAAATGATCCGTACGCACATTGCAGTCTGTTCACACCTCTAAGTCTGAACGAACGAGCAAAACATACGCTCGTTTATTTGTTAAAAACGCCCCCTGGCCGCTCGCACCATACGTCATGTCCGCTATTTATTAGATTAATCGAGTACATCGACCAGCGTATGAACTGCTCGCTATTCTTGTGGTTGGTGTTTGCTACCACAAATTTGCGAGCAGTTCTGGCTCTAAAATAACCCAGTGACGTGGTCAATGACGCTGCTGTTTTAAATATACACACCCATAAAACGCCCGTTTTGACCTTTAAGCACGCCTGCGTTCGGATCTCCACTCCCCATTTTCAAGCACCTTCCCCTGTTACCACCCACATACGCCTCATTCTGTCACTCAAAATAGCAGGCACTCGCTATATAGCGTACAAACGATTTTCGGCCGCACTGACTGGTTCGCGCATGCGTACTAAAAACCGTACGCATGCGCAGATGTGCAAACATCGCTCGGAACGAGCGTACTGCCGCTAACGAGCGGCTCTGAATGAGGGCCAAAGTCTGATGCCATTCTTGTCATCTAGTGGGCAGGGCAACTGTGTACAGTATGATGAGGGTAATCTTGTCTCTGGCCAACCTGCAGGAACTGTATGCAAGTGCCTTTGTAGGATAATTGCCTTTCTTTTGCAGAAGTCCACTCATTCAGAAGTCTAACTTAGATTCTGGGGGAGTCTGCAGCTATGTTACAGATTGCTCAACTTTCTTAACATTTATAATTTTTTGTTGACATATGTTTTATTATTCATGCATGGTAGATAAGGCAGCTCGGTGGCTTAACTATTAACTTCAGCAGTAGGTGAAACCTAGGAAGCATGTGAGTGAATCTGCAAATGCATCCAAGATGTGGCTTAGGCATCCATGTGTGTGGACTTGTGTGAAGATCCTAGTGTGTTTAGCTACTGCTTCTATCATTACCCTCCTGATAGGGCTTCTGATAAAAGGTATGGATGGTCTTGTTCTTATAACAGATATCTCATTTGCGCTGTCTTGTTAAGTGAAGAAGTAGGATTCAACATCAATGTGCCTATGTTCTGATTTTTCTCACAGATCTTGCCAGGAGTTTGAACAGTTGAATCCCTTTTAGTGTTAACTACTTATTAATAACCCTAAATAATAGTAATAACAATATTGTGTAAATGCTCTCTACTTTGTGAACCTATGTATGTATATGTGTGAGTAATTGGAAACATCCAAGGTTTTATCATTGGTGGGAAAAAAAATCTGACAAAAGGTGTCAAATATGCAACCTGTCGAAATCCCGACACCTATCATTATCCACCCGCCAAAATCCCGACGCCCGGCATATCGAACGAAGGTAAGCCGGGTGTCGGGAGTGGATAGCCACGGGGGGAGGGTTAGGTTTAGGGGCTCCCGGTGGGGACTCAGGGTTAGGCACCCCCGCTGGGAGGGTTAGGCTAAGGGAAGGGGGGGTTAGGGGCAGGCACTCCCCGGGAGGGTTAGGTTTAGGGTGCGGGGAGGGAGGGTTAGGTTTAGGCACCCCTGTGGGGAGGTTAGCGTTAGGCATTAGGGGGGAGGTTAGGGTTAGGCACCCGTAAAGGAGGGTTAGAGTAAGGGGAGGAGAGGGTTAGGGATAGTCAAAATACTTACATTGTTGGGATCTTCAGTCTTCTGCCTTTATGCGTTGGTATTACATCCGCCGGGCTTATGTCCGGCGGAATGTCATACCGATTCCGCCCATACACAGGGTGACCCATCTGAAGGGCGCATGCAAGCAGTAGTGTTTGCTCTGTTAGATTTAACCATATACCTGTTGTGAAACTGATCATTAATTTGCCTCCTACTGTAACTATTTGCATTATATCATATGATGTTGAGACTATTACAGATAAATGAGGATTTGCTGATCATAATTTAATTAATTAGTAGTTAATGTCTAAAAAGCGACATGATGGCAATTTAATTTCAGTTTATATTCTAAATATGCATGTAGCAGCACTACTGGCTTACTGATAGACCCTTGTCTCAGTCATCACTACTGCATAGGTGCATGTCTTCACTTCCCTCCTCCCCCCGTTATAAATGTATTCATGAACCTTTTAAAATTATTTAATTTTGCCTTCACTTGTGAAAAATGTTGAAACTTGCAACTTACATAATTTTCTATAGGACTTGAATTTATTTACATAGTTAAGATATCCAAATGTCTTGGTGTCTTCTGCTTTGTGAAAACAATCTACTTACATGTCACAAGTCAAGTGCAGATAGAATAAAGATAAAAGCCAGTACTTACAATTTTACAGCTGTGTGTGTACTCTGCTCAGTGGTTCAGAAGTAAACAAGTGCAAAGCAGATAGGTACCGGCTGCTGGTGTGATACCAAAATCCCGTATTGTGTGAAGTAATGCTGCAGTGCCCTGTAATTAGTGATGTAATGCTGAAGTACAATTGATGTTTAGGGGTCTATTTATAAAAGTACTAAGGGGGAGATTTAATAAAGCTTGGAGAGAGATAAAATTGGAAATAAATAGCACCAAGCAATCAGCTCTTAACTGTCACTTTACATAGCAGCTCCACCATTTTCTGAGTGACAGCAATCTCACTCTGTGAGAGTGTTGAATCTGCAGTTAACCACAGGGTGTGATGGCATACCATATCTGTATTGCGCAAGAAACACGCCCATTAAGGCATCAGAATTTCATTGCTTTTTTACGTTTGAGTGTCACAAATTCATAAGGTTTTGTGAAATTTTCTGATCATGTCTAAGAAGCCTTAATGGGACATGTGAAACTGTAAGGTTTTTTGTCTATGGAATTTCATTGCTTTTTTTATAATTTATTAACCATCAGGGTTTTGAGGAGCAAACTGGCCACCTGCAGGGCAGAAGGACAACAAATAGGTACACTAGCCCAGGTGGAGGAGTGGACAGAACACAGGAGGTGTTTTGGGGGTGCAGAGGGAGAGGCAGCTGTGGGGGCAGGCTGCAGGTGTTTGGGGCAGTGGCAGCAACAGGGCTGTGCACAGGAGCATCAGCAGGCGACAGAGGGACTCACTGTCGCTGGGCATGCACCTAAGAGAATCAAATCAATAAGACACAGATGCATGGACGTATCAGTGAGATTTATCCATGCATCTGTTAAACAATTCATTTGGAACCTAAAAAAAATGACGTGCTCCAACAACACAACCAGCACCGGGCTTTGGAGCTTCAGTGCTGTTTGTGCTAAATACAGGAGACAAATGACGTAGGGGTCCCCTGTATTAAGCACAACCAGCACCAGGCTAATTAGAGACAGTCCTGGTTGCCAAAATACAGGGGACAAATGATGTAGGGGTCCCCTTGAAAAAAAAATAATTCTCCCATAGAGAACTCCCAAGGGGGGCATGGTGTTTAAGGGGCTACACCTCAAAAGCTATTAGAGGTACTGAGCTGAAATTTGACATGGGCGAGTAGAACTGTCGCTTGGTTCATGCCAAATTTCAGCTCAGTCCCTCCAATAGCTTTTGAGGTGTAGCACCTTAAACACCATGCCCCCCCCCCCCTCGGGAGTTCTCTATGGGGTGAAGTAAAACATTTTTGAGGGGAGCCAAACATCGTTTGTCCCCTGTATTTTGACAACCAGGACTGTCTTCAAAAACATAAAAAATTAGAATTTGAGAGTAATCTAAAGTTCCAACTATCAGTTTGTTTGACACTCTCAATTAGGGCCACTCTTCTGCTGTTCTTTATGGGGGATTTTTGGGAAAGCATACTGTAAGTCAGGGTACAGGGCAAATTTAATTTAGACTTGGGGTTTGTTTTATAAGGTAGCTTTTGTTCTAGGGTAGATGCTTTTGGGGTACGGGTAAATTAAAAAGTTACAGTATTTAAACTATTACCTCACAAATGCACCATTATACAGATAGGAAGCTTCAAATGTTGCGCAGCCTCAGTAGGTGCTTTCAGCAGATGAACTCACTGTGGCTTCACTTGGGTACACAAAGATGGCTGGTAAGTGCAGGCGGTAGCAGCAGTGGGACTCGGGGGAAGGAAGCGGGCATTAGCTGCAGCCAGGATCTGGGGGGGTTGCGGGCATTGGCGGCAGCGGCAGTGGGGGCATTGGCGGCAGACTGATGCAGGTTTGGATCAGGGGTATCCGTGATGGACGCATCTGTGTGTGATAAAAATAAACACAGATGCCTGGATGGTCAGTGAGATCCATCTGTGCTGCAGTGTTTAAAAAATGAAAGTGTTAAAATAAAAAAAAGGCGTGCCCCCCCCTTCCCCAAAGAACAACCAGCACTGGGCTTTACAGACCCAGTACTGGTTGTGCTAAATACAAAGGACAAATGACATAGGGGTCCCCAGTATTAAGCACAACCAGCACTGGGCTATTCACAGCCAGTCTTGCTTGCCAAAATATGGTGGACAAATGACGTAGGGGTCCCCCGTATTCAGGACAACCAGCACTAGGGCTCTGAGCCAGTCCTGGTTCTGGAAACACTGGAAAAAAATGCATAGGGTTTCCCTGTATTATCCAGAGCCAGCACCAGACTTTTTCTAATGGTGGGTTAATGCCACAGCCAGGGAAGCCCTATCACTGGGTCTCTCAGCTAAAGCATCAACCCTGACCACTAGTCAGCCCAGGCCGGGAATCCCTGGGGATCCCCCAATAAAGGAGTCTCCCTCTCCCTCAAAGGCGCGCCCGCCCGAAAAGGGGTCGTAGCCTGATCGTAAAGGGGCGTGGTCTGATTACATGCCCCCATTTACATCACTAATGGGGCGTGCCCAGCATCTCCGAGATGCTGGGCTGTCCCCGGGCTTCCCCCTGTACAGTGAATAGATGCTGTGCGAATGCCATCAGCCTGATTTTCCAGTATTCTCTGATGTGGCACCTCCACTTTTGGATTGTCTGCAGCATCCCCACCATTGCCTGTGTCCCTCTGCCGCAGATCCATGCACTCACAGCACTCCAGTATGCAAGTTTCCCAGTACATGGGCGCAGCCATCTTGGGCCAGGTCAGGTGATACACGTGCATCCAGTCAGCAGCCATCTCAAGTTGCTTCAGCCAATCCACTTCAGCCTGATGGTATAAAAGACCTTCCTGTAACAAATGCTGGTTGCCATTGCAACAATGTCCATTGCTGCTGCATGACCTTTGTTCCTGAGCTCCCGTTGTGATACCTATGCTTCCTAGCATAGCAAGGCTGATTCTCTGATCCTCTCTATGTTCCTGAGTTCCCAATGTGTTACCAGCATTAGTCCAGTCCGGAGTCATATTCCAAGTTCCTCAAGTTCATTCCACATCACTCCAGCCTGGAGTCATATTCCAAGTTCCTCAAGTTCATTCCACGTTACTTCAGTCCGGAGTCATATTCCAAGTTCCTCAAGTTCATTCCATGATACTCCAGTCCGTAGTCATATTCCGAGTTCCTCAAGTTCATTCCTCACTACTCCAGTCCAGGAGTCAAGTTCTAAGTTCTTCAAGTTCAATCCTCACTACAGTCCAGGAGTCAAGTTCTAAGTTCTTCAAGTTCAATCCTCATTACTCCAATCCAGGAATCAAGTTCTAAGTTCTTCTAGTTCAATCCTCGTTGCTCCAGTCCGGAGTCTAATTCAAAATCCTTCAACTTCATTCAGTTCCAAGTCTACAGTTTCTTCCTGCAGTTCCTTTCCAAGTTCAGTGACTATTCAGAGACTTTTGTTTTATAGTTTTATTCAGTATCTTCCAGTTGCGTTATCTCTGCACAGAGGACTATATTATAACATCTTATATCACAGTATGAGCAGAAACTATATTAAACCATCCAGTTTCAAACTACCTATTGATTCAGGTGTCTCTGTCTTATAACCCAGTTCGGGTACACAACTCAAAGTTTCTTGTGACAGCTGGTATTAGATCTGCATCCAATATCCGCAATTAATGCACTGGGTTTTACAAAGTTAATTGAGGTCCTGTGTCCCCGATACCAAATTCCATCTCGATTTAATTTTACCCAAAAAGCCATTCTATTGTAACAACTGTCCACTTAACCACAGATATGTGGAAGTGGGAAAACTAAAGATTACATTACTGTGACAGCCCAATGGATGATTGAATAGACTTCAGCAGCAGCAGAAGCAGTATGTAACAAACAATGCCAGCTCATTCAGAGGCAGGTGACTATGTGTATCACCGGATTCAATAAGAGGCATACCACTGACAACCTCTTAGAAAAACTAAGAGATGTCATAGAAACATGGCTTACCCCACTTGGACTCTCCTCAGGATTTGTGATTTCTGATTATTCCACAAATATTGTGAAAGCATTACAGCTGGGTGAATTTCAAAACATCCTCTGTTTTGCTCACACAATCAACTTAGTGGTGCAGGTTTTTTTTAAAAATTACAGGGACGTGCAGGAGATGCTGTTTGTGGCCCAAAAAATTTCAGACCATTTTTGGAATTCAGCAACAGCATGCAGGAGATAGCAACACCTGCAAGAATAGTTTAATTTGCCCTGCCATCAATTGAATAGGTGGTAACAACTTGGTGGATCTCCACCCTTTATATGCTTCAGCGGATGGAGGAACAGCAAAAAGCAATCCATGACTATACAACAAGCCATGACATTGGGAGAGGAGGGAGAATTTACCTTAGCCCAACACAGTGGAGAGTACTTCTTGTCTTGTGCAAGGTGCTCAAACCATTTGAAGTAGCCAAATGTGAAGTGAGTGCTGACACTGCTAGCTTGAGTAAGGTGATTCCCCTAATTATGCTTTTGGAAAATTAGCTGGAGAAATTGAAGGAGGAGATTAAACAAAGTGAATCCACAAAGTATGTCAGACTTGTAGATCAAGTCCTTTATTCGCTTCGCCAGGATCCACGGGTGGCCATGTTCTTGAAATCTGATCACTACATTTTAGCAACCATGCTTGATCCTAGGTTTAAGTTGTATGCTGTGGATTACTTTCCAACTGACCCAGATCTTAAAAGATGCAAAGAGCTACTGGTGAGCAAGTTGACAAGTGTCACAAACACTACAACATCTCCTCCTTCAATTTCTTCAGCAGCAGCTAGAAAAAAAATCGGCTTTCCCAAAAGACCCAGTGGTGATGCAGATAAGTCAACCCAACATTTTGACATCTGGTTGGGTCTAAAAGAATTGCCCAACATTAGTGACACCTCTACCATAACTCTATCTGATACAATCACCATCCAAAGAAAGGTGGAGGATTATTTTCATGACACTATAAAAATATACTTGTCTCAGAGTCCCTTCGAGTACTGGAAGGAAAAAAAGGCAATTTGGAGGCCCTTGTATGAATTGGCTTTGCATTACTTAAGCTGCCCACCCTCCAGTGTGTACTCAGAGAGAGTTTTTAGCACAGCCGAGAACCTTGTGAGTGAATGGCGTAGGAGGCTACTTCCTCGAAATGTGGAAATGATGATGTTCATCAAAATAAACTGGAAATTCCATGAGGAAGACTTTTCTCAGCAATTATGTGGCAGTACAGAGTCTTCTGTAATGAATTATTCCAGCGGGGATGAATTAATATTGTGTGAGGATGATATATACACACTGATGAGGGTAAGGATGGCAATGATGATGACATCTGAGCATAATGGTGTAATAGTTAGCTTTACCCCCTCATAACACTGAGGTTGTGGATTTGATTCCCACCATGGCCCTAACTGTGTGGAGTTTGTATATTCTCCCTGTGCTTGCGTGGGTTTCCTCCGGGTACTCCGGTTTCCTCCCACACCCCAAAAATATACTGGTATGTTAATTGGCTCCCATCAAACTTAACCCTAGTGTGTATGTGTGTGAGCATGTGATATGGAATATAGATTGTAAGCTCCACTGGGGCAGGGACTAATGTGAATGGCCAAATATTCTCTGTACAGTGCTGTGGAATATGTGTGCGCTATATAAATAACTGGTAATAATAATAATAATCTTGCAACTGTAGAGCTGTTGCCTTAAGCCGATTGGTAGCTTGTTTTGTAGGGGACCAAACAAACCAAGCACCTCAGCCACAAAAGTGGCAGTCCCTGTCGCTGAAGTGCTTGGTTTGCTAAAGTGTGCATGTACTTTTCAATATCCTACATAAGGGTGGGTTGGAGCGCCCAAGGACAATTCCATCTTGCACTACCTTTTAGTTTTTGCCACTGCTGTGTGTCAATGTTTCATAGATGTGCTTTAAACTATGGTGCCTATGCCATTGCACTGCTGCTCTGTCGCTTAGTAACCAGTCAGCTCACTGCAACTTTTGGCCAATAATGAGGAAAACAATATTATAAGCTGTGAGGTGGTCTAAATTGACTGTAAATTAGTGGAAATTAATGTTACTGAGCTTAATAATACTCTAGGGACAAAAAAAGCCCAAATTATGTGATGTTAGCTTTTTTTGTCAGTTTTTGTAAAAAATCCAAATCTGAAGCCAGTCATGGCAGATTTGGCAAATCCAAATCTAAATCCAAATCTGGACTATGAATCAGAGCCAAATCCAGCAAAAATGGTCCAGCACACATCCCTAATCTAGACAGCAAAAAGAATGAATCCCAGAGATTCTCACTGGTCTTTTTTTTCCCCAATTTGATTTGCCTTTTCTGAAACTCTGCCCCTTTTGGGATCCATTATTTGGCCCATTTGGAAGGCATAGATGTGACTTGATAGTGGTAGATGCTATACTAGGGCAGATTTCCTTGTGATCCCTCTCCAGTGGGCTCAGGAGGTCTGTAAGTGGATTGTGGGGTTTTTCTCACTTTGTATGCACAGCTGGAAAGGCATGCATGTGTGGTTGCGATCAATTTATTGTGATCAGAACACTTGTCCTAGCAATTAAAATTGGTACATGCTGTTGACAACAGAAACTTTATTGCCACAATATGCAATAATAAGGATTCTAAATATTTGAGGGCAGACCACATCTTATATATAATATTCATTGGTCTGTTTGTTTGTCTGTCCGGTTATACATTTGGACACCCTGCATCGATTGGAATGAAACCAACATGAGGTTATCCAGTTGGATCCTGGCCATGTTTTAGGGGGGTTAGGGGTGGACCTCCTGTTGGTGTATGCTGGGCAGAACTCAATGGGACCTTGTTCTGAGTCTTTCACTGGATGGATTTAGACCAAAACTTCACAGAGTGGTAACATTGGATCCCAGAAGACATACTAGGGGGTTGAGGTCCCAGTTAGACCTCCCATTGATGTACACTGGGCAGAACTTTAACCTCAGGACACTGGGCAGAACTTTAACCCAGGGAACCTGTTTGGATCTGTGGAGCCTGTTCTGAGCCTTCCACTGGATGGATTTAGATGAACACTTCAGATGGGTGGCAATTGGTCTGGGATGCCTGATGGAGTGGCCTTGGTTCTGGACCTCAAACCAGAATGCGCTTGGCAGAACTTTGACCCAGGGAGCCTGTTCTAAGATTTCCAGTGTATGGATTTGGACCAAAACTTCAGAGTGGTAACACTGGATCCCAGAAAAAATACTAGGGGGTTGAGGTCCCAGTTGGACCTCCCATTGATGTATGCTGGGGAGAATTTTAACCCAGGTAGCCTAGTCTGGGCCTTCCACTGGATGGAATTGGAAGACATCATATAATAAAACTTAATAACTTGAAGATTTAAACCCAGGCAATGCCAGGTACTTCAGCTAGTATTTTAATAAATATGCCCCTATGAGTAGATCATCATTTTGGGTATAAACCCTATGAGCACAGAATTGGAACCTTACATCTGTATTATTCTCAGTTTCACATATCCAGGTTGTTTATATTGGGGTGCTTTGTCCCAGTTCTCTGTCCTGAATACCAAAATGGATCTGATGTCATGGCAGTGCATACATACTTCTTTGGTACTGACTGTCTGGCACTGCATGGCTAACTCCTTGGCACTGTACACAAGGTACAGTGTGTACAGTCTGACTCTGTTCAAGGTCTGTGTCTTTTTCTGTCATCTTCAGCATTTTGTGCTTGTTGAAATCCTTCAATGTATCTGGACACAGAAGGAGGGATGAGGAACAGAGCAGGAAGGAGGCAGAACAGAGCCAGGGGGATGTGAGGCAGAGCATGAGGTTGGAGTAGGCATACGGTAAGGGGGAGGCATGATAAAATGACAGAGCTAGGGGAAGGCATTACCATGCCAAGGGGAGGCATGACAAAAATAGGGAGAGGTGGGACTGGGATAAAGCCAGGGGGTGGCAAGACTTAGCAGAGGAGGCTGACGGCTGGTGAATTCAGGACACTGCCCATGCTAACCCTACAGACTCTGGACAGATGTCCTAATTTCTGGACTGTATGGAGAAATTCCAGATGGATGGTAACCCTCCCATAATATCACAGTTTACCTAGGAAGCTGCACAAGTTTGAGATACTACTGTATTTCCTTGAAATTTGTTTGTGACTTTATCCCCTGCCCCAATTTTATATTTTAATTTTTCAACACTGCTAGATTTCTGTGTATGTGTGCACAAGGAGGAATGGCACAATTCTGGAAACATTTGAGTTTTGAGTTTATTTGGTGCAAGAAACAGAAACATTTCATGTCTGCTCAGGACCCTTTATCAATCCATACTAGAGATCACATACAGGTTGATAAAGGGTCCTGAGACCTTAAAAGTTGCTGCTTCTTTCAGTAGTAGAAGTAGTTTATGCATTCAAGCTATTTCCAGAGTGCCATCCCTTTCTGCACATATATTTTTCTTGAATTTCTTAATAAAGAACTTTAGGCCTAAAGGTGCCATGAAAAAATTGCTGATACAGTAGGGTGACGTTATTCACAAACTTTTGGAACCACTGGATTGGATGTAGTGTAAGACCCACTTACATTAATTTCCTCACAAACAAACTCAGATGCATTATAAGTACTGATATGATTACTTAAATGAATTATTTCATGCACTGGAGTACTACTTTTTACAAGACCTTCAATATGAACATCCCGCAAGGTTTTGCTCTCAAAAATGTGTGACCTGGTCATATCATTATCATTCTGATCTCATTACAAAATTAGCTGTGATGTGCGATGAGGTAAATGGCTGGGGAAGCACTAGCTAGTATCAGAGCCAGATTTACAGATACAGTACATATATGAACCAGAGGGTTCATGTGGGCATTATATAAAGGTGCAGCAGTATATAGTGCTGGAAATTTGGTGTTTTGATCAGGGATGTGGGGAAAAGCTAGACAGGGGAAGCAGTGTCTCACCTGCCATATACTTTTTACTTCAGGGTTTTGACTTATAGTTTTTATAGTCAAAATTCTGGAGTATACCTAAGTATAACAGGAAAGACTCTGCCTATTATCCTGGGAAGCAATAGATATTCTTTCTTATAGTCTTTTGTATTTCTTGTGCCTTTGCATCATAGGACTAAAGATTATCATTTGTATTTACCAACTCCATATCACCGAATTTAGGTACAGCTTTATCATCACAAACTGTAACCCTCTCAATATATTTAGATATAACAGGGACCTAAAAGTAATTTTCTGTATCAAGGTTTTTTTTGAGCATTTTGCAGCTTTGACCCACCACTTGTAAATTTTCATTCGAATCAACATGGCCAGAATCATATTCCAGAGTGTAGGCAAATTTTCCTTTTCTGCTTTTCCCACTTTCAAGTGGCTTTTTTTTAGTTGCAGAGAGCTGTTCTTAATGCTGGGTAACTTTTCTTTATTGCGCTTTATAACTTGTTCTGAGTTTGCAGAAATTGCTCTCCATATGTTCAAGTTTAATAAGTCCCAACTGTTGTTCAACAATTTCAGATTCTGCTAATTATATTTTACACTCAAGCTCTTGTTCTCTGGCACTCATTGCCACCTGGAGATTGTGCAACTGTTTCTGTGCACTTGCTAGACATTTTTGAAGGTTCATATTATCTGCTTGCAACTCCTCAATCACAGCACATACATGATACATTTATTTCTCCAAAACTGCACTTTGTTCTGCTGTTTTATGCAGAACTTCATGAAATGTCTTTCTTTCAGCAAGACACTCTGAAGTTGCTCTGGAAATAACCAAGTTGCACTGGAATGTCTGTGTTTGCTCCTCAAAACTTACTTGAAGACAATCTCCATGTCTTTTGCATCAATGTCTCTTTTCCACTGAGTGTGCTTCTGCAGCATATGGAGATACTCCTCTTCACATATGCAGACAGTTTTCCGTTTAAACAACACTTCACAACAAGCTTTTTGTCACTCACTACCTCCCTGGGCTTCAAGTGAGTCCTGGTGTCTCCATTAACTGCTGCTGTGCCAATACATTCCACATTTTCCACTAAGCTGCTGCCACAATGCATATATTTCTGCATAGATCTCAACAGCAAGCCAATTATCTACTCTAAGATGACATTCTAGGGGCTTTTAGGCCTGATTCAGACCCGCTCGCGAGCGCTGAGCGCTCGCAAGCGGGTCGATGGTGCCCAAGTGCGCATGCGCACGACGGAGGCAGCTCTGTCGTGCGAATGCGCGAAACCTGAATAACGATGGCCAAGCCATTGTTATCGGTCTCGCACCAAAGGGGGCGTGCTTTTGATGGTGATTGACAGCACGCCCCCTTTGGTGGGCATGCCGGGGGCGTGGTTGCCCAGACGGAGGCGTTCCCATGGGAACGCCTACCGTCTGGGCCTGGCCCCACTGACATCACTAGTGATGTCAGTGGGAGTGCTTTTGGCTCTGATAGAGCCAAAAGCACTCCTGGGCTTGCGGCAGCGAGACCCTACTGCAGGGTCTCGTCACAAGCCCGATGGTCGCGATGGTCTTGACCATCACGACCATCATTTTGGCCGCTCGCTATAGCTGTGGGTGGTCACCCACAGCTATGCGAGTGGCCAGGAGGCTGCTCCAAAAAGGAGCAGGGACAGCCCTGATTCAGAGCGAGCGCTCTGTCAGAGCGTCCGGCTCTGAATCAGGGCCTTTGCTCAGTAGTACAATATTTGGATGCTCAAATAAAGGTCACCACAGCTTGACCAAGTTAAAACAATAACTTATACTCTACTGTTTGTCAGCACAAAAAAAAACAGAATATAACAACCAAACCCCATTGCAGGGCACAAACTCACTTCTTCAGACCTAACTATGGAGGGACATTAGTCTGAGCATAACACAAAGTCCTGCTTGCTTTTTGCTGGCCTGGCTTCCTGACCTGGCTTGGCCTCCTCAGCCCCATCTGGTATTTATCCTTTAAGCCAATAGGTGTGGGAACAGAATCAGTGGCTCACAATGCCACTTAGCTTCATCCTACCACATCAGGTATTTTATGTTTGTGACTTACATGGCATCATTCCCCCTATTACTTATCTCACTGTGGGGCCTATTCATCATCACTTATATTTCACAAAAGCATGTGAAAATTAAATTTTCACATACTTTTGTAAAAAATAAGTGTTAGGTGGCCATTCATCAAGTTCCCAAAAAACATTTCAGATGGTGTTCAGCCCCTGATAACCTTCACAATCAGCCTGTGAAGATTTACAAGGCAGCCACAGCAGAGGAGATCCCTCCCTGAACTGAGAGCTCCAGGGGATTGTAGACAAGTGACCCAGACTCACCAAGAGAAGACAGGTGAGCCCGGGTGGGGAGCAGATGCTGGACACGGGGGGGGGGGTGATCAGACAACCGCAGGGAGCAGGGGGTATTATCCAGTGGGGAATAGAGATTGAGGGAGGGGGAGAATGGGGAGAGCCATGCAGCATTGGGGAAATCCTTGTGGATACCTCAGCTGCAGGGGAAAAGTATCACTTTTCAAAAAAAAAAGCTGACAACGGAAAAAGAGCAGTTTTATTTGGATGTGATACTTGTTTGAGGAAGGCATGATGAATGCCTCCAAGACATCTTTTAAACTTACAATGAGTTTAAAACATAATTATCACTAATAAGAATTAGAGATGGGTGGTTCAGATAATGTGGAATCTGAACCGCACTGAACACCGGGGATCCGAATCCACCCGAGCCAAGGCTCAGGTGTTCCCGTCTGAATCTGATCCCACTTCGAGGCTGAACATCATCCTTCTGACGTCAGATTCTAGTGAGAGTTAATTTCTATATAAGGAACCGCGACAGGGACTCTGCACCATTTCACTTTTCACTCTCATGTTGCGCACTGCTCTGCAATGTCTCTGCATATGTTAAAGTGGTTGTGCCAAGAGTGGCTGTGCTGGTAAAGTGACTGTAGGAGGCACACTGCACGCTGATGTATGCTGCACTACTCTGCCGATTAAAGTGGATGTAGTAGCCTGTGTCCACTCCAGACTCACAAGTGGCTGTGCTGTTAAGTGACTGTATATAGGGGGGCACACTGCAGATGGCAAATGCTCCCACGCTCGCCACTCACCCTGCTCCTTCTCTATGGGAAAGAGTCCCGGATTGCGAAGAGAGATCCTTTTCGTATCCCTCTGCCCCAGTCCGGCTAATTCCATCGGCTCTTGTGGGCCTGCATGACCTGTAACTGATTTTTGGATCAGCTGTCTCCGCGCCGTAGCAATGATGACTTGCTCCAATGCTCTCAGCGGGTAGGAATGTTAATAATTATCATATTGAATAGAGCCCCTGATCTGGTGATTTGCTGATTTAAAATAGGTTTTTACCCCTTAATTGCACACAAACTTAAGAGCCAGGGCCATATCTAGAAACGGGTGACTGGTTCCAGCACCCAGGGCACAATGCCTTGTATTTTTCCAAAAGTAGCTGTAATATTTTTTTTATTCATTTAAAATAGATCGCCAAGGCCCCTCTGCTTCAGGAACCTGTTTCAAAAAAGCCAACTATACTTTTTTTATTTTTTGTTCCCTGATTTCTACAAATGATTTTTACTAGTTGACTTCCTGTATAAGCTGAATAAAAGAAAAAGTATGGTATCTATAAGAATAACACAATAATTTTGAGCTATGGGATCATTCATTTATGACCAACTACTGAACTTCATACAATACTCATCTATCTCATTGCATCAACTTACCAAATTTGTATAGATAACTTGTAAACTTCTCTCCAGGTTCCTGAAAGGTTCTGCTTACTTTATACAACAAATCACTAACATCTTCAGGAGAACAAAAAATTTTTTAACTTTTGTTCCACAAAAGCTCTCAGAAATTGTCAGGTTTATTTTATTATTTATTAAAGTTTAAAAAGTTTTTTGAATAATATGTTATTTGATTTAAAAAAATATATCTAGGGGGGGTTTGCACCAAGCCATACCACCGTGTCCATAGGCCCCCATTAGAAAATAACTTCCAACCACCAATTGACAATATACCCCCAGTGGTCCCTCCCCCACAACCACTTGTAGTAAACAAATCCTTGTTTTCTAAAACAACCCACTCTGTAAAAAGCCCCTTTATTTGCACCTGTCCTCCTCCTCTTACACTGTGACCAATGTAATTTTTTTTACATTTACCTCTCCCTCACCCCCACTAATGCTAGATCCCCCAACCCTAGGGCTTACCCACCCCCATGGGCATATACTCCTTCTCCTCCACATGCAGAGTGCAGATGATCAGGCCCCTCTGCTGCAGCTGATCTCTGCACTTACAAATAGTGCTTGTTTCCCTACCTCGCACTTTGATCCCCGGTGCATGCACTCCAGAGTGCCATTGACACAGCACTCTTGGTGTGCGATTTCGGCAGTGATGTTGGCTATTACAGAGCTCTGCAACACTTCTGAGGGGTCTGGGGAGTCAGAAGATATTTATTGTGCACTTGTGCAGACCAAATCTCCTCTTTAAAGCCAGGGCACACAGCGGGACTGCACGGTTGCATGTGATGCCTTGCCAGCTGAAGCACTTCTGGTTGCGCCAGTTAAGTAGTTAAACTATCTTCTATCCTTTGATTTTTTTCTAGACTTTTTAGATTGTTGATTTGTTGTCTCCTTCAAACTTTGTAGCTCTCCATTCCAGCTGGAATAGGTGGAACTCCTGAAAATGGTCATCCTTCAGTATCCTCCTTCATGATGAATTCTTCCAAATTGCTCTACCACCTTTTCAACTGCAGTGAAAAATAAATTGCACTGGTTTTTATTTTTCACCTCTTCAACATTTGTAGGATTGTTTTTGAACAGGAGTATATTCTTGGAATGGGACTTCTGATATTTCATCACATTCTAACATATCACCAAAACATTGGTGCTTTCAGAAACCCAGAGGCTATTACATTTGTCCCATTGTTTGTCCCAATATATGTACCAAGAGAATATATGTATCAAGTTCCAAAAACTAAAATATATGCAAAGCATCTGTCTACATACAGTAATCTTTACTCCTGTATGTATTCTATCAGAGGACATTCAAAATGAGTACATTAAATATGTGAGCAATGATACAATTGGCAGCCAATGTGCAGTTGTTGTCTTTGACAAAACATTACTAAACTGCCCGCTACACAGGGGCGTATCTATAATGGGTGCAGGGTGTGTGGAGTGGGGGGGGGGCAAACCGCACACTCTGCACCCACATTGTCAAATACTTACCGCTGTGCATCTGGCATCTCAGCCCTGCACAACATGTTTTGCGCATGTGCAGTAGGGAAATCGCTGGGAAAATGTCAGCCACACCATTTTTCCGGTGATCTGTGCATGTGCAGTAAACTCTGGGCACAGACTAGTGGCCAGAGGGCCTGATGCACTACCATATGCAACTGCAATTACGCATGCATGCATATGCATCGGAGAGCGCGAGTGCGAACCGGCCGATGTGATCGGGACTGCGATCGCAGTGACTACACAGACCCATCGAAGATTGATTGACAGGAAGTCAGGAAGTATCATTTGTGGGAGGTAACGGGGAGGTGGTCTGCGAAACGCAGGCATCACAGGGCATTTGCACGCCATTGCAGGGGTGTGCATATATTAGACACTGCGATGACCTACGCCATCTGAGGTCTCATAGCATGCATGGAAGTTAGCAATTTCTGAGTAAGCTCAGGGCTTGTGCAAGTGTGCGTGAGGCTGCGATGGTACTCGATTGTACCGAGGGTTTTGCAGCTTTGCTAAACATTACGTATGTGTGCTGAGTAAAGTGGGTGTCCCTGTGTAGTGCTGTGACAGGATAGTGATCGCAGTGAATTAGCATACTATCGCAGTTGAACTGCATGTGTAATTGCAATAGTATATTCAGTTGCATATGGTAGTGAATCAGACCCAGAGTCTACTGCAGCTTTTAGTCCACTGCTAGCCACTGGGGAGAGAGGAGGGGGCCCCAGACGGGGAATGCACCCCCTCTCTTAATACACCTCTGCCGCTACACCAGTTATTTTCCATTATATAGCACCAACATGGGCATGAAAAGGGGGGTAGTGATGAGTGTGAGTTTACTGTTAGACTAGAAGGCAGATGACGGGCATGACAGGTTAGAGCCCAGGGGGCCAATTGCTCTAGCCTAAACCCCATTAATGTTCCCATTCAATCTGGATTGTAGCAGAAGGGGAGTGAGAGGCATTTTTAAAGGCATTTGCCATAACTAGAGATAAGAGGTTTGGTTTCATTCAGTTTTACTCGGCTCTTTACATCATACTGGCTATCCAGCTCTCATGTGTTTTGGATAGCCAATGAGATAAATCCAAACTCATCTGAACTAGCACTAATTTGCAAAAATAACCATCAAAACTGAACCGCTCATCTCTAGCCATAAGACACCCCAATGCGTAATTAAGTAATTTGACCCTGTAGGCTTCATGCATATCACTGGCTTTTGCCAGTGGCTTTTGTACGTTCAGGCTGGAGGAAATGGGACCAATAAACTGCCAATGCAGTGGCCTTGGGTATCCTTTTTGTTGGTGTTGATCACCTTAATATTGCATAGAACTTCACAAAAAGTATAACATAATCCCCTGCCCCTGCGGAGTTTACAGTGTAAATTATATGCACTCACCCACATTCATTAACCTACCATTATTTGTGGACTGTGGAAGGAAAAGTGAGCACCTGCATAAAACCCACTTGAACAAGTGGAGAACATATAAACTATATGCATATAGGGCCTGATTCAGACCCGGACGCTATTTGTGGCCGCTCGCTGGCTAAAAGGGGCCAGCTATTTAAATCATGTGCTCGCACTTCATCGCGAAAAAGCCACCCACTAAGTAATCCGCCCACTAAGTAATAGCGAGCGGCCGCACTATGCGCTCGCACCTGTATAAAGACGCCCCTTTGCCACTCGCGACGCACGTCATCTCCGGCAGTTGTAGGATTAATCGAGAACATCGAGAGCCATCGAAGCTGCTCACAGTGCTTGTGGTAGCCTTTTCCCACCACAACATTGCGAGCAGTTCAGGCTAAAATACAACCCAATCGCGTGTGTAATGACGCTACTTTGCTAATTATGCATACCCATTAAACGCCGTTCTGACGGTTGGGCACGCCTGAGTTCGCACATCCACACCCCCGTTTACAAGAACCTTCCCCTATTACCACCCACAAATGGCACTATCTGTCACTCAAAATAGCGGCCCGACTGCGGGCTACGGGCGAGCACTTTCCCATCGCAATGACTGGTTCGCGCACACGCATTGCGACTCACACAAGCGCAGATTGCGAAAAATCGCTAATGCGAGCGCAGCATAGCGTCCGGGTCGGAATCAGGCCCATAGTGCCCTGGTTGGAATGGACTCCATGGCCCCAGCACTGCACCACCTGTGTCCCATTGTTTTATTATAACTTAGTAAATGATCTGCATTTAATGTTTTAACAGAACCTAAAGCTCTACCCACACCACTCCCACCAGCCCCTTGCCTTTTGGATTGTAAAAATGGTGGAATATGTACAAACAATCGCTGCCTTTGTCCAGATAATTATACGGGTGAACTTTGCACAAAAGGTAGGTAAAATTAAACATTATTGTAAGTCAAGAAAATTTGGAGATATTTGTAGAAATGGGTTTACTGAAAGTCACTATAACAGATAGCAGCCTATCCAGCCCTAAATATCGCTTTCCTAGTATTATACAGAAAATAAAAAAAACATCTGGCTGCTCTGGGTTTAAGAAACTTTCTGCACAGTTACTTGTGCACCGGGGACACACCTTTCCGTCTCTAGAATTTAGAAATATTGCAGGCGTGTTGCAAGTAAATCGGAATGCTTGTGTACAGATCTACTATTATTGTTTCTGAACTTTTTTAAGAGCACATTTAGGGGTTATGTATCATCTAATTTCATCTAAGAATGTAAATATGAACATTTTCACCTATTGCCCAGACCCCAATAATTAACATAATGTATAGACCCCACAGAAGCTGGAGCCCTTTTACTAAAATATAATTTAACATATAGGGCTCTTTCAGAGTTGCACATAAGTTGACCACATTTTCATACGCATTGCGTGCACAGTATTAAATGCTGATATTCACCCGTGTGCACAGTTGTACGCTTATATGCAGCTGCACCGCCCCTGTCTGTTTGTGGAAGTAGCCATTATATCAATCAGCGTGTGTTTGCACCAGATCCATCCAGGGTTAAGATACCGACTGACAGTTGTTGGTATCCTAACCATGTTGGGATGCCAGCGTAGGGTATTCTGACCGCCGGAATCCCGAGTGCCGGCATCCAGTACCCAACCCTTTCAGGGTTCCAGCCTTATGCTGCAGACCGTAACCAATACTTGCCTAATTGTTGGACCTCCCATCCAAAGGTAAAATGAAGAATAAAATACATCCCAATGATAATTTTATGGGAATTCAATAATTCCGCAGGCAGTACTGTATGTATATTGTATATTTTAAGTTAATTATTTTAAGGCTTTCAAATAAAACCAAATTTCCATGTATGATTTGTACTAATAGTAATGTTTGTGTAAAAAGGATTGAAGAGATTATTTAGGGGGCTCTGGGCCTGATTCAGACCCGCTCGCGAGCGCTCGCAAGCGGGTCGATGATGGGCCAGTGCGCATGCGCACGACGGACCAGGCTCTGTCGTGCGCATGCGCGAGACCCGGATAGCGACGGGCAACCCGTCGCTATGGGTCTCGCTACAAAGGGGGCGTGCTGTCGAGAGTGAGTGACAGCACGCCCCCTTTGGTGGGCGTGCCGGGGGCGTGGCTGGCCAGACGGAGGCATTCCCATTGGAACGCCTACCGTCTGGGGCCGGCCCCACTGACATCACAAGTGATGTCAGTGGGAGTGCTTTTGGCTCTGATGAGCCAAAAGCACTCCAGGGCTTGCGGCAGACTAGACCCTACCACAAGGGTCTCATCGCAAGCCCGATGGTCGCGATGGTCTTGACCATCGCGACCATCTTTTTGGCCGCTCGCTATAGCTGTGGGTGGTAACCCACAGCTATGCGAGCGGCCAGGAGGCCGCTCTAAAATCAGGAAGGAAGGCCCTGATTCAGAGCGAGCACTCTGTCAGAGCGTCCAGCTCTGAATCAGGGCCTCTGTTTATATAATTTCCCAGATGCCAGAGCTATACAATCTCATATTTCATCAAGCTTACTTATGTGAACTAGAGGTGAAAATATAGTTGTATGTAAATTCTGGAGCCCTGGATAATGCTGTAAGGTGCAAGTTATAGATAAAATCCTGTCATTCATTAACTGAGACTAATCACCAGTCCAGTGGGGAAAGTCAGAAGATTTTATAGAATATTATTCTGTAGTTCAAAGTTCTGCGTATACCATACTTGCCAACTCTCCCTCATTGTCAGGGAGACTCCCTGAAATAGTAGCAATCTCCCTGTGTCCCTGATGAGTCTAGCAATCTCCCTCATTTCATCCTTACCCCCATTATGAAGCTGTTATATTAAAAAACAGAAATATATACATTCAAATGGGATCATTAGTGTCATTTCCTTGCATTGGTTATTATAAGGCACAATGATCCCTATGAATTTCTGAAAAGTATTAGTGTGTTTTCATCAACAAACAGATCTTACTATCTGCTTTTGGGCTGGGTTTACATTTGGATGTAAGCCAGGTTTAGGACACGCCTCTCAGATTTATCAGTACACGCCCATCACATGTATGACACGCCTCTCAGATTTATCAGTACACGCCCACTGTAACACGCGCTCATAGGTGCTGCTTTCACAATCTCCCTGAAATGCTTTTTCAAACGTAGGCAAGTATGGCGTATACTGTGTTTGGATGATATGCAAAACAATGACATTACAGACAATAATAATGAATGGTGCCTTTTATGATCAGACATGACCTTATGTTTATTTCTTTCCTTTGCAGAAAACTTTTGCAAAAGTTTTCAAGATTGTTCTAATCAAGGTTGTTTGACCTTTGGAAACATTCTAGTAGGCATGTCTGGATATTCAGAGGAAAGCTGCAATGCCACTGATGTGAATGGTAAATTTTACGTATTGTATAATGTTTTGTACAGATTTGGCATATGTTGTGTATAATGAAGTACATGTATAGCTGTTTAATCAGTAATTGCCATCCCCTTTTCAGTGGCAAATGCAGGATTTTGAAAGGGGGGTTTCTAAATTCTTGGTTACCGAAAAAACATCTAGCCACAAATAAATATATAGATGCCCCCAGTAATGCCCTTTATACAGTGCCCCCCTATGTAGTGCCCCTTATACAGTACCCCTCTATGTAGTGCCCGCAGTAGTGATGCCCCTATGCAGTGCCCCAGGAGTGCCCCCACTAGTAGTCCCCCCCTATGCAGTACTCCCAGTAGTGCCCTTATACAGTGCCCCCAGTAGTGGCCCTTATACAGTGCCCCCCTAGGTAGTGCCCGCAGTAGTGGTGCCCCTATGCAGTGCCCCTTATACAGTGCCCCCAGTAGTAGTCCCCCTATGCAGTGCTACCAGTAGTGCCCCTTATATAATGCCCCCTGTAGTAGTCCCTAATACTAACACTTTTATAATAAATTGCTCTACAGTGTACATACTACAGGTCCTGATCTGAATCTCTTGCCTTGCTTTTCTCACTTCCCTCCCTTAGCCTACACACATACACACACACTGACACAGTCAAATACATACACACATACACACACTGACAGACACACTCATACTCACAAACACATACACTAACACAGACACTCACTGCAGTGCAGCCAGCGCTTACCTATTAACACGAACGCAGACTTAGCCAAATAAACACTGTCTGGCACCACCACTGCCCGCCCGCTCAAAATCACTAGGAAACCGACCATAGAGAGGAAAGCACTATGACTAGGATTCACCTTTTACCTTATACTGACTCAATATTTACAAAGTTCCAGTTAGCAAAATACTGATATGTCTGTACCCCAAAATTTGTTTAAAATACTAATGTCATTTGTTCTACGGTATTATTTACAGCAAACACTTCGAGAGCTATTGTTCAATGTAGAATTATTGATGGTGTTCCGGGTTTAGGACTTATAATACATCAAAATTGTAATCAAAATCTTCAAACCCTAGCAAATAAGGTAAGTGTTATTTAAATGTTCCATTTTATGCAATACTAAATTATATTCTAATAATACTAATAAAAAAACCCTTTAAACATGGAAAATAACAGAACACAGAATAAAGTCAGGGTATTAATGAAATCCATATGGCATGTTATGCTTTGAATGTGTTGATGTTTTAAATTTCTCGCTTAAACACAACAGTTTAATAAATATATCCCCAAATATTGTGATGTACTTAAGTTATTTTGAATGCAATCGGAATCAGAATATATCTATACTTGCTGAGTCAACAATTCGGTGTCACATTCATCCTCTTCAACAAATTAGTGAAATGCTTGGGAGCTTGAAAATTTAGTTCCAGGATTCTGAGCTGTAAATAGACAGAAATTAAAGTTTTAGCTCTCCTCATACTTGCCTACTTTCCCGCAATAGCTGGGAGGCTACAGAAAATCGGGGTGGTGCTCCCGGCCGCTCGGAAAGTGGGAAGTCTCCGGGAACCGGCCGCAACCCAGGTAAAGTGGGGCTCAGGGTGGCAGATGACCTGATTTGTGCTTAATTGCATCATTGTAGCCATGCCCTCTGCTGTACAATCATGGTAATCTCTGCATTGTATAGCAGGGGGTGAGGCCACGATAACACGATCACACTGCGACACCCCCTTCTCTGGCTACTATGCCGCACCACATCCCCGTACTGCCTCACCCCCCCCACATTGGCTCCTGTGCCCCCACATCCCCCTGGTAAGCCTCCTAATCCCGCCAGGCAGCCATATAAATCCATAAGGTTGTGGGAGCTAAGGATTTCAGCACCTGTCCTTCTATTCCTGCTCAATAGTCTACTCAATATTCATTAATCTGAGCTAACAACTGTCTTTTCCCCTGCCACCGGGTCACTTACCGATTCTGCCAGCATTCTCTATCACATCCCAGACACACAGGCTTCAGTGTTTCTCAGCCTGCTAGGCCTCAAGCAAAGATCTAAGCCTGCTACAGTGTACTGCAGGCCTCAAGCAAAGATCTAAGCCTGCTACAGTGTACTGCAGTGGCAACAGCCAATCAAGTGATAGCCTGAGCCTCGCCGTACCACCTTTCTCTGCCCAGCCTATCCAAGGTAACCCAGGGGTATATATCCCAGCTGCTGACTACCTAATTATCAGTACAATGTCTAAACCTCAGTTCCTACTGAGTGAGCTATACTGAGCTCCTGTTGCTTACTTGTATCCAGTTCGTGAAGTTTTGCTTCCTTCTGCTATATGGATTTCTGCAAGTGATCTACACCTGGGGCAGCTATTCCACTGACTGCACAGAGAATCTCAACCTGTTCCAGCTATCCAAACCTGCAACTCGCCTGTGTATACCATTCTCATTGCATGGTGAGTGTCCCTGGTTCCTGCGTCATTGATGCCGCTACTGGTATCAGCATCCACTATCCATTTCGGTGTCCGGTCAGCATCCGGTTCTCTCTATGCCTGAAGCAGCTATCCTGCTAGTTGCACAGAGAATACCTGCCTGTTCCAGTTATCTGAACCTACAACTCGCCTGTGTATACCATTCTCACTACATGGTGAGTGTTCCTGGTTCCTGCTCCATTTGATGCCGTACCTGGTATCATCACCTACTACCTATATCAGTGTTTTGTCTGCATCCGGTCCTGCTACCATCTGAGTGCTCCTGGATCCTGGACTACAGAGGCAACCCAGTTTCAGCCTGGTGAATACGTTGCCAAGATCTACCACTCCAGCATTCCGGTTACAGTAAGAAGAGTGTTTTATTATATATCTACAGTATTAATCCAGTATCAGCCTGATCAATCTAGTGCTACACTCTCCCGACTTCCCTGGTGGTCTAGCATGTACGATCCGGCATCTCTCCGCCGAGACCCGGGTTCGATTCCCGGTCAGGGAAGTGTTCTTCATTAACATGCTAGGAGGTCTCCTTAGGCCTGCCAGCTTTCATTACACGCCTCCAGACACCAACACAGATGAATATCAGACACCGGGTTCACAAACAAATACTAGTCTGACAACTACTGAACCTTACCAGTGAGAAGACTAAAGCAATCTGTCACTATCAATTTCCAAATAGGGCAAACAAAAGGTAGGGCCTTCAAGACATATATCAACATCTTTAAATCCAAAAGGACATTATCAGTTTAACATCTTGCTTCTTGTAAAACTCATCATCATAATTTCACTAAATGAAACATTTCGACTTCATAAAGATCTTGTGAATCTTATGGACACCTATTTATCTTTATGGATCTTATCCATGGCCCTCCATTATACCCCTCCCCCCAGCCATATTAGTAGAACAATGCACCATAACTGCATACATGCAATGCTGTCTCAATAGGTGCAACTGCCATAGCAAGCAATGCATGCTTGGCTGGTTTCCTAGCTACAGTTACGCAATAAGTTACTGTAGGCTAACTTATGCGGGTGCTCAGGGGACTTATAGGAAAGACTGTTATTGCTAGAGCAAGAAAGATTAATATCAGACAAATAATCACAAACAGCATACTCACCAACTCCAGAATGCCCAAAAAATTCCATTGTCTTCTACTACTGGTGTGAACCCATTGAAGGAGGATCACTACAGCCACCTGATCTGGGACCACCGATTGCCTTTGATGCATTATTAGAACCCCATTGCCACTCTGAACCCTTGAGGTACTACAAAACTAGAATTCATCACAACAACTGGTAAATCATAAGACACCACCCAGGGGGCTGGGGAGTAATAGGAGGAGGGGATATAGGGTCAGTCTGCTCCAAAGGCAAACGGAGTGCAGGGGTCAATGTTTGGGAAACTGTCTAATTTGACGCAATAAACTGAATAAAGGGTAACAGTCTAACCTTTGAGCGTGGCACAAATTTAGAGTCATGGCATGGTTGACTGATAAACAAAAGGTAAGAAGGGAGGGAAAACAGGAGAAGTAAAGGAGGAGTAATGCATAGAAAGGATCGTAAAAGGAGAAGATAAAAGGTAGCAGTATAGCAGAGAACAGGGGCAGAACTATGGGAGACAATGGAGGTGCCAGCTCTGAAGGGGCACACTCTCCATTGTCCACAACACATTCACCCCACTTAGGGCTGTAACTATGTACCTTTAGTGTACCGTTACAACCGCCCAATACATGGCACCCCTTCCCGGTACCTGAGAAGCCACCATACACTAGTGGAGAGCTCCATGTCAGACCATCAGCAGCTGCCCTACGTCTATCTATAGCCTGTCTGCATATGAATTGCTACTTTATAGTGTCAGCAGCTGTGACGGGGGGCACCAAATTATAACTTGCCTCTGGGCATCTAGGATGAACTTACGCCACTGTCAGAGAACCAAGTGGGTTGCACAGCGAAAGTCAGAGAAGAAACAAAAGTAGAAAACAGAGAGTAAAAAAGAAAAAGAGAGAGACAAACTCACACCAGCTGAAATGGGTACCAACTGGTGTGCAGCTGTGACTGCATCGGGACCAGGGCAGGGAGCAAGGAAACCCCAGCTGCAGCATTCAGCCCAAGGTATGGGAATTAGAACATGGAAGAGCAGATAGCACATAATGTGCCACTGAGCTCTCAATAATTAACTGAACAGCTGCAGGGGATGTCCCTGTATGCTGCAAAATTATACTCAATTTTAAATGGTGGGTGCAACCTACTCAGACCCTGCAAAGGGACGTAGGGGTAGTGCACCCTGCCCCACTTGGCAGCCTGAATCGGGCAGTGCTGGAGATGGCTGTGACTGAGCGGTGGCATCTGGCTGAGGAGACATTGCAGCTATCTCCGGGGCTTCGAGGCTTGCGAAATGATGTGAGATGCACATAGCAGCAGCCAACAGGGATGAGGTCCAGGGAGCAGAAGCTCAATCCAGGCCAGGGGACGGCTCCCTGTGAGCCGACATTTTAACACCAATGCTGGGGTGCTAATAAGCTGCAGAAGCAAGAGAGTGCACTGCTTTGGCAAGGCAATGTGGGGACAGCGGAATATTTGGATGGAGCATGGGTACAGGGCAAATGTGGAAAGTGGGATTGAATACAAATTTACACACGGGCGGGCAAAGGCTCTGTAAAGCTAGCAAAATATAATTGAATAAAAAAGGAGCAGATTAAGAAAGGGGAAATAAATTGAAATTAAAAGAAGGAAAAAAAAGAGGAAAGCTAAAAGTAAAGGTGTAGAGAAGAAAAAATAGCAGGACAGGATAAACAGGTAATATGAGGTCAATTGCCGTGTGATACAGGCTATGCTTAGCCAGTCACTTTCTAACCGAAAAAGAGGCAAATACAATTTAAACTCAAGCATTTACAGAGTCCACGTACTAACACTCCTACCAAGCTCTAGTATGCTCAAAAATAACCAATCAAATAAAATTTGCCTATTTTAGATATACATCAAATTTCCAATACATTTCAGAGGAATTGGTATGTAATGCCGGCTGTCGGGATGCCTACTATCAAAATACCAACAGCGGTATCCTGATGGTTGGTATCCCGACTGGGGTCCAGTAAGTATACTTACCTTTTCCCCATCTCCCCCTAACCCTCCTTTCTTGTAGCCTAACCATCCCTACCCCGCACCCTAACCCTCCCTGTTAGTGCCTAAATCTAAGTCTCCCCACTTCATGCCTAAACCTAACCCTCCCCCCTTAGTGATTAACCCTAAACCACCCCCAGTGGTGCCTAACCCTAACTGTCCCCCCTAGGGGTGCCTAACCCTAACTTCTTCCCGAAATCCCGATGCCCATCTTAAGTCCCGTGTCAGACTTCCAGCGTCGGGATTCAGATCGGCGGCATGCCATCCGCCGGTCTGATAACTACATCCCATTTCGGATACCATCAGTCTCAATTGATACTGTGCCTCTGTTGCATGCGCTATATAACTTTCTAGTGACTTATGAGCATGCATAGTAAAATACATCAACCATTTAAAAGAATAACTTCATTGTGTACAACTCAGAATCAGCCCCTTAAAGTCTTAAGCATGTTTTGATTATCTCTTGCACAGTAGGTTAAAGTGCATACAATAATATAATATTGTAGCATAATACATTGCTCCATGTAATAAGTTGTTTTCTTCATTTAGACTGTTGTAGATGCAGAAAATGCCATAGAAATTGCTGTCACCACACAGGTCCTCACTTCCGAGCCTGAAAAGTTGCAAGCAGATGACATTTCTAATGCCATTAGGATTGTAAACAGGATACTTAACATTTCCCAGAATGCTACTGAAGAAAAAGAAGTAAGAATAACTTTTGTCATATGTTACTTAGTGATTAAAGCAGAGCTGATTGACAGTGTCAGAGCTGATTGACAGAACTACCATCACTGAACGGGTGCATCTGCTACGGAGAAGAGCATGGCCCAGCAATGCCAAGTTACCCTCCCAATGCTACCACTCTGCTTATCTGATCATGCTTGGGGGCTGGAACATGCACAGTGAATTCTTGATTAGGGCTTGAGCCTTCAGAGGGGTGGTCCATAATGGAACCCCATAATAAGAATATAAGAGTCTGGTGATGCTGTATTCCATCCACTGATTGACACTAAATGAGCAAAATGTCAAGCAGAAATTTGGTCAAATGATTTTAGTTGATGTTCATGTTACTGGAATCAAATTAAAACCATTGGAAGATCAATGCAAAACTGCCATATTCAATCCTGACCCACTGCATCTGCATTGATTTTGTACTTGTAGTCACATGATCACATGAAACCCTGTGGCTCCAAAATGCAAACTCCTCAGCCTATAAAAAGCTGCTCTGTGCACACACATGTACCATAACATTAGGTCAATGTCCTAGTTCAAATGTTCAGCTTTCGAATGCATTGACTTTGCATGTACAATTCCTGATTACGTTATCTGTGCCTGTGACCCTGATCATTTGCCTATGTACCATTAAGGAGGATATCTAGGGTACTGTGACCTGTGGGTTCTTAACAGTGAAGCTCATACTCCATTGCAGTGGTTTCTTAAGAGTATGTTAGGTTAGACTCTGTGCCTCAATACTGCCAATGATGACCAGTACATGGCTAATAGTATCCAGGCATACTGTAGTACCCATGACAGTATACTCTGGTGTACCAATATGAATTCACCTGGGAGCCCTTCCTCTAAAATGTACTTCAACATTTAATTTTTCCGGGGTACAATCTGGAGGAGAATCAACAACAATTCACTGTAGAGTAAATGTATTAAACCTTCAAAAGAGTGGAGGAGTGGACAAGTGGAGAACATTCCCATAGCCACCAATCAGCTTCTATCTATAATATTATAGAATGTACTTGATAACTGATAGCTACAGTAGAAGCTGATTGGTTGCCATGGGCAACTTCCCTACTTTTCCACTTCTGTACTCTTTAAAAGGCTTGATACATTTCCCCTCAATATCTATAGAGTCTCACATTAGGTTTAGACACTCTCATACACACAGAGAATTCTGGGGCCCATCATGAATAACCGACAGCAGCTTTAGTAACCTTCCAGGTTCACATTCCCAACTCCCCTAATTATGATAGGGATCTGAAAGCCTTCTGGGGTTTCTCAACCAAGTTCCACAAACTGTTTCATTTCTTATCTGTTTTATCATCTCATCTATCAAGCCAAGCTTTAGCATACTAGAGCGCAGCAATGCCATATTACACAATTGCTCTGCGTTTTGGTTGCCTTTCGCATAAAGGGCCTGATTCAGACCCGGACGCTAAGCTGCGCTCTCATGCAGCCAAAAGGGGCCGGGTATGCAAATGCCGCGATCGCAATGTCTGGTGGAAGGACGCCCTCTATGTCTTAGAGAGCGACGGCAGAATGAACGCACGCCAGTATAAAGACACCCACCTTTCTTTCTTAGCACACGTTATCTTCAGGAAGTGTGTGATTAATCGGTAACATTGAGAGCCATCGGAGCTGCACGCAGGACCCTACTCCACCGCAAGCACTGCGATCACTGCTGTCTAAAATACAATCAAGTGACATGTACAGTGATGCTTCTTTGCTAATTATGCACACCCATAAAACTCAGTTTAGACGCCCAGACACACCTGCAACACCACTCCCCCATTCGCAAGCACCTTCCCGATACCACCCACAATCGGCACTGTCACTCAAATTAGCGTCCAGACTGTGTACTGCAAGCGCACAATTCCCGAGTGCAGTGAGTGACTGGCGTAAGCGCATATTGACGCATACGCATGCGCAAACGTGCGATTATCGGCCATAGCGTGCATTCGTGGCTTAGTGTCCGGGTCTGAATCAGGCCAAAACTTCAATGAACCTGGATGGGACTTTTTTGCATCAGGAAAATATGATATCAGATTGTGGACACTGGATTCAGTATTAAATTGAAGCTGCCAGCCCTAACTTTTTGCCTGTACATGGACCATATTTCAGCCTCAGTCCTTGTCTGTTGGATTTCAACTTCAGGTACATCTCTCTGTGTGACCCGTCTAACTCCTACAATCACAATACTTGTCCAGGTGTCAACGGAGAAGTCCAAACTTTTTGTAGGGGACCCTGTTGAACACCTGACCCTCATTTGACTCCATGTACCTCTTCATGGTGATTTTCCTAGCAAGAACTTCATGCTGTATGTTTCGTCAAACAGTTTCATGAGACATTTGCCAACAAGCTCAGTTTGATACCAACCCCTAATAGGAAGGACACTGTCACAATTGAATGCCCAACTGCGCCACGTGGTTGCCTGGCATTTACCATTAGGATGCACCTCCATAATTCAGTGCCTGTTACAATAACCATTTGTCTGAATATAATTCTGAATAAGTATCATGTCCCATAACCTATTGCTTCATCTGACTACTCTCCAGATCACATTTGTGTACCACACTTTTAGTACCATACCAATGTACTCCCAGATAGTCCCAGCTTGAGTTTTCAAGTGGGGCAGCTAAGCAGCCATGACCTGCATGCTCCTGGCAGTAAAGTCCATGCTGCCATGTGGCCTGGTAAAGTGGGGGGGGTCTGATAAACTCTGCACTTCAACATTACCAGCATGACAACATGAAAAAGTACTTCATCTGTTCAAATTACAGTGACTATTCAGTGTTTATATTGTGCATTTTAAACAAAAAAGTCAACATCTAGTTATGAATGATCCAATATACTGTAGTAAGTCAGGTGAATAACAGTTAACCTAAGAAATGCTGTGTGGTTCTTTATGTTGGTGTTAGGTAATGTGAGTTATTATCTATGTCTTTACATAATGCACAGTTTTCTTAAGAGAACACTTAATTTATGAAAGCATTAAAATTCAGACATGCACCACAAATGCTGTTTGAGTTTTGTGTAAAAGTGCATGTTTGCGTGGAAATACATGGATCATTAGTGGGACAAGAGTTCAGCATCTACAACTAAGTGAAGCTCAGCTCATGGAAATCTATAAATGCAGGCTAGGCAAATTCATCTCTCTTTGGGTTTTTTTGTATTTTATTTTTTGTGTGAGTTGATAGTAAAGATGAAAAAACATTTAAAAAACATTATTTATTAATTGCACCGAGAGTATCACAATACTATTTTACAAAGCAGCAAACCATATAACTGGACAGCAACTGACATTGTGAGAAAAATAGTAAATTGTACACAGGTAGATATTCACAGTACAGATGTTATGAATATTTAAAGAGAGGAGAGGTAGAGGAAAAAGAGACAATGAAGGATGTGGGAAGAAAGGGTGGGAGGGCATTGTCCAAGCAGGTGACAAATTAACTAGAGAAACATGAAGGCTCACAATATAGCACAGCAGCATGGATGATCCACATCATATATTGATTAGAGGTTGGTCAACCATGAGGTCCAAGAGGAAATAACGCAGAGGAGTTCCAGGGCAAGCCTGTAATATACTCCATTTAATAAATATACCCAAAACAATTCCAAATCAATGAAATAGAAAGGGGTGGTGGTCTTTAAAAAAAATCCCCAATTAGACAAGTCCCAGCACACACAATAATTCATTCTTTCGAGAATCTAAGATAGGCAAAAGGATGTACATGTTTTTTTAGATCATGAGGGACCCATAAATTAAGGATTTAAGGGACTAGGCATTATGACCTATTTCTACAGTAGAGAGGTTAAAGTTTAGGGCAGTTCCACCAAATATGCAGAAAAGACCAGAGCTGTTACTACTACTACTGTAATTTCTCCAACAAGAATCCGAGGCATCTTAAATATCACAATGCCCGGTGGAGACAAACAGATGTGTCCAAATACACCTATCCTCAAACTGCACCAAATAGCCCAGTTTAGCATGAAACAGACTTTGCAATTTAGCCACTCCAAAACACTAATCCTTAGCACTAAGTACACTATAAGCAAACTAAGATGCAAAGTTGAGTGAAAAGTAGCAAAACTGAGGAATAAGTAGCAAAATTGAGGAATAACTAAACATTCTGAGTTACAAATGCAAACGTTTGATACGAGTGACTCTTGCCATGCATCATTATGCTTTATCTACAAGTTTATATTAATTCTCTTGAGACAAATAAAAATAATTCTAAGTACATAATGCACTATCTATAAGCAAACAGAGATACAAAATTGAGGAAAATGTAATTAAATTCAGGCAAGTATGGGTTTTGTGCCAGATGTCTTGCACCATATGATGCAAAAAGGATAGGTGTATGAAGACACATCTGTAATTCCAGTGGTACAGTATTTTGTTTGTATTCTCCTTAATATAGACATTAATAGAAAATGTAGCCATGCACTCAAAATGTTAGCCCATTCCCCTGAGTCAAGTCTTTTTACATTATAATTTAAAAGGGACCCTTTTGCCATCAGTATCAGAGATAAGGAAGGTATAAAATGTTGAGATGAGGCCCTTAGAGAAGTTGCCAGTGAGACAGGTAGTATGTGCAGAAGTTGACATTATTGTTCTTAAGTGGGGAAAAAGTACCAATCTTGCTAAAAACTTAGAGATATGAGGGAGAGATGGTAATAATGGACACCACAAAATACCAAAACGAGATTTTCCATCAACTCAATGATAGAGAAACATAAAATTTGTTAAGAAGCAACCCTAATAGTAAGATTGAAATGATTTAACATCCTTGGTATTGAAATATAAATGTGCTGGGTCATCTAATAACCCCGTAGATGACCAATTGTGTCTGGCACAGTCAGATACATTAAACTTGTACCATTTTTTAGACTGGCATTTAGAACTGGAGGTAGTGACTATTAAGTCCTACTTAAAAGACACACTGTACATTTTAAATAAATTAAACAATGCTATATGGAATGAAAAATATATTTTAGTTACAGATGTTGCTATTTGTATACAGTATTAGATAATTCAAAGGGTTTAGAATCAGCTAATTATTCCTCAAGAGTGATCTTGATTACAATAAGATGCAGTTTATTAACAAATGAATTAAACAATGGTATATGGAATGAAAAATATATCTTAGCTACAGCTGTTGCTCTTTTTATACAGTATTAGATCATTCAAAGGGTTTAGAATCAGATAATTATTCATCAAGAAGTATGATTACAATAAGATACAGTTTATTAATGAAGAATCCAGTTTATTCTGGAAGTTTTATAATAAAAAAAAGGTACAACGATGGGGACTTGTTTTGCCCCATTGTATGCAAATATGATTTTTGGGGATTTTGAAAAGACACTCATATGGAATAATATATTTTTTTGGGGGGGAAATATCATTAAGTGGGCTCAATATTTAGATTATATTGTTTATACAGGAATGAATTGTTTTGATAATCCCTCTAATTTTTTTAAAGTATTTATGTAGTTCTGATAATAATTCTCATCTTTTAGGAGTGTGTATTTAGGGTCTTTCCTAAAGTAGGAGCATCAACAATAATTTTATACAGATGTGTCTTCATATATTGTTGCTGCAGTCACACCAAACATTCCGTCTTGGCGTGCGACTCTGCTTGCACCGAGCATCTTTTTCACCTTAATCTCAGTGCAATGTTACTAGAATGCACCAGGAGATTAATTTGAGCCTCTGAATCTGTATACAAAGTACTATGATGCAGAGGCTGCAGATTTTTTCCTATTGTGCTTCATTTACAGTCTCAGGGCCTGATTCAGAGATGTACATTTATCCGCTGTTCAATGTATATCACCGATGGTTAGGGGGTCTGTACCTGCACAGGACCAGTTCTGCTTGCAGGACACCCACCCAAGCTGCAGCTTGATTGACATGCTGCTATGTTTGGATGGCGGAGCAGGGGCATGGCTGGTCAACGTCCCTGGAAATGGGGGCGTTAGTAGATGCAGATTCCTGGCCTCTGAAGATACCAGCACCCGGTCAGGCTGCGGGAATCTTCAGCACCCACAGCCTGTCCAAAGGAGTAGCCATTGCGACCATCAGTCCCGATGATTGCAATTGCACTTGCAAATGCACCAAGGAGGTTTCTGACACCTCCTTCTGCATTTCCATTAAGATGGACTGAATTGCAAAGCTGCTTGTGTGCAGCTCTGCAATTCAGTCCATCTCTGAATCAGGCCCTCAGTCGCAAGCAGATATACAAGTGTCACATTTCAAATTAATCAGTACAGTCTCCTGGTGTATATTATAATAGCTGTGTCTAAGACACATTGGTGAAAAAGACGCCTGGACACAGGACTTGCTGGTTCACTCACACCAGGCATCTTGCATCACATAGCGTATTGAGGCTAAACGTATGAGGACACATCAGTAGTAATGTTTTTAAGTAGGACTTAGTAATTCCACATTTTATTTATTAGTTGTTTGGTGTAGCAAATGAGAGCTCTTACGTTCCAAAATGGAATGCAACAGAAACCAGTTCGGCTTTCAGTGTAGAACAGCATAAAGGGATATTGTGCGGTTCATTGGTGATTAGTGGAGCAGGGTATAAATCTAGAGGAGTTCACCAAATAACTATGCATTGAAAAAGAATGCTACAGTCAAAACATGTAGATGGATAGTTGTGGAGGCATAACACCGCACACTTGAGGGATTGCCTGTATGCAAAGGAGCCCTCATTTCCGGGAAGGAATTTCATGTTTCATCCATGTTTACAAGTTCCTTTACTTCTATTGTCTGGTACGCATTCCCACTAGCTAATTGTGTATTTGTTTCATTTTAGCAAGTGTTCTTATCATTGTGTTATCATTGATTAATAGTTTTTGCACTGTGAGGAGCTGATCCTTTTTTAATTTGAGTATATTGTAGAACTAAAGGAACAAGGCAGATTCATCTAGGTCTATAATAGACTCCTATACAAGCATACTTTCTGTTAGTTCAAATAATTATCAGTATTCCTGAGTTGCAACTGTCCAAACATTGGATTTCCATTTGTTTTATTTCTTGAGGTAGATATCGTGGAGAAAGCACCACAATATTTGAACATCCTATATAAAATACAGTTGCAATTTTATATGCACTTACAGAAAAGCACATTAAAAATTTATTGGACATTCCAGGGAGGTGACATAGGCAGACACTTAATCACTCACACAGGGGAAACAACTACCAGATCGATGGTATTTCAGTATCTATGGAAGCTGGAAGTGGGCATCTCAGTCCTTGGACATTTGGATGCACAGCTGTACACCAGGGAAGGGCTTTGATGCATTTTCATAAAGTCGCAGATGTCCAACCAGCAAAAGATTCAGACACAAACATGTACCTGGTTCATAAAGAGATCTTTAATGCCCACCAAAAAATTTATTTTTCTCCAATATGTTGATATTGATACCAAAAGTCATCTAGTCATGGTCAAAGATTTTTGAGGTTTCCTCTGAGAAAAATGATAGTTAGTGCCAGCTGTCCTCATTTTATGTGCCACAATGTGAACAATATGACTCCACCTGACCAATGTTTTTGTTAGTGGGGGAAACACCAAAGGTGATCTGCTAAATGAAAGTATGATTATAAAACCATCAATAACACCTGAGTATGATCCAATGTCATTACATGACTTGGATCTATACGCCAGAGAGACCAAGGCATCTTCCACTAGAACACAGTCAAGTCAAGAGTGAGTGATTTACCCTACAGTTTTATCTAAAAGATGTGTCTGATGGGTTGAGGAGCCACCAGGGGTCAATTGAAGACAGGTCCTAAAGCGATGTATTTTTCTCCACAAAGGTATTGCAGTCTTTGCACAGGAGATTTGGCTAGATTCCTGGGATAAGGAGGGAGTTTTGGGTCTGTGATGGTTTGAATGAGATTGTTGAGGAAGATGGGCAAATCTGTTAAATTGACCAGAGTATATTTTATGTGGAGAACTTCCACAGCTAAACTTGTAAAATGGCCCTCTGGATCAATAATTTCAGATAATATTTCTACAGGTAGATTCTTATAAAACAACATGGTAACTCATCTTAGCAGTATGGTACTGAAACATGGGTTTCTATCCAAGGGGCTTTTAGGGAGTTGGCTTGCTCTAACACCTAGAGAGTTTCCAATTATAATTACAGCTACATCCTTTTTGCGGGGATGATCAGACTACCAGCATTCTAGAAAACAATCTTAAACTGTGTTTAAGCAGAAGGTTGTACACTTACTGTACCTATTCCATTAGATCTGTGCGAGCTACAGTAGTGGCAGTGAGTGTCTGATTGATAGTCATCTTGAACAGTGAAGCCAGAGTGGAAAATTGGTTAACAAAGGGTTCCTCTCCATGGGCTCAGGACAAAAAAATATATAGTGAGAAAAGCCCATTATTAGAAGACACATATTAATAACGTCTTGACTAGGCATAAAAAATAACCAATGTTTATCATGAAAAAAAAATATAATGAAATACTTCCAAAACAAGTTTCTATATTTCCTCCATAAAATTAAAAATGAAACACTTTTGTGTTAAAGTGATGCATGCTAAAATAGTATTTATAGGAACACAAGAAAATAAAAATGGAGAGGGGTATACATTGAAGGGAATTCAGTGACCAAAAATAAACTTGTCCTATTAATGTGGTAAACATAATCTTAAGCATCCCACTTTTACATTTCACAGGTACAGTATCTGGAAATCTTGTCATGTATAAAAAGGCACATAACTGAAAATGTTGAGGTTTTGAGATATTATATGGATGTCACACATTGGGTTCCTGGTCCTTGTTACCAGATCCGGCGGTGTGATCTTACCGCCATCTGTGTCCCAGCTGTCCATCCCTGAGACCCATGGGCACTCATCTGTAAACGTGCAGTTTCTGCTGTTCTGTATCATGGGTGCCGCCATTTTGGACAGTATCACATGATCTGCTCTGACAAACCAGTTTCCAGCAAAACTGGTCACATGAATCATCTAGCCTATCACTTCTAAAAGCAACCTATTTAAACCAGGAACTGCTGACTATTTATTGTGAGAAAAACCTCTTTCTCTCAGAATCTGTATGCTGGCTCCTGGTTCAGTATCTGTTCAGTGCTAACCAAAAAACCTGTTGTAGCATTACTCCTCAGCATTCTGTTCAGTGCTACCTAGAAAAACAGTTCCCTACCCTCCAACATGACCCATTCCATTACTTACAAAATGCTCTGCTCCTGGACTTCCAACCTAATGTATGATTGCAGTCACCTGTGTTGAACTAGGTAATTGATGAGACATGTGTTTCAGCACAGGTGTCTGCAATCATAAATGAAGAGCGAAGTCTAGGAGCAGAGCGTTTTGTACCTAATGGAACAGGTCATGTTGGATGGTCTGCAGTTTCAGCAGTGGTTCTCTCCATTCTGGTCAGTGCTACCTAGAAAAACAGTTCCAGCATTGCTTCTCAGCATTCTGGTCAGTGCTACCCAGAAATCCTATTCCAATATTTGTTCACAGCATTCTGTTCAGTGCTATCCAGAAAACCTGTTATGGCATTGCTTCTGTTCAGTGTTATCTGGAAAACTTATTCCAGCTTTGCTTCTCAGCATTCTGTTCACTGCTATCCAGAAAAACAGTTCCAGCATTGGTTCTCACCATTCTGGTCAGTACTATCCAGAAAGCCTGTTCCAGTATTGCTGTAAAGCATTCTGCTCAGTGCTATCCAGGAAACCTGTCCTGGCATTACTTCTCAGCATTCTATTCAGTGCTATCCAGAAAAACAGTTCCAGCATTGGTTCTCACCACTCTGTTCAGTACTATCCAGAAAGCCTGTTCCAGTATTGCTTCACAGCATATTTAATTGAAGTCTGCATCAATAGTGCTTCCTTCACTTCGTTCTAATTCATTGCAGTCTGCTGCAGCTTCAGATAATCCTGTTAGCAGGCATTTATTCTCAAAAGCTTTCTCAGGTATCAGTCTTCTGCTGCTAGTAAACCTGCATGAGGAACAGCATTATTAAACCAACCACTCTTGTTCACACTCCAGCCCATACAGCTAGCTCTAGGGTCCCCGACCCAAATAAAAAAAAAACACTACTGTAGTGTTATGACAATGGATCAGAATTCTTGGTATATAAGGTTTCTACCATTTGTTCACCACCAACTGTGGGTTAAAAATATTTTTTTTCCTTTGCCCTGGAATGTAGTTATTACTGAAAGCATCAGAAAATAGTCACCAACTCTCTACAGCCTCAGCCTGTTAGTCCCTTCAATATAGAGACAGCAATTTCTAGTGCATACTCAAGACAGTAGGTACAGTATATTAACACCTCAAAATTGTATACGCTGTAACCTGGTTATATTTTCAGGGATCCATACAAAAGAAAGTCACCCATTGTCACAGAGCACAGCCCCTATGTACCTCCTCTATTGTAGATCCTTTCACACATGTGGCAGCGAAGGCTCCTTATTCTTATTCTAAATTTACCAACACATTTTAAATGGGCACAATCTACAGTATATAGGAAATATTTTATAACTTGGAAAATAATGCTGAGCTTTCTTCACAACATTTGTACTCAAGATGTATGGAAGGTAAGCTGGCACTGGGTAAGATATAGCACAGTGTGAAGTCCCATGTGAAAGTCCAGTTCAGCATTTGGCATGGAGAGAATGATGTTCATTGTTGGGATAGACACAATCTCATGACTGATTCAAGATAAAGTACTATGAAAATCCCCGGAAACTAGCCTATTTTCGGGAAGCTGTCAGCGATAACACATAGGTCTATGAACTTATCACAGATTATATATGTTTTCTCCTGAAAACAGATCATTTTACAGGGGAAAATAACAGGCTCTAATTGAATTGTCCAAAGCTTAAAAGTGGGGAAAAGAATTGGCGTTAATTGAATACACCAATTAGAAGGATAACATATCTGCAATGTTTCATACTGTCAGACCCTGCCCACACTTGAACATCTAGAATAATTAATTGTACTTCTTCTGTATATTCCATAAGGACAGCTTCTTGAGGTACAATCTTTGACTTTATCCTCACTTTCCCTTTATTTTTGTGTATTATTGCACGTTTGTTTTTCACATATGTTTTTTAAATGGTAAATGTTTGTCTTAGTACTTTAATCAAAGTAACATGTATCTTTTTTAATCTAACCTAATAAAAGTTATTGTTATGATTGCCAGCAACCACTCCTGGTAAGCCGTCTAGAACCCAGGCTACGAGGTCTTCCACCACTAACAACCGCCCATTGTTCCCTTAGAGATTAATCGCTCACCGATACTTAGTCAGCCGCCTGGACTTACAGCTTGGAGTAGTAGTAGCTTAAAGGAGTGTCAACTGGAATCCTGAGAAGAAAGAAAGGAATTTTGTGCAGAAAGAGCAGACAATATAGTGAGAGAGGAGCGGCTTGGGAGCCGAGTCAGTTGATTAAAGGTGCGACTAGTGTGCCGATGGTGCGGCAATAGCCATTGGTACAGTAGATAGTCAATGGTAGTGTTGTGGTTTTGGAAGCTGATTGTGAGGCACATTTGCCGATGGTGAGGCAAGTGTGCTGATGATGTGGCTAATGTGCCGATGATGTGGCAGTAGCCATTGATAGACACTAAATAATTATGCAGTGGCTTTGAGAGCCGATGGTGTGGCAAATGTGCTGATGGTGTGGAAAATGTGTCAATGATGCAGCAATAGCAGATAGTAGATTGTGGAAAGTAATGCTGCAGCTTGGAGAGCCAATGATGTGGCAAATGTGTCGATGATGCAGCTCGTGTGCCGATGATGCGGCAGTAGCTGTTCTTAGACAGTAAATGGTATGCTGTGGGTTTGAGAACCGATGATGCGGCAAGTGTGCTGATGGCATGGCAAATGTGCCAATGGTGCGGCTTGTGTGCTGATGGTGCGGCAGTAGCCGTTGGTGGACAGTAAATGGTATGCTGTGTCTTTGAGAGCCGATGATGCGGCAAGTGTACTGATGGTGCGCAATAGCCGATAATAGGTAGTAGAAAGTGAATGCTGCAGCTTGGAGAGCCGATGGCAGCATGGAGGTTAAGGTGCGGCTAGGAAGCCATAAAAGAAGCTCGAAATCTGGGAACAGCATGGAAGCTGTAGGTGCGGCAAATGTGGCGAGGATGAGGCAATAGTAGATAGCAGGTGATTGAGTAAGTAGTTGGTGCTGCAGCTTGGGGAGCCGATGGCAGCACGGTAGAGAAGATGCGGCTTGGAAGCCGTAGGGATATGGAGAGCTGGAGGTAGCATAGAAGCCACTTTTGGAAGGCCAAAATCTGTACCACAAGGAGGAACAGTATGCTGACCATGCAGCCAAGCCGATGGAACTCACATATACGCTATAGTCGGTGAGGCGGCAAAAGTCCAGTGTGTACAAATAGAGGGGTGCACCAATAACGCTGCACTGTGGATGACACATCACTTCCTGAGGCGTGCTGATCACCTAGTGACAGGAGAAACTGGAGTAACCCCGTTCTGACTGGGTAACCTGCTCAAAAGTGACCGCGACTTGTAACAGTTATATATTATCATTTTCTTTATAAGCGTGCCCCCAAAAAGTCTTCTTTTTTCTTCCATTGCCATTTGTGTTTATTCACGGACTTCTGGGAGCACCACCTATTTCAGTTATTTGTACATCTCCTTCAGAGACATTATAATACTGCATTGTTGGTTCCATTATACCTAACCCCTTAATTTATATATAAACGGACGAATTGAAAATTCAATGCAGAATTCCCTCTATTTTCTTTCTGCCCACATGTATAGGGACAGACACTTTGAACACACATAGAGACAGACACACGCTTAAAGCATTCTCGGTACAAATTCATAGGGATATGCACAATGGGCACACATTTGTAGAGACAGTCATGCTGGGTATAAATTTATAGAAGCTGATACACAGGGCACTCTTTATAGTATTTTGATGAAATTGAGGTAGGTAATGACTAATTTAATGAATATGAATACAATTAATAGATCATGTGGGGATTCATTTATAATCAGGATGATGAAGTTAATTATTGTACAATGATTAATTATAGGTTTTATGGTGATATTGAATGAATTAATAGTTTTGAGTAGGGGCTAATTAATGATGAGGTGGTTAATATAGGTTGGTCACAAAGATGCTCTCTGTATTGTACAGAGATCACTGGGATACTCTCTGTTTTGTGTATCAGTCACATTGTGTGGAAGTCACTAAGATGTTGTCTGTATTGTGTATTTATTGGTTAATAGGATGTTCTCTGTATTGTGTATCGGTCACCAGGATTCTATCTGTATTGTCACTAGGTTGCTTTGGGTACAATTAGGAAGTGTCAATAAGTTTTCTCTTTTTTACTGCTAGGGAAAATGTATTTTAACTATGCTTTTGTTAGCACACAGTTGATTTAGTCCTGCCTACATTAGGCCACTTTCATATTTTCCAGGGCCACTTAAAGTTCCCAATCCACCCTTGTGTGAGATCCAATCTCAGCTTTACAGGAATTAACTAAATTTTCAGTATCAGAATTCTGATTTCTAGAACTGATAATCAGGAGGAGTTAGAATGTACAGTATGTGGCCAAATGCTTTATCAAAGCTTGTTTACAAGTCCTCATGTACTGTATCATTCAAGGGCATTAGAAAACATGATGGGCCAAATGTAATAGGGTGAGAGTTTAGAAAAAGTGAGAGTTTAGCAGTAAACTCTCACATTGGTTGAGTTTTATCTTCAAAATGGGAAAACATCTGAATGAGATTTTAAATCGCGAGAGTTTTTTAAGTCTAAAAAAACATGCAAGTTCGCTCTGTTACTTTGTTTTTGGACTCTATTACATTGGCAAAGTTAAAAAAGTGTCAGAAACTCTCACTTTTCTAAACTCTCACCCTATTACATTTGGCCCGATATATCTTTAGGTGTTAGTATAGAGGTGGCAGAAGGAGAAGATGCACTAGAGCCTGAAGAAGTGAGGTATAAATAACAGTCAAGAGGAGATTGGATTGGGTTTGTTATAGCTAAGCTTTGTTTTTTCCATTTTAGAAGACTGGGGGTACTATTACTAAAGTTCAATTTTAATCGATTTCCAATCGATCAACATCGATGTGTCTTGGGCTAAATCACACATTTACTAACACTTACAAACAGACAATTTTTATTATTTTTTTGTAAATGTGTTATTTAGCCCCAAAAACACAACATCAATGTTGATAGATTGAAATAAAATTGAAATAGTTTAAAATCTATATAAAACTACCTTTAGTAAATGTATCCCTAGGATTCAAAACTGTTTGTCAAGAGTAGGTTTTCTAGCTTGTGGAGATATTTGTGCATGTCCTGTCTGCCTGGAAATGCTTAAAATCACTGTGAGATATACAGACCAGTTATACATAAATGGTATAGTGGTTACATGAATTTAACCCACCAGTTGTCACCACATTTACACTGGAAAATGCAATAAAAAAAAAGGAGGGGTAAACCGATATCATGATATTACTGTTATGTCTTGGTAGAATAGTACAAATATAGTATATAATGGTGCATACACACGATCAGATTTTTTCTTCAGATATGGACGATAACGATTAAAAAATCGTTCAGTCGTTCATATCTGAAGGAAAATCGTTCATATCTGACATGCCTGAACGATGGACGATCAACGATGCGCGTTCCCGTTTGTCAGATAACGATATCTGACATCTGATGGGTTTGCAGTCAGACTTGGACGATTCCATTCATTTTAATGCAGTCAAAAATCGTTCAATCGTTCAAATCGTTCAAATCGTTCAAAACTTTGGTCAAATCGTCCAAATCGTTCAAATCGTTTAATCGTTCAGTCGTTCATCTGACAAATCTGACAAGTCTGACAAATCTGACCGTGTGTACGCTCCATAAGACCCTGTATGTGTAATGATAATTTAGCAATACATTTAATCTGCAGGAAACTTGATAATTTAAAATGGGAAAAATTCTACATTTGCGATTCAGGAGCAAAGGTGTGAAACATATTAAATAAATAACCCGTATTAATAGACATTTCAATGTAAAATATGGATCTCACACAGACGAGGGTCAATGTATGTGCTATATTGTAAGTGGCCACAGGGTGGCAATAATGATACACAGATTTCAGTTAAAGCAGACTGAAAACACTTAAGCTTTAAACAGATTTTGTAATACAAGCACAGAATGAAAGACTATGGGCCTGATTCAGACCCACTCGCGAGCGGCTATCCGCTCGCAAGTGGGTCGATGTTATGGACTGAGCATGCGCACGACGGAGGGAGCTCCGTCATGCGCATGCGCCAGACGCGACGAGCGAAGGAAAGTCCTTCGCTCGTTGTGTCCGATCAAAGGGGGCGTGCTGTCAATGTTGATTGACAGCACGCCCCCTTTGGTGGGCGTGCCGGGGGCCACGGGAACGCCTCTCGTCAGAAGCCGGCCCACTGACATCACTAGTGATGTCAGTGGGAGTGATTTTGGCTCTGATAGAGCCAAAATCACTCCGGAGCTTGCGGTTGAAAACCTCAACCGCAGGCTCCGGCTCGCAAATTCGATGGTCGCGATGGTCTCGACCATCGCGGCCATCAGAATGCACGCTCGTATAGCCTGTGGGTGGTGACCCACAGCTATACGAGCGTCCAGGAGGACGCTCCATGAAAATGGAGCCCGGCCCTCATTCAGAGCGTGCGCTCTGCTCAGAGCGTACGGCTCTGAATGAGGGCCTATGACAGAAAGGGTGTGGTAGGTTTCACTTTACATGCGCAGAGCAGCCTAAAGGGCCTCCTAAGTCTTAAACGGAAATCACCAAATCCATACACATAGGGGCATATTCAATAGGCTGCGAGAATAGCAAAAAATTCGCACCTGCAAGGTTTTTCCTGAAGGTGCGGGTTTTTTGCTATTCTATTAAGTGCATGTTTTTTTTAAAACACGCACCGGAAGGTTTTTATTCTCGCACCTCCTGAGCAAGCATGATTTTCACTAAAATCGATGATTTTAGGTAAAATCACCGGGACTTGCTCTGACACCCCCGCGGCACCCCCCGAGGACTAATTAATAAAATGGAAATATCCAATTAGCTTAATTAGTCCTTAATTACTTATCTTTGGCAGCGCTGTCTTCTTCATCTTGCGTCGGGAGCCGGCTCTTCTGCAGCAGGGGTGAGTATGTGAGTCCTACTTGCCGACATTCAGCTCCCTCCTTCCAGGAGGGAGCTGAATGCCTGCATTCTGCGGGGGGCGTGGCCGGGCTATGATGCTGTTTTGGGGGTGGAGCCAGGGGCGTGACCGCACGATCGCGTCATCATGGCCCCGCCCCCTCTTCACAATGCCGGGAAAAAGGCATTGTGAAGCAGGGGGCGGAGCCGTGTTGACGCAATTCAGCGCGAATCGCGTCATCGGGCCCCCCCGCTGCAGGGTTTTTTAGTAGTAGCTTGGGGGGGCAGGCGGCAGCCGGGAGGCTTGCCTGCCTTTTCTGGGGGTCGGGAGCGGCACCCGATATTCGGGAGGCTTCCGACCGAATCGGGAGGGTAGGCAAGCCTGATGTGAGTGTGTGTGATGTTTGTAAGTAGTGTGTATGAGTGTGTGTGTGTGTGTTTGTGTTCCGGTGTCAGTGTGCCCCCCCCAATGTCACTGTGGCACCCCCGTAATGGGAGCTGGGAGAACTACATCTCACAGCAGCCCTTGCCGCACCCACCAGCCCCCGGGACTCCCAGCAGCCCCCTCTCCAGTAAGAAGAGAGAGGGGATGCCACCAGGAGCTGTGGAGGACTGGGCAGGTGTTACTTTTTTTAAAATTAAATTTACGCGGTGCGTGGTTTTCAGTGATGAAAACCCCGCATCCACTGTTTTTTTTATTGAATCTCGCGGGTATCGGGAGCACGCATACCCGCGGGATTCTGAAATTGACCGCGAGGGGCGCAAGGTTTTAGCCTCGCTAAACCTTGTGCCCAATTGAATATACCCCATAGAGATAAAAAAATAGCAACAGAGTGTATCTCCTCTGTTGCTATTTTTTTTATCATAGAATGAAAGAGCCTATACTAGATGGATTAAAAGCTGCCACTAGATGACTATATTGGCACACCAGAAGGAATATGCACTCCGTAGACAAAAGTGATTGGACACCCCCACGCAAGCGAAATACATCCCATGCATACTATTGCAAATGAGTTCCAAATGGCTATTAATGTGGTGGTTTCGACAAGAACACTTTATGGGAGGACCATTCACTTGCAGTTCTATGAAAACAACAAATGTTTTTGTCAGGACGACAATGTCACCTGCCATGTTTCCAGGGTGACGCTGGACTGGTATACAGAAAATTCAGTAACCTGGATGGACTGGCCAGCTCAGAGTCCAGATCATACTTGCCTGCAAGCAACCGCACCCCCGAAAGTGTAGGCAAATCTCCCGCATCCCGCCCACATCCTAGTGAAGTAGGCAGGATAAGGAGATTTTACTAGGAAATTCACGGGTCTGTCATGAGGTTGCGGTGCTAAAATTAACCAAATTAACCATTTAGCTCCCCACCCTTACAGACCCCCAAATTGCAGTCTCTTCCTGTGGTGGGACGGGGCCTAATGACGTCTACAGTCTGACACCCCCCCCCCGAAGAAGTATGCAGAATCTCCTCTTGGGGCTGCTCCTGGGGAGGAGTTCTGTAAAGTCGGCAAGTATGATCCAGATGTTAACCCTATTGAGAACCCCTGGGACAGATTGGAGTGACAGGTGTATTCTAGACCGACTCAACCTTTTTCAGTGTCACTGTACTTAAGGCGGAATGGCAAAACATACCACCTGCTGTTGTCCAGGAACTTGTGGACAGTCTGCCAAAAACTGTGTCTGCAGTAATCACTGAACGTGGTAGACCTACAAAGTACTGACGTCAATAAAATCTTGTTGATCTATTTGCTGTCAGTGTCCAATCACTTTTGTCTACATAGTGGGTGTATGTAAACAATAGTAGGGATCTTTATATAAGGAGCAGAGCCGGATTAAGGGTCACAGGGTCCTGGGGCTGAAAATGTTCAAGGGATTATTGTGAGAAGCAGAGGAGTTGCGACTGGCGCTGTGTGGGTATGGCCAGTGCCATGTGAATGTGTACTGTACACCTTTACACTATCAGTACCAATGTCTCCCTAAGTATGGGAAAGTATCAAAATTGCATAATTGTGTAAGAAAATAGAGATACAATTTAATACTTATTATTTATAGCCGACGGTGTGGCCAGCTGGGTAGTTCGTCATCATCATGCTGCCATGATGGTGGGGCCTATTTTTATAAGGAGGCCTAGAACTGTAGCTCAAATCCTCCCCATTGTTAATCTAGCCCATGTAAGGAGAAAGTACAATGTTATAACAAACCTCGAAGATATGTTACACCAGACTATAATGCATTTGAATATGTAACAGATACAAATATACTAATTAATTTCTTTATAACAACACTAAAATAAAATATATGCAATATATATGCTTACCAACTGAGTACGAGGCATACCTACTGTACCTACCCTCCCTGATCAGCTGGAAGATCCCCGATTCTCAGGTAGCACTCCCAGAAGGCGGTTGCACGGAATAATCATGGCATTGTATAGCTGAGGGGCGGTTCACGATGACGCAATCACATCATCACATCACTGCCGCCACCTGTTTGACCCGGAGGGTGCCGCCCAAAGTTCGGCAATTATGGTATGCTGTATTCTTTATTTGTGAAAAAGTGTAAATATCACTTTCTAAACAGTTTTAGAGTTGTACTGATTTTTTTTTTTAGAATTGAGTTTATTTTCTCCATGGGCAATCAATCAACCAAAGACCATCATTATCGATATGACTTTAAGACAAGGATCGAGACTATGGGGTAAATTTACTAAAATGAGTGTTTTTAGAAGTGGTGATGTTGCCCATAGCAACTAATCACATTCTAGCTGCTATCTTCTAGAATGTGCTAGTTAAATGTTAAGCAGAATCTGATTGGTTGCTATGGGCAACATTTCCACTTCTAAAAAACTCTTGCTTTAGTAAATTTATGCTGTTTCTGCATGCCCACTGTCCACGGCTCCACGGCCATTCCAGCACTTGTCTGACCTTCTAGACATACACAGTCGCACAGCAGTCATACAACAAAAAAGAGATTTGTGTATATTTTTTTTGCATTAAAAAAATGCACCTTTCGGCTAAACAATTTTCAGAAATCACGTTTACATCCCACTTTTGAATAAGGCCTGCACAGTGTAAGGTTGAGTGGTCTACATCACAGCATGAAGATCAGTGCCTCATGCAATGGCTTCAAGTGGTACTAAACAGATAATTGCCTGCATTCTTAGCTTATTAAAACTAGAGATGAGCGGGTTCAGATTTCAGAGATCCGAACCCACCCGAACTTAGGGGATTCGAGTCAGATCTGAGTCGACTCGAATTTTGCCGCCTGAATTGTATCTGAAAACGAGGCAAAACTTCATCATCCCGCTGTTCTGCTGTGTTGTCCAGGGGGTGCTCTGTCCATAAGCGGTGCTCTTCAACCCCAGTGTGAAAAAAAAAAAACTGTGTGCATGTTAGCCACATCTGTCATCAACGCACTGTAGGTGCGCAGGGGTGCTGTGCTGCTGTCTGTCAAGGGGCTGCTGCCTCTTTCAGGGGTGCTCTGTGTGCGTGTTAGCCTGCCACATACTACCAGTGTTCCAATATTAACAATTTTTTTTGTGTGCGTGTTAGCCTGCCACATACTACCAGTGTTCAAAAATAAAAAAATATTTTTGTGTGCATGTTAGCCTCCAACACACTACCAGTGTTCAAATAATAAAACATTTGTGTGTGTGTGTGTGTTAGCCTGCCACACACTACCAGTGTTCAAATAAAAACAATTTTTTTTGTGTGTGGTTGGTTGTGTGCGTTAGCCGCAACTTAGCTACACTATAATTGCTTAGTGACACTGCTGTAAGACCGCAGTGAGTATGGAGGACAATCACATGACAGGAGAGCAGGATCCACATACCAGTCTTGTAGCTGCCGGCAGCAGTCATGATGACGATGCAAGGATGTCAACATCATCTATGAAGGCCGATGTACCAGGGACTTGAGTCAGGTCAAAAAGTCAGGCTAAAAAAATCAACTTTTACCCTTTAAAGAAAAAAATCTAAAGCTGTCAGCTTTAGAGAAACAAAAAACTGGCAATATGCCATTCACTACACGAAGTAGCAAGGAAAGGATAAGGCCTTGGCCTTTATTATTTATGACTGGTGGTTCTAGGGATGCTTTAAGTCCCTCTGCTTGTAGGAGAGGTACAAAAAAAAATTGTTCAGATGAGTAAGACAGCGGAACCAACTGTGTGCTCCGAAAAATTACAAATCCCTGAGGAGAGTCCAAGTGTATCTGTGGTTGCCATGTGTGAGCCTGACCTTTTGGATCCTCCTTCCACCATTTGCAGAGGGCACCTCTGCAAATGTGGGGATGAGCAGCACAAGTGAACATGCTGACGTAGAAATTGAGGATGCTTCTGTGGAACTGCACGAGGAGGATGAGGACGATATTTATGTAGTTGGTGATAACAACGATGATGATGAGGATGTTGATGGCGAGGATGTGTGTGTAAAAACTGTAAATCAGGCAACAGCTGTTGCCAATGGTGGGAAAAATCCCATTGTTGCCATGCCTGGGCAAAGGACCAAAAAATACACATCTCATGTGTGGAATAATTTCCACCCAAATCCGGACAACTTTTGCCAAGCCATTTTAACCATTGCCATGTAACAGTGAGTAGAGGTAAGGACCTTAACCATCCTGGAACCTCCTCCCTGTTAGTCACTCCAAGCGCCCACAATATCCACCACCAACACATGCATCATCATCAACATGGTCATTCGTGATCGAAAGTAGTCCTGCATCCAGTATCATAAGGACTGACTCCTCTCCTATCCGTTGTTCCACAGAAGGATCCTTGAGTGGTACGCCTGCTGCTGCCATTGCTATGACTGGATCTTCATCCCAGAAGGAGACCAGGAAGAAAACTAATTTTAGTAGTTCAAGTACAACCAAACAATTGACTATCACACAATTAATTGCATTGGCAAACAAGTATGACAGCCAACACCCAGTTGCACAGTGGATTACTGACGCCATAACAGCTATGCTGGTATTAGATGTGCATCCAGTATCCGCCCTTAATGCAGTGGGTTTTAGACAGTTAATGGAGGTCCTGTGTCCCCGCTACCATGTCCTCCGAAATGCTATTTTTGTGCCTACTGTCCACTTAACCACAGATATGTGGACAAGTGGGACAGGGCAAACTAAAGATTACATGACTGTGGCAGCCCACTGGGTAAGTGTATTGCCTCCAACAGTGCAAACAGCAGCAGCATCTAACAAATGCCAGCTCATTCAGAGGCAGGCTACTCTGTGTATCACCGGTTTCACTAAGAGGCATACCGTTGACAACCTCTTAGAAAAACTCAGAGAAATCATTGCAAAATGGCTTACCCCACTTGGAATCTCCTCAGGATTTGTAATTTCTGACAACGCCAGCAATATTGTACAAGCATTACATCTGGGCAGATTCGAACACATCCCATGTTTTGCTCACACAATTAATTTGGTGGTGCAACATTTAAAAAAAAAATGACAGGGACATGCAGGAGATGCTCTCAGTGGCCCGAAAGATTTCTGGACATTTTCGACATTCAGCAACTGTGTGTCGAAGATTTCAGCACCAGCAAGAACTGTTGAATTGCCCTACCATCAGCTGAAGCAAGAGGTAGTAACTAGGTGGAATTCTACCCTCTATATCACTGATTCCCAACCTCGGTCCTCAAGGCACACTAGCAGTCCTGGTTTTGATGATATCCAAGCTTGATCACAGATGGTTAAATCAAAATAACTGAGGTACTAATTAAGTCACCTGTGCTCCAGTATGGTTATCCTCAAAACCTGGACTGTTAGTGTGCCTTGAGGACCATGGTTGGGAACCCCTGCTCTATATGCTTCAGCGTATGGAGGAGCAGAAAAAGGCCATCCAAGTCTACACTGCGGCCTATGACATAGGGAGAGGAGCAGGAATGCACCTTGGTCAAGCGCAGTGGAGAATAATTTCCGTGTTGTGCAAGGTTCTCATCCATTTGAACTTGCCACATGTGAAGTTAGTTCAGACACTGCCAGCTTGAGTCAGGTCATTCCCCTAATCAGACTTTTGCAAAAGCAGCTGGAGAAAGTGAAGGAAGAGTTGAAACAGAGTGATTAGGCTAAGTATATCGGACTTGTAGATCAAGCCCTTCATTCGCTTCGACAGGATCCAAGGGTCATCAATCTCTTGAAATCAGATCACTATATTTTGGCAACCATACTTGATCCTAGGTTTAAGTCATACCTTGTGTTTTTCTTTCCGATGGACATAAATCTGAAAAGATCCAAAGAGCTGGTGGTGACCAATTGCTGGTGGTGATGCAGATCATTCATCAAAACCTCATGACATCTGGTTGTGTCTGAAAGAATTGGCTACAATGAGTGACATGTCTACCGTGACTTTCAGAGAATGGTGGATTACTATTTTAGGGATAGCATCCATATAGGCATGTCATACAGTCCGTTTCACTTCTGGCAGGAAAAAGAAGCAGTCCCTGTCGCTGAAGTGTGTGGTTTGTTAAACTGTGAATGTCCTGTCTCATATAAACAACATAAGGGTGGGTTGGAGGGCCAAGGACAATTCCATCTTGCACCTTTTTCCTTTCCATTATGTGCTGGTTTGGGCATTGCTGCCTGACATTTTTAATGTTATGGTTCATGAATGTGCAGAAATTGTAATGGTCACAGACAGCATCTCCTGCATGCCCCTATCATTTTTTTTACAGAAAATTCGGAACCAATTGCTGCTTTTTGTGTCAACCCGACGGCACAAGTCGCACAACAGTGACATTCAGCCTATGGTTCTCAGCCCTTAAGGCTGCTACACAGCCCAAAGGCCATCTGTAGTCACTCTTAACCAGCCCTCAAGGCTGTAATGGCCACAACTTGCCAAAAGTTCCAGGCCTCAAGGCTGTTGCAGGACTGGTTCCTTCCTTATCATACCTCTGTATTCCACTACTACTGAACCTAGAGGTTGCATCAACAATTAACTATCAACTATCAATTCTTCAGCCAGTGGCTGCACCAATTATCCAGTGTCAACTCTTCTTACTTCAGCCAGTGGCTGCGCCAACTATCACTTCTTCAGCCAGTAGCTGCACCAATCATCAATTCTTCAGCCAGGGGCTGCACCAATTATCAACTCTTCTTACTTCAGCCAGTAGCTGCACCAATCATCAATTCTTCAGCCAGTAGCTGCACCAATCATCAATTCTTCAGCCAGGGGCTGAACCAATTATCAATTCTTCAGCAAGGGGCTGCAAAAATGTATCAATATCAACTTTTCTGGCTTCAGCCAGTGGCTACACCAACTATCAATTCTTCAGCGAGTGGCTGCACCAATTATCCAGTGTCAACTCTTCTTACTTCAGCCAGTGGCTGCGCCAACTATCAATTCTTCAGCCAGTGGCTGCACCAATTAGCAATTCTTCAGCCAGGGGCTGCACCAATTATCCAGTGGCAACTCTTCTTACTTCAGCTGGTGGCAGAGCCAATTATTAATTCTTCAGCCAGTGGTTGCACCAATTATCAATTCTTTAGCCATGGGCTGCACCAATTTATTAATATCAACTCTTCTTACTTCAGCCAGTGGCTGCGCCAACTATCAATTCTTCAGTCAGTGGCTGCACCAATTATCAATATCAACTCTTCTTACTTCAGCCAGTTGCTGCCCCAACTATCAAGCCTTCAGCCAGGGGCTGCATCAATTATCAAGTATCAACTCTGCTTACTTCAGCCAGTGGCTGCGCCAACTATCAACTATCAATTCTTCAGCCAGTGGCTGCACCTATTATCAAGTATCAACTCTTCTTACTTCAGCCAGTGGCTGCGTCAACTCTATTTATCAATCAGTTTTGAGTCAGCTAGCTGTATGCAACCTTTTGACCTTAACTAGATGAAAAAATCAATACAGTGAGCTGTGAGGTGGTCAAAATTACCTAGAAATGAGTAGAAATAAATGTTATTGAAGTTAATAAAAAACAAAAAAAGGCCCATTTTATGTGGTTTTAGCTGTTTTTCTGATTTCTTTAAGAAAAATCCAGATGAAAAACCAAAACAGAAAACCAAAACACGGAGTTGATGTTTTGGCAAAACCAATCCAGATCCAAAACCAGGTCCAGATCCAGATCCAAAATTAACACCAAAACCAAAACAAGGGGGTTGGCGCGCATCTCTAAAAAAAACCCTACATAGGGTCAACTATAGCCATAGGGTGTCTGTATTAGCATTTAGGACCCTAAGTTTTCAAAAAGCTGTAAAACAATAACACATAGGGCCTGATTCAGTATCAACCTCATATGCAATTGTACTGTAGCTGCGAATTTACATGAAACGCAGTTGCAAAAATATGCTAATACTTGCCAAAGCTCAGTCGGCATAATGACACCCATTAATGCTTTCTCACATCCGTCTAAAGTGTAAACATTGGTACCGTCAATGCACATTGATCAGTCACACAGCATTTACAACAGCCGCAGACACTGCAAGTCTTTCTTCACGCGCAGAGAGCTCTTATGCTTAGTATGCAATCACAGTGGCTAATTTACACACACCCAGGAAAGAGCATGCAAATAGAGAGACATGCAGGGCCGGTGCCCTAGGCAGCTGCCTAGGGCGCCTGCACCTAAGGGGGCAGCACTGAGGCTGTCAGTACAGTAGTAAGGATGTCTCTGACAAAGACATCCTTATTTTACTTCATGCCGGCAGCGGCCGCTGCTCCTGTGCTTACCAACTGCTGTCTGGCCATGATTGCAGACATGTCACTAGTATGACATTTCAGGTGCAGTGCAGCAAGCAGCAGCAGTACCAGACGCCTGCCAGTTTCCCTCTATGCATGGTGGCTGCTCCCTCCCCTGGGACCAGCCACCAATGTGCGATGTGTAGGAGTCCCCTCTTCTGCCCTGACAGAGGCTCCGCTTTTTCTTACTGAGGACCTGCCCCTTCCTTCTCCTCCGGTCTGGTGACTGTCAGTGTAAAGTGCCTACTGTCTATCCTCCCCTGCAGATCTGTGGGCAATGACTGTGTGGAGACTAGATAACCTCCTTCAAGCAGAGGTAAGTAGCTGTGGGTGTTTTTGATTTTAGTGTTATCAGGTGGTAGTGGTGCATAGTAATAGTATCTGGATATAATCTGGGGAGGTAGATACTGTAATAATATGTGGGGTAGGGGGCGTGGCTTAACTCCTGAACAGGGCAGATGTGTTCCCTTGCAGCTCCCTATACTACCCACCTATATTCCTTTCTCCTGCTGGACCCCGCTGCCTTAGTGGGTCCAATCTGCCACACCCGACCGCCTACAGCCCCGCTGGCCCTATGCCCGGACCCTGGGAGTGATTTGAGGCTCTGGAGCTGCTGAGGCCTACACCTCCTCCGGAAGCCCCGGCCTCAATTTTGTAGCTCCAAGGACCGGAGAGGACTGGAGTGATTGCGGTCGCTGCTGGATGGGGCAGCGCTCTCCTTACACCCTCCAGACCATTGCTTGCTGACAGAGACACCAGGTGAGGCTGCATGTGTCCCCAGGGGGCCCCCTGAGACACCCGCGATCGGAAGCATGGGAGGCCACCATCTTCCCTGCAAAACCCCCCAGCCCTGTGGAGATTCCGTTTGGGGTCTGACCTCACAGTTGACTCACTCTCAGTGACTCTCAGCAGCTTTACTGCTGCTGTGCTGCTATCAGGTGGGGGTCAGCTGCTCCTACTGGTGCCCAGCATGGCTTACCTGTCCCAGTGGATATTGGAGCTGCGAGCCCCCCATCAGTTTATACTGCAGCCCTGCAAACTGTGTGGTGCCCATTTTATAGCCAGTATTGACAAGCCCCCTATAGGTTTATTGATCCTGATTTTTCTTGTTCACTTTCATATTTGATGTCACATTGACGTCCCCTGCGACCCTCCACATTACAGAGGTTTAAACAGTCAGTCCCAATAGACTGCAAACTAACAGTATTTTTCTTCTATTATTTTGTTGGACATACAATTCAAACAAAAACCGAGAACAACTAGCAAAACCATATTGAAACCTATATAAAGAGATAGAGGTCAAGAAAAAGGGAAAGGAAAAAGAGAGAAAAAGAAAGTAAAGTGTCTCAATTTACTGTTGTATCTAAATTATTTGCTTCCATTACTGAAGTACTGGCTCCCTCTTGAGGCAACTTGTTGTAATTTCTCTATATGTACAATTACGTCACTCTTTAACATTGCACTTAACATCTTAGCACCTCGCTTATGGCTCCCTAAATGCAAGATTTCATACCCTCTGGGAGTCTATTCACTGGCCTTATCACCTTAATTATCTCTCTGACCTCACTCCGACGGTGAACTGCCTTTACCATCATGAACAGATCCAATACGAGAACCAAGAAACCAAGTGGTGATATCGCTCAACATTTTGTGAAAAACTGCCCTCTCTACCAAGGACGATATCCTAGCCCTAAGGTCACTAATTACCAATTTTAAAGATTCCTTGGAGACCAAACTTGACAAGGCAGTTTTATCTATTAAATCAGATATGTCCTCCTGGAATCACGTCAGGATATTCTTCATAAACTCAGACTGAGACCCACAAAGACCTAGATCATATAGCTCAAGAACTTTCTGATCTTCGCACGAAAAATGAAGATCTTGAGAACCGTGAAAGAAGAAATAACCTCCGTATTCGTAATGTACCAGAATCCATAACCTCAGAATCTTTGGAGCCCTACCTTCATAAGATGTTCTCTTTTATCCTCCCAGATCTAGGCTCTCGTCACATGCCTCTGGAATGGGCACATAGAGCACTCAGACCCAAACCTCAGGAGGGTGACCCCCCGAGAGATGTCATTATAAGATTTCTCAGTTTCAAAGATAAAGAATCTATCCTAGCCCCAACCCGAGGCAAGCCTCACATCCTATACGAGAATACCAAACTTCAGTTCTATCAAGACCTTGCACCTACCACAATTATTAAAAGAAGAGAACTCAGAGAACTAACAAGGGCTCTATGTGAACGTGGAATTCAATACCGCTGGGGGTTCCCCTTCAAACTTATTATCGATCTACACGGTAAAACGATTATTATCCGAGACCCTAGAGAGGGTAAAGACTTGCTGAGTCACCTTGAAGAATCCGGACCCCCTCCTCATTCAACTAATGACAGCACTTGAACTTTTCCTTCATCGAAAATGAAAATACACTTGTCTACTAGGTTTTGTTATTTTACATGAATCCTCCTCAGTCATACCTATTGCCTTGGATCTTTGACTCCCACTTTTAAATCAATATCCAAGACGATCTATATCCTTTTTTTGCTAATATAGACTGTTCTTATTGCGAAATCTATACACCATGATGTTTTTGTTTTCCTACCTGTATGTTGTTGTTTATCCACAGGTTGTACATCAGTCATTTACCAAATATTCTAGAAAATGTTATATAAGGTTTTCAAACTTACTTCAGCTTCCATTCATAGCGAATACCTTATTTTATGGTTCTTGAAGTTCTTATTATTGGATTATATATATTAGTCATATGTTTTTTCTAATACAATATAGGCTTTATCATACATTCATTATTTTTAGACCACACCCAGAGGGTTCTATCTAAATTCAATTTTGTTTAGATTCATTTATATTTAGCCAGTGAATATTTTGTTTACTAAATTTTTTTCTTTTTGTTTGTCTGTTTTCTTTTTTCTTTTTATTATTTTCATATTTTCTAGAGGTTATAGAGATCAAGTTTCTTAAACCTCTCTGGACTCTTAAGTCCTAATCTCTGTGTGTGTTATCCTCCGCTGGACTCGGGGATTTCATAACCGGTCTTCTTCCTTACCCCTTTTTTTTTTTTTTTTTTTTTCTCCCGCTACCCCTTAGGCGAGTCGGGACCCAACATTTATTTATTTTCCCCCTAAATCTAGTCTTGTATTCTAAAATCCGTTAAAATGCCTTTGACCTTCGCTTCCATGAACGTCAAGGGTCTCAATACACCTCAGAAGCGATAATTATTATTTTGCTCCATTCGTAGCCTTAAAGCTGGCATTGTACTCCTACAGGAAACCCACTTTCGTGCCTCCTCTCACCAGTCTCTCCAATCTAAACATTTCTCAAATGTGTTTTACTCCTCCAGCCCGACTAAACATAACGGTGTAGCTATACTAATCAATAATAAACTACCCTTTGTTCAAGACTCTGTCTTTACCGACACAGATGGCAGGTTCATTATTTTAACAGGAAAATTGGGACATTTAGATCTGACGATAGCTAATATATATGCTCCTAACACAAACCAAATTTCCTTCTTCAATTAATTTTTTTCAACTCTAAATAAACAAAGGAAGGGTTGTCTCATTGTAAGTGGGGACTTTAATGCTGTCCTTAATCCAGACCTAGATAAATAGCACTCTCCAAACCGTCCCCAAGCACATCAACTAAGTAAATCTCTTAACAAACATCTGCAAGAATCGGGACTTTTCGACTCTTGGCAAGCATTTAATCCCTCCTCTCACGACTATACTTTCCCCCCACTCCCATCAAACCTATTCTAGAATTGATCTGTTTCTCTGTTGCACTCAATTTTCAGAACACATAAACGATTCCTCTATTCTACCCAATACATGGTCGGACCATTCAATACTTACAATCACTCTCAATCTCCTAGAGACACCTATGTCTAAACATCCTTGGCGCTTAAATGAAACACTTCTGAAGATACCTCAATTTCAAGAAAAAATTGGATCTGCATTGACCGATTATTTTTCTATTAATAAAGCAAATTCCCCCTGTTCACCCTTGGTTTGGGAAGCCCACAAATCGGTTATTCACGGACATATAATTAGCTATGCCTCCTATAGAAATAAGACTAATAAACTTCAATTAGCTCATTTGACTGAAGAAGTTCAAAGATTAGAAACCTCTCACAAAAACAATCCTTCCCATATTTATAAAAAACTTACATCAGCTAAAAATGATCTTAATGCCCTTCTGGTGGAAAAAAACAAGAAATACCTCCGCTGGCTTAACCAGCGTTTCTATGAAAAAAGTAATAAGACGGACACTCTATTAGCCATTAGATTAAGATCCCGGAAAGCTAAATCTGCCATTCAAGCCCTTAGAGATGACAATGGGGAATCTCAATACAACCCAGTAGCCATAAATACTATTTTTTAAGACCTATTATAGCCACCTATATAACCTTTCAGGATCAGCCAGTTCAGATCCCAATGTTGACTCTCAAACTGTACATTATTTATCCTCATGTGATCTCCCTTTTATTGACCAACAATTGTCGGGAACACTTGAACTTCCCATAACAGAAGAGGAAACTTGTAATGCTCTGCAATCACAAAAACCATCTAAAGCACCTGGCCCTGATGGATTCCCAATATCCTACTACAAAACATTCCAAGCTTCTTTAATTCCACATCTTACTGAGATGTTCAACCAGATTTTGAATGGTGAAACTTTTCATCCTTCTACCACTAGAGCTACCAGCATGGTCATTCCAAAACCAGGTAAGGATCCACTCCTCACCTCTAATTACCAACCCATTTCATTACTCAATGCAGATTTAAAAATCTTCGCTAAGATCCTGGCAAACAGGCTTAATCCCCTTCTACCCAACCTTATCCATCCGGACAAGGTGGGCTTTGTTCCGTCCAGGCAGGCACTTGATAATACTAGGCGAACAGTGGACATTATTCACTATATAAATAATCATCAACTTCCTTCTCTTGTGCTTGCTCTGGATGCGGAGAAAACTTTTGATAGGGTTTCCTGGTCATTTATGATGCACACACTTACTACTTTTGGCCTCGGGGGTAAATTTCTACAAGCTATTAAATCCCTTTACTTTAACCCAACTGCATCTGTTCTTGCTGGGGGGATACTTTTGGATCCTTTTTCTATAACTAATGGCAACCGACAAGGCTGCCCGTTATCGCCCCTTATATTTGCACTGATTATTGAACCGCTGGCTAGGAGAATACGGGCTAACCCTGACATATCTGGTGTAACTATTGGAAACTCTCAATACACTCTCTCTTTATTTGCTGATGATATTCTTCTTAGTTTGACTAAACCACTCACCTCTCTACCAAATTTATTTCACAAATTGTCCCTATATGGAGACCTGTTGGGCTACAAAGTCAATCAAACTAAATCTGAAGTGCTTCCCATTCACCTCACGGGTGATCTGAAACGGCTATTGCAATTGAATTTTAATTTCCATTGGAGAATAGACTCTTTGCGATATCTTGGGGTTAATATTACTAAAACATATGATCACCTATATAAAGCGAATTATCCTCCTTCGTTTAAAACAATCGAACAGGATTTTCTACAATGGAAAACTTATTTTATCTCATGGATTGGGCGTATCAATGCCATAAAGATGAATGTTCTACCAAAACTGCTTTATTTGTTTCAGACTCTACCTGTGGCAATACCAACCCAAGTTTTCAACCATCTCCAATCTTTATATTGTAAATTTATATGGAACTATAAAAGACCTTGTATACGTCGAGACATCTTAGCCAGAAAATCATCAGATGGAGGCCTAGGTTTGCCTCTACTATTACACTACTATAAAGCTTCTCAATTGAGTCAGATGGTGGCCTGGCATGCTCCTAGTTTTACTAAATGCTGGATTGACCTCGAGAATGATTTAGTGGGTTTTGATTCAATCTCACATTTGCCTTGGTTACCTTGCAAATACAGACCGCGCACTGCCCTCTCCATACCAACGGTAGCTCTGACACTCTTCATATGGGATAATCTTAATAAAAAACTATCTCTCTCCACCTATCCATCTCCTCAAACCCCCATATGGAACAACCCTCCTTTCCACCAGGCCTCTCACCTACCATGGCATCTACCTGGTCCAAGGCGGGTATTACCCGCCTTCGTTACATTATAGGACAATTCGCCCCTCAAACATTTAATGATATTCAGGAAACACACGGCATTCCCCAACTCGTTACACTATCAATACTTGCAAATTCGCCACTTTATCACCTCTTTATTTTCCACTACCTCACCTCGAAATCCCTCTCCTATAGAAAGATACTGCATTCACCGATCTACTGACAAGGGTACTATATATTTTCTAGGGGTGAGCGGGTTCGGTTTTACTCGGATTTACTCGGTTCTTATCGCCACTTTACCGCAAATTCGGATTTATTATATTGGCTATCCAAAACACATGATAGGCGATAGCCAATAAAATGCAGTTTAAAGATCCGAGTAAATCCGAGTAAAACCGAACCCGCTCACCCCTAATATTTTCTTTACCATTCTATATTGGCACCGGAATCACCCTTATCCTCGACACACGAACTAGCATGGGAGGCAGATTTCGGACACCCATTGGGCGATGACACCTGGGAGTCAATACATCTTACTACTTCTAAATGTTCCATTAGTGTGGCAATCAAAGAAAATTCATATAAATTTCTCACCAGATGGTATTTAGTCCCAGAACGCCTCCATCATATGTATCCCAACACCTCTAACCTGTGCTGGAGACAGTGTGGTCATGTCGGCACATTTTTTCATATTTGGTTGTCGTGCCCAAAGATAGTCCCATTCTGGAATATGTTTGCTCCCTCATATCATCTGCTTTTACCCTACCTTTCTCTCTTTCCCCCGCTAACATTTTACTCTGTGTCCCGATTGATCAGGTTTCCAAAGATGCTAATAAATTAATTCTCCACATCTCCTGTGCAGCTAAGTACCAACTAGCATGCAACTGGTAAAAAAAAAAACACCCCAACTGAACAAGAACTTCTAATAGAATCTGGTTGGTTTCTAAAATGGAGTATACTACCAGCCTCTTGAATAACTCAGTGCATAAATTTCATTCTATTTGGTCACCCTGGTACTCCTCCCAAGCAATTCCTCTACCAGGTCTTTCATGAATCACATCCCCTATATCTATTCCCGATGTTTTCATTTCTTATTTTATACCATGTTGTCCCGACTCGCTTACACACTTCCCCCCTCCTCCTTTTTTAATTTCTATACTTTCCCTTCATCCCAAATATCCTCTAACTGAACTTTTACTTTTTATCACATCCTACCAATGTTGTTATGAATATTTAAGATAATATTTTCCTCAATTTCAAATTAGCTGAAAAACTTTTTCTATTATGATGTCACCAGTGTATTCTTTCTATATGATTATATATATTGTTTTTGAATAATATATCTACTGTGACACCGAATTGTACTGTTGTTTACCTCTAATTCTAATAAATGCTTGAAAAAAAATAATATGTGGGGTAGGGGTGTAGTACCATTATGGGGTATATGTTGTATTTAGGTATATTGAAGTTATTTACTGGTGGTGTTAACTTATGTGTGTGGTGGGATGGGTTGGCTGTAGAATGTTTTGTTGGAGCTTGTTAAATTGATATATTCATTTTTAAGATTTACCTACAAATTTTATATATATATATATGTAACAAGTCCCAAGTGCAGCACAGAAGATACTGGTAAGGGGACAGGGGGAAGCTGCACAGCTGGCATATAGGTAAAGGGAAAGGGAAAGGGGGAGAGGCGGCATAGAGGAGCCAGGACAGAGGTAATGGGATAGGGTGATAGGCTAAAAGTTTGCCTAGGGCACCTATGAACCTTGCACTGGCCCTGCACACACACCTGCATTCTTCCGACCACCCCCTCATCACCACCCCCAAATGCTATCAGCCTGTCACTCACTTTGCGATGGAGTCCTATGTGCGTCTGTAGTCGCAGTGCGATTGCAGCACACGCCCAGTGCTGTTTATACTCATACATGATGCAGGGGCATTTTAAGAGAGAAAGGGGGCCAGTGTACAGCCTCTGTTTGGGCCCCCCCCCTCTCTTTTAGCAAACTGAGTGCAGTAGATTCTTGTTTCATGCCAGAATCTACTGCACATGTCCGGGTCTCTTTGAAAATGGTGCCCACGTCTTTTTCACAGGGACATCTTTTCTGAGCATACGCGAGTCACCGGGAAAATGGTAGCTGCAATTTTCCCGGTGATTTTTTTATTTTGCTGAGCAGCACAAATGTAGTATAATTTACTATTTTGTGCAGGGTGTGCAGTGTGGGCCCCCATGGGCCCAGGGGCCTGTGTGCACCACTTGAGATCAGTACTGAATCAGGCCCATAGTTCATAAAGCATACTGAGAGCTCAGTAAGGCCGGGTACACACTACACCGATACAGTATATGCACGATTTGCCATTTCCAGGTAAATTGGAATGACAATTTGTGCATATCGTGCATATATTTTAGTTGGCCGTGCTGCACTGGGATCATACTTAGATTTGTAAAGCCCCCAGAAGTCTAGGCAAGGCATTGTTTAAGTGTGTATTGGCTCAATAATAAGGCAGCATTTACATACTGAAATCCTAGAAGTGTATTATGAATGTGTTAGGGCAAATGGAACCAACATGAGCCTATAGTTTCTGATGATGTCACAAAATTAGAAAGTTACTTGCTCCTCAGTACATTAGTCTCCTATATCATTACACTCAGATAAAATCACTGTAAATAATTGACGTCTGAGCTAACATTTACTGTAGGGCCTGACTCAGCGTGGAACACAGAGGTAGCTGCGTCTTTTGCAGCAGTTGTGTCTGTGCGTTTATGCTAAATCCCTTCCCTGACGTACATCTGTGCATCTGAATACGCAAGGACTGAGATGGCCACTGTCAGCATCCATAGAAGCTGAAATACTGCTTGGTGTGTCTTTAGACGCACTATCGGTCACACTATCGAATCTTGCATGTGAGCGATGGCAGGTGCAGTTTCTCTGTCTGAGTATAGCCTCCTATGTGAGCATTTCAGCGTCTGTATGTAGCATCTTTCAGCAACACAGCCGCAACATGCCTGTGACACTCCCATAAGATGCAATATCTCGGTGTCTCTTTTATCCACCCCCCTGTTAGCTCCCTGTCACCGTTCAGGATTGGCTCTTACAATTCTGATACCGCGCATCCAAATCTGTACTGCAACTCAGTACGCATGTGCAGTGCCACTTAGATGTAAGTGCATATGAAAATATTGCTCCACTGTGCCAGAGTCAGAATTAGAGATGTGCACCAACCCCCAAGTTTTTGTTTGGGATCTGGATCTCCCCTGGTTTTGGATCTGAATCTGGCTTTGGATTTTTTTCCTTGGTGTTTTGTTTTTAGGTTTTGGATCTGTGTTTTTTCCAAAAAATTATATAAACAGCTAAAACCACATAATGTGGGCCTATTTTTGTTTCTATAGTATTATTAACCTTAATAACAATAATTTTCTGACATTTCTAGGCATTTGTAACCAACTCACAGCTCACAATATTGATTTCACTATTTTTCACCAATATAGGCCATAGGCTGCAGCGAGCTGGCTGGCTAAAGTAAGCGACAGAACAGCGGCACAAACACATGGCAGTTTAAAAAAATATAGAACATCTATGAAACATTGCCACACAGCAGTGGCAGACAGGATGGCAGTTTAATAAACTATAATAATGTCATTCGGCAATGCCCCAAATTGTGCAAAATGTAAAGAAAAGAGATGCAAGATGAAATTGTCCCTCCCACCCACTGTGGGATATTAAAAAGGACATGCACACTTTAACAAATCAAGCACTTTAGCCACTAGGACTGACACTTTTGTGGCTGAAGTCCTTGGTTTGTTTTTTGGAAAGACTACCTTCAGTTATTAAGGAGGAGGTTGATGATGAGGGTGTTGGTGGTAGAGATTGCATGTGCTTGTCCAAACTGCTGGTAGCTGATACTGGATTGCTTGTTATTAATTTACAAATTATTATAATTTTGTTAAACAAATTGCATGAACTCGCTGCAATTGACGTAACAGGGATTAGGTGCCTAGATGGTTAACGTCCCTTCCTCTGCTAACTTTGGCTTTACAAATGGAACTGATGCCTTCACAACTGTTGTCAGAATTTAAATGAAAATAATTAAACACCCAAAACGTGGCTTTTCTGGCTTTCTTTTTATCATGAGCAAGAACTGCTGCCACTGGTGGCTGATTTATGCAAACATCCTCATCATCAACATCCTCATTAGCGTCAGATAGGACACAAATTTCCCCCTCATCCTCCTTTTGGACTTCCTTCACACTATCATCCTCATTTTCTTTTATTTCACCATCTAATACTAGTACAGCCGTCATGGCGTCAGTGATCCGCTGTGAAACTGGGTGACAGCTGTTATATTTACATCCTCTATCAAAGGACTGTTTAATAGTCAATTGTTTTTTTTAACTTACTACTAGTAGTAGACTTCTTGGCCCCTTTCTGGGATGAAGATCCACCCCCAGCAGCAGCAACAGATGTAGCACTCAAGGATCCTTCTGAGGAATCACGGATAGGTGTTGGTGGTGGATATTGCAGGCACTTGGATCCAGGTAGAAGGGAGCAGCTAGGTGACACTGGACTGAATGTTGTTTTGTTTTTTGTCCCCAAAGTTTCTGAATTTGAAATACCCTTTTCAATTTGATGAATGCGCTGCTAGTGATGTAACAGGGAGGAGGTTCCTTGATAATTACAGTCCTTACCTCTACTCACTGTTACTTGGCAATGGTTACAAATGGCTTGGAAAAGGTTGTCCGGATTTGGGTGGAAATGATTCCACACATGAGATGTGGATTATTTGGTCCTTTGCCCAGGCATGACAACAATGGGATTTTTCCAACCATGAGCAACAACTGTTGCCTGATTTACAGTTTTTACACAAACATCCTTGCCATAAAAATTGGCAATTTTTTATTTCTCTAAAGCTGACTTAGCTTAATTTTTTTTTTGCTTTAACATAGTAAAAGTTGATTTTTTTAACCTGACTTTTGGCCTGACTTAAGCACTGGTACATTGGTCTTCATAGATGACATTGTCGGCATTGCATCGTCATCATGACTGCTGCTGGCAGCTACAAGACTGGTATGTGGATCCTGCTCTCCGGTTATGTGACTGTACTCCATACTATGCACACAACCATACACAAACATTATTTTGGAATACTGGGGGTGAACTCCTGATAGAGACAGCAGCCCCTTGACAGACAGCAGCACAGCACCCCTGCGCACCTACGCCGATGACAGGTGAGGATAACACGCACACAATTTTTTTTGTTTGTTTGTTGGAGCAGCAGCCCCTTGACAGACAGCAGCACAGCACCCCTGTGCACCTACGCCCATGACAAGTGTGGCTAAAATGCACACAAAATAATTTTTTTTTTTTGGACCAGCAGCCCCTTAACAGACAGCAGCACAGCACCCCTGCACATGCAACAACAACAGCACAGCTCCCTCCCTCCTCCTTCTTCGCTCTCCACAGCCGGAATGAAAAATGGTGGCGATTGCAGGACCTTTATAGAATCCAAAACCCGCGAGAATCCAACAGCGGGATGATGATGTTTTGCCTCGTTTTCAGATCTGAGTCAAGCGGGAAAACCCGAGCCGACTCGGATATGACTCGGACCACTTATTGGGATATTTACTGCCCGTCCAAGAGAATTACCAGGACAAAGCATATTTAAGGCTCTCTCTCCCCTGATAAAGGGTGAGTGTGATTATCCATCCTTCACAGATACAACTTACTATACAGTATTATACTATGGTGTTTTTTTTTTATATGTTCAAGACCCAGATATTGTGAGTTGCTATCAGTTTCTCCTGTGTGTTGGTGACCCCACTTGGAAGCACCTTTTGAATTTCCTTATGGTGATTTTTGTGTATCTTCACACAAGGGAAAACACGGTGTATAGAACATTGCTGTACAATTTGGTACCATTTCTTCTGAAATACTAATACTTATTTTATTTTTCTTATATTTTTTCCCTTTGTACCCATGTATGTGTTGGTACTTTATATTAGATGTGACAGGTGACACACTTATGATAACACCATATTGCAGCTCCTAGAGTATGCAATGGTATTCTATAATTTTTCATTCCAAAGACTCACATAACTGTTGGCTTGCTATTGGTCTTGTTCTGTGCTTGTACAAACATAACAATGATATATTCTTTTTTATTTTAGGTGGCTATGTCAGCAGTTACTACTGTCAGCCAGCTTTTGAGTGCAAATGCTACTGTATTTAGTGATGAAACTGTAGCAAGACAAGCAGAAAGGTACTAATTACATACAATAATAAGGGGCGAATTCAATTAGACGTGACAAGACGCGTTTTTGTGAAAAGTTGTCATTGACGATCACTTTTCGCACAAAATGCGTATAGTATTGCTGCTCTTTTCACACGTGCAAAATCTCCATAGACAAAAGAGTTGGGACTTGGTATAAAGCCCATTTGCCCCCCCCCCCCTAATGATAAAATAGGCAAAAATAAGTTTTTAATCACCTTAAGTTGACCAATAACACAAAAAGTGTTGGAAAATGAGCTTAAAGTATTGGATCTGGTATTTTGGGGGCTGTATGGATGAGACATGTGTTTAAAACATTGCAGGTTGCTGCACCAGGTGTATTTTTAACATATTTTAAAAGTGCCCCGAAATGACACAGAAATATACTTGCGCGCCCAATTTAAATAAATTTTTTTGCCAAAAAACTTTCTACCATTTTTCCACTGTTATAGAAAAATGCATATAACAGCCATTTTACACAATTTAAGATCTTTGACATGCGTGCCAAACAACAATGTATGACATGATTTTCCAATTTTAATCACATTGTCCGTCTTAAAGATAGAGTACAGCGTGAACTAAATGTTTTTTGCCAATTTTGTTTTTGTGTTTGCTAGTTTGCTTCCATTTTTGATACTTACTGTATGTTTGAATTTTTGCAATTAGAGCAGTATTGGCAGCAGCACAAAAATACACTGTTAGCGCTAGATGGTGTAATTAATGGAACACACTATCGTCTGCCACTCTATTAAATATGTGTCACACTGAGAGCAATGCTAAGTAAGGACACATCCATTTAAAATTATAATGAATAAGCAGCAAAATATTTAGCAGATATGCAAATTATTTTGCAGTTGATCCATTTTGATATTAAATGATCTAATATTTACACATTCTGCTTTCTTAGCTGCCATACATAATTAGATGAAAGGCTGATTCAAATATTAGCAGTATTATAAATGAAAAAAATATATATATTGAAAAAGAAAACTAATCTCCCCAATCCTAATTGTATATAATATAATATGGTATATAAGAAGGCTATGATTCACTAGTAAATCAGCTACAAAGTATGGTCCTTGCAGACATGAGACATGAATGAATGTGTCAACCACACAGCCACACCTCTTCACAGTGACAAGAGACACCCATGACAGCATATGAGAATAATAAAGCCAGGGGCGTATCTATAATATCTATATTACTTACCTCTCCGGAGTCCTACATCGGCGCAGGGGTCCGGTGCTGTAAAACCGACTGGAAAATGGCCATTTTCCAGTTGTTTACGCATGTGCAGTACAGAGAAAATGGCTGCCGCGGCCGGTTTCCCGGTGACCTGTGCATACTCTATAGACTCTGGGCGCACTCTAGTGCCCAGAGTCTATAACTCCCGCGCTGGCTGCGCACACCTCAGTGCACTGCCGGACAGAGAGGAGGGGGCCCCCTCCTCTCTAAAAACGCCCCTGAATAAAGCTGACTACAGGGCTCAGCTGCTGGCAGTATAACTAGGTACAGGGAGAGGGCCTGGCCTCAGAGACACTTCCACCAGTTACACTGTTTGGCCTGGGCCCCATAGCAGCAGTCCCTGCACCTACTGTAGCTACTCCTTTGGACAGATCTGCAACTAAAAATGCTGCAATTGCAACTACTACACAATACATAAAGAGTGGCAACAATGTATCATAAGATCCCAGATATGTTAAGCTAACTTTGACTCATTTCTTTTATGTATAATGAACATATTCACTATTATATGTGCCCTAGCAACAATGAAATCACAACTTTATTTTAATTAATAATTCAGAATCAGTTTATCCTACCATAATCATCAGCTATTGGCACCTGGTTGTGACCATCCGCGAATAATACAGCTGTCTCCTGGTGTCTGCATCTGTTCATTTCCCTAAAGAAACACTATATATGTATGTGCATTTCTATTTTGTTTTAAGTGTACTGTACCAATAACTTTATTTTTTTTTAGTTTGACAAGGTCAATGGAAACATTTTCTGTGAACAGCAGCAATGATGTTCTATCAATTGTACAGCCCAATGTCGCAATTGAAAAACGTCAGCTGTCTGCAAGAAATGGAAGTGGAATCTTATTCATGTCATTAAAAGGTATGGCATATTCATATTAGTGTTACATTCCGGGTATATGCAAACTTAAAGTATACAGGGACGCTGTAGTGGAACAGAATTCATCATGGAGACTATGGTACTGTATAAAAATTAAAAATACTCTGTTGTACTAGTTGCCTAAAATTACAGCTAACATGGCTACATAGGTGGCTTTGAAAAATAATTATTAGAGTGCATTTGCAAAACTTTATTGACCAAGATAACCCAACTTACAAATATTCCAGGAACAGTATTTAAGGTGATATCATCAGAGCCTTAACTAGGGGTGTGCAACCTGTGATATCGCACAAGGAGCAGGGCACTTGGGGCAGCTCCGTCGCTTGCCCATGGAACCTGCATGTGGCTTGAAGGGTATCTGGAGCGGCACCCTGAAGCCAAAAGTGCTACTGCAGAGTCGCACGATTTGTCCAAGTGACTCTCCGGGCAGTCACCCCACAGCTTGTAGAGCTACCTAGAGTGTCCTTAGGATAATCCAGGCAGTGCTCTACTTGACACAGCCAGTGGTACTGCCCCCTAGGCATGACATCAGGATGTCACAGGTTGAGGGGAGAGGGGGCAGCACAGGGCACACTGTGCTTTGCTATGGAGCTTGATCATCATAACATTCTGAGGGGAAAATATCATCAGTAAGAGGTGACATTGCACACTCCAGGATTGTGATATCTATGCATTCAGTTAACGTGCGAGACTAGACTGCTAAGCAACTGCAGATCAAGTGACTGCAAATTTTATCCTGTGGCAGAAGCAGCCAGATCAGTTAACAGTATGATGAAAACTGAACAATGAATGATATTATAATGATATTCAGTGATGTGCGGTGAGGTCAAAGGCTGGGGCGGCAACCATGGAGATGGGTCTGAGTGCTGGGTTTGCATCAGGCTGACGGGCTCATATCACTCCAAAAAAGTTTTTTCCTCCAAGGGGGCATGACCCCCCCTCCCACTATAAGACCATGCCCCCTTGCCCTGGGCCTGGGTTGGCTCTTTATGGTTCTGGGCGGGCATGCTGGTGGGCGTGATTGCAGCTCCACTGACACCGCAGCCAAATATTGTTGGACATTGTGAGCAACTATAGGGTTTCTCAGATGTCTGCTTGTGCGGATGCAGCATTAACATAATTTTAAAGTAGCGTCTGCAACAAAAGTCACAGATTCTACTGCTCAACATCTACCTCTGAATCAGGCCTTAAGTTCTTGAGTGAGAACCTTATACTGAAAATATCCTACATTTCTTAACCCTAAGTTATAACTACTTAACCTAAACATGTAAAATACCTTAAATAAAGAGGCAGACACAAAGATTTGCAGCAAAAATAAAGCCAATATATTTTGACAAAAGTCGGGAAAATTATGGGGAGGGGATGAAAAGGTATGGTGGCAACCAGTGAGAATGGCACTAAACATAAAAACATCCAATCACACAACATTCATTGGTAAACCACTCTCCCTTAGAATCATATTATGGTGCACCTGTTTGGTAGGACAGTTTCGCCATACTCGTCCAAGGCTATCAGCATCACCAAACAAAGGGAGCGTGCACCCAACAGAACTTAGAGAACTACTAAAATAAGCATCAGCCATTACACACATCCAAAGCAAGGCTAACTTATAGCTGTAGCTGGCACCACCATACCCTGAATATATAACCAGCCCTCAAACCAAACCCAAGTCTTCTATTAACCTGTCACCCTTCATCAGTCAGATGAACGCCATTGGGGTGATAAAGGTGACAAACAAGCAAATAAAAGGATGGGTGACCACTGTACTCCAAAAGTTTCATATTGCTCTCACCACAAATGCATTAGTTTTATACCAAGCCAGGTCCATGCACACTCCACCTTTACAACATTTCCAAAGCCTCCTAGGTACAATGGCTGACCATATTGTACAATTCTACAGAAAAACCACAACTACCCAATTCTAGTTTTAAGTCTTTCACAATGGATCCAATGATATTCTCTTGCCTAAATCATTCCCGCACAAATTCTCTGCCAGAACTTTGGGTACCCCAAACCTACACACTGCTTCCAATAATCTCTCCGACAGTGACTCCCAACACATACCCCAGTCATCTAACACCATATACAGCAGGAAATGTAGCCAAACAATGGTCCAAAGGGGTTCTTGATGCCCAAAATATGAAAGAATGTCTAACCACCCAAATGGACTTCTCGTCAAATGCACCTCAAACAAAAAGAAAACAATAAAAAGCCACAATATTCAACAACCAACTGAAAAACAATTAACACCACTACTACAACACCTCAATTACCAACAACAATCACAGCTGAAGAACAAGTAGGGGGAAAGGGGAGTGACCAGTCTATATATACTGTATATCTTTTTTTTATTTTTCATTCTTTTTTTTTTCATGATTATAAAGCCAAGCAAATCAGGCCCCTGTTGTAGGGATAAATAAAAAAACATCTTAGAGGCCCCTTCTGAGAACAGCAATGAGCAGTCAAAGCTTCCTGGGCACCAGTAACGCCAGTGTAGTCCTTTCCCGGACAGACTTAGCATTTGTAACAGCTTGATTTCCACCATTTGAGGGTCTTTATCTCCTCCTGCCATGAAACCAGCTGTGGCGGCAGATGTGGCTGCGCCAATCTGGAATGAATGGGTGCCAAATAAAGCCAGAGATATCCCCAGCCATTTAACACATCACTTCAAGACTGCAGCAAACTCGAACATGGTGGGGACACATCTGCATGAATTAATAAGGCCTGCAATACTACAGGCAATATTTTTATTCAAGGATGCGCAAGAGTCACCTGGCAGATTCAGTGATCGTAATGCACAAATAATGATAACCACCAACCTCATTGCAGCTGATCATTCTTGGAGTGATGGATCCAGAGAAGTAAACAACTTAATCTTGCACCAACACATCCTGAACAGCTATGACACATCTACCACCTTAGACAACACCATAAACTCACCAACTCGCAAAGCCCTATGAACAGCGGTGGTAAACATAAAGCTGAAAAGTAGAACTTCATAATGTGAAAAGTAAACAGAAGCGAGCTCGTAAAGCAAAGAGGGTAGAAAATTAATGCCAATGGGTCGATGGCCATTGGCCTTTGCTGGAGCAATTCTGGTCCAACCTTTCAAAGCTTTAGATAACAGAAAGGATTTGTTGTAATCAGGCCGAACATGGAGTCGAGAAAAGAATGAAATCCCAGTCAGGGATTCTAACAGCAAGTGCTTTGGAATTTCCATGGGAGTGCATCTCCCAAACAAAGGAATACTATATTTTCTGACCAGATTTAACGGCCGACACGCTAGCCTTTTGGAACATCTCCCAATCGTCCCCATGGTACCACATTCCATTTCAACAAAACACCTTCCCCAGTAGGGATCACCTGGCAGGCAAAATTAAAGTTGCAAAAACAGTGGTGATAGGCAAATGGAGCTTAGCCATCATATCCCTTGACAGCATACAACACTCCTCCTGGGTATCAATCTCAATGACCAAGTAGGTAATGGGACCCTCCACCTTTACATACACTATTGACACCCCTAATGTCCCATAAAGTGCTGAGATAGAATAAAGCATAGAATATCAAGAGGAATGTGTCCTTACCTCTGGAACTCTCTCCCTCTCTCTATCAGACTCTCCACCTCTCTACAAGTCTTTAAATGGCTTTAAAAACCCATTACTTTATCAAGATTTTCCAGCTCTCATCCTAACCCGCTACTACATACTCTGTCCTACCTGGCTACCCCATCTGTGTCATGTCTGTTTGTCTGCCCCTCCCCTTTAGAATGTAAGTCTTCTTCCCTCATGTACTTATACTTTCTTCTACTCATTACTCCTCACAAGGGCACCTAACACTTGAATGCTGACTCCCTGCTGCTTATTCTGAGTTTTATAATCGCTAATGCAGCAATGTATATACCATGTCCTTGTCCTGCATTGTATTGTACTGTAAGTCACTAGTTTCACACTCTGCTCGAAACCTAGTGACAACCATTTCACCTTAGATCAGCCTGGATACCAAGAAAGCATTCGAAACATGGCATTCAGCCAGATGTATTACTTACTTAGCGGCCCCATTGCCCCCCCTCTGGTTCCAGGGTAGGAGCTGGAGGGGGGGGGGTTGCTGAATAAGAACAGTTTTTTTCAGGTGAGTGACCCAAAAGTGAAGACAGAGGTGTTGGAACAAGCACCGGTTACTGTTGTGGCAATATTTGTTGTTCAAGGCATAGCAATGCCACACAACAGGTGGCGTAGATGCTGCTCTGGTATTCCTAGGAGTGCGGCAAGCTGGCAAAGGCTCATAAGCTCTCTGAACTGGGTGCATCACATCCAACACAACTTAAACATATTTGCACCTAAAAGCAATAACCAGGGCTCCAGATTGCTTACGCCGGAACTCTTTGTTGTAAGCCCACCACATATTACCTTGTGAATTCTTGAACATGCAATGTATGAGGTGAAAATAGCTTAAAACATTAGCAAGTTCCTCCAGATGGGTTTCTGTAAGCAGATATAAAAACAAAATGCCCCCCAACCAATTAGTATATGAACAGTAGATATCCTCTCCTACACCACCCTTACATTTAGCAACAGCATGTTCCATCTTTGCTTTAGAGCAGTGGTTCTCAAACTTGGTCCTCAGGACCCCAAACAGTACATGTTTTCCAGGTCACAGGTGGAGCTAATTATTTCACTTGTGAATCTGTGAGGAGACTTGGGAAACATGCACTGTGTGATCCTGAAGTCCGAGTTTGAGAACCTGCGCTAAGAACAAAAATATGCATTAAACCCCTAAGAACCACGGTATTTTTGTAACGCACCATGTGCCCCATATGTCAATTTGCACTGTCACTTGTACTCTCGCTAGATATGCTAGAACGCCTAGCCCATCTATGTGCCTTGCAACCTCCTATGCTTATGCTTTGCACATCAGGAAACCTGGTTCTCAGATGACTCGCTAGTTGAGGTCGCAGAATCCAAACTTTAATTTGCAATGCAACGGAAGGTGTCTCACCTAATGTGAAGGGCAAAGAATCCCGACAGCTGGTAGAATATTGGTAGACAAAGCCATGCCCTCACTTAAGGGAAGAGCAGAAGTGGAGTTGATGGAATCTGGAGCACCCTCAAAAACAGTCAAAGGGACAGATGCAGGGAGATCAGAAAGAGGAAAGGGGGCCAAGAAAAATCCCAGAGCAACTGGCCTCAATAATTGTTTAACCAGGGGGGCTAATTACGTAATTGCAGAATTAGCAACCAGTTTAGCAACAGCAACTAGGGAAGCAGTGGGACAAAACAGTGAGGTACCACCATTAGGCATATGGGGGCCAGATTGAGCTGACAGTAGGGGACTAAGCTTACCCAGCGACATCATTAGGACACCAACCATATACACAGGATCCTGACTTGTGTATACAGCAGCCCGGTGCACCAGAATTTTCGCAGGTGCAACTGCACTGATTTGCAGCTAAGCTCACAGACATGACATGCACAGTGTTGTCTACTCTAAATTGGAGGGAGAATTGCTGTTGTGCTCAGCATGATGACACTTTTCCAAAGCTCCCTACAGAGCACTTGACCCAGCAAAGTCACAGAAAGTATACTAATTCCATAAGTATGCCTCCACTCTGCTTATGTCCTACTTCATATTGTATGAACAATATGTCCTGAGGAAGGCCGTGGAGGCCATTACGCGTCATGCTTTATACACCCACTACTACTGAATTGTTGAACCACCCACTGAACTGAATTATCGCTGAGGTATTATTTGCAAAAGGAGTAGCACTAATACTGTAAGGAAGGACCCTTTGTGGGGATAATTATAATTGTAGTATAACAATATTACTTTCACAAACACACTGCTGTAACCAATTGCAATTATCAAAGTAGAATGAAAAAGTTACAAATATAACAATTTGACTCAATTTAAGCCAATTCCCTATTGAGGGACACATAATAGTATTTATAAACCGTTTTTGGTGTTTTTTTCTCATATATATAATTTTTATGTCATGTTTCTTTTGCCTAGAACAGTGGATCCCAAACTTTTTGGAATCACGGCACTCTAGTGAATTAGAATTGTTTTCACGACACCCCTAAGCCAAAAGTTTGTTATTGAGAAATTCAGAAAAAATTGTAGTGAAGTAGTATAGTAAAGTAAATTGTGCTGACCTGTCATCCTTAGGTTTGGTTATATAGTGGAGGACAGGTTGTGCTGCTGTTTGTCCTCATATTTGCATTACATTGACCATAAAAAAATGTATTTGGTGCTGGACCACCAACCTAAGACACCCCTGCAACTGTCCCGAGGCACCCTAGAGTGCCGCGGCACAAAGTTTGGGAACCACTGGCCTAGAACATTTATTTCAAACAACTACATTTTTTTTTCTCTATAGGGGGTATATTTACTAAAGTGAGAGTTTATATTAGTGGAGATGTTGCCTATAGCAGCCAATCAGATTCTAGCTATTATCTTCTAGAAAGTGCTAGATAAATGTTAAGTAGAATCTCCACTTCTAAAAACTCTCACTTTAGTAAATATACCCCTAGGTGTATTTTCTTTAATGAAAATTACTTATTGTTGTTATACTCCTTTTTATTTTAATAGTGATATATAAAAAGTTATATTTTATGATGTATTACTCATGCACAATTTGAAACAGTGCCTCTGCAAATGGTCCTTCCTTTTAGTATTATTGCTACTCTTTTTGCAAACAATACTTCAGCAAGTATTTGGTTAAACTGTTGTTTGACCCAGGGGAGCACCACCCTCTGTACTTATTGTTCAGCTGATATATAGCTCCTACTTTAGCAATATAAGTTGTTTTTTCTTATCTGTGATACATATATTTTTCGCTTTGGATATCATCCTTTATCTGTGCAGGATACATTTTTTTTATACTTTAGGAACGGCTCAACTGACTAATAGAGGACTCAAAACACAAGTCCTAATTTACATTACTCCATTAGACCAAGAGCTGGCAGTGAGAGGCCGCAGGATTTTGTGATAAGGAGACTTTACCCAAAAGCCACAGAGCACCAGCGTGCATGGAGTAATACAGAGTGTGTAACCAGGCACAAACAGGGATGGCCATCGGTAGGGTGTCAATCAATGGTTACCATTGATGGGCCCATCAAATATAACCATTGATGGCGCAGAAACCATGGTTTGCACCCCCTCAATAGACCAATCAAAAATGGGGACAGGGCTTAGCGGCCACCAGGGGGCAGGGCTAAGCTCAGTCCTGTACAGAGAAAAAATTTTTTTTAGCTCACAGTCGTCCATCGATGGCAAAGAACCATTGGTTATCTGCCATCGATGGTAAAACTAGTTGACATTGGCCAGGAACAATCAATGTTTTGAAAACATCGATGGTCGATGGCCATCACTGCTATACATACAGCATCGACAACTACTGGCCATCCATCCGTCCCCAAGACTCCTCGCCATCCAGGCTGAGTTGGGTTGTCAGTTACAGCGGTAGACAGCTGGGGACCCGGAAGTCTCGCCATAACTGGTGAGTAACATCAGGCTGAATTGAGAGTGTGTAACCAGGCACACACTCCAAGGAAGGCAGCAGGATACAAGAACCGGAGAAGAGACCAGGAGGAGAGACAGACCGCAGGAACATTCAGGATAAGGTGACGGAGCGTAGGGCACAGGACGCCGCCCCTCCAGAGCGCAACACCCACTGGACATTAGTGTACTTAGGAAGAACCACACATACGGACTTGGTGCTTTTACCAAACTTTTAACAAACTATCCGGTCACCTATTAAGGATTACCTTGAGACACACTTGTGTACACATTAGCTGTTCATAGCATTACATATTAGGAGCAATGTGACTCCAAATACATATTAATAAATACCTTATTGTATAAGTAATTTTTGTACAGAATTTTGTTACAACCTCTGATTTGCATTACTGTCAATAACATTAAGCAGTACATAAGCGGAGCACAGGCATATTTACAGAATTAGTTATCTTTACACAGACAATTGGATTACCTCTGAGTGCCCGCAGATAGTATTAACATTAATAGGAGTAAGGGAATCTGTCTGTAATGCCACCTGATGTAATTGCCGGCGGACTACATATCGACGCTGGAAGCCCGAACCGTCAGAATCCTGACTGGGGCTGGTAAGTACCCTAACCCTCCCCTCTCCCCCCCCCTAACCCTAACCTTCCCCTGGTTGTGCCTAACCCTAACCTCCCTTCCCACACCCTAAACCTAACCCTCCCGAAGGGATGCCTAACCCTAAACTCCGCCCAGTGGTGCCTAACCCTAACCCCCCCTTCCCACACCCTAAATCTAACCCTCCCGGTGGGATGCCTAACTCTAACCCCCCCACAGTGGTGCCTAACCTCTCCTTCCCCTAGCCTGACCCTTACCTTCATGGGGGCACCTAACCCTAAGTCCCCCTTACCTTCATTCAGGATGCAGGGCATCGGGATTTCAGCGTCTAGCTAAAGATAGGTGTCAGTATTTAGACGACTATCTTTAGTACAGAGTCGGGCTTGCAAGGCTGGGATTTCGACGTTCGACATTCCGGATGCTGGTAAATAAACTGCATCCGGGAGTAAGTGCAGGTTGTCCACTTAATACAGAAAGTATACTACCACTTTAACCCACAGTGCAAACAATCCACTGGGCAGACCTGACAACGCGGCTGCTGTGGGGTATAGACAGGGGAGAGGACACAAAAGCACAATGCAACTGTGCTCGCTTGGCAAAATAAAATGGGGTCTGGGTAACACTCAGCACCTGCTCAACTAAGCCTGTGCAGAGGGAACTATAATTAGCTTACTATATAACTTCCTAGGAGGGCTAACCTCTGCAGCCAGAACCCCTAAATAAGAACTACAGTACCGGGGGTGGATAAGAGCAGGCTGCACCAACTATACCTCTGTGGCTACCACTGAGGCTAACTGAGATGCATGGACTACTGTACTTTAAAATGGCCACCAACTCATTGAAATGTTCCAATTTGACAAACATATAGAAAAACATATAGAAAAGTTACTACCAAAATGGCAATTTCCATGTTACTGCATGGGCTACTTAAAAATGGGCACTGGTCATGGTTCCTTTGGCATTTTTTCAATGTTTGCTAAATTTCATGGATTTACATGCTGATTTAAAAGTGTATTGTTAGTGCTTGGTGTCACAAAGTAGGTATTTACTAGATGACTAAAATTGTAAATATGTAGTTGTTTATATCTAAGGAGCTACTGCACATGTTCAGTGGTTTCAAAGATGGCGGCGCCCATCAACCACAGGAAATCCCATAGGAGGTAATTCCAATTAGTCTATCTGGCATAAATAGCGCTCCTGGTGCACCCTGAACACACTCTCCTTATGAAGTCCAGCTAATTTACATCGTAAGAGATGAAGACAAGGGGCGCCACACATAGGGGGTCATTCAGACCCGGTCGTTAGCGCCGATGCGCTCAGACCGGGTCGATGGCCCCCACAGAGCATGCGCACGTCGTGCGCATGTGTGAGACCAGCTACGACCGACAGCGCCGGTCGTAGCGGGTCTCGATCCAAAGGGGGCGAGCTGTCGATGTTGATTGACAGCTCGCCCCGTTTGGAAGGCGGGCCAGGGGGGGTGGCAGCCCAAACGGAGGCGTTACCATGGGAACGCCTACCGTTTGGGGGAGGCCCCACTGACATCACTAGTGATATCAGTGGAGAGCTTCCAGCTCAGACAGAGCCAGAAGCTCTCAGGGGCTTACGACAAGGGAGACCCTACCCTAGGGTCTCATCGTAAGCCCCGATGGTCACGATGGTCTATGGCCATCGCGACCATCACCGGAGCGGTCGTTAGAGCTGTGGGTGTTAACCCACAGCCTAACGACCGCAACAGAGGCGGGCAGTCAGAATGCAAACGGCCACCCAGTTTCTGAGCGACCGCTTGCATCCTCCGACCACCTCTGAATGAGGCCCATAGTGCATTCAGTTTACCAAAGTATATATTTAAGATAGCAGTAAATGTGATTTTGCCTACCAAATGTTATAAATTAGTGAGCATCTGGATTTTTTCAACCAAATGGTTTCTTATTCCAGAAGAAAATACCTCCAAAATGAAAATAAACATATGGGGGTAAATTTACTAAAGTTTATTTAGATTTTAAATCGATCAACATAGATGGGCTTTCCAACCGCAAAATCTACATATTTATCATCTGTAGCATTTCAGCTTCAACTGAATCCCTACGGATGAGAAATATGTGAATTTTGCAGCCAAAAAGCCGGTCAATGTTGATCAATTTAGATCGATTTAAAATTTATCTGAATTAACTTTTACTAAATTTACCCCATGGTGTAGTATTTTCATATAAAGCAGGGGTAGCCAACCTCGGATCTCAAGAGCTACTAACAGTTCACGTTTTCCAGACCACATAGCAAGTGCACAGGTGTAGTCATTACTCACTGACACATTTGAAAAGATCCCCAGGTGGCGCTAATTATTTCACTTGTGATTCTGGACCTCATTCAGAGTCGGTTGTAGCGTCCGCACGGTCGTACGCCACCGATGTTTGCTAAACTGCGCATGCGTAAAGTTCGCAATGTGTGTGCGCAAACTAGCTGCTACGATCAGAAATTTCTCTCTCCTTGAACACAGCCAGGTTGGTAGTTTGAGTGACAGGATGAGGCGTTTGTGGGTGGTAACAGGGGAAGGTGCTTGAAAATGGGGGAGTGGAGATCCGAACGCAGGCGTGCCTAATTATGCCAACAACGTTTTATGGGAGTGCATAATTAACTAAGTAGTGTCATAGCACACGTGACATGGGAGGTTTTTACACTGACATGATCGTAGAGCTTAAGAGAGGGTATGGTCAACCTTAAGCTCTACGACCAGTTCCGATGGTTCCCGATGGTCTCGATTAATCCTTATATGCCCGGAGATGACGTGTAATGCGTACGAGAAGGGGGCGTATTTTTTTGTCTTCCGGCCGCTTCCTCCCCTTGGTCGGCCAGCTACCGATCTGATCTTAGGGACGCAACTTGCGAGTGCATCATTTGCATATCCGGCCCCTTTTCCCGTACGACCGTGCGGCCGCAACGACCGACTCTGAATGAGGTCCACTGTGTGGAGACCTGGAAAATATGCACTGTTGGTAGCCCTCGAGGACCAGGGTTGGCTATCCCTGATATAAAGCAATGTGACCAGAAAAATAAATGATTATACATACCCAAATATAAGACTCATAAAAAAGTGTATGAGAAGGTCCAAAGAAATGGGGATCCCTCCTCTCAAATAATGTGACCTAAAAAGAAAGTGAACAAAAATAGCATGGAGCATCCCAAACTTGAAACACACAGGAACAGGTATAGCTTAATACGTTAATATAATAAAATCAATGCCTTCAATAATAATGGATTGTAATTATTATTCATTATTATTATTATCCTTTATTTATATGGCACCACAAGTGTTCCGCAGCACCTTACATAGTATAGTACAGAAACAAATAAGTGAACAAGAAACCAGTGACTTACAGTACAATACAATACAAAGCAGGACAAGGTATATATACATTGATCCATTAGCGATCATAACACTCAAATAAGCAACTGGGCATAAGTGTTAAGTGCCCTAGTGGGTAAGGAGTAGATGAATGTATAAGTAGGGAGAAGCACAAGAGGGTAGAGGGCCCTACTCATGAGAGTTTACATTCTAATGGGGAGGGGCAGACAAACTGGCATAACACAGATGGGGTAGACAGAGGAAGGAGCATGAAATAGTGAGTTAGGATAAGAGCTGGAAGGCTTTGATAAAGTAATGGGTAGGGAGGCCAATCCCGGGATCGGGATCGGCGAGATCCCGGGATTTGGGCCTAAAATTGGTGGGATTTCAATCCTGGGATTGGAGCTTCCAATCCCGGGATTTCTGGACTAATGTTTCCAGGTGTTATATAGCATTTTTCAGCTCTGTAGCATCTGAGCAGGCAGCACTGCCAGGCTGCGCCGACCCGCCCCTTCAACCATGCCCAGCCACCCCATTAACTAAGTCAATCCCGGGTATCCAGGGAACCCTAGGATTGAGCGTTTTTCAATCTCTAATCCTGGGATTGGAAAAATCACCTGGGATTGGCCTCCCTAGAAGTGGGTCTTGAGAGCCTGTTTGTAGATTTGCAGAGAGGTGGAGAGTCTGATGGGGAGGGGCAGAGAGTTCCAGAGGTAGGGAGCAGCACGGGCAAAATCTTAGAGGCAGGAGTGGGAGGAAGTAATCAGTTGACAGCAGAGGCGGCGTGCATTTGTTGAAAGAAGAGGGCGATTGGTTGTGTGAAGGAAGATGAGGTTAGAGAGGTAAATAGGAGAGGAATGGGTGAGGGCTTTGTAAGCAAGTGTAAGAACCTTGAATTGGGTTCTGTAGGGGATCCAGTGGAGGGCTTGTAGGAGAGGGGAGGCAGATGTACAATAGAATGTTTGGAGAGGAAGATAAGCCAAGCAGCAGCATTGAGGAGTTTACAGTAGTCCAATCTGGAGGTGGCCAGTCAGTGGATGAGGGTTTTAATAGCATCCTGGGTGAGAAAGTGTTACATTCACCTAGGAGTCACCATGCTAGCCACTCGCTGTTCCCATAGAACTGGAAACATTCACTGGTACTTAGGTGGCTGCCTGAACTTAACTTGAGATTGAAAAGGCTTGCACGGCTAACCTAGGGCCACTAGATGTTATTCAACTGATGGAGATACAGCTTTGAGAGCAGAGGTGGTACAGACTAAGATGCGGCCTTATTGGCCAAGGTGGGGCTATTGTGTCAGGATGCAGCTTTGAGAGCAGAGATGGTAACAGACTGTGTTGTCGTCTAGTAGGCCGTGCTGTGGCTAGATTGCCGGAAAGTAGATTTTAGATGCTAGATTATAACAGACTGAGGTGCGGCTCGACAGCCAGGATGCGGCTTAGTGAGCCTAAATGGTAGCAGAGGTGCAGCCTTGTGTTCGAGTTGTGACTGATAGCTAGGATATGGCTTTGAAAGCCTACACGGTAACAGACTGAGATGCAGCCTAGTAGGCCGAGGTGCGGCTAAACAGCCAGGATGCGGCTTTGAGAGCAGAGATGGTAACAGACTGACTGCAATGAGTGGTGAGGCCACAGGCGCAGTACAACCTGGAGCACTGCAGGCAGCAGAAACGAATACTCTAGATGACGGAGTGAAAGTTTGGAACCAGAGTTCTTGAACTTAGCAGAACAAGCACAAACGAGCAGGACCACGACTGGCAGGAACCAGAAGGACACTTACAAACACACTATAGCCGAAAAGCTAGTGATGAACCAACAGGCTTAAGAAAGGTGCTGAAACAATGGATGCGAGGCAGATGTTTAATGGAATCTACAGGTGAGAAGGAGGTGTCATCCAGTATCACGAGCCATAGACCAGACTTTCAATCCCCTAGCAACTGGAGATGCCGTCCCAGTACGGTGTGTACATTGTCCAGGGGCGGGATTCTGGGAGTGTGACTGGCGATCAGAAAGAGCGACACCGGGAGCACGAGTAAGTGACAAGGTGCACTGACAACTTATAACAGAAAGGGTCTGATTGTTACTGTCTACCCGAATGAGAATATGGAAAACCACTACTTTTTAACTAGCAGAAAACTATGTACTGTACCTCAAAACAACAAAGGGTCACAATAGTGTAATATTGTAATGTAGTCTTTTTAAGATACAAAAAATGTCCATACATGAAAAAAACATTCAGAATTCTGTAGCTTAACTGAGATCTTTAAAACATGGAGTTCACTGGCCAGAAGGAGGACTCCACAGAAAGGGTCAGAGAAAGTATCCATTAGGTGATTGTCCAGCAAGGAAAAACATAGACACGCTTTGTCTACCAATAAGGCTGGGTACACACCTAAGGATTTTCTGTCCAACCATCCAACTAGTTGATTGGTTGGAATGAAAATCTGGTAACGTATGGGAATAAATGATGATCAGCAATTTGCTCCTAAATGCCAGAAAACAGATGAAAATGGTCGTCAGACAAGTTTGTTAAATGTTTGATCTAAATAATTTGTTCAAACAACAATTTATGTCCATTTTCTGGCATTTGTGAGCAAATTGCTGATTGTCATTTGCTTTCATATCTTACCAGATTTTCATTCCAACCAATCAACTAGTTGGATGGTTGGACAGAAAATCTTTAGGGGTGTACCCAGCCTAAGACTTCCCCGGGAGGTCCTTTGCTGGATGGGATTTGTATGTGTTATTTGTATGAGTATGAGAGTTGGAGCTGTTGTTGTTAGAACAATTGGCACATGCAAGTATTGTTTGAAGTGATCTTACTTTAAGTCAAGTGGCTCCATTGATTAGCTGGCCGTTCTATCTTCCACCCCATACTATTTTATTCATATAATAAAGCTGACCAATTTCATGCCACTTATGTCTTGTGTCATTATATACTGTACATTCTTATATACATATTGTGTTTAAATAATGTTTATTTTTAATGGGTCATTTATTTGGAGCAGAAGATGCCATCAGCCACTAGGGTGTTTATTATTTTGTGCATTTTGGGCCAGATTCAGAGATTTTCACAAAGCCGATATCTACGCAGATCAAGAGATTGTTTGCCATTGCACATGTGCGAAAGCCACACGGTGTCTGCGCAGCAGTTACTGTACATTGCGATTACTCTCATACAGAGGAACCACTTGCAAATTGAGTGACAAGTAGTTAACATTTGGGGGTTGTAACGGGTAGGTGGTTATAAAAATGCAGGCGTGTCGGACCGTTTAAACACGTTACATGGGCATGCAGAAATTAGCCATTGAGATCTTCTTCAGAACATACATAACAGACAAACAGAAGAAGAGTTATATAGTAGTTTAAAACTAAGCAACCATGTCAATCCAATATTTATTTCTTAATATTAAGTAAATGAATAAGTTTGTAGCAGTGATGAGTAATATTTCAGTGACATTGATACTCCATGATGTTTGTTTTTGTGTATAGGTATAAACGAGGATGATAACCTGGTGTCTACTAGAATCATAGTAGATAATGATACCTCAGAATTTCTACTTAACAAAACTGCAGAAGTGCAACTTTTTGTCAAACCTTTGGAAAGTAAGTATCAAGTTCTAGTAGGTTAAGTAATAGGGTCTGACTTTCCAGAAGCACTGCGATTCCAGCAATCTTGGCTGCAGATGCCAAAATAATTAAATGGTAAATCCATCTGAATTATGCTGCATCTGAAAACTAAGACCCTATTCCATATTAGACTCATAGGGCTCGATCCAATTAGGTGCGATGTACTCGCGTGTGCGAGTCATCGCGACAGTGGCTGTGCTTGACGGCCGGCTGGATTCGCTTGAAAGTGCCCGCTACTCCATAGGGCAGTGAACAAATTCAGGCAAATTCAGTGGCGAGTCGGGCTGCAAAGGGTGCGATGTGCCAGGGTGTTGCCGGCATTTTAACGCCATTGCAACGGCATATCACGCTTAATTGGATCTAGCCCATACAGCAGTCATCAATTTTCAGTGTAGAATATAAGGTCTTTAAGGTTAGAATTCCACTCCTAAATATTGTGTTTAAAGCACTGTGATTTCACTTATGTAGATTTATTTATACACTTTGACATTTTTCCCTTAACTTTGCTCGGGATGTAGTTGGCATCCTGGAGGTGGGGATTCTGTCTCGCCCAGGATGCCGGCACTGGAATCCCAACAGGAGTCAGAATCACGGTGCCAGCATCCCGACCATCGGAATCCCGACAGTAAGTGTTGGGTTAGGGGGAGGGTTAGGGGTTAGGCAGCACAGGGAGGGTTAGGGTTAGGCTGTGGAGGGAAGGGTTAGGCTGCGGGGGGAAGGTTAGGTTTAGTCTGAGGGGGGAGGGTTATGTTTAGACTGAGGGGGGAGGGTTAGGTTTAGGCTGCAGATTGAAGTGTCCCACTATGATGAGGAGAACCCAGGCTGAGAGTAGAACCCACATCATTCAGATTAAAACCAGAACAAACAGAATGTGGAGTCTCTCTGACTTTAGAAGGTTGGAATATTCCCCCTAAGGGGGTTAGATTAGGGGTAGGATTAGGGTACTTACCGGCAGGTGTTGGAATTTTAACTCAGTCTGGATGCTGGTGTAGGGATTCTCAGCGCCAGAATCTTGAGTGCCGGCATCCCGTACTCAACCCCTGTGAGGCACTGTACTTAAAGGGTGTATTGGTAAGGCTATTGGGTATGGTAGAAAACACAAGTTAAATGACAAATATATACAATCAAAATTATTAGGGTTGTAACTAGGGGTGTGCAATCGGTACTACCACAAAGAGCACAGGGCTCTATGGGTGGCATTGTCGCCACCCAACAGCCCTTGCCTCTGGCTAGCAGGGTACCTGTAATGGCTCCCTGCAGCCAGGATCACTGCTACGGCACAACCATAGCATCCTTTAGATGCTTCATACAGACACCCTGCAATCTGAGCAGCTGATAGGACCGTCCTCAGAACGCTCCAGTCTGAGCGGCACTTACCAGTGCTGCTGGCCCTTCCCCACCAGTGCTTCTATCAATAATGTGATTATACTAGAGGTTATACTTATATTAATACATATTTTGGGTGGAAAGTTATACTCTGGTAGTACATTAGCTGGAGTCCACTAGGCAAATGGCACTTTGAAATTAGATATTGGCTGCTGCTTACTAGGACTCAGGGATTTATGTTCAGGGGATCCCAACCTCTCTGCTATAGGTGAACTGGCAAATACCTCAGCATACTTTTCTAATTGTTTAATCTGAAAAACTTGATGGGAATGTTTCTTGAGTAGTTGGTCGGTCTACACTTTGTAAATTCTTGCTCACCACTTTTATAGTTGGTTCTGTCTTAAGACTGGCTACCATGTTTTCCTCCACTGTATATTTTGGTCCACATCTGGGCCAACTGCTTTGTCCAGTAATTCACCTTTATTTTATACATTAACATATATACATATATAAACAAAATGGCTGTAAAATATAATGGATAGATAGGCTTACCATATCATCCCTTTAAACTGGGGCACTCAAGGATTACACAGGTTCTGTGGCTCATTAAATCCAGGTGAAATCCAGACATGAAGTCAGCCAGCCACAGAACCTGTGTAATTCATGAGTGTCCTGGTTAAAGGGATAGTATGGTAAGCCTATAGATATTTATAAGACTGTGGGGTATATTTACTAAGATTCGTGTTTGGTCGAGATTGCAACTTCGGGTGATTTTAACCATTTTTTCCAACTCATAAATTTACTAAAGTAAAACTCGGGAGTGATTTCTCTTTTCAAACGGTAAATCTCAGTTGAGAATGCAACCATGAATCAATACACCATCACCCAAACTCGCAAGTACTTTTCATGGAAAAAATACAACTCGAGAATCTACCAAGATTTGTGATTAGAATCATGGGTGTAATTTCAGCAAACTCAGACCTAAATAGAAGTTTCAAATAGACTACCACCGAGCTGCGAATTTTGCAGAAACATACACAGATCAGTGTGACTTGTGTATGTTTTTGCCTGTAATAAGGATGTAAATGATTAATGTTAAAAAAAAATAAAATAAAATGACGTAGGTTTCTCCTCCAAAAAGCAGAACCAGCTCTGGGCTCCTGAGACAGTCCTGGTTCTTAAAATACGGGGAAAAAAATGAGTAGGGTCTCCCCATATTTTATGAACCACCACTAGGCTGCTGAGCCAGTCCTGGTTTTAAAAATAGAGGGAAAAAATGCGCTGGGTTCCCCCTATTTTTAAGACAAGCATCAGATTAAATTCTAGCCAGGGTGTAATGCCACAGCCAGGGGACACTTTTACCGGGTCACCCGGCCAAAGCATTAACACCCCAACTAGTCAGCCCAAGCTGAGGATCTCAGGGGAGGTGGGGCCCGCCAATAAAGGGGTCTCCACTCTCCTGAGCACCCCAGGCTTACGCTGAAGCCCGGGGCTCTTCCCTTCTCAGGGGAGTTTGGGACCTCTCCAATACTTGCCTAACTCCTGGCGCAGGTCAGTCCCCTTCTCCAGCAGAGTCCATGGGTCTTGGCAAAAAACACGAGTCCCCGATCCATTTCGGACATGTATAGATGTACTGTATGTCTTATCACATAAGACATGCATCACATATTTTTTTTTAACATTAACCATTTAACTCCTTAAAACACACACAAGCAGTTGCTTGTTCTGGAGAGTCTGGCTGCAGTAAGACTAAGAAAACTTGGGTGAGAAATCTCGATCACATACACCATCGGAAAACACTATGTCAGCTAATCACGATTCTTGGTAAATTTGAGAGTTTCAGCAGAATAAAAATCACCCGAGTTTCAACGATGCAAATCGAGTTTCTAATCGGGCAATCTCAGTCAGACATGATTCTTAGTAAATTTACTTGTTTAGGTTGAGAAAATGTGATTTAAAAGAAGCTGCTATGAACATATATCTATATTATTTCTCTTAAATAAAAATCTGCAGTAATCAACTATTAATCAAATATATTTTAATTGTGGGAAAGTATGACTTAGGGAGTTTAGGGCTCTATACCCAGATGTAAAATAGATAGACGTCCACCTACTATTTTAGGCCAAGCCAAGATGTCTTAGGACTGTGATGTGATATTGGTGAGCATGATGTGGACTGCCTTGGACATCTGTGATTCAGGAGCATTTTAAGAGAGGAGGGGGCCCGTGTGCAGCCTCTGTTTGGGCCCCCTCCTCTCTGTCAGCGCACTGAGCACTGTAATATCTGGCTTCATGCCTGAATCTACTGCACATGAGCGGGTCTCTGGGAAAATTGCGCCTACACCTGTTTTCCTGGGGACATCTTTTCTGTGCATGCGCAGGTTACCGGGAAAGTGGTCGTTGCCATTTTCCCAGTGATTTTTTGCTGCTCTGCAGCGCCGATGTGGCGCTGCAGAGCAGCTCATTGGAATCTGCGGAGAGGTAAGTATATTAACTATGGGTGCAGGGTGTGCGATATGGGCCCTCTGTGTGCACCGCACACCTTGCACCTATTCTAAAGACGCTTATGCTGTGATTGACTATTGACTAATTTTTACAGATTCTGATGTGGATACAACAGTGGGCTTTGTGCTGTACCAGAATGATAATTTATTTCAGTCAGAATATAAAAGAAAACTAAAACATAAAAGAAGAATAATCTCTGCCAGTATTTCCGAAGGAATATATGCTAATGTGGAGTTTAGCTTCAATCAAGAGGTAGGTACATCTTTATAGTTACAATCATCTATAGCCAATTTCAAGAGTGAGGTGGATACAAGGTACTTTGGCCCAGGCAGCTTAGTGGGCACAGGCGTGCCAGGGAAAGTTAACTACGTGCCAATATTGGACACCATGTCTTTCCTCTGCAAAATTTAGAGAAGAAGGCATGGCCACCTCCACATCCGAGTACCGATGAGCTACCAAACTCTCGCCGGTCCTGCATAGAATTATGATGTCTGTATAAGGCATGAGGCTAGTTGTGTTATGGGCAACAAATGTTTAAATCGTGTTTACCAGACATTGCTTAATGTGTTCTAACCATGTGGCTTATGTAATAACCATGCAAGATTTGGCTCTGGCAAGATTCTGGTTAGTCTGACTGTATATTTAAAGCAGCAACCATTTAAAAGGTAAGACTGGGTTGGTTTTACCTTTTAAATGATTTCTGCTTTACAAATACTGGCAGACTTGCTGGAACCTTGACAGAAACTGCACCCCCAGGCTATTATATAAGTCCCAAAATATCTAATAATGAGCAGACTTCCATTTTGAGACCTACAGACGACATCCTGCACACTTTGACATTATCAACGGTTGGGAGAAATAAATATAGCACTAGTGGTTAATCATTTATGATTTGTGGATGAGCAGATATGCAAATTATGCCTGGAGGTAAATTTTGGCACAGATTTATATGTTGTGTTGGGCATTCTCCCAGACGCCCAGAAGAGTAGAGAAATCTCCCGGGATCATCTACTACCACCAAATCACATCATTGTAGCCCCACCCTCTACTGAGCCATAGCATTCAGTAGTGGCAGGAGGGAAGGTCATAGTCACACTGATGTGATCCTGTTGTCACTCCCTTCTCGTTCCTCCCTAATGGACTTTCCCTTTGGGTCTCCCAGAGAGGAGGCATAATATGTAGGAATGTTTGGTGTATGGACATCTTAATGGCAGGCAACAGCCTTGTATGCAGGGAGATTGGATTGCCAAGGCAACAATGATTTCACCAGCTACTGCAATTTTGTAATAGAGGGCACACTTTGGTTAGCTTAGCAGTGATAAAATCAATAAATGTGATGCTCATATCACCACATATGTGGTTATTTGATGATCTGCACACATTTGGCCAACTTAAGTTGGAAAAATAGCAAAAAACTGTTTTCAGCTGTAAACAAGACTTTGGTTACTGATTATCCAAACAAGCCAACCTAACTATACCAAAAATAACAAATTATTTATGTCAATGGCAAAATATTTCTAATATGTATGAAAACTGTGCTCTTTTTGTTATCTATTTAATCCAGAGGTTCCCAAACTCCACAATTACAGTCCAGGTTTTAAGGATATTTATGCTTGAGCACAGGTGGCTTAATTAGTACTGTAAAGTACGTCGGTCAATTTGATTTAAGCATCTGAACTCAAGCATGGATATCCTTAAAACATGGACTGTAAAGTCAGAGTTGGGAAACCCTGCTCTAAACTGTTGTTTTGTTTTATTTTAAAAATATTTTCATCTTTCTTCTTTGGTCTTGTTATTGTAGTTTGATACATATTATAGCCTGATTCAGTATACATGTGTTTTCTGGGACTATGAGCGCGGAGATTGGAATACAACAGGCTGCAAGAAAACGTCAATTGTGATTGCATCAAATGAGACCACATCATCTGATATCATGTCATTACAATGTATCTGCGATCATACAACTAACTTTGCTGTTTTAATGGTAAGGTTTTTTTTGTCTACTTATCTGTACCTGCAACTTAAAATATACCTCTCATGCAGCTATGAAAAATCTAACCTCAAAGGTACAGCATGACTAACAGCCAGGGGCATATCTGTAATGAGTGCAGGGTGAGCAGGGTACATGGGCCCCCCGGGTCCATGGGAGCCACGCACACACTGCACCCATATAATTTAAAACTCACCTCTCTGTGGTCCCGCGTCGGTTGTCAGAGCTCCACAGAACACCGTAAAATGTCCGCCGCACCCATTTTGCCCGAGTTCTGTGCATGTGCAGTAGACTCCGGGCACACTCTAGCGCCCAGAGTCTACTGCTTCTGCGGTGGCCAGCCAGCTGCATCAGTCGGCTGCCTGGGAGAGAGGAGAGGGCCCTACACAGAGAATGCCCCCTCCTCTCTTAAGACGCCCCTGCTAACAGCATAACTGTAATATACACTTATTAACAACCAAATCATTATTTAGAAAGTTAGTTATTAAACTGTGTCCCTCCCTTGGACATTTAATATGGCTGTTTGTATGGGTTGAAGATCTTGTGGCACTAATCTCATGTAACCATTTAGAGAAATCGAGATTACATTGAAATTTGGATTATTTCCTTGAGTCTGATTATGTCACACTGTACCACGTATTACAGGATCACAGTAAGCATACTCCTGCCAGTGATGGGAATGTTCTCCCACTCATTATATATACCTACTCAAAAAATTTATACATTTGTGTACAGTAGACTTGTACAATGATTGTGGTCCTATCTCCCAAGGAAATCCTTTCATCTGTGCTGATGGGATCCCTGATACAATTGACTGTCAAAATTAGGGCCATTTTTGTGCCCAGGCTGCAGGTGACTGCTGTGTTGGTCCTACATCTTATTCTATCTTGCTGCTGCTTTATGAGACGGCTGAAGTGCTGTGTATTGAAATTGTGCCATGTAGTGTTTATTGTGTAGCTAGTAGGATTTTTTGATGTGGGAATATGTGATGACACCGGGTTTATGTTTTGCTCTACTACTCTCTCAGTACTAGCTGGTCAGATTGAAGGCAGCGTTATATGGTGGCTGAATGGACCCAACATCTCTTCTGGGTTCTGAATCGTTTATTTTCAAACTCACAGGATTACAGCACATATATATATATATATATATATATATATATATATATATATAAACAAAAAAAAAGAAAGAGAGAGAGAGATCAGTGGGTCACAGTATCAAACATAGCATGCAAGACTTATCTTAAAGGAACTACAGTATAGTCACTACCACTTGGTAGCCCTATTCTGGCTGCTGTCCATGATCTTCTGCTCCCATACCAGCAAGGTATTATTATTTAATTTAGCTGTTTGTATAATTTAAAGATCATGTGGCTCTAATCTCATGTGATCATTCAGAGCCACTCAAGAGATTGTATTAACATTTTGAATATTTCCATGGGTCTGATTATGTAACAGACAGTCCAATGTCTCACCACTTTTCTAGAATCACAAAGTGACAAAGTCATTGGAGGCTTCCATAATAAGATTAACAAATGCATCTTCTGATAAGCCCAACAGGAACCATAACTCCTAGCCAGAGCTGTCATTGCAGCATAAAAAGTTTCTGGAGCATTGCATTGTTATATGGTCAGCCTGCTTCTCATAGTAGTTTGGCATCATCAGGGAAATCCTTAGATAACTCACTTGCCCTTGATTGGTGCCAACTTATAAGTGGGCCACCCCTGAGCTTTCCCCAGAACTCACAGAACACTGGAACATTCTGCAGTGAGCGTCTCTCAGCAGTCTAGTCAGACAGAAATATGAGTCAAGAGGCTCATATTGACACCACTGCTTCCTGAGCCATTCCCCATTTTAAACCATTGTGTTTTTTGACCAAGAAGTGTCTTCCAGAGGTCAGTGGAACCTCCACCTGGTGACATTTAAGAAATGTCAAAACATCTGTCACACACACATATACTTTACATGCAATACACACTTAGAGCTCTAGTTATCAAGCAGTAAAAAGCCATTAAAGATTTTGTTGGCCTTATCCTACTTTCTGCACTTTAGTGCCTTCCTCATAGACCTCTATGGGAACAGCAATTGACTCAAACTGTCACTGGTGGAAAACCAGGCATTTGCTGCTAGGTAATGCCATCTGGAGAGGAATGGGGAACTGCAAGATGAAGAGGCTTCTCAGCATCTTCTATGGGTCAAACAATGTGCATATTACTGGAACCTTTTGCCTACAAAGTTAGGCTGTTGCTTATAATGAGAAAACTTCTACTTTTGGATTCATATATTGCAAAAAAGGCTGAGAGAAGTGCTATCAGACTGACAAAGAGTTAAACTCTGATGCAGCGCATAGCCTTGCAGGCTGGAATAAAATTCCTTGTGATGCTACTGCCATAACCAATGTGGCTAGCCAATCGGTCAGCAAGGGGATGCGTAGATTGGCATTAGGAATCTTTGTGTTTGATGTGAAGGTACTCAAGCCTCTTTGATTGCTGATGACCAGACAGGAAAGTAATCAGTAGTCACTGTCTGCTGTTTGGTGCATATTGTTTTGGTTTTCAGTTTTGTTTCTCTCGTCTCCACCTATTACTTCTTATTATCTCTCTCTGCTGCTTTTCTTCCTCCTTGTCTTCTAGTATTCTGTCATCTTTTCTCTCGTCCTATACTGCATTGGCCTGCACCACCCCAGTGCTGACTAACATTTATACCAGCATGTACGAAGGCCAAGCACAAATATCACCTCCCCAACCCACTTCTTGGATGCCATGGCATGCGCTTTAGAATTGTGCTGGGCCCGTCTACCTTGCCTGTGCCCTCTACCTGCCCAGCTGGCAGCTCCTCCAGCTCCCCTGGCCTGCTCTGTCTGACATCAGGGCTCTGACTACACGATGATGTAATGACAGGGAGCCCCAGCGAATCTCCTAAGGTCCCTTCTTCTGCTTTTTTTTCCTAAAACTTGTGCGTGTTCAGGTTCAGGCAGAGGCACTCTGATAAAAAATGATGTTCAGTAGGTGCCGTGCCCCAATGTTAGTAATATAAGCACTGAAAGTCGCAGTGTGAAGTTAACATTTAAAAAACAGATTAAATTCTAAAACATGTGTGTGTTCAGGGCCAGGCAGTAGCACTGTGTTAAAACATAACACCAAAAAATGCACATCTTATGTGTGGAATTATTTTACCCAAATCTTGACAACAATTGTCTTGCCTTCTGTAATGTTTGTAAAGCCAAAGTAAGTGGGAACCCCCTCCCTGTTATGTAATTTGCAGTGAGTTCATGCAACTTTTTTGTCAAAATCTGAAAAATATGTTAAAATAATAATACCATGCAGTCCAGCATCAGCTAGCTCCCATCTCTCAGCTAGAGCCCAGCACATGCAATCTCCACCACCAACACCTTCATCATCAATCTCCTCATCAATGATCGGAGGTAGTCTATCCAATTTGCAAAGGCTGACTGACTCCTTCCATATCCAGGATTCCTCAGAAGAATCCTGGAGCACTAGGCCTGCTGTTGTTGCTGCTGGGGCTGAATCTTTATTGCAGAAGGGGACCAAGAAGACTACAAGTAGTTTCAAACAACAATTGACTGTGAAACAATCCTTTGTAAGATGAAGCAAGGGAGCAAGTATGAAAGCTGCCAGAGGATCACTGAAGCCATAATGGCTATGCTAGTATTAGATCTGCATCCAATATCCACCATTAATGCATCTGATTTTAGACAGTTAATTGAGGTACTGTGACCGCGCTACCCAATTCCATCTCAATTCTATTATAGCAAGAAAAGCAATTCCTCGCTTGTGTAAGGACATTAAAAACAAATCACATATGAATTACATGTTTTGTACACACACATTTATATTCATACTGCTGTTTCCCTAATGCTAATGTTCCTTTCTTGTCAGAGGACCATTAAGGGATATAAGCAGGGGAGTCAAGAGCCACACCAGGCCCAGGGAAGGGGGGCAGCCTAATTGCGGGAGGTATGACCACACCTCCTTAGGCTTAAAAATATATATATATATCTTTTTTAATGCGTGCAGGAGATGCTCTCTGTGGCATGAATAATTTCAGGACATTTTCAGTTGTCAGCAATTGCATGTAGAAGATTGCAGCACTTGCAAAATCAGTTAAATTTGCCATACCACCAACTGAACCAAGAGGTAGTAACAAGGTGGAATTCCACCCTTTAGTTTATATGCTTCATCAAATGGAAGAACAGCAACACAACATGCCATGACATAGAGAGAGGAGGGGGAATGTACCTTAGTCCAGCACAGTTGAGAATACTTTCAGTTTTATGCAAGCTACTGAAAACATTTGAAGTAGTAACCTGTGAAGTGAGTTCAGACACTGCCAGCTTGAGTCAGGTGATTCCCTTAATTAGACTACTGGAAAAGCAGCTTGAGAAACTGAAGGAGGAGATGAAATTAAGTGATTCTGTTAAGTATGTTGGACTTGTAGATAAACTTTATTTGCTTTGCCAGAATCAAAGGGTTGTCAACATCTGTAAGTCATACATTATGTCTTTCTTTCCAACTGACACACAGATGCAAATAGCTCCTTGTGAGCAAGTTGTCAGATCAAATGGCACATAACACGATGACATCTCCTTCAATTTCTTCTGCAACTGCTGCTGCCAGGAAAAATTGTGCTTTCCCAAGAGACCCACTGGTGATGAGTCAACTCAGTGCACCAGAGTGACACAAAATGACATATGGGCAGATCTAAAAAAATTGCCCAAAATTAATGACACCCATATGTGGAGCATTATTTTAAATACAGTGTACAAATAAGCATGTCAGATAGTCCCTTTGACTACTTGTGGAAAAAGAAGCAATTTGGAGGCCCTTGTACAAACTTGCTTTGCTTTACTTAAGCTGCTCACCCTCCAGTGTGTACTTGGAAAGTGTTTTCAGCACAGCTGGGAAGCAAGTGAGCAGAGGTGTAGTATGTAATTATGGTGCCCGGAGCATGTATGTGCTACCATGCCCCTAACCCCCAAGTGTGCCAGGTAGCATGTAGGGGCAAATTAAAGGGAAATAAAAATAAACATTAGGGGCAGTATCAAACTGGGACATGGAGGGCTAGATCTATTATATCCAACCCACTAAAGTAATTCCATCAATTATAAATAAGCCACTATTTCCTGTTATGCCACACAGCAGTGCCCCTTATTCACATTACGCCACACGGTAGTGTCTTTTATTCATGTTACACCACAATAATGCCTCTTATTCATATTGTGTTACACAATAATGGCTGCAATGCATGTTAAGCCACACATTAGTGTCCATTAATTTGTGTTATGCCACAGTTTTGACTATTTTTTCACATTATACTACACAGTAGTCCCCACAGTTCATATTCTGTCCAGAGTTCAAATTATGCCACAGTAGTGCCCTTTATTCACATTATGCCTAGCAATACTGCCCAGTATTTACATTATGCCACAATAGTGCCCCTTATACTCATGCCATAGTAGTGCCCCTTATTGGCTTTTGGCATCAGAGCAGTCAGACGTGACCACACCAGACTCACTGATCAGGCTTCTCCCAGTCACGGGTGCCACAACCCAGGCTCTCAGCATCAGTACCCGGCTCAGGCCTCCTCTCAGCAGCAGGGACACAGCTGATTCTCCAGGCCAGCTAATGCCAGTGCCAGGGTGGTAGGTGGGACCCACCTCAGAGGTGGGAAAGAGGAGAAGCCGGGGGTGATGGTGGGAGGGGACTGCCACCTCATCCCTCTTTGTTATTGCCATGGCTCCACCCTTCCTCAAAATGCTAAATACTGCCTTGGGGCTCCATATTAATGTATATATAAATACAAACAGTGTACAAATTTCTCACACAGCTCTCCCCACTCACTCAGATCTTCCCCTCTCTCACACATATCTTCTCCCCTCAAGTGCACACAATGATCCCCCCTCATTCAGACCCTGCCACAGCTCTTCCCCCTTACACAGCTCACCTCCCCTTACACAGCTCTTCCCCCACACTCAGAACTTCTTCTCATTCAGATCCCCCCTTCACAAACACACAGTTCTCCCCCTCACAAAGATCCCCCCTCCTCACACAGACCAACCGCCTCACACAGACACACACACAGCTCTTCCACTTAATAAAGCGCCCCTCCCTTCACACACAGATCTCCATGCCCCCTGTCTGGAGGCACTTATCTCTTTATGTGTTTCAAACTCAGCTCAGGAGGTGCTCTGAGATTCATCGGATGTCTAATCTCTGGCGCCCTGACCTGAGCAGGTGCCTGGAGCATGTGTTCCACTGTAACCACCCTCGCTACACCCCTGCATGTGAGTGATCATCATAGGATGTTCTGGCTCTTAATCTTCAAATGGGCTCTCAAGACCCATTTCTTCCTCAGTGCTTTCCAGCGCTCATCCTAACTCACTCCTCTATGCTCCTTCCTCACTATCTAGTCCATCTGTGTCACCCCTGTTTGTCTGACCCTCCCCTTTAGAATATAAGCTCTTGCGAGCAGGGCCCTCTTCCCTCACGTGCTTCTCCTTGCCTTACTTTTACTTTCATTTACAATGGCACCTAAAACTTGGTTACTGACACCCTGCTGCTTATTTAGGTGTTATGCAGCATTGTTTATAAATCATGTACTTGTCCTGCATTGTCTGTACTGTTAATAACTGCTGTCTTGTGTGCTCATTTCTTTCTGTACTTAGTAAGGCACTACGAAACTCTTGTGGTGCCATATAAATAAAGGATAATAATAATAATAATAATAGGAGGCTACTTCCACAAAATGTCAAAAAGATGATGTTCTTAAAAATGAACTACAAATAACATAAGGAAGACATTACTTTAAAATACGGAGACTTCTGTAATGGTGGATTCCAGTGGTGATGAGTTAATATTGTGTGATGATGATGTTCACACTGATGAGGGTGAGGAGGATGATAGCAGTGTTCTCCCCAGAATTTTTTTCCAGCCGGGTGGCATCAAGAACTAGCCGGATGGCATCAAGAAGAAGCCGGGTGGGGGTTTTTGCAATAATAAAATGCTTTAAACCCTGACCTTATAATAATTTAAACTTGAAACAACATTTTATATATTAATTATCTTCTTATTAGAGGCCCAGCCATCTGATTATGAAAAAGCTGCAAAGTCTCTAGGATCTGCTCCTTTTTATACAGCTTCCAGATATTTTCCCAACTTGCAGGCTCCCAAAGTGGCGGGTGGTAAGCTGTTTCTTGCCGGGTGGTGCACCCGCAATAAACAGCCTGGGGAGAACACTGGATAGTGATGTCATCTTGCCACTGTAGAGATCATTAACAACACTCTTAACTGCCTTAAGCCAATTGGTAGCTTGTTTTGTGGGGGTCCAAACAAACCAAGCACTTTAGCCACAAAAGTGTCAGACCCTGTTGTTGAAGTGCTTGGTTTGTTAAACTGTGCATTTCCTTTTTAATATACAACATAAGGGTGGGATGGCCTAAGTTCAATTCCATCTTGCACCACTTTTCTTTCAACTATGGGCTGTAGTTTGGGGGCATTAGGGACACTTATTTTGCAGAGACAAACATTGGATATTGCTCTAATATAGTGTTGGCTAACCTTGACACTCCAGCTGCTATGGAACTACATAACCCAGCATGCACTGCTACAGTTTTCCTATTAGGGCGTGCTAAAACTGTGGCACGGCATGCTGGGATATATAGTTCCACAACAGCTGGAGTGTCAAGGTTAGCCAACACTGCTCTAATACATTACTAATTTGCAAAACATTTTAACTAGAAAAGAATACAATGTTAATATCCAAGGATTCCTGACAATGGTTGAAACAAGCCAAGAAAATTAATAGTTGCACTGCAGACCTGCAAACTCCAAATAGCCTATCTTACACTAACAAATATTAGGAGGCTGACCTACTAATTAAATTAAACTGAACCAATTAAATTAACTAACAAATACTCCACCTCCATTTCTATGTACTGTCCTCAGGCATCTGATCTAGATCTTGATTAATTAAAATATTCTTGTTTGCTATGGGGTTATGTAGTTTATTAATCTGCCATCCTGTCTGCCACTGTTATGAGGCAATGTTTCATAGATGTGCTATATTCTTTTAAATTGCAGTGTGTTTGTGTTGCTGATCTGTTGCTTAGTTTAGCCAGCCAGCCTTTGGCCAATATTTGCGAAAAATATTATGAGCTGTGAGGTGGTCAAAATTGACTGGAAGTTAATGATATTGAGGTTAATAATACTGTAGAAACAATAGGAAAAAATCCAGACACAAAACAAAACACGTGAGGGTATTTTTGCCAAAAGCAAAACACGACGATGAGTTAGAACCAAAACACGAGGGTTGGTGAACATCAATATTTCATATATATACCAGCCTATGATTACATTCATGAGTATACAACACATACCAAGCCTATCTCTCCCAAGCAGTGATATTGTTCAAGCACATGGGAAGGCATTAACACATCTAACCAGCGGATCTCAAACAATTATATCAACCAGCATCAATCATTACAAATATTACAAAACTCTATAATCAATCACTTTCCTGCATGCTGGTAAATGAACAGACTATTGTACACTACAGTGTAGATGAAAAGTACAGATTAGATCACATTATATCATCCACTGTATGCTAACACAGACTTATGAATTCCCTTAATAAACTACAAACTACAAACTTATTACATACAATCTAGATAAGCTATGAACAGGATAACACAAACTAGTTACAGATATCATATAGGCTAACCACTGTACAGTTTACTTAGACATTATGAGTAGATATCTCCAGGCCTCCTGGGGAATGAAGCTGCATCTTAGCCTCCTTCTGGGGGGGGGAAGTCTGCTCTGCCTGTGTCTCTGGTGTCTCCTTGCAAGAATGTGTGTTCCCAGTGTGTCCCTGTAAGAGTGTCCACAGTGTAAAAGCCATACTCCTCCCCTCACCTGTGAAAGGGCCTCCCAAACCCCCACTTTGAAACTCCTATCCCACCAGTGTGATACAAATGCTAAACAGGTCACTTCAAATGGACACAGATCAGCCTCCAAAAGCTTGCTGTCCCCTTATCCCCCCCCCCTGCATGCATAACTAAGCTGCTAACATTTTACGAGGTACATTTTGGTGTTTTAACTCTCTACGGTCCATAAGTTGAGAATGCATGTTGCGATCTTCACCCCGATGATACCGGAAAACTGTTGAGAAAGTGTACATCAGTATAACACCAAACATGGCTTACTTATCATGTATTAAACCTTATATACCAAATAGTCTTTATTTCACAGCATTTGTAATAAATGAATAAAACTTGGATCTTTTACTTTATAGCTATGGAACCTTTTGTGTAAGTGTGCATTATGTAAGTATTAGGGATATGAGAAAAAATGCTAGTTTGCTATGAACGCATGCAGCTACTAAACAGCGTTCGCATGTAGGCTATTATGTATTCACTAATGTGCAACATATTAACAGCGCAACTGTGTGTATTAATGTGTGTATGAGGTATGGTAAAATATGCGATCGCATGATGCTAATAGTAGCATCGCCATATGTACTAAAGTGTGAGTTTAGCTAAAATGGCATTGGGCGGTCATTTGCAAAATGGCATCTTGCAGGTTCTTGTTTCTAAAATGGAGTCTAGCTGCCATTCGCAAGATGGCGTCGCGCAAGCTAATTTTTACGCTGATTCCGTCTCAGCCCCTAATCCAGCTTCGACACAGCGAATCCGCACTGCCATTCCCGCTGGTCCACTCACCGGAAGCCGCTAGATGATGCACTTCCGGCATCTGCGTTCCACCGTCACCCAGCAACCACAAGCTTGCGCTCCGGCACTTCCCAGAGGCAGTCGCGGACACTGAGGGCCCATCCGCAGCAGTCAGCGGCCACATCAGACTGGGGATCAATGCGAGCTGGATAACACTAGTGAAAGAAAAATAAAGAGAAAGAACTACACCATAGTGAACATAACAATCAAAAAAATAATAAAAATCAAAAAAATAATGAAAATTAACAGAAATATATACATCATGACCATAATAGAACTTAGCGATATCCTAATTAAAGCTAGAGATGATGGTATTATTAATAATCAACTATTGAAAACTCTGTATCCTGAATTCCCTAAAGTCCCATTACTATATACTTTGCCAAAACTCCACAAGGATGCCATTAGACCACCAGGGAGGCCCCTAATATCGGGCCGGGAATCTCTGATCAGCCGGTGGCTCAGCTCTTGGATCACATTCTGCAACCTCTATTATCATTGGAAAAAACCTTTCTCAAAGACACCTCAAGTTTCCTGAAGTTGATAATAGATCTTAAGACGGTTCCTTTAGGTACACTCTTCTTTTGCTTAGATATATGCAACTTATACACTTCAATCCCACACAGAGAGGAACTGCAATCAATGAAGATATTTTTAGCTGAACGCTTGGAGGCGGATATCTTTGATGCAGATCTATTTTTGACCCTGCTGGAATGTACACTCTATAAGAACTTTTTCTTATACAACAGTGAATATTACCCATGGCTGTGCCATGGGTTCTGCAGTGGCACCGTCGTATGTGAACATATACTAGACGCTTGATGGTGTTTGTATACACCTGGTCTTTTGGTACGCAGCCTCACTATTGTTATAAATAGAGATTTGTCTCTAATAAAACTGTATCACACTATTGGCAACCCATTTTGTTCCCTTTTATCATTTGAAGAACAAGAGGTGTTAACGTTGTGGTGTGAAGTGGCAAATTCATTGGGCAGACTGACTGGACTTTGAAGAAGCTTCATTTTATTTATTGCATTCTTCCACTCACCCATGTTTTGGAAATTTTGAAGGTCCCTATCATACTGAAGAACTTTTGATTATTACAGTTCCTGTAAGTGTGGACATATATGCTGACCGTGACCCCAATCTAAGGTTTTGCTCAGGGTTTATTTCTTTTTTTTCAGCGAGCACATATAAGTTCTACAAAGAAAAAAGGATGTTCTTCAGCAATCATGATATTTATCAATACATCCTTTTATATATCCGTTATATAGACAATGTTTTCATGCTATGGACGGGCGGACCTGATCGGTTGGAGAAATTTAGGCACAAGATCAACAACATAGGTTCGGCAATTTAAATTTACCTATGTATATAGCTTGGAGGAAGCAAATTTTATGGACGTTAAGGTCAAGATACTTGATGGGGTAATACATACGGATATTTATCTGAAAGCAACAGATAGGAATACATTTTTGATGGCATCCAGCCACTACCCTCAAGCCCTTAAAGTAGGATTGCTGTTATCTCAGATGATGAGAATTTCCTGTATCATTAGTGACCCGTTAAAGATCCCAGATCAAATTGACATTCTAATTGAGAAATTTCTCATGAGGGGCTATGACAAATCTACTCTACTTCAACAAAAATCTAGAGTGTTGAAAATGAAGAGAGAAGATCTTCTAAAAATAGGGAGATAGACAATCTCATCCCATGGTCCAGCGAATATTCCCTGGCTAGCCCTATAAATCCATAGAGCAACTCAAGCTCCTTGACCCATTGTCTCTACCGATAAAGACTTGCCGGGAAATTTAAATATAAGAGCCCTGTAGCTGCATTTAAACGAGGACGTAATCTGCAGGATTTATTGGTACATTGAGACATTACGGGTAGAAATCTACCCATTTTGTCTAATATCCATACAAAACCTCCGGGCTGTTATAAATGTCTGAAATGCACCAAGTATAAATTTCTGCTCAACTGCAAATCTTTTAAACATCCACATCGTTATTATCCTTTTGACATCAAACATGTATTGACATGCACCACAATGTATGTCATTATTTGCCCCTGTGGGCTATACTATGTGGGTCAAACCACCAGGAAATTTTGTGAGCTAGTGGCTTTGCATTGCTTGGCCATTAAGCTTTCACTCGATTGGAGAGACATTGATCAGCCTGTTGTCCGCCACTTTAAAAATGCGGGTCATAGTTTAACATTAAAATATGTCATGATTGATCACGCCCAGGATCTTTGAGAGCCAAAATCCTCCTGAATAAGGAAGCAAGATGGATTTTTAAACTTGATACTGTCTACCCCAGGGGTCTAAATGACAAAGTGAACTGGTACACACTTCTTTAAATCTTCTATATATCTCTCTGGATATATATATTTTTTGTTGGACTTTTTTTGACATATTTTCTTGGGACTTTTTTTCCTTTGGATGAATTTTTTGCGTTATTTTTGGTATTTTCTATAAGCCCACTTTGTGGATCTCATGGGATCTATTATGGTCACGATGTATATATTTCTGTTAATTTTCATTATTTTTTTGATTATTATTTTTATGATTGTTATGTTCACTACGGTGTAGTTCTTTCTCTTTATTTTTCTTTCAATAGTGTTATCCGGCTCGCATTGATCCCCTGTCAGTGACTCCTGGCATGTGCTCGATCTGATGATGCCACTGACTGCTGCGGACGGGTCCTCAGTGTCTGCGAATGCCTCTGGGAAGTGCCAGAGCGTAAGCTTGCGGTTGCTGGGTGACGGTGGAATGCAGACGTCGGAAGTGCATCAGCTAGTGGCTTCCGGTGAGTGGACCAGTGGGAATGGCAATGCGGATACGCTGTGACTTGTGGGCTTCATATAAGTGGGTAAGTTCACTGCTTGAGTTGTTGTTATTTTGCTGGTGATGGTTTGACAAAGGGGGTTGCACCCCAAAATGTTGCCTGAATACATCCACTTTTTACACATTGAACGTCTCTGAGTTCCTTTTCCTACCTGGAGTGATTATATATATATATTATAAATATATATATATTATATATATATGGGCGTGGCTAGATGATGTGAGTTGCTGTGATGTCAATGTGTGATTTTGCAAAGCTTTGAATGTGGACCGCCACAGGATGCTGGTTCTCTGGGTATCGTTACTGGTGATTGTGCCTGTTATGCTGTGACATGCTGACTTATGTTAACTTAGATGTTTGTGATTTTTATTACAAGTAAAATCATTGTGTTTATATTACTCACAAGTGTGCGCCTTATATTTGTACACAATATATATATATATCTACTATATAAAAGCGAAAATTTGTCCTTCTGTCTTTCTATACAAATTCACAGTTTACAAGCCACGATCGTGAAATTTTACATACGAGCGTATTAAAACACGGTGGAGGCAACTAAAAAAAATTTGAAATCGAAATTAATTACTGTTAATTTTTAATTAATGAAAAACCCCAATTTTTGCCTAGCATTCGCCCATTACTGGTCAGGTACGGAATTAGAAAAGGATTTAGCTTACCTACTATCTTTTCTTTTCTATCTTCTCTACTATATAAAAGCGAAAATTTGTGCTTCTGTACTTCTGTCTTTCTATACAAATCCACAGTTTACAAGCGAAGATCATGACATTTTACATACCAGCGTATTAAAACACGGCGGAGGCAACTAAAATAATTTTAAATGTAAATGAATTACTGTTAATTTTTAATGAATTAAAAAACTATTTTTGCTGGATGCTGATTATGGGGCCTCATGGCATATGGGTAGGGCCTCGGAGCAAGCGTTTTGTGCTCTCATGTTTGTCATGATCTTAATGTTTATTATCGAAGAGAGCTTTAGCAGGCTTTGCCCGCATTCTCAGCTCTCTGACTATACCAAATTAAGCAACAACATTCACTTCTTTCTTCCAACTGTGTCAAAATGATGACTTTGCAAGGACCCTGCTGTACTGTGAGCTGCCAAAATATTACACATGGAATGCTTCTTGAATAGTATTTCTGCGCAGAAAACTGAGTCACTGTAGATGGTCATCCTGGTATCAGAGCAACAGAAGCTCTTGGCCGTATTTACACTGTAGGCCGTATCCTACAAATTTTGAATGCTTCTATCTCCGAAGTTTGCTTTACACCGTTAAAGGTTCTACTTCCTTCGAGGACCTTAGGACTGTTGATGGGGAAATTTATTACACTTTTCGTGAGGCCTGCCTAAGGAGAGGTTGGTTGGAGGATGATGTGTAAAAGAACATTCTTAAAATCCCGGGCAACGCTGGGTACTCCAACTAATATATATATATATATATATATATATATATATATATAAATATATCCTCCAAAATGACAAGCGGTACTCAGAGACATAAATCCAAATACCCCCACCAGAGAGGTTTATCAATATCAGTCAATGTTTTGGGGTCTTTCACCCCTTGCTCAGGACAACATGTTGTCCTGAGGAAGGGGTGAAAAACCCAGTTGCTTTAACTGATATTGGTAAACCCCTCTGGTGAGGGTATTTGGATTTATGTCTCTGAGTGCCGCCTGTCATTATGGAGGATATTGATTAGGGGCGCTGACCCCATCAGGAGGGCACTAGAGCCAGCTATATGCTTTGTGGTTATTGGAGTGCATGGTATAAAATATATATCACACAAAAGCAGTTGGATTGAGATGGATAAGCATGCATATAGTGTTTTTATGAATCAACTATTAGAGGGTCAACCATAAACCACGGACATAGGTATATGTATTCCAATTATGAGGTTCTACAACATCTGAATCAGAGATCCGTATAACAATTTTTGGTATCACATTGAATACAAGTGTGTAATTGGAGATTTACCCCTGAGGAAGTCTCTTAAAGAGACGAAACGCGTCGGGGTTTAAAAGAAAGGTGGACACTACATCTAAACATTTTTCCGATTGGAAGGTGATTAATTATCCTTCTTTAAAGATTGGTTGTTATTAATAACATGTAAGAAATGTCCATCTACTGTATTGTTGGTTTTATAATATAAAAAATAATATGATCATTTTAGAAATTTAATTGTTTCTTAATCTGTTGGACCAACTGATTTGAATCGAAAAGCAAATAGGAACACATAGTGAAATGGTCTCCTTAAAGAGAATTCAATATAAGAGCGAGTGTATTGCATGTCATTATAAAAAAGTTGTGTTCTAATAAGAGCGCCCAATCAGTAATTTGTTTGTGTATATATATATATATATATACACACAATATTCAGCTTGAGATTAAATCAGCTTCTCCCCATTACTCTCCATTTTTTCAACAAAATCATACAGTCACCCAGCAGACAGCACTCAGGGAATAAAAAACGCGCACGATGGCTGTTTGTGATCAATATTTCAATGAAGCAGTGTTTTCATCAGGGTTATTTACTGAATATCTTACACATACCTGCTTATAACAGTGCACTCCCATCAACATGAGGGACACCGTCTTCCTCCGCTCTGAGCGGCAGGTGGTGCTCACTCATGAGATTACCACTACCCGGTGCATTATCATGACACCCTGTGAAAACAACAATATTGCCATAAGCACAGAGCTAGTAGGCAATTTATTATATACTGTACATAAGTACATACAAAAAGGATTCACTCACTAGTCCTAATCGAGTATGATCATTCTAATACATATTACAATAAACAGCATCAACATAGTCCCTGTTTTATCAGTAACTTTATATAATATAACAGTTTAAAGTTAATTAACAAATGAAAAAGCATCTTTATTTCATACTAAACAAGTGCATCAAAATTTAATTACACTTATACGTCATATTGATAGCCTTATATACTGTATAATAATGTGAAAACATATCAATAGATATTGTTTATAGATATTGTTTATAGAAAACATTGCAAGCTCAAATTCATAGCCAGCTTGACACTAGTTGCAACATTTTTTTAGATCAATCTCCACCCAATTTTAATACAGGTACATGATCTATGATTTTATACAGGGGCAGAACTATGGGAGACAATGGAGGCACCTGCCATCGGGCTCCAGCTCTGAAGGGGCACATCCTCTATTGTCCACAACATATTCACCCCACTTAGGGCTGTAACTATGTACCTGGAGTGTACTGTCACGGCCGCCCAATACATGGCACCCCTTCCCACCACCTGAAAAGCCACCATACACTAGTGGCAAGCTCCATGTCAGACCATCAGCTGCTACCTTCGTCTATCTATAGCCTGTCTGCATGCGAATTGCTACATTACAGTGTCAGCGGCTGTGATGGGGCACCAAATTATACCTTGCCTCCGGGCTTCTACGCCACTGATTTTATACCATATTGTGTGAATGTGAACTGATGGGAAGGAGGGAGAGACAACCATGGAGCAGATGGAAGGTAAAGAGATTGGCTAGGGTGCAGATGGGATGGAGGAAGAGGTGCATAGGGGGGATCAGTGATGAAAGGGAAGGCACACAGAGAAGATATAGGAGGCAATCTGGGAAGAGTTGGGATGGATAGCAGGTGACCAGAGAGCAAGAGGAGAGAAACTAGGGATCAAGGAAAAAGAAAGCCAGAAATGGACCTTTGATCTGTTATCTATGATATACTGGTAGGTGGCTGGTTTCTGCTTGGGCCAGCAAACAAATCACTGCAAGTGACAGTAAAAAACAAAAATTGACAGGTGCCATCTGAAAAGAGCCCCTGCATTCCGGTCCCTGTTGGTTGCACATGTTGGGACAGTGATGTAATGTTAATTCTAGCATAGGCCGTGTCCACTAAGGGCCTACTATAATTCTGAACAGATGTGCAAACTAGGACTTTTGCACATATATGGCTGAGAATGTCTTATTATTTGCATGTGGTCTAGGGCAGGTCAAAATACCAGATGATGAGGACGCTTGTGATTGGCTCTTTGAAAATGAACTGTTGACGCTGATAGAAATGCTTTCTTCTATGCTAGGCCATATGCTATGATTTTGTTTGTGTTTAAGTATTTCTTTTTTGCTTACACTGTAGTTTCTTTTGTATTAGACAGGTTTTACCATGTTGGACAGTTTCACCAATGCCTAATAGGGAATCTGTATTTTACAAACATGGGTATACAGCAGGGCCGGACTGGCCATCGGGCACTTGGGCCGGTGTGGCAGAGCGAACGCTCACCCGTCAGCAGAGCCTTCCGGGCGGCGCCATGCTCGGTTGGTGGTTTGATGTTTGGCCGCGCGTCACGATGCGGCCATGTATGAGAAGTGTAGTGGGGTGGGGGGAATCCAGACGGATGCCAGTCTGACAGCTGCTTTGAGCTAGGAGCCCAGCAGCACCGCCTCCTGGATGGCACTGTGCTCAGGTTGGGGACATGTGCAGGAGTGTCATGATGTGATGACGCGGCTCGATGGTCTGGTGTGAGAAGCGCGGCATGGGAGGAGTGGCATACAGCTACCTGGCAGCACTGAGGTCTCTTTGGATCTTCTAGCTCTCCCAGTGTGGACGGCATCAGGCTCGTGCAGAGCCCAGAGTGTAAGCAGGTAAATTCCTTGGGGGGTGGGGGGTGTTTGAGTGGCATTGTGTTTTTAATGGTTAATGCAGTGGTCAATACTGTGTGGCAATGTTTTTGGTGCATTACTGTCTGTGATTACTTTTTGGCATGATGTCTTACTGGGAGGGGGGGCGTTTACTTTTTGGCATGATGTCTTCTGGGAGGCATTGTATGGCATGATGTCTTCTGAGGGCATCACATTTCATAACGTGAATTAAGGGTATTACTATGCCCCTTCCCAGCGAGACCACATATTTTTAGTGGTATGATGTCTTCTCAGGGGCATTACTGCATTGCACAATGTGAATTAGGGGCATTACTACTGTGTGGCATAATTTGCACTCGGGGTACTATTGTGTGGTCGTGTCCCTTCCCAGCGAGACCACATGCTCTCCCTTCTTTGGTTGTGGATGAGGGCTCCAATGCTCTTTATTTACACATGGCACAACAATGTAGTGACAGCTCTCATGTGGTGTGCACAGATGTGTACTCCTCTGCGTTCAGCACCCCTGCCCTAAAACAATCCTACAGTGAACACTATCTAATCCTCAACAATTTCTAAGCTAGGGCTTGGTCAATTGGTGCCTTTTCTTTGTGTGTGTGACCTTGACCATTGTAGTGCCAGGTTTACCTAACAGAACCAACCAAATACCAAATGTCTGATTATGGCACATGTATCAATCCCCTACAGGATGAGCTCTGTAGTGTGAGTATTTTAATACAGAGAATGATGTACACTTTTTTGTTGTTCTAAGATTACATTTGTATAGACTAAAGTGGGAGGAGTCTGTGCCTGGAGCCAGGTGTTGACGGGAGGTGGGCCTGTGTGCTGTTAATGCCAGGGCCTATTTTTAGTCCCAGTCCGGCCCTGGTATACAGTAATTGTATGTGCTGTATGTCTTGGGTAAACTGGATGTATACGCCTCTGATGCCAACCAATACATATCATGAGATAGTTGTAGATTTGCACATATGCACAATTGCAGGTTTATAATGTCTGTGATTTAAGGTGCAAATTCAGCCAAGCTCATCATCCACATACTGTATACCATATATACTCGAGTATAAGCCGACCCGAATATAAGCCGAGGTACCTACTTTTACCCTAAAAAACTGGGAAAACTTATTGACTCGAGTATAAGCCTAGTATGGGAAATGGCAGCAGCTGGTAGTGCCCCCAGTAGTAATTCCCCCTGATTGTGCCCCCAGTAGTAATCACTCCTGGTAGTGCACCCAGTGGTAATCCTTCCTTTCAGTGCCTCCAGTGGTAATCCCCCCTTTCAGTGCCCCCAGTAGTAATCCCTCCTGGTAGTGCACCCAGTAGTAATCCCCCCTTTCAGTGCCTCCAGTGGTAATACCCCCCTTTTAGTGCCCCCAGTAGTAATCCCCCCCTGGTAGTACCCCCAGTGGTGATCACCCCTTATAGTGCCCCCTGTAGTAATCCCCCCCTGGTAGTTCCCCCAGTGGTAATCCCCCCTTTTAGTGCCCCCTGTAGTAATCGCCCCCTGGTAGTGCCCCCTGTAGTCCCCCCCCCCCCAGTAGAGAGAGATGTGATAAGATTTAAAAAAAAAAAATCACTTACCTGAAACTCCCGCTCCTGGTCCCGCCGCTATCCGCTCCTCCGGCAGCTTTGCATGGGAGAGACGTAATCATGACGACGTGTCTCCCATTACCCACTGCAGGAACTGGAAGATGGCTCTCGCAGTGGGAGCAGCAGCAGCCGCTGAGAGTCTGACAGACTCTCAGCTGCTGCTGATTACAACAAACACACAGCTGCCGGCTCCGGCGGCTGTGTGTTTGTGCTGTGTAGCGCTGACCGAACTCTGTCCGGTCAGCGCTACACTTCAATCGAGTATAAGCCGAGGGGGTACTGTGCTGAAAAACTCGGCTTATACTCGAGTATATACGGTAATATAATTTTTCTCACATATAAACACATTTGCAATTATTTTTCTTAGTCCTTTCTTTTACTGATGTAACTACCAGCCCACTGACACTGATATTATAGGAACTCCTGCCCACCCTTACAGTGATTGCACTAATAGCCCCTCTTGAACCATAGTGGTAGGCATAAGTGAGGAGAAAGGTAGCTCCTCTTAGAGAATGAATCTAAGAAAATAACCATAAAGTTGGCAGGGGTTATCTTTACACCAGTATATGGAATATGTACTATAGGTTTTACAGTAGCAGGGCACAACAAGAGTGGATAGGAAAGTGTGGAGTAGTGTAGGCAGCTTTACATGAATGCAGTGGAGGAGGTTATAAAGGGACACTTATTTCCTAAATTGGGTGAAAAATAACTTTCCACCTACTTTTGTAGTAATGAAGTAACAGACCCATTCATTATTAAGGGAAAGCAGTAGATGTCACTGATAGACGAATGGATATAAAGTGAAAGGTAAGCAGGAGAGCTTACCTTTCACTTTATATCCATTCCTCTGTCCCAATACAGTACTATGGAGACTTTCATTCTTCAAACTCCAAAAACTGAAAGTTTTCAGAGTTAGACTGTGGGAACCTACAGTATGCCATCTTCAGATGTTGTTGGTTGCCTGATCTCTGCTCCTTCCTATGGTAAGGAGGTCCGGGTTGTGCAGTGGGATCAGTTTGCAGTGTATGGATGGAATCCTTAATGTTGGGTGTTTTTTAATGTTGATTCAGTGCATGCATCATTCATTGTATTAGTTCACTCTGCCTGCATACAGTATGTGAATGGTATTGTAGTCACAGAAAGGGAGCAAATACTTACCAGTCTGGATGTTACTCCTTTGCAGAGCAGGTGCAATCTTCTGGATAATCTAGTATGCATTCTGCAGTGACTTCCTTCAAACACTTGATACATTTCAGAAATAGTAGTTTAGATATAGTCTATTGTAATACAGTAGATCAAATGTATTTAACATGCGTCTGTCTACCCATGGCCATCATGTTATGTTCTGGGTTGTTTGTGGACCCGGGGTGGTAGCAGGAGCGATCACAGAAGCAGATTTGAAAATAAAACTAGGATTTTTAATAAGTGCTTGAGTAGACATATAATGTGGCAGTAAATAAAAGTCCAGGAATATATAAATGTGCACAAGAGTTCTGTGGTGGGAGCAAAAGGGTTAATATCCAAGTAGAAACAATTAGAGCTGTCCAGATGTGCAGGTAGTGAAACTGAAAATAATCAAGCCAGGTTTGCAGGTAGTGAACTGAAAATAATCAAGCCAGGTTTGCAGGTAGTGAACTGAAGCGCAGGATGTCAGCAGGCTCAGGCACTCACGTATGGGCAAGGGTGATAGAGGAAGTGGGGTAGTCCAGTGAGAGCTAGGAGCTGACAGGCAAACTGGCAGACAGCGAATTCACAGGAACAGGAAAGCACAGAGAACTCCCTCTCAGCTAGGCTGAGATACACGTTGCACTGGCAAAGAAGGAAGGCACTGACCCTTCCTAAATACCCCATGCCGTGCTGTTACTGGCCGGAGGGAACATGTGACTCACCAGGATTGGCCAGCCGCATCACATGGCCAGAAGGCAAGATGGCGGCGCCCATGCCAAACGGAACGGAGACGCCGCCAGGCCTCACCAGTGCAGAGTGACAACAGGACCGCACAACAACGTGCGCAGCCAAAGCCCCCCGCCAGACACCAGCTCCGCCACCGGACAGCCCGCTCCACAACGACCTCACAGGTAACACCCGCCTAGCGCCATGCTGAAATACCCTGGCCGGACAGTACCCCCCCCTTTTGGGGTGGCCTCAGGACACTCACCAGGCTTCTCCGGATGGGCAGAATGGAATCTCCTGATGAGCGTGGGAGCATGGACATCACGAGCATTGGTCCAGCAACGTTCCTCTGGACCGTAACCTTTCCAGTCCAACAAATACTGAAGATGACCTCTGCGCAGACGAGAGTCCAAGATCCGGGCGACTTCAAACTCAACTCCTCTCTCCGTCTGGACTCGAGGAGAAGCAGGGAGAGCATTATGGAACTTATTCAGCACTAGGGGCTTTAATAAGGAAACATGGAAGGAATTGGGAATTTTTAGGTACGGGGGTAACTGTAACCGGTAGGCCACTGGATTAATGACTTCTGTTATGGTGAAGGGACCGATGAAGCGGGGTGCGAATTTCATAGACGGAACTCTTAGACGAAGGTTCCGAGTAGACAACCAGACCTGGTTTCCTACTTGCATGCGTGGAACTATTCTATGCTTTCTATCGGCCTGGGTCTTATAGCGACAGGATGCCTTCAACAAATCAGACCGTACTTGAGTCCAGATGGCAGCAAAATTCCGCACCGTGTCTTCCACGGCCGGAACATCGAAAACAGGCAGGCTTCGAAATTTGGGAACACGAGGATGAAGGCCATATACAACCTGAAATGGCGTTTGGTTATTTGACGAGTGGTAGGAAGCATTATGTGCAAGGCAGCCCAATTGTACTGGGAAGATGACATAAAAATTAATCAAGTCTCTAGCTCTTGATTAACTCTCTCGGTGGAGCCGTTGCTTTGCGGATGGTAAAACGTGGAAAAGTTTAACTTCACTTGAAGAACAGAACACAAAGCCCTCCAGAATTTTGCAGTAAATTGCACACCACGGTCAGAGACAATTTCAGCAGGAAGGCCATGTAGACGAAATATGTGTTAAACAAACAACTGTGCCAGGTCAGGGGCAGAAGGTAACTTCTTCAACTGTATATAGTGGACCATCTTAGAAAATCGGTCTATTACAACCCAGATAGTGTTGAAACCTTGAGAGACTGGCAGGTCTGTGACGAAATCCATGGAGAGATGCGTCCATGGACGTGATGGAGTAGGTAATGGAAGCAATTCCCCAGCTGGAGCTTGTCGTGATGATTTATGCTGGGCACAGGAGGAGCAGGAAGAGATGAACTCCATTATATCTGCCTTCATAGAAGGCCACCAATAGTGTCTTTTCAGGAACTCCAAGGTCTTCCGAGTGCCTGAGTGCCCTGCGAAGCGAGAGGAATGTGCCCAAGTGAGAAGCTGCTTCCTTAATTCCGGGGCCACAAATGATTTTCCCGTAGGAGGCTGAACTTGTAATGCGGCGAAAACTCTTGATTCCAAGACATGGGTATTGCTTTGATTTTCAGATTGATCATCACAGAGGAGAGATCTTGATAGGGCATCAGCCTTCTGATTAAGTGCTCCAGACCGGAAGGTCAGGGTGAACTGAAATCTGGCAAAGAATATTGCCCAGCGGGCCAAACGAGGACTCACACATTGGAGGTTTTTGAGAAATAGGAGATTTCTATGGTCCGTAAATACAGTAAATGTAAACTTGACGCCTTCTAGCAAATATCTCCATTCCTTCAATGCCAACTTTACAGCTAGTAGTTCTTGCACACCTATAGCGTAGTTCCTTTCGGCAGGTGAGAATTTTTTAGAAAAGAACCCACACGGATGGACTCGGTTGTCCTCATAACGTTGAGACAAGACTGCTCCCACAGCTTGAGATGATGCATCCACTTCCAACAAAAAAGGCCTGTCCAGATCTGGTTGTCGAAGAACTGGTGCTGAGATAAAGGCCTGTTTTAGAAGATGAAAGGCAGACTCTGCCTCAGGTGACCATTGGGCAGGATTAGCACCTTTGCGGGTCAAGGCTGTAATGGGAGCCAGCAGTGTAGAAAATCCCTTAATGAAGCGTCTATAATAATTGGCGAAGCCCAACAATCTCTGGATGGCCTTCAGTGTCTGAGGTCGGGTCCAATCCAGAATTGCTTGTACCTTCTTGGGGTCCATTTCTAAACTGGAGCCAGATATTACATAGCCAAGAAAAGGTACACTGGGCACTCCAAAGACGCACTTCTCCAGTTTGCAGTAAAGGTGGTTTTCTCTCAAACGGGTCAGAACTTCTTTAACATGTTCTTGATGTTTAGCCACAGAGGGTGAAAAAATCAGTATGTCATCCAGATAGACAACAACCGAAACATATAACAGATCCCGGAAAATCTCATTAACGAAACTTTGAAAGACAGCAGGGGCGTTACACAATCCAAAAGGCATTACTAAATACTCAAAATGTCCATCTCTGGTATTAAAAGCGGTCTTCCATTCATCGCCAGCTCGGATACGAATGAGGTTGTAAGCCCCTCTCAGATCTAATTTAGAAAAAATGACAGAGCCCTTGACCCTATCAAACAACTCAGTAATCAGGGGAAGAGGGTATCGATTCTTTACAGTAATGTCATTAAGGCCTCGATAATCGATACATAGTCTTAGACCACCGTCCTTCTTGCCAATGAAGAAATACCCAGCTCCGGCAGGTGAAGTAGAGGGGCAAATTAACCCCTTTGCCAGGTTCCGGATGTACTCGGTCATGACTTGAGTCTCAGGCAAGGACAGCGGATAGGTACGACCACGAGGTGGTATCTTATCAGGTATCAATTCATTTGGACAGTCCCATTCCCTATGAGGGGGTAAGATATTTGCTTGTTGCTCAGAGAACACGTCGGCGAACATCTGATATTCCTTGGGAATGGCAGAAGAAACTAATGGAACTGTCTTTCTCTCAGGTCGAATTTTTGGAAGACAGGATTTCTGACAGTCCATACCCCATGACAGAATCTGCATAGAACTCCAATCAATCCTGGGATTATGTTGACGTAAGCAGGGTAGACCAAGAACCACTTCTTGAGAGGAATCTGATATCACCAGGAATTTTAAGGACTCAGAATGAAGTGCTCCAATTCGGACCAATACTGGTTGAGTCTCTTTGGTGACTATCCCGTTAGTTAGAGGGCGTCCGTCTATAGAGGTCAGAGAGATGGCATGGTTGAGAGACAAACAAGAAATCTGAAATTTATCTATGAAACTAGACGTTATGAAATTTCCGGCTGCTCCCGAGTCAAGTAGAGCAGTAGCAAAGACAGGTTTGGGTTTAAGATCAAAGGCTAGGGTAATCGTGAAATCTTTAATTTTTGGAGACGGGTTCATAACTCCTAACTTGATGTCTACAGGGTCAGTTAGGATTTGGCATTTCCCGGTTTACGGGAGCAGGAGATCAGCAGGTGACCGGACTCTCCGCAGTACAGACAGAGGTTCTTTTGCATTCTTCTCTGATGTTCTTCTTTGGAGAGGTGTGTATGATTCACCTGCATAGGCTCCTCTTCAGTAGGAGAAGGAATGGGTCGGGTAGAAATGGAGGGGGTAAATGACCTTTGCCGGTCAGTTCTGTTTCTTTCAGCCTGACGTTCCCTGAAGCGTAGGTCAACTTTGATACACAACGAAATCATGTCGTTCAGATTAGTAGGAAGCTCTCGAGTGACTAGATCATCCTTTAGTCGGTCTGACAACCCATGCCAGAAGGCCGAGGTGAGGGCTTCCTCATTCCATTTAAGCTCAGATGCTAAAATTTTAAATTGCACGGCATATTGACTGACAGGACGGACCCCTTGTCTCAGTGTCATGATGTTTGATGATGCTGATACAGTACGCCCAGGTTCATCGAAAATCCTCCTGAAGGATGACACAAAGCCTGCATAATTATCCAGCAGCGGATCTGAGCGCTCCCAGAGTGGGGAAGCCCATTCCAAGGCCTGGCCGGATAACAGAGAGACTATATAAGCCACTTCAGTTCTTGCAGTTAGAAAGTTGTCAGGCTGCAGGGTAAAATGTATGTCAAACTGATTTAGGAATCCTCGGCAGAGTTTAGGATTGCCGTCAAATTTATTTGGTAAAGGAAGATGTAAGCGGGGAGATGATCTGCCTCCTGTATTCCCAGAAGCTGATGCGGATGTAGATGCTGGTACTTCAGGGGTAGAAAAGGAAGTTTGCAAACTATCCTGTCGCTTGGACACCTCTTGCAGAAATTGAGCCATCTGATGCTGCATGTTTTCCAGATTTTCAAGACGACCAGAAATGCATCGGAACAAATCCACTCCTGACTCCTGATCCGTGGCCGGCTCCATGGGGCCAGTGCAAACTGTTATGTTCTGGGTTGTTTGTGGACCCGGGGTGGTAGCAGGAGCGATCACAGAAGCAGATTTGAAAATAAAACTAGGATTTTTAATCAGTGCTTGAGTAGACATATAATGTGGCAGTAAATAAAAGTCCAGGAATATATAAATGTGCACAAGAGTTCTGTGGTGGGAGCAAAAGGGTTAATGTCCAAGTAGAAACAATTAGAGCTGTCCAGGTGTGCAGGTAGTGAAACTGAAAATAATCAAGCCAGGTTTGCAGGTAGTGAACTGAAAATAATCAAGCCAGGTTTGCAGGTAGTGAACTGAAAATAATCAAGCCAGGTTTGCAGGTAGTGAACTGAAGCGCAGGATGTCAGCAGGCTCAGGCACTCAGGTATGGGCAAGGGTGATGGAGGAAGCGGGATAGTCCAGTGGGAGCTAGGAGCTGACAGGCAGACTGGCAGACAGCGAATTCACAGGAACAGGAAAGCACAGAGAACTCCCTCTCAGCTAGGCTGAGATACACGTTGCACTGGCAAAGAAGGAAGGCACTGACCCTTCCTAAATACCCCATGCCGTGCTGTTACTGGCCGGAGGGAACATGTGACTCACCAGGATTGGCCAGCCGCATCACATGGCCAGAAGGCAAGATGGCGGCGCCCATGCCAAACGGAACGGAGACGCCGCCAGGCCTCACCAGCGCAGAGTGACAACAGGACCGCACAACAACGCGCGCAGCCAAAGCCCCCCGCCAGACACCAGCTCCGCCACCAGACAGCCCGCGCCACTACGACCTCACAGGTAACACCCGCCTAGCGCCATGCTGAAATACCCTGGCCGTGACACATCAGCAGTAGCCATACAGTCCATAAGTTCCTAGATGTGGTGTGTGGAGTTGGGTGCTGTGAAAACAATAATTGTTATTCTACAGGAAAAGCTTTAATGCATAACCTTACTCTGTTTTCCTACTCTTAGAAATTCAAAGAAAACATTAAGTATGCAGCACTGGACACTGTGTCCAGCATTGGCTGTGCTCTTTCCATGACTGGTTTAAGCATTACGGTTATATTTTTACTATATGCCAGGTAAGACGAACAATTAGTATTACTTAACTAAAGTGATTCTTTTTTAATTGCATATTTCATTTACCACTTAGTACATGCATAGTAATTATGCAATTATTTCATGTTTAAATGGAATGCAACTAAATATAGCAATTATACTGTATCATATAACTACAACATTCACATCATATTGTACTATAAAATAAATAAAAATATTAAAATGTTGTTATTGTCTAACCTTGTCCTTAAGAATCCCTCTCTCTCCTTCCTTTTGCCTCCAAACTCCTTGAGTGTATTTTTTAGCTCTGCCTTACCACATTTCTATCCATCCGCTCTCTTTTTGGCCCCCCTAAATCAGTCTCGTAGTCTCTCCAGTCCATTGAAACTGCCCTCACAATGTTCGCCAGTGACCTTCTCACCGCCATATCTAAGGGTCACTAACCTCTGCTCATTCTCCTTGATCAGCTAATTTAACCTCACCTCTCATTTCCTCTACTTCTGGGTGTTCTCCAAGAGTCTTGTCTCTTTTTTATCTACAACTCCTTCCTTGGATATCTCATCAGCTCCTTTGGCCTCAGTTCTTTCTGAAGCTTAACATGGCTAAGACAGAACTCATTGTGTGTCCCCATTAAAGGACCTTCACCCCCCCACCCCTCTTTCTCTCCATTAATATCAACATGTTCTCTTCTGTTCACTGTGTCCATTTCCTTGGTGTCATCCTCTATCCTTTTCTCAAAACATTTATGCCATCTTCTTTCCTGCCTCATCCACCTTCATAACACCATAACAATGAATTATAATAATAATAATAATAATAATAATAATAATAATAATAATAATAATAATAATATTATAATAATGTCTGAGAGACGATTTGTTCAGATATTTTTAATTATGATGCATTCATATTTTTGCAATTTTTCAAGATAATCTGATCACTGACCAGAGACAAACTGAGGATTTCTAAAAAGATTTTCCAAACTACACCGTCAAACAAATACACATGCAATGCTGCATGCACTGTTGTAAGCAGAGCAGAGTGAAGGGGATATACCTCTACTGTCCAAGACTAAGTGGGATAGTCACCCAAAATTTGGACTCCCCAGCCAAAACAGGACAGTTAACAGACTGTCATGCTCTTTCCTACCTGTTTTGCAGCTTTCATTACCTGCTGTTGCTCATACCTTAAACTCAGTTGCTCTTTGTCTGAATTTTATAATGCTGGAGACCTGTTTGGGAAACAATAGGCACAACAAATATACACAATACTCCAACCAGCCCTGGCATGAAATCAATAACACCCACATTTTATAATTAGGCTGCCTCTTCAATTACTTAATAACATTGACATTTAATAAAAGACAGATTACCCTGCAACCTGTTCTGACATTAAAGTAATGGTATTTTATTTATTAAATAGACCTACAGTATTTCCCTTGATCAGCCAATAGAATGGTTGAAGCAGGCATAGATTAGGAAAACTGCCTGTATAAAATAAATTCTGGGGCCTCTAGTTTCCCAGTTTCCAGGGGAATGGAGAGGAGCCCTATTACTATTTTTACTAGGGCTAGTTGGACCCAGGAGAGAGGGTCTGTATGTTTTTTTGTGGCTTCAGTAACCAGAGAGAAGGGACCCTCACACTGCAGGTCTCCCCTCTATGGTTCTACTAGGCTTGGTTGGTCAAGACTAGCTCTGCTAAAGGAAAAACCCGGGGGGGGACCCCATGTACTTTTTCCCCCTGATTTTACCTAAGCAGAAGCACTAGTGCTGCTTAAGCTTTAAAGGGGAACCCCACACATTGTTTTCTTCAAAAAACATACTGGATACATGTGAGATTGCCGTTGAGTGTGACTTTTTGAGTCTTCACAAATTTTCTGCAGGTTCCAGGAACTTTATTGTCTTGAACTGTAAAAATCAATATATTTATATTTATTATCTGATGTTTCATCTTACAAAATTCATTTCACATATCCTGTAATTGAAAAAATCATGAAATGTCACTCCAGTCCTAGTCTTGTTATTCTGAGTCTATTGTGTAATGTTGGCATTCATCTCCTGTACGGCCTGTTTAAAAGCATAAGCTTGCTTTCATTAAAGTGGCCATCGTCTATTTAATAGATGATGCAATGTCCTGATAGGAGATGGTGTGGTTCAGGAAGGAGGAAGGCAGGGAAGCAGATACAGCAGGGGGGGGGAGATTAAGTCTTCTCCTACCTGCAGAGCAGATGCTGGCGCCATATTGGATTTACCCTGCTACTTGTCTAGACAGTGGTGTTGCTGCTTTGCCAGCTCCATGTGAGTGGGAAGTTGTCCCTTGAGAAGATTGAGTAATGTCCTGGTCCGAGTACCTCCGAGCAGGTAATATGGAGGTGGGAATGCTGTGGTCTCAAAGGAGCAGCTCTAAACTGTGACCATCTCCATGCCCACCATAACTGGAATACCCACCCACATTCAAGATTGTCTTCCACTCCCCACAACTACCTTCTTTCATGAAGCACTGTTCATTGGAAAAAGAGATTCTTCTTTGAAAAGCTAATCACGTCCCCAAGGTAAGAAATGTAAAATCACTCCAGGCCCCCACAATCAATTTCAGCAAGCAGACAAAGCCTCAGGTCATCTCATGTAGGAAACCAGCAAGCAATTTTCCAAGCCAGATATAATTCCATCTTCCAGCAGCCTTTTGCCTTTATATCCTGCACTGAAACCACATCAATGATGCAGGCATAGCAGCACCAATATAAAAAAATCCATAGGCAATATGCCCAGAACAGCAATACATTGCTTAAAAATTCAACTGAATTAGTATTTAGTCTAGGGGGCACCACCCTCATGCTCCAGAAATGAAGCCCGGAGATGAAGTCAAATCGCTAAATACTGTAAGCAGATAACAAAAACACTGGGTTAATCTGAGTGTCTCTACAAGCTAATAAGGAAATCCTGTGACCCCCAATACTGTAATACTATCAATTGATCAGTATTACATTTTGTAAGCACAAAATCCACTTCCACATTAATGTTACAGAAAAGCATAGCGCTGGCCGCAACCATAGCTGTCACCACTAGCTTGGAAATGTGCAAAGAGCATTGAAAGGTCACTTCCAGTTTTCTAAGTGTCTCCAGTTTCTAAGGGCTATATTTACTAAAGTGAGAGTTTTTAGAAGTAGGGATGTTGCCCATAGCAACCAATCAGATTCTAGCTATTATCTTCTCGAGGTGCTAGTTAAATGTTAAGTAGAATCTGATTGGTTGCTATGGGCAACATCTCCGCTTCAAAAAACTCTCACTTTAGTAAATATACCCCTAAGGGCCGTATTCAATTTGAGGCATTAAGTCCGGATTTGCGGTATTTTACCGCCGATGATGTCATTATCGCCTATTTTAGTTTTACCCTGTATTCAATTTGAAAGACTTTCCGCCTAGGCGGAAAGTCAATGCAATTTAATAGGCGGTAAAGTATCGCCTATGAATGGCAGGCGGTAAAAAGTGCAGAATTGGGGTTTTGGGGTGCAACGTTTCGGGAACCCCCATGCAGCCTTCAGACAGTCCGCAAAAGGTAATCTGTGTCCAAATTTAAAAAAAAAAAAAATTAAGGACACCCCAAAAATTTACTTTGAAATAGGGGGCAAAAAAAAAAAAGTTGGGGTACAAACTTAAAAAATAGCGAACTTGACTCTGGGGGGCCCCCAAGTGTGCTCCAAGTGTTTTTTGATTGCAGGTGTTTGCGTCAGGTGGATTTTTCATGTTTTTTTTAAGTCACTTTAGCAAGTTTTGAATATGCTGAACCCCATTTTCAAGTACCCCAAATTTGATGGGCATAGTTGTTTTGCCTGAAAAAAACTTCTAAATGCTCTTCTGCATCACCTAATTCAAAGCTGCATTTATGCACCTGCCGCGGCTATTAGAAACCCCGACTTCCTTCAGAAGTTAAAAATCGGGGTACCCTTTGTCCTCCCCTATGTCTACACTTCTTTAGGAGGGTCCCTAGAATATTTCCCAAAAATTCCCGTTTTGTTTAACCTGTAAAAAAAACGGGTTAAAAATTAACAAAAGCCAAACCAGCCCCAGGCTTGCCAGCCAGTGGTGGTTTACAAAAATATGGGGAACAAAAAGTGTAGGGTTCCACTGTATTTTAGAAACCAACCAAAGGCTGCAGGGACCAGTTCTGGTTTTAAATATAGGGGTAAAAAAACGTGGGGATCCCCCTATATTTAAGACCAGCACCAGACCCAACCGACCGGTGTCACACGCCGGCCTGGAGACCCCAGAATCAGACCCCGTCGCTTACCTGTGCGGGCGCTGACCCGCGCTGTCTTCCGGCTCCCGCGCTGTTGTCCTCTGGAGGGTCCCGCTGCTGTGCTGCTCCCACGCCGGCTCCTGCTCACCGCTGGTCCCCGCTGACTACCTCCAGGAAGCGCTGTCCTCCGGTCCATGGGCGCGGCCATCTTGGATTGCCCATGTGACCCCACTTCCACCAATGAGGAGCCTTCTCCTTCTCTCTCAGCCTGTCAGCTCCAAGTGTCCACTATAAAAGGATCCCCAATGCTCACACAAGTTGCTAGTGCAACTAGTTTCTTAGTTTAGCTAAGTAGATTTCCCACTGCGCTCCAGCCGCTCCACGTAGCCGCTCAGCTACCAACGTCTACCCACGGCTATCCAGCCGCTCCACGTAGCCACTCAGCTACCAACGTCTACCCACGGCTATCCAGCCGCTCCACGTAGCCTCTCAGCTACCAACGTCTACACACGGCTATCCAGCCGCTCCACGTAGCCACTCAGCTACCAACGTCTACCAACGGCTATCCAGCCGCTCCACGTAGCCGCTCAGCTACCAACGTCTACCCACGGCTATCCAGCCGCTCCACGTAGCCTCTCAGCTACCAACGTCTACACACGGCTATCCAGCCGCTCAACGTAGCCACTCAGCTACCAACGTCTACCCACGGCTATCCAGCCGCTCCACGTAGCCTCTCAGCTACCAACGTCTACCCACGGCTATCCAGCCGCTCCACGTAGCCTCTCAGCTACCAACGTCTACCCACGGCTATCCAGCCGCTCCACGTAGCCACTCAGCTACCAACGTCTACCCACGGCTATCCAGCCGCTCCACGTAGCCACTCAGCTACCAACGTCTACCCACGGCTATCCAGCCGCACCACGTACCCACTCAGCTACCAACGTCTACCCACGGCTAACCAGCCGCTCCACGTAGCCACTCAGCTACCAACATCTACCCACGGCTATCCAGCCGCTCCACGTAGCCACTCAGCTACCAACGTCTACCCACGGCTATCCAGCCGCTCTACGTAGCCACTCAGCTACCTACGTCTACCCACTGCTATCCAGCCGCTCCACATAGCCACTCAGCTACCAACGTCTACCCTAGGCTATCCAGCCGCTCCACGTAGCTTCCTAGCTATCTCGTTACTGCCGCATTCCTCAAACTCCTGTCAGTTCGCTGCACCCTCTCATGCGGAGAAACTTCATTAAGCCAAGCCTCCTCCAGCGAGCGTCTGCGCCAAATAAAACAGATCCAAGGCCCAGTCCGGGAACACAGCTCCTAAATTCCACGTTTGTGACAGTTTGCACTGGCCAGATGGACTCGGCAAGTGGTCAAGGATCTGGGATAGAAGCCTCGCAGGATGTACTATCCCATCTGGAAAGACAGGAGACCTCTCAGGCTCAGCTGATCCAATTTATCCAAGATATGTCGTCACGCCTGGACAACATCCAGTCCTTACTGGCTCATCCCGCTCCCGCTGGCTCCCAAGCCGCCTCTCCTCCTGTGGTGTCACCTGCTCCTCCGGTTCTACCTCCTGCTCCTCTTCAGCTCTCCCCTCCGAGCAAGTTCGATGGCAACCCCAAATTATGCAGGGGTTTTTTAAATCAATGCGAAATCCAGTTCGAGCTACAATCCGCCAACTTTCCGACGGCCAGAACCAGGGTGGCATATATCATCTCTCTACTCTCTGGCCAAGCACTCGATTGGGTCTCGCCCCTTTGGGAGAAGTCGGATCCCCTGCTCTCCAACTACCCCGAATTTGTTGCTACATTTCGCAAAATCTTTGATGAACCCGGAAGAACCACCTCCGCATCAGCTGATATTCTACGCCTCCGTCAGGGCAGCAGGACCGTCGGCCAATACGTAGTCCAGTTCCAGACTCTGGCTTCAGAACTCAATTGGAACGAGGATGCCCTCATCGCTGCCTTCTGGAGTGGCCTTTCTGAAAGGCTCAAAGATGACCTAGCTTCCCGTGACCTTCCAACCAGTTTGGATGGGTTAATCTCCCTCTGCAACAAGGTGGATCTCTGTCACAGGGAGCGTGCCTTGGAAAGAGGCAGATTTGATCGTGGAAGGCAACGTCCAGTTTCCCGCTTACCCTCTCCTCCTCTGGGCGAAGAACCCATGCAGGTCAACCGCTCTCATTTATCGGCTGAGGAGCGTCAGAAAAGGCGGAGGCAGAACCTCCATGCGGATCTCCTCAACATTTAGTTAAAACTTGTCCCATTCGTCCGGGAAACGCCTCCTCCTAACTTATGAAAGAGAGGTTAAGTTAGGAGTTGCCATTGAATCACAAAGGAAGTCTGATTCCACCATCCAGGCTCATTTAAAGTGTCCTCGAGGTTCCAAAGCTGTATTAGCTCTCCTGGATTCCGGAGCGGCAGAGAACTTTGTCACTACTGAATTTGTCCAGAAGCATCAAATCCCCATGGAAGCGTTGCCTCGAGTCATCACTTTAACCGCCATCGATGGTAGTCGCATTTCTAGTGGAACCATCACCCATCGTACAACACCACTTAAACTTACCATTGGGGTGCTCCATTCCGAACAACTATCCTTCCTAGTGATTCCCAAAGCCTCTCATTCTTTAGTCCTCGGATTACCCTGGCTACAGAGACATTCACCTCAAATCAATTGGACCATGGAAATAATCTCCTGGGGTTCCAATTGCTTCAAAGGTTGCCTTCAGCGGGTAATACCTATCAGATCTTCCGTTGTACGGGATTCTACAGACCTGCCCAAAGCCTACGATGGGTTTCAGGACGTCTTTTGCAAACAGAGCGCAGACCTGTTACCTCCCCATCGTGATTGGGACTGTCCCATAGATCTGATTCCCGGGAAGAATCCTCCTAGGGGCCGAACCTATCCTCTATCTCTCCCTGAGACTCAGGCCATGTTGGAGTACATTACGGAAAACTTAAATAAAGGCTTCATTCGACCTTCCACGTCTCCAGCAGGGGCTGGATTTTTCTTCGTAAAAAAAAAAGATGGTGGCTTGCGCCCGTGTATTGACTACCGGGGTCTTAATGAAATAACTATTAAGAATCGCTACCCTCTTCCTCTCATTACAGAGTTATTTGATAGAGTCAAGGGAGCCACAGTTTTTTCCAAACTCGACCTAAGAGGAGCCTATAATTTAATTCGTATCCGTCCAGGCGATGAATGGAAAACGGCCTTCAACACCAGGGATGGGCACTACGAGTATCTCGTTATGCCCTTCGGCCTCTGTAATGCTCCGGCCGTCTTCCAGTTTTTCATCAATGAAATCTTCTGGGACCTCTTGTACAAGTGTGTGGTCGTTTACTTAGACGACATTTAGATTTTTTCTCAAGACCTCCAAACTCATCGAGACCAGGTCAAACAAGTCCTTCTGAGGTTGCGGTCCACTCAACTGTTTTGCAAATTAGAGAAGTGTCTGTTTGAGGTCTCAAGTGTACCATTCCTGGGATACATTATCTCCGGAACAGGCCTTCAAATGGATTCGTCAAAACTACAAGCCATTCTTGATTGGTCTCTTCCTTCTTCCTTAAAATCCATACAAAGATTCCTAGGATTTGCCAATTACTATTGCAAGTTTGTAAAAGGTTTCTCGACTCTGGTAGCTCCGATTACAGCCCTCACCCGCAAGGGAGCAGATCCAACTATATGGCCCGTCGAAGCTACCTCTGCATTTCAACTCCTTAAGCAAGCCTTCATCTCCGCTCCCATCTTAAAGCAACCAGACTCCACCCGGCCCTTTATCCTGGAGGTGGACGCATCCTCTGAAGGTGTCGGTGCAGTGCTTTCCCAGCGATTTAAAGATGAAAAACTTCATCCCTGTGGTTTCTTTTCCCGGAAGTTTTTGCCTGCAGAGAAGAACTACACCATTGGAGATCAAGAGTTACTTGCCATGAAACTAGCCCTCGAAGAATGGCGATATCTTCTAGAAGGAGCTCATTACCCCATTACCATTTTTACTGACCATAAGAACCTCCTTTATCTTAAATCTGCAAATTGCTTGAACCCTCGTCAAGCCAGGTGGGCAATGTTTTTCTCCAGATTTAATTTCAAAGTCTCCTATCGCCCCGGTTCACAAAACCTCAAAGCCGACGCACTCTCCCGTTCCATGACGAGCAACCCTGATCTACCCGTGGAGCAGCCCCAACCAATCTTGAATTCCGCTTCCTTCGCCTCTACTCAACTATCTTCAATACCCCCGGTTGGGAAGACTTTCGTCGCTCCGGAACTCCGCAAGAGGTTACTGCATTGGGCTCATGCTTCCCGGTTCTCTGGTCACCTGGGTATGGATAAAACACTTGAATTTATCCAGCGGTCCTATTGGTGGTCTTCGATGAAGAAGGACATCAGGTCTTATGTGTCTTCATGCATCAAATGTGCCCAACACAAGATACCTCGGCGGGTTCCACACGGTCAACTCCAACCTCTTGCAATTCCATCTAAGCCATGGACTCACCTATCTATGGATTTCATCTCTGATCTTCCTCCATCTCGGGGCCACAACACAATTTGGGTTATCGTGGATCGTTTTTCTAAAATGGCTCATTTCGTACCACTTACTGGGCTTCCGTCTGCACCTCTACTCGCCCAGAGCTTTATAAAAGAGATCTTCAAGAGATCATCTCCGACAGGGGAGTACAGTTCGTAGCGAAGTTCTGGAGGTTACTCTGCTCAGCCCTTCAGGTAAAACTCAAATTTTCTACCGCTTATCATCCCCAGACCAACGGTCAGACCGAAATGGTCAATCAAGACCTGGAACAGTTCCTGCGCACTTTTGTCTCCTCCTCCCAAGATGACTGGATTGAACTTCTTCCTTGGGCCGAATTTGCCCACAATAATCATTATCACACATCCACCAGCTCAACTCCTTTTTTTACAGTTTTTGGTCAACATCCTCGAGTGCCAGATTTCCCTCTTCTTCCCACATTAGATGTGCCTGCGGCCAAAATGTCCCTTCAACGATTCTCCAACATCTGGGAAAAGGTTCGTTCCTCTCTGACTAAAACGTCAGCCCGGTACAAGAGATTTGCTGACCGCCAAAGACGAGCGATTCCAAATTTCCGACCTGGGGATATGGTCTGGCTCTCTACCCGAAACCTAAGACTCCGAGTACCCTCGATGAAATTTGCTCCGCGATTCATTGGTCCATTCCCAATCATCAAAGTCCTGAATCCTGTGGATTACAAGTTAAAGCTTCCTCCGTTTCTTCGCATTCCAAGTTCCTTCCATATTTCTCTTTTAAAACCACTAGTCTTAAACCAATTTCAGAAGGTCCTGCCTAAAGCTTCTAGTGTTCAAACACAGCAGGGAGAAAAGTTCGAAGTTGACAGAATCTTAGATTCCCATTGTCGATACAACCGTCTTCAATACCTTATCGACTGGAAGAATTATGGTCCGGAGGAACGAATCTGGATAAATGCCTCCGATGTCCATGCACCCCGTCTGGTCAAAACGTTCCATGTGAAATTTCCTCATAAACCAAGGAAGTGTCCGGTGGCCACCCTTGAAGAAGGGGGTACTGTCACATGCCGGCCTGGAGACCCCAGAATCAGACCCCGTCACTTACCTGTGCGGGCGCTGACCCGCGCTGTCTTCCAGCTCCCGCGCTGTTGTCCTCTGGAGGGTCCCGCTGCTGTGCTGCTCCCACGCCGGCTCCTGCTCACCGCTGGTCCCTGCTGACTACCTCCAGGAAGCGCTGTCCTCCGGTCCATGGGCGCGGCCATCTTGGATTGCCCATGTGACCCCACTTCCACCAATGAGGAGCCTTCTCCTTCTCTCTCAGCCTGTCAGCTCCCAGTGTCCACTATAAAAGGATCCCCAATGCTCACACAAGTTGCCAGTGCAACTAGTTTCTTAGTTTAGCTAAGTAGCCTTCCCACTGCGCTCCAGCCGCTCCACGTAGCCGCTCAGCTACCAACATCTACCCACGGCTATCCAGCCACTCCACGTAGCCGCTCAGCTACCAACGTCTACCCACGGCTATCCAGCCGCTCCACGTAGCCTCTCAGCTACCAACGTCTACACACGGCTATCCAGCCGCTCCACGTAGCCACTCAGCTACCAACGTCAACCCACGGCTATCCAGCCGCTCCACGTAGCCGCTCAGCTACCAATGTCTACCCACGGCTATCCAGCCGCTCCACATAGCCTCTCAGCTACCAACGTCTACAAACGGCTATCCAGCCGCTCCACGTAGCCACTCAGCTACCAACGTCTACCCACGGCTATCCAGCCGCTCCACGTAGCCACTCAGCTGCCAACGTCTACCCACGGCTATCCAGCCGCTCCACGTAGCCTCTCAGCTACCAACGTCTACCCACGGCTATCCAGCCGCTCCACGTAGCCACTCAGCTACCAACGTCTACCCATGGCTATCCAGCCGCTCCACGTAGCCACTCAGCTACCAACGTCTACCCACGGCTATCCAGCCGCTCCACGTAGCCACTCAGCTACCAATGTCTACCCATGGCTAACCAGCCGCTCCACGTAGCCACTCAGCTACCAACGTCTACCCACGGCTATCCAGCCGCTCTACGTAGCCACTCAGCTACCTACGTCTACCCACTGCTATCCAGCCGCTCCACATAGCAACTCAGCTACCAACGTCTACCCTAGGCTATCCAGCCGCTCCACGTAGCTTCCTAGCTATCTCGTTACTGCCGCATTCCTCAAACTCCTGTCAGTTCGCTGCACCCTCTCATGCGGAGAAACTTCATTAAGCCAAGCCTCCTCCAGCGAGCGTCTGCGCCAAATAAAACAGATCCAAGGCCCAGTCCGGGAACACAGCTCCTAAATTCCACGTTTGTGACAACCAGGGTGTAATGCCACAACCCGTAGACCCAATCACCTGGGCTCCAGGTCCAAAGCATTAGCACCCCAAATCGGTAAGTGAAAGCCGGTGATCTTGAGGGAGTCGGAGACCCCCTAAAGAAGGGTCCCCCCCTCCTGGGCACCACAGGCTTACGCTGAAGCCCGGGGCTCTTCCCCATAACCCTGGCTTGGTGGGTATGGAGGGCATGCAGCCCAAGCAAGGTAAGTAAAGTGAAGAAATGATGTCCCTAGACGCATTGTTGGCCCATTCAGAATCTGCTATGAGGCTTGTTTGTTTCCAGTTAAGTTTCTGCTTGTAGGTATGCAGTAGAACGATACATGTGCTAGGAGGATGAAATAAGGAACATGTTTTAGGCCGATGAAATAAGGGACAGCCTGCTACAGTAGTTCTGCCTTCCAAACTATGGGCTTATGTGTCCTTTCACAACACTGGGTCTGGTTTTAGACACACTGTAAATGCCAAGTAAATTCATTCATTTGAGTGAAGACATCCAGCTGGGGGAATTAACATTTTTTTTTCAATTCTCCATCAAGCATAAGCAACATCAAAGAGCGGTACTGAAGTTCAAGGTAAGAAATGGGAAAAGTTATTTTATTTCAGCAGAAATTAGAAAAACAGCTGTTAAATTGTATTGCAATGAAAGAAGAGGCTGTTTCACAGAGCTGCAAAGTTCCTGCAATACAATCTACTTTTTACCATCATTCTTCCCTATTTCATACTGTGTGGCTCATGTAAAGTTGGCAATATATCCAGGAAAGAAGTGCAAAATGCAGGTTTTTTTGTACTGTGTGTCATGCTTTGGACGCTTAAAACCTCTTTCCTACCTCTCCGTAGCAACCTCTTTCCGTTCCTCTCCGGTGCATGTCCACACTAGCACATCGCCCTCGGCTGATGCTGAGGTCTACCTGGGCTGCTCCTGCCCTGTCCGCTCAGTGTTCTGTCACTGAATGGCCCTCATTGCCAGTACAATATTGCAACTTGCTGAAGTTACAGCTCTGCGCTGAGCTCCCAGGTACTCAGGACCTCATTCAGAGCCGGTCGCACAGAGCGTGCGGTCGGTCTGAATGAGGGGAGGACGTCTTGAATTTTCAAGACGTCCTCCTTTGTGGTGGTAAGGCTGTGGTAAGGCGGTTACGACTGCCTAAGGTGATGGTCGCGATGGTGAAGACCATCGTGACCATCGGGGCTTACGACGAGACCCTAGGGTAGGGTCTCCCTTGTCGTAAGCCCCAGAGAGCTTTCGGCTCTGTCTGAGCCAGAAGCTCTCCACTGACATCACTAGTGATGTCAGTGGGACTGCCCCAAACGGTAGGCATTTCCATGGGAGCACCTCCGTTTGGGCTGCCAGCCCCCCGGCCCGCCTTCCAAATGGGGCGAGCTGTCAATCAACATCGACAGCTCGCTCCCTTTGGATCGAGACCCGCTACGACCGGCGCTGTCGGTCGTAGCGGGTCTCACGCATGTGCACGATGGCGCCGTCGTTCGTATGCTCTGTGGGGGGCCATCGACCCAGTCCGAGTGCATCGGCGCTAACGACAGGGCCTGAATGACCCCCTCAGTATCTGAACAGTCCCAGTCCATTATATCCAGTTCCAAAGTCTAGTAAACAAATCTCCAATGCCATCTTGTATTCCAGTCTGGTTTTACCACTGAGACTTGTCCTTACCAGGGCCATAACTAGGCTGGTGCGACCAGTGCCATGGCACAGGGCAACGCAGGGCAGGGGGTGCTGTTTAGGCCTGTCAATTTTCTGTTTATTATCATTCTCACTTGTAGCTTCCTCTTTTTTTATCCCCAGCATCTCCTGGCCTCCTCTATCTCTTCCCTGGCCCTTCCCCATGAGGCCATGGCCCTTTTTCAGGTGCAATATCTTATGTACCCATTTAAAAAAATATAGGGGGGGCACCAATGCTCTCTCTGGCACAGGGCACCAAAAAGTCTAGGTACGGCTCTAGTCATTACTGCCTCCATTGGTTCCAGATGATACCTCCAATCATCGGTTTCATTCAATACCTTTACACATTGGTCTCATTCAATACCTCCACTCATCGGTTCCATCCAATACCTCCAATCATCGGGTCTCATTCAATGTCTTCAAACATCGATCTCATTCAATATCTCCAAACATTGGTCTCCAATCATCGGTCCCATCTGATACCTCCAATCATCAGCCTCATTCAATATCTCCAATCATTGCTTCCCGCTGTTATCTCCAAAACATCAGTCACATCACTCCAGTTCATCACTATCGGTCTCAAACCGATCCAGCTCTTCAGTTCAGCATTACTGGTCACTCCGACCCTACTCAACAACCCAGCATCATCGGCCCCAACCCGATTCTGCTCATCTATAAAGTATCATTATCTCCAGTTATCATTCCTACTTACTGTTAAAAAAAGACATTGCATTCCTGTCCTCGTCTTCAGGTCGATCAACCTCTGCAGTTCCTCTTACTCCTCACCTCATACATGAGGAAGTCTTGGCTCAAGCCTCCCAAATTCATCTACGCCTCCCTAGTCACAAGAAAGAGGAAGGGGGCATATTAATACAACTTATTTTGTTTGTAGGGTGGAAATGCTGCATGGAAATGCTGCATATATACCACTTAGTTAGAAGGTGTACCTATTGCAATTATTCCACACCCCTTTCCCCCCCCCCTGTAATTAGCAGCAGAATCACAAACCTTGCATTACCTGTAAAAGAAAAGAAAAAATAAATGAGTGTCCCCTCCCACAAATAAAAACAAGCATTGATAGGTTAACCTGATATTGCCAAAATTTGCAAAGTTTTGGAACCACTGCCTTATGGGAATGCAGCAAGCAAACAACCTGGTGACACCTTATGCCAAAACTAGCCCTATGCTGATAGCATTAGGGCTGTTCTTAATCCCCTTGTCATTGGAGTAGGTTAATTAGTTGAATCAATCAACAAATTTGCAGTTTTCAGCTGAATATGGAGTTTCCCTATAGTCAGAGGTCAGACCATGGAGAATAAGCAATGTTATTCATCGACGTGATATGCTCAGGGGCAAACGCAGGATTTGTAATGGGGGATTTCTGCATTTGTATGTTTGTATGTGTATACAATTTATATATATATATATATATATATATATAGATATAGATATATAGATATATATATATATTAGGGGTGTGCATCGGCCACTTTTTGTGTTTTGGTTTTGGATCTGGATCTTTCTTCGTGTTTTGGATCTGGATTGGTTTTGCCAAAACCACCCTTCCGTGTTTTGGGTTTTGGATCTGTATTTTTTTTTAAAAAAGCATAAAAACAGCTAAAATCACAGAATTTGTTGGTTTTTCTGCTCCTATGCTATTATTAACCTCGATAACCTTAATTTCCACTCATTTCTGAACACCTCACAATAGTGTTTTTATGTCCAAAAGGTTGCACCGAGGTTGCACTTTGCTAAGCGACACGAGTGGGCGGCACAAACACGTGGCCCATCTAGGAGTGACACTGCAGTGGCAGACAGGATGGCAGTTTGAAAAACTAGGCCCCAAACAGTACATAATGCAAAGAAAAAAAAGAGGTGCAAGATGGAATTGTCCTTGGGCCCTCCCACCCACCCTTATGTTGTATAAACAGGACATGCACACTTTAACAAAGCAATCATTTCAGCACCAGGGTCTGCCACACGACTGTGGCTGAAATGATTGGTTCGTTTGGGCCCCCACAAAACAAGCTGGCAATTAATCTGTCCCTGCACAAACTGGCTCTACGGAGGCAAGTTGTCGTCCTCATCCTCCTCATCCACCGATTCCTCACCCTCTTCAGTGTTGTGTACATCCTCATCCTCACAGAGTATTAATTTGTCCCGGCTGGAATCCACCACCTCAGGTCCCACTGTACATTCTGGAGGCTGGTCTCCCTGGAAGAGTTGATAATTCATTTTTATGAACATCATCGTCTCCACATTTTGTGGAAGCAACCTCCTACGCCATTCGCTGACAAGGTTCCCGGCTGCACTAAACACTCTTTCGGAGTACACACTGGAGGGGGGGCAACTCAGGTAAAATAGAGCCAGTTTGTACAGGGGCCTCCAAATTGCCTAATTTTCCTGCCAGTACAGGTACAGACTGTCTGACATGCCTACTTGGATGCTGTCACCGATGTAATCCTTTAACAGACAGACGCACGCTTGTCGCTGCTGCTTTGAGGATACAGGTGCGGCTACAGCCCACACAATTCACAAACACAGAAAAAGAAGAATTTTTTATTTTTTGTGGAGCGCACTTTGAGGGTTACACCACCCTTTAACAGACTGACGCACGCCTTCGCTGCTGCTTTGAGGATGCTGGTGCGGCTACTGCGCATACATTTCACACACAAACACAGAAAAAAAGATTATTTTATTTTTGTTGGAGCGCACTTTGGGGGTTACACCACCCTTTAACAGACAGACGCACGCTTGTTGCTGCTGCTTTGAGGATGCAGGTGCGGCTACAGCCCACACATTTCACACACAAACACAGAAAAAAGAAAATTATTTTATTTTGGTTGGGGCGCACTTTGAGGGTTACACCACTCTTTAACAGACGCACGCTTGTCGCTGCTGCTTTGAGGATGCATGTGCGGCTACAGCCCACACATTTCACAAAGAGAAAAAAAATAAGAATTTTTTATTTTTTGTGGAGCGCACTTTGGGGGTTACACCACCCTTTAACGGACAAGCCAGCCGGCCCTTTACTTATGACACAGGTGCACGCTTGGCGCTGCTTCTTTGTTGATGCATGTGCAGCCATAGTGCACACAATTCACAAACACAGAAAATAATTCCTCCACCATTCTGTCAGTGGTGACAGTATCATATGCAGTGACAGTAGACATGTCAGAAATTGTTGGCACGTCCTTCAGTCCGGACCAGATGTCCAAACCGGCCCTTGACTTATGACACAGGTGCACGCTTGGCGCTGCTGCTGTGTTGATGCACCTGTGGCTACTGCGCATACTTTTCGCAAACAAACACAGAAAAAAAAGAATTGTTTATTTTTTGTGGAGTGCACTTTGGGGGTTACACCACCCTTTGACAGACTTATGGGACACAGGCGCATGCTTGGCGCTGCTCCTTTGATCATGCACGTGCAGCCACAGTGCACACAATTCACAAACACAGAAAATATTTTTTTATTTTGTTTGGAGTGCACTTTGGGGGTTACAGCACCCTTTAACGGACAAGCCAGCCGACCCTTCACTTATGATACAGACGCACGCTTGGCGCAACTTTGTTGATGCACGTGCGGCTACTGCGCACACAATTCACAAACACAAAAAAATATATTTTTTTTGGAGTGCACTTTGGAGGTTACAGCACCCTTTAACAGACAACCCAGCCAGCCCTTTACATATGGGACACAGGCGCACACTTGGCGCTGCTCCTTTGTTGATGCACGTGCAGCCACAGTGCACACAATTCACAAACACAGAAAATATTTTTTTATTTTGTTTGGAGTGCACTGGGGATTATACCACCCTTTAACAGATGAGCCAGCCGGCCCTTTACTTATGACAGAGGCGCACGCTTGGCGCTACTTTGTTGATGCACATGCGGCCGCAGTGCACACAATTCACAAACACAGAAAATATTTTTTTATTTTGTTTGGAGTGCACTTTGGGGGTTACAGCACCCTTTAACGGACAAGCCAGCCGTCCCTTTACTTATGGGACACAGGCGCTCGCTTGGCACTGCTCCTTTGTTGATGCATGTGCAGCCACAGTACACTCAATTCACAAACACAGAAAATAATTTTTTATTTTTTTTGGAGTGCACTTTGGGGGTTACAGCACCCTTTAACGGTCAAGCCAGCTTGCCCTTTATGTATGACACAGGCGCACGCTTGGCGCTACTTTGTTGATGCACGTGCGGCTACTGCGCACACAATTCACAAACACAGAAAAAAAAAATATTATTTGGAGTGCACTTGGGGGGAGCACCCCTGATGGACAGAGAACCCCCTGGACAACACTACAGCACCCCTTTAGGACTGGGACACTGCACAGGGCTTTGGAGTGGACACAGCCCCTATGGACAACTGACTCACATCACAGCCCAGCCAGCCCCTATGGACTTTGGAGGAGTGGACACAGCCCCTATGGACAACAGCAGCACAGCACAACACAGCCAGCCCCTATAGACTTTGGAGGAGTGGATACAGCCCCTATGGACAACAGCAGCACAGCACAACACTACACTGCACTACACTACACTACACAGCCCAGCCAGCCCTATCTCCCACCCTCCCTCTTCACTGTCCACAGCCGAGTGAGAAAATGGCGCTGACGTGGGTACCTTATATGGAATCCAAAACCCCTCGAGACCCGGAAGGCGGGATGATGACGTTTTGCCTCGATTTCAGATCCGAGTCAGGCGGGAAAAGTCAAGCCTGACTTGGATCAGCCTCGGATCGGGGGGGCTTGGGGGGTTCGGATTTCAGAAATATATATAACCCATATGCCTCTCACACATGGATAGTTACATTTTTACAATGTATTGTATAAGTATAGTCAGGGCTTAAAGTGGTCCAGGAGAGGTGGTGGTACTCATCTCTCCTGCCACCTACTCCCTATACCCCTGGCAAGCTAGTCTAACAGGCCAAAACAAGTGTGAAAACTGTTCTTTACACACACACACGCAGGCGCACAAACTGTTGTGTGTAGGAAATGGTAAAGTGAATTGCTGGGGGCCACCTAGGTCCCCAGAAGCTTTGGGGGCTATGACAGTGTGAAATACATATATATAGACCACCTAAAAAGGGTCTCTCTGTCTGTGGGACTTCTGTGCAGGGACTTCGTGGAGGGGGAACTAGTTCCACCTACCATTAGAGGTGACGGAACTCAGTTCCACCCCATTTCTGCCCACTTTAACCCCTGAGTATAGTTGTATTCCCAATTTGGACTGCCCCCTCCTCCCCTCCCACACACAGAGACTCAGAGCAGATTACAGACTCTTAAGCTGCATACACACGTAAAGATTTTCTGTCCAACCATCCAACTAGTTGATTGGTTGGAATGAAAATCTGGAAAGGAATGGGAGTAACTGATGATCAGCAAATGCCAGAAAACAGATGAAAATGGTCATCAGACAAGTTTTTTAAATGTTTGATCTAAACTATTTGTTCAAACAACAGTTTTTATCCATTTTCCGGCGTTTGGGAGCAAATTGCTGATTGTCATTTGCTTTCATACGTTACCAGATTTTCATTCCAACCAATCAACTAGTTGGATGGTTGGACAGAAAATCTTTATGTGTGTATGCAGCTTTACACTGCACATTATACACAAACACTTATCCTGCACATTACACACATACAGTACACATACACACACTGCACATTACACACATACAGTACACATACACACACTGCACATTATACACAGACACTTACACTGCACATTACACACATACAGTACACATACACACACTGCACATTACACACAGACACTTACACTGCACATTACACACACAGACACTTACACTGCACATTACACACAGACAGAGCAGATTACACACAGACACTCAGAGCAGATTACACACAGACACTAGCACTGCACATTATACACAGACACTTGCACTGCACATTACACACAGACCCCTTCCACTGCACATTATACACAGACTTCTTCCACTGCACATTACGCACAGACACCTTGTACTGCACATTACACACTCTCGGACTACAGACCATCAGAGCTGGCAGGTACCTGCAGGGCCGCCATCAGGGGGGTACAGCTGGTACTATTGTACCGGGCCCGGGCTCAGAGGGGGCCCACAGAGTGCAGATGATCCAGTCTTAGTCACAGACAGATGACTGCCTGTGAGTACAAAGCAGTTTACTGCAGGATCGGTGCTCTGCGGGGCCCCCTGTCAGTGTCAGTCACTATGTGACTACCAGCAGCTGCAGGGCCCCTTCTCATAGGAGGGCAGAACAGTGGTTTTGCCTTTAGCACTGCCTCACTTAAATTAATTGTGTCTCCCTCTGCACAAGTTATCCCCCATGCTGACGGATGTGTAAAGCCCACTATCCCTGACCCCTACCCGAGTCCCAGCCCCTCTTTCTCCCCTGCTCTGCATTACCTGTCCTTCTCCCCTTCAGATGGAGCGTGAGGTCCCTCCCTGCCCCTTTCCAGAGTCCCCACCCTCTCCCCGAGTCCCCGCCCCCTCATGCTCTTCCCGGCCTGCATGATGTGTCTACAGCTATTGTGTGAGGGACACAGAGTCTCTTGCGATGCTGCTATCAGAGTAAGTACAGTACAGTAAGTACAGTAAGTACAGTAAGTACCTTAGGGGGGCTCTGTACTTAAGTGGCGCCCCAGAGTTATGGTGTCCCTGACTAACCTCTGTTAGTTAAGGAAACCACCTTTGCCTAGAGGCTCAGCCATGCCCCCGGGGATATTGTAAAGTATGTGCTGCCCTTGTATAAGTATACATTTTTCCAGTTGTCCCCTTGTACTTATACAAGGTCAGCATATCATTTTCAATATCCCTGGGGACAGGGTGAAGCCATTACTCAAAGGAATTGTCCCTAACAGAGGGGTGACCCCATAACTGTGGGGCACCACATTAAAAAATACAGGGGCTTTTACACATGTCCATAGGGCACTCCTATACTGTATGTTAGCTCCCTGATAAAAAAACAGTGGTGATAATTAGGGGATCAAGGGGACACCTAGAAATCTGTGGGGTGTCTCCTATATTTATACAAGAGCAGCATATCATTTACAATATCCCTGGGGACAGGACTAAGCCACTAGGCAAAGGCGGTGCCCATAACCAAGAGAGAGGTGACCCCATAATTATGGAGTACCATACTTATTCATGCTATGTGGGTGAGGTGGGGGTGTATACTTGTATTAATGGGTGGGGGGAGGGATGTAATGTATTAAGAGAAGTATAAGCTTGATCCTGGGGAGTTAGGTGGGTTGGGTGGGGTATAGCAATGTCAGGAGTGCGGTGAGGTGAATGAAGTAGTTGTCCAGAAATAGAGATCATTGTTTTGAAAGGCAAGCGGTAAATGGTTGTAGTATAGGCCCACACACATAGCTAATGTATACATATACACACACAGAGGAGGGGAGTCCATGCCAGTACTTTATCTAGGTCTCCACTGGGTCTTAATCCACCTCCGAGACTCAGCCCGGCGTGTACTCACGCCGCGCCACTATGCTGAGAGGAGGGGGTGACAGGGGAGACACAGAAGGGGCTGGCAAGGGAGACAGAAGGGGGGCTCCCAGGGAAGACACAGAAGGGGGACCCTGTCTAATCTGTCAGTCCCGGGCCCCATCATTTCTGATGGCAGCCCTGGGTACCTGTGATGCTGTGCTAATTACATGCTGTCCAGACTTGAACAGATGAGGAGGAGTGCAGTGAGTGACATCACTAGCACTCAAAGGCACATGGGAGCTGTCAGGGAGGATCTGCAGCCGCAGCAGCTCCCCTGTACTGCTGGGCCATCTGCATGGCTATGCGGAAGCTGCCCATTCGGAGCTCACAGACCTCACCAGCCTGATGAGACAGAGACAAAGATTTCTGTCTCACTTTAAAAAACAAATAATACTTGTGCGCTGCGGGGATGGACTGGCCTGGCAGGGGGGGGTTTCTAGGTACTCAGAACCCCCCCCTGCGTGCACTACTGTATGCTGCTAGCGTAAGTTATGCTAATAGTGCAGCTTATTCTATTTACATGGATGTACTTTAAACAATGATTTTTTACATACATTTCATGGATGCTATATACAGTTATCCCCTGTATTTTACTGAATGTATATTCAGTAAAATAGGTAGGGCTGAGAACACTATGGCCAGATTTTGCAGGTGAAATTTACCACAAAGCGGCAGGTTCAATTAGCTGCAAGCTCTTGTTGGAATCGTCTGGCTACATGTACATCCGGGTTTTACATGGGTAATGCATTGCTAAGCTCTAGTTAATCCATATAAAGGTACAAGTTCATAAAAAGACGTTGCATAGTGTCTACTAGTATCTTTATAATTTAGACAATGGGATGCATTACCCCACATATAATTGATCAATTTATTTGCAGGAACAAAAAACCTATTTCATGGATTCTGATAAGTCTCTGCACATCTTTGCTGGTCTTCTACATAATCTTTATTGCTGCAATGGAAATCTCACACATGGACACAGACAGTATCACCAGTAATGATTCAGAAAATGATCAGTTTTTAACTGATCTAGAAATTGGACCCAATGATGGGATGTGTACCGCCCTGGCAGCTTTACAGCACTACTTTCTCCTTGCCACATTTGTATTGACAACATTGTTGGGAGCTGAGTTTTGTATTCGATTTTTTCGCTTCACTCCTTACTTGCCAGAACACTTCATGAAGAGTGCACTCCTAATTGGATGGGGTAAGTCATTAGTTAGCTTGTGCTTTGGCAAAATGTCCTATTTACAAATAAACACTAAGGGATAATTTTACTAAGAATCGTGTTTGGGCGAGTTTGCAATCTCACGCGAGATTAGCCTGTTTTTCCGACTAGCAAATTTACTAAGGGCAAACACAGCATTGGGGTTTTGGGGTGCAAACTTCAGAAAACCCCCCTGCACCCTTGGGACAGTACCCCAAAGGTAAACTGCATCAAAAAAGTTTAAAAAAAACTTTAAATCACCCTAAAAAAGCACTTTAATTTTGGGGGTGAAAAAGTACAAAGTTGGGGGACAAATTTATAAATAGCAAAATAGACTATAGGGCAATCCCCAAGTATGCCCCAGGTATTTTTAAGTTTGCAGGTGGTTGCGGCAGGTGGATTTTTTTACGTTTTTTAAAAATTCACTTTAGCAATTTTAAAATATGCTACCGTTCATTTTCGTGTACCCCAAATGTGCTGAGACTACTTATTTTGTGCAAAAAAACCTGCTAAATGTTACTCTTCACCACTTCTGCAAAGACGGTAATTAGCAGCTATTGAGAGCATTTAAGTACCTCAAATACCTTCAGTAGGCCTATTCGGGGGTATAAATAGTGATCTCCAATGTCAGGGCATCTTTTAGAGGGTGTCAGGCTGATTTCCCCAAATCTGAAAGGACTTTTTGCTGGTTTTGAATTCGCCGGGTTCAGTTTTCGCAGATTTCTAATTGAATATGGGCATAAGCGTGGATGAGCGCGATACTCTTTTGCATGGAAAAACAGCGATGTCGGCGAAAAGTCCAGCATGCGAAAAGTACGGGACTTTTGCGTCTACTTGAATATGCCCCTATACATGCCCGACACAGGATTTAAGATAGCTGTGAAAATACTGACCTCTACCTTAATCCCGACGCTGGACTCCCAACCCCCGCCATCCCGATCGTCAAAAGCCAGGTATGTATGCTAATTATCCCGGGGATTGGGGTGTTAGGGTTAGACACCCCTGGGGAAGTTTAGGGTTAGGTGCCACTAGGGGGAAATTAGGGTTAGGCAATCCCCCAGGAGGGTTAGGTTTAGGGATCGGGAAAGGGGGGGTTAGGTTTAAGCACCCCCAGGAGGACTTAGGGTTACGCAACCCCCCGGAAGTTTTAAAGTTAAGCATCACTAAGATAGGGTTAGGGAGGGAGAAGTGAGATTTAGGGTACTTACCAGCCAGCATCGGGATGTCCTCCTGTCATGCTGCCATAGTCGGGATTTGAACCAGTGGCAAAACAGCCATCAGTATTTCAATCCCATTCCCTTGCAGATACTGTATAGCGGTATATCTGGCTGCCTGTACGGTCAACCCACCGAACAACCCATATGCTGGCCCTGGAACCACAGACAATGATGTCACTACCAGTTCCTGTGGCCAGACAGCTCGGGCGGTGTATTGGTAAGTGTGTGCATACCACTTACCAAATCATTGGATTGACCAGCCATTCCATCACTCAGGTGTGTACCCACCTGTTTACAGCCTTTAGAAGGCCGTCATATTGACCAATCTTTGTACAAGCAAAGTTTAATTTATGGTGTATTGGTTTTGGCTCAAAAAAAGTGTATTTAATTGGTTATTTTTATTTTCATTTGATGTTATCACTACATGTTTCTATTTAGTTATTCTGATAAACATCAAATCATTTCTTGTATTTCTATTGATTGTACAACTATAAAAGTAATGTGGGGAGATTTTATTTATATTTGTATTTAATTGCCTAGTAACAGCGACTTGCCTGAACAGCTAGCTTTTTAAGATAATATCAGTTATAATGGTTTTACTGTGAACAGTCATTTTTGTGTCTCAGTGCAGACAATACTTCTGACTTTTACTATAGTATAAATTGTAAATACAAACATCTCAAGTTCTCATGTTTTCCCCAAATAAAATAAGAATCTTCTTTCGTAAATTAAATTTCAATATCAATTAACACATAGACAGCTGCAATTTTATAGACTAGAGCTCTAACCTTAAGTATTATCAGCTTGAGACATAAATCATATAAGTGCTCTGGCAGTCATCAATATGAATGCACCCATTGTTATTATAAATGTCCATCTCAATGGCATTTGCTCTTGGGTGCTGGATACAGTCGTATACCAGCCTACTAAAGCAGGTGGCAGCAGTAATAACCAAGTAGCAAATGGCTCATTCACAGACACCAGGTACATGCATGCAAGTTGACTTAAATCGCGGTTATACTCCTTCATTTACATTTATCTTTTGTTCATAAATACATGACACCATAAGATGTTTTTCTCAGTAATTAATAGATGGTTAATGATGAATGCATCATTGCAAATTAGGAAATTAATACATCACCAATTTCATGTGCTTTGCCATTAGGCCTTCCAGCATTGATTGTCCTAATAACCATTGCAGCAACATACCCAGGAACAAATGATTATAACCGAAAGGAATTGTAAGTAGTGTAAAACTATATTTTTTCCATGCTTAGATTTCCTTAGCATAAGAAATGGTATCCAACATTTTATTCCTACCCATCGACTATAGGGGTGATTTATAGTTGAACATAAAAGTTACCCATTTGTCTGCAACTTTACAATTCCACATCTATAGTTTGAGATACACATATCTAAAGATAAGTGCAATCTTAAATCTAATGGGCAGATCCCTATATGGCAAATATGCAGCCAATCGTCATCATTATAAACTTGATAACTGCACTTGTCTAATACAGACACAGCATTTACACTTAGTAAGAAATATTAAAGATAATTGTAACCCCAAAGTAGACTCATTGAAATCATGTCACCATGTGATTACTGTACTGCACTTGCATGTGACTGTCCATGATCAGCTTTCTGATTCAAAAAGCCACAAGTGTTAGTTAGATATGTGCAGCTCAAAATACTGGTGAAAGTCATGCCCTTATACAGTACAGTGCTATACATTTTATGTGATGCACAAGATTAATACAGGTACAGTATGTGCAAATATATTGGCATTCAGCATTCAGTTACCAGGTATGTCTTCAAATGTTTACACTCCCTTGTGGCTGTAAATTATTTTCTTAATTTATTTATCATATCAACACATTAATTCCTAAATATATTGTTTGATTTAAATTAAACAAGATTCTGACAAGTCTATGGCACAGATGAGTCCGCATACATCTATACTCAAATTGCACCAACTAGTCCCTTTAGCTCGCTATGGACTCTACGGTTAAGCCACACCATGCATTTTGCCAATCAGTTTCTACCAAAAATGCATCTTATTAACACCGTTAATGCAACAAAAGTAAAATGCACAAGTACCCTGGACACTGGCGCTATCAATGCATGTAGATACTGTGTAAGTCAGACGTTGACCAGAGTAACAAAAGACAGTGGACTGATATGAGTGACCTGCACCATGCATCATGTCAAGCAAAATTATGCTTAGGGCCTAATTCAGAGATGTACACTAATGCAGCTGCGGATTTTTATACAGTGGCTGTGCGAGAATATGCAAATGTCACACCCACGGGTGGCTTAGCAAATACAATACTGCATACAAAGATGCAGATCACTGGATCACTCGACCTTCAGACTTCTGAGTACCCCTATGAGTGCGCAGAATGGTGGCTGGAACTGAGACGTTGGAGCAGTTACAGGCAGAGACATGCTCCGAAACTGACACAACACGTCTGTGTTTTTGTCTCCACCCAACTCCACCCCACCACCATTGCCATCCTAAGTCAGTCCCTTCCTATCAGTCACTTTGCAAATCAATCCTCAAAGTGTGCGATAACGGTAATGGAAATTGATGCATGCCAATTGCGACTTGGATGCATGCGCAGACCACTGATAATCACTCGACTGCATAAACATTGGGATTGAGTACATCTTAAAGCAGGCCCTTAATCTGCAATGCAGATTGAATTTATGTAGCATTTTAACCGTCAAGTTACAACATAACGTTACTTTTTGCATTATACTAAGCTTTAAGTCACCCATAGCTTTATTATTTTAAACACCACTCTTAAGCTTATCTTAACTAATAAATAAGACACAGACAATTGTATAGAATTGGAAAAAGAGGTCACAGCCAAATTTATTTATATCAAATTAGAATTGAATTAATTAGTCCTGGTGGTGAAAAAGCAGTGCTACCTCGGTCTACAGCTCGTAATTAATTGTTCGCTTTACCAAAATGGGGAGGAGTTTATCCACCCCGTGCACAAGCCATCCTGGGTAGTACCACCTCCCCTTAACTAGCACAGTGCTGGTCCCTCCCTAGGATGAAGACCTGGTTCTCCCCTAAAGTAGTGACCGACTGGCCTCTCTTAAAGGGGGAATGCTAGCCAAGCTTTCCGCCTGCTGCACCTCACCTGCTGGAACAAGAACACAATATATTCCAACGAAACCATATTGGTACAAACCAATTTCTCACAACAAACAAATATTGGTGCAAACCAATTTCTCAATATGCCGGGTGGGTGGGTGGGATCACAAACTGGAAAGAGGCAGTGGACTCCTCCTCCAGCCTTAATATACTAGTGCTTTACCCTGCCTCAATGGGGCAGCTAATAGGCTAACAGATAATGACTGGCAACTGACCTCTACCAATTGTAAACTATCAACAAAAACCAGCTCTAACTAGTACTGTACCATATAAAAAACAGTGTGCTTATGTCTTCTCAAGCTTATTCAAGCATTCGAAGATTTATATAGTAATCTCATGTTATTTCATTCATTCTATCCTTTTGTATTATATTTTACAGAAACCTGAATAGAGTAACCTTCTGCTCTGACTTGAATCTAATCTATCAAACTGCTAGTTTTGCAAAAGAGCATTATCAGGCTCACCATAGAGCAGGGGACCCTAATACAGATAAGTGATAACAGTTTGTTACCATTTTGTTTCTCTACAGCTGTTGGCTAGTTGCTGAAAATGAAAAGAAGCAACTTGACCCTGCAAAACCGATGATGTGGTCTTTTCTCCTGCCAGTGGGGATAATCCTTCTAGCAAATATCTGCATTGTTTTAGCTGTTGCAGTACTCAAATTTTGGAAAAAAAAGCCTAAAATAAATAGGTAAACCATACAGTACAGTACTTACCTACGCCAAGCCCCTGCTACAAAATGCTGCGATTCACTGTATCACACAGCCGAGATGGCGCGCAATCATGACGACTTAACTGTTGAAGTGGACGGGATCAAGGAGGACGGGCTACTCACCTGAAAGTCTGAGAGAGTAGGGAAATGTGAGCTAGCCTCTAAATAAGGACATTTACATATACTGTATATTTTTTTAAATCAAATATATATTCTTTTCCAAGTGTGCATATATAATATACACCCAATCTGTATAAATAGAATTATTTTTCTTGCTTAGTTCTCCCTGAAAATGTGCACAGCATTAGAACATGTATTCCCTCAGATAGTACTGCTCCTATCCAGTACTGAATTATAAAGAAGCAACTTAAAAGAAAGATAAATGGAAGTGATGGTCACCGGTTTATTAGTAAGATCATACTGTATATTTACTACAAGATCGATTTAATAACAGACAATTTTTAATTTGTTTTTTAAGTATTAGTAAATGTGCGATTTATCCCCAGAAACACAACATCGATTACGATTATAAAAAACTAAAGGTCAATTTTAATAAATATACCCCCTAGTGTTGGATTAAGACTACTTTCGACTCTGGGCCCCCATGTGCCTCTTATATCTTCTCATTACCATGTCCTGTAAATAATCCGTACTGTGAATCTCATACAAGCCTAATCACCTAATTGGGTCTCCATGAGGGAGGTCCAGATCACAAGAGCCGTCTGCAATGGGGTTATATGTTTTTTCTTTCTCTCAACTATAAAAGTTGCTTCAGTCCATTGATGTAAATATGTGAAATTCACAGTGTGGTTACTAATGATACTGGGCCTTTCATATTATGCAGTGGAAGATCAAATCAACACAATAGTCAACTGTGTCCTGCTCAACACACTGAGTCTTACTGTGTAGAGTCTAGAAGTCATCAGTCATCTCCACAGGGTAGAGGAAGGGGGCTTTAGAGTAATAAAGGACCCTCACCAATCCGCAAGTACGAGAGGAGCAAGATCTTTTTATAATTAATTAATTAAAAGTGTATTTGTTCTTTAGTAATATTAAAAAAATAAGTGTGTCATGTCAACTAATGTCCTGCCCAATAGTGCAAAATGATGCATCTTAAAATGCTCTATAAATACAATACTGTAAGTGAAAGTACCTGATAGGAGTCAGGGCCTGGTTCAGACTCGCTCGCGAGCGCTATGCACTCGCAAGCAGGTCAATGGTGGCCCAGTGCGCATGTGCACGATGGAGCCGACTCCGTCGTGCGCATGCGCGAGACCCAGATAACGATGAGCAAACCGTCGCTCCGGGTCTCGTAGCAAAGGGGCGTGCTGTCGATGTTGAGTGAATCCAACTGGAATCCAGGAGAGTTGTTGCTATCATAGCTGCTCAGAGGGGGCAATTCAGAAGCTTTTGTGAATCCTGTGGCAGCAAACACTGCTGTGTTCTTGGTGCCAAGTAAGTCTATAGTGGGGTGATTTTGAGTTGGAAGGAAATCAAAGAAAGCATTTAACTGCGCACTGCAGGGGGAGCAGATGTAAAATGCACAGAGAGATTTAGATTTAAGGGGGTGTCCAATCTCAAATCTAAGGTTTGTTCAGGTACAGTTACTTTTTTGCTTTACTCCCAACTCAGAATCAGCCCTTACAGTAAGTTGTCAAGACGCAAGTAAAAATTAATATTGGTTAAGGGCTCAAAAGAGGTTGTGGAATGGTGGCAGTGGTAATTAAAAAAAATGATAAGATAATATAAAGGGACAGGTGAGAGGGCAAACACTTGCTGCACAATAACCATGGTAGTAGATGCAGTGTGCAGGATTGGACAGCAAAGCTGTGTGTCATAACTCACATTCATTGAAACTGAAGAGCAATAAACTCCCTAACGGCCTATAATGCACTGTCAGAAATGTTCATGACAAACATAACAATACCTTATAAACTTTAAAAATCTTAGAACCTCTTATATTGGAGTCACATGGATGAGTGGTGCAGCCAAACCAGCAGGGGGTCATCAGCGACCACCAAACTAAAGGAGGGTGCATCCATCTAAAACATAACAATACAAACACCTTACTACACAGCCGTTTGGAACCGCCCCAAACCAAAGACCAATTAAAAGCACTTGCAGATGTGCCCAGCTAGTTTGTTGCTCCATATGCCACATAGAGCGCCATGAATGGCGCGCCACACAATTACGCCATGAGTTGTGCAACATAGAAAGTTTTGTAAGTGGTGACTGGCGTAGCACAGAAAAAGGTCATAACGTGCAATACAACTTTTTGTCCGACAGTTTTCACTTTTCCTAAGTGTAATACAACTTTTGTCCACCAGGTGTCACTTTTCCTAAACTACACAGCACATGCATCTGATTTCTAATGCATTTTCTATATCACCGCCCGATGATAGGTAGGACAGCGTTTTCCTCATGGAATCAGGGCTATAGAAGAATGTCTAATAAAGTTTTAAATCATTAGGTGCATGTCCTGTAATTTTATATAAAAATATTTCACAGGCATGCACGGCACTGTATTACACACTGACTGTGTTTGAAGCTGCACACTTGTGTCAGTGTTGGTGCTGTCCCAGACTAGTGATTTCATGACTTTAGTAGCAGGCTCTGTTTAAAAGAGGGGTCTCTATATTACAAACTGAGTGTGCATTTTAAGGCACACACTTGCGGCAATGTCAGCCCTGTCGGCGGCTGTCATCTCCAGGGAGGTTACAATGGGATCTCTGGTGCATGCCCAGTGGAATCACTCCTTACACCAGTCGTGCTATGCCATGGCATATAGAGGATCATAGCACTGCGCATGCCCAGTGGAGGAGTTGCAATGGGATCTCTGGCGTATGTCCACTGGAGCTGCGCCATACTCCAGTCACGCTATGCCATGGCGTATAGAGGATCATATCACCGCGCATGCCCAGTGGGTTGGGAGTCACACACAGCGAAAGTGGGATGTCTGTATTACATACTTACTGTGCGGTTGAAGATGCACACTTGCGACACTGTCAGCACATTCAGCGCTGTCCCAGACTTAGACACCATAGTGATTTCATGACTTTAGAAACTAGTAGTGGGCTCTGTTTAAGAGAGAGGTCTCTGTATTACAAACTGATTGTGCGTTTAAAACCACAAACTTGCGGCAATGGGCGGCACGTCGGCGCTGTGGTGGCTGTCAGCTCCAAGGGGTTACAATTCCCTGTAATTCTCTGGCACATTCCCAGCAAGAAAAAGTTAATAAAGTAATAAAGGGCAGGTGAGAGGAAAACATTCTTCAGAACAAAGAGGAAGTTACACACACATGAATAACTGCCCAGTCAGCACACACCCCTTCCAGCAACTTTCAATCCCTATCACTTTAACAAATGCACCAAACAAAAACATGTACCCAGCAACAAAGATTTAAACCCAACCTGACCATCCCCTCTGTAAAGAAAATAAATGGCCATGTCCCCTGATGAGCCAATGGCCTCATTTGCCCTAGTTTCAGTATTAGAGCTTGACATGGTTATACAGTACAACAGGAAGTTGTTATGGCGGTCAGACATGTACTGTATGAGTTTCAGGTATGAGGAAAAAGACAGGTGTTGTTGGTATCTATCTTGTAAAAATAAACGTGCAAAAAGAAACTAAAAAGTAAAACATTAATAATATTGATTTAAAAAATTGTTGGTTAGTGAGTTGATCTGCTGGATGGTTGTTGATTTTTACTGGTCAGGGGTAGGTATGCAGTTGGCTTGTCGACAGTCATACTGTTGATAAGAACTACAGTATGTGGACCCTGAAAAGCAGGCACTGGGAGATTGACAAGTGTGAAACTTAAACCATTGATCATCATGTTTACAACTGTACTACCGACGTGTGTGACATGCTTTAAGTAGCACACTTGTCGATCTCTTGGTTGTTGCATTCCAGGAAGCACATAGTGCTTGTCGACATTCTGACTGTCAACAAGACCTATGTAAGGGCAGCAGGTTTGTTATTTGGGCAAGACCTAGAAAATGGCACTATGTGAACGATGCTGCATTTATTTGGATTTGGGCAGAGGCATGCATTGAGACCATATGATCTCAAAAGTGTCAAGAATCCATAGGGAGGTGCCATGCCCAGATGTCTGAGTCTTACCTGGGGTAATCATATTTGAAAAATTAAGTTAGCACTCAATATTTGCAGGGACATAATTACAATGTGTGGCTTGGAGGTTGGCCACTAATCTTACACAATCAGAGCCATAAAAAGTGATATAGAAGGTATGGGAAAGAGGCATCTTTTATAATAACACATTTGTAGGCTTATTGAGAGTCACATGCAATTCAGCAGCATCTATTATGTATTGTGGCTAAGAACTAGAGGCTTACTTCATTATCGGGAATCTGCACCTGTCCAGGGCCCATTCTGCGTATGTGCAAAACGGATCCGTCGAGACCACTTGCAGCCTCTGCCTGATTGTCAGGCAGAGGCATTTGCGTGGTGGAGGCCGGGACGGCCTGCATTCCACCAAGGCTAGGATGCGTCCATGGATGCAGATTCCTGTCCTCGCATGCTGGCCAACCTGCGTAAGCTGAGGCTTACCCAGCTGGTTGGCACCTTCCAACATCATGGCTGATACAGATCTTTATCTGCATTCAGAGATGACTGCATCTATGCAGCCATACCACCCCTATACTGTACATCTGCTTTTGAAAGTAGCCATTATCACTGTCATCTGCATAAGCCCTATCCTTGGTGCAAGAGATTAGTTTGAAATCAGATGAATCTCTGCATAGGCTCTTATTTAAATAGCTAGCAATTCTACTCATGGAACATTATCCTACGTGTGAACACCCCATTACCACCCAGTTACACTCATTTAGCTGCCAGTGGTGATGTGGCTGAGTTTGTATGACTCAAAATCACCCATATTTGCTCAAAGATGTGAATATAGGCTCTGTACAAATCGCACATTCCTTCTCGCATGCAATAACGTATCAGCCCCATGGCTGGTAGATATACAGTACTAAGCAGAGTTTTATTATGTAGCTTGTAAACAGTCACAAATCAGATGTGGTTATCAGATCCAAACTGAAGGATTTATTATTCTGCAGTTTGGTGGGTAAAAACTCTGGGCCTGAGTCAGTATGGATGGCAATTGCGATCACAGCTGCGTAATCGCACACAATGAAGCTGCAAAAGTTAAGCTAATACCTGCCACAGCTCAGCCAGCATAGAGACGCCCACTGCTGCTTTCTCACATCTGTAATACCTCGCAGTCCTGCGTATACATTGGTAGCATTGAAGCACATCGTCCCGTCATGCACAATTACAGCAGGTCTAACCCATCTCAGAAATTGCAAGCCTCGTCGCACGCAGTGAGTACTCAAGCTGCATATGCTGTCGCAGTAGCTAATTTATGCACGCCCACGCAACGCCGTTCAAATGGACAGGCACGCTTGCGTTTCTGCAAGCACTCCCCCGTCACCACTCCAAACGCTCACTGCCTGTCACTCACTCTGCGATGGATTCCTGTCTGCAATCGTAATCACAGTGTGATTGCAGCACACGTGCAGTGCGGTGCATACACATGAGCAGTACTGAACAATCGGCCAATCTGCATACATATAGTTGCAATTGCGTACGTTGCTGAATCAGGCCAAATCGAATGGTAACACTTCCAAAGCAACCAATTTTACCTTTTGCAATCTGTAACAGCCCAGTCTATTCAACATCAGGCTCGGTTCTATAGGAGTTCTCAAAAATATTATTTCAGATTGGGATTGGGGCATTGCCTTTTTTTATTTCTTACAGGGAAACACTTGTAGTGCACATTTGCAGCACTACAAGTGTAATTATGCACTCATGCCCATGTTTATGCTGGTACTTGTAGTTCTACAAACATCAGTATGCAAGAACATTACTGGGTCCACAAGAGTTTGCAATAAATGTTAACAGTATTACCTGGTATAAAATGGTCTGGGTTACTAGTGCTACTTAGCCCTGGGCTGGTAGGTGCAAGAACCTGATCATTTTTTGGCGACCCTAGAAGACCAGGCCCAATGTTGAGTATGCTGGGCTAGGAATGTAAAAGAGGATATACCTCTCAGAGCCATGTCTTGTTTGTTTCTTAATTGTAAAGCATTGCTAACTCACATGGTTTGGCACACCACAGCATAATACATGGAATGGTTTGTATCACAGCAAGGTATCCAAGGTCTTTAGTAAATATGTTTAAGCAACATGCATGCATCTTAGTGCAACATGCATGTATCTTAGTACAACATACTTTGGAGTTACAGTAGAGGATCTCACACCCCCTGTTTATATAGGTAGAATGGAGTGCACTTATCAGATATCTGAATATATTCTATGACCATGAACAAAAAAACAGTGGAGGAGGACATATGATTGGAAGTAGAGGCCAGGACCAGATGGCCAGTTGAGGTCCAGCCATGGTATTTAATTAGCAGCCACTAGGTTTAAGCCGTGTCCCTTTTGGCTGCACTTCATTGCCTGGTTATGCTCCTCCTCTTGTGAATGTGGTGAATGATAAATACAAGGTTTTGGCCAAATTCTCTCTGTAGTATTGTCAAGGCACAGCCTGCTTTCACACGGGTTCCTGCACGAATGGTATAAATCATGTATACCATGTATACCCTTTAGAATGCAAGCTCTCAGGAGCAGGGCCCTCTTCCTTTGTGCTTTTCCTTCCCTTACTTATACCATCATTTATTCCATACTTCCTACAATGGCACCTAACCCTTGATTTCGGTTGCCCCGTAGCTTATTTGAATATTATAACCACTGTTGCTTGTTTATAATCCATGTCCTTGTCCTGCAATGTTTTGTACTGCAAGTCACTGTTTTCTATGTACTTTGTAAAGCGCTGCAGAACCCTTGTGACACCATATAAATAAAGGATAATAACAATAATAATTAATAATAATAATGTATGTGAATATTACAAGTGTGAACTCTAATCACATATCCCTTTAATTTCCACTATGCGTCTCCAGCTGCCAAATCAGTTTCCATTATTATAAATAATGTTATAACATCAAGTTTCCAAATGAAGTAACATTTTTGTAATAAACCTTTATATAATTGTTAATCATTTATTCTATACTTGTGTATTATATCCAGCAATAAAAGAAGAATTTCACTCTTAAAGAAAACGTTGAACACATTCACAGTTGCATCTCTGCTTGGAGTCACTTGGGTGTTTGGCTACTTGGCGCTTCTAGATACGGATGACAAAACTCACATCATTTTCAGCTTCATTTTCTGCATATGTGGCTCAACTCAGGTAATTATTGTGATTTTAAATAACCCTAGAACAAATCAATAAGAATTACAGAAATAGGTTTCTCAAAGTGTCTATATTGGAAGGTTCTAGTATATGCCATTATTTATCTATAAAATATTAATTTAATTATACACTACATACAGTGCATCTGGAAAGTATTCACAGCACTTCACTTTTTCCACATTTTGTTATGTTACAGCCTTATTCCGAAATGGAATAATTAAATTTTTACAAACAAGTATGTATGTAGCCTTCTGTCACCTTGAGCAGTGTGCGAGTGTGTGTTAGCATCAATGCACCTTCCGCCTCGTGATCTCTTCCTCTCTGCCCATGCACACATTTGGAGTGTGGGCATCAGTGCACATGAAGTAACAGGTTAGAATGAATAAACCTCTCAAAAAAATCTACTCCCAGTCCTCCTACACAATTTTTAAATTACAAATAGTGCAGTGCACATGCTCCATGCTCCCACTGCACCACCATTTATAGGACAGTTGCAATGAGTCTCCCAGATGCCTCTCAGTAACTCGTTGCTGGAGTTCAGGGCCGGACTGGCCATCTGAAGAGCTCGGCTGGATTAATACCCTGGCCGAGCAGCTCCGGCTCCCAGCGAGGCCATGCCCCTTTCCATGAGCACGTGCACAGGGATTAATGCCAGGGCTGTTCTACAGTCCCAGGGCCTGATTCATTAACGATTGCTGCAAAAATAAGCTAATGAATGCTATCGCAATGGTGCTGCACTGCCATCATAGACGTCCACTGCCTCCCACTACTGCTATCTCACATCCGTAATACCTTGCAAACCTCCATAAACATCGGTAACATCGAGTACCATTGGCCCCTCACACCGAATTACAGCAGCCCCGACCTTACTTTGAAATTGCTAACTTCATTGCACACAGTGAGTACTCAAGCTGCGTATGCAAATGCACTGCCTATTTTATGTATGTCTGCTTTTGCCCGACTACCCCCCCGTCACCACCCCCAACCGCTCACTGCCTGTCAATCAATATGCGATGGCTCTGCGTGGTCTCCGTGATCACATTGCAATTGCAGTGGAGCCTTTATGCACGCACATTGCAATGCATGCGCAGTACGCAACATTTGCCCATCTGCATACGCTTTAGCAAGAGCGATCCTTAATGAATCATGCCCTCAGTCTGTCTCTGCTGGAGTGTGATGTTTCACATCATCTCTGCAGCTAGAACCTCTCCATGTTCTCTGCAGAAGGTACTCAATCTGCTCCTTTAGAATAAATCATCAAGAAATCTGAATGCTATTTAGTAAAACATGTATTGTCATGCTTGAAATATATTTCCATTTCATGAAATTATTTGGTAGAGAAAAGTAAACTGTCTATAACTCATTTAGCCAGTTGGTGTAACATTGGCAATAATTTAGCTTTACTATGATCAAGTTGTATTCAATATAGTGCATCTTCTGTATTCAGAACTCCTAGATGCTACTAAACTTGATGACTGTGAAATATTACTGTCCTGATTTGGGTAGTACATGATTATGTGAACCTCAAAAGGGGTAGAGTTTATGGGTGGATCTGTGTGAACTTTGGGAAGATCTGGACAGGTTCTGTCAGGCAGAGCTCATGTTTCTCCTGATTTATTATTTTCACATAACTAAATGATATAAGGTTTGCAGTGTACAAAAGGTTTTTTTTTAATATTGTTTCCTTTATTTTGTTGTTTAATAAATGCAAAACTCCAAAAACTTTAACTAGACCTTGGTACACCTCAACGTGTTTCATCCAGTAAAAACATTTAGGGCCTCCTGATGAAGTTATGAATGTTATTATTAGACAAAAAGCCTTGAAGTTGGACTCCTGTTGGACTATTTTCATCTATTTTGCTGTTCCATTCCCGATGATGTATATTTTTATGTGTGTGTAATAAATTTGTTTTAAATGTATTACGCCATACAGATGTTTCCTCATATATCTAGCCTGAATACCCCATGTGGCGTCAGATGCCTGACGCGAATGAGCCACCAGGTCCCATGCGATTCTGCTAGCGCCAGGCGTCTTTCTCATGAAAACAATGCGTCTTAGTCGCAATGCGATGTACTGTACTAGGTCGCACCAGGAGACAGTGGTGATTAATTTGAGATGCAAAACTCAAGGCCGTACCTAGCTATGGGCGACAGGTGTCACCACACAGAGCGCAGAGGCTCTGTGGGCAGCACCGTCACCGCTCCATGACTCTTTCTCCTGTCCAGCAGTATTTCTGGAATGGCGCCTTGCAGCCAGCATTTCTGCTGCAGCACTTGCGGAGCGTCCAGTGGACGCTCCAGACGGGCACCCTGCTCAGTATATGCAGCCAACCAAGGTACCCTGAGGATGTCTGGTCAGCACTACACTTATCAGAGCTGCTGGTCAAGCCCCCTCTGTGCGACATAATGATGTTTCACACTTAGGGGGCAGCGCCAGCACAGGGTGAAATTGTGCCCTGTTACTGCTCTGTTGACGCATATATCTGTGTGTGACTGAGTCTGTAAATGAAGCACAATGGAACTTGGCATGGAAAAGAGCTGAGCATGCGGCATTGTAGCACTTTTTATACAAATTCAGAGACTCAGTCACAGACTTACAAGTGTTTCATATTAAATTATTCAGCACCTGGTGCATCCTATTGCGACTAAGACACATTTTTGAGTGAAAAAGATGCCTGGTGCTAGCAGAGTTTCATAGGATCTGGATTGCCAATACACAGAGCCGGCCCTAGCCAAATTAGTGCCCTAAGCAAGATTTTGGGTGGTGCCCCCTCCCGGTGCGATGCTGAAAAGGGGTGTGGTCAGCACAGCACGGTATCAGCACCCACCACCCCTATCCCAGTAGTGCACCCCTCTCCCAGCAGTGAGCACCACAGCACCCCGGCCCTCTCCCAGTTCCAAACATACTTTAGTTGAGCGCAGCCTGCAGAGCCGTTTGACTAAAGGTACAGCAAGCCGCGGGTGGTGGACCCACTTTTCCTATCTCAGGCTGGCAGGCCGCAGCTGTGTGTGATGATTGGTTGAGGTGGAACCCAGAGCTGTTAGGTGTGACTCACTACTCCAAGCACCAAAAAGGCCCATGGTGCAGCCCTCCCATGGCCATTTACTTATAGTCCTGGATGAGCCTCTGCCCATACGCAGAAGTTCATTCTGATTGTGTGATGCCTCAGAGTTGGCCGGCGCTAACCACAAGCTGCCGTTCAGCGGCTCCGCCCCGACAAACTACCACCAGCTGTTCCACCGCTGCCCGCTCACTATTTGCTGCTGCCAGGCCCAATCGGAGCTGTCAGCTGAGATCCGATCGTGGACGCTGTGCAGTAGCAGTTGCCAGAGTCTCTGCCCAGCTGGCAGCACGTGCCCCAGCTGTGCCTGTACCAAACCTTCACTGGCCCTAGGCGGGATTGGATGCCCCTAGGCATTCGCTTAGTTTTTCTATGCCTAGGGACGGCTCTGCTAATACAGGACTTTTGGCACACTTGCAGTAAAAATGTATGAGGACATACTGTATCCGTGCATGCTGTTATTTTCAACCTACATATCACTGGAATTTGGGAAAAGCTAGAATCTGCCTTATCCATTTGTGAAGAGGATATACTGTATGGCTATTCACTAAAGCTTTGCACAAATATTTTGTAGCAGTGTTACTGATCGCGTGGACAGATGCTTTTCAAAGCAGCTGTCCCCACACCAGAGCAATGAAGTATTGCTCTGGTAAGTATCCAACGTTGCAAATATCTGCGAGTTGGATACTTAATGACTGGAGGACATCCAGCCCCCGTTGATGAATAGGCCCCTATACTGTAGTTGTTAATTTAAAAAACAATACACTTGTTTTAAACACATTCTGCTACCAGTGAGAGGAAAGCTTTTCAAAGCAGCTGTCCCCACACCAGAGCAATGAAGTATTGCTCTGGTAAGTATCCAACGTTGCAAATATCTGCGAGTTGGATACTTAATGACTGGAGGACATCCAGCCCCCGTTGATGAATAGGCCCCTATACTGTAGTTGTTAATTTAAAAAACAATACACTTGTTTTAAACACATTCTGCTACCAGTGAGAGGAAAGCCCACTGGGCCCTAGAAGGCCGTCTTGTGGATAAACCATCCCTCACATATAAGGGGAGATTCAATTGTCTGCGATGTCCTGCTGCGATTAGACCTGGTGCTGTGGTGTCAAGCACCCCCTGCAAAATATAAATGTGTGTCCTCCTCTTTCGTTATTCAATATTTGCTCATACAATACTCATACAATGCTTCAATTAATCTTTTAATTTATAATAAACTGCAAAGAAGACAGCTCTACAGATATCAGCATTGAACAACAAACATTGTTTCTCTGTACCTGCATAGACAGTAAGGTGTGTGACATTGTTGTGCTGGCTATTGGAAATCAGCAAGTACAATGGGAAAAATCTATGTAAGTAGTAGGGGGCAAGTGCTCACAGAGTCACATTCGGATCAGCCACATATCAAGTAGAGTAAGTGATGGTCCTACCCCTATTAACAATGTCCTTAGAATATTACTGACACTTCCAGTTAGCGTGATAAGTGCATAAACAGCAATGTGTATAACATGCAAACATGTCCCTGCACAGTAATCAATGTGTATAACATGCATGTATGTACCCGCCGAGAAAGCAACATGTATAAGATGCAGCAGCTTATTAAGAAAGGAGGGGGCCCATGTTCATTTGTTGTCCGGGTCCCCCTCCTTTCTCCCCGGCTGCAGTCAGGAAACTGGTAGAAGCAGTAGACTCATGGTACTAGAGTGTGTCCGGAGTCTACTGCACATGCGCAGGTCACCAGGAAAATGGTGCAGCAGCCATTTTCCTGATGATTTCCAACAGCGCATGCGCAAAACGCCGGGAAAATGGCCGCTGCATATAACAATCTATGTTCCCTATCACATGCACAAACACATATACATTAGGGTTCATTTTTGTAGGAAGTTAATTATTTGTCTACCAGTATATTTTTAGGGTTTGGAAGGAAAACAGAGTACCTGTAGGAAACCCACCCAAGCATAGGGAAAATATACAATCTCCACACATCATTAGTGTTGATAATTTAGCCATAAAAAAGCAAATGAGGGAAGTGGAATGAATTGTTACAAAAATAGGCAACCAAAATCCCAGTGAAGTTGATTCCTCCGGATTAAAGGCCTAGTCAAATTGAATAACTCATTATATGATTTGATGATACTAGTCTGCATCTGCTGAGAAGCTGCAGGAAAAGGGGCCTATATGCCTGGATGAGAAGTTGGTGATGGATGGCATTGCAAGATATAAAAGAACAAGAACGCCAAAGTAAAGTGCACCGTACTTGACTAATTTTTAAAAAGTTTTTCAGGGAGATTGTGAAAACAACACCTATGGGCATGACGTTAAAGTAGACATGTACTGCTACCAGGCTTGCCGACAATCTGTCTGCCTCTTCCGGGAGAGGCAGCCAGCTTGGCACAGCTGGGAGAAACAGGTCATGATTTTGTGGGTGGGGGGAGGGAAGTGACCACACAAACGTGTCATTGCAGCCCAGCCCCAGTACACAATGCCGAGATTACCGGCATTGTGTTGCGAGGGGCGGGGCCATGATGATGCATTGTCATCAGCTGCCCTCAGACTGGCCAATCATCAGGTAGGAGCAGACACCCGTGGGGGTAGCAGGGGGGTGCAGGCGAGCAGTGCCAGCCAGCATCCAAATTGCCTTTCTTTTCCTCCCAGTAGTCAAAGGGACTGTCTGACATGTCTATTTGTACATTGGGCCTGATTCATTAGTGATCGCAACTGCGATTACGCACACAATCAGCCGATTGTTGCATTCTGCACATGCGTATGCATCGCAGTGTGCATGCGCAAACAAGCCACTGTGATCTGGACTGCGGTCGCAATGTCTACACAGACCCATCACAGAGTGATTGACAGGAAGTAACATTTGTGGGAGGTGATGGGGGGGTGGTTGGAGAAATGCAGGCATGCCAGTGCGTTTGAATGCTGTTGCATGTCACTAATTTTTGGCATCACTTTTAGACCTGACCAGATGTCAAAATGTTGTGTTGATTCATTCACATCACCAGTGGGTCTCTTGGAAAAGCTCAGTTTTTTCATGGCAGCTGCTGGAGAAACTGAAGGAGGATACGTTGTCATGTCACGTGCCACTTGAGATGACAACTTGCTCAATAGGAGCTCTTTGTAGCTCTTTGAAATCTGTATCAGTTGGAAAGAGATACAAAGAGCTGTGACTTAAACCTAGGGTCAAGGACGGTTGACAAAATGTAGTGATCCAGATGTTGGTAACCCTTAGATCCTGGCAAAGCGAATAAAGGACTTGATCTACAAGTTCGACATACTTAGCGTAATCGCTTTGTTTCATTTCCTCCTTCAGTTTCTCAAGCTGCTTTTCCAAAAGTCTAATTAGGGGAATCACCTGACTCAAGTTGGCAGGGGGCCTGATTCAGACCCGCTCGCGAGCGCTGAGCGCTCGCAAGCGGGTCGATGGTGCCCTAGTGCGCATGCGCACAACGGAGGGAGCTCTGTTATGCACATGCGAGAGACCCACTTAGCGACGGCCAGCCGTCGCTATGGGTCTCGCACCAAACGGGGCGTGCTGTCAATGGTGAGTGGCAGCATGCCCCCTTTGGTGGGCGTGCCGGGGTGTGGCTGCCCAGATGAAGGCGTTCCCATGGGAATGCCTACCATATGGGTCCGGCCCCACTGACATCACTAGTGATGTCAGTGGGAGTGCTTTTGGCTCTGATAGAGCCAAAAGCACTCCTGGGCTTGCGGCAGCGAGACCCTACCGCAGGGTCTTGTTGCAAGCCAGATGGTCGCGATGGTCTTGACCATTGCGACTATCTTTTTGGCCGCTCGCATAAGCTGTGGATGGTCATCCACAGCTATGCGAGCGGCCAGGAGGCCACTCCCATTTTAGGTAGGAGGGCACTGATTCAGAGCGAGCGCTCTGGTCAGAGCGTCCCGCTCTGAATCAGGCCCAGAGTCTGAACTCACTTCACAGGTGACTACTTCGAATGGTTTCAGTACCTTTCATAACATGGAAAGTATTCTCCACTGCACTTGACTAAGATACATTCCCCCTCCTCTGCCTATGTCATGGCTTGTTGTGTGTCGATTTGGATAGCTTGTTGCTGTTCCTCCATTCACTGAAGCATATAAAGGGTGGAATTCCACCTTGTTCCTTCCTCTTGCCTCAGTTGGCGGCATGGCAAATTTTACTTTTTTTGCAGCAGCTGCAATCTTCTACATGCAGTTGCTGAATGGTGAAAACGTTTTTATTTGGACAACAGAGTGCATCTTCTGGATGCCCCTGTCATTTAAAAAAAAATTCTGTACCACCAAATTGATTGTGTCAGCACAACATGGGACATGTTTGAATTTGCACACCTTTAATTATCTCACAATATTTGTGGCATTATCAGAAATCACAAATCCTGATGAGAGTCCATTTTGCAATGACTTCGTTGATTTTTTATAAGAGGTTGATATCTGTATGCCTCTTAGTGTAGCCAGTGATGCACAGAGAAACCTGCCTCTGAATGAGCTGGAATTTGTTAGATGCTGCTACTACTGTTGCTGTTGTTGTGTAGGAGGCAATACATCCACCCAGTGGGCTGTCATAGTCATGCAAACTTTTGTTTGCCCATTACTGCTAGTATACATATCTGTGGTTAAGTGGACAGTGGGTACAATGGCGTTTGTAGGCCAATAACTATGTATTTTAAATGTTGTGGTACAGGCGAGGAATTGCTTTTCTAGTAAAATGGAATCAAGATGGAATTTGGTAGTGGATACTGGACACAGATCTAATACTAGCATAGCTGTCAGGCGCCAGTGATCCACTGTGCAACTGGGTGGCAGCTGTCATACTTGCTTCCTCTTGCAAAGGATTGTTTAACAGTCAATTGGTTTTTTAAACTACTACTAGTAGTCTTCTTGGTCCCCTTCTGAGATGAAAATCCACCCCCATCCGCTGCAGCAGGCCTATGTGCAAGGATTCTTCTGAGGAATCCTGGATAGTGGAGGACTCAGTTAACCTTAGCAAATGAAATGACGGCCTCACACGTGGAAGGGACTTTTAAATGCAATCCAAAACACAGCGAGATCCGACAATGGGAAGATGATAATTTGCCTCATTTCGGGATCCGAGCCCAAAGGAGATAATCGAGTTGGGACTTGGATCTTTTTTGGATATGGAAAGTTCGGGTGGGTTCATTTTTCAGAAAACTGAACCCGTTCATCTCTAACAAGTTATTACTAGTACTGTACACTACAGTATATCCCATCTGTTTAAAAAAATAAAAATCTACAAACATTTGGCCTCGCTTGCTTTCATACTTTCGAATTTATAGATCAATTCTTCGATCTTCAGCTGTTCACATACATGTACATCACTTTTAAATTTTCAATAGTAACCGATGCTTAGATTCCAAGCCTCTCTTGAAAAATGATTGATCGCAAATATTTTTTAATTAATTTTAATCTTAAAAAAGATTGTTCACCACTTGCCACTCTAACATGATGTGTGAGTAATATTCTTAGGGCAATACTCAATCACTTATCAGTAAACTCTCACATTGGTTGAGTTTAACTTCAAATGGGAAAACATCTGGATGAGATTTTAAATCGTGACAGTTTTTGTAGTCTGAAAAACATGCAAGTTTGCCCTATTGCTTTGTTTTCAGACTCTATTACATTGGGCAAATATAAAAGTGTGAGAAAACTGTCACATTTTCTAAATTCTCACCCTTTTACATTTGGCCCCAAATCTTTAGACTGAATTTGAGCATTTCGTAAGCAGTCCATAATTCTGGTAACTTAAATAGCTGCTGTAACTGCTCCAATCGTCCATTGAGAGATGACATCACAACATCCAAAAGAGTGTAGAAAAAAATCACTCAAAATTTATTTTCTGCTGTGTGACGGATTTTAACCATTGTGCTCATATTCAAACCATGTAGCTTTTTTTCTCAGGCAAATTTTAGCTGTAGTTTTAAACTGTGGTTTTCCCTCAAGATCATGGCATAGTTGCTTTGAAGTTTGAATCAATGACTCATATCGAGCATCACTGAGGTAAGTGGAAACGAATGTTCTTAATTCCTTGATGGCTGTCAAAGCAATGGAAACATTTTAATCTGTATTCTGAAGCATCTAGCTGACAGGATTGAGATGATTCAGCAGGTCGTGCCACAGGATAACCCAGCATAAGAACTGAAAATCCTTTAGATGGGTTCAAAGATTCTGAGCTTGGTATCTTGTTTTTTATCAAAAATTTCATCACTAAATATTTCATATAAACTGTTGTATATTTCTCCAGTTTGATTCCTGAGAGGTTGAAGAGCATCAAGAAAGCTTTCTCATCTAGTTTCAGAGGCAGGTTTTAATGTTAAAGAAGAAAAATGCTTCTTAAGAACTCCCCAGCACTTCAGTGATGCAGAAAAAGACTTGATTATTTCTTGCACTGTACCAAAAAATTTATTGACTTTGGTGGCATCGTTTTATTACTAAATTAAGGCTGCGAGCAGTACATAGGAAGCATGAATTAACTTCTGCAGACCAATCTTTTTTTCCTTTTATCTTAGCATCAGTATCATAGCCTTGGCCTCTTATATTGCCAATATCAAGATTCCAAGTGTGAAATTTTTTGATAATGGTGTCACACAAGTCTTCACCACTTGAATTATCAACTTCTAAATAACCTAAAATCTACATTGAATGTGGTATTTTCTTTGCATGAAACAAAATTAATAATGACCGTCATGTGCTCTGTGTGACTGACGTCTGGAATACAGTCCAGGATTACAGAATGATGTTTTTAGTCCTTTATTGCAAAAAGATTGTTTTCAGTGATGGCCTTATCCAATAATCCATTTTTTTCATTCTGTACGCCTTTGCTCATATAATGAAATTTAGATTCTGACATGCTTGTTCTTTCTATGGATCAGATTTGCAGAAGAGTTATATTAGTTTAAAAAAAAATCTAGAGTTGATCAGATAAACCTCTTAGAGCTAGACATTGAGAGCCAATATATTTTATTCTTTCAATAATCCTTGTAAGCGCCTGTCCAATGTTTTTTTTCCAGTTCATACAAGCATTCATTTTGGGCATCAAGTGCAGTTTTATTTTTTAGAATTTTGTTTTCAAGTTTTTTTTTCAACGTTTCATATGGCTGAGACTTCTTTCATGTGTGTAATAAACTTTGGATAAACCTTGCCAATGATTGTAACTACTGTACTTGTAACAAAGCTTGATGAATCACTTAAATTTGATGGTGAAAATTATTTGCAGCTAAAATAGAATACACGGGGGTCGATTCAGATCGTACTATCTGGCTTAAGGATGCCCTCTATGTTTTAGAGAGCGACGGCAGAGTGAGCGCACGCCGGTGTAATGACGCCCAATTTTCTTTCTTAGCCTACGTCATCTCCAGGAAGTGTATGATTAAACAGTAGCATCGGGAGCCATTGGAGCTGCACGCAGCCCTTGAAGCAGACCATACCCCACCACAAGCACTGCTTTCACTGCAGGCTGACATACAACCAAGGGACGTGTACAATGACGCCCCCATGCTAATTATGGACGCCCATTAAACTCTGTTTTGATGCTCAGACACGCCTGCGTTCGCACCACCACTCCCCCATTCACAAGCACCTTCCCCTGTTACCACCCACAGATGGCACTACCTGTCACTCAAAGTAGCACTCAGTCTGTGTACAACGAGCACACAATTTCTGATCACAAAAACTGGCTTGCGCACTCGCACTGCGACACACACATGCGCAGACGGGTGACAATCGCCCATAGAGAGTGTCCGCGGCTTAGCGTCTGGGTCTGAATCGGGCCTACAGTATTTAGGTGTTTCACTATTGTAAGTGTTGCTGAACTTACATCTGTACAAAAGGTGTTTTTCTTTTGAAAAGGTCCTGATTCAACAAGAATAATTCTTTCTTTTTTTACTGATCTTTGGCCACTTTGCAGGATCCTCTAGTTCATGGGATAAATTTATTAGATTTTGATTACTGCAGGGTTAAATTAGCTTCCTGAAATGCATAAAATACACAGTGCTCGTCATCTTGTTCTCCCAAACATGTTACTGTTTCTACTGTGAAATTATCTTCAATTAGTTTAGAAGGTGGCTAGTTACAGAAATACTTGGTGATTTTTCATAGGTTTTGGGTGCACAGTTGTAGCGCTTTGTTGATTTTCTTCATATTGTGGATGCACAGTTGTAGAAGTACTTGCTAAATTTTCTCCATGTTGTGGGTGCAAACGATACCTGCCGACTTACTGGCTGCTCCTTCCGGAAGGGAGCAGCCAGGTCGGCAGGACAGGGGGGGCGTGGCCGGTACCAGGGGGAGTGGCAGGGTGGGTGACCAGCACTTGTGGGCATGGTGGGGGTGGGGCCACACGATCGCGTCAGTTTGGCCCCACCCCCGCTACACACTGCCAATATAGGCATTATGAAGCAGGGGCGGGGCCAAAATGACGCGAATTGCGTCACCGCCCCCCCCCCACTGCAGGGGTTGCAGGGGTTGTTGTGGGGGTATAGGAGGGGTGGGCGACAGCCTGGAGGATTACCTGCCTTCCCAGGAGGTCGGGAGCGGCACCCGATTTTTGGGAGGCTCCCAACCAAATTGGGAGGGTAGGCAAGTATGGTGCAAACTTGTAAACGTGCTTCCCCTATGTATCACACATACAGAGGCATCTTAAGAGAAGAGGGGACCCGTGTCAATTCCATGTCTTAGGTCCCCTCCTCTCTCCCCGGCGGCCGGCTGCATCACCGTAACAGTAAATTCTGGGCACTAGTCTGTGCGGTGGCCCTTTTTCAGATATTTTGTCCAGCGCTACAGCCCAATGCAGGACTTTCCGAAGGATATTAGAACATATGGGTGCAGGGTGTGAGATGTTGGCCCCAGTGGACCCAGGGGCTGTGGGCACCGCACACCCTGCACCCATTATAAAGATGTCCCTGCACAAATAACTTTACATATTACTTCTTTCTTCACTTTCCTATCCTCCTGACCCCAGGCCAACATGCCTGTGTGACTGGATAATGCAGCTGTATGACTGTATAGAATGTAAGCTTACGAGCAGGGCTCTCTTACCTCCATGTCTGTCAGTTATTACTAAGGATGTGTGCCGGACCATTTTTTCCGGATTTGGTTCTAATTCGTCGTCCGGCTTTGGATTTGGATTTGCCAAACTGCGGTGACTGGCTTTGGTTTTGGATTTGGATTTTTTTACAAAAATTTACAAAAAAAGCTAAAATCACATAAATTGGTCCTTTTTTTTCTTCTTAGAGTATCATTAACCTTAATAACATCAATTTGCAGTCATTTACAGTCAATTTAGACCATCTCACAGCTCATAATATTGTTTTCAACATTATTGGCCAAAGGTTGCAGTGAGCTGACTGGTTACTAAGCGACAAAGCAGCGGCGCAGCGGCACAGACACCACAACTGAAAGCACATCTATGACACATTGCCACACAGCAGTTGAAGAAATTAAAAGTAGTGCACCCACCCAGTGGGGTATGGCCAGCAGAATCACAGTACACCAGAGGATTCAATGATTCAATGAGACTAAGGGGGTCATTCAGACCCACTCGTGAGGGAAGTTCGCTCGCAGGCGGGTCGAAGTTTGGCGAATGCGCATGCGCACGACAGAGGGAGCTCCGTCGTGTGCATGCGCGAGACCCAGCGAGCGACGAGAAATACGTCGCTCAGGGTCTCGCACCAAAGGGGGCGTGCTGTCAATGGTGACTGACAGCACGCCCCCTTTGGTGGGCGTGCCGGGGGCGTGGCGGCCAGATGGAGGCGTTCCCATGGGAACACCTACCGTCTGAGTCCGGACCCACTGACATCAGTAATGATGTCAGTGGGAGTGACTTTGGCTCTGATAGAGCCCAAATCACTCCTGGGCTTGCGGCAGCGAGACCCTACCGCAGGGTCTCGTCGCAAGCCCGATGGTCGCGATGGTCTTGACCATCGCGACCATCTTTTTGGCCGTTCGCATATGCTGTGGGTGGTCACCCACAGCTATGCGAGCGGCCAGGAGGCCGCTCCAAGTTTAGGTAGGAGGGCCCTGATCCAGAGCGAGCGCTCTGGTCAGAGCGTCCGGCTCTGAATCAGGCCCTCAGTCTGCTCCTTTAGAATAAATCATCAAGAAATATGAATGCTATTTAGTAAAACATGTATGTCTTTGACCATCGCGACCATCATCATGGACGCTCACATAAGCTATGGGTGGTAACCCACAGCTATGCGAGCATCCATGAGGCCGCTCCAAGTTGAGGTAGGAGGGCCCTGATTCAGAGCGAGCGCTCTGGTCAGAGCGTTCAGCTCTGAATCAGGCCCTAAGAACAGCCCAGTTGCATAACCAGAGTCATGGTTTTATTTAAGGGATATTGGGTACATCCATGCTCACTTTTAAACACACTGGCATATGGAGCGGATGTGAGTGTATGCGTATGTGGGTAGTGGTGCAAGGATGCTGGAACAGTGTTCTGGTCAGCTGTAATATTGGGTCTCACTGGAGCTAAGTGGAAGACAATGGTCTTCCACTGTGGCACTTAACACAGTTACAAGATGGCATGTGCAGTACTTAAGTCAGTGGCCATCTTGGAATAGGGAATGAGGCCTCCCTGGAGGATCAACATGTAGACTGTGTAGTAGCGCTCTCCATTCTCAACAGTTTGAATGATTTAACCAGTATGAGTGCAGGAAGTATCAAAGGAATTTTAATCCAGGTTATTGGATTTACTCTGTGGTTTGTTTTCAAGAATATTTTGTTGCATCCAAAATTGAGTTCACCAGTAATTCTAAGTGAGATACTGTCACAATTTTTCAAGTCGATTAATTTAAATGTACAAGTAACTACAATAACAGACTGTGAGGATGCAAGGGTTTGTTTATCTCTTTTTGACCTGTTGGGTTTGTTTATCTCTTTTTGACCTGTTGCAAACTGGCATGCCCATAGAGCACAATTATGAATCTCCCCTGACTGTCACTTACTTGATACGTGGGCTGTCACTTATTGATATGTGCATACCTCCCAACATTTGCAGGCTGCAAATAGGGACACCCGCGTGCCTTCGGCGCTCTCCCCAAAAGGGGTGTGGCCTACCCGTAAAAGGGTCATGGCCTATCGGCACGCCCAGTTTACATCACTAAGGGGCGTGCCCCGCATCTCCGGGATGCTGGGCTGCCCCCGGGCTTCCCCTCCGTGCTGTGAATAGATGCTGTGTGCATGCGCACAGCATCTATTCACGCTCTGCATACACGCTGCTCAGCTGCATAGCAGAGCAGCAGTGTATGCATCTCCCAACTTCCCCCCCACCGCGGGACACTGCGGCCCGCGGGTGGGACAGCGGGACAGACCCAAAAAATGGGACTGTCCAGCTGAATGCGGGACAGTTGGGAGGTATGTATGTGACTCTGTGAGAGCTTGCCCCCACCAAGCTTGTTTTTTCTAAATTTCACAATGGTGGTCTTCTCACTGCAGGGGAGATGTTTTAATTCTTAGAAAGAGAAAGTGTAGCCCATCACTTAAATACATTTCTCCCCCTTATCATAGAAAAAATATCTGTGTATTGTAACTATACTTGCGTCGGATTCACTCTAGATTCTAAATATATCAAACATATTTCTGGTATAAACCAATTAAAAAAAAATATTCTTGAGACTTGGGGTTCTGACTCAGAAGTGGATGCAATTCCCAATGTTTACACAGTTTGTGTGATTATTTGCCATTTGAGCATGCATGTAAGTCGCACTGCGCACTCACGGTGATTGCATTGTGATTCTGCACACACAGAGTACCCACTCAAAGTGAGTGACAGGCAGTCAATATTTGGGTGAGGTAATGGGGGGGTTAGAAAAAGGCAGCCGCATTTGACAGTTTAAATGCCGTTTCATGGGTGTACATAAATAAGGCATTGCAATCTCTTTAGCAGCACGAGAGCTCACTGCATGTTAGGAGAGCTGCCGAGTCTGCGGCTGGTCAGACCTGCCGCATATGAAGCATGTCTGCCTGCTGTGTGTTGATGGTAGAGATGTTTACACTGTTGCACGTCATTGTACAGATACGAGAAGGCAGCATTGGACGTCCCTACGCTTGGATGTGTTTTGGAAAGCGTTAGGATATTTTAACAACTGCATATCATAAATGATTGCATTGCGATTGCATTTTCGTCCGCTGCTGAGTCAGACCCTTGGATTATGGGTTCTTACTTCATTGAATTTAGCAGGCTTGTTTCTGTCTATAGCATTGCTTCATATTATAGAAGTATATATACAGCTCTTCCCAAGATTTTTATTCCCACAAACTGACTTCATATATTAAAGATTTTGTTGCCTGACACTTTTGTAATTGACAATAAGGTTACAATTTTTCATTTGCCTGTGTAGCTTAGGTTGCATAGGCATTATGTTTTTATTATTGAAGACTTCATTATAAGAGCTAATGGGCTGATTAAGAGTGGCCCGCAAGTGGGGGGCAATGTGTGCTCAAAAATAAATGTGGAGCCTAGCCTGTATTCAGAGTTCTCCACACATATATGGCACCACCTTTATCTATCATCACTATCAAGAGATTCATCTGAAACTGCATTCTATTATCTCTGAATAGCCTTCAAATAAACCTACATGCTCCCAACATGCCAGACATGCCAGGTTATTTCCCCAAATGGAGATGCGATTGAGCTGTGTACAATTTTGAATTTGCTGTAGTTGATCGAAGTCATGTACTGTATGCTTTCCTGCAAAGCATACACAGTGTATAAAATTGCCTTATGTCTCCACCAACTGGATTTGCATGCAACTCTGAATCAGACCATGAGTTAAAAAAAAAAGTGACCTTAAATTATTTACACTGCTTCAAAATGTTTATTTTGACCTTTTTTATATACAGGGTCTTCAGATCTTCATATTCTACACTCTACGAGACCCCATATTTCTGGAGAAGATGGCTGCTGCAATTCGGGTGTTTAATTCATGCAAGATATATATGCATTCAGAGAAGTACTGGGTCAACAGGATTCAACAGAAAACAACTAAGAGATATCAAGAAAAATTTCAGCAATTTTCAGACTCTGATGAATTAATTTTTGATAATAACAAATCTAATAATAATAACAAATAAGAAAAATATTATAATGCAGCAAAACATTACAGAAAAGATTTTATTTGTTGGTTAACTTAGGCGTACACTAAAAAGCCCACCACAATCAACCAAAGTTTTCCATCCACTCATTTGAGTTTGTACATTTTTGTTGTTTCAGCTTCTTTAGAGAATAACATCTAATGTACTGTAGATATTATTTTAAATATATATTACCTAAATACCCATCAGGTGATTGAAACGGTCATCAGGTGGACCAGATTATGTTGTTATACCACTGAAAATAAACACATAAACACAGGCTTTGAGCCTTGGAGAAAAATAGGAACAACACTGAGGCTATGCTGGTAGCAATAGTTCACCAGCAACTTGCAATAACTTAAACACAGTCTTTGAGCCTTGGAGAAAAATACATACATGCATCACTGGTTCTTACAGCTAGGAGTTCTCATTGGTTCTTTGCGCCAGCTAATCGCAGCTGGGATACTTTCACTGTAGCAGCGCTCTGGCTTCCACCACAGCCGCTGACCTTCAGCGGGTCCTGCTCTGCATCTGTGTTACTACTGTCTAGGACACCCCCCCCTCCTCTTTCCCCTGCAGGTATTTGAATCACTATACAAGCTACATGGCAGCTCCTGCTGCCCAGCTCCTTCCCATCAGGGCTCTCCTCTCCCCTCCAGGGGATTGCTGTTTTATAACCTTCCCCTCTTTCTCCTCCCTGCTTGTTCAGATTCTTTGAGTGGACAGGGGACCCCCAGCAACAGGCCGCCTACAAGGATCTCTGCCTGGACACCCAGGCTACCAATGAGTGGGGCAAGATTTTCCTGCAAAAATGGGCTACTGACCCAGGAGCATTTTCTTCCCCCCTATCTGCACATGCTCAGTAAGGTCCCGGGAGAGCAGGGTCAACCAAAGTTCACTATACCTGCCTATAGGGCCAATAGTGCTGTATGATGTTATGTAATAAATAAAACACTGACAGGGGCTGCAGGATATCTAAGTGCTCCCTCCTTATTTAGTAAGGGGTAACCCCATAACTATGGGGGTACCACATTACTAATTGGGGGTTAGGGTGGCACATTTTGCTTTGGATGCCATCTTGTGAATATTATGGAAAGTTTTAAGAACATTATAAATTATGAGCAGCAATTACTATGACAAATACATTTCCAAATATTATTAAAAAAAAGTTTACAATAATAACCAGTTATACACCTTTATTCCTTGGATGAGAAGCCTGCAAATTAATGTACTGTCAAATAATATGATATTCTGTCTACTCTGCAAGCAGAATGATATTTGTTTTTCATACAAAAGTGGAAAGCATTGTGTGCCTGTGTCATGATCTGCCTAAGGTTTGTGTTGTGTGCGTGTACAATTTAGGTCAGCCTGTAACCTTCATGCTTGTATGAGCTTATTCCAGTAAGAAAACCAGCCTCGCAGGTACTCGGTACATAATGACATCTGGCAGTCGCTCTGGGTGTGGTAACTTCACTACAATTCAGAACAGCGCTGCCCGAAAGCTTTCACTGAAAATATGAGACATGTAGCTTATGAAATAGACAAGAGATGGCAAAGTAACGGGTTTACTTTGATAATGTTTAATGGTAGAGCAGGTGCAAATAAACATTGTATCTAAAGAGGAGTCATTTTTTTTTCAAAACTGTTTGGTGGCGCATTTGTATCATTCCGTATTCACAAACAGAATTTTAAACAAATGTTCAGTACAAAGGGCCTAGGGCCTGATTCAGAGCCGCTCGTAAGCGGCCGCTCGTTCGCTCCGAGCGATGTTCGCACAACTGCGCATGCGTATGGGTCGTAATACGCATGCGCGAACCAGTCATTGCGGTCGGAAATTGTGTGCTCACAAAATAGCGAATGCCTGCTAATTTGAGTGACAGAATGAGGCGTTTGTGGGTGGTAACAGGGGAAGGTGCTTGAAAACGGGGAGTGGAGATCCGAATGCCGGCGTGCCAAATGGTCAAAACGGGCGGTTTAAGGGTGTGCATAATTAACAAAGCAGCTTCATCGACCACGTCACTTGGTTGTCTTTTAGCCTGAACTGATCGTATGATTGCGGTAGGAAAATCCTACCACAAGCACTGCGAGCAGTTCAGACGCCTTTCGATGTACTCGATTAATCTAATAAATAGCGGAGATGACGTAGGATGCGAGCGGCCAGGGGGCGTTTTTTAAAAAATAGCGAGCGCATGTTTCGTTCACTTGTTCAGACATAGAGGCGTCAACAGACCACAAAGAGCGAGCACTCTATTTAAATATCCGGCCCCTTTTTCAGAACGAGCGAGCGCTAATAGCGTCCGGCTCTGAATCAGGCCCCTAGTTCAGTGATGTACAGTGCGTAAACTCGATGTCTACGCTGCATGATTAATATGCTGCTGGCATTTGGGGGCGACGATAGGCAGCATTACAGAAAATGGAGGCATGTTGGTCCTATTTTTTTGGGAGTGCGGAAGCCAGTGGCTGTGTTTTGGAATGCAGTGTCACTGGCTTCAGCAGCGTGAATTTCCTAGCCATCCTGAGTAACCTGCAGGTTACACAGATGAACGATGTTCAGTTGCAGCAGCGGATAAGAGAAGCCAGCAGTAACGTCTATTTACACAAGATGCCTCGTGCGGTATAAGCATATTTTCGCACAGATGCTGCGTACAAAGATGGAGCAAATGTGTGATCTGCGTCCATCTCTAAATTAGGCCCAGAATTCTTTCTATTGTTTTTGTTCTGGCTGGTGTTCTCCCTTTTATTACCATAACACCACAGAGTAGAGATTTGCGCTGACCCTCGTGTTTTGGTTTTGGATCTGGCTTAAATTTTTGTGTTTTGGTTATGGATCTGAATTTTTATTTAAAAAAAAGATAAAAAGTTTTTAAAAACAGCTAAAATCTTGTAATTTTGCAATCCAAAACCTGAAATTCGTATTTAAAATCTAAATTCTGAACTGCTGGAAGACCACAACCGGGACTCGGATTTATCCAGATCTCCTCAGGAAATTAGAACCGGGACTCGGATTTTTCCAGATCTCCTCAGGATTAGAAACGGGAAATTCAGGTGGATTTCGGATTTCTGGAGAACTGAACCACACATCTCGATCAGAATAGAGTTGCCCCCTCAAATTCATCTGAGTGGGAGAGAGCTAGAGCGATGATGTCACTGTGGATGCTGTACATAGTAATAACTAGGGGTGTGCACCGGCCACTTTTCATGTTTTGTGTTTTGGTTTTGGATCTGGATCTTTCTTCGTGTTTTGGATCTGGATTGGTTTTGCCAAAACCACCCTTCCGTGTTTTGGGTTCTGGGTTTTGTGTTTTGGATCTGTATTTTTTTTTAAAAAAGCATAAAAACAGCTAAAATCACAGAATTTGTAGGTTTTTCTGCTCCTATGCTATTATTAACCTCAATAACCTTAATTTCCACTCATTTCCAGTCTATTCTGAACACCTCACACCTCACAATAGTGTTTTAATGTCCAAAAGGTTGCACCGAGGTAGCTGGATGACTATGCTAAGCGACACAAGTGGGCGGCACAAACATGTGACCCATCTAGGCGTGATACTGCAGTGGCAGACAGGATGGCAGTTTGAAAAACTAGGCCCCAAACTGTAAATAATGCAAAGAAAAAAAAGAGGTGCAAGATGGAATTGTCCTTGGGCCCTCCCACCCACCCTTATGTTGTATAAACAGGACATGCACACTTTAACAAACCAATCATTTCAGCGCCAGGGTCTGCCACACAACTGTGGCTGAAATGTTTGGTTCGTTTGGGCCCCCACAAAACAAGCTGGCAATTAATCTGTCCCTGCACAAACTGGCTCTACGGAGGCAAGATGTCATCCTCATCCTCCTCATCCACCGATTCCTCACCCTCTTCAGTGTGTACATCCTCATCCTCACAGAGTATTAACTCGTCCCCACTGGAATCCACCACCACAGGTCCCTCTGTACGTTCTGGAGGCTGGTCTCCCTGGAAGAGCTGATAATTCATTTTGATGAACATCATCTTCTCCACATTCTGTGGAAGCAACCTCCTACGCCTTTCGCTGACAAGGTTCCCGGCTGCACTAAACACTCTTTCGGAGTACACACTGGAGGGGGGGCAACTCAGGTAAAATAGAGCCAGTTTGTACAGGGGCCTCCAAATTGCCTCTTTTTCCTGCCAGTACAGGTATGGACTGTCTGACATGCCTACTTGGATGCTGTCACCGATGTAATCCTCCACCATTCTGTCAATGGTGACAGTATCATATGCAGTGACAGTAGACCTTCAGTCCGGACCAGATGTCCAAACTTGGTCCTGCCTGCCCTGCATCACCGCCAGCGGGTTGCTTAGGATACCTAAGTTTTTTCCTGGCAGCCCCAGTTGCGGGAGAAAATGAAGAAGGAGCTGTTGACGTGTCACGTTCCGCTTCAGCTGACAGTGTGTTCACCAGCATGTCTTTGCACCTCTGCAGGCTTGTGTCAGCCGGAAAGAGAGACACCACATAGGCTTTAAACCTAGGATCGAGCACGGTGGCCAAAATGTAGTGGTCTCATTTCAACAGATTGACCACCCTGGAATCCTGGCAAAGCGAATGAAGGGCTTCATCCACAAGTCCCACATGCCGAGCGGAATCGCCCCGTCTTAGCTCCTCCTTCACTTTCTCCAGCTGCTTCTGCAAAAGCCTGATGAGGGGAATGACCTGACTCAAGCTGGCAGTGTCTGAACTGACTTCACGTGTGGCAAGTTCGAAGGGCTGGAGAACCTTGCACAACACGGAAATCATTCTCCACTGCGCTTGAGTCAGGTGCATACCCCCTCCTTTGCCTATGTCATAGGTGGATGTATAGGCTTGTATGGCCTTTTGCTGCTCCTCCATCCTCTGAAGCATATAGAGGGTTGAGTTCCACCGCGTCACAATCTCTTGCTTCAGGTGATGGCGGGGCAGGTTCAAGAGTGTTTGCTGGTGCTCCAGTCTTCGGCACGCAGTCGCTGAATGGCGAAAGTGTCCAGAATTTTTTCGGGCCACCCAAAGCGTCTCCTGCACGCCCCTGTCGCTTTTCAGAAAATTCTGCACCACCAAGTTTATTGTGTGAGCAAAACATGGGATGTGCTGGAATTTGCCCAGATGTAATGCCCGCACAATATTGGTGGCGTTGTCAGATATCACAAATCCCCAGGAGAGTCTAAGTGGGGTAAGCCACTGGGCGATGATTTCCCTCAGTTTCTCTAAGAGGTTGTCGGCGGTGTGCCTCTTATTGAAACCGGTGATACACAGCGTAGCCTGCCTTGGAACGAGCTGGCATTTCTGAGATGCTGCTACTGGTGACGCTGCTGCTGTTGCTGCGTAAGGTGATACATCTACCCAGTGGGCTGTCACAGTCATATAGTCCTTAGTCTGCCCTGTTCCACTTGTCCACATGTCCGTGGTTAAGTGGACATTGTGTACAACGGCATTTTTCAGGACACTGAGGACACTTTTTCTGATGTTTCTGTACAGTCTCAGTATCGCCTGCCTAGTGCAGTGGAATCTAGACGTGATTTGGAACCGGGGACACCCTACCTCCATCAATTGTCTAAATCCCACTGCACTAATGGCGGATACCGGACGCACGTCTAACACCAACATAGCAGTCAAAGCCTCAGTTATACGTTTTGCTTCAGGATGACTGCTGTCGTACTTCATCCTCCTCGCTAAGGACTCTTGGAGGGTCAATTGTTTAGAAAAAGTAGTGGTGTTCCTACTTCCTCTCTGGGATTAAGAACGACTCCCAGCAGCAGCAACAGCAGCAGCGGCAGCAGTAGGCGTAGCAATGCAGGATCCTCCAGAGGAATCCCAGATAGGAGAGTCAGTCATGCCAGTGACATGGCCTGCAGGACTACTTCCGATCCTGACTAAGGAGGAAATTGATGAGAAGGGAGTTGACGGTGTGGTTTGCAGGCGCTTGGATACAACAGGACAACGGGATTTAGGTGTCCCTGGACTGCTTACGGTCTTAGCCAAAGTTTCTGAACTTGACAGTAACTTTTTATAAACGCGCTGCAGGTGCCGTATAAGGGAGGATGTTCCTAGGTGGTTGACGTCCCTACCCCTACTTATTTCACCTTTACATATGGTACATATGGCAAGACAGTTGTTGTCCGGATTTGGATAGAAATATTGCCAGACCAAAGAGGTGGAATGTTTGGTCTTCTGCCCAGGCATGACCGTGATGGGCTTTTTCATCCCACGGACAACAACTGTCTCCCCCGGAGCCTGATTTAAACAAACCACATCACCATCAGAATCCTCCTCGCCAACTTCCTCCTCAGCGCCAGCTACACCAGTATCCTCATCCTGTTGTACTTCAACAGTGACATCTTCAATTTGCATATCAGCAAGTCGACTGTGGGTGCTCCTTTCAGCACTTGCAGGGGGCGTGCAAATGGTGGAAAGAGCCACCTCTTCCCGTCCAGTGCTGGGAAGGTCAGGCATCACAACCACCACCACACTTGGACTCTCCTTGGGGATTTGTGATATCTTCTTAGAAAGCACAGTTCTTCGCTGTGCTTTTGCCAGCTTAACTCTTTTGATTTTTTTAGTGGGAGGAGGGCTTCCATCGTCATGTGAAGCTGAACCACTAGTCATGAACATACTAGGGATCGACCTTAGCCGTTCCTTGCCACTCCGTGTCGTAAATGGCATATTGGCAAGTTTACGTTTCTCTTCAGCTGATTTAAATGTTTTTTTCAAGGTCATTTTCCTGAACTTTGTCATTTGGGATTGTATGTGCCCTCTATTATGACATTGGGCATCGGCCTTGGCAGACGACGTTGATGGCATGTTATCGTCTATGTCATGACTAGTGGCAGCAGCTTCAACACTAGGAGGAAGTGGTTCTTGATCTTTCTCTATTTTATTTTTATCGGAGAAAGTTTGGTCCTCCATTTATGTTATATCGATTTGATATATACGTGCGGCTAAACACAGAAAATATTTTTTTATTTTTGCTGGAGAGTAGTGCACTTTGTGGGTTACACCACCCTTTAAGAAATGAGCCAGCTGGCTCTTTACTTATGGGACACAGGCGCATGCTTGGCGCTGCTCCTTTGTTGATGCACGTGCGGCTACTGCGCACACAATTCACAAACACAGAAAATATTTTTTTTTTTGGTTTGGAGTGAACTTTGGGGGTTACACTACCCTTTAACGGTCAAGCCAGCCGGCCCTTTACTTATGACACAGGCGCACGCTTGGCACTACTTTGTTGATGCACGTGCGGCTACTGCACACACAATTCACAAACACAGAAAATATTTTTTTTTTGGTTTGGAGTGTACTTTGGGAGTTACAGCACCCTTTAACAGTCAAGCCAGCCGGCCCTTTACTTATGACACAGGCGCACGCTTGGCACTACTTTGTTGATGCACGTGCGGCTACTGCGCACACAATTCACAAACACAGAAAATATTTTTTTTATGGTTTGGAGTGTACTTTGGGCATTACAGCACCCTTTAACGGTCAAGCCAGCCGGCCCTTTACTTATGACACCGGCGCACGCTTGGCACTACTTTGTTGATGCACGTGCGGCTACTGCGCACACAATTCACAAACACAGAAAATATTTTTTTCTTGGTTTGGAGTATACTTTGGGGGTTACAGCACCCTTTAATGGTCAAGCCAGCCGGCCCTTTACGTATGACACAGGCGCACGCTTGGCACTACTTTGCTGATGCACGTGCGGCTACTGCGCACACAATTCACAAACACAGAAAATATTTTTTTTTTTGGTTTGGAGTGTACTTTTGGGGATACAGCACCCTTTAACAGTCAAGCCAGCCGGCCCTTTACTTATGACACAGGCGCACGCTTGGCACTACTTTGTTGATGCACGTGCGGCTACTGCGCACACAATTCACAAACACAGAAAATATATATTTTTTTGGTTTGGAGTGTACTTTTGGGGTTACAGCACCCTTTAACGGTCAAGCCAGCCGGCCCTTTACTTATGACACAGGCGCACGCTTGGCACTACTTTGTTGATGCACGTGCGGCTACTGCGCACACAATTCACAAACACAGAAAATATTTTTTTTATGGTTTGGAGTGTACTTTGGGCGTTACAGCACCCTTTAACGGTGAAGCCAGCCGGCCCTTTACTTGTGACACCGGCGCACGCTTGGCACTACTTTGTTGATGCACGTGCGGCTACTGCGCACACAATTCACAAACACAGAAAATATTTTTTTTTTTGGTTTGCACTGGAGTGTACTTTGGGAGTTACAGCACCCTTTAACGTTCAAGCCAGCCGGCCCTTTACTTATGACACAGGCGCACGCTTGGCACTACTTTGTTGATGCACGTGCGGCTACTGCGCACACAATTCACAAACACAGAAAATATTTTTTTCTTGGTTTGGAGTATACTTTGGGGGTTACAGCACCCTTTAACGGTCAAGCCAGCCGGCCCTTTACTTATGACACAGGCGCACGCTTGGAACTACTTTGTTGATGCACGTGCGGCTACTGCGCACACAATTCACAAACACAGAAAATATATATTTTTTTGGTTTGGAGTGTACTTTTGGGATTACAGCACCCTTTAACGGTCAAGCCAGCCGGCCCTTTACTTATGACACAGGCGCACGCTTGGCACTACTGTGTTGATGCACGTGCGGCTACTGCGCACACAATTCACAAACACAGAAAATAATTATTTTTTTGGTTTGGAGTGTACTTTGGGGGTTACAGCACCCTTTAATGGTCAAGCCAGCCAGCCCTTTACTTATGACACAGGCGCACGCTTGGCACTACTTTGTTGATGCACGTGCGGCTACTGCGCACACAATTCACAAACACAGAAAATATTTTTTTTTTTGGTTTGGAGTGTACTTTGGGGGTTACAGCACCCTTTAACGGTCAAGCCAGCCGGCCCTTTACTTATGACACAGGCGCACGCTTGGCACTACTTTGTTGATGCACGTGCGGCTACTGCGCACACAATTCACAAACACAGAAATTATTATTTTTTTGGTTTGGAGTGTACTTTGGGGGTTACAACACCCTTTATTGGTCAAGCCAGCCGGCCCTTTACTTATGACACAGGCGCACGCTTGGCACTACTTTGTTGATGCACGTGCGGCTACTGCGCACACATTTCACAAACACAGAAAATTTTTTTTTTTTTGGTTTGGAGTGTACTTTGGAGGTTACAGCACCCTTTAACGGTCAAGCCTGCCGGCCCTTTACTTATGACACAGGCGCACGCTTGGCACTACTTTGTTGATGCACGTGCGGCTACTGCGCACACAATTCACAAACACAGAAAATATATATTTTTTTGGTTTGGAGTGTACTTTGGGGGTTACAGCACCCTTTAATGGTTAAGCCAGCCGGCCCTTTACTTATGACACAGGCGCACGCTTGGCACTACTTTGTTGATGCCCGTGCGGCTACTGCGCACACAATTCACAAACACAGAAAAAATATAATTATTTTAGCACTTGGGCGGAGCACCCCTGATGGACAGAGCACCCCCTGGACAACACTACAGCACCCCTTTAGGACTGGGACACTGCACAGGACTTTGGAGTGGACACAGCCCCTATGGAGAACTGACTGCACAACACAGTCCAGCCAGCCCCTATGGACTTTGAAGTAGTGGACACAGCCCCTATTAACAGCAGCACAGCACAACACAGCCAGCCCCTATGGACTTTGAAGTAGTGGACACAGCCCCTATGGACAACAGCAGCACAGCGCAGCACAGCACAGCACAACACTACTCTGCACTACACTACACTACACAGCCCAGCCAGCCCTAACTCCCACCCTCCCTCTTCACTGTCCACTGCCGAGTGAGAAAATGGCGCCGACGCGGGTACCTTATATAGGATCCAAAACCCGCGAGACCCGGAAGGCGGGATGATGACGTTTTGCCTCGATTTCAGATCCGAGTCAGGCGGGAAAAGTCGAGCCTGACTCGGATCGGCCTCGGATCGGGGGGGCTCGGGGGGGTTCGGATTTCAGAAATCCGAACCCGCTCACCCATAGTAATAACAGTTTATTGCTCTTATTAAAATCTGACATGAGTAATATGAAGTTAAGAAATAAAAGTGTATTTCAGATACATTGGGCTCCATTTTTCTAACGAAACATAACCACTTTAGCACTCACTAAAGGGGTTATGCCACCTTTCTGCATTTAATAATCAGAGGTAATCTAAGATTACCGCTGTTTTCACAGCATCGCTCTCGCCATCTCTTAGATGGCGAAACCGATGCAGTCCCCATTGCCGGCAATGGAGACCCGGCAGCAAAGCCTTCCAGGCACTGCCAGGTCCGCGTGTCATGCGCATGCGCAGAAGGACTATCGCGAATGTGCATAACACTGCAGCCCCATTGCTGGCGTTAGGCTGCCAGTAGCCCAGTGGAGGACCTCGCCGAGGACTTTGCTGGATTTCGCGGGACCTCGCCGGAGGGGTAAGTGTTAATAAATACTAGTGGCATTTTCGTTTGTATCACAGTGATACTAAACGAAAATTGCCGCTGGTATTTTCGTTCCATTATAAATGGGGCCCATTGCTGGTAACAGTGCAGTCTCTTCATTAGATAAAGACAGTAAGAGTCTAATAAAAAGTGGAAAACTGTGTGCTCTTTTGTGATGTGAAAATGCCAATAGAGACGCCCGTTTGTGGGTGTGAAAAATGTACAGCATTTTCTGGGCGGTGATGATGGGCAGATCAGTGGGGCTGCTTGCCGGCCGAGGACAGATTAGGCACAATTAAGCCACCAAGGAGCATGTTTACTAAACTGCAGGAGTTGTTACCCATAGTAACCAATCAGATTCGAGCTATTATCTTCTAGATGGTGCTAGAGAAATAAGTAGCATCTGATAGGTTCCTATGGGCAACAACTCCACTTCTATAAACCCGCAATTCCATAAAATATACCCCCAAAAGGCAAAAAATTAGATTCTGTTGTGCAGGATGAATTTTTTATTATAAATTGAGATAAAGAGGCAGAGGGGATGATACACCTACAGGTTTTATTTCTTGCATTGATTTACAAACAGCGGAGCTAATGTGGAGTTGATCACAAAATTGTTGTCATTTCTGAAAATAATAATGAATTCCAATGTTGTGTATTTACTGTATGCTCATTTGCTTGAAAAATACACACATTAACTATTAGGCACTAATACCCTGGATGCATTTGTAATTATGTGAACGCAACATTACCGTACTCAGCCTATGTTAGGACACCCTTTCTATTGGCGTAAATGTCAGAATCATGCAAGTCTGACTATGCTCATATGTGTCCTTTCCTGGGCATACGCACAACAATTTCATGCCAGATACGATACACAAACTGATTTGTATGAGACCAAACGCTTGACAAAATTGTCATAAACTGTACTCTAACCAATTTACTTATCTGTAATTAAAACATACTGTATACTAAAAAGTGTTATAGAAAGACAAAGGGCCGGATTCGCCAGTTTTAGTGCAATATTTTTGCGTCTTTTGGCAATGCGCGCTCCTGTTTTTCACCCTCTCCTTTTACAAAAGACGTGAAAACGCATACATGCCATAACTGCACATGGCGAAACGGGGGAAAAGTACAACACATTTTGGGGAAATTGGAAATCATTAAAGAAGTGTATTAATAGCCCTAATAAAAGTATTTTGGGTTCTTAAATTGTGTCAAATGGCTGTTATATGCATGTTGAAAAATAATAAAAAGCAATATTTTTGGAAAAAAAGAATTGCTGTAGTTAAATTGAGGGGTACCTTAAAATGGGTGCTAGTATATTTTTGTGTCTATAAAGTGCAGTTTTAAAAATTTTTAAAAATACACCTGCTGCAGTCACCTGCAATCCTAAAAACACCTGTCCCATCCATACAGCACCCCAAATACCTGACCCAGTACTTAAACCCATTTCCAACACTTTTTACATTTTCACCCCAAAAATGACATGTCATTACAGTATTATGGGAAATTAAGCTATTTAAAAATTTATTTTTGCCCAAGTAGTTATTAGTTATAAGTCCAAAGGGTTCTGAACCAAGGGCCTGAATCAGAGCCGGATGCTCTGACCAGAGCGCTCGCTCTGAATCAGGGCCCTCCTACCTAAAATTGGAGCTCCCTCCGTCGTGCGCATGCGCACTAGGGCACCATCGACCCACTTGCGAGCGCTCAGCACTCACGAGCGGGTCTGAATCAGGCCCTAAGTCCCCACATTTGTAGCCAAAAATAAGGATTTTGCACATTTTTGCCCAAGTAGTTATTAGTTGTTAGCCCAAAGGGTTCTGAACCAAGTCCCCACATTTTTAGCCAAAAATAAGGATTTTGCTAATTTTTTCACCTGCTCTGAGATGGGGAAAACTTTTTGCAGGATTTTGTCTATGGAGTTTTTGTAGGTGCGATAACTCCGGGACAGGGATTGCACAACACATTTAGATGCGAAAACATGGCACAAGTTCGCAGGTGGCTATGAAACATAGATTGCACATTAATAATAAAATGTATCCTAACATATTTGCAAATGTAAATATTATCACAATAAAGTATGACTGTTCTTATGATATTTCACATTGTATTTACATTTTCTATAAACCTGTGTATGGTATTATTATATTAATTTAAAAAAAAATGTTCACAAATACAAATGTGTCCTCATAAACCATACGGCACAAGACACCTGGCACAACTGAACCGCTCCAAGAGATGTAGCGCACCATATATTTCTTTACATTTTATTTGCACCGCAGAAGCAAGGAAACACCACTCAAAGTGCACTAGGGACACTGGGCCTCTGTGGTCTCTGCCATACTTCATATACTGACTCATTCACACACAGATGTACAAATGTCGGTACATGAAGCTGATCAGTGCAATCTAGCAATGTTGTTTTTTTGTGTGAATAAGAATCGATGCACATTTTGAGCTAAAAACAAGCTCAGTGCGGCAGAGTCGCCCGTTACCTGGCATGCTGTGGGGGGCACTTTGGTGCGACTAAAGCCACAGTGTATGAGGAGGACACATCTATGTCTCCAGTTCCGGTAACCATTTTTTTTTAAATTTAGATAGATTTAGTAGCCCTTTAAGAATTTTCATAGTAACTGAAAAAAAAATAATATTGAATATTCTTAAATAAAAGCTAGCCAATCACACACAACCAATAAGCTAAAGTTTGACACCTATTTATTATTATTGATTGCTAGTCATAACGGAAAAGTTGAGTTTTCATGTTACACTGTGACAATGATTTGCTCTCTAATTATTTTCTTATGAGTGACAATATAACATTGTACTTTACGTACATATTACAGTTAGAATTTTAGAGCCTGTTATGTGGATAAGACAGAAACAAAAATATTTTTGTTGCCATATTTACAAAATCTGCTGTACTACACAGATATCAATAGATGGCAGTATTGTAATATCTTTCTTTGCTTGTGAAAGTGTCAAGTTTATTATGTAAGGCACAGACTCAATGTTCAACTCTTTTACATTTTATTAGTTTCCCTTCTAAGCTTTTTATAAACATATATTGAATGATGTGATAAGGAACTACTGTAGGCGCTTCACAGAAAGGGTTCAACTTTTGCCAACACCCGAGGGTCTACTCCCAAAACCCCCAATTTTGTAGCTCATGTGAAAAATTGATTATTGATGTCAGATGGCGCTCCCTTTTTGGGTTTGAGGTTATATGTCGGTATTTGGTTAAAATGTCATTAGTATACAATGAGAAGGGGTATAATAAATAAATAAATAAATAACCATACATCCCTTATGGAGGTGTCTATTTTTTTCTCTCTCTGTTTTCTTATTTCCATCTCAATTTTGCCCCAAAATGGTAAGTATAACATGGGAATGGAGACAGAAAAACACAATGTGTAGTGGGTTTTTTCATACAGTAGATCACAAAACAAATCGTTGTTATAATAGTGAATAAGGTTGGTCTCAAAATGGTGTATCTGGTTTCTTACACACCCCACTTACAATTAGGGGTGTGCACCGGCCACTTTTCGTGTTTTGTGTTTTGGTTTTGGATCTGGATCTTTCTTCGTGTTTTGGATCTGGATTGGTTTTGCCAAAACCACCCTTCCGTGTTTTGGGTTCTGGGTTTTGTGTTTTGGATCTGTATTTTTTTTTTAAAAAGCATAAAAACAGCTAAAATCACAGAATTTGTTGGTTTCTCTGCTCCTATGCTATTATTAACCTCAATAACCTTAATTTCCACTCATTTCCAGTCTATTCTGAACACCTCACACCTCACAATAGTGTTTTCATGTCCAAAAGGTTGCACCGAGGTAGCTGGATGACTATGCTAAGCGACACGAGTGGGCGGCACAAACACGTGACCCATCTAGGAGTGACACTGCAGTGGCAGACAGGATGGCAGTTAGAAAAACTAGGCCCCAAACTGTACATAATGCAAAGAAAAAAAAGAAGTGCAAGATGGAATTGTCCTTGGGCCCTCCCACCCACCCTTATGTTGTATAAACAGGACATGCACACTTTAACAAATCAATCATTTCAGCGCCAGGGTCTGCCACACAACTGTGGCTGAAATGATTGGTTCGTTTGGGCCCCCACAAAACAAGCTGGCAATTAATGTGTCCCTGCACAAACTGGCTCTACGGAGGCAAGATGTCATCCTCATCCTCCTCATCCACCGATTCCTCACCCTCTTCAGTGTGTACATCCTCATCCTCACAAAGTATTAACTCGTCCCCACTTGAATCCACCACCACAGGTCCCTCTGTACCTTCTGGAGGCTGGTCTCCCTGGAAGAGCTGATAATTCATTTTGATGAACATCATCTTCTCCACATTCTGTGGAAGCAACCTCCTACGCCTTTCGCTGACAAGGTTCCCGGCTGCACTAAACACTCTTTCGGAGTACACACTGGAGGGGGGGCAACTCAGGTAAAATAGAGCCAGCTTGTACAGGGGCCTCCAAATTGCCTCTTTTTCCTGCCAGTACAGGTATGGACTGTCTGACATGCCTACTTGGATGCTGTCACCGATGTAATCCTCCACCATTCTGTCAATGGTGACAGTATCATATGCAGTGACAGTAGACATGTCAGAAATTGTTGCCAGGCCCTTCAGTCCGGACCAGATGTCCAAACTTGGTCCTGCCTGCCCTGCATCACCGCCAGCGGGTTGCTTAGGATACCTAAGTTTTTTCCTGGCAGCCCCAGTTGCGGGAGAAAATGAAGAAGGAGCCGTTGACGTGTCACGTTCCGCTTCAGCTGACAGTGTGTTCACCAGCAGGTCTTTGCACCTCTGCAGGCTTGTGTCGGCCGGAAAGAGAGACACCACATAGGCTTTAAACCTAGGATCAAGCACGGTGGCCAAAATGTAGTGGTCTGATTTCAACAGATTGACCACCCTGGAATCCTGGCAAAGCGAATGAAGGGCTTCATCCACAAGTCCCACATGCCGAGCGGAATCGCTCCGTCTTAGCTCCTCCTTCACTTTCTCCAGCTGCTTCTGCAAAAGCCTGATGAGGGGAATGACCTGACTCAAGCTGGCTGTGTCTGAACTGACTTCACGTGTGGCAAGTTCGAAGGGCTGGAGAACCTTGCACAACACGGAAATAATTCTCCACTGCGCTTGAGTCAGGTGCATACCCCCTCCTTTGCCTATGTCATAGGTGGATGTATAGGCTTGTATGGCCTTTTGCTGCTCCTCCATCCTCTGAAGCATATAGAGGGTTGAGTTCCACCGCGTCACAACCTCTTGCTTCAGGTGATGGCGGGGCAGGTTCAAGAGTGTTTGCTGGCGCTCCAGTCTTCGGCACGCAGTCGCTGAATGGCGAAAGTGGCCAGAAATTTTTCGGGCCACCCAAAGCGTCTCCTGCATGCCCCTGTCGCTTTTCAGAAAATTCTGCACCACCAAGTTTATTGTGTGAGCAAAACATGGGACGTGCTGGAATTTGCCCTGATGTAATGCCCGCACAATATTGGTGGCATTGTCAGATATCACAAATCCCCAGGAGAGTCTAAGTGGGGTAAGCCACTGGGCGATGATTTCCCTCAGTTTCTCTAAGAGGTTGTCGGCGGTGTGCCTACTGAAACCGGTGATACACAGCGTAGCCTGCCTTGTAACGAGCTGGCGTTTCTGAGATGCTGCTACTGGTGACGCTGCTGCTGTTGCTGCGTAAGGTGATACATCTACCCAGTGGGCTGTCACAGTCATATAGTCCTTAGTCTGCCCTGTTCCACTTGTCCACATGTCCGTGTTTAAGTGGACATTGTGTACAACGGCATTTTTCAGGACACTGAGGACACTTTTTCTGACGTTTCTGTACAGTCTCGGTATCGCCTGCCTAGTGAAGTGGAATCTAGACGGGATTTGGAACCGGGGACACACTACCTCCATCAATTGTCTAAATCCCACTGCACTAATGGCAGATACCGGACGCACGTCTAACACCAACATAGCAGTCAAGGCCTCAGTTATACGTTTTGCTTCAGGATGACTGCTGTCGTACTTCATCCTCCTCGCTAAGGACTGTTGGAGGGTCAATTGTTTAGTAAAAGTAGTGGTGTTCCTACTTCCTCTCTGGGATGATGAACGACTCCCAGCAGCAGCAACAGCAGCAGCGGCAGCAGTAGGCGTAGCAATGCAGGATCCTCCAGAGGAATCCCGGATAGGAGAGTCAGTCATGCCAGTGACATGGCCTGCATGACTACTTCCAATCCTGACTAAGGAGGAAATTGATGAGGAGGGAGTTGACGGTGTGGTTTGCAGGCGCTTGGATACAACAGGACAACGGGATTTAGGTGTCCCTGGACTGCTTACGGTCTTAGCCAAAGTTTCTGAACTTGACAGTAACTTTTTATGAACGCGCTGCAGGTGCCGTATAAGGGAGGATGTTCCTAGGTGGTTGACGTCCCTACCCCTACTTATTTCACCTTTACATATGGTACATATGGCAAGACAGTTGTTGTCCGGATTTGGATAGAAATATTGCCAGACCAAAGAGGTGGAATGTTTGGTCTTCTGCCCAGGCATGACCGTGATGGGCTTTTTCATCCCACGGACAACAACTGTCTCCCCCGGAGCCTGATTTAAACAAACCACATCACCATCAGAATCCTCCTTGCCAACTTCCTCCTCAGCGCCAGCTACACCAGTATCCTCATCCTGTTGTACTTCAACAGTGACATCTTCAATTTGCATATCAGCAAGTGGACTGTGGGTGCTCCTTTCAGCACTTGCAGGGGGCGTGCAAATGGTGGAAAGAGCCACCTCTTCCCGTCCAGTGCTGGGAAGGTCAGGCATCGCAACCCCCACCACACTTGGACTCTCCTTGGGGATTTGTGATATCTTCTTAGAAAGCACAGTTCTTCGCTGTGCTTTTGCCAGCTTAACTCTTTTGATTTTTTTAGTGGGAGGAGGGCTTCCATCGTCATGTGAAGCTGAACCACTAGTCATGAACATACTAGGGATCGACCTTAGCCGTTCCTTGCCACTCCGTGTCGTAAATGGCATATTGGCAAGTTTACGTTTCTCTTCAGCTGATTTAAATGTCTTTTTCAAGGTCATTTTCCTGAACTTTGCCATTTGGGATTGTATGTGCCCTCTACTATGACATTGGGCATCGGCCTTGGCAGACGACGTTGATGGCATGTTATCGTCTATGTCATGACTAGTGGCAGCAGCTTCAGCACTAGGAGGAAGTGGTTCTTGATCTTTCTCTATTTTATTTTTATCGGAGAAAGTTTGGTCCTCCATTTATGTTATATCGATTTGATATATACGTGCGGCTAAACACAGAAAATAATTTTTTTTTTGCTTTGGACTGGAGTGTACTTTGTGGGTTACAGCACCCTTTAACGGTCAAGCCAGCCAGCCCTTTACTTATGACACAGGCGCACTCTTGGCACTACTTTGTTGATGCACGTGCGGCTACTGCGCACACAATTCACAAACACAGAAAATAATTTTTTTTTGGTTTGGACTGGAGTGTACTTTCGGGGGTTACAGCACCCTTAACGGTCAAGCCAGCCGGCCCTTTACTTATGACACAGGCGCAAGCTTGGCACTACTTTGTTGATGCACGTGCGGCTACTGCGCACACAATTCACAAACACAGAAAATAATTTTTTTTTGGTTTGGACTGGAGTGTACTTTCGGGGGTTACAGCACCCTTAACGGTCAAGCCAGCCGGCCCTTTACTTATGACACAGGCGCACGCTTGGCACTACTTTGTTGATGCACGTGCGGCTACTGCGCACACAATTCACAAACACAGAAAATAATTTTTTTTTGGTTTGGACTGGAGTGTACTTTCGGGGGTTACAGCACCCTTTAACGGTCAAGCCAGCCGGCCCTTTACTTATGACACAGGCGCACGCTTGGCACTACTTTGTTGATGCACGTGCGGCTACTGCGCACACAATTCACAAACACAGAAAATAATTTTTTTTTGGTTTGGACTGGAGTGTACTTTCGGGGGTTACAGCACCCTTTAACGGTCAAGCCAGCCGGCCCTTTACTTATGACACAGGCGCACGCTTGGCACTACTTTGTTGATGCACGTGCGGCTACTGCGCACACAATTCACAAACACAGAAAATAATATTTTTTTGGGTTTGGACTGGAGTGTACTTTGGGGGTTACAGCACCCTTTAACGGTCAAGCCAGCCGGCCCTTTACTTATGACACAGGCGCACGCTTGGCACTACTTTGTTGATGCACGTGCGGCTACTGCGCACACAATTCACAAACACAGAAAATTATTTTTTTTTGGTTTGGACTGGAGTGTACTTTCGGGGGTTACAGCACCCTTTAACGGTCAAGCCAGCTGGCCCTTTACTTATGACACAGGCGCACGCTTGGCACTACTTTGTTGATGCACGTGCGGCTACTGCGCACACAATTCACAAACACAGAAAATAAATTTTTTTTGGTTTGGACTGGAGTGTACTTTCGGGGGTTACAGCACCCTTTAACGGTCAAGCCAGCCGGCCCTTTACTTATGACACAGGCGCACGCTTGGCACTACTTTGTTGATGCACGTGCGGCTACTGCGCACACAATTCACAAACACAGAAAATAATTTTTTTTTGGTTTGGACTGGAGTGTACTTTCGGGGGTTACAGCACCCTTTAACGGTCAAGCCAGCCGGCCCTTTACTTATGACACAGGCGCACGCTTGGCACTACTTTGTTGATGCACGTGCGGCTACTGCGCACACAATTCACAAACACAGAAAATAATTTTTTTTTGGTTTGGACTGGAGTGTACTTTCGGGGGTTACAGCACCCTTTAACGGTCAAGCCAGCCGGCCCTTTACTTATGACACAGGCGCACGCTTGGCACTACTTTGTTGATGCACGTGCGGCTACTGCGCACACAATTCACAAACACAGAAAATAATTTTTTTTTGGTTTGGACTGGAGTGTACTTTCGGGGGTTACAGCACCCTTAACGGTCAAGCCAGCCGGCCCTTTACTTATGACACAGGCGCACGCTTGGCACTACTTTGTTGATGCACGTGCGGCTACTGCGCACACAATTCACAAACACAGAAAATAATTTTTTTTTTGGTTTGGACTGGAGTGTACTTTGGGGGTTACAGCACCCTTTAACGGTCAAGCCAGCTGGCCCTTTACTTATGACACAGGCGCACGCTTGGCACTACTTTGTTGATGCACGTGCGGCTACTGCGCACACAATTCACAAACACAGAAAATAATTTTTTTTTTGGTTTGGACTGGAGTGTACTTTCGGGGGTTACAGCACCCTTAACGGTCAAGCCAGCCGGCCCTTTACTTATGACACAGGTGCACGCTTGGCACTACTTTGTTGATGCACGTGCGGCTACTGCGCACACAATTCACAAACACAGAAAATAATTTTTTTTTTGGTTTGGACTGGAGTGTACTTTCGGGGGTTACAGCACCCTTAACGGTCAAGCCAGCCGGCCCTTTACTTATGACACAGGCGCACGCTTGGCACTACTTTGTTGATGCACGTGCGGCTACTGCGCACACAATTCACAAACACAGAAAATAATTTTTTTTTTGGTTTGGACTGGAGTGTACTTTCGGGGGTTACAGCACCCTTAACGGTCAAGCCAGCCGGCCCTTTACTTATGACACAGGCGCACGCTTGGCACTACTTTGTTGATGCACGTGCGGCTACTGCGCACACAATTCACAAACACAGAAAATAATTTTTTTTTGGTTTGGACTGGAGTGTACTTTCGGGGGTTACAGCACCCTTTAACGGTCAAGCCAGCCGGCCCTTTACTTATGACACAGGCGCACGCTTGGCACTACTTTGTTGATGCACGTGCGGCTACTGCGCACACAATTCACAAACACAGAAAATAATTTTTTTTTTGGTTTGGACTGGAGTGTACTTTGGGGGTTACAGCACCCTTTAATGGTCAAGCCAGCCGGCCCTTTACTTATGACACAGGCGCACGCTTGGCACTACTTTGTTGATGCACGTGCGGCTACTGCGCACACAATTCACAAACACAGAAAATAATTTTTTTTTTGGTTTGGACTGGAGTGTACTTTCGGGGGTTACAGCACCCTTAACGGTCAAGCCAGCCGGCCCTTTACTTATGACACAGGTGCACGCTTGGCACTACTTTGTTGATGCACGTGCGGCTACTGCGCACACAATTCACAAACACAGAAAATAATTTTTTTTTTGGTTTGGACTGGAGTGTACTTTCGGGGGTTACAGCACCCTTAACGGTCAAGCCAGCCGGCCCTTTACTTATGACACAGGCGCACGCTTGGCACTACTTTGTTGATGCATGTGCGGCTACTGCGCACACAATTCACAAACACAGAAAATAATTTTTTTTTTGGTTTGGACTGGAGTGTACTTTCGGGGGTTACAGCACCCTTAACGGTCAAGCCAGCCGGCCCTTTACTTATGACACAGGCGCACGCTTGGCACTACTTTGTTGATGCACGTGCGGCTACTGCGCACACAATTCACAAACACAGAAAATAATTTTTTTTTGGTTTGGACTGGAGTGTACTTTCGGGGGTTACAGCACCCTTTAACGGTCAAGCCAGCCGGCCCTTTACTTATGACACAGGCGCACGCTTGGCACTACTTTGTTGATGCACGTGCGGCTACTGCGCACACAATTCACAAACACAGAAAATATATTATTTTTTTAGCACTTGGGGGGAGCACCCCTGATGAACAGAGCACCCCCTGGACAACACTACAGCACTCCTTTAGGACTGGGACACTGCACAGGACTTTGGAGTGGACACAGCCCCTATGGAGAACTGACTGCACAACACAGTCCAGCCAGCCCCTATGGACTTTGAAGTAGTGGACACAGCCCCTATTAACAACAGCAGCACAGCACAACACAGCCAGCCCCTATGGACTTTGAAGTAGTGGACAACAGCAGCACTACACTACACTACACTACACAGCCCTAACTCCCACCCTCCCTCTTCACTGTCCACAGCCGAGTGAGAAAATGGCGCCGACGCGGGTACCTTATATAGGATCCAAAACCCGCGAGACTCGGAAGGCGGGATGATGACGTTTTGCCTCGATTTCAGATCCGAGTCAGGCGGGAAAAGTCGAGCCTGACTCGGATCGGACTCGGATCGGGGGGGCTCGGGGGGGTTCGGATTTCAGAAATCCGAACCCGCTCACCCCTACTTACAATACATAAATGAGGAATACTCCTACCTGTATAATGGTTTCTTTATATTCGTGGCATATGGATATCTTATTTCTGTTTAAAGTAATAGCGTACCACAGCTCACTGGTGAACGGTGACTGTAAAATATATAAAGGTATCTTTAATGAATATAGTGGGCGTACCTGTACTCATGATAACATAGGACATGTGACACATATAATGGTATCTTTATCTCGCGCAGATGGAATTTGTCTCCATGGTAAAAAAAAGTCTATGGGATGGTAGTGTAAAATATATATTACTTTATTATTACAAAAATACAAATACAAATATAAAATACAAAAAACAGGGTTTAGGCTGCTTCGCTGACCTCTCTCACCACACTCCCAAACCGGATTAGAGCGTGGAAGGGGGAAGTCGGCGGAACGTACCTTTCTCCTGTGGGTGAATAGTTGATGAATGGAATGCTGCTCAAACCAACAAACCAACATGTTTCGAGTCTCCTTGTCTCTTCCAGGGCTCCAGGTCTCTTCAAATCCAGGGATTTAAATAGCTGAGCATGGACTATAAGAAGAGGCTCTTCCCCCATCCACCCCACTCTTATCCCATCTGCGCAGCTCTATCTTCTGCTCACTTTGAAAAGGGGGTGTAGAACCATAAAGTGATTGGAGATAAAGTCCCAGCCTATCAGCTCCCAACTGCCATGTCACAGGCTGTGTTTGAGAAATCGCAGTTAGGAGCTGATTGGCTGGTACTTTAGCTCCGTTCACTTTATCTCCATCCAAAGCTTAGTAGCTTTATCACTGTATTAATAAATGCATTGTTGTTTTTCTATGACAATTTGGTTATTAGCCAGATTTTAGCTTTCAAATATAAAATGTGGCTCTTCAAGATGTCTCATTTTTCTCAAGTACAGTAGTTCCCACCCCAATTAAGGTTGGAGGCACTGGACTAGTGGGAATCAGCCTAGGCTGTCCAGTGCTGGTATTAGTTATGGATTGGATAGTACTCTTATTTATTGCTTTATTTATGTACTAGTAGAACTTCTCCCATTCATTTCAATGTGGTTTCTACATGCTGGAAAACACAATTGAAATGTATGCACTATGGAATGAATGGGAAAAGCTCTGTGCCATTTTCCCATGCAAATGTGTTTAGTACATATGAACAATATATTGGACACATAACCATTCTTATGGTATGTAGTCACCATGTCAATATTCATAATGTCAACATGGTTATAATGACGACATCCTAAACGTTGACACCAGGAAAATGTCGGCTTGGGCAGAATGTCAACATATGAAATGTTGACATTGTCAAAATGTCGACATTAGCATTAGGGTTAGATTTAGTGGTAAGGTTAGTCTTATCTTAAACACACATTGTTAACATTCTGACCATGTTGACATTTAATCAGTGTCGACATGCTGAATGCCAACCTAATATACCAAAAACATTCATATGTGTTTTCACAATTGGCATACTCTTGCATTATTGTCACAATAGCAAAGGTAGTTATTATCTTGCCAAGAGACAAATTAAAACATGTTTTTGATGTTCTAGTCCAGAGGTAGGCAATATTTTTCTCTTTGTGTGCCAAACGTTCAACATTACAAGCCAAAGAATTTCTGGAGTGTCACTACCATTACAACATATACAGACAGGGCCAGACTGAGGCTAAAAATAGGTCCTGGCATTTAAAGCACACAGGCCAGCCTCGCATCTGCATCTGGTTCATGGCATAGACCCCTCCCCTTACTATTCCTGACTCCTCCCTCTTCTTGGTCTATTCCCTTACAAATATAATTAATATTAGAACAACATACAAGTGTACATTATTCTCTGTATTAAAATACACACACTACGCTTATCCTGCAGGGGATTCATACATGTGTCATAGCCAAATATTTGGTAGGTTCTGTTAGCTAAAGCTGACACTACATTGGTGTAGGTCACACACAAAGAAAAGGGAAGGCATTTTCCCATTTGACCAAGCCCTAGCTTAGCAGTTGAAGAGGATTAGTGTTCACTGTAGGAATTTTTTAGTGCAGGGGTGCTGAACACTGAGGGCGACACATCTGTGCATACCAAGGCAGAGATGCAACTAGACATTTTGGTGCCCTATGTACATGAAGAGTATTGGTGCCCCATTCACAACCGAAGCATGGAGAGCGAGTTCCGAAGTTGCATGCTAAAAAAAACAGGTGTGAACACACAATAGTACCCCCAATTCAAGTTATGCCACACAGTAGTGCCCCTTTATCACATTACACTGCATAGCAGTGTCCCTTAGTCATGTTACATCACGCAGTAGTGTCCATTCATGTTATGCTACACAGAACCCATTCACACTACGTAACACAGCACCCCACAGTAGTACTCTTTATACACATTATGTCACACAGTAGTAGTGCCACTTATAGCACATTATGTCTTGCAGTAGTAGTGCCCCTTATAACATTAAGCCACACAGTAATGCCTCTTACACATTATAACTCACACAGTAATGCCCCTTATAATATTATGCCACACATTAATGCCCCTTACACATTACCCTCCCCCTTCACCTACTCACCTTGTCCCTATGTGTGTCTCCAGCAGCCTCTTGTCGGCATCACAGTGCCCAGCTGCTCTGCACACAGCTTCTCCAGAAAAGCCAGAGCATGCCAGCTAGTGTCACGAGGGCGGCTTGGGTTGCAGCATTTGAATTAGTTGCTGCAAGCCCAGCCCCCCGCAGCAGACCTTGAGAACGATTACAATGTGGATGGCAATGGCTGTCACAGTCATTCTCAAATGCTGCTGGGCATGCGGCAGCAAATCCAAAACTGCTGCCACCCGGGCCCCCCCTCCGCGACATTGGCCGGGCCAGATGGGCAGTCCGGCCCTGTATTCAATTATTTACAAGAGTAATAGATGGGTATCAAAAATATTAGTGGCTTCCACATCCTTCTCTTCTAAAGTTAGCTTTCTCAGTTTAGGTTTATAATTTGTATTGTGGAAAGAGAGAAATGCTTTAGTATTTTGTACTGTGAGCAGCTTTCCTGGGTGTGGTTTGGAGAGGGTCTTGCATGTCAAAAAGGTCTTGTCTGTAATGAAAGGAGGTGGAATAGGATCCAAATTTAAGTCCTATGAGAGCTGTGACAAGGGACAGTTCCCATTAGCAAATCAGCATTACAGTTACAATATTTAAGCTTTGTGCTATTTACCTTTATGTCTTGTCTTACTAGGTTCAAATTCAAGTGTAGCATCACAATAGATGTATTTTCTCTGTTTCATTTTAGTAATCCGTACAGGTAAATCAGTAAGTCATGCACACATTGCTCACACCTGCTACTGTATGTCATTTCATCAAGGATCAACACAAATATTCGCACCTCTGTGTATTTACTGAACCGTATAAATTTCAGCAGTTATAATAGTATGTAAGCTGTTCACATGAGGAAAGCTTATGATTTTCACAAAGAATAGCACCTTAGTCCTTTGTCAAACAAGTGCAAAATTATTTGTCTCCGCACATATAAAAATGTAATAGGTACATAACAACTGTACTTTAATATTGGAATTGTGGCTTCAATAAGGTAACAAGTCACTGCGTCTAATAATAATAATGGGGCTCTGCACCGACACTACCTGCTCATACATGACTTATTCAACATGTCACCCATTAATTATTAACTCTGGGGATTCATGGCACCTGTTATTCACCTACAAATTCTCGTGACCCATTTGTCATTTTTGTTCCGCATTTACAGAACATAATTCTATTTGGGTCTCAGAGATACAGAAGTGTAACATATACTGTTATGAAGGGTATTGAAAACGTAAAAGAATACAGTGGGTAAAAAGATTATGTAAGAATAAGAAGAAAAGAGAAAATACATACCAGAGCTATTGTCAATATGTCATTTGTTCTTATATTTAAGCATAGAACTGTATGAAAGGGATTGTTGTGCCACAAAATCAGGCCTGATTAAGGCTTGTAGGGGTCAAAGGTCAACTAAAGTGTAGGGGTCCCCTCCAAGCAACAAGGAGCCTACCCAACCTTAGTGCTGCTGCATACAGCACAGAGCGGCTCCCAAGTCCCCTCATCAGCAATCAGCGTCACATCTTGTTTAACATGACACTGATGAGCAGTGGCATAACTAGGGTATTTGGAGCGCAGAGAAAGTTAAAAAATGGAGCCCTCCCAGTAGGTGTGTGCCGAAGGGGTGCCACAAGGTGCGTGGTCACTGGAAAATGGGGGCGTGGTAACATGACACCACCATTTTTTGTCACTCTGGGAATGTTCCTGTACATGCCATATTCACATTAATGCCCTAGTAGTAGTGCCCATCTTACAACGCCTACTGTAGTAGTGCCAATTATGCAATGTCCCCAGTGGCAGTGCCCTTTTGCATTGCCTCCTGTAGTAATTCCCCCATGCAGTGTCCCCAGTAGTGCACCCTTTTTAGAGTGCCCCCAGTAATGAACCCTTACACAGTGCCACTTATACAGTGCCCCCAGTAATGCCACATATACAGTACCACTAGTAGTGGTCCCCCTATGCAGTGCCAATGGCAGTAGTGGTCCCCCCTATGCAGTGCCCCACAATAGTGCCCCCAGTTGTAGCACTTATACAGTGCCCCCAGTAATGCCCCTTATACAGTGCCACTAGTAGTGGTTCCCCTATGCAGTGCTCCCAGTAGTGCCCCTTATACAGTGCCCCCAGTAGTGGTCCCCCCTATGCTGTCCCCCTTATACCATGCCACAGTAGTATTGTCCCTTATGCAGTGCCCCCAGTAGTGGCCCCCCTATGCAGTGCTCCCAATAGTGGCCCCAGTAGTGGTCCCCGTATGCAGTGCCCCCAGTAGTGGTCCCCCTATGCAGTGCTCCCTGTAGTGCCCCTTTTACAGTGCCCCCAGTAATGGTCCCCCCTATGCAGTCCTCATTATGCAGTGACCCAGTTCCCCCTATGCAGTGCCCCAAGTAGTAGTGCCCCTTATATTCTGCCCCCAGTAGTAAGCCCCTATAAAATAGTAGTCCTCACCTGTGCAGTGCCCCTTATATAGTGCCCCCAGTAGTAGTCCCCCCTATGTAGTGCCCCCAGTAGTGGTTCCCCCTATGCAGTGCCCCTTATATAGTGCCCCCAGTAGTAGTCCCCCCATGCAGTGCCCCAGTAGTAGTCCCCACCAGCAGTGCCCCCAGTAGTGGTCCCCCCTGATGCAGTGCCCCCAATAGTAGCTCCCCCCCAGCAGTGCCAAAGACACACACATAAAAAAAAACACTTACCTGAATCCCCACTCCTGCAGCCAACCACCTTCTCCTCCACCGTCCTCCCGCACTGGCCGCTCTGCATTATGGGAGAGATGACGTCTCTCCCTTCACCCACTGAGGAAGCCGGAAGATGGAGCTCATGAGTGAGCGCCAGCCTGGCTCTGGCAGTGGGCGCAGCATAGCAGTCAATGTGAGTCTGTCTGACTCTCATTGGCTGCCAAAACAAACACTGGCGCTGGGTAGTACGAGTGTACTAGCCGGTGACGGTGTTTGTTACTGTGTAGTGTGGACTGCACTTCGTGCGGTACGCACTACACTGACCATGACCAATGTCCAGGACATTGGCCGGCGGCACCCCCTGCTCCGCTGGTCCGAAGGCAACTAGGGCACGAGCCCTGCTCGACCCCCCCTAGTTACGCCACTCTGATGAGAGAACCTGGGAGTCCTGCTGTATGCAGCAGGACTGACTGTGCTGTGCATACAGAACACAGTGCCGCGGCGCTAAGCCCCTATCCGAGAACAAGTGCTGCTGGACATTTGTTCTTGGCAGGGTCACACCAACTTTGTGTGGTGGCCTCTGTGTGTGCCCATCATCCCTCCCTTAATCCGGCCCTGCATAAAATAATTTCTCTGTATATTTTTTTTTATTTTCTAACACAAAAAGTATAAATCCACAATTTTACTGGTATAAAAAGTAGTTATCTTTAGAACTAGCTAATAATTTGACAAATATTACCGTGTTGTAGTGCATGACAGAAATTTGTGAATAGCCATGATTTTTATGCAAATTAGTTTTGGTTGTTCAAACTTGTGGATGTAAATTAATTTACAAGCACAACAGATTATGTAATGTTACAAAAACAAGGCTGTAGAGAGTGTGGTCGCGTAATGTAGGGGTGTTATTTTATTGTGGAAAAAATAAAACCCAGTATGTTCAGTGCCACATGGTGCACTGAGGGGCACTGTGTATTCCTCAGTCAGAGGCAGATCCAGTGGGACTAGGGGAGGAGAAATCAGTGCAATCTCTCCCACACATCATGCAGGCGGAGGAAATTGTTGCTGCTCAGCCCACCTCAGCACAGCACACAGCAGTTAAGAAGGGGGGGGGCTGTCGGACCCTTCCAGCAAGCCCAGTCCCAGGTAATTGGTACCCCCATCTCGGCACTCCTGACAAAATAATCTATGCTATATTTACATTGGGTGATAAAAACCGCTCGCAAGTGGGTCGATGGTGTGCACTGCGCATGCGCACGACGGAGGGAGCTCCGTCGTGCGCATGCGCCAGACGCAACGAGCGAAGGACTTTCCTTCGCTCGTTGTGTCTGATCAAAGGGGGCGTGCTGTCGATGTTGATTGACAGCACGCCCCCTTTGGTGGGCGTGCTGGGGGCGTGCCTCCCAGACGGAGGCGTTCCCAAGGGAACGCCTACCGTCAGAAGCCGGCCCCACTGACATCACTAGTGATGTCAGTGGGAGTGATTTTGGCTCTGATAGAGCCAAAATCACTCCAGGGCTTGTGGTCGAAAACCCCGACCACAGGCTTCTGGTCGCACTGGCGATGGTCGCAATGGTCAAGACCATCGCGACCATCATCCTGCACGCTCGTATGAGCTGTGGGTGGTGACCCACAGCTATACGAGCGTCCAGGAGGACGCTCCATTTTTATGGAGGACGGCCCTCATTCAGAGCGAGCGCTCTGCTCAGAGCGTCCGGCTCTGAATGAGGGCCTATGTCATTGAGGCGGCACGTGCTTGTGCACTGGACCTAATGTGCATGGTATGTTCCCAGTCTCCTATGCCCCCAAAACACTATCCACAACAGTTTCTATTTTACACAATTGGTGGGAAACAGTGTGTGCGGTTGTCTGCTACTTTGCGCCATTCTTGCCTACTTTTGAAAAAGCATTTCAGGGAGATTGTGAAAACAACACCTATGAGCGCGTGGTAAAATACTGCTACATCTGAGAGGCGTGTCATAAAAACAAGCCCCAAAGCTGCTAGTACTGTAAGATCTATTTGCTGATGAAAACACTGATACTTTTCAGAAAATCCATGTAGGGATCATTGTGCCTTATTATAACCAATACAGGGAAATGATACTAATGATCCCATTTTAATGTATATATCTCGTTTTTTTATATATACTACAACTTCATAACGGGGCAATCAGGGAGATCGCTAGACTCTTCAGGGAGACAGGGATATTGTTACTATTTCAGGAAGACTTAGTAAGTATGCTTTGCGCCCTGTCTGTACCCGGCGCAGTTTAAAAACATGCGCATATGATTACAATTCTGCCTGCCTTTAAGATGTTCCCCATTAACAAATTAAATCAAAATCAAAATAACAGGTACTTCTTTAAACAGAAACCCATGATCACTGGCAGTTCCCCACCTCCATTACCATCATCAGGGCCGCCATCAGGGGGGGACAGTCGGGACTACTGTCCTGGGCTTGGACACTGAAATGGAGAAAGGGGGCTCACCCCGCTCCTACCACCTGGTCACTGCCGCTAGAGCCAGTGTAAATGAAAGGAGCCCACCGTCCTACGCCCGCTACTGCCAGCACAAATATATGGGGCCTCCAGATAGTCTGCTTACTGCCTCGCCCTCAAAGTGAAAGTAGTCCGCCGTGAGAGAAGTTCCAGTCCTGCTGTCCGTCTCCTCTGCCGATGCACAATAAAGTTTATACGGCGTGCGTGACATCACCACGCGCCACTGAAGGAGAGAAGAGCCACGGTGCCTGAGGAGCAGCAGCCTGGAATAGAAGAAACAAGGTAAGATTCATATTCATATACAAATATAGGTGATGTGCGAATTAAAAAGAGGACCCAATGTGGCAGAACAATCAGAACACCATCATTCAGATTTCTTAATATTTAAAATTTTATATTACACATAAAACATCATACATACATATAACACAAGAACATTATATTCTTAAAAACTTAAAATATATTACTGACACAATTCTATACGAAAAAATAAATGAATAAAATCTATAAGATTACAAATGCCAAGTGACTAAAAATCCATAGTAGTTGTTGAACAAGAAAACATTTTTTTTTTTTTTTTTTTCCTTTTAGTTGCTACTATAGATTTTTAGTCTCACCACTGTGAGGGTTTAAGAAGCAAAGTTTCTGTAAGATAAACTGACGTGCTGGATGGAAAGGATCCTCCTAGAATACACTTTTTATGAGCTGCTGCTTCAATTGAATATATATAAGTTGCAATATTAGAACATCTTTAGCCCATACATGCTTTTCCAGGGTGATCAGTGTTAACTCCGGTTGGGCGTTTTACTCACAGTCCCACAGACCACAGCCCAGGGGGGGACCGGGAACTTAGCCTGCTTTCTGGTCACATCTCCTGTCACTTTGAGATCTTAGTATGTGGCATGGTAATTCAGCTCCGGGCACTCTCTGGCCAGGCACCGCCTCTGTCTCTCTGGGTCACCACTCCACCAAAGTGCACAGTCCGCCAGTAAATAAAGATGGTTTCCAAACAATAAGGAGGGCTACAGATGTCACTCAGCAAAAGTCCTTTTGTAAGTCACAGGTAATTCTCTAACATGTTTCGCTCGATCAACGGGGGCTTTATCGAAGATTCATATGTTGGCTGAGGTAGTACAGGGGCTGTAACATCACTGTGTGTGCAGGGCTGCAGAGAGTGAGGCAGAAGGGGGCTGGAAACATCAGAGTGCAGTGCTAGATAGACATAACATATAAGTGGGTATACCCACTTAGGTTTTTATATATATATATATATATATATATATAATATATATACACATATATAAAAAAAGACATATGTGAGTATATATATATATATATATATACACATACACACACATACACAAAAGACACACACTATATATATATATATATATATATATATATACACATACACACACACACACATAGTATATATATTGTGAGGCTTATCATTGGCACCTAGCAGCAGCAAAGCAGGCACAAATTCTGCAGATGCAGTTTATCTTGAAGTGCGTATCACTCTGCATATCGATATACAGAGGGCCATAAGGAGGGGTGGGACCAGCTGTACCTGCCATCGGCTGCAGCCTGTGCCCTCCTCTGGCTCACGGTTTTTGCACTGTGTTTGTGTGTGTGTTTATGGGGGGGTCTATTTTGTCAGTCACAGGCTCCACAATTTCTGATAGCAGTCCAGGGGCGGGATGCACCAAACGGAAAATGCGGTAAAACCCCAGTTTACCACATTTTCCGTATGCAGCAATCTCGTTGGCCACCGGGCTGCGATGCGGAGGGTAATTACCCTATAGAAGCCTATGGGCCTATATCCGATCGGATCCCTCCCAGCATGCACCGCGGCCATCCCGTCACTGCGCATGCGCAGATGGACTCCCGGGTCATAAACCCGGAAGTCCACTGTGCAGGAGAGATCGCAAAGGACAGCTCTTATCGGAAGAGCTGTCCTTTGCTGTACAGATCGCATATATTAGTGCATATGCATTATGTACAATGGCGATGTCCGGCGGTAAGTATTACTGCATCCCGCCCCTGGTTGCTTATACTGTTTATGGTAATAAATAGGAAATGTACAGTATCAACCTGGTTCATTAGTATAATTTTACTGTACCTATTTGGTGGAGTCTTACACAATAATGGGAACAGTTAGCAGAAATGATTAAAATCATGTATTACCTTGTAAGAGAAACACATCCCTCACAAAATGGAGCTTCTGCTCTAGAGAGACAGATTTAATTAGTTTTGTCGTAGCAGAATATTCAAACCAGGCTTCTGTGGTTTGAGACTGCTTATAAAAAGATCAGTAAAGCAAGTGTTGCTCATTATCCCAGCTCCCTGGTAATGTCTCCAAGAATGTTAAGATAATATAAATAATGTCACATTAGTATCAAAATATAGAATATTACAGCCCTTGGCTCCAGGTTATTAGATTGTATTACTCATTGTGTTTGTAGAGATTTTGGTGCTTATGCAGAATGAGCACTATATCAGTTTGCATAGCGGATCTTGCATGAGTACAGCATAGGGCATATTTGCATAATTGTAAATATATGCAGAGTGCCAACATGATGCATATACAGCTGAGAACCAGGGGCGCCGAGAGGGGGGGAGCGGGAACAGATTACCCGGGCCCAGGCTTCCTGAGGCGCCTGGGTCCGGCACCGCTCCCCCTCCCTCACAGCAGCCCAGCACACAGTGTGTGCTGAGCTGCAATTGGAGACTGCTCGTGGCTGCTGAGCAGCAGCCACAGCAGTCACCTATGCCTGCGGGGGGAGTGATCACACTGATCGCGCAAACCCCCTGGCTTTGCGCCGGGCTGAGGGGACTCAGAGCGCCCCTCCTCCCCAGCAAGCAGAGCCACTTTGCGGCGCTGCAAAACTTTATTTTTTTTAGGGAAAGGGGCGTGGCCACACCTCCCATGATTAGGCCATGCCCCCTATTACCCGGGCCCGCCGCGGCTCTCGGCGGGCCTCCTGAGAACACACACCACTACAAATATTCTGTTGGTATAAACAAGAAAATATTCAAGGATAAAACAAAATACATATAAAACTCTGCATACTGTATGCCGTCTGGCCACCCTATGTATAGACATGAACACACACATAGGCCCTCATTCAGAGGCGCTCGCACGAAGCGAGCGCTCGTTCTGAATGGAGAGTGGCCGCTTGTTTTTTTTAGTGCGGCCTCCTGGTCGCTAGATAAGCTGTGGGTTACCGACTGACCAGGGTGATGGTCAAGACCATCGTGACCATCGGGGCTTGCGACGAGACCCTTAAGTTGTGTCTCGGCAACACAACAAGCCCCAGGGAGCTTCCTGCGCTGATCGAGCAGGAAGCTCCCCACTGACATCACTGCTGATGTCAGTGCAGCCACCCACAAAATGGCAGGCATTCTGTAAGGATCGTCTCCGTTTGTGTAGCCACCACCCCGCCCCGCCTACACTGTCGATCACCATCAACAGCTGCCCCTTTTGTAGTGAGCTCCGGAGTGAGAGAATTTACTTTGCGACCGGGTCTGAATGAGACCCATAGTGAGTACAACATTAGGCTCTACTTAAATACAGACATAGGGACTACCAATTCCTACAAACCAGCAATTCATGCAACAACTAGTAATGCAATAAGTTTAGCACAATAGGTGCAGTACACATTGCATTCATGCTACACATGGGCATTATTATCAGACACCACTACGCACACTGTGCTGGGCTGGTTACGCCCAGAGGAGGAAAACATGCTCAGACTTCACTTTATAATGAGCAAAAGCCACCACCACCACCACCACCAACAAAAACACAGATAGTAAGATACACATAGGTGCACATTTAAGTTGGTTTTGTTTAGTCCTCCTAATACAATAGGAGGTGTTAATTTGTCAATTGTAAAATATGGTCAAAAATAAACAAACTCAATTTCCTTAAACTTTATCCTCTAATAAGTCAGACATGTTCCATATAGCTGTAAATACCTCACTGCTTCTGTTCATTATAGGGATGGGGCTCCATTTTTCAAATTTTACACATGACCAGTAGGTACTGCCTCTGCCTCACTCTGATGAATCCCTCCCATGAGGCTGCTGTAGGGACGGCCATCAATGGTTTGCATCCCTTGATGGCCACCGCTGCAAAGGAGAACGGCTCCACCCATCAAAATACATGGGTGGAGCCAAGCTCAGGGCCCGATTCAGACCTGCTCCCTTGGATGCATTCACTCGTAGCTGGCGATGTTTTGCAATGTGAGCATGCGTATGCATCAGAGTGCGTATGTGTGAACTGGTCCATGCGATTGGGAAGCATTCGCTCGCTGCGCATAGCCAGCTCGCTAGAATGAGTGACAGGACAAGCCGTTTATGGGAGGTGACGGGATGGTTGATGAATACGGAGGTGTAGTGGTGCGAATGCAGGTGTGTCGGGGCATCTTAACGCAGTTTCAGAGGCATGCATAATTATTATGGAGCATCATAGTATGCATCACTTGGTTGAATTTCACACTGAAGCACTCGCAGTGCTTGCGGTAGGGTATGGTCAACCACAAATGTTGCGATCGCATACGATAAGTGGACATCTTACGACAGACTAGTGAGCATTTAAATACACACTGATCGCACGCCAAGACATAGTGGGCGTGCTAATGCCTTGGTGTGCGATCGCAGGATTTGCAAACTTTGGCTGTATGCAATCGCATCTAGCGAGCGGGTCTGAATCGGGCCCTCTGTCCAGTCTGGGGAAAAAAAAAAACACCCCCTCCCACTCGTTCATCGATGGCTGAGAACCATTGGCTCCTAGCTATCAGTGGTAAAAATATTCAACATCGGTCATAAACCATCAATAAATTTGATCTCCTCCATGGGTCAGAAAAGCATTTGATGAGCTCCACCAATCAGAGCTCAGAAGATGCTCGTTCGATCATTCAATCGTTTGCAAATAGTTTGCAAAAGTGTCTAAAACGACCAGCGATGCGCGTGCCCGCTAGTTGTTTAGACATCTAATATCTTTCAAATGCTGGTCAACCTGACGAAATTGACAGGTTCAGCATGTTTTCAGATGATTGATGACCCTGCACTGAATGTCTGCTCATTCAGTGCAGGCTCATCACACGACTGACAAATGGCTGAACGATTACAATGTCGTAATCGTGCAGTCGTTTTCAGATCTTGTAGTGGATACGCCCCTTTACTCAGCTCCCAGCAATGCACTGCGCTTGTGCAAACTCAGGGCCTGATTTAGACCTGCTCGTGAGTGCACAGCGCTCGCAAGCAGGTCGATGGTGGAGTACTGCGCACGTGCGGTGTGCGCCGTGTGCATGCGCAACCCTGGAGCGAGAGAGAAATTCTCTAGCTCCGGGACTCACTACAAAAGGGGCGGCTGTCAATGTTGATCGACAGCTCACCCCATTTTGCAGGCGGGACGGGGGGGTGGCTACACAAACAGAGGCGTTCCCGAAGGAACGCCTGCCATTTGTGGGAGGCAGCACTGACATCTCCAGTGATGTCAGTGGAGAGTTTCCTGCTCTGTTAGAGCAGGAAGCTCTCTGGGGCTTGCGACGGATGAGACCCTACCACAAGAGTCTCGTCGCAAGCCCCAATGGTCACGACCATCACCTGGCCATCCACAAAAGCTGTGGGTGCTCAACCACAGCTTAGCGAGTGGCCAGGAGGCCACAACAACAAAAAAAATGCCCTGATCCAGAGCGAGTGCTCTTAAATAGAAATACTCTTCTTTTTTGTACTGTTTTTTTTAAGCTTAATGGGGAGTTGGCAGCAAACCAAAAAAAGAGCAAGTACCTTTGCACATGGACAAACCATGTTATAATGCAAGGAGTGCGGCTACATTTATTTGTTTTTGTATGTGGGGTAAATACTCGCTGCTTTTGCATGTAGCCCACAAATACTGGACAGCTTTAGTTTTACACTGCAATTAAGATGAGTTTGGACACAAATAAAAATCTCTCTGGACATCTTACATCTGCCCCACCTGCAGAGCAACATGGTTTTGCCAAGGTGCACAGTTACAGTACCTGCTTCTTTATTTTTTTTTTGCTGTGCTTCCAACTCTGAATCAATGTCAAACTCTGAGCCTGATTCAGACCCGGTCGCAAGCGCTGAGCGCTCGCAACCGGGTCGATGGTGGCCCACAGCACATGCCAGACGGAGCCGTGACAGCCCAGACAGAGGTGTTCCCATGAGAACGCCTACCATCTGGTGGCGGCCCTTCTGACATCACAAGTGATGTCAGTGGGAGAGCTTTCGGCTCTGTTTGAGCCGAAAGCTCTCTGGGGCTTGCGGCTACGAGACCCTACCACAAGGCACGCAAGCCATCATCCTGGCCGCTCGCATTAGCTGTGGGTGGCAACCCACAGCAATGCGAATGGCCAGGGGACCACTCCATTAAAAAAAAAAAGACGCCCTGATTCAGAGCGTCCGGCTCTGAATCAGGGCCTCTGTTCTGTGACCATCTTTGGATAAAAAAAAAACTTGATATATTTTTCATTAATTGTTTGAAGTTTCTCTGTTAAATTGCAGTCATGAACTAAAATTTTATAGTGTACAATATTTTTCTACATTTTGATGGAGGACATACAGAGGGACAGGCATGATGAGAAGTGGAGAAAAGGGTATGGAAGTCTTTGGGAGAAGGCAGGGGAGAGAGTGAAATCTGCATGGAGAGGTCACAAGAATTGGTAAAATGGGAGATGAAATTAAGTGCAGAGATGGAGTAATGCTGGAGTCAGCAGACGGATCATGCTGTCACTGCCGGCATTCGTGCGGTCCCCGCAGACCGCACTATATGCCGGCTCCCTCCTCCACCATTTGAATGGGATCGTACATCGCATCCCAGGTCAGATGGTTTTGCAGGAAGACGTGGGGATGCGATGTACAACCCCGCGGGAGCACGCAGCACGATATCAGGTACGATATCGTGCCCATACACGGCACAATATAGCACCTATATCGTGCCGATCCGTCGGATCGGCACATATATCATGCCGTGTTTGGCCACCGTAAGGGAGGAGGGAGTGGAAGGTAGTGGACTGGCAGCGTGAGAATTGGAAGGAAATTAGATATTTAAAGCGAAACTGCTTACCAAGTGCAAGGGCAGAGGCAAGGCTTTAACTAGGGGTGTGTGACCAGTGCGGCTGCACAGAGTGCACCATTGCCTCCCTACGATCTTTGCATCTGGCTAGCATGGTGCCTGGAACAACACCCTACTGCAAGGATCACTACTGCAGTGCCACATGAGCGTCCTTTAGATGTCCTAGACGGGTACCCTGCAGTGTATGCAGCCGATTAGATCGTCCTCTGTTCAGCACTGTACTACCTCTTATCTTAACTCATCTTATCTGCCTATAGCAATACGTCAAGCATTCCATCCCTATTGGCAGCTTTGGAATGTTACATGTAGAGATGAGTGGGTCTGGTTCTCAGAGAACTGAACCCGCCTGAACTTCGTGATCCAGGCCGGGTTCCGAGTAAGGCTCGGGTTTTCCCACCTGACTCGAATCCCAAAACAAGGCAAAACGTCATCCTCCCACTCTCGGATTCTCATGGGTTTTGTATACTATAAAGGAACCCAGTCATCATTCCATTTCACTCCAGCTGTGGAGAGTAGTGAGCAGAGGGGTGCTGTGTCCATCCAGAGGCTGCTGTGTCCATCCAGGTGCTTCTGTGTCCATCCAGGGCAGGGGCTGCTGTGTCCATCCAGGGCAGGGGCTGCTGTGTCCATCCAGGGGTTACTGTGACCATCCAGGCAGGGGTTGCTGTGTCCGTCCAGGGCAGGGGCTGCTGTGTCCATCCAGCAGCCACTTTCACTTACTGCACCTAACACTTCATCACTTCACTGCTATTTTTAATTTTATTTGTGTGATGCCCTGTGGTGGTTTGGCTGAGATGGTTTGGGGGTGCCCCACACCGCAGACATGAACCCCCATAGTGTTAGGTACTTACATGATGAGGTTACCTTGACGCTGGTGGGTAAGCTCATGATTTTGGCCAAATTTATGCCAAAAACCTTGCATATTATGTATAATTATTAGGGATGTGCAGGCTCGGATAGGTTCGAGTTTGCACGCCGAGTTCGGATTTTTCCCTCCAAAAAACAGAACTCAGAAAGAGGCAAAACGTCATCATGCATGGACAAACATCATCATTCCTGGACAAAAGTCACCCACAGCTATGCGAGCGGCCAGGAGGCCGTTCTAAAAAAAAAATAGCCCGGCCCTGATTCAGAGCGAGCGCTCTGTCAGAGCGTCCGGCTCTGAATCAGGGCCAGAGAGCATAGATAGAGAGAGCTAGAGAGCATAAATTAATAGAGAGACTGCACTGCTGAATCTGCTGACTGTGCACCAACACCAAGTACACAGTAAGCAACGCCTCAGAGTTTTCCCGGAATAGTGATATGGTGACATTAAAAAAATATATCTATCTATATTTATTCTATGTGGATATACTTGGGAAAATCAGAACTTATACCAAATAACATATTTATCTGCAAGAAAAAAAAAACCATAGCGCTCATCCTCCCTTCTATTGTATAAATTATGAGCCATCCAGGGCCCCAGGGGGGGGTGGCCTAATCACAGGAGGTGTGACCATGACCCCATAGGAAAAAAAGTGAAAAATTGTTTGCAGAGTCGCACGTTGAGAAGGAGGACACTGTGGGCCCTCAGTCAGGACAGATACGGAGGTCACAATCAGTGTGATTGCTCCCCCCTCCGCTCCCACACAGGCCAAGGAGACCACAACTGCTGTTCAGTGTCAGCACCTTTCCTGGCCCCACTGCAGCAGCGTGTGCTGGGCTGAAGACACAGAATGCTGACAGGTAAGAGGGAGGGGGAAGTGTAACACCATGGCTCCTCCAACAAGCCTGGGCAATTAGTACCCTCTATTCCCTCCTCTCAGGGCCACTGCTGGTCATGACTACAGCTTCTGACCTGTACTGTATACCACAACCAGGATCATCTGCTCTTACTGTAAATCCCTGAAGAAACAAGGGCTGGTATCTCCCTAATATTGGGTCCTGAGCTGAAAACTAGAATGGCAAAGGGTGCATCCCTGCCTAGTTCATGTTTGTTAAGATGAAATTCAGAATATATTCATACGATAATCAAAACTACACACAGTCAGATTTTTCTTCAGATCTGAACGATAACAATTTTAGAGATCGTTCAATTGTTCATATCTGAAAGAAAAATGTGACATGTGTGCAATGATGAGCGATGAACGATGAGCGTTCCCAGTTGTCAGATAACGATATCTGACATCTGATATGTTTGCAGTAAGTTTTGGACAATGTCCATTAATTTTAAATTTTTAATACAGTAAAAAATCGTTCAATCGTTTGCAAATCGTTCAATCATGCAATCGTTCAATTGTTCATCTGACATATCTGACCGTGTGTATACACCATAAGTGCACCAAGATTTTCTGACAGATTAAACCTAAACACCAGGCTGTGACGGGGACAGACATAGGGCCTGATCCAGAGCCGCTCGTAAGCGGCCGCTCGTTCGCTCCGAGTGATGTTCGCACATCTGCGCATGCGTATGGGTCGTAATTAGGGGTGAGCGGGTTCGGATTTCTGAAATCCGAACCCCCCCGAGCCCCCCCGATCCGAGTCCGATCCGAGTCAGGCTCGACTTTTCCCGCATGACTCGGATCTGAAATCGAGGCAAAACGTCATCATCCCGCCTTCCGAGTCTCGCGGGTTTTGGATCCTATATAAGGTACCCGCGTCGGCGCCATTTTCTCACCCGGCTGTGGACAGTGAAGAGGGAGGGTGGGAGTTATGGCTGTGTAGTGTAGTGTAGTGTAGTGCTGCTGTTGTCCACTACTTCAAAGTCCATAGGGGCTGGCTGTGTTGTGCTGTGCTGCTGTTGTTAATAGGGGCTGTGTCCACTACTTCAAAGTCCATAGGGGCTGGCTGGACTGTGCTGTGCAGTCAGTTCTCCATAGGGGCTGTGTCCACTCCAAAGTCCTGTGCAGTGTCCCAGTCCTAAAGGGGTGCTGTAGTGTTGTCCAGGGGGTGCTCTGTCCATCAGGGGTGCTCCCCCCAAGTGCTAAAAAAATAATATATTTTCTGTGTTTGTGAATTGTGTGCGCAGTAGCCGCACGTGCATCAACAAAGTAGTGCCAAGCGTGCGCCTGTGTCATAAGTAAAGGGCCGGCTGGCTTGACCGTTAAAGGGTGCTGTAACCCCCAAAGTACACTCCAGTCCAAACCAAAAAAAAAAATATTTTCTGTGTTTGTGAATTGTGTGCGCAGTAGCCGCACGTGCATCAACAAAGTAGTGCCAAGCGTGCGCCTGTGTCATAAGTAAAGGGCCGGCTGGCTTGACCGTTAAAGGGTGCTGTAACCCCCGAAAGTACACTCCAGTCCAAACCAAAAAAAAAATTATTTTCTGTGTTTGTGAATTGTGTGCGCAGTAGCCGCACGTGCATCAACAAAGTAGTGCCAAGCGTGCGCCTGTGTCATAAGTAAAGGGCCGGCTGGCTTGACCGTTAAAGGGTGCTGTAACCCCCAAAGTACACTCCTGCCCAAACCAAAAAAAAAATTATTTTCTGTGTTTGTGAATTGTGTGCGCAGTAGCCGCACGTGCATCAACAAAGTAGTGCCAAGCGTGCGCCTGTGTCATAAGTGAAGGGCCGGCTGGCTTGACCGTTGAAGGGTGCTGTAACCCCCAAAGTACACTCTCAGTCCAAACCAAAAAAAAAATTATTTTCTGTGTTTGTGAATTGTGTGCGCAGTAGCTGCACGTGCATCAACAAAGTAGTGCCAAGCGTCCGCCTGTGTCATAAGTAAAGGGCCGGCTGGCTTGACCATTAAAGGGTGCTGTAACCCCCAAAGTACACTCTCAGTCCAAACCAAAAAAAAAATTATTTTCTGTGTTTGTGAATTGTGTGCGCAGTAGCCGCACGTGCATCAACAAAGTATTGCCAAGCGTGCGCCTGTGTCATAAGTAAAGGGCCGGCTGGCTTGACTGTTAAAGGGTGCTGTTACCCCCAAAGTACACTCCAGTCCAAACCAAAAAAAAAATAATTTTCTGTGTTTAGCCGTTATATCAAATCGATATAACATAAATGGAGGACCAAACTTTCTCCGATAAAAATAAAATAGAGAAAGATCAAGAACCACTTCCTCCTAGTGCTGAAGCTGCTGCCACTAGTCATGACATAGACGATAACATGCCATCAACGTCGTCTGCCAAGGCCGATGCCCAATGTCATAGTAGAGGGCACATACAATCCCAAAAGGCAAAGTTCAGGAAAATGACCTTGAAAAAGACATTTAAATCAGCTGAAGAGAAACGTAAACTTGCCAATATGCCATTTACGACACGGAGTGGCAAGGAACGGCTAAGGTCGATCCCTAGTATGTTCATGACTAGTGGTTCAGCTTCACATGACGATGGAAGCCCTCCTCCCACTAAAAAAATCAAAAGAGTTAAGCTGGCAAAAGCACAGCGAAGAACTGTGCTTTCTAAGACGATATCACAAATCCCCAAGGAGAGTCCAAGTGTGGTGGTGGTTGCGATGCCTGACCTTCCCAGCACTGGACGGGAAGAGGTGGCTCTTTCCACCATTTGCACGCCCCCTGCAAGTGCTGAAAGGAGCACCCACAGTCCACTTGCTGATATGCAAATTGAAGATGTCACTGTTGAAGTACAACAGGATGAGGATACTGGTGTAGCTGGCGCTGAGGAGGAAGTTGGCGAGGAGGATTCTGATGGTGATGTGGTTTGTTTAAATCAGGCTCCGGGGGAGACAGTTGTTGTCCGTGGGATGAAAAAGCCCATCACGGTCATGCCTGGGCAGAAGACCAAACATTCCACCTCTTTGGTCTGGCAATATTTCTATCCAAATCCGGACAACAACTGTCTTGCCATATGTACCATATGTAAAGGTGAAATAAGTAGGGGTAGGGATGTCAACCACCTAGGAACATCCTCCCTTATACGGCACCTGCAGCGCTTTCATAAAAAGTTACTGTCAAGTTCAGAAACTTTGGCTAAGACCGTAAGCAGTCCAGGGACACCTAAATCCCGTTGTCCTGTTGTATCCAAGCGCCTGCAAACCACACCGTCAACTCCCTCCTCGTCAATTTCCTCCTTAGTCAGGATCGGTAGTAGTCCTGCAGGCCATGTCACTGGCATGACTGACTCTCCTATCCGGGATTCCTCTGGAGGATCCTGCATTGCTACGCCTACTGCTGCCGCTGCTGCTGTTGCTGCTGCTGGGAGTCGTTCATCATCCCAGAGAGGAAGTAGGAACACCACTACTTTTACTAAACAATTGACTCTCCAACAGTCCTTAGCGAGGAGGATGAAGTACGACAGCAGTCATCCTGAAGCAAAACGTATAACTGAGGCCTTGACTGCTATGTTGGTGTTAGACGTGCGTCCGGTATCCGCCATTAGTGCAGTGGGATTTAGACAATTGATGGAGGTAGTGTGTCCCCGGTTCCAAATCCCGTCTAGATTCCACTTCACTAGGCAGGCGATACCGAGACTGTACAGAAACGTCAGAAAAAGTGTCCTCAGTGTCCTGAAAAATGCCGTTGTACACAATGTCCACTTAACCACGGACATGTGGACAAGTGGAACAGGGCAGACTAAGGACTATATGACTGTGACAGCCCACTGGGTAGATGTATCACCTTACGCAGCAACAGCAGCAGCGTCACCAGTAGCAGCATCTCAGAAATGCCAGCTCGTTACAAGGCAGGCTACGCTGTGTATCACCGGTTTCAGTAAGAGGCACACCGCCGACAACCTCTTAGAGAAACTGAGGGAAATCATCGCCCAGTGGCTTACCCCACTTAGACTCTCCTGGGGATTTGTGATATCTGACAATGCCACCAATATTGTGCGGGCATTACATCTTGGCAAATTCCAGCACATCCCATGTTTTGCTCACACAATAAACTTGGTGGTGCAGAATTTTCTGAAAAGCGACAGGGGCGTGCAGGAGATGCTTTGGGTGGCCCGAAAAATTTCTGGCCACTTTCGCCATTCAGCGACTGCGTGCCGAAGACTGGAGCGCCAGCAAACACTCTTGAACCTGCCCCGCCATCACCTGAAGCAAGAGGTTGTGATGCGGTGGAACTCAACCCTCTATATGCTTCAGAGGATGGAGGAGCAGCAAAAGGCCATACAAGCCTATACATCCACCTATGACATAGGCAAAGGAGTGGGTATGCACCTGACTCAAGCGCAGTGGAGAATTATTTCCGTGTTGTGCAAGGTTCTCCAGCCCTTCGAACTTGCCACACGTGAAGTCAGTTCAGACACTGCCAGCTTGAGTCAGGTCATTCCCCTCATCAGGCTTTTGCAGAAGCAGCTGGAGAAAGTGAAGGAGGAGCTAAGATGGAGCGATTCCGCTCGGCATGTGGGACTTGTGGATGAAGCCCTTCATTCGCTTTGCCAGGATTCCAGGGTGGTCAATCTGTTGAAATCAGACCACTATATTTTGGCCACCGTGCTCGATCCTAGGTTTAAAGCCTATGTGGTGTCTCTCTTTCCGGCTGACACAAGCCTGCAGAGGTGCAAAGACCTGCTGGTGAACACACTGTCAGCTGAAGCGGCACGTGACACGTCAACGGCTCCTTCTTCATTTTCTCCCGCAACTGGGGCTGCCAGGAAAAAACTTAGGTATCCTAAGCAACCCGCTGGCGGTGATGCAGGGCAGGCAGGACCAAGTTTGGACATCTGGTCCGGACTGAAGGACCTGGCGACAATTTCTGACATGTCTACTGTCACTGCATATGATACTGTCACCATTGACAGAATGGTGGAGGATTACATCGGTGACAGCATCCAAGTAGGCATGTCAGACAGTCCATACCTGTACTGGCAGGAAATAGAGGCAATTTGGGGGCCCCTGTACAAACTGGCTCTATTTTACCTGAGTTGCCCCCCCTCCAGTGTGTACTCCGAAAGAGTGTTTAGTGCAGCCGGGAACCTTGTCAGCGAAAGGCATAGGAGGTTGCTTCCACAGAATGTGGAGAAGATGATGTTCATCAAAATGAATTATCAGCTCTTCCAGGGAGACCAGCCTCCAGAAGGTACAGAGGGACCTGTGGTGGTGGATTCAAGTGGGGATGAGTTAATACTTTGTGAGGATGAGGATGTACACACTGAAGAGGGTGATTAATTGGTGGATGAGGAGGATGAGGAAGACATCTTGCCTCCGTAGAGCCAGTTTGTGCAGGGACACATTAATTGCCAGCTTGTTTTGTGGGGGCCCAAATGAACCAAACATTTCAGCCACAGTTGTGTGGCAGACCCTGGCGCTGAAATGATTGATTTGTTAAAGTGTGCATGTCCTGTTTATACAACATAAGGGTGGGTGGGAGGGCCCAAGGACAATTCCATCTTGCACCTCTTTTTTTTCTTTGCATTATGTACAGTTTGGGGCCTAGTTTTTCAAACTGCCATCCTGTCTGCCACTGCAGTGTCTCTCCTAGATGGGTCACGTGTTTGTGCCGCCCACTCGTGTCGCTTAGCATAGTCATCCAGCTACCTCGGTGCAACCTTTTGGACATAAAAACACTATTGTGAGGTGTGAAGTGTTCAGAATAGACTGGAAATTAGTGGAAATTAAGGTTATTGAGGTTAATAATAGCATAGGAGCAGAAAAACCTACAAATTCTGTGATTTTAGCTGTTTTTATGCTTTTTAAAAAAAAAATCCAGATCCAAAACACAAAACCCAGAACCCAAAACATGGAAGGGTGGTTTTGGCAAAACCAATCCAGATCCAAAACACGAAGAAAGATCCAGATCCAAAACCAAAACACAAAACACGAAAAGTGGCTGGTGCACACCCCTAGTCGTAATGCACATGCGCCAACCAGTCAGGGTGGTCGGAAAATGTGTGTTCGCAAAGTTGCGAGTGCCTGCTAATTTGAGTGACAGGATGAGGTGTTTGTGGGTGGTAACAGGGGAAGGTGCTTGAAAACGGGGAGTGGAGATCCGAAAGCAGGCGTGCCAAACGGTCAAAACGGGCGTTTTAAGGGTGTACATAATTAACAAAGCAGCGTCATCGACCACGTCGCTTGGTTGTTTCTTAGCCAGAACTGTTCGCATGATTGCGGTAGGAAAATCCAACAACAAGCACTGCGAGCAGTTCAGACGCCTTTCAATGTACTCGATTAATCTAATAAATAGTGGAGATGACGTATGAGCGAGCGGCCAGGGGGCGTCTTTACAAAATAGCGAGCGCATGTTTTGTTCGCTCGCTCAGACATAGAGGCGTCAACAGACCGCAAAGAGCGATCGCTCAATTTAAATAGCCAGCCCCTTTTTCTGAACGAGCGAGCGCAAATAGCGTCCGGCTCTGAATCAGGCCCACAGTCACTATAAAATGTTAAACAAACAGAGTAGGCAGACTGTCTATACTGAATACTAGGGGTGTGCACCGGCCACTTTTCGTGTTTTGGTTTTTGATCTGGATCTTTCTTCGTGTTTTGGATCTGGATTGGTTTTGCCAAAACCACCCTTCCGTGTTTTGGGTTCTGGGTTTTGTGTTTTGGATCTGGATTTTTTCTTAAAAAATAAAAAAAACAGCTAAAATCACATAAAATGGGCTTTTTTTTGTTCCTACGCTATTAATAACCCCAATAACATTAATTTCCACTCATTTCCACTCTATTCTGAACACCTCACACCTCACAATATTGTTTTTAGGCCAAAAGGTTGCACCGAGGTAGCTGGATGACTATGCTAAGCGACACAAGTGGGCGGCACAAACACATGGCCCATCTAGGAGTGGCACTGCAGTGGCAGACAGGAAGCCAATCAGCGTTATGGTGCGAATTTGCATGTAGCACGAACCCGGGAGATCCGTGCTACATGCATCTGTATGATTGGCACAGAGCAATGACAGGTCCGTGAGACCCGTCTGTGCTGCTGTGGTAAAAAAAAAAAAACCTGTGTAAAAAAAGAAAAAAATGGCGTGCACCCCCCCAAAAAAGAGCAACCAGCCCCGGGCATTAGTAACACAGTGCTGGGTGTGCTTAAATACAGGGGACAAACGACGTAGGGGTCCCCTGTACTTAAGCACAACCAGCACCGGGCTAGTCAGAACCAGCGCTGGTTGCCAAAATACGGGGGACAAACAACGTAGGGGTCCCCCGTATTCTGCGCAACCAGCTCTGGGCTCTGATCCGGTCCTGGTTCTGGAAATACAGGGGAAAAAAATTTGTAGGGTTCCCCTGTATGTTCCAGAACCAGCACTGGACTTTTTCTAGCGGGGGGCAGATGCCACAGCCAGGGGAGCCCTTTCACCGGGCCCCCCAGCCGCAGCATCAGCCCTGACCGCTAGTCAGCCCAGGCCGGGGATCCCTGGAGAGCTGGGGACCCCCCCAATAAAGGGGTCACCCTCTCCAGGGCACCTCAGGCCCAGGCTGATAGCCCGGGGCTATCCCCGCCACCGCTGGTGGTGGTGGGTGGCGGGTTGATTGTGTGGTGTGGTGTAAATAAAGAATATCAAACATTGTCTTTACAAGTAGAACTGCAAGTCCCAGCTAGCCTGCCCCGCATGCTGGTACTTGGAGAACCACAAGTACCAGCATGCAGGGCATTAAGGGCCCACTAGTACCTGTAGTTCACCTGTAAAAAAAAAATTTAAAAAAACACAGGACACACACACCATGACAGTATAAGTTTATTAAACATACATACACACACACACACACATGTACACATACTCACCTATGTAACCTGTAGCATCGGTCCACTTGTCCGCAGGGTAAACTTTAATAACCTTGCGGCTCCCACCATTGACTACAATGGAGGGAGCAGTTCATTGGCTGAGAGATGGGAGATGACCTCTCTCAGCCAATGAACGCTTAGCAGTGGGGTTTCCATGGTGATACCCCGCCGCTAAGCTCTCATTCGGGAAGTACCGTTCTATAGAACGGTACTAAGTTCGTGGATCGCGTTTTCGTTTTTTTTTTTGCCAAGTCCGGGGATGCCTACTTTGGAACGAAGAGGACAGAACCTCGCATAGGAGATGGAGAGTATGTTTTTTTTCACAGGTCCCCTATGGATACTTTACCGGACAAGTGGACCGATGCTACAAGTTACATAGGTGAGTATGTGTACATGTGTGTGTGTGTGTGTATGTATGTTTAATAAACTTATACTGTCACGGTGTGTGTGTCCTGTGTTTTTTTTAAACATTTTTTTACAGGTGAACTACAGGTACTAGTGGGCCCTTAATGCCCTGCATGATGGTACTTGTGGTTCTCCAAGTACCAGCATGCGGGGCAGGCTTGCTGGGACTTGCAGTTCTACTTGTAAAGACAATGTTTGATATTCTTTATTTACACCACACCACACAATCAACGCACCACCCACCGCCACCAGGGGTGGCGGGGATAGCCCAAGGCTTTCAGCCTGGGCCTGGGGTGCCCTGGAGAGGGTGACCCCTTTGTTGGGGGGGTCCCCAGATCTCCAGGGATCCCCAGCCTGGGCTGACTAGCGGTCAGGGCTGATGCTGCGGCTGGGGGGCCCGGTGAAAGGGCTCCCCTGGCTGTGGCATCAGCCCCCCGCTAGAAAAAGTCCAGTGCTGGTTCTGGAACATACAGGGGAACCCTACTAATTTTTTCCCCTGTATTTCCAGAACCAGGACCGGATCAGAGCCCAGAGCTGGTTTGCGCAGAATACGGGGGACCCCTACGTTGTTTGTCCCCCGTATTTTGGCAACCAGCGCTGGTTCTGACTAGCCCGGTGCTGGTTGTGCTTAAGTACAGGGGAACCCTACGTCATTTGTCCCCTGTATTTAAGCACACCTAGCACTGGGTCACTAATGCCCGGGGCTGGTTGCTCTTTTTTGGGGGGGGCACGCCATTTTTTTCTTTTTTTACACAGGTTTTTTTTTTTTTTTTACCACAGCAGCACAGACGGGTCTCACGGACCCGTCAGTGCTCTGTGTCAATGACACAGATGCAAGTAGCACGGATCTCCTGGTCCATGCGTGCATCTGTGTCATTGAAATACACAGCAGCACAGACGGGTCTCACTGACCCATCTGTGCTCTGTGTCACTGTCAATCACACAGATGCATGTAGCACGGTTCTCACGAGTCTGTGCTACATGCAAATGAGCACCATAATGCTGATTGGCTGAGAGCCGTGACAGACGGCACTGTCAGCCAATCAACACTTTGCCCATTAAAGGCAAAGGCATTTTTTTTTAAATGGCCGCTCGAGGCAAAACCTCGAGATCCGACAGCAGATCTCGAGGTTTTGCCTCGGGAGAGGGATCCGGGGCAGACAGGAAGATCCAAGCTTGGGCTCGGATCGCCCCGGATCCCCGAAGTTCGGGTGGGTTCAGTTCTCAGGGAACCGAACCCGCTCATCCCTACTGAATACTGTATTGTCTGTATATAATATACTCAAAAAGGAAAATGACAATCGGCACAGACTAATCTCAATGTTGAACAAATAATCCCCTATATTATCAAATCAGGACAGATTAATGTCTCAATGTGGGGAAGTGCACCCGGGAATAAATGAATTGCAATTAAAGAGAAAAAGAAAAAGTATTCCCATAACGGGGCACTCACAGTTCATATATCACATATAATTATGAAACTACCATAATGTTATTCACAAGATAGTGATTACACTGTTATACAGTATTAAAAAAGAATAACTTTTATTTGATATATGAAAATTATGTCAGCGAAGTATAGAAACAAATGAAAATTATCTTACCATTGACCACTTTTTCAAAATTGTTAATAATCTTATTCCAAGCAATAATGTGCCAAATGGACAGATGTCTGCAGATCGAAGGGCTAATTATACAGTAGTAATCACTGTATACAACTACTGCAAATATACCATTTAGTATAGATCACTATTGGCATAAAAATAGGAGATGTTCTTATCACATAGTGACAAGAAAGTCAAACAATGTTTAGCAAATGACCTTAATAATTCACCCAGAGACACATCACATTTCTAATAGTATAGCCAATATTATAGATCTACAGGTCCACTTGTAACTGTATCGATATACCAAATATAAATACAATTGTATCCAGTGCTAGGATTGGAGTAGCAGTGTACCAGTAAATGTCTAACGATATCCCCTAGTCACAAAAATGTGCTCGTGTTTAGAACATTTAGATTGATACAGATCTCTTATTAGTAATTATGATATTTATCCCTCATTAACACTGGGAACAGTTTGTTTAATGACACACATAAATATCAAGAACCAATTGATCCAACAATCTCAGACTACAGTAATATTCATATGAATGCACAATGCATATTATATAAGGCACTTATCACTTTCTGTTTTGCACCATACGATTAGTGATTCTTTTGGCTTCCACCAGTGTGTTACTAGCATCAGATTGAACAAGAGAACATTAAAAGTAATTAGTGCCCATTTAGCAAAGCCCCAAAGTCTTACAGACATCCATTGGGTGTATATTGTTAGTAGTACAGCAACTGTTGAAATACAGAGTACACGCCAAATACCGTGCCCCACGTGCCTCCTAACCACCTTCTCACATTTGTTGTTAATCTTATTTATGCAATGATAAAATATGCCGTAAGGATAGATGTCTGCAGATTAAAAGGCTAATGATATTAGAGCTGATTCAGAGCCGCTCGTAAGCGGACAATCTTTCGTTCTGACCGATGTTCGCACATCTGCGCATGCGTACGGATTGTAATACGCATGCGCGAACCAGTCAGTGCGGCCGAAAATCGTTTGTTCGCTATGTAGCGAAAGCCTGCTATTTTGACTGACAGAAGGAGGCGTATGTGGGTGGTAACAGGGGAAGGTGCTTGAAAACGGGGGTGTGGAATTAGATCGCAGGCGTGCTTAAAGGTCAAAACAGGCATTTTAATTGACTGCATAATTAATACAGCAGCGTCATTGACCACGTCACTTGTTTTTTTTTTACCCCGAACTGATCGCAAAATAGCGGTTGAAAAAACCAGCCACAAGAATAGCGAGCAGTTCATACGCTGTTCAATGTGCTCGATTAATCTAAAAAATAGCGGACATGACGTAGGATGCGAGCAGCCAGGGCGCGTATTTTTCAAAATTACAACCGCAAGTTTTGCTCGCTCGTTCAGACTTAGAGGCGTGAACAGACCGCAATTAGCGAACGGTTCATTTGAATAGCCACCCCTTGTTTTAGAACGAAAGACCGCAAATAGCGAGCGGCTATGAATCAGGCCCTTAGTCAATAGTAGTTGCTACATGTAGCTGTTCCAAGTGTATCACTCAATATATCACTCTTAACATAGAGATAGAAATTCATCCTTTTATGTGATGCCCTGAAAATTCATTAAAGTATAGGAAATTGTCTCAATAGTATTTCAAGGGACACATCATTTGATTTAAACAATATTGCAAACCCACGGGCTCTACTAATAACTAAATTAATATATCCAAAAATATCACTATTGTATCCAGTGCTTTATTTGACGTAACAATATGTCAGTAAGTTTATTATGATCTCCACTGGTCACATTAATTACAAATGCACTCGTGCCTAGTGCACGCGATTGGTATAGATCTCTATCTGTAATAGTATAACTCTCATTAACATTGGAAACAGTATATTTACCAATGCATATAGATATCAGGAACCTAAATAGTCCAGCAATCTCATGCTGCTATGATATTCACATAGGTCTAGAATGTATATTATATCAGACACCATTCATTTTGTGCTCTGCTGTGCCTAATAATTAACTCATCCCCTGCTCCAACCGGTATGTTAGTAGCATTGGATTAACAGGAGATCACTAAGGGTAACAAGTGCCTGATTTGCATAGCCCAGACGACTAACAGACATCTATCACACTCATTTGGGTATACATTATCAGTGATTCGGCAGTTTTTAAAAACACATAGTGCACGCTATGGGCTGTGCACCGCGTATATGGTGGGAAATGACCACATTTGAAAATTATATTAAACAAAAAATTAGCTCTAGTTGACTCAGACCTAGAGTTTTCCCTTTGTTTGAGCTAGCCATGGATAATTTAAAAGTAGAATGGGAAGATGTTTGGAAGAAGTGTGCACAGGAGCTCCTGTTAGTACTTATCAAACATGATAATTTAATGTTGGACCAGTATACAAAGGAGATAGAACAGCTAACCAATAAACTCAAAGTATATGAACAAGAATTGAAATTCCAACAGACTTTTGAAAAGTATAAAAGAGAATTATCAGATTATGAATCACAAATAACTGAGCGTAAAAGGTCCAAATTTGCACGGGACAAGAGAGACTACGCATTAAATCAGATCTTTAGATGGAATGGTAGACGGAATAATAGGAATGCGGAAGAAAGAAGGAGACCATCACAAGGCTACACTTCAACTGATCAAGATTTGTCAGGGACGGAAGAGTCTGATCATTCATTTCAATTGAAAGACAATTTGCCTTCATATACCTTCAAAGATTTTTTAGATTTTCCGCAGGGATCCACTTTAGCTCAAAGGCTTCCAAGAGGAAAATTAGAAGGGGGAAGAAACACCCGAAATCGGGGCAAGTGGGACACTCAGGAATCCTCCAGACATCAGAGGAAGCCTCAGAGAAGGAGGTAATGTCTTCTGAAATGAATGATGACAGATTAAGAATAATAAATCTAACTGAGCGAGTTTTAAATCAAACCCAGACAGACGTCCTGAGTAAAGGACTAACTTTTTCCCCTGACAATAACTTTGACAGATTTATATGGGAAAAAGATCTCCATTTATTTGGGAGGAAGCTTCTCCTAGCTAAATTCTACTCTACTACGACAATTAGAAAAAATAGTGATTTACAATCAGAGGAGATGGGTTAGTGTAGCAATACAGGAGAAAGAAATACCTCCTCCTCCAATAATATTTTATCTGTGGAAGAGAAGGAAGCAATTGGTATTCTACAGGATTTAGCTGAAGAGAGCAATACATCATCAATTCTCTCTAGACCTACGTGTAGAAGAAAAGGAACCTTTTTTCCACAAATTAATGTATGTCCAGTTGTAGGTACATTTATGGACTTAGTATCCAGAGATTTGGATGAATTATGGAATAAGAAACAAACACATGGAAGATATTCCACCAACCTTAGTAGAGAAGACAAGATAGCCCTTGAAGAAATTAATTCCTGGGATGATATAATAATCAAGCCCTCAGATAAAGGGGGCAACATAGTATTGTGGGCAAAAGAATTATATATAGCGGAGGCTATGAGACAGTTGAAGGATATTTCCTGTTATAAAAGCCTAATGTTCAACCCACTTGAGAACTATAAAAAACAATATGTGACCATGATAAGGACAGCACATCAAGAAGGAGTGATCAAAATGGAGTATCAATTTCTAGAAGTAGAGCACCCAGTGACTCCTACGTTTTATATGCTCCCCAAGATCCACAAGAACGAAAATGTACCTCCAGGATGCCCAATAGTATTGGAATTAAAAGTCTATCAGAACAAGCAAGCAAATTTCTGGATACCCATTTGAGGAAATTTGTAGTCAACTTACCATTTTATATACAGGACTCAATGGATGGTCTACGGAAGTTGGATGAAATACATGTGGATGAGGGTGTTCTACTTACCACTTGTGACATGGAATTGCTTTATACGAGCATACAACATAAGAAGGGTATTGAAGCAACCCATTATTTTTTAATAAAAATGGCATGACAGATTTTGGGCATTTTCTGGTGAACCTACTTACCTTTGTGCTGACCAGTAATTTCTTTGTCTTTAATGATAGATTTTATTTGCAAACCAGAGGGAACAGCTATGGGGGCAGCTTGTGTCCCCACATATGCAAATATCTACTTAGGTTGGTGGGAGGAGACCATGTATTTAATGAGGTCAATGAAAATTATACTAAATATATATTATTATGATTGAGATATATCGATGATCTCTTGTTGCTATGGGATGGTCTGAGAGATAAACTCATAGAGTTAATTGGTTTACTAAATAGGAATGACCTAAATCTCAAACTGACCTATGAGATACATGAAACAGAGGTCATTTCTCTGGACCTAAGAATATGCAAGATGGCGGATGGTAGGATTTGCACAGATTTACATAGGAAACATACAGCCACGAATACTGTACTACACAGGTCAAGTGCACATTTCCCTCCAGTCCTGAAGGGAATACCAAAAGGTGAAGTCCTACATCTTAAAAAGAATTAACTCATCCCTGGCTCCCACTTGTATGTTAGTAGCATTGGATTAATAGGACATCACTAAGGGTAACAAGTGCCCGAATTGCATAGCCCAGACATCTAACAGACATCTATCACACTCGTTTGGGTATACATTATCAGTGATTCTGCAGTTTTAAAAACACATAGTGCACGCTATGGGCTGTGCACCGCGTGTCTCCTGACGCGCGTTTTGCTGGATAGCTTATTCACAGGAACAGCCCGCCCACGGGGTTGTGACATCCTTTATTGGATTCATTCTCCAATCCACATCTATTCTGATGATTGACAGAACCATTGGCCAATCCCATCTGCCTGTCAGCATAATTCACTTACCAGGAACAATAATTAGATTTTTCGACGTAAATCAAACAAAGGGGGATCTTTCTTTATACATAGAGAAAGGAAGTAAATCAATACTACCATCTTTGCAATGGGTACTTTAAGTATGTTTTGTTCCAAACTAATAATTTAAAAACACCAATAATATTCCCTACAAAAACATATTAGGAATAATCCCTAACTATATCATGCTTAGTCCTGATATTCTAAATAGAATGCATAAAGTCTATATTATATTGTTGACATTGTTTTATTATTTCTAATTATTATAGAGTTATTCATACATGAACTCGCACAGCAAAATAAATTAGAGTAACCCTTATTAATACCTTTATTTTATTATAGATTCTTATTAATAGGACAAATCCAATTTTATATAAATGTAATATCAAAATGTACCCTATGATAGAAAAAATTATATTTAAAATGTGTATAAAACTAAAAAAGATAAAGAAAAGAAAAGAAAAATATAAAGAAAAATGTATAATGTGATGAAAACAACTCACAAAACAAATATTAATAAAACATGAACTATGTATATATATTCATATTAAGTGTACATTTAGTGTATAATAGTGCTTAATTATAACTCTCATCATAAATAGAGTGTATAAATAAAATTAATATTTTATTGTGCATTACCCCTAACTATGATATCCATAAACTGTGTAAATAAATTAAATGAAAACAGTGCTAAATATGTATTTATATACATGAACCCTATAAGTGTTTATAGCTGCTCGGTATACCCACTTATTATTGTCATTACGTTCATCAATGAATATTAAGTATCTTGAACAAACCTTCAGAATCAATAGCATGAACAAAATATAGTTATGATTAATTGTTAATAAGGATATTTATTTAATAGTTTATTTCAAAAACAATCCAAAATTGATATGTTAATTTAGTCCCATTGGTTGTAGACCACCCAATAGGAAGGTCCACTGACTCTCCCTCTTGAGAAGTTCTTGAGTGAGGTCTCCACCTCGTATCCCCAAGTTAACCTTCTCCAAACCAAATGCTCTCAAGCTGGCATATTGACTTTGATGGTAATCATAATAGTTTCTAGCAACAGACGTGAGTTGTTTAAATTTTGTCAAATCCATCTTTGAATTTCTTATACAGCCTACATGTTCCAACATCCTTTGCTTTAGAGGTCTTGTGGTCATCCCAATGTATTTCTTATCACATGGACACATCAAACAGTAGATAACCCCTGATGTGTTGCAATTGATGTAATCTTGTATTTTGTGGGTTTAGGTATACCTGTAAACAACTTCTGTGGTTCATTTCATATATTCACAGGCCTTGCATCCTCCACATTTATTATTATTATTATTGTCCTTTATTTATATGGCGCCACAAGGGTTCCACAGTGCCTTACATAGTACATAAACATAGTACATAAACATAGTACATAAACATAGTACATAAACAGTTGAACAAAACAAGAAAACAGTGTCATACAGTTTAAGACAATGCAAGACAATTACATGGTATATAAACATTGCTGCAACAGTAGCATTTGAATGATCCTTCCACTGCCACCTTTCTTTTGTTATTGTTCTTACTCAGGTTGCTGTGGACCAATTTATCTTTCAAATTAGTTGATCGTCTCCAACTCATTGAGATTCTAGGACCGATTTTCTTAACTAGATCTAAATCGAGTGTCAGTAAAGGCCAATGTTTGTGCATTATCTGCTGAATTTCCCTCCATTCAGTACAGAAATCTCTGACAAATCTAATTGTCTCTGGTTTCTCATTCATTCTTTGATTAGGATACAATAAGGAGTTTTGGTTTTTGAAGTTTACTTCATATTTTGCCTTTTTAATCTCCCTTCTACTGTATCCTCTCTTTACCAACCTCTCTTTACCTACCAACTCATCAGATCTTATCTTAAATTGAGTAGAATCAGAGCAATTTTTTTTAAGATGTAGGACTTCGCCTTTTGGTATTCCCTGCAGGACTGGAGGGAAATGTGCACTTGACCTGTGTAGTACAGTATTCATGGCTTTATTTTTTGCCTCTGTAAATCTGTGCAAATCTTACCATCCGCCATCTTGCATATTCTTAGGTCCAGAAAAGTGACCTCTGTTTCATTTATCTCATAGGTCAGTTTGAGATCTAGGTCATTCCTATTTAGTAAACCAATAAACTCTATGAGTTTATCTCTCAGACCATCCCATAGCAACAAGAGATCATCGATATATCTCATCCATAATAATATATATTTAGTATAATTTTCATTGACCTCATTAAATACCATGGTCTCCTCCCACCAACCTAAGTAGAAATTTGCATATGTGGGGGCACAAGCTGCCCCCATAGCTGTTCCCTCTGGTCTGCAAATAAAATCTATCATTAAAGACAAAGAAATTACTGGTCAGCACAAAGGTAAGTAGGTTCACCAGAAAATGCCCAAAATCTGTCACGCCATTTGTATTAAAAAAATAATGGGTTGCTTCAATACCCTTCTTATGTTGTATGCTCGTATAAAGCAATTCCATGTCACAAGTGGCAAGTTGAACACCCTCATCAACATGTATTTCATCCAACGTCCTTAGACCGTCCATTGTGTCCTGTATATAAGATGGTAACTTGACTACAAATTTCCTCAAATGGGTATCCAGAAATTTGCTTGCTTGTTCTGATAGGCTTTTAATTCCAGACACTATCAGGTGTCCTGGAGGTACATTTGTGTTCTTGTGGATCTTGGGGAGCATATATAACGTAGGAGTCACTTGGTGCTCTACTTCTAGAAATTGATACTCCATTTTGGTGATCACTCCTTCTTGATGTGTTGTCCTTATCATGGTCTCATACTGTTTTTAATAGTTCTCAAGTGGGTTGAACATTAGGCTTTTATAACAGGAAATATCCTTCAACTGTCTCATAGCCTCCGCTATATATAATTCTTTTGCCCACAATACTATGTTGCCCCCTTTATCTGAGGGCTTGATTATTATATCATCCCAGGAATTAATTTCTTCAAGGGCTATCTTGTCTTCTCTACTAAGGTTGGTGGAATATCTTCCATGTGGTTGTTTCTTATTCCATAATTCATCCAAATCTCTGGATACTAAGTCCATAAATGTACCTACAACTGGACATATATTAATTTGTGGAAAAAAGGTTCCTTTTCTTCTACACGTAGGTCTAGAGAGAATTGATGATGTATTGCTCTCTTCAGCTAAATCCTGTAGAATACCAATTGCTTCCTTCTCTTCCACAGATAAAATATTATTGGAAGAGGAGGTATTTCTTTCTCCTGTATTGCTACTCTAACCCATCTCCTCTGATTGTGAATCACTATTTTTTCTAATTGTCGTAGTAGAGTAAAATTTAGCTAGGAGAAGCTTCCTCCCAAATAAATGGAGATCATTTTCCCATTTAAATCTGTCAAAGTTATTGTCAGGGGAAAAAGTTAGTCCTTTACTCCAGACGTCTGTCTGGGTCTGACTCTTCCGTCCCTGATGAATCTTGATAAGTTGAAGTGTAGCCTTGTGATGGCCTCCTTCTTTCTTCCGCATTCCTATTATTCCGTCTACCATTCCATCTAATGATCTGATTTAATGCGTAGTCTCTCTTGTCCCGTGCAAATTTGGACCTTTTACGCTCAGTTATTTGTGATTCATAATCTGATAATTCTCTTTTATACTTTTCAAAAGTCTGTTGGAATTTCAATTCTTGTTCATATACTTTGAGTTTATTGGTTAGCTGTTCTATCTCCTTTGTATACTGGTCCAACATTAAATTATCATGTTTGATAAGTACTAACAGGAGCTCCTGTGCACACTTCTTCAAAACACCTTCCCATTTTACTTTTAAATTATCCATGGCTAGCTCAAACAAAGGGAAAACTCTAGGTCTGAGTCCTCTAGGGCTATTTTTTTGTTTAATATAATTTTCAAATGTGGTCATTTCCCACCATATACGCGGTGCACAGCCCATAGCGTGCACTATGTGTTTTTAAAAACTGCCGAATCACTGATAATGTATACCCAAACGAGTGTGATAGATGTCTGTTAGTCGTCTGGGCTATGCAAATCAGGCACTTGTTACCCTTAGTGATCTCCTATTAATCCAATGCTACTAACATACCGGTGGGAGCTGGGGATGAGTTAATTATTAGGCACAGCAGAGCACAAAATGAATGGTGTCTGATATCATATACATTCTAGACCTACGTGAATATCGTAGCAGCATGAGATTTCTGGACTATTTAGGTTCCTGATATCTATATGCATTGGTAAATATACTGTTTCCAATGTTAATGAGAGTTATACTTTTAAAGATAGAGATCTATACCAATCGCGTGCGCTAGGCACGAGTGCATTTGTAATTAATGTGACCAGTGGAGATCATAATAAACTTACTGAAATATTGTTACTTCAAATAAAGCACTGGATACAATAGTGATATTTTTGTATATATTAATTTAGTTACTAGTAGAGCCCGTGGGTTTGCAACATTGTTTAAATCATCAGAGATATGATGTGTCCCTTGAAATACTATTGAGACAATTTGCTATACTTTAATGAATTTTCAGGGCATCACATAAAAACATCAATTTCTATCGCTATGTTAAGAGTGATATATTGAGTGATACACTTGGAACAGCTACATGTAGCAACTACTATTGACTAATATCATTAGCCTTTTAATCTGCAGACATCTATCCTTACGGCATATTTTATCATTGCCTAAAATAAGATTAATTACGAATGTGAGAAGGTAGTTAGGAGGCACGTGGGGCACGGCATTTGGCGTGTACTCTGTATTCCAACAGTTGCTGTACTACTAACAATATGCACCCAATGGATGTCTGTAAGACTTTTGGGCTTTGCTAAACAGGCACTAATTACTAGTAACACACTGGTGGAAGCCAAAAGAATCACTAATTGTATGTAAAGTGATAAGCATTCATTTGAATATTACTGTAGTCTGAGATTGTTGGATCAATTGGTTCTTGATATTTATGTGTGTCATTAAGCAAACTGTTCCCAGTGTAAATGAGGCATAAATATCATAATTACTAATAAGGGATCTGTATCAATCTAAATGTTCTAAACACGAGCACATTTTTGTGACATGGGGATATTGTTAGACATTTACTGGTACACTGCTACTCCAATCCTAGCACTGGATACAATTGTATTTATATTTGGTATATCGATACAGTTGCAAGTAGACCCATAGATCTATAATATTGGCTATACTATTAGAAATGTGATGTGTCTCTGGGTGAATTATTACGGTCATTTGCTAAACATTGTTTGACTTTCATGTCACTATGTGATAAGAACATCTCCTATTTTTATGCCAATAGTGATATATAATAAATGGTATATTTGCAGTAGTTGTATACAGTGATTACTACTGTATAATTAGCCCTTCGATCTGTCCATACGGCACATTACTGCTTGATTATTAACAATTTTGAAAAAGTGGTCAATGGTAAGATAATTTTCATTTGTTTCTATTACTCTCTGACATAATTTTAATATATCAAATAAAAGTTATTCTTTTTTAACATTGTATAACAGTGTAATCACTATCTTGTGAATAACATTATGGTAGTTTCATAATTATATGTGATATATGAACTGTGAGTGCCCCGTTATGGGAATACTTTTTCTTTTTCTCTTTAACTGTATATAATATAGTCTGTTTGCTGGAGGCTGCTTCCGAGTCTGCTGACTGCCAGTTTGTTTTTATTATTATTAATACTTGGGCTACGTTGTTGGCTTGATTTGACAAATCTTAAGGCACACATCCACTAGCCGATGGAGAAACGAGAGTATGATTACGACATTGTAATCATGCTGTCGTTTCTCCGTCTGTGATGAGCCTACACTGAACGAGCAGGCGTTCAGTACTGGCTCAACAATCATCTGGCACCATGCTGAACCTGATATCGTCAGGTTGTTCATCATGTTTGCCAATGATAAATGTCGGAATCGACCAGCGGGCGCGCGCATCGCTGGTCGTATCCGATAAAAAACGATTTGTGCGCGATTTCTGAGCGATTGCAGAAATATTGGCTAGTGGATGTGTGCCTTTACCCTGCAAAATGAGGGACATATATATATATATATATATATATATTTATTTATTTTTTTATTTGAACTTGGGGCCTGATTCAGAGGCGCACGCTATTTGCGTGCGCTTGCTCTGAATCAGGGAGTCCCTATTTTTTTGGACTGGCCTCCAGGACGCTCGCACAGCTGTGGGTGACCACCCACAGCGTGTGCTTGCGGCCTGGCGATGGTCGCGATTTTCGCGACCATCGGGATTGCGAAGGGACCCTGTGGTAGGGTCTCAGGTCTCACAAGCCCGAGTGGACTTCCTGCTCTAACAGGTGACCTGGAAAACGTGCACTGTGTGGGGTCCAAAGGACGTACTATGAGAACCTATGATTTATATTAAATCTTATTTTGCTTTTAAGCTCATTGGGCCTGATTCAGAGCTGAATGCTCTGATCAGAGCGCTCGCTCTGTATCAGGGCCATCCTAGCTAAATTTGGAGCTTCCTCCTGGCCGCTTGCATAGCTGTGGGTGACCACCCACAGCTTATGCGAGCGGCCAAAAAGATGGTCGCGATGGTCAAAGACCATCGCGACCATCGGGCTTGCGACGAGACCCTGCGGTAGGGTCTCGCTTCCGCAAGCCCAGGAGTGATTTTGGCTCTATCAGAGCCAAAATCACTCCCACTGACATCACTAGTGATATCAGTGGGGCCGGCTTCAGACGGTAGGCGTTCCCATGGGAACGCCTCCATCTGGCAGTCACGCCCCCGGCGCGCCCACCAAAGGGGGCGTGCTGTCAATCAACATCGACAGCACACCCTCTTTGGTGCGAGACCCGGAGCGACGGAGAGCCCGTCGCTATCCGGGTCTCGCGCATGCGCACGACGGAGCGCCCTCCGTCGTGCGCATGCGCAGTGGGCCAACATGGACCCATTTGTGAGCGTCCTTTGCTCGCGAACGGGTCTGAATGACCCCCATAGTTCTAATTTATAATTATTTAAGAATGGCACCACCTAAGAGAAAATGTATTTTAACTGAATTGCGTACTGAAATTTTATAGAGAATGATAATGAGACTGTATTATGTTTAATGAGCATTACTGTGTTTTCAGTTGCCATGTAGGACTGACATTATGGTCCATATTAAATCAAAGAAACCCAAACTTGCATCAGAGGCTTCATTAACTTCCAAGAAGGTGACAAGTTTGTTTACACCTGTCAAAGCGCATAATGAGTCTCCTACTCTCAAAACCAAAATGTAAGCAAGTAATTATCATCATCATCATCATGATCATCTACATCATAGGGCCGTATTCGAATGTAGGTGAAAAGCCGTTTTCGGCTAAAAGTTTCCGCCGATGACGTCATTTTGCCAGGAGGAAACTTATCCCCGTATTCAATTGCAAAGACTTTTCGCCGGTGAGAAAAGTCTGCGCCTTGTAGCCAGCGGAAAAGATTCGCCTCTGAATGGAGGTGAAGAAAAGTGCAGAATTGGGGTTTTGGGGTGCAAAGTTGCGGGAACACACCTGCAGCCTTGGGACAGACCCCAAAGGTAACTGAGTAAAAAAAAGTTTAAAAAATTACTTTAAATCACCTCAAAAAAGTCCGTTCGATTTGGGGGTGAAAAAGTTCAATGTTGGGGGACAAACTTAAAAACTAGCGAAATAGACTCCAGGGGGTCCCCTAAGTATGCCCCAGGTGTTTTTTTGATTTATGTATTTTAAAACCTCACCTTAGCAATATTTAGCCATGCTTGCACCCATTTTCAAGTACCCCAAATTTGCTGGGACTACTTATTTTAGCCCCAAAAAACTGCTAAATGCTATTCTTCACCACTTGTGCAAAGGCGCTAAATAGCAGCAAATGAGAGCATTTATTCACCCCAAATACCTTCAGCAGGGCTATTCGGGGGTATCCATAGTGATCCCCGATGTCAGTGCATCTTTTGGAGGGTCAGGTTGATTTCCCCAAATCTGACAGGACTTTTCGCCTGCTTGAGTTTCACCGGGATGCGTTTTCGTGTCCTTTGCAATTGAATAGGACAAAAAGTGGGGACGAGCACGATACTTTTCCAGGGGCAAAACCAGCGATGACGGCGGAAAGTGCACCATGCAAAAGTCCGAGACTTTTTGCCGACAATTCAACAATTGCATGCGGCCCATAATGAGTTTTTAAAAATATTTATTTGTTCGGTAGACACATTTTTTTATGAAAATGCACATTCAAGATAAAGTGTGAACTGTAAATGTGCTTTAAATATACAAATTCTATGTACAGATTGTATTTTGCCTTCAGGGCAATATAATTTCCATATTATGGGATTTATGTAATAGGGTGCGCTGTGTGTTGACTGCGACGGTGGCAAATTTCTCCTGTTTTTAAACATTTTTAAATAAAGCAACTGTACTCACAGGCCCCCTCCACTTTTAAGCTACCCCTGGTTTTAGGGTAGTATCACAACTATCATGCCCATTACCTACCTACTGGTATATAGTATATTAGTATATAATTGACCCAATTTATAGAATTTGCTTATCATTATTCCCATACCAAGTACACAATAAGCAACACCTCAGAGTTTTTCTGGAATAGTGATATGGTGACATTAGAAAATATATCTATCTATATTTATTCACAGTGGACATACTTGGGAAAATCAGCTTTTTAATCTACAAGAAAAAAAAATATAGCGCTCGTCCTCCCTTCTATTGTATAAATTATGAGCCATCCCGGGCCCCATTACTTTGGGGGGTGTGGCCTAATCTCAGGAGGTGTGACACTGTGGGCCCTCAGTCAGGGGAAGATACGGAGGTCGCAATCAGTGTGATTGCTCCCCCCACTGCTCCCACACAGGAGAAGGAGACCACAACTGCTGTTCAGTGGCAACACCTTTCCTAACCCCACTGCAGCCCAGCACACAGCAGCGTGTGCTGGGCTGAAGTCACAGAATACTGACAGGTAAGAGGGAGGGGAGCAGCAGCACACCCGAGCTCCTCCAACAAGCCTGGGCAATTAGTACCCTCTATCCCCACCTCTTGGGGCCACTGCTGGTTACGACTACAGCTTCTGACTTGTACTGTATACCACAACCAGGATCATCTGCTCTTAAATCCCTGAAGAAACAAGGGCTGGTATCTCCCTAATATTGGGTCCTAAGCTGAAAACCAGAATGGCAAAGGGTGACTCCCTGCCTACTTCATGTTTGTTAAGTTGAAATTCAGAATATATTCATACAATAAATTAAACTCAGTGCACCAACATTTTCTGACAGCTTAAACCTAAACACAGGAACCCTGGATGTATCCATGATATTCTATACTTACCGTTACCTATTTTAATGTATATACAGTATGTCAGAGTGTAGACGAAGCTTTCCCCGTTCTCTCCACTCCAACCCTGGTTATTCCCACCCTTCTTTTGCAAGCTCACTGTAAAATCCTCATCACTCCATGACCTCTAGCGGACTATAATATCCCCAAAAATTCCAGCCCATTGTAAAATCACCACCAACACCAGCCCACTGATATCCCGCCCACTCTATTACTTCTATCCCACTATAATTTCTCCACCAATCACATCCCTCTGTAATAACCCCACCTGTCCATACCTCTCCACATCACCTAGCCCACTAAAAAATCCCCCATGCCCATCCTTTCCTTACCAGCTGTAATACCCCCACACCTACACTGCGTCCATACTACTGTAATATTCCCACCCCACCATATCTCCCAAACAACATCTGATGGAACATTGTTTAAACCATTAAATAAGCACATATTGCTTAAATTAAAAGTATCAGATGTTATTTCAGTAGATATGCATATCTCACTAGAATAATGCATAGTAAATCCTTTCTAATGTTCAAACTTATTAATACATACTGTACTAGTACAGCCATGGCCAAAAGTTTTGAGAATGAGAAGTATTAGTTTTCACAAAGTCTGCTGCTTCAGTTTTTATGATGGCAATTTGCATATACTCCAGAATGTCATGAAGAGTGATCAGATGAATTGCAATTAATTGCAAAGTCCCTCTTTGCCATGACAATGAACTTGCATTTCAGCTCTGCCACATAAGGACCAGCTGACATGTCAGTGATTCTCTCATTAACACAAGTGAGAGTGTTCATGAGTACAAGGCTGGAAAACACTCTGTCATGATGATTGAGTTAGAATAACAGACTGGAAGCCTGAAAAGGAGGGTGGAGCTTGAAATCATTGTTCTTCCTCTGTTAACCATGGTTACCTGCAAGGAAACACGTGCAGTCATCACTGCTTTGCACAAAAAGGGCTTCACAGGCAAGGATATTGCTGCTAGTAAGATTGCACCTAAATCAACCATCGGATCATCAAGAACTCCAAGTAGAGAGGTTCAATAGTTGTGAAGAAGGCTTCAGGGTGCTCAAGAACATCCAGCAAGCACCAGGACTGTTTCCCAAAGTAGATCCAGCTGTGGGATCGGGGCACCACCAGTGCAGAGCTTGTTCAGGAATGGCAGCAGGCAGGTGTGAGTGCATCTTCATGCAGAATGAGACTTTTGGAGGATGGCCTGGTGTCAAGAAGGGCAGCAAAGAAGCCACTTCTCTTCAGGAAAACATCAGGGACAGACTAATATTCTACAACCGGTACAGGGATTGGACTGCTTAGGACTGGGGTAAAATTATTTTCTCTGATGAATCCACTTTCAGATTGTTTGAGGCATCTGGAAAAAGGCTTGTCCCGAGGAGAAAAGGTGAGTGCTACCATCAGTCCTGTGTCATGCAAACATTAAAGCATCCTGTGACTATTCATGTGTGGGGTTGCTTCTAAGCCAAGGGAGTGGGATCACTCACAATTTTGCCTAAGAACACAGCCATTAATAAAGAATGGTACCAAAACCTCCTCCAAAAGCAACTTCTCCCAACAATCCATGAACAGTTTGGTGACAAACAATGCCTTATCCAGCATGATGGAGCCCCTTGCCATAAAGCAAAAGTGATAACTAAGTGGCTAGGAGAACAAAACATTGACATTTTGGGTCCATGGCCAGGAAACTCCTCAGACCTTAATCCCATTGAAAACTGTGGTTAATCCTCAAGAGGTGGGTGGACAAACATAAACCCATACATTCTGGCAAACTCCAAGCATTGATTAGGCAAGAATACGTGGCCATCAGTCATTATGTGGCCCAGAAATTGATTGACAGCATGCCAGGGCGAATTGCAGAGGTCTTGAAAAAGAAGGGTCAACACTGCAAATATTGACTCTTTGCATAAACTTAATGCAATTGTCAATTAAAGCCTTTGACACTTATGAAATGCTTGTAATTTTACTTCAGTATACCATAGTAACATCTGACATAAAGGTCTAAAAACACTGAAGCAGCAAACTTTGTGAAAACCAATACTTGTGTCATTCTCAAACTTTTTAGCCATGACTGTAAATAACCTGAATAGAACCCTTATTCTCACAGTGGGGTTGCAGACCTTAGGTTTTAGTCATATTGTATATTGTAACCCATACAACTGTCTTTGTGTTTGCCTTTGGGGGTGTAGTTAGTATACAGCTTTCATAAGACTGTAATTTTATATACAAAACCAGCACAATGGGGGAATTAGGTTCTCAGTGATGTACCATACATTACAATAAGAAATCTTCACTCATTTTACTGTGCCTCTCTAGAGGCACATTACCACAGAGTACATCACAGACTGTTTTGGCACATTGCACAGAATTCAATCGCTCCCAATGTCTTACAGTATATGCCTATTCAACTTTTGCTTTAATTTTTTTTTGTTTTACTGCACAAAATAATTGCATATAACTGCCTTAGAGGAGTAACACCATGTAGTTGTCCTTAAATATAGGGCTGTCAGAGAATTGCCGAAGGTGTTGAAAAAAGCTATGGCACAATGCAAGCTACAGTAGTGAATTAAGGGGCCTCTAAAACTACAGGATCATGGGCAGTCATTGATGTTGCATTTAGGGTAATCATGTTATAGTTAGACACAGATAATGGGGATTATACTGTAGGTAGTAGACACATAAATTGTGGTTCTTAATACTAATCTACACATATTACTGTACATTGGATAATTTCCTCGGGTGTGGTATAAGAGACAGTAATTAAATAGACAATGTCTAGATAGACCCCAGATGTTAGACAGTCAATAGGTCGATAGGTACAAAAGGTCGACAGGTACAACAGGTCGGCACACTAAAGGTCGACATGTAAGATGGTCGACAGGTACTCATGGTTGTCATGGTCAAAAGGTCGATACGAAAATGGTCGACACAAAAATGGTCGACACATGATTTTTATATTTTTAGCTCTAATCTTCACCTTAACTCTAACCCTAACCCTCCCCTTGGTGCCTAACCCTAACCCTCCCTCTTGGTACCTAAACCTAACCCTCCGGTAAGTGCCTAACCCCAACCCTCCTTCCCGGTGCCTAACCCTAACCATCTTGGTAAGTGCCTAACCCTAAACCTAAAAAAAAGTCGATAATTTTTGGGTCGACCATTTTCATGTCGACCTTTTGTACTTGTCAAACTTCTTACATGGCAACCTTTAGTGTGTCGACCTTTTGTACATGTCGACCTATTGACTGTCTAACGTCTGAGGTCTATCTAGACATTGTCTAACTAATTACTATCTATCTACAGTCCAGAACCGAGTTTCCTCTGTCATCTACTTTACCACAAAAACTACTGAACATATTTCAGTGATTTTCTGCCCTTGAGACTTGTTAATATTCACTTTATCTTTCTTGTAATACAATAAGGATGTTCTATCAAGAGTGGAGACTTTCTCAAAGGCAATTTTAATTAGATCCTTTAAATATCGTCTTTTGATAAACCTTTGTTTCAGAAAAGTGGATTGTTGTAAAAAAAAATTTTTTTTAGGAGAACAAATTATGAATGTTTTTTTCTTCTTTCTCTGTATGCCAATTTAATCATAGAGTGCTGGTAATATCTATGTTTATATACTGTATCTATAATATGAAAAAATATGCCAAAAAGTTGGCAATGCTCCCCTAAAATTACTAGTTGATACAAAATGTTAAGCTTCCATTCCCTGGACAAGTTCTCAATGCTTATGTTATTCATTCCTAAAATGAATTCCCAGATTGAGAAAATTATAATATATACAGTATATATATATATATATATATATTAGGGGTGAGCGGGTTCGGATTTCTGAAATCCGAACCCCCCCGAGCCCCCCCGATCCGAGTCCGATCCGAGTCAGGCTCGACTTTTCCCGCCTGACTCGGATCTGAAATCGAGGCAAAACGTCATCATCCCGCCTTCCGAGTCTCGCGGGTTTTGGATCCTATATAAGGTACCCGCGTCGGCGCCATTTTCTCACTCGGCTGTGGACAGTGAAGAGGGAGGGTGGGAGTTAGGGCTGGCTGGGCTGTGTAGTGTAGTGTAGTGTAGTGCTGCTGTTGTCCACTACTTCAAAGTCCATAGGGGCTGGCTGTGTTGTGCTGTGCTGCTGTTGTTAATAGGGGCTGTGTCCACTACTTCAAAGTCCATAGGGGCTGGCTGGACTGTGTTGTGCAGTCAGTTCTCCATAGGGGCTGTGTCCACTCCAAAGTCCTGTGCAGTGTCCCAGTCCTAAAGGGGTGCTGTAGTGTTGTCCAGGGGATGCTCCGTCCATCAGGGGTGCTCCCCCCAAGTGCTAAAAAAATAATATATTTTCTGTGTTTGTGAATTGTGTGCGCAGTAGCCGCACGTGCATCAACAAAGTAGTGCCAAGCGTGCGCCTGTGTCATAAGTAAAGGGCCGGCTGGCTTGACCGTTAAAGGGTGCTGTAACCCCCAAAGTACACTCCAGTCCAAACCAAAAAAATATATATTTTCTGTGTTTGTGAATTGTGTGCGCAGTAGCCGCACGTGCATCAACAAAGTAGTGCCAAGCGTGCGCCTGTGTCATAAGTAAAGGGCCGGCTGGCTTGACCATTAAAGGGTGCTGTAACCCCCAAAGTACACTCCAGTCCAAACCAAAAAAAAAAATATTTTCTGTGTTTGTGAATTGTGTGCGCAGTAGTCGCACGTGCATCAACAAAGTAGTGCCAAGCGTGCGCCTGTGTCATAAGTAAAGAGCCGGCTGGCTCATTTCTTAAAGGGTGGTGTAACCCACAAAGTGCACTACTCTCCAGCAAAAATAAAAAAATATTTTCTGTGTTTGTGTGCGCTTTAGCCGCACGTATATATCAATATAACATAAATGGAGGACCAAACTTTCTCCGATAAAAATAAAATAGGGAAAGATCAAGAACCACTTCCTCCTAGTGCTGTTGCTGCTGCTGGGAGTTGTTCATCATCCCAGAGAGGAAGTAGGAACATCACTACTTTTACTAAACAATTGACCCTCCAACAGTCCCTAGCGATGAGGATGAAGTACGACAGCAGTCATCCTGAAGCAAAACGTATAACTGAGGCCTTGACTGCTATGTTAGTGTTAGACGTGCGTCCGGTATCCGCCATTAGTGCAGTGGGATTTAGACAATTGATGGAGGTAGTGTGTCCCCGGTTCCAAATCCCGTCTAGATTACACCTGCATCCTCAAAGCAGCAGCGACAAGCGTGCGTCTGTCTGTTAAAGGGTGGTGACACCCTCAAAGTGTGCTACACAAACAATAAAAATATTGTTCTTTTTTTTTCGGTCTTTGTGAAATGTGTGGGCTGTAGCCGCACCTGCATCCTTAAAGCAGCAGCGACAAGCGTGCGTCTGTCTGTTAAAGGGTGGTGACACCCTCAAAGTGTGCTACACAAACAATAAAAATATTCTTCTTTTTTTTTCTGTCTTTGTGAATTGTGTGGGCTGTAGCTGCACTTGCATCCTCAAAGCAGCAGCGACAAGCGTGCGTCTGTCTGTTAAAGGGTGGTGACACCCTCAAAGTGTGCTACACAAACAATAAAAATATTCTTCTTCTTTTTTCTGTCTTTGTGAATTGTGTGGGCTGTAGCCGCACTTGCATCCTCAAAGCAGCAGCGACAAGCATGCGTCTGTCTGTTAAAGGGTGGTGTAACCCTCAAAGTGCGCTCCACAAACAATAAAAATATTCTTCTTTTTTTTTCTGTCTTTGTGAATTGTGTGGGCTGTAGCCGCACTTGCATCCTCAATGCAGCAGCGACAAGCGTGCGTCTGTCTGTTAAAGGATTACATCGGTGACAGCATCCAAGTAGGCATGTCAGACAGTCCGTACCTGTACTGGCAGGAAAAAGAAGCAATTTGGAGGTCCCTGTACAAACTGGCTCTATTTTACCTGAGTTGCCCCCCCTCCAGTGTGTACTCCGAAAGAGTGTTTAGTGCAGCCGGGAACCTTGTCAGCGAAAGGCGTAGCAGGTTGCTTCCACAAAATGTGGAGAAGATGATGTTCATAAAATTAATTATCAACTCTTCCAGGGAGACCAGCCTCCAGAACGTACAGAGGGACTTGTGGTTGTGGATTCCAGCGGGGACAAATTAATACTCTGTGAGGATGAGGATGTACACACTGAAGAGGGTGAGGAATCGGTGGATGAGGAGGATGAGGATGACATCTTGCCTCCGTAGAGCCAGTTTGTGCAGGGACACATTAATTGCCAGCTTGTTTTGTGGGGGCCCAAATGAACCAATCATTTCAGCCACAGTTGTGTGGCAGACCCTGGCACTGAAATGATTGGTTTGTTAAAGTGTGCATGTCCTGTTTATACAACATAAGGGTGGGTGGGAGGGCCCAAGGACAATTCCATCTTGCACCTCTTTTTTTTCTTTGCATTATGTACAGTTTGGGGCCTAGTTTTTCAAACTGCCATCCTGTCTGCCACTGCAGTTTCACGCCTAGATGGGTCACGTGTTTGTGCCACCCACTCGTGTCGCTTAGCATAGTCATCCAGCTACCTCGGTGCTACCTTTTGGACATAGAAACACTATTGTGAGGTGTGAGGTGTTCAGAATAGACTGGAAATGAGTGGAAATTAAGGTTATTGAGGTTAATAATAGCATAGGAGCAGAAAAACCTACAAATTCTGTGATTTTAGCTGTTTTTATGCTTTTTTTAAAAAAAATACAGATCCAAAACACAAAACCCAGAACCCAAAACACGAAGAAAGATCCAGATCCAAAACCAAAACACAAAACACGAAAAGTGGCCGGTGCACACCCCTAATATATATATATATATCACACACACTATCAAACTATCTATCTGTATTACCCATCAGTGGTGTAAAAATATTTTAACCTTTTGCTAAATATATATTAAGATATTCACATATTGACCAACACCTTTATATTAGGAACAAGTTTTCATGGGTAAAACTTAAAAGACAACTTAAGCGGCCCATACATGGTGCGATTTTCTGACGTTAAGATGTGTTGTATGATTTAAAATTCTTCCCTTGAAATTCTCTCTAGGATGTGTACAAATGGCATACGATTGGACATATGGGAGAGAGTTGGTTCCATATGCCCCTGCTTATGGAGATTAGGGAGAACAACCCAGACGATTATCGCAACTACCTGCGTATGGATGATGCCACATTCCAGGAGTTGCTGCGTTTGGTGAACCCCTATATCCAGAGGCAGGACACCAGCATGAGGATGGCCATTCTGGCTGAGAAAAGGTTGGTGGCTACCCTGAGGTACCTGGCTACCGGATGGTCTTTTGAAGACCTGAAGTTTGGGACCCTCATTTCTGCCCAGGCGTTGGGGCACATCATCCCGGACACACGTGAGGCCATTGTGAAAGTCCTTAAGTTCCAGTACTTCAAGGTGATTAAAAACACAACAATATTTGACTGTTTTTTTGGGTACAACAAAACCAACATGGTCTTTATATTTGCCAAACTAGAATATCAACCTTTAAATACTGGCTGATACAGAGGCGTGGAAGTATTCCTTCATGAAACTTTTTCCCTTTACAGGAACACACATATATATTTCACACAAAATAACAGGTGTATCATCCAGTTTTTGGTTGCCCAATAGATAGCCAGCTGCATGGTATAGGGTGTGTCAGATGACGGATTGAACAGGGCAAGAAGCACATTGCACAAGTGCAGATTGAGGCCACGGCAAACCACAATCTGCTCTTGCGCCATGCATTTGGTCACCCTGTCCAAACCACATCGTCCGCACCGCATACCCTACAGGAGGTATAGGGCAACCAAAAACTGGCTGATACAGAGGAAATATTCACTTTTAATAAGTGTCAAATTGGGGTGCCTCCTTAACCTCGGACAACATGGTGTGATAAAGAACATCTGAAGAGGAGGATGTTGATGGGTAGGATGCTTCAGGCATACTGTAAGTGGGAGGGGTTGTGGGTTGGGATGGGGTTGGCCCCATTCTTCCATTGTCCTGGTAGGTTGGTGGGGGAAATAAAGGTGATACCATATACCCATTGGCCGTATTCCATTCGGAGGTGAGTACTGGCTCCTTGATCACCCTCAAAGTATTTTCTAGTTGCTTCCTTTTCCCCTGCATAATTATATCATACATAAGCCTTTCGGCATGGAGTGCCTGATCTTCATCCATGATGCTAAGATTGCTCGCCACATGTAATCCCAGGCTATTGTATTGATCGGGTGGTTTGGCTAGGGCTTGCTTTGCTTGCTGCAATAGTGGATCGGGGGCTGGCAGGTTACGACATGCCATTCTTCTTACACGGCGCGGGGGCGCCACTTCTGGCCCACTTTCAGCAGGCTGGGTTAAGTGTGGGCTTTCACTTGGGTCAAACTCAGGCGTAGCAGACTGTAGGAGGAGAGATAGGAAAATTTTAAGTTAATGTGTTTAAAATAATTTAATTTCTTTTTTTTTTGTTCTTTAGTTTCCAGCATCGATGGACTAGGACGACTATTGGTGATGATTTTGAAAGTCATTGGAATTTCCCAAATTGTGGAGGTACCATTGGTGGGAAACACATTCGCATTACCCCACCTCCCCACAGTGGCTCCTTTTATTTCAACTACAAAGGCTTTCACAATATCATGCTGATGGCGGTGGTAAATGCCAACTATCAATTTATTTATGTTGATGTGGGGAAAAATAGCCGTGCTTCCGACGGTGGTCCTTCAAGCAAATGGAATTTTATGACAGACTTACCACCAACCGTCTAAAATTGCCTACAACAGTGGTTATGAAGCACGGCCTGAACTATGTGTTTGTGGCAGATGAGGCATTTGCTCTACATGAGCATTTAATGAAGTCGCATAGACAAAGGGGACTTACCAAAGAGAAACGGATTTTCAACTATCGCCTATCCAGGGCCTGGCGCATAGTTGAAAATGCTTTTTGAATTATGTGTAGTTGGTTCCATATATTCCATACTGCTATTAACCTTCATGTGGACAAAATTGATTCTGTGATAATGGTCTGTTGTGTTTACACAATTTTTTGCGGGCTGAAAAAATCAAACCGACTCGGACCAATGGGTATGACCTTGGATGACCAGGAACAACCAGATGAGGGTGTTTAAATGCCCTCTATCGAAACACCCACAGTGAGGTAGACACTGTCAAGTGCATGGGCAAAACAGCTCAGGGAGCAATATCTAGCCTACTTTCATGGAGTGGGGGCAGTACCATGGCAGGAGGACAGTATAAGTTAAAATACCTTTATAAAGACATTAATAAACTTACCAGATCCAGAGAGGATGCTGGCTCACTATCTGGGTTCTCAAAAGACTCCTCCTCGGGGACCGTGTCCACTAAAAGACTCCTAGATGGACGCTGGGGCAAACTCCAGAAGATTATAGTACCATAAGGTACTACTGTAGATGTCATCTGCCCCCACTCCAGATGCCCATGAGTCAATTTCCTTCCTCCTTTCCTTCACGCAAGTGGTACTCAAATTCTGGATCCAATCTTTGACCCATTTGGTGGTAGCCTCATCATGGCACCTGAGGCTGAAGGTCACCATGTCGTCGATCGTAGCAGCCTTTTTATACTTAAAAATAGAAAAGGGAGTATCCCCTGGCTATCCCCCAGCACACTAAATTGTACCTGCAACAGTACATGAAAACTATATGGTAATAGAAATTCAGAGATATTTATTGCATGCATTTAGAAGTACATGGTAAGCTGCCAGGCAGTGGCATCACAAGGGGGGTGCGGGCCGCACACCGGGTATCATCCGCCGAGGGGTGACACCAAGGTGCAGACTCCCCCTCTGGTGACAGGAGCCGGGTGCTGAACTGTAGAATTATGTGCAGCACTCGGCTACTGACACAGTGAGGGAGCCAGCACTACAAGCACACTGGTCCGCCGGGGGCAGCCCGCACCTCCTGGACCCCCCAGAGACACTAAAACTGGGGTTCGGGTGCGTGGCCCCGCCCCCACATGTGAGGCCACGCCCACTTGTCCCCGAGGTCCCACCCCCTTTCTCTGGCACGCGCGGCTGCGCTGCGCTCATTCTTATACACCCACACCGGGTGCAACTAAAGGTAATGACACCACTGCTGCCAGGCCACTTCACAGCTTCTCTGGTACTGGCAGTTCCTACACTACATGATAATAGTGCCCACTCTGGGCCATGTAATTATCTATTGTAAGGCCTCATGATAAAGGCACATACAGAAGTACATCCAAATTAAGAGCCAGCTTAGCAGGGAGTCACCCCTGGGAACTCCAATTAGCACCACAAGAGCCAGCATGCCCTCCAAATGCTGTCTCATTCATGCCTCTCTAAACAGCAAACATAAAATGGAAGCTGCTCAAATCAGTTTGGCAATACTATTCAGGTGCATGAAAAGGAGGGATTATACTAAACAGAAAAACAGAAAGGAAAGTATCCCCTAAATATCCTCCAGAACAATAAATTGTACCTGCAACAATACAGGAAAACTATATGGTAACCCAGCAGGTTTTAGTTTTGTAGGGGTGGAACAGATCCCTAAAAAAAGCAGAGTTGGTGATAGATATTGAAACCTCTGCAAACAAGAAGCAGCATGGATTTTCAAAATGCATACACTGAAACAATTAATTTGGAATTCATTTAGTTAAAACCCTGGTTGGGGTGTATGTATAGTGTATGGTTTATTCTGCCTACATCTTCCTTTAATTTTTCCTTTTTTATCTGCATTTATTATAACATGTGTAGCATGTCATAATTCTAACTATAATTTTTTTTAATTGTATTATTTTTAATGTGTATTTTTTTATTAAATAGGTTTATGACAGTGAGTGTTATATCATAAAGCTCTCCCTGCATTCTTATTTCTATTATATGGATCTATTGTATCCCGCTCTATTGTATCCATCTGTGTTGTATAAGTATAAGCACACTGAAAGAAAATACAATCAATGCTTATTAGCAGCTGTTACTAATTTGCCAAGAATGTTAAATACCAGCTTTTGTACACAGAACACCGCTTCCACCTTTTGATAAAACCGCAGTGTGCGGTGAAACGCGTTAAGGTCATGGATGTGGACATTCCAGGAGTTCATTATTCAGTGCTGATTTGCCTATCACCTATATTCTGCTTATTCATTTAAGGAGTTGTACATGTGTTGGCAGACTGTCCACTTGCTACCACTTCGGGAAGCGACTGTGGAATTCTTGTGCCGTTACTCACCTGTGTCCAGTCCTGCTGTGTCGGAGCCTGTAGAGAAAGATCTCGGTGAGTTCAGGCCACCCAGCCCTCTGCTCACAAGGAAGAGCAGCATTCCCACTGCATGGTCAGTGTTCACCCCGTACAGCATCAACACCGGACACTATGTTATACCCGTATGTAGTGTATCTCCGAATTTATTGACCTGTGAGTGAACTTTTGTCCATTCTTATATCACAGGACAGTTTGGTCTGCTATATTATTCCATCTTTAGAGAAAGTTACAAACAACAACATTGGATACTCTACCTATATGATTGTTGTATTTACATTAACAGGTTGCACACTTCACACGGCCATGTGCGGATACACGTGGAACTATTGAAGCAACCCAAATTTCCACAGGTGGAATCACCAGTTAAACTATTATATGCACTTTTGGCGTGGATAGCCTCCTTCCTTATTTAAGGACTTACATATTAATGGATTTTTAATATACCAGATTCTAAGATTATGAGGGTGGTTTTTTATGTACATTGTATTTATGTATGGTATCATTGCTGATTGATTCTGTCAGTAAGAATTTAATGTTTAGAAATTTTTATGTGTGGGATTACTTATCAGTGATTCCATAATAAATTTTAATTTGCACTATTCAGTTATTATAATTTATTGGTTGGTAGTGTGTGCAGTGCCACATCTAAATTAATCTATTCTTAGTGCTTTTACTAGCAAGACATGGTGAGGAGTTTGACTGGGGCTGTACACCTGTCAATGTGTAATGCAGGGAGGACAGAGGTGGTGATTCAGTAGTGGATGGAATTGTACAGCTGCACGCAAGAAGATTTGCAATTTCGTCCTTGCAATTATGTTAATGCAGCAGTAGGTGTCAGATGAGAGAAATAGGCCAGGAAATCGCCATCTCCCGATGGAAACGAAGGCTGTCGCTGCCCCCAAATGGCAGCAGATTGTCAATCACTGACAGTCTGCTGCCGCTCTGTATGCAAAGGCACTGTACAAATCCGGCCTCTGCGTGCACTGCTGAATGAGGCCCAGAAACCTCCTGTGAAGCAGAGGGGCAAAGACATGGCTAGTAAAAGCACTGCACTTTTAAATATCAGGCATAAACAAAAACAGAAGGGTCAGGTTTCATAGCCCGACACTTTGTATATAAACTCTGTGATCTTTAAATAATAGTTACAAAGGGACCGCATGATTTGAAAGAGGACTACCTGCTTTGAATTAGGTATTCCTGAGTTTATTGAAGCTATGATGGGGAAATCATATGCCATCCACCCCCATCCATGGATGATGGGGAAAATAATTAGAGTTATGGTAGACTTTATAATGCTTTTTCTTCGAGGTCCATAAGGTCCACAGGGATACCATGGGATAATGTGGATGGAGAGATCCAGGCACCAAACAGTCAAAGCTTTCAGCTCCCAGGATGCACTGGGTCCTCCTCCATGTATACCCCACCCCTAGTCACAGGCCTTCAGTTGCACTCTTACACAAGATGAGGGAATCCATGACCGAAAAAAAAAACAACCCAATGAAGCCAGGTGCATCAGGGTGGGTGCTTTGTGGACCTCGAAGAAAAGAGTTATGGAGGTAAGTCTAATAATTTTCTTTTTCAGGGTCTATATGGATCCACAGGGATGCCATGGGGATGTCCTAAAGCTGTTCCCCTAGGGTGGGGATGCTCCTCATCAGAAAGGAGAACTCGTCACCCAAAGGAAGCAACCTGAGAGGCAAAAGTATCAAAGGCATAAAACCTAAGAAAGATGTGGACAGAAGATCATGTGGCTGCCTTGCCCAATTGTTCAGCAGAGGCACTGTGACTAAATGCCCACAATGGCCCTACAGATTGAGTAGAATATGCTGTCACCGAGTTTGGGACAGGGAGATCAGCCTGTGTGTACACCAGTTATGAATTCCAAGAAGAATCTCTTTAGCAGGAGGCAATAGTTCTAAGAATTATAATAGCGATGGGATCAAGCAAAGGATAGTGCAGTAGTAATCCAAGGCCATAGATGCTAGACAACGGTGGAGATCTGGAGGTCATGTAGCAGCCTTGAGGGCTGGAGGTGCTTGACAAATGTGATGACCTGATGGTCACGGAGCAGACTTGAGGGCTTGAGATACTTGACAAAGGTGGTGACCTGATGGTCACTGAGCAGTCTTGGGGGATGGAGACTCTTGGAAAGATGGTAACCTGACGGTCATGGAGCAGCCTTGAGGGTTGGCAATACTTGGCAAAGGTGGTGACCTGAAGGTCACGGTGCAGCCTTGAATGGCTGGGGATGTTCCAAGATGCAGAGCGGCTGAGATAACCTTGGTGTATAATAAAGTGCACTCAGACGCTGCACTGCAGTTAATGCCGCCGGGATGGTGCAGCAATTGTGATGACTGAAGACACAGAGCAGCGGAGATTGTAGTGATTTTTAGGCTAGTCCACGCTGCACTGCCGTAAATGCCGCCGGGAAGTGATGTGGCAACTGGGAGATTATGTGTACACACACTGCAGAGGTAGTTGCAGTGTAAGACTGGAGATCCTTGGATGCAGTAGTGCGCACTGTGCTGCCGGAATATGACACGGCACTTGTAACTGAAAGTCAATACACGGTCTGAGGGATCCATCTTTTTTCTGCACAAAAAAGAAACCTGCCCCAACTGGAGACTTAGATGGATGAAGTAAACCCTTCTTCAAAGCAACCTGAATGTATTTCTGCATCGCCTTACTTTCCAGTATAGATAATGCGTACACCCTGCCTTTGGGTACTCTCATTCCAGGAAGCAGGTCAATGACACAGTCATATGGAAAAAACCTTGGCCAGATCACGATAAGGTGCAGGAATCTTAGAAGACACTTCAGACGGAATAGTGGCAGCCAGGCAAACAGGAAGTGTGAAGCATTGAGAAGAGCAGTAAGTTCCCCATTTAAGAATCTCTCAGAGTGGATTACAGGGTTATGTCTTCTGAGCCACAGTAGCACCAAAATCAGCGGCGCCAGCGGACACTGAAGCAGCAGGAAAGGTATGTCCTTGGAAAGTAATGCTCCCACTGACAACCAGATGGAAGGCGTCTGAGAGTTACAGGAACAGCAACTTTGGACAGTTCCTTGCCATACAGGCCTATAAATGATATAAAGGGTGAAAAAGAATTGGACACTAATCCTAGGGTATGGAAAGAAAAAAAAATGTCCATAAAGTTATCAGCTGTCGGCTGTCCAGGAAGGCAGAAATGGGAACTTGCTGATTATTCATCAGGATTACTGTGGGGATAAGGACTGAGGGCCTGATTCAGACCTGCTCGCAAGCAGGTCGATGGCCAGGCAGTGTGCACTGTGCGTGTGCGAGCCCCGGAGTGAGCGAGAAATCACTTGTTCCGGCGCTTGCATCCAAAATGGGCGGCTGTCGATGTTGATCTACAGCTTGCCCCGTTTGGTAGGCGAGCCGGGGGGGGTTCCCGAAGGAACACCTGCCATTTGGGGGCAGCCCCACTGACATCACGAGGGATATCAGTGGTGAGCTTCCAGCTCTATTGGAGCCGGAAGCTCACTGGGGCTTGCGGCAGACGAGGCCCTACCACAAGGGTCTCGCCACAAGCCCCAATGGTCACGACCATCATGACCATCACCTGGCCACTCACTAAAGCTGTGGGTCGTCACCCACAGCTTAGCGAGCGGCCAGGAGGCCGGACTGAGAAAAAAAAAATGCCCTTCAGACCTGCGAGCGGGTCTGAATCAGGGCCTGAGTTACTGGGAGAGACAGATGCAAGGCCTAAATGTAACCCCCCCTGTTCACCTAGACCTTGCTTTTTCCCAACTTGATTGGACAAACAAAGGTGGTCCTTTTCCTCCATAGTATAGGCAAAGAGATTGGAAGCGTCTACTGTGCTTCTCTTCCGAGGACAAAATGGAAAGCTCCTAGTTGCATGGGTTCCCCTTAGTCAGGAGGAGTCACCCATACCGGCGACTGCGGAAAATACATGGGGAGTCCTTTCTCCAATCTTCATTCTCAAAGTGGGCTGTCAATGCGAATGGCCAGGTGCATGAAATCATCCAAAGTCTCGGGAGCTAAATGTTGTACCAAAATGTCTTTTGTCTGGTCAGAAAGACCAAGGCAAAACTGACTCCGGAGTGCAGGGTCATTCCACCCAGAGTCGACTGACCACTTGCAAAACTCAGTGCAGTAATTATCAGCCGCTCTCTGTCCCTGCTTTAAAGATCGGAGGCTAGCCTCAGCCAAGGCCACCTTGTCTGGATCATCATAGAGGAGGCCTATTGCAGAGAAGAAGGCATCCACAGTTTGAAGGGCACTGTGCGGGGAGGTAGGACTGAAAGCCCAGGTTTGGGGATCGCCTTGAAGCAGCAAAATGACCTTTCCCACTTGTTGAGTTTCAGAACCAGAGGATCATGGTCATAGTCTGAAATATAACCTGCAGAACTCTTTGAAATCGGTCTGGCAAATCTAATTTTGGTACGCAAATTGCTGCTTGGGCAGAAGTAGCACGTGATTCCTCGACCCGAAAAGAAAGTTCTTGAACCTTCTGAGTCAGAACCTCAATCTGAGCTGCAAGGACCTGGGCCAGGTTTTGGATAGGTTCCATGAAGATATTTCTCAGACACTATTGGAAGTTTTTAAAAATATTTTATGGCCGGTGATAATGTTATGAATCCCAAGAAGAACCTCTTCAGCAGGAGGCAATAGATCTGAGGATTGTAATAGCAATGGGATCAACCGAACAATAGTGCATTTGTAACCCAAGACCGTAGATGCTAGACAAAGGTGGAGATCTGGTGGTCATTTAGCAGCCTTGAGCACTGGAGGAGCTTGACAAAGGTGGAGACCAAGTGGTCATGAAGCAGCTTTGAGGGCTGGAGGTGCTTGACAAAGGTGGTGACCCGATGGTCACAGAGCAGCCTTGGTGGTTAGAGATACTTGGCAAAGGTGGTGATCTGATGGTCACGGAGCAGCCTTGGGGGCTGGAGATACTAATATGGTGACCTGATGGTCCCGGTGCAGGTCACAGTGTGAATGGCTGGGGATGTTCCAAGATGCAGAGCAGCGGAGATAACCTTGGTGTATAATAAAGTCTACTTAGACACTGCACTGTGATTAGTGCCGCCAGGATGGTGTGGCAATTGTGATGATTGAAGATGCAGAGCAGCAAAGATTGCCGTGATGTTTAGGCTAGTCCACTCAGATGCTGCACTGCGGTCAATGCCGCTGGGAAGTGATGTGGCAACTGGGACCACACTGCAGAGGTAGTTGCAATCTAAGGCTGGAGACCCTCGGACTCAGTAGTTCGCACTGTGCCGCAGGAATATGACATGGCACTTGGAATGCTGCAGCAGAGATCGCCACGATGTTATGCTGAAATCTCAGATGCTGCAGTGCAGTTAATGCTGCTGGGTGGTTATGCGGCAACCGGAAGATGATGTATACACCCAGGCCCTGATTCAGACCCGCTCGCAAGCCGCTGACCGCTCGCTGGGTTTGTGGGCGTTTTTTTTTTCCAGCCACTCGCAAAGCTGTGGGAGACCACCCACAGCTTGTGCGAGCGGCCAGGAGACCATTGCGGATAATCGCGATCATCTGCCTTGCGACGATACCCTACACCAGGGAGTCCACTACTGAAATCAATAGTGATGTCAGTTTGCCCTCCCTACAAATGCCAGGTGTTCCTAAAGGAAAGCCTACGTATGTCCAGCCACCCCCCTACCCGCCCACAAAATGGGGTGAGCTGTCACTCACCATCGACAGCCACCCCATCTTGTTGTGAGCCCCGTAGCGACTGAACTTCAGTCACTCGGTGGGGCTCGCGCATGCACTGCCTCAACATCAGGCCACTTGCGAGCGGCTCTGAATGAGCTGCCCATTGCAGAGGTAGTTGCGATGTAAAGCTGGAGACCCTCAGACACAGAAGTGCGCTTTGTGCCACCGCAATATGACACGGCACTTTGAAGGCTGGAGACATTCTGCAGCGGAGATAACCACGATGTTATGCTGGAACCCTGCTGGGATGTTATACAACAGGAGACTTGACAGACTCAGGACTGGAGATGCTGACAATCACATTGAGAGATACCAACTCTATGGAACCAGAAACACATGTAAGATGCTATCACCAGCATCCAAGCAATGCACCAGCAGGACAGAAAAAATGAGGAAGAACCAATCCAGTCCCTGCAGGGATGATGTACAGCCGGATGGGACAGCTTCATGAGTTGATAGCAAGGTCTAATCCATTCTGGAGAAAAGCCAGAACCCAGACAACCCTAAACACTTTAGGGTCATGTTTGCTGCAGGAACACTATTGACCAAAGGAATTCCAAACTCTGTAATAGATGCGGGCAGGGGAAGGCTTTTGTGCCCTAATCATTATTTGAATCACAGAACTGGAAAAACCTTTTGCTCTTAAGATGAAAGATTCAAGAGCCATGCCATCAAAGCCAGATGAGGTAAGTCCGGATGTCGGCAGGAACCCTGTATTAGAAGATCCTGACAGAGGAAGAGGATACGGACTGTCTATTGACAAATTCTGTATGTCGGTGAACTAATGATGTCTGGGCCAAGCTGAAGCCAACAGTAGCACTGTTCCCCGTTCCTGCTTGAATTTCCTGAGAACTCTTAGGAGGAGTGAAATTGGAGGAAAGAGATACGCCATCTTGAAGTCCCATCTTACTGCCAGTGCATCCACGAATGCTTCTGATGGGTCTCTGGACCTGGACACATACCTGGGTAGCTTGTGGTTGTGACGTGATGCTATGAGATCCACTTCTGGTAGACCACACTTGTTTATTAGGAACTGAAACACTCCTGGATGGAAAGTCCATTCTCCGGCATGTGTTTCCTGGCAACTGTCTGCTTCCCAATTGAGTACTCCCGGTATGAATATGGCCGAAAATGGGCAGAAGTTGACGTTCTGCCCAAATCAGATTTCTCGTCACTCCCTTCAGTGCTGCAAGATTTCTAGTGCCTCACATATGATGGAGACAGGCCACTGTGGTCGCTTTGTCGGATTGAATATGGACCGGCCTGCCTGGAGCAGAGTAGATATTAGTTTGTCTTTCTCTGCTCCAAAAATAATTTTCCAGAGCCCTCTTGGATCCTGTATGAGCCTTCCAGGATCTTAACCAAAAAGCCCTGCGTGCTACTACTGAAGCTGCTGATGCTTTGGATGCTATAATTCCAGCATTCCATGCAACTCTTTCCAAATAGGAAGCTTCTTCCCGTATATGGGAGATATACTGTACATCATCTGTTCTCTGTTAGCATCTGATAAAGAATCTTCTTCTAATGCTCCTGTCAACAGCTCTAGCTACCCAGGCTCCAGCCATAGCTGGACAGTTAACCGCTCCAGAAGCTGAAAATATTGTCTTAAGACATGCAATCTTTCTGACTGTAGCATCCATCCTGTGAAGACAAACTTGTCGTACAGGCTTTACATGATATCAGTACAGGAGCATCTGTGTCCTGTTTACCTTTATCTCTTGACATTTTCAATGTAAAGGAACAATACAAATGCAATGTGACAGCCTTCACAAATTCAATTTAAATGTGAAGTACTGTACCCAGAGGAAAACCCCCACCCCAGAGGGATGGAGAGAAAACACAGTGATATTTATAACTGATAGTCAGAAATAAAGGACAGTATCAATACAGCAGCTAGCAAACAGTCACATACAACGCATACAGTATGTAAATAATCGCAACATACTTTAAAGCAACGACTAAAACCAAAGCATGGTAGGATATAGAGCACTGTATACCTTAACCACGGGAAAGGTATACATGGAGACTAACCCAAACCATCCTGAGACAAATAGACAAATAGTAGCACACAGATTGTAGGCTGTGAGCATCTCAAATACACATGGAGGGTAGGCAGAGCGACCCAGAGGCGCGACACTTATTGAAGGCTGTGTATGGGTCGGGGAAGGAGCTGCCAAGGGCGCACCTTCCTCCCCTAAGCTGCATTAACCAGATGGGTACGCTGGCCTAGTGTCAGCAGATAGCGTCTGCTGCCGATCCCCAGCATAAGACGATAAGGTACCGGTTGTGTAGGTAGGACGCGGTCAATTCCGGGCCCTGACAGCAGCAGCTTCTGGTGTGTCTCTGACACCAGAAGCAAGGACTGCTGCGTGCGATTCCTCGTAAGCGTGGAATCACCTTAGCTGTCATCTCCTTGCATCTGGCTGCAGTCCAGGTCTCAGCGTCGCTGCTAGCAAGATAAACAGAGACCCTCCAAAATCACCAGCACAATTATTGCTGTTTTGGCCCGGCGGAGGTAGATGGTCGCATTATCTGCATCTTAATACAGACACTGTGTACTGCTGACTCAAACATAAGAAAATAAAGTAAAATAAATCAAAAAATAAAAGCTTATACTGCAAAAGCAGTCCTCTGTTCCAAAGGTGTGTCTTGATCCTGCCGCATCAAATGAACAACTTAAGGCCTATGGCTAGGGGTGGGGTATATGGTATCCCTGTGGATCCCTATGGACCCTGAAGAAGAAAAGGACTTCATTAGGAACTGATATGTTACACTACTGTTCGTGTCCTACATTTCTTTCCACATCTCTAATGGAGCATACACACAGTCAGATTTGTCAGATGAACAATTGAACGATTTGAACGATTTTACCAAAGTTTTGAACGATTTGAACAATTGAACGATTTTTGACTGCATTAAAATGAATGGAATCGTCCAAGTCTGACTGCAAACACATCAGATGTCAGATATCGTTATCTGACAAACGGGAACGCGCATCGTTCATTGTCCATCGTTCAGGCATGTCAGATATGTTAGATTTTCCTTCAGATATGAATGACTGAACGATTTTTAAATCGATATCGTTCTGATCTGAAGGAAAAATCTGACCGTGTGTATGCACCATTACACTTTGGTGTGTATTTCAAAAGAATCCTGTATTTCTTGTGTATTGCCACTGATACTGAAACCAGATAACCCTTCCATAAAAAGTAAAAATTACTGTTCTTTGCCATTATGGATCTACCGGCACCTTGAATAAACAGGTAAAGATATGCGCAGACCCCCTTGTTTTCTAAAACATCAAGATTTGGCTGTGACAAAAAGTCCAAGGGCTCTATTTATTAACATTATTTTTACTAAAATAAAGTGAAAAAGGTTGTTTTCACACCCTTTTCACATTATTTTAGTTTCACTTAAAGTTACTACAGGGCAATTGGAGTAGAATTCGGAAAATTCTACTCCAACCCCTTAAGCTGCATACACACACAACGATTTTGTTACCAATGATTTTATGAATGATTTTCTGTCAGATTTTTTAAAGTGTAATGAACGATTTTTTTGAACTACAAACGATTTTCGCATATTCCCTTAATGAAAATCGTTGAGTTGACAAGTCTGACTGAACTACAAACTACAAACGTGTACACGCATGAACGATTATCATTCATCGTTTGACTCAGAAAGTGAACGATTTTTTCAAACGATATCGTTTAACGATAATCATTCAAAAAATTGTTGTGTGTGTATGCAGCTTTAGTATCACTTATAAGCAGTAAGCAGATCGCATTTCCCATAATTGTAATGGGAAATGTGATCTGGCCAAAGTCACTAAAAATAAATTGTGAAAAAATACCGGGGAAAGCCTTGTGATAATAACACCACCTGGAGGTGGCGTTATCCAGGATCTCCCCCTGTTACCGGACTCCTGCTTCGCTCTGACGGGGAGAGCAGAGCACGGAGCCAGCCCCAGTGATCAGCTGTGTGGTCTAAACAGACCACACGCTGATACACTTCTAAAAAAAAGTAAAGAAAAAAACAAACTTACCTGACTCCAGGGACCGGTGATCGGGGATCCGGTGATGTCCTCTCTCTGGTCAGCTGGTCTCCCATGCTACACTGCAGCCCGGTCGTCACCTGACAGGGTCCCAGTGCAGTATGGGATGTCAGCTAACCTGAGGACATCACCGGAGCGCGGATCATGCAGGTAAGTGTAATTAAGGGGGAGGGGGGTCCGCGATCACGGGGGCAGGGCTTGGTGACAGGGGCGGGTTTAGAGGGGTAGCAGTGGCAGTCAGTCGGCGCATGAGCGTGGCACTTGTCATGGTATTTTTTTTGCGAAAATACTGTGACTAGTGTGCTGAGGGGATTCGCAGGGACAGAGCTTTATCGCAAGCTCTGTCACTGCAAAGGATTTGTAGTAAACCCCTGTGATATTGCCTGAATTCGCAATCCGAATTCACTCGGTAATATCACACTACAATCTGCATTACCAATGCAGATTGTAGTAAATAGACACCCAAGTGTTTTGGATTTCTTTAAAGAGCAATAAAAGCAGCTAAAAATCATGTAGCTTGGACCTGTTTTTTGTTTTAGTATTAAGATAAATTTCCAGTCCATTTTGACCACCTTTATTTTTATGTAGGAGGGACTATTCAGTCATTTTTATCCACAACATATTTGATATCTTTTATTGTATCCATTGGTATTGTTACATTGTGTATTTATGTTAGCAGTGTACCATGCTATTCCAGACATTAACCTTTTAGTATTAGTAGACTGGAGGTATATTATTGTGTATTACTTTTTATTAAATAGTGATTTATTAAACTTCTTTTGATTCCTTGTGTGTCTGTGCAGTGCTTTCCACCTATATTTATTCCATTTTGACCACCTCACAGCACAAGGGAGGGACTTCAATGCAATCCAAAACACACATGATCCAGTTTTTAAATGCCAGTTCCAAACTTGGTTTTACTCAGAAGTCCAAAGTGATCTGAGCTGGGACTTGGAATTCCAAGATTCATGTGTATTCAGTAAAACCGAATCACTCATGTCTAATAACAGATTGTTGTTTTTAATGCACAGAACTTCACGTTGGATTGTTTTGGTCATGTGAATGGACAACCAAGAGTCCTTTATGAATGCTGACCTGCTAGAACCTCTTGTAATACTGTATAAACCAACTATATGTTAATGCATTGACTAACCTCCCTTATTATAATTAGAGGTGCTCAGACCCGTGTTTTGGTTCTAATGCAACATCGTGTTTTGTTAAGCCAATCGATAAAAAAGACTGAAGTCATTTAATTTGGACCGGTTTCACATTCCAAAACCAGAGTTGTTGTTTTTTTGTTTTGTTTTGTTTTTAAATCAGAGCTCTAAACTGACAGCGGTCCCAAGCCAGGACTCTGGTGCTCAGAGTTATTCTGAACTGGGACTCTATTCAACTCGGCACCCAGAAATTCAGGTGTATTCATATTTCTGGAATAGGTGATGAGACAAAGTCTAGTTCCAAGCTATTGAATATAGCTGTTGAGTAGTCCAAGTTGTATTCTTTGAAACATCAGAATACACATAACCTGGGTCCTTGATTACACATTAGTCAGGGCCGGATTAAGCACTCGGGGGGGCAGTGGCAAATGCAGGATTTCTAAAGGGGGGTTTCCAAATGCTTGATTTTAGAGTGAGTGCGGCCAGTCCATGAAGAGGGTAGAATTAGCATTTAACCAGCTTTAATATGCGTCATACAAAGTATATTGTGTGTCATAATTCCAGCATATAGAGAGGATCAGCAATCACGGTAAGCCATTAAGTGCTGCAGTAGGGCCATCCTGCCTGAGCTGAAGGTTTTTATTTTAGATGTGGGCACCATTCCAGAGCATTGGAGCAAGTTCCGGGAGTCTGGGGGAGCAGCAGAATAACCTAGCACTGCCCTGGACATATATGTACATATTGTGAGCGGCTCTGAATCAGAGCAGCACATCCCTAACAGTGAATGTTTTCAAGATCTCCGAGTTGGTGCACAGGTTATTTATTACTGACTGATACATGTTAAAAGATCCACAGGTGGTACTAATTATTTCATTTGTGATACTGAGAAGAACATTCAGCACTAGTAAAATTCTATTACATTACTATTTCTATTGTGGGCTGGGGAGGGGGTTTCCAGGCAGACAGAAACCCCCCCTGCGTTTGCCTATGCGGGGGGCCCGGGGCACTTAAGACAGGGGGGCCCTCCCCCTGTCAGGACCTCCAAGAGGCAGCAGTACAAGTCCTACCTGTACCCCCATGTCTCTCTATAGCTCACGGCTCAGTCCCTCCCCCCTGCATCTACCTTGTAACCTTGGACCACCCTTGTGCCTCCCTATAGCCTTAGCTTACGCTGTTTGCAGCAAGCCCAGCCCCCAGTGTCTCCCTATAGCCACAGCCCTGCCCCACTGTGTCTCTATATAGCCTCAAATGCCTTCTCCCCTCCCCTTCTTCACTTACCTGGATTACAGATCTTCTGCTTGCTCCTCTAGAGTCCTCCTCATTGCAGAGTCAGTGACAGCAGGCTCCTCAGTGTCAGTCTCTCTGTTCTTCTTCATCGCACTGTCACACGCGCAATGCCTTGCAGAGGAAAAAAAAAGTTATTGTTCCGGCCGGGTCACATGATTGCGGCCCCGGTACTCAATGCCTGTGTCCTGCAGCGTGCAGGCAGGCCAGGACCACTCGCAATCACTGGACTGGCCCTGCCATGGGAGGATAGCAGCAGCTAGAGCTGGGGAGAGCAGCTCCGGCCGCCCCCTGTGACTCCCCCTTAATCTGGCTCTTAGTACTTGATGTACTGCTGCAACTATTGTGATGGAGGTTCTTCCGATTTATTATTTTAAGGAATAACCAACTAAGCCTTTCAAATGTTCTTCCAAGATATTTTGAACTATAGAAAATTCTCAATTTTAATAATTTAGCTCTTCAATCTGCATGAGAATTTTGCTATAGGAAAGTGTATGCTAAATTACAGGATAGATAGATCTCTGTGTGGATGTTACATCCAGAAGATTGTGCTATCCATGGAACCCTGTCTAACACCACCACTCAAATATTATACTGCTTTCACTAATAAATGTACTACACTCTTAATCCAACCGGAGGTTTACCCATCTCCCTCCTTTCAAAGTACTGTAGTAATTACCAAGACGAGTGTTATGGTGCGTACAAACCAATCAATTTTTTAAACAATAACGACGTCATTGTCATCCAGTTTCATTCCCAAAATGATGAACGATAACTACCAATGCGTGCTCCAGTTTGTAGTCAGCAGTTACCGTTTATCGCCCGAACCTGACGATAATTCTAGGGGATGAGTGTGGGTGGCCGGCGCTGAACAAAAAAAGAGTTCTTGATTTCGTCCAGTGTCATGAACTGCACTGAGCACACCCCTGCTGGGGACACATGGGACGATTTCGCTCATGGAGCAAATTGCCCCATGTGTACGCACCTTAAAGGTAGAGCGCAGCAAGGGATTGGGGGGGGTGGTGTGGGAACCAAAAACATATATATCCCTGACTTGTTAAAATGAGTAAAAACAAAAAAAATATGGACTAATGGTATTTTCTGAAACACAAAAGGGGGAGATCAAAAGTGTGGAGAGAGAAAGTACTAACCAATCAGCATTCAAACTGTCATTTTACTATTTTTTTTGTAAAATTGTAGTTTGTTTCTATTTTTCCCCCTTCCACTTTTGGATTTTTTTTCTGGTTTTTGGCAGTGTTAAAAAAGGTATACAGTTTCCACCTTTAAATTTTCCTGGTCAGAATTTAAAAAAACAAACAAAAAAAAAACACAACAACCACCACACATACCTCAGTTACAAGGTTGAGAAAACCCCACAGCTGAAGCAAGGTGTCACGACCAGCCGGCCGATTCTCCAGATACCTCAATCTGAGAATCGCCAACTGTGACTTATGGTTACCTCAGCACGTGCGGTTACTATAACACGGTTCTGCCACCACCAACGAAGTTAACGGGAGTCGTTAGGTTCTCCGCTCAAATCTCAATTTGCACACTCACTTACATATAGGTACGTAGCTTTGACCTCATAGGCTCGTGAATTCGACAAGAACACGGAGAATACACTGGATTAAGAATGTTTAATCCGAAAAATATTTCCAAGGTTATTGATTACAGAAAAAGGTAGAACAAATATGGACAATACAAATATATCACAAATAGGTTTCAGAAAGTAAAAGGAATTAAAAATGAAAAGAACCCAGAGTCTTTACATCTAGACTCAGTCGTGAAGGAGACACAGGAGCATTGGATTCTGGCCAGTCGTCAGGACCCTCCTTGGGCACAAGAACACTTATCACTGAGGGAGATGCATAGTTATACTCTCACAGCTTCACTAGCCCCCACCTTTGGGTTTTTCACTGTTTCATTGCTGTACACTGGGCATTAAGAAATCAGCCACACCCTTCCATATTGTCTATAGGAAGAAGGGGGTCTTGAAACAGTGTGAAAGGGTCTTTAGAAACCAATAAGCAGGTAACATACCCTACATTCCTGTCATCTCCCTCCTAAAGGATTTTATATCCCATGACCTGGCTTGACCAGGTCTGACCATCTGCATTAAGGATGTATCTCTCCCCAAACTTTATGGCCTGTAGAGAGAAGAGATGGTTATCTAGATGACTGGTTCCAGGAAGACAAATCTCCTCCAAGCTTTGTATTCCTACAGGTCAAATACAGGACACTGCCTAGAATCCATGTTGATACACACATTTATATATATATATATATATATATATATTTAAATGACATCATTCCTGGCGATTATTCTCGGGAATAAACACCACACCTCCCCCTGAAGATGGGCACAGGAGAGACAGTGATCCACCTATCACATTCTCTCCTGTGACCCCCAATACCATGTCACCTCATGGCAGGGCAGCAGCTTCTAAATCCACCAAGGGGTCAGATTTCTGATCATTTTCATTTAGGTGACACATGGCTATTACACAAGCTTCCATGTTATGCCAAGCTATGCGCAAATTACTGTGGTGCACAGTCTGCCTCTTCCACCCATCCCCTTGTGCCAACATATTATTGATATCTTGGAGATGTGGTACTAGTAGCTGGGGACTTTCCCAGGCAGCCTGTTGCTTGGTCAGCTGCATAGGGCTCAGCACCAGGCCCTTTTGGCCTAACTCAATTGTACCCTCCCTCATGCTGCAGTCATACCAGAGCTTCCGTTTCTCCTGAGCAGCATTCAGATCGTTCTGCGCCATTCCCCTTAGGGACTGCAACTCCTCCCTTAACGTCACCATGTATGACACCACTGACATTTCAGGGGGAATCAATTTACCTTCCCACTCTTTCCTAACCAAATCTAAGTGGTTGCACACCCTGCACCCGCATAGGAGTCCAGAGGGTTCCTGTGGCACATCGCCGTATGGCAAGAGGAGATGCGGCAGGAACCTCTCCTGGTCTCTTCCCTGGGATTTCACAAATGTCCTAAGTATTTGGTTTAGAGTGCTGGAGTGGGATTCAGATGGGTGGGAGTACTCGGCAGTACCTAACATAGACACAACCTTCTCATCAACCTTAGGGGTAGACCATGCAGTCATAGCCTCCACCATGTCGGGTTGTGGGTGAAGGATACCTCCTTCCACCCTGTGCCTTGAGTACGGCACCTCACTCATGCCTTCTGGGCAGTCCTGGGCCTCCAGCTCATCTGACCTGGTCTGAATCACTGCTGGCTCAGGTAGGGAGTACTTCCCTTTATCACTCTGCCCTGGCTCCATCTCCTTACACAGTATCTGGGAGTGATCATTGTCAATCTCTAGCTCCCAGAGACCTACAAAAGGAGAAGGAACTTTTGCAAACTCCATGTCAGTCATTGGAGACAACGTACAATCAGACATCACATTTTTAAACAGTTGGTTACCAGCCTGCACTTCTAATTCAAGGGGTAGGATGCTTAACTGTGTCAGCTGTGGCTCTGACACACCCTCCTCCCTCACAGGATCATCTAATTCTAATACATTGCTATCCAGCATTCCAGTCAGGTCCTTATCCAACAGCTCAGTGGGGGGTGTATGGCTTATGACTGGGTCAGTGGTGTGTGACAGGATCACAGGCTCAGCAGCAGGAAGTATGAGGCTATGGTTCTCTCTGTCATAGTTAGTTGGGACTAGAATCCTTTCCTCCCCCTCTTGACCTGTCTTAGCACAGAGATACATCACATACTGGGAACTATATACTTTGGCCCTGATACCTGGACCATCAGTTGCCATACAAACATGGGTGGACTCTAACACATTACTGACCCTACCAGATTCCATCTTGAAAACTTCCTGTCTTCCTAGATCTGCTGGAATGAGGGTCGGTGTGTGAGGGTGGGGAGACTTTGGACACACAATATTACTGTCCTCTGTGACTGCTAGCAGACCACTGCTCATTCCTTCAGGGATTACTGCACAGCTCCTCTGTGCTGCTTCCTCCCTGGTACTTACAATTATGGCAGGGGTCACATCAGACACACGTTTACACATTTTGTTACCATCAATCCCTGGTACTTGTAATTTTTCCAGATCATTTGCACCAGGGACTGGAGTAATTTCACCAGTACCATATACAGAGGGACACTCGGCTATGCCAGTAACTGCACCTTGTTGTACAACCCTGACATTTCTCTCCAAAGATATTTAATTTTCCACAAAAATTATATCTGGTTTCCCTTCCTGGTATTCCTGGCTGATTCTAACATGTTTCCCTTCCTGACCTGCTCGGCTAACTCGTGCTCTTACAGATTCCAGGCTAAGGTCAGTGTCCTGTGCAGCTTTGATAGCATCCCTCTGGACTACCTGGTTATTGTAAGGAGTTAGGGCGGCGGCAGCAGCTGCCCTGCCCTTTGCCAATTCAGTGTCTGAGACTGACCTGTGTACAGGGAGGGAGGGGGGATGAGGGAGGATTGACCTCTATTGAGCTGGTTTCCACACCTGCAAGGGTTAACTCACAGCCCCTCTGCGCTGCTGTGGGCTGGGTCATTACTGTAAATGAAGGGGTTACATTGGACTCATTGTTGCATACCCTATTCACTCCAACCCCTGATGATGGTACATTTGCAATATCATCTGTTAACAGTACATTACACAGTTTTTCATTAGGGTACACCATCAGACCCAGTTCTGACTGACCAGACTCCGGCCTGTGGAACTGCAAAGGGTTATTTGCTAGAACAGAACTTTGTACATCAATGATACAATCACATTCATTTGTGCCCATGCTGGGTCGGTCAGCAGGGGTCACCTGGGGAAAAAAGGGGTTAGATTGTACCTTTGCATCATTTACAACATAATTCTCAGTTACATATTTAGTATGCATTTTCCCCAAATCACACCCCAACAGTACTGTAGCAGGTAAATTGTCCAGCACCCCAACATCCCGGATACCTCTCCCAACTCCCCAGTCAAGATACACACGAGCCATAGGCACCTCTGGGTGCACCCCACCCACTCCCCGCACTGTAATAGTCTTCCCTGGAATAATATCCGCGGGACCCACTAAGGCTGGGTGGATGAGAGTCAGGTCTGAGCCGGAGTCTAATAGCCCAAGTGCAACTTGGTGTCCTACCTGGACCGCTTGTAGATTGTCCCAGGGGTGTCCTTGGGGCCCTTCCACACACAGGATGGCTGGCACAGGTTTTCCTGCCGGGCCACTCACAGGAGCGGGTGTTGATCTTTTCTTCTTGGGGCAATCGACACTGATGTGCCCCAGCTCATTGCATGTAAAACACCTGCGGCCAGTTGTCAAAACAGGTTTTCCCCCCGCCCCCCCAAAAGGTGCAGCAACAGCTGGTTTTGCAGGGTACCGCGGGGGTGATCCTCTGGGTCGTCTCTCTCCCCATGCCGCTTGTCCTGGCATCCCCCAGCTCTTCTTCACCACAGAAGCCCGAGTGCTGGTGTACCTGTCTGCCAGGCTGGCAGCCTCCTGAGACATTTTGGGTTCCCGATCCAGGACCCACTCTTTGACCTTCGCTGGACACAGTGCGAGGAACTGTTCCTGGAGAATAAGGTCCTTTAGTTTGTCGAAGTCCGTCACCTGCAATCCATCAACCCACTGATGCAACAGGGTTGACAATTGCGCTAACAGTCCCGCATAGGTATCAGAGGGACTGTGCTTTGAGTCTCTGAACTTTTGTCGATAAGCCTCAGGGGTGATGTTGAAACGCTGTAACAAGGCTTTTTTAATCGCAGCATAATCACCATCCAGTTCCTGGGGAAGATCTGCAAACACCTCCAAAGGTTTTCCTCTCAGCCCAGGGGTTAAATAACTTGCCCATTCACTGGGGTCCAATGCAAACTGTCGGAAAGTCCTTTCAAACCCCCTCAGGAACGTATCGAGGTCGCCAACCTTCTCCAACACAGGAAATTGATCATGCCGGGGCTTTTTCCTACCCGGTTCACAGGTGGCATTCTGTCCACGGAGTCTGGCCATCTCCAGCTGGAACACGCGCTCAGCCTGGCGCTCCGCAGCCTCAGCCTCTCAGACTGCCTTCCGCTCAGCAGCTTCCCTGTCCGCAGACGTTTGGAACTGCTGCATCAGCTGCAGAGTTGTGGCAGGGTCCCTGTCCTTCATATGCCTGGCAGCAGTTTGAAGGAAACTCTCTAGTGCAGACTCACTTGACCCAGCAGAGGTGTCCAACCCCCGCTGGGCATCTGTTGTAAGGTCCAGTACAGATTGCGCCTCTGCAGCAGGGTTGTCCATTGTCTGGCCACCTTCAGCAGCAAGATTCTGATCCGCCACTTGGAGTAATTGGGCCAGTTGATCCTTGTTCTGGCCCTTCCAGGCAATGTTTCTCTCCATACACATGGCCACAAGGTCATCTCTTTTCTGTTGCAGGTACTCTGTGGTCATTCTGGACCTCAAACTAATTGCCAAATAAAAAAGAAAAACAAGAGGGGGGGTGGGGGGGAACAGAAACTATTTGCTATGTATGTCCGTTTAAAATCTAAACCTTGAGCGTAATTCTCCGGTGAATTTATGATGTAGTTTCTCTCAAGAATCACACACCATTAATTCACTTAAGTTCTTGTGATAAAAACAAAAATTATCATCCCACCGCTTGCCACCAATTTGTCACGACCAGCCGGCCGATTCTCCAGATACCTCAATCTGAGAATCACCAACTGTGACTTATGGTTACCTCAGCACGTGCGGTTACTATAACACGGTTCTGCCACCACCAACGAAGTTAACGGGAGTCATTAGGTTCTCCGCTCAAATCTCAATTTGCACACTCACTTACATATAGGTACGTAGCTTTGACCTCACAGGCTCGTGAATTCGACAAGAACACGGAGAATACACTGGATTAAGAATGTTTAATCCGAAAAATATTTCCAAGGTTATTGATTACAGAAAAAGGTAGCACAAATATGGACAATACAAATATATCACAAATAGGTTTCAGAAAGTAAAAGGAATTAAAAATGAAAAGAACCCAGAGTCTTTACATCTAGACTCAGTCGTGAAGGAGACACAGGAGCATTGGATTCTGGCCAGTCGTCAGGACCCTCCTTGGGCACAAGAACACTTATCACTGAGGGAGATGCATAGTTATACTCTCACAGCTTCACTAGCCCCCACCTTTGGGTTTTTCACTGTTTCATTGCTGTTCACTGGGCATTAAGAAATCGGCCACACCCTTCTATATTGTCTATAGGAAGTAGGGGGTCTTGAAACAGTGTGAAGGGGTCTTTAGAAACCAATAAGCAGGTAATATACCCTACATTCCTGTCATCTCCCTCCTAAAGGATTTTATATCCCATGACCTGGCTTGACCAGGTCTGACCATCTGCATTAAGGATGTATCTCTCCCCAAACTTTATGGCCTGTAGAGAGAAGAGATGGTTATCTAGATGACTGGTTCCAGGAAGACAAATATCCTCCAAGCTTTGTATTCCTACAGGTCAAATACAGGACACTGCCTAGAATCCATGTTGATACACACATTTATATATTTACATGACATCATTCCTGGCGATTATTCTCGGGAATAAACACCACATTAGGTACCCAATATTAAAATTAGAAAATATGGGCAGATCATCGAGAATGCACACTGTACAATTTCTGGAAATTGCGGGTAAGATTTTCGATTTAACAAATCAGATAGTCAGAGGAAGGAGTTTGTGGATCTTTTCAAACAGTTTTAATCGGCAAAACGATAGTTCATACACACTATACAATCAATGAGGCAGATCACACATTTTTTGGCAAATCAGCCCAATAATTGCATAGTGTGTAGGTAGCTTAAGGGGTTAAAGAAAAACCTTTCAATGAGAGTGATAATTTAATTCACGGGTGGAGGAACAATGTTGTACAAGAGAATTAGTCAAATTGAATTTATGTCAGATCACAAGGCAGCTGAGAGTGATTTTTATTTAAAATGTACATATTTAAAAAAATAATTTTTATTAGTTATGCAAAACCAGATGTCCAAATTGTTAAAATTCCTGAGATTCTACAGCTTTAAGTGCATCAGAGGATGGACCCTTTGGGCTCTTCTTTGGGAGTAGGACTGAATGGATATTTGGCAGAACTCCTCCATCAGCTATAGTGATCCCTTCAAACAGCTTGGCCAGTTCCTCATCATTCCTGACAGCCAGCTGAATGTGCCGGGGCAAGATCCAGGATTTCTTGTTGTCTCTGGCTGCATTTCCTGACAGCTCAAAGACCTCAGCACATAGGTATTCCAGGGTGGCTGCCAAGTAAATGCTGGCTGCAGATCCAATCCTCGCAGCATAGTTCCCCTTCCTCAGAAACGTGTGGATGCGGCCAACTGGGAACTGGAGACCTGCCTTGGAGGATCGGGAAGATTTACCAGCTGCAACTTTCTGGACCTTCTTTCCTCGACCAGACATTCTGAAAGCACTACCCTAAAGGGGAAAGAGATGTATAGTTAATATCTATGTCACCATATTGTCATATTTATGGTTTATTAAAAGCCAAAAGGAGATTTCCATGAAGAAAGTCACCTTCCCACATCCTAACTTAATGGGCAGGACAGGGGAGGAGAGTGGTGATGAAATTCTGAGAACTGTGTCAAATTGTCACCATGATCTAGTGGACCTCACTAAGAGGGAAAAATTTGAAAGTTGCCATTTGGGGCAAACATTTTAGTCAGAAACTAGTACAGCTATACATAGCTCATTACAACTCTCAGCAATTACTGAGGACAGACAAGAGCCTTTTGCTCAAAGGTTCCTTACCATGAATTTATTAGATTTTGAGAAAACAAATAAAATACCCAGAGACTCATCCTTACTTGGACAGAATTTGTAAAGAGCACAAACTGCCACACCCCATAACAAAGTGAAAGCACTAGTTAAGTCAGAACAAGAGTTTTGTATTCCTGTTGCTGATGGATGTGAAGAGATCACAGCAGTCACATTTCAATAGTACAGATGGAAAGGCTTCAGGAGGTTCTCATTCTTCAGCAGGGAACAAGCATGAGTGATCCGTCTCCTAACAAGGTGAACATGCACACATTTCATACAAAAACACATACCTCCCAACCTTCCTGATTTTGCAGGATGGTCATGCTTTTTGGACGCTGCCCTGCTGGTCCATCTGTGGGCTGTAGTGTCCAGAGGTTAGGGTATGCCATGCGAATGCACGCAGTGTTTATTCAGTTGAGAGGGTAACTGGGGGCATACCCAGCAGCTTTCAGAGTGCTAAGCATGCTGAGAACAGGGGGCATGACTCGAGGAAGGCATTTCTCATGTGGCTAAGCCTCCTATTACAAGGCCACATACCTTCCCTATTGAAAGTTCCAAAAAGTTTGGGGGGAGGGGGGGGGGGTACTGTATGCACACATGCCATTCTTGGACATCAGCCATGCTCACAGTACATAAACCCTTCCATTACTGTACCACCTGGAAGTACAAAATGCATTAGCTTCCAGCATGAGCCTCTGGCCCTGATTCAGAGCCGCTCGCTCTGAATCAGGGCCAGAGGCTATTTTTTATTTTTATTTTTTTGAACGGCCTCCTGGCTGCTCGCATATCTGTGGGAGACCACCCACAGCTATAGCAAGCTGTCAGGTAGATGGTCGCAATGGTCAAGACCATCAGGCTTGTGACGAGACCCTTGTGGTAGGTTCTCGTTGCCACAAGCCCCAGAGAGATTTAGACTCTAACAGAGCCAAAAACTCTCCCACTGACAACACTCGTGATGTCAGTGGGGCCGCTCCCAAACGGAGGAGTTCACATGGAAACGCCTCTGTTTGGGCAGCCACTCCCCAAGCCCGCCCTCCAAAGGGGGCATGCTGTCACTCAACATCGACAGCACGCCCCCTTTGGTACAAGATCTGGAGCAACGGATTGCCCTTCGCTATTCATATCTCACGCATGCGCATAATGGAACCGGCTCAGTCGTGAGCATGCGCACTAGCCCACCATCGACCCAGTTGCGAGCGCACAGCGCTTGCGACCGGGTCTGAATCAGGCCCTCTGTTTGTTATTATGTAAATTGAGATACATCAGAAATCAAGACAAAAATCAAGACAGAAGAGCAGAATAATGCACATGGAAGAGTAAGGTAGAAGTTCCCATAAAGATGTGTCCTCGCTCATCTAGCCTCAATACACCATGATATGCCTGGCATGAGTGAGCTGCCAGGTACTGTGCACCTCTGCTAGCAGGCATCACGATGAGACTAGGACTCGAGACAGTGGCGGATCTAGACTTTTTAGGGGGAGCAATTTAAGAATACTTACTCCTCTTCCTCTCACTTAGTTCTTTCCCCTCCCATTTTCAGTCCCAACCATACATGTCTACCCTCCTGGAATTCGTGGGACACTCCTTATTTTTCGGGTAACCCCCCACACCCCTGGAATGTTAGGCATTTCTCCCACATTCTGCCCACTTCCTATTGAAGTGAGTAGAATTTCTGCGGCGATCGCAGGTCCCGGTGTAGGGGCAGGGCTTAATGACAGGATTCTCACGTAATTTATCTCCACCCCCTATTTCATTTTGTAACAATTTACAGTGAAGGGATGGGGCTTAATGACACAAACCATCAGGCCCAGCCCCTGTCACAACCCAGCTGCTTCTCCCAAGGATGAGAAATTAAAAAAAAAAAAAAAGCAGACGAGTATGGTCCCAACTCTTGGGTCCTGCACCTCCCTTCTATTTTAAGGGAATTTCAAGCTGGTGCTTTTCACTCCCTGCTTAAAAAGCACAGTATGCAGACACTCCTTACTCTAACAAAATTATTTCAGTATAATATTGATGATGCCACACTGGCACTTTAATCACTTAAATGATTTTCAAAACGCAGATGGCAACATTTTTTGGAAAGAACAAAAAATCTCAATACCAAATTCTTAAACTGAAATAGATTATAGTTGAGCAGAATCCATAGATTCATGTTGGAAGGTATGCAATTTGCCAGTGGCATCACCTTCATTAACAGGCTCAGGGGCCTATTCATCATAACTAAAAATTTTCTGGAGGTAATTAGGTATAACTCCATGCGAGTTCTAAACCTAACTACTGGAAGAATTAATCAATCCTCCTCTCTATAAGTACAGTATCTATTCCGAAAAGCTGTCATTTTTGCGATGACAGCTTTTTGGGAAATAGGGAAAAGTATCCATCTACTCTAACTTACCATAGCTGTAATCAGCACTGCGCATGCACTGTTACATCCGTGAAAGCAGTCCGTGCACAGCTCTGCCTACAGCTGCCATAATTGTCCCCCCCTCCGCTCACCTCCCCAGTCTCCCCCACTTACCTGGCCGCTGCAGGCTCCATCTGCTGTGCCGACACTGTTCTCCCGGCAGAACACAGTAAAGTTTAGAGGGAAAAAAAAAAAAAAAAAATTTCTAAACTTTACTTTGTTCTACATAAATTTTCGGAATTTTTATGACTAACCTAATTTCCATATTAATGTATGGAGAGTGTGGCAAACTTAACCAGGAGATATCAGTGATATCTCCTGTGTTAAGGGTCTTCAGGAATACTAAAATAATGGTAATTAAGGAAAATGTCCTTAAAAACGTTATTTTAGTGTTGATGAATAGGCCCCTCAGGGAGATAGGAGAGTGCATTATTATTAGCATTACCTGCAGCATGGTCACCACTTAACATGGCTGAGCAGGAAAATGACAGGGAGATGGGAATTTTTATTATTTACAGCATAGTGACCGCATGGCAGGGGGTCAGCAGGTAAATGACCAGATGATGTGTGGAGACATTATTATTCTCATCATCTGCAGCATGTAAATCACATGGGAAGGGCTGAGCAAATACATAATAGGGAGATGTCTTGGTGCATTATTATTATTACCTGCAGCATGGTGCCCACATGTCAGGGGGTCAGCAGTAATTGACAAGGAAATGTGTAGGTACATTACTAGTATTATCTGTAGCATGCTGGCTTCCTCCAGCGGTGGCCATCTCTGTAAAGGGTACAGTGCCTCATGGTGTAGTTTATTTTACTGCTCAGAGTCTGAGCAGTAAAAGATAAGCTACAAATTTCATGCCACTTCTCTTCTGGCCAGGTGCCTGGGCAGACAGCTGACTCATCTCAGTCACTCTGACAGTATGTGGCCGACGTGCACCTGGAGAACCGCTCACCCTTGCCTCTGCTGCATGTAGGATCAATAGGTGGGCAGGGCTAGGGCTTTGTGCATAGCGATTTAGACTCACAGGACCAGGTGTGCAGATAGGGGCTGTTGGCACGACTACAGCAAAAAGTAGTGAGGACACATCTGTAGGGCTTTTATTTTTGACTAATCTAGGGCAGCCAACTACAAACACAACAGGGACTACGAATTTGGGCAGTGTTTATTGCAAGATTTCATTGCCAAGATATGCATAACAATGCCCGATTTGAGTTTATTATTATTGCCACTTTCAATCTCATAGCAAAGAAATAGGGTCAAAAGTCAGTTGTTGTTTTTTCCTACATTACCACTTGATAAGTAGGCCCCTCTATGTCTGAAAGTAGATTAATTGCTAGCTAATTTACAAGGACATAAATGCGCAATCTTGGCAAGGCCATCGGGATTAAGAAAATTGTCATTTTATTAACCGTGCAGCCAGTATAAAAATAAAAAAAAAAATCAGGGATTATATGGGTAAACCTTTAGCAATTCACTGCTGCGTTACTGGAAATCAGGCTCATTGATAACTACAGACATACATCAACCATATATTTGCATAGAGAACAATAGTGGTACCATCATTAATCAAACTGTAATGCAGCATATCCATTAGACAATATAATAAATGATTATGTTATTCAATCGTTCATTATATTGTCCAGTGGATACAGTATGCTGTCAACGACCAGCGATGTGCGCTCCTGCTGGTCATTGACGATGTCGTTCATCACCCGAACCTGCTAGCCAACCTGACTATCGTCCGGTTGTGCAGGTTTGGGGGATGAGGGAGGGTGTCGGCACTGAATGATGTGTGCGCTCAATGTTGTTAAGGAGATTGAGCAGACCGCTGCCAGGGACACTACACAATATCGCTCATGGAGCAAATAGTGTAGTGGATATGCACCCCAAGAATGTGCTGTAAAATGTAATAGCTAATGCTGGGCATACACTACAATTATCTGTCCAATCTGGCTGGTTGGAACGAAAATCTATTAGTGTATGCGAGCCAATGACAATCAACCATAGGGTCTTAAACACCGGGAAATGGACAAAAAATTGTTCAAATTGGTTAAATTAATTTGATTTAACGAATTTGTCTGAACGGCAAGTTGTCTGTTTTTCAGCATTTGTGAGCAAATGGACGATTGTCATTTGCTCCCATACATTACCAGATTTTCTTTCCAACCAGCCAGATTGGACAGATAAATTGTAGTGTATGCCCAGCATTAGTAATCACTTTGTGATGTTCCAATCCTACAGGGAAAACAATGACATACCTTCTAGCAATGTTTTTTTTTTTTTTTTTAACAGACTAGTCCAGATTGTATCCCAAAATGTAGTTAGTTAGCTCTTTAGACCTTAAATAAGGCCTGACAGTTACAGCATACCCCTTCCACATCGCAAAAATAACTTGTGATATTGCCGGGTCGAGGTGCAGTGTGAATGTGCCAAACAAATTCCCGGGTCTATCAACCTGGCATTTTAACCCTGCAATTGAGCAGGGTTGAACACAGAAACAAGCCAGATTGAAGTGCAGTGTGAGCAGGCCAATCTAAGGTTATCCAACCCGGGACTCAGAAAAAAACGCTTATTGAATATTCCCGGGTCTCACTTGATGTCAGCAGCCAGACGCACAGACAGCATTCCGACAGTCTGAAAGGGGTTAATACCCCTACGGTCATTACAGTGTTAGCCAATTGGAATGATGGAGGTGAATTGTGCACTATGTTGCATCAAATAGCTACACAGTGATAATCCATCAGCCATGATTCCTGCAATGCTGCAAGTAGTCCTTACCCCTCCCTTGTGTTCCCTTTTGTGATCTTATCTTTGGGAGTTTGAAAAAGTAAAAGTTTTTAATAACATCTGTAGGGTTTTACATGGCTGACCTGGGTTCAATGTGAACAGGAATAACCCTGTTCGAAGGTGCAGCATGAAAGGGATCAGACCCGGGTCACAGCGGGGTTGGACCAGTTTTAAAAATCCCAGGTCAGAGCCATGTTTGTGATGTGAAAAGGTGTAATATGCAAAGTCTAGCATTACAGACGGCCTGCTTTTTATTTATTGCTTTCTTTCTTTCCTTCCAACTACCACTGAAAGTGACCACAAAAGGACTGTGTGTAATGTAGCCATTTTAACAGTAATCCTTCAGTAAAATAGGATAAGAACAAAGGACACCACAGGAAAATCCAGAAATCTTGGATTAGACAGTCAACAGACTGTGCTGAAAACTAGATAGACATTTTAAAGAGACATTACACTACAATTGAACTGAATGTTACAGAAATTAATAACTTTTCCAAACATAGGTTTCAAGCACAAAATACAGTAAAAGCCCCAAATGAACAACTCAGAAACCATAAGAGTACAGATAGGAGCCCTTATGGTATAAATAAACCATAGAAACAGCACATCCAAATGTATTCTCCATTTATAAACACACCTGTCCTCCTGTTTCCTATACTGCTCTTGTCAGTTCAGCTTGCAAAGCCTGTGTACCTCCCCAACTCATTAGCCATGGTATTTATCCCATGCTAATTGAACCTAGGACCAATCAGTGTCAATTTGATGCAACATGTGAAGAGGGACATAAGCTGATTAATATTGTAGTTGGTGTTCTTAAGTGAAATGCCAAACATAGTATAAAAATGTAATGGTTTTACTTCTAGATGTGGTACAGTATGCTCTAAGCTGTCATCAAAAAAAATGTGTTAAATGTTTAGTGTTCCCTGGTCAGCTGGTTAGAAAACAAAAATGCATGAAGAAACTGCTCTGCCATTCTATATACATACAGTGGAGGAAGGGGTGCACAGGGGTACTTATGTGGTACATGCAGTAGCGGCTCCAGGCACGGGCAAGCCGGTCCGCCGCCCGGAGCGCTACTGTTTCCGGAGGGCGCAGGAGATGCCCATCTCCAGACCAGCGTTAAAGTTGATATTTAATCTCAAAGGGAGGGAGCGGAGGAGGAAAGGGGTGGCAACACAGGACGGCGCTGGGCGCAGCACAGCCTAGCGCCGGCCCTGGGTACATGGGTGGGGAGATGAGAGGCAATATGGGTGCAGAGTGGGGGCTGAGGTGTACAGGGGTGCATGGGTGGAGGGAGGGATGCTTATATGGGTACAGGGGTGGGGGGGAGGAGAGCCTATACAGGTGAACAGTTGGGGAGGGAAGGAGTGACTATATGGGTGCAGGAGTGCCTATGTGGGTGCATAAGTAGGGAGAGGGGTGTCTATGTGGGTGTATGGGTGGAGGGAGGGGTGCCTATATGGGTGTAGTGGTGTGCAGGTATGCCAATGGGGGGGTGTCTATATGGCTGCAAAGTGAGGGAAGGGGTGCGTATGTGGGTGCATGGGTTGGGAAAGGGTTGCCTATATGGGTGTAGGGGTGCCTATGTGGGTGCATGGGTGGGGGAAGGGTGCAGAGTAGGGGTGTGCACCGGCCACTTTTCGTGTTTTGTGTTTTGGTTTTGGATCTGGATCTTTCTTCGTGTTTTGGATCTGGATTGGTTTTGCCAAAACCACCCTTCCGTGTTTTGGGTTCTGGGTTTTGTGTTTTGGATCTGTATTTTTTTTTAAAAAAGCATAAAAACAGCTAAAATCACAGAATGTGTTGGTTTTTCTGCTCCTATGCTATTATTAACCTTAATAACCTTAATTTCCACTCATTTCCAGTCTATTCTGAACACCTCACACCTCACAATAGTGTTTTTATGTCCAAAAGGTTGCACCGAGGTAGCTGGATGACTATGCTAAGCGACACGAGTGGGTGGCACAAACACGTGGCCCATCTAGGAGTGACACTGCAGTGGCAGACAGGATGGCAGTTTGAAAAACTAGGCCCCAAACAGTACATAATGCAAAGAAAAAAAGAGGTGCAAGATGGAATTGTCCTTGGGCCCTCCCACCCACCCTTATGTTGTATAAACAGGACATGCACACTTTAACAAACCAATCATTTCAGCGCCAGGGTCTGCCACACGACTGTGGCTGAAATTAATGGTTCGTTTTGGCCCCCACAAAACAAGCTGCCAATTAATCTGTCCCTGCACAAACTGGCTCTACGGAGGCAAGATGTCGTCCTCATCCTCCTCATCCACCCATTCCTCACCCTCTTCAGTGTTGTGTACATCCTCATCCTCACAGAGTATTAATTCGTCCCTGCTGGAATCCACCACCACAGATCCCTCTGTACGTTCTGGAGGCTGGTCTCCCTGGAAGAGTTGATAATTCATTTTTATGAACATCATCTTCTCCACATTTTGTGGAAGCAACCTCCTACGCCTTTCGCTGACAAGGTTCCCGGCTGCACTAAACACTCTCTCGAAGTACACACTGGAGGGGGGGGGGCACCTCAGGTAAAATAAAGCCAGTTTGTACACGGGCCTCCAAATTGCCTCTTTTTCCTGCCAGTACAGGTACGGACTGTCTGACATGCCTACTTGGATGCTGTCACCGATGTAATCCTTTAACAGACAGACGCACGCTTGTCGCTGCTGCTTTGAGGATGCAGGTGCGGCTACAGCCCACACAATTCACAAAGACAGAAAAAAAAGAATTTTTTATTTTTTGTAGAGCGCACTTTGATGGTTACACCACCCTTGTCGCTTGTCGCTGTTGCTTTGAGGATTCAGGTGCGGCTACTATGCATACATTTCACACACAAACACAGAAAAAAGAAGATTATTTTATTTTTTGTGGAGCGCACTTTGGGGGTTACACCACCCTTTAACAGACAGACGCATGCTTGGCGCTGCTGCTTTGAGGATGCAGGTGCGGCTGTAGCCAACACAATTCACAAAGACAGAAAAAAAATAAGAATTTTTTATTTTGTTTGGAGTGCACTTTGGGGGTTACACCACCCTTTAACAGACAAGCCAGCCGGCCCTTTACTTATGACACAGGCACACGCTTGGCGCTACATTGTTGATGCACGTGCGGCCACAGTGCACACAATTCAGAAACACAGAAAATATTTTTTTATTTTGTTTGGAGTGCACTTTGGGGGTTACAGCACCCTTTAACAGTCAAGCCAGCTGGCCCTTTACGTATGACACAGGCGCACGCTTGGTGCTACTTTGTTGATGCACGTGCGGCTACTGCGCACACAGGGCCTAATTCTGACCCGCTCACGAGCGCTGAGCGCTCGCAAGCGGGTCGATGGTGCCCAAGTGCGCATGCGCACGACGTAGGCGGCTCCGTCATGCACTTGCACAAGACCCCAATAACGACGGCCAAGCCGTCATTATGGGTCTCGCACCAAAGGGGGCATGCTGTCGATGGTGATTGACAGCACGCCCCCTTTGGTGGGTGTGCCGGGGGCGTGGCTGCCCAGTCGGAGGCGTTCCCATGGGAATGCCTACCGTCTGGGTCCGGCCCCACTGACATCACTAGCGATGTCAGTGGGAGTGCTTTTGGCTCTGACAGAGCCAAAAGCACTCCTGGACTTGCGGCAGCGAGGCCCTACTGCAGGGTCTTGTCGCAAGCCTGATGGTCGCGATGGTCCTGACCATCGTGACCATCATTTTGGCCGCTCACTATAGCTGTGGGTGTTGATGCACATGCGGCTACTGCGCACACAATTCACAAACACAGAAAAAAAAATTATTATTTGGAGTGCACTTTGGGGGTTACAGCACCCTTGAACAGATGAGCCAGCCTGCCCTTTGCTTATGACACGGGCGCACGCTTGGCGCTACATTGTTGATGCACGTGCGGCTACTGCGCACACAATTCACAAACACAGAAAAAATATTGGGTTTTTTTGCACTTGGGGGGAGCACCCCTGATGGACAGAGCACCCCCTGGACAACACTACAGCACCCCTTTAGGACTGGGACACTGCACAGGACTTCGGAGTGGACCCCTATGGACAACTGACTGCACAACACAGCCCAGCCAGCCCCTATGGACTTTGGAGGAGTGGACACAGCCCCTATGGACAACAGCAGCACAGCACAACACAGCCAGCCCCTATGGACTTTGGAGGAGTGGACACAGCCCCTATGGACAACAGCAGCACAGCACAACACAGCCAGCCCCTATGGACTTGGGAGGAGTGGACACAGACCCTATGGACAACAGCAGCACAGCACAACACAGCCAGCCCTATGGACTTTGGAGGAGTGGACACAGCCCCTATGGACAACAGCAGCACAGCACTACACTGCACTACACTATACTACACTACACAGCCCAGCCATCCCTAACTCCCACCCTCCCTCTTCACTGTCCACAGCTGAGGGAGAAAATGGCGGGTACCTTATATAGAATCCAAAACCCGCGAGACCCAGAAGGCAGGATGATGACGTTTTGCCTCAATTTCCGATCCGAGTCAGGTGGGAAAAGTCGAGCCTGACTCGGATCGGCCTTGGATCGGGGGGCTCGGGGGGGTTTGGATTTCAGAAATCCGAACCCGCTCACCCCTAGTGCAGAGTGTGAACTGGGTTATGCGGGTGTGCCTATATGGGTGCATGGATAGGGAAAGGGGTGTCTATGTGATTTTATGGTTGGGGGAAGGGTGTCTAAATGAGTGCAGAGTGGCGGCTGTGGTGTGCACGGGTGTCTATGTGTGAGGAGGGGAAACTATATGGATGCAGAGTAGTAGGAGGGGTGCCTATGTGAGTGGATGGGTAGGGAGGGGTGCCTATATGAGTGTAGTGGTGTGCAGGAATGCCTATGTGGGTGCTTGGGTGTGGTAGGGGTGGCTATATAGGTGAAGGGTGGGGATAGGGTGTGCAGGTGTGCCTATGTTGGTGCATGAGTGGAAGGAGGGGTGCCTATATGTTGGCTGGGGTTTGCAGGGGTGCCTATGTGGTTGCAGGGGTGTGCACTAAAAACAGGAGCAGGGGTGATCTCAGTGCCAAATGTTGCTGACCGACAGTGAAACCTTTGGGGGCAGATATGTATAAAACAAAAAATGTCACCTAAAATGATAAGAAATGGATCCAAAATTATCTCTCCCACGCTGTCTCTCCTCACCAAGTAGCAAAGGCACTGCTGTGCCACTGGTGAAATCGCCACAATAGAATCCAATTGGTTCAAACACTGCACATGCACTCTCTCCACGCTGCAGGCTGAATCAAAATGGTGGCAAGATAATGCCCGATAAAGACCTTAACTAGTACGTTAAACAGCGGAAATGGCAAAAAGATAACACCCACCAGCGTGAAAATGTAGAGCAGAATTGGCCTTTTTCTGAGTGAACTCGGATAATATGCCTGCAATAGAATCTCCCGTTAAACAGGGAGGCAAAACTTGTTTTTTCATGAGATAACTGCGAAAACAGTTAACACCCGAAGATACTTTTTTTCGATGGTAATTGATTTCATCCCATAGGCTTACCATACTATACCTTTAAACCTGGATACTCATGAATTACAACGGAGAGTCTGTTTCAATATAATATGTTACAACTTGGGTTACATGAAGAGGATGATGGATTATATCCTAAGGCCTTTTCTCGAGGATGTAGTCATCTAGAGTCCTGATTAGCAATCTCTCTTACCTAGGATATAAGCAGCATTGGACTCTGGACCTGATTCTGATCCACCCACTAGATGCGGACGCTCGCTCTCAGCGTATGGAAATTCAGCAAGGCAGCCGCTCGCACGGCAAGGCAGAAGCACGCCCACTATATCTTGGCGAGCGATCTCTTTGTGTTTACAGACACCCACCATCCTGTCTTTAGCCGCCCATTAGCGTACGTCATCTCCAGGAAGTACAGAATATACAACCATCGGTACATCGGGTTCCATCGGATCTAACCGCAGCTCTTGCGGTTGACTGTACCCTACCGCAAGCACTGCGAGCACTTCAGTGTATTATTCAAGCAGGTGATGTGTAATATGACGCTGCCTGTTAATTATGCATGCCCCAGAAATGGTGTGAAAACACTCTGCCATGCCTGTGTCCGCAACTCCACTCCCCCGTTACTACTGGCCTGCCCCTGTTACCACCCACAAACGGCCTCTCCTGTAACTCAAACCACTGGGCTGTCTTTGCGAGCATGCACATTCCGATCGTTCGTACTACTTTGCGCACGTGCACTGTCAACTACACGCATGCGCACATTAGCGAACATCATCTGCAACGAGCGGCCGCTTGCTAGCGAGTGGGTCCGAATCAGGTCCTCTATCCATAAGGCATGATTGACGGAATGGGTATGAAGTCCCGGCGGCTGAATAGCTGCCAGCTCATATCCCGACGCCGGCAGCCTGATGGGAGAAGATCCCGACAGTGCAGGAAAGTACTCTATCACTACCACTCTCCCCCCTATCCCTAACCCTTCCTTATTGGTGCCTAACCATAACATCTCCCCCTAGTGCCTAAGCCTAACCTCCCACTGGGGGTGCCTAACCCTAACTTCCCCTTACCACTCCCTAAAGCTAACATTCCTGGGTCGTGCCTAACCCTAACCTCCACACCGGGGTTGCATAAATCTAACCCTCCCTCCTAGGGCTGCCTAACTCTAACCACCCCCCCAAAATCTAACCCCGCTATGCTCCCTAAAGCTATCCCTCCCCTCCCCCTGCGGCTAACACTAAGGGCGCCCAGACTTACCTCATTCGGTCCGGTGTACTACAACGTTCCAGCATCGGGATTAAGATAGGAGTCAGTATTTCGGCGCCTATCTTAAATCCCTCAGGATTCGGATTGCAGCCGCTTGTCTCATAACTAAATCCCATGATTGACAGCAATCCAAAAAAGTGTTGCTTAGGAATAGAAGAGGTGAAGTGTCTTGGATACACCATAGCCATGGGTTAGATAAAGCCCCAAAAGAATAAAATTGATGCAATACAAAAGTGGTCATGACCATTAAATAATAATCAGGTGAGAGATTTCTTTGGAATAATTTGGTATTACAGAAGATTTATTCCCAATATTGCCACCATTGCTGTGCCATTGACTGACTTTACCAAGGGAAAATAGTTAGTTAAGGTCAAGTAGAATCCTGATGCAGAAAAAGCTTTTGGGTGTTAAAAAGGCACTGTAGCACTATGCACCCAACCAGTGCTGATGACACCTGACTTTAAAATAGAGGGCCTAATTCAGACCTGCTCACGAGCGCTGAGCGCTCGCAAGCGGGTCGATGTTGGCCCAGTGCGCATGCGCACAACGGAGGTGGCTCCATCGTACGCATGTGCGAGACCCGGATAGCGACGGGTAAGCCGTCGCTATGGGTCTCGCTACAAATGGGGCGTGCTGTCGATGGTGAGTGACAGCACGCCCCCTTTGGTGGGAGTGCCGGGGGCGTGCCGGCCCAGATGGAGGCGTTCCCATGGGAATGCCTACCATCTAGGGCCGGCCCCACTGACATCACAAATGATGTCAGTGGGAGTGCTTTCGGCTCTGATAGAGCCATAAGCACTCCAGGGCTTGCGGCAACGAGACCCTACCACAAGGGTCTCGTCGCAAGCCCAATGGTGGCGATGGTCTACTCTTAACCATCACGACCATCTTCCTGGCCGATCGCTATAGCTGTGGGTGGTCACCCACAGCTATATGAGCGGCCAGGAGGCCGCTCTAAAGATTCAGAAGGATGGCCCTGATTCAGAGCGAGTGCTCTGTCAGAGCATACGGCTCTGAATCAGGGCCAGAATTTGTTGTGCAAACAGATGCATCAGATGCAGTGGCGTAACTTGGGAATTTGGAACCCAGAGCAAGTAAAAAAATGGAGCCCCCACATTAAGTGCACGTACCGATGGCGTGCACTGAAAATGTGGACTTGTCACATGCCACAAGGGGCATGACCACTGGAAAATGGGGGTGTGGAAACATGACACACCACCATTTTTCATCACTCTGGGAACGTTCCTTTCCATTCCATATGCACCTTAATGCCCTAAGTAGTAGTGCCCCTCTTACAATGTCCACTGTAGTAGTGCCCCTTATGCAATGTCCCCAGTAGCAGTGCCCCTTATGCAGTGCCCCCTGTAGTAGTGCCCCTATACAATGCCCCCAGTAGTACATCCTTATACACAGGGCCGGTGCAAGGTTTCTTGGCACCCTAGGCATTTCTTCAGCCTAACGCCCCCCCTCGACAACTACACAAGCCCTTATACAGTGCCCCCAGTAGTGGCCCCCCTATGTAGTGCCCCCAGTAGTGCCGGCAGTAGTGGTCCTCCCTATGCAGTTCCCCCAGTAGTGGTCCCTCCATGCAGTGCCCCCAATATAATGCCCCTTATACAGTGCTCTCAGTAGTGCCCCTTATACAGGGCCCACAGTAGTGGCCCCCCTATGCAGTGCCCTCAGTAGTGGTCCCACCAGTGCAGTGCCCCAGTAGTAGTAGTCCTCCCAGCAGAGCCTCCAGTAGCAGTCCCCCCCAGCAGTGCCCTTAGTAGCAGGCCCCCCCAGCAGTGCCCCCAGCATAAATTTCCCCATATGTAGTTCCCCCAGTATTAGTCCCCACAGCAGTGCCCCTAGTAGTAGCCCCCAGCAATGCCCCCAGCAGTAATCCCCCCTATGTAGTGTCCCCAGTAGTAGTCCTCCCAGCAGAACCCCTTGTAGCAGTCCCCTCCAGCAGTGCCCCCCCAGTAGCAGTCCCCGCCCAGCAGTACACCTAGCAGTAATCCCTCTCTATGCAGTGTCCCCCAGTAGTGGTCCCACCAGGGTCTAGTGCCCCTAGTAGTACCCCCAGCAGTGCCACTAGTAGTAATCCTCCTCTATTCTGTGTCCCCCAGTTGTGGTCCCACCAGTGTGCAGTGCTCCCAGTAGTACCCCCAGTAGTGCCCCTAGTAGTACCCCCTATGCAGTGCCCCCAGTAGTATCCCCCCTGCAGTGCCCCCAGTAGTGGTCCCCTTGATGCAGTGCCCCCAGTAGTAGTCCCCCCCCAGGAGTGCCCCCAGTAGTGGTCCCCTCGATGCAATGCCCCCATTAGTAGTCCCCCCCCAGCAGTGCCAAAGACACACACGTTAAAAATAAACACTTACCTGAATCCCTACTCCTGCAGCCACCGCCATCCACTACTCTGTCCTCCTGGCCCGGCCTGCTCTGCATTATGGGAGAGATATCGTGACGTCATGACGTTTCTCCCATCACCCACTGTGGGAGCTGGAAGATGGAGCCCTTGAGTGAGCTCTAGCCCGGCTCCGGCAGTGGGCACAGCACAGCAGTCAATGAGAGTCTGCCTGACTCTCATTGGCTGTCAAAACAAACACTGCCGCCTGGTAGTATGAGTGTACTAGCTGGTGGTGGTGTTTGTTACTGTGTAGTGCGGACCGCACTCCATGCGGTGCGCACTACACTGACCATGACCAGTGTCTTGGACATCGGCTGGTGGTGCACCCCGCTCCGCCAGTCCCATGGCACCCAGGGCACAAGCCTTGCTCGACCCCCCCTAGTTGCGCCACTGATCAGACGCAGGGATAGGTGATGTTCTGTTACATAAAAATATGGTGGAGAGCATTCTCTTATTTATTTGAGTGGAAAACTGAGAGAAACTAAGCCACTATTGAAAAATAAGTGTTATGTGGGCATTAGAAACAATTAAGTGGGCATTAGAAACACTAGTACAGAGGTACTACCTTTTGGGAAGAAAGTTCAGAATGTGAAACTGTTGCTATGGCATCCGCTTCCATGGAACAAAGAAACAAGGAATGCAAGGATTTGGTAAGTATGTAATTGATTTATTTGGGATGTGGTTTGTTTTTGTAATACAATATTGTTCCAATCCTGGGACAGGCTATCTGGGACTTGTTATCCTCCTGCAACAAACAATATTATTATCTATTTTATTACTATTAACTCCACATCCACCACCACCAGGGATGCGGGGAATAGCCCAGCACCATTATTTCCCCTGATTTCCAATACCAGATCAGGCTGAGAGGTCAAGGACTGGTTATTGATTTGGGTGGGGGGGGAACACATTTAGTTTAGCATAGATTATAGTGATCAGATTGACGTCGGGATTGCCAACAGATCTGCTGCTGCCTAGGGGTTTGAAACCTGGTGGTTATCAACATTGGATTTAAAATTGCAGTCAAAACTGATGCATATAAAATTCTGCTTATTTAAACTGCAATCCAACATTGATACCCGTTGTTGGTCGTCAGTTTTGAAATAGACTTAAAACCGACGGTTAGTAAATTTTTCCCTGTGTGTGCTTTAAGGAATTTACAGTAGGAAAGCATCAACTTCCAATTCAATGTGAACCTTCAACCCTTTTAATGTTCTTATGCCTTTTTTGAAAATAGTCAGAAGCCAAACCATTTCTGAGCAAGGACATCAGACTTCAAGGACCGATTGTTGCATAATGCTTCTGCGCATCGCAGTGCGTGTGGGTGCGCATCGAAGTGCCGTTTGTGGGTGGTGTCGGGGGGGCTGGTCAGGCAAATGCATGCGTGCCAGTGCGTTGGGACGGCGTTGCAGGGGCGTGCTTAAATTATCCACTGCAATACCATATGCAGCCTGAAGGGCTCATAGCGTGTGCTGAAGTAAGCAATTCCTGAGTGAGGTCTGACCTGCCTTAACTGTGCGTATTGTTCCGATGTTACTCAATGTTACCGGTTATTTTGCTATGTTGCCAAAGTATACGGATGTGAGTAAGGTATAGTGGGCGTCCTTATGTTAGGCTGTAATCGCAATGCAAATGCAAACTTTTACATTCTCCGCTGATATCAGCAATTGCGTTGCGTTCGTATAAGCAGAATAGCGATCCTTGCTGAAACAGGCCCTAAGGATGGACTGAAAATCAAAGTTGATTTTATGTAACCATTCATGCCCAATCAAGACAGGACTGCCATTTTGTAGAATATACAACTATTATTTGTGTATCTAGACCTTGTTTTTGACATTAACATTTATTCTTCCCACTGGAGAAACAATCTCTCCAGTATATGTGCAAAGTTAAGTAGATGTTTTCTGCAATGGAATGTGAGAAAATATGATTATAATCTACACCATTGATGACAGATAAAGCAGATCCAGTGTCCAGTTCCATTATTAATTTGATTCCTGCAATGTAAAGTAACACCTAGATCACATGGCTGTTTGTGGCTTCAATGCTGTGCAGCTGTATGCAAAACAATTCACAGCAATGGTGTCACTACTGGGAATGAGTATGAAATACCGCCGGCCGACAGGAGCAGAGTGCGACGCAGCGGAAGCCCAACAGCGCTGGAAATCTCGATCGTGGATAGGTAAGTATCCACTAACCTAACCCCCCTAACCCTAACCCTCCTTAGGGGTGCCTAACCCTAACTTCCCCCCCAAGTGCCTAACCCTAAACCCCCCTCTAAGTGCCTAACCCTAACCACCCCCTTCCCCGCTACCTAAACCTAAGTCCCCCGGGGGGGTGCCTAACCCTAAGTCCCCCCCGGGGGTGCCTAACCCTAACCCTCCCTCCCCCTAGCCTAACCCTAACCCTCCTTGGGCGGTGCCTAACCCTTAGTCCCCCTCGGGAGCCCTAAACCTAACCCTCCCCCCCGCGGCTGTCCGCTCACGGCGCCCGGCATCACTACGATCGTGATGCCGGGCGCCGGTCTCCCGGCGTCGGGGAAATGTGGGTGTCTACATCTAGATGCCCAGCATTTCACCCTTGCCAGGATAAGACAGTTGGGAAGCCGGCTGCCGGTATATAGGCAGTCGGCTTCCCGATTGCTTCCCCACTACTGGGATGCGGGCCACACTGGGTGACACCATCTGAGCAGAGCTGTTCTGCTATTTTGGTGTCACCCCATCGGACAGTGTCACAGAATAGCGCAGCAGCGGGGTGATGGATGACTCACTTGCGTTCTTCACCCACACTGTGCTGAGGGAGGCTGGGGCTATCCAGCAGGGGCATGGTATTGCAGATGCAAAATTATGCCCCTTTCAGGTGCGTACATCTCCGGGGTGCGCAAGGGAATCTGTTTTGAATCTGTGACTTTTTTTTAGGCTTTTGTTGGGGTTCAGGCCCTTTCATTCAACTTCATACTCATTCTGTGTGGCTCAGCTTGTGACAACAATTGCAATCCTTGTCCTTAAACCAACAGTGATCTGTATTGTGAGAGGATTTGCCACAGCAAAAACATGACAGATCTTGTTTAAAGGTTATTTTATGTGTTGAGCACTCTGGACTCTTTTATTGTAATTCTGCATCATCTCTGGTTGCCGTTTCCATGGAGATGGCAATGGAATGGGCTCCAACATCAAACCAGGTTCTGACAATAATTTCCTCTGAGTGCTATTGCATGCATTCCACAGACTAAGCAATCTCTTGACAATGCCCAGATAATGCTCAGACAATTTCCTTAGCTGCACCATATACTGTACTCTGTTCTGTTCTTCTTACTTTTGGTATCTTCTATCAAATTGAAATCTCTCAGCAATCTCCAATGGTTACAGAGGTTACAGATTTAGATGATTTTGTGAGATATCTACTATGGGCCTGATTCAGAATTGCACACCTTTGGAGTGACACCTTTGCTGTCTGCAAAATGCTAATGATGCAGAAAGCATCCGAGGACAAAGAGGCCCCTACCCTACTGCAGGCAAACGAATGAAGACGCAGCATCAGATCACAATCCTAAGGCTACTCAGAATGGCTGCATCATCTGCACTGCCAAGGCCAGTAAATCTGCATTGTAAGACGCAGACACTGACCTCAGCAGTCCCAGAAAACGAGAACAACACCCCCCCATTTTCAGGAATGCTGCCAAGCACCCACCCCTCCCTGCCCCCAAATGGCTGCATCCTGTCAATCAGGCTGCGGCTTAGGGGACACTGCATACAATGACACTGGACCCGATGTGCAAATGCGCAGTCTACCCACCAACTGACTTTTTGCGTACAAGTCTAAATGATGTCTAATGTTTGTAAAGGGTTTATCCTTGCGTCATAGGTGTTACTAGGGACCACAATAAATTGTAAGTTCTAACACCCAAAACAATTAACAAAACTACCACCTTTTATCATCTGGAGTATTATACTCCAGCACTGTCTGAGAAAGGGCCCTTGAGGCACCTGAGGCATCAGAGGGGATTCCACGCCCTCCTCCTCGGCTGATTACATTTATCTAGTCTATGGTCAGGGACAAAATTAAATTTGTCTAGTAGGAGAACGTGGCCTGTACACACCTGCTGGGCAGCCTTGAAACACTTGACCTGAGTTAGGAGCATATACTGAAGCTAGGGTAACAGCCTTCCCATCTAGCTTCCCTGTCATTATATCTTGCCATTTTGTCAGAGACTTGGGATTCAAGGGTAAAGTTACAATGACGATGGAATAAGGAATGTCATGGATCTTAAGGTTATTCCAGCGTGCCCTATCCTCAAGATCAGCCATCTTATCCCAGAGAGTAGATAGTTCAGCCTGGGTAGATTCATGTGCAGAAATTAGATAATTGTGAGAAGCGACCATCTCTCCCATCTTATTTGATCCCATCTAAGGTGATCAATGCGATTGTCATGAACATCGCATTTCAATTTCCATATGGAAGACATTGGGTCAGCTGTGATGTCCTTCTTGAGGTCACCCAGAAGTTTGAACATCCTTTGCAATGTTATGGGTTCATCCATAGACACATCTTCTGACTGCATGGAGAAAAGGACTCTGTAGTGGGTGGAGGAGCTATATCCGTTAATGTATGGATCTGCATAGATTGGGAGGAGCGACCCGGTGGTGGAGTTCCAGATGAAGCTTTGAAGAAACTCACAGGAGGAACACTCTTAGGAGACTTGTTTTTTTAGGCACCATGTGGGCTTAGAATGGCAATGAAATGTAGATAGATACTTAGAGAGTTGTAAGAGAGATGTTGCCAAGATGCATGGTATGAATCAGTGCAGGAGGTGGTTAAACAGTCACATAATATTTAAATCAGACCACAGGTCACTTCATACTTGCATCAATAATGGAAACAGCGACACTCAAGCTCTCCCATTCAGGCTGTTGGAGTGCCCAGGTGCAATCATAGAGGTTCACCCTCATTGGGATCCAATATGGTGACTGACAGGGCTCAGGACAATGAAGAGACACAGACCAGGAAGCCAGGGAGGAGCAGAAAAAAGCCAGACACAGCAACAGGAAACTTGGTGGGACCTGTGCCACCCACAACCACAGTGAGGAATGCTATGAGCCCACACTCCACTATGTTAAGAACCTGTACAGTGACAGGGACAACTCTAGGTAGCTCTAGGTTCTGACTTCTGAAATGTAGTATGCCAAAGCTCCGGCGTGTGAGCGTGACCACCGGGCAGTTGTTCCAAAAAGAGCAGCAGTCACAGGAGATGTTAAACTTGCCTAAGGAGCACTGTAGCAGCAGACAGGAATCCACAGTTAGCTTTAAATGCTGCAGGGAACTGGAGCTGCAGAGAAGCACTTCCTCACCAAATAGCATCTTAGCAATGCCCCCCGAAAATTAGTAGTTTGATAAATAAAATAAAGTTTCACATATTGCATATTAGCCAAGCAAAATTGCATAAGGAAAATTGTTTATTTGGTTATATCATCCTGTCACATAATGATGTTGGTTTGAGGGTGAAAGGGTTATTTGGGTATAGAAAAACAATAAATGTAAGTTTTGAGTGAACTGATAGTAGCCCCACTGCAGCACCACAGGTATACTATTAAAACGTATGGTGCTAATAAGCAATATGAATTGAGAGAAGCAGAGAGCAAGCATGAGCCAAGTTAGCCAATAGTGAGAGCTGAGGGAAAATAGTAGTCCAGAGACAGTTAAGAGAGGCTGGGGTGCAGGAAGATTAATAGCTGAGAGTTGGTGAAGTGAATTTCTATTCAATGTCATCCGAGATCAATTTCGGATGACATAATTTTTCTAACAGGTTACTGAATTTACTAAGCTGCTGAGTTGCAGAACAAGCCTTTGTTGTCAACATACAGGGGACAAATGGTGTGAAGGTCCCCTGTATTTATCGCAACCAGCACTGGGCTCTGATCCGGTCCTGGTTCAGAAAATACAGGAGACAAAAAATGGTGGGACCCCTGTAATTTCCATAACCAGCACTGAACTTATTCTAGCAGGGAGTAATGCCACAGCAAGTCACCCTAGTCACCTGGCCAATGCATTACCCCTGACTGGTGGTCAGCGCAGGCTGGGAATCCCTGGGGAGCTGGGGACACCCCCATTGAAGTCAATGGAAAGAACCACAGAGCTAACTTAAGGTTACTTTCGTTGTTCGCACCATTGACTTCAATGGAGGGCACCGTTTATTGGCTGAGAGATGAAAGGCTCGCCGCTCTCAGCCAATAAGCGCTCAGCACTGCATAGTGAAATACCCTGGTGGAGTGGTCATTCGGGTTTTACTGTCCTTAGACAACAGTACTAAAGTCCGGTGGTCTGTATCATTGATGTAACCTTGTGGTTACATCATTGATACAATGTAGTGGTTACCACCATAGACTTCAATGGAGATTTCTCTCCATTGAAGTCTATGAGGGAGACAGGCTGACCACACACAGCCAATCAGCGAGCTGCTCTGATGGAGATGCCCGCTGATTGGCTTCCAGCTCCTTCAATGACGAGGCACACATGTGCCAGGTTCATTCACGCAGAGTAAAGGTATGTGAAACACATACCTTTACTCTGTCTAGCTTTGATTCGAGAGCACCCGGTTTTTGTTTGAACCCAATGGATGCCTACTTGGGGAAGAGGTAGTGAACTATGCATAGGTGAGATGAGTATGGATTTTTTTTATAGGTACCCCTATGGATTACTTCGGACACTAGGTGAGTATGTGTGATAGTGAGTGTGAGTGTGCATGTATGTTATAATAACATTTTACTTTCACAGTGTATGTCATGTTTTTTTTGTATTGTTTTGGTTGTGGAACTACAAGTACCAGCGGGCCCGTAATGCCCCGCATGCTGGTATTTGTGGTTCTCCAAATACCAGCATGTGGGGGAGGCTTGCTGGTACATGTAGTTCCACAACGAAAAACAATATTTAGCCATTTATTTTACACTACACATTAACACTATCAACCCTGCACTCATCACCCTAGGGTGCCGGGATAGCTCCGGGCTATCAACCTAGGCCAGGTGTGCCATGGAGAGGAGGACCCCTTTATTGGAGGGGTCCCCAACTCCAGAGGGTTTCCTGGCCTTGGATGACTAGTGGTCATAGCTGATGCTGCGGCTGGGGGGCCCGGTGAAAGGGCACATCTGACTGTGGTATAAGTCGCCCGCTAGAAAGGGTCTGGAGCTGGTTTTAAATATAGGGGTTACCTTACGCCAATTATTTTCTCCCTATATTTAAAACCAGCTCTGTCCCTGCTTCCTGGTGCTGGTTCTTAAATTACAGTGGAACCCTACACATTTTTTTCCCTGTAATTTTAAGAACCAGGACTGGCGGGCAAGTCTGGGGCTGGTTAAGCTTTTGGGGGGGGGACCCTATGTAATTTAAAAAAAAACTTTTAACCTATTCTTTCCTATTTACAGGCAGAAACATACATGGATCACAGTGATCTGTGTATGTTTCTGCCAAACTAGCAGATCACAGACAAGTGTATTTATTTCATGAGTTTTTACAGGAGAGTTTTCCTATCTCATGAGAGTTTAGAACTGCTTGGTAAATTCCCGAATCCTATCTTCACCAATGAAAAGGTTCTCGAGTTTTGCCGATGGTGAATTGAAGAGAGTTTGCTAACTTTCCAGTATTTTCCCATAGCAAAAGAGATCTCTCTTCAGAGTTTGCCATTAGTAAATTTGAGAGTGGGAAAAAATGCCCAAACTCTCCAGAGTTTGCAAACTCTCGAAAACTCTAAAGAAAAGCAAAACATACATAGACAGCGCTACTTAGACAGAAATTTATTATCTATCAAAATAAACATAAAAATAGATTATTTTAAAAAACAGTAAATGTACAATAAAAATATTGAATAATTGAGTGTATAAGGCCGGCCGGAAAACACTTATCAACAAAAATCAACTAAAAATAGACAATTTAAAAATATCTGTATACCATGTAATTTATAATAAAAAATTATAGACTCTAATAGCAGTAGTCAATCAGGTTATATTAAACTAGGGGTGTGCACCGGCCACTTTTCGTGTTTTGTGTTTTGGTTTTGGATCTGGATCTTTCTTCGTGTTTTGGATCTGGATTGGTTTTGCCAAAACCACCCTTCCGTGTTTTGGGTTCTGGGTTTTGTGTTTTGGATCTGTATTTTTTTTTAAAAAAGCATAAAAACAGCTAAAATCACAGAATTTGTAGGTTTTTCTGCTCCTATGCTATTATTAACCTCAATAACCTTAATTTCCACTCATTTCCAGTCTATTCTGAACACCTCACACCTCACAATAGTGTTTTTATGTCCAAAACGTTGCACCGAGGTAGCTGGATGACTATGCTAAGCGACACGAGTGGGCGGCACAAACACGTGACCCATCTAGGCGTGAAACTGCAGTGGCAGACAGGATGGCAGTTTGAAAAACTAGGCCCCAAACTGTACATAATGCAAAGAAAAAAAAGAGGTGCAAGATGGAATTGTCCTTGGGCCCTCCCACCCACCCTTATGTTGTATAAACAGGACATGCACACTTTAACAAACCAATCATTTCAGCGCCAGGGTCTGCCACACAACTGTGGCTGAAATGATTGGTTCGTTTGGGCCCCCACAAAACAAGCTGGCAATTAATGTGTCCCTGCACAAACTGGCTCTATGGAGGCAAGATGTCATCCTCATCCTCCTCATCCACCGATTCCTCACCCTCTTCAGTGTGTACATCCTCATCCTCACAAAGTATTAACTCGTCCCCACTTGAATCCACCACCACAGGTCCCTCTGTACCTTCTGGAGGCTGGTCTCCCTGGAAGAGCTGATAATTCATTTTGATGAACATCATCTTCTCCACATTCTGTGGAAGCAACCTCCTACGCCTTTCGCTGACAAGGTTCCCGGCTGCACTAAACACTCTTTCGGAGTACACACTGGAGGGGGGGCAACTCAGGTAAAATAGAGCCAGTTTGTACAGGGGCCTCCAAATTGCCTCTTTTTCCTGCCAGTACAGGTATGGACTGTCTGCCATGCCTACTTGGATGCTGTCACCGATGTAATCCTCCACCATTCTGTCAATGGTGACAGTATCATATGCAGTGACAGTAGACATGTCAGAAATTGTTGCCAGGTCCTTCAGTCCGGACCAGATGTCCAAACTTGGTCCTGCCTGCCCTGCATCACCGCCAGCGGGTTGCTTAGGATACCTAAGTTTTTTCCTGGCAGCCCCAGTTGCAGGAGAAAATGAAGAAGGAGCCGTTGACGTGTCACGTTCCGCTTCAGCTGACAGTGTGTTCACCAGCAGGTCTTTGCACCTCTGCAGGCTTGTGTCGGCCGGAAAGAGAGACACCACATAGGCTTTAAACCTAGGATCGAGCACGGTGGCCAAAACGTAGTGGTCTGATTTCAACAGATTGACCACCCTGGAATCCTGGCAAAGCGAATGAAGGGCTTCATCCACAAGTCCCACATGCCGAGCGGAATCGCTCCGTCTTAGCTCCTCCTTCACTTTCTCCAGCTGCTTCTGCAAAAGCCTGATGAGGGGAATGACCTGACTCAAGCTGGCAGTGTCTGAACTGACTTCACGTGTGGCAAGTTCGAAGGGCTGGAGAACCTTGCACAACACGGAAATCATTCTCCACTGCGCTTGAGTCAGGTGCATACCCCCTCCTTTGCCTATGTCATAGGTGGATGTATAGGCTTGTATGGCCTTTTGCTGCTCCTCCATCCTCTGAAGCATATAGAGGGTTGAGTTCCACCGCGTCACAACCTCTTGCTTCAGGTGATGGCGGGGCAGGTTCAAGAGTGTTTGCTGGCGCTCCAGTCTTCGGCACGCAGTCGCTGAATGGCGAAAGTGGCCAGAAATTTTTCGGGCCACCCAAAGCGTCTCCTGCACGCCCCTGTCGCTTTTCAGAAAATTCTGCACCACCAAGTTTATTGTGTGAGCAAAACATGGGACGTGCTGGAATTTGCCCAGATGTAATGCCCGCACAATATTGGTGGCGTTGTCAGATATCACAAATCCCCAGGAGAGTCTAAGTGGGGTAAGCCACTGGGCGATGATTTCCCTCAGTTTCTCTAAGAGGTTGTCGGCGGTGTGCCTCTTACTGAAACCGGTGATACACAGCGTAGCCTGCCTTGTAACGAGCTGGCATTTCTGAGATGCTGCTACTGGTGACGCTGCTGCTGTTGCTGCGTAAGGTGATACATCTACCCAGTGGGCTGTCACAGTCATATAGTCCTTAGTCTGCCCTGTTCCACTTGTCCACATGTCCGTGGTTAAGTGGACATTGTGTACAACGGCATTTTTCAGGACACTGAGGACACTTTTTCTGACGTTTCTGTACAGTCTCGGTATCGCCTGCCTAGTGAAGTGGAATCTAGACGGGATTTGGAACCGGGGACACACTACCTCCATCAATTGTCTAAATCCCACTGCACTAATGGCGGATACCGGACGCACGTCTAACACCAACATAGCAGTCAAGGCCTCAGTTATACGTTTTGCTTCAGGATGACTGCTGTCGTACTTCATCCTCCTCGCTAAGGACTGTTGGAGGGTCAATTGTTTAGTAAAAGTAGTGGTGTTCCTACTTCCTCTCTGGGATGATGAACGACTCCCAGCAGCAGCAACAGCAGCAGCGGCAGCAGTAGGCGTAGCAATGCAGGATCCTCCGGAGGAATCCCGGATAGGAGAGTCAGTCATGCCAGTGACATGGCCTGCAGGACTACTTCCGATCCTAACTAAGGAGGAAATTGACGAGGAGGGAGTTGACGGTGTGGTTTGCAGGCGCTTGGATACAACAGGACAACGGGATTTAGGTGTCCCTGGACTGCTTACGGTCTTAGCCAAAGTTTCTGAACTTGACAGTAACTTTTTATGAACGCGCTGCAGGTGCCGTATAAGGGAGGATGTTCCTAGGTGGTTGACGTCCCTACCCCTACTTATTTCACCTTTACATATGGTACATATGGCAAGACAGTTGTTGTCCGGATTTGGATAGAAATATTGCCAGACCAAAGAGGTGGAATGTTTGGTCTTCTGCCCAGGCATGACCGTGATGGGCTTTTTCATCCCACGGACAACAACTGTCTCCCCCGGAGCCTGATTTAAACAAACCACATCACCATCAGAATCCTCCTCGCCAACTTCCTCCTCAGCGCCAGCTACACCAGTATCCTCATCCTGTTGTACTTCAACAGTGACATCTTCAATTTGCATATCAGCAAGTGGACTGTGGGTGCTCCTTTCAGCACTTGCAGGGGGCGTGCAAATGGTGGAAAGAGCCACCTCTTCCCGTCCAGTGCTGGGAAGGTCAGGCATCGCAACCACCACCACACTTGGACTCTCCTTGGGGATTTGTGATATCTTCTTAGAAAGCACAGTTCTTCGCTGTGCTTTTGCCAGCTTAACTCTTTTGATTTTTTTAGTGGGAGGAGGGCTTCCATCGTCATGTGAAGCTGAACCACTAGTCATGAACATACTAGGGATCGACCTTAGCCGTTCCTTGCCACTCCGTGTCGTAAATGGCATATTGGCAAGTTTACGTTTCTCTTCAGCTGATTTAAATGTCTTTTTCAAGGTCATTTTCCTGAACTTTGCCATTTGGGATTGTATGTGCCCTCTACTATGACATTGGGCATCGGCCTTGGCAGACGACGTTGATGGCATGTTATCGTCTATGTCATGACTAGTGGCAGCAGCTTCAGCACTAGGAGGAAGTGGTTCTTGATCTTTCTCTATTTTATTTTTATCGGAGAAAGTTTGGTCCTCCATTTATGTTATATCGATTTGATATATACGTGCGGCTAAACACAGAAAATAATTTTTTTGGGGTTTGGACTGGAGTGTACTTTGTGGGTTACAGCACCCTTTAACGGTCAAGCCAGCCGGCCCTTTACTTATGACACAGGCGCACGCTTGGCACTACTTTGTTGATGCACGTGCGGCTACTGCGCACACAATTCACAAACACAGAAAATAATTTTTTTTTGGTTTGGACTGGAGTGTACTTTCGGGGGTTACAGCACCCTTTAACGGTCAAGCCAGCCGGCCCTTTACTTATGACACAGGCGCACGCTTGGCACTACTTTGTTGATGCACGTGCGGCTACTGCGCACACAATTCACAAACACAGAAAATATTTTTTTTTTTGGTTTGGACTGGAGTGTACTTTCGGGGGTTACAGCACCCTTAACGGTCAAGCCAGCCGGCCCTTTACTTATGACACAGGCGCACGCTTGGCACTACTTTGTTGATGCACGTGCGGCTACTGCGCACACAATTCACAAACACAGAAAATAATTTTTTTTTGGTTTGGACTGGAGTGTACTTTCGGGGGTTACAGCACCCTTTAACGGTCAAGCCAGCCGGCCCTTTACTTATGACACAGGCGCACGCTTGGCACTACTTTGTTGATGCACGTGCGGCTACTGCGCACACAATTCACAAACACAGAAAATAATTTTTTTTTTGGTTTGGACTGGAGTGTACTTTGGGGGTTACATCACCCTTTAACGGTCAAGCCAGCCGGCCCTTTACTTATGACACAGGCGCACGCTTGGCACTACTTTGTTGATGCACGTGCGGCTACTGCGCACACAATTCACAAACACAGAAAATAATTTTTTTTTTGGTTTGGACTGGAGTGTACTTTCGGGGGTTACAGCACCCTTAACGGTCAAGCCAGCCGGCCCTTTACTTATGACACAGGCGCACGCTTGGCACTACTTTGTTGATGCACGTGCGGCTACTGCGCACACAATTCACAAACACAGAAAATAATTTTTTTTTGGTTTGGACTGGAGTGTACTTTCGGGGGTTACAGCACCCTTTAACGGTCAAGCCAGCTGGCCCTTTACTTATGACACAGGTGCACGCTTGGCACTACTTTGTTGATGCACGTGCGGCTACTGCGCACACAATTCACAAACACAGAAAATAATTTTTTTTTTGGTTTGGACTGGAGTGTACTTTCGGGGGTTACAGCACCCTTAACGGTCAAGCCATCCGGCCCTTTACTTATGACACAGGCGCACGCTTGGCACTACTTTGTTGATGCACGTGCGGCTACTGCGCACACAATTCACAAACACAGAAAATAATTTTTTTTTGGTTTGGACTGGAGTGTACTTTCGGGGGTTACAGCACCCTTTAACGGTCAAGCCAGCCGGCCCTTTACTTATGACACAGGCGCACGCTTGGCACTACTTTGTTGATGCACGTGCGGCTACTGCGCACACAATTCACAAACACAGAAAATAATTTTTTTTTTTGTTTGGACTGGAGTGTACTTTGGGGGTTACAGCACCCTTTAACGGTCAAGCCAGCCGGCCCTTTACTTATGACACAGGCGCACGCTTGGCACTACTTTGTTGATGCACGTGCGGCTACTGCGCACACAATTCACAAACACAGAAAATAATTTTTTTTTTGGTTTGGACTGGAGTGTACTTTCGGGGGTTACAGCACCCTTAACGGTCAAGCCAGCCGGCCCTTTACTTATGACACAGGTGCACGCTTGGCACTACTTTGTTGATGCACGTGCGGCTACTGCGCACACAATTCACAAACACAGAAAATAATTTTTTTTTTGGTTTGGACTGGAGTGTACTTTGGGGGTTACAGCACCCTTAACGGTCAAGCCAGCCGGCCCTTTACTTATGACACAGGCGCACGCTTGGCACTACTTTGTTGATGCACGTGCGGCTACTGCGCACACAATTCACAAACACAGAAAATAATTTTTTTTTGGTTTGGACTGGAGTGTACTTTCGGGGGTTACAGCACCCTTAACGGTCAAGCCAGCCGGCCCTTTACTTATGACACAGGCGCACGCTTGGCACTACTTTGTTGATGCACGTGCGGCTACTGCACACACAATTCACAAACACAGAAAATAATTTTTTTTTTGGTTTGGACTGGAGTGTACTTTCGGGGGTTACAGCACCCTTAACGGTCAAGCCAGCCGGCCCTTTACTTATGACACAGGTGCACGCTTGGCACTACTTTGTTGATGCACGTGCGGCTACTGCGCACACAATTCACAAACACAGAAAATAATTTTTTTTTTGGTTTGGACTGGAGTGTACTTTCGGGGGTTACAGCACCCTTAACGGTCAAGCCAGTCGGCCCTTTACTTATGACACAGGCGCACGCTTGGCACTACTTTGTTGATGCACGTGCGGCTACTGCGCACACAATTCACAAACACAGAAAATAATTTTTTTTTTGGTTTGGACTGGAGTGTACTTTCGGGGGTTACAGCACCCTTAACGGTCAAGCCAGCCAGCCCTTTACTTATGACACAGGCGCACGCTTGGCACTACTTTGTTGATGCACGTGCGGCTACTGCGCACACAATTCACAAACACAGAAAATATATTATTTTTTTAGCACTTGGGGGGAGCACCCCTGATGGACAGAGCACCCCCTGGACAACACTACAGCACTCCTTTAGGACTGGGACACTGCACAGGACTTTGGAGTGGACACAGCCCCTATGGAGAACTGACTGCACAACACAGTCCAGCCAGCCCCTATGGACTTTGAAGTAGTGGACACAGCCCCTATTAACAACAGCAGCACAGCACAACACAGCCAGCCCCTATGGACTTTGAAGTAGTGGACAACAGCAGCACTACACTACACTACACTACACTACACTACACTACACAGCCCTAACTCCCACCCTCCCTCTTCACTGTCCACAGCCGAGTGAGAAAATGGCGCCGACGCGGGTACCTTATATAGGATCCAAAACCCGCGAGACTCGGAAGGCGGGATGATGACGTTTTGCCTCGATTTCAGATCCGAGTCAGGCGGGAAAAGTCGAGCCTGACTCGGATCGGACTCGGATCGGGGGGGCTCGGGGGGGTTCGGATTTCAGAAATCCGAACCCGCTCACCCCTATATTAAACAAAGACAGCTTGCTATAAAGATTAGTAACCCCTCAAGTAGGTTAATTCAGACCAGCTATGGATGTTAAAAACACCTCATGTATTCTCCCAAACTCTCCCTTCAGTAAATTTACCCCTTATTGTTCATATTTCAAGATAATTGAACTGCACATCTCTTACAGTAACAATGTACTGATGATGTGATGCTGTGATATGTTCACCACATAAGGTAATGTTTTGGTTTTGCCCCATATCTTTGATTAAAAATCTAATTAAAAAAGTGTCTTGGATTTAAACACCCATTTATCAGTCTTTCATGCAGTGATTCATTTATTAATGGTTTTCGGATTGGACAGACATCTAGGGAAAGCTGAACAATTCACAGTGTCCAGCAACATATCAAAGCATATCATTTTTGTTAAGTTCAACCTTAAGATATAAAATTAGTTGCGATTACAGTTAGAACAACAATTTCTTAATATGACTGAATAATTTCTTGCATGTGTCAAATATTTTCCTTTTTACATGATGTTACTGTCCAGACTGGAGAAAAAGGCATTTTATGTCTAGCTGACATGCATCTAAAATGAAGTGACATTTTTCTTAATTGCAAACTTTGTTGTATTTCTTCAAGAATGAACAATTCTGCTGGTGGTTAGCGATTTATGTTTTTACTGCATTCATGCAGAGTCGACATGCTGTGATTTTCCCGCTAAATATTGTGGTAACTACATTGGGGAATAATTGCAAAGCTTTCACAAAAATGTTTTTCATCTATTTTTGAAGGGAAATCATGTAGAAATGTTACTTTGTGAGGAAAAATAACTAAAAACAGAATAAACTGTAGGTATTCATTAGTATTTATTGTTTGTAACACTTCTATTTATATTGTTGATGTGGATTATTAAAAAGGTATTTGATGAAACAAGTATGTGTTTTACTTCTAGATATTTTTCATAAGTACTTTGTCGCATTATAAAAACCAGGATCAGTGTTTGAACCACTTAGTGACCAGAGGTAGTTTCTACATTAATAACTAGAAGAATTTGAGCTTTTTTATGCAGCATTAACTTCATCAGAAATAACTTTTTAATTTCTAAGTCTTAAGGTGCCCACAGACATAGGGATGTGCTCACGATCAGCCGATGTGTATGATTTCCCTTGAAACTCTCCCCGGTAGCTCTGCACACGTTCTGCACACGATTTGGTGCCCAATCTTCATACGATCTCTCCTGCATCCAGACTTTTTACAGTTCATCACGTCGTAGATTGTCAGATCTGCCCTACTGCATGGCAGATCTGACGATGCGATGTGCCACCAGCGGAGACGCACATCGCATCGTGACCTGTGAGTGGGGACTCACAATTTGGCCATATTTTACACGATCTGTCGTTCCAATGTGTCGGAATCGGCCAGATCAGGTAAAATATCGCTGTGTGTGTGGGCAGCTTAACAAAGCAAATTATACCAGAAATTCCAGATTTATGTTGTTTTTTTTTCCTCTCAGGGTTTCAGGATGTTAATTGCCTGGATCAATTATATAATTTTTCTTTTCAAATAAGTCTTTCAAATTGTCAGCACTAATATAGTATATCTAATGCATGCACCTTTAAAGGAGTCTCTGATAGCATATTTTGAGAAATGTGGATGGTATAGAAACACCTCTAAAAAAATGCCCCCCTCAGAGATGGCACCTGTATGTACAACGTGACATAACTTAGCCATGTCCCCTCTATTACCGGAGGCCCTATTCACATATATCCTCCCTAACTACTCTAGTCATATATACACCCCACCCTCCTACAGTATGTGATATATGCCCACTCCACTGTTCAACTCTCATATATATCATACTGTATTTGACAATGAGATCTAGACAATGAGGCACATGTGATCATGGAAAAATCATCTGGGAAACACAATTTGACAGCAGATAAGAACCACTTGGCCTATCTAGTCTGCCCTTTTATAACCTTTTGGTAACCTCAACACTATTTGACCCTTAGTTCTTTGTAAGGATATTATTGTGCCTATCCCAAGCATGTTTAAATTGCACTTCTGTCTTATCTTCTACCACCTCTGATGGGAGGCTATTCCACTTATCTACTACTCTTTCCGTGAAGTAATTTTTCCTCAAATTTCATTTGAACCTACCTCTCTCCAGTTTTATTGCATGTCCTCGTGTTCTAGTGCTTCTTTTTTTTTTAAAGAATGACTCCCTCCTGCAGTGGCGGTCCTAGAGAGTGGTGGGCCCAGGTGAAAGAATATGCTTTGGGACCCCCTATGCAGTGCCCCCAGTAGTGGCTCCCCATGCAATGCCCCAGAAGTGGTCACCCTTATACAGTGCCCCCAATAGTAGACCCCTCTATGCATTGCCCCCAGTAGTAGGCCCCCTATGCAGTGCCCCCAGTAGTGGTCCCCCCTATGTAGTGCCCTCAGTAGTAATCCCCCATGCAGTGGCCCCAGTAGTAGTCCCCCTTATGCAGTGCCCCCAGTAGTAGCCCCCCTATGCAGTGCCCCCAGTAGAAGCCCCCCTATGCAGTGCCCCCAGTTGTAATCCCCCCTATGCAGTGACCCCAGTAGTGGCCAGCCCCCTCATACAATGCCCCCAGTAGCACCCCCCTATACAGTGGCCATAGTACCGCCCCCACACCCTATAAAGTGCCCCCAGTAGCTCATATGCTTTGCCAATGCCCCCATAGTAGCACCCCCTCCCCTTATGCTGTGCAAGTGCCCCCTTACACAAACAAAAACAACTTACCTGATCCCCGCTTCATGACGTGATGTCTCTCCCATCACCCGCTACAGAGGGAGCCGGAAGACAGAGTTCATGAGTGAGCTCCAGCCGGCTCCCTCCGTGGATGAGGCAGCAGCCAATGAGAGTCTGTCTGACTCTCATCGGCTGCTATTACAAACACACAGCCGCCGCTGCCAGCTGTGTGTTTGCAAATTGTGTAGGGCAGACCGCTCTCACTGCGGTCTGCCCTACACTTGTGGGGCCCGGGGGACTGACGGCGGTGCAGGAGTGGCTATGGGCCCCTGCACCACAGTGCAATGCACTGGCTGCACCGCCGCTAGTTCCGCCCCTGCCCTCCTGTACCTTATTTAAAATTTGATATATTTGAAAATTTCAATCATGTCTCCACTTTCCCTTCTCTGCTCCAAACCATACATATTAAGATCTTTTAGTCTTTCCTGGTAAGTTAAGTGTAGGCCATTGGCCATTTTAGTTGTCATTCTTTGTACAGTCTCTAATGTATTTATATTCTTCTGGAGATATGGCCTACAGAACTGAACACAGTATTCGAGATGAGGACGTACCAGTGACCTATACAGTGGCATTATTACTTATTTCTTCCTGCTACTGATTCCTCTCCCTATGCAACCAAGCATCTGACTTGCCTTTCTCATTGCTTTGTTACATTGCTTACCTGCTTTCAGGTAATCTGAAATAGGGACTCATAGATCCCTTTCCTCCTCTGTAGATTCCATTATAGTACCCTTGATATTATTTTAAACATTTGCATGATTTTGCATTTTTAGCATTAAACTGTAGTTGCCATGTTTCTGACCATTCCTCTAGTCTACCTAGGTCTTCAATCATTTGTTTTACCGCTCCTGGTGTGTCTACACTGTTGCCTATCTTTATGTCATCTGCAAAAAGGCATACTTTCCCTTCAATACCATTTGCAATGTCACCAACAAAGATATTAAAAAGCACTAAAGCACAGGTCTAAGCACAGACCCCTGGGGTAGTCTACTGGTAACCTTTCCCTCCTATGAATACACATTTACTACAACACTGTTTCATATACTGCAACCAAGTTCTTATCCATTTAACCCTTTTAGAATCTAATCCCATACTTTTGAGTTTATTTAGCAGTCTGCGAGGTGGGACCAAGTCAAAAGCCTTACTAAAGTATAGATAATCTATATCTACACCCCCCCCCTGATCTATTACTTTAGTCACCCAGTTAACAAAGTCAATAAGATTTGTTTGGCATGATCTCCCCCCAGTCAATTATTAATGGTGATTATGATGCTGTAAATTGCTTGATTTAAGATATTCCACAACTCTTTCCTCTAACAGTGTTTCTATTATTTTCCCTACTACTGATGTAAGGTTCACTGATTGGTAGTTACTTGCCTCTTCCTTGCTTCCACTTTTGTGCAGTGGGACTACACAAGCTTTTTCTAGTCCTCTGGAATCACTCCTGTAGCTAGCGATTGGTTCAAATATTCTGTTAATGGTGTTACCAGAACCCCATTAAGCTCTTTTATTATCCTTTGATGTATCCCATCTGGCCTCACTGATATCTCCACTTTCAGTTTTGAGAGTTATGTTTGGACCTTCGCTTCTGTAATTGTACTTTCATCTACCTGATTAGTATAAATGTCCTTGGAACTCAAATATGGCTGTACAGTGGCCCTGATTCAGAGCCGGACGCTCTGACAGAGCGCTCGCTCTGAATCAGGGCCGTCCCTGCTCCTTTTTGGAGCAGCCTCCTGGCCGCTTGCATAGCTGTGGGTGACCACCCACAGCTATAGCGAGCGGCCAAAATGATGGTCGCGGTGGTCAAGACCATTGCGACCATCGGGCTTGCGACGAGACCCTGCGGTAGGGTCTCGCTGCCGCAAGCCCAGGAGTGCTTTTGGCTCTATCAGAGCCAAAAGCACTCCCACTGACATCACTAGTGATGTCAGTGGGGCCGGACCCAGATGGTAGGCGTTCCCATGGGAACACCTCCGTCTGGGCAGCCATGCCCCGGCACGCCCACCAAAGGGGCGTGCCGTCGTTATTCGGGTCTCGCGCATGCGCATGACAGAGGCGCCTCCGTCGTGCGCATGCGCACTTGGGCACCATTGACCCGCTTGCGAGCACTCAGCGCTCGCGAGCGGGTCAGAATCAGGCCCAATATCTCCTTCTGAAATGAATACTGAGCAAAAATATTTATTTAAATGATCTGCTATTGCCTTATCTCTCTCCATCAGCCTCTCATTCTCTGTCTTAAGTCAGCCTGTGCTTTTTCACATCTGCTGTCTGTTTCTCCAGGTAGTGAGACACTGAATAAAACCTCTGACACACTTTTAACAGCCTCTTTCAGGTGCAAGTACTAATTAGCCTGTTCTCAAGCTAAAGACCTGAAGACCCAAAACTGGCATAATGGACGGAGCCCGTCCTCAGTCTCCATCCAAAACCCCAGGAACCCTTATCCGGCTTTTACTAAAGCCCAAACACTATCAAGTCTGTTTTGCAATCACAGACATTTTCCTGGGATTTTAATAAATATAGGTCAAAAACCTGGAACAAGTATATCTCCTGTGCATGACCTTACCAGTGCTTTTGTCACATATCCTGCCCCCTTTGTTTCAACCTATGGGGTGGAACAACTGCAACACCCAAACAAAAAACATGAGAAAAAGCATCTGCATTGGCCTGTGTTCGACTGACAATTTATAGTTTTGTAATGCCAAAAACCATTGTCTTATTCTCCCATTGCTCTTTTTATTCTCATCCATCCATTTTAAAAGGGCATGCTCGGTGATAAACCTAATTTTCCTTCCAAGCAGGGAGTGCCTGAGAGTTTCTAATGGACATTTGAAGGCCAATGCTTCTTTTTTGACAGTGGCACAGTTTTTCTCATGTAAATTCAACTGTCTGCTTAAATAATTAAGAGGTTGCTCTTCGCCCTTTTTGTTCTGGGACAAGACCACACCTATCCCTACATCTGATGCATTAGTTTGCACCACAAATTCACTTTTAACGTCAGGTGTCATCAGAAATAGTTGGGTACTACCTTCAACTCCTGAAAAGCCTTTTCTGCCTCAGGATTCCATTTAACCATAACTTTCTGTTTGCCCATGGTAAGGTTCATCAGTGGGACAGCAATGGTGGTAAAATTGGGTATAAACCTTCTATAATACCCCGTGATACCTAAGAAAGCTCTCACCTGTTACTAATTCAGGAGCCGTGGCCAATTTTGTATTGCCTCAATTTTATTAATTTGGGGCTTTATCAAACTTCTGCTGATGGTGTTTCGAAGATACTTTACTTCTTCCATCCCATAACAACATTTTTTAGGATTAGCTGTCAATTCTGCCTTATGGATGGAGTCCAGTACTGCTTGTACTCTGGGTAAGTGAGACTGCCAATCAGGACTACAGATCACTACATCATTCAGATAGCCAGCAGTATACTGTTTATTGGGTCTTAGAATTCTATCCACACTCCTTTGAAAGGTGGCGGGTGCCCCATGTAACCCAAATAGCAACATCTTGTATTGGAACAATCCTTCTGGTACAGAAAAAGCTGTTTTTATTTTGGTATTTTGGCATTATCTGTTAAAGGCACTTACCAATACCCTTTGTTTAAGTCTAGAGTTGTTAAGTACCTTACTGTTCCTAGTCTTTAAATTAGTTCATCCACCCGAGGCATTGGGTAAGCACAAAATTTAGACACATTATTTAACTTACGGAAATCATTGCAGAAGTGCAAACTCCCGTCAGGTTTAAGGATGAACACAATGGTACTTGACCACTCACTATGTGACTCCTCAATTACACCAACTGTGATTCTATAGGGCTTTAGGTTAACATTAACCTCTGGGTTAGTGCTTATGTCATGTTTACCCGGTATGTCAGAAAACAAAACTCAATTTCTTATAAGAAATTCTTTAGCCTTCTGCTGTTGAACAGTTGAGAGGGTTTTAGCTATTGGTACTTCAGAACCCAAAGGTACTGTGGGTACTGAAGAGAACTGGGTGGCTTACATAGCTACTCTATCCTCCAAGGTTTTATAAGATTTACATGGTAGATCTGTTCTGGCTTTCTCTTCCAAGGCTGGTACACTCAAAGGTGGATCCACTGTGAAACAAATGAAGCTTAAGTTTCATGGTCTCTAACCTCAGAGGGGCCCTGAAGCAAATGTTTTTAATGAGTGAATTTTTCAACAAAATTAATGGACTTTTTAAGTGTGTGTTATTAAAATAAGGTTATTTTAATGACAGAATAATAAGCCAATGGGTTGAAGTACTTAATATTGACCTTAGAATATGCTTTACAGTAGTGAATATAGGGGAGTTTTCTGAAACCCTCCCCCTGATCATTACTGGTTAGCAGACACTCTATCTACAGCTCCAACCAAAGGATGGCTCTTATGAGCCTGTCAGGTACAGAACAGAGAGCTGCTGTCAGTGTCACTGCTGAGTGCAGTACTGCTAGATGCCACTAGATGCTCCCATCTCCATTTGTGCTGCCAGAAGTTGGCCCTGCAATGCTGGCCACAAACTGAAAGCTGAGCTGACAGGGATGGCATGCAGCTCAGAAGCGGGAGCCACAGCATGGGTGAGAGGCCTGACTCGGGGATTCCAGAGATCCCACTGAGGAGGATAAATAGCTGGGATCCTAAAAAGGAAGTGAGTAAGTTTTGATTTTGTATGTGATCTATCTACAGTCTCTCACTCTCTGGGGGTTCTACATCTATCTATCTATCTATCTACAGTATCTCACTCTCTGGGGCATTTCAACATCTATTTACAGTCTCTCACTCTCTGTAGGGTTTCTATATCTATCTACAGTGTCCACTCTCTGGAGGGTTTTTACATATATCTATCTATCTACTGTATCCATCTACAGTGTTTCACTCTCTAGGGGGTTTCTACATCTATCCATCTACCTACCTACCATCTCTCACTATCTGGGGGGTTTCTGCATCTCTGCCATTTGGGCCTCAAGGTATTTGCAAGGGCAGCAAGGCCCTTTGGACCTTGTTGGATTTTTTGCCCTATTGCTGCTGGTTGCAAAGGGGCCCCCATAACAGTTCAAGCTTCAGGGTCCCAAAAATGTAGATCGTCACTTTTTGTAGGATGTCAAAGGGGCCGTTTCACTTAACCAAAAATGTACTTTCTACTGTGGGAATCGAATCAAGCATTCTCTCCCCAGGAGCAAATATGCACAACTGGGCATTGCGATTGTACACCCTCTGCTGTGCCTGTTAGGCCTGTTCTAAGTGCTCTTTCACTATCTGCACCACTGCAGCTATTCTTTTCTGCATTTGAGAAACATGATCAATAACAGTTCTATAAGGACGGGATTGCCCCTCCCATGTCTCCTTTTCAATGTCCAGCAATCCCTTTGGGTGTCTCTCTAACAACAAATCAAAAGGTGAAAACCATGTGGAGGATTGGGGAACCTCTCTAATGGGCAGTAATAAATAAGGTATCAAATAATCCCAATCTCCTCCATCTTTATCCACCACTTTCTTTAGCATGTTTTTAAAGTTTTATTAAACATCTCCACTGAACCATCAGTCTGGGGGTAATACATAGAGGTTCTTAGCTGTGTAATTTAAAACAGGTGGCACAACTCTTTCATGATTTTTTACATAAATAAGGTACACTTATCAGTCAGGATTTCCTTTGGTATCCCCAATCTGCTAAAGACATGTACTAGTTCTCTAGCAATTGTCTTTGTGGACATTGGGGGTAATTCAGACCCGTTTGCGAGCAAAGGACGCTCGCAAATGGGTCGATGTTGCCCCACTGCGCATGCGCAAGACGGAGGGAGCTCCGTCGTGCGCATGCGCGAGACCCGGACTGCGACAGCCAAGCTGTCGCTCCGGGTCTCGCACCAAAGGGGGTGTCCTGTCGATGTTGATTGACAGCATGCCCCCTTTGGTGGGCGTGCCGGGGGCGTGGCGGCCAGACGGAGGCGTTCCCATGGGAACGCCTACCGTCTGAAGCGGGCCCCACTGACATCACTAGTGGGGCCGGTGGGAGTGATTTTGGCTCTGATAGAGCCAAAATCACTCCAGGGCTTGCGGCAGCGAGACCCTACCGCAGGGTCTCCGTCGCAAGCCCGATGGTCGCAATGGTCTTGACCATCGCGACCATCATCATGAACGCTCGCTATAGCTGTGGGTGGTCACCCACAGCTATACGAGTGTCCAGGAGGACGCTCCATTTTCATGGAGGAGGGCCATGATTCAGAGCGAGCGCTCTGGTCAGAGCGTCCGGCTCAGAATCAGGCCCATATTGTGAAATGGTTTTGCTTATGGATATATGGTAGCATAAGCCATTATCACGAAAAATATATTGATGGCCCCAGGCAGATTTTATTAGAGGTGCAGCCAAATCCATACCTACAGTATTCTCTCAAACGGAACTTCAATAATGGGTAATGGGACAAGCGTACTTCTAAAATGTTGTATTGGAGCATGGTACTGACGTTCAGGGCAGGATGCACAATATTCAGATACATCTTTATGAGCCATGGGCCAGAAAAATCTCTAAAATTTTCTCAGCAGTTTTATCTACATCTTGGTGACCTGCAGTTATGTAACCACGAGCCAGGACTAACACTGTTCTTCTATATGCCTTAGGGACTATAAATTGTTCAACAATATCTTCCTCTTTCTTAGTCTCCTGATACAACAAATCCTGACATACTGCTATGTGAGGGTATGATAACCTACAATCAGGGTCTATGGGGTTTCCATCAATCACTTTTACATTTTCTCTAGCTTTTACTGGAGTAGGGTCATTTAACTGCTTTAAGGCAAAGATCTCTTTTCTGACCTCCAGAACAGGCAGATGATCAACTGGTTCAACAACATTTTCTATTTCGGTAAAAGGTACATCATCCTACACACCACTGATGCTCTCGTCATTCCGTGGCTCCCCAATCATGCTTGAAAAAGGGAACATTTCTGATTTGGAAGACACTTCTACTGCATCAGTAACATCCTCAAATGGATTCTTTACTTCTGTAATAAATCGGCTTTCCCACAGCTTCCAGAAGGGGTAAAGTCTCTCACCAATGTCGCATCATACATCAAGCCATGAACTAAACCCACAGGGACTACAGTGGAACCACATTGCATTTCTATGTTTACTTCCGCAGTAACATACAGTAATACTGAGTATCCCCATGCATGTAAGTTATACCAACAGTTTTTCCCTTATATTTTAAGTGGTTCACCATTTCGGATTTGATAAGAGTTACTAGGCTACCAGAATCTATTAGAGCCTCTACCCGTTTGCCTTCTATAGTGACTATACACATTTGCTTATCTGACTCAGCCTGTCAGTCTGCAGTGCAGGCTAGCTGAGCAAAGAAAGACATTCTGTAATTAACATAAGTAGCATCACATTGCATAGGTCCAGAGGTAAGCGAACATTTAGCAGTAATATGGCCTAAACCACCACATCAAAAACATTGGATCATATTATGATCAAGTAGTTTATGGGTGAGGAATCTTCCTTGCACTGCAGGCCTACTTCCAGTTTCCAAACCCACAGTCTTAGGTTCATTCCACCACCCAGCATCATTCTTCCCTGGAACAGTATTACCAGTGGTCACTGGAGTTCGCTGTTGTGGGACTAGGGCCCGGTGGGGTACACTTAATAGTTTCTCAGCTGCCACATACATCTCCACCACTTCTACCATTTGCAATTGTTCTGCTGTTTTAGGGTCCGTGTGACTCACCCACTTGGGCAGAATTGTAGGTAAGGACCGTAGATATCAATCAATAATGAACCTTTCCACAATCTGGGGTCCTGTTAGAGACTCTGGCTGTAGCCACTTTGTGGTGAGATGGACTAGGTTATGCATTTGAGAGTGAGGAGGCTTTTTTGTATGGTATACCCAGTGATGAACTCCCAGTAGTGACTCCCAACTGAGTTAAGATAGCTTTTTTAACTTATCATAGTCTTTTGCTTCAGTCAGGTACAAGTCACACTGTAATAGGCTTTTTGCAGCTCTCCTGACAGGAAGAGTGCCACAAGACTTGTCCACTGATCTTTAGGCCAACTATCTCTCAGCTTTTCTTTCAAAAGGGTTTAGATAAGCTAAAACATTATCACTCGGGTTTATCTTTTGCAGACTGGCCCATATGGAGCTAGTTGGAACATCGGTGGAAGCATTTCTTGACAGGGCTGCTAGATGCTGCACCACCTCTTTTAAGATGTCGCGGTCTTGGCATTGTTGCTTGAAAAATTAATCGGTAAGCAATTGCTGTTGCCTCCGATTTTCTTCAACATCCAATTGCTGTTGACTCTGGTTTTCCTCAATAGTCACTTGCTGCACCCTGGTGGCTTCCTGTTGAGCCACTGTAGCCTGTAGCAAAGCCTTAATAATGTCCTCCATGCTATCTTTAGGTGTAGGGTTGAATCATAATATGGCTTCCTTAAGCATCTGCCGATGTCACCACCATGGATTTCACTGTATATAAGTTGCTGTCCACAACAACAAATTGGTGTCTGTCTCTTCAATATTAAACATACTTTTTTCCAAAGACTGCAATTTCAGTGTGTTGCCACATTCTTCACCAGTTGTTAGGGGTGCCTTCTCATGGGGTAGATGGGCACTTCCAAAAACATAGCAGCCAGGAAACAGCACACAAGTCCTGGGTTTCTGTGAAATTAGTCGAAGCTAGTTTAATGTGCAGAAAAAGACAAACATAAGAAAAACATAAAATTAAATCCTAACCTGTCTGGGCTCTAACTAAATACAGAGTTTCCCTCTCTCATAAGTGGTAGGACTTAAAGCCCTTACCACAAACATAGGCATATGCATAGTACTCACGGTCATAAATCACAATGTCTCTTAACAGGCCTGCTGCCTCTTTCCCCAGGTAGTGAGACAATGAGTAAAACCCCTGACACACTTTTACCAGCCTTTTACAGGTGCAAGTACTAATTAGTCTGATCTCAAGCTAAAGACCTAAAGACCCGAAATGGACATAATGGATGGAGCCCGTCCTCACTCTCCATCCATAACCCCAGGAACCCTTATCAAACACTATCAAGTCTGTTTTGCAATTGCAGATGTTTTCATGGGATTTAATACATATAGGTCAGAAACCTGGGACGAATATATCTCCTATGTATGACCTTACCAGTGCTTTTGTCACTGTATATATATATATATATATATATATATATAGTCTACAATTGGTCACAGAAAAAGAGATTATCACTCGCCAGATACATATGCACATAAACATTATCAATTTTAATTCTCACTTAGCAGAAAAACAGCAGGTAGATCCCTCAAAGTTTTGGAGGCACAACTTGGCAGCAGGGTTACAGAGTCCAAAAGGATCCAGCAGTGAACTAGGGAGCTCATTCAGACCCGCTCGCTAGATGCGTTCTCTCGCACCCAGCGTATGCAGATCCAGCATACGCACGGCAAGGCATAAGCACGCCCACTATGTCTTGGAGTGCGATAAATTTGTGTATGCAGATGCCCACCAGCCTTTCTTAAGATGCCCATTTTCGCATGTCATTTACAGGAAGTGTATGAAACCATTGGTACATCGGAAGTGAACGCAGTGCTTGTGGTTGACTATACCCTACCGCAACCACTGCAATCACTGCAGTGTGAAATACAACCAGGTGATGTGTACTGTGACACTGCCTGTTAATTATGCAAGCCTCTGAAACAGCATTAAGAGGCTCAGGCATGCCTGCGTTTGCACCTCCACTCCCCTGTTGTTAATAGCCAGCCGCTGTAACCACCCACAAACGGCTTCTCCTGTTACTCACTCTGCAGGGCTGTCTTTGCGCAGCTAGAAAACGCTTGCCGATCTCTCGCAGTGGTTCGCGCAGGTGCACTGTGATGCATACGCATGCGCAGAATGCGAAAATTGGCCAGCTGCGAGCGAACGCATCATAGCGAGCAGGTCTGAATCAGGTCCTAGATCCCATCTGCCAGGTCCCTTAAATTCCCCAAACAATATAGAAGTGGCGCCAAAATCATCAGCCAATGTCCACTCCAGAACGCATGTGACATCACTTCCGGGTGTGTGTATTAAAAAATATAAATGCATATATGAAACTATATATTCATCCACATATCTTAGATGCCAATGACCATTGCTAGCATAAGTTGCTGCTAACAGCCCACACATTACTCTCCACTGTGGTTAGCGCACTAACTACACACAGGGAAGATATTGGGTGTGAAGAGGTGTCGCTTATAGCCACATGGAATGCATATGTCACTTCCCTCCTAATCACCCACTGCCCCAGCTTCACTATGCGAATGCCCTGATACAGGCGACACAGACCAGTGACGTCAGTCCCGTGTCCAACAGACGCGAAGCGTCACCCTTGAAAACTGGTGATTACTACCAGAGCGCAAACCAAAAATATGGAAGTAAATAGAGTAAATAACAATATTAAGCTATAGCACCACTTACTATAATTATTATGGGATATATGGTGCCTGGATACTGGGGAAGCATATATGTAAAGACCACGCAGATTACAATTTTACATGCTTGTAAATATACTTTATGAATTACAAACAATATAATAACAATCCAAAAAAACAAGTAAAATAAATAGATAAAAATAAAAAATCTATCAAGATAATATCAAAATTATAATACTAATATAATGAGTGTATTGCTCATAAACCCCAAAAAAAGAAAAAATAGTAAAAATATCTAATCCAAAAGAGACAAATCAAAAGCTGAATCACCATAAAATATATTTAATGGATTGCAGTTATTTAAATCTTGAGGGGTCACAGTTCCAAGTCGAAAAATTCACCACACTTCCAACTTTTTGAGAATCATGGCCCGGTCCCCTCCACGTGTCAGTGGTGGTACTCAATCAATTATACAACACCTCAAAGAGGTAACGATGTCCCATTTGCAAAAAATGGTTAGCAACTGGCTTGTCTGTCATCATTGTAATCGTGCAGTCGTTTGTCAGTCTGTGCTGTGCCTACACTGAACGTTCAGTCGTTCAGTGTAGGCACATCAATCATCTGCTAACCTGCTCAACCTGACATTATCATCAAGTTGTCCAGCATGTTTGCCCAATGATATATGTCCAAAATGACTAGCGGGAGCGTGCATCGCTGGTCGTTTTAGACATTTTAGTGAACGATTTGCAAACGATTAATGAACAACTGAACGATAACGATATAGTTATCATTCAATCACTCAATTTAATCGCCTAGTGGATTGGCAGCATTAGTCTATGCTCTAACACATATAATTAATATTAGAACAACATACAAGTATACATCATTCTCTGTATTAAAATACACACAACAGAGCTCATCCTGCAGAGGATTAAAACATGATTCAAACGTGTGTCTCTACTGCAGGGGGGGGCTACTACTGGGAACACTACAAGGGGGGGCTACTACTGCGAACACTACAAGGGTGGGCTACTACTGAGGGCACTACAAGGGGGGAATACTACTGGGGGCACTACAAGGGGGATTACTACTGGGGGCACTACAAGGGGGATTACTGCTGGGGGCACTACAAGGGGGGGACAACTACTGGGGGCACTATATAAAGGGCAATACTGGGGGTACTGCATAGGGGGTGGGAACTACAACTGGGGCCACTGTTTAAAGGGCACTGTATAAAGGGTACCACTATTGGGGGGCACTGCATGGGGGCACTACTACTAGGGGCACTATATAAGGGGCTTACTACTGGGGACACAAGGGGCACTGCACAGGGGGGACCACTACCGGGGGCACTGTAAAAGGAGCACTGCATAAGGGGGTGCCAAAAAATATACTCGCTTAACAAAAAATTTGGGCTAGGGCCGGCCCTGCAGTCAATCTGCCGATAATGACAGATTGACCATGTTCGGGGATGAGGGAGGGTGCCTACACTGAACGACCTATCGTTCGGGGTAGGCACTGCAGGGGATGGGGAATGATGGTACGATTACGATGTCGTAATCGTACTGTCTTTCCCTAGTCGCCTACTGGATGTGTGGCTTTACAGCAAAGCATTTCTAATAGGGATGGGTGTAATTAAAAAAAGTCCATTATTGTTTAGCCTTCAGTGGACCATAACCTAATGTGTGATTACCTCCTCTATAGCTGAGGACCTGAAAATTTGCAAGTAAAGTCACGTACTCACTGGACAATATGAACAATAATAACATTATCGTTCATCGGCTTCAATATCGTCCAGTGTGTATGCAAGATATCGTTAACGATGCACACTCCTACAGATCATTAACGATGTCTTTCATCGCCCGAACATACAGGGCAACTTGACGATATCGTCAGGTTGTGCATGTTTGGGGATGAGGGAGGCTACCCTCACTGAACGATATCGTTAATGATATCGTTCAGTGTGTGTGCTAAATGTCATTAACGACATTGAGCCCAGCAGTGCAGGGGAAACACTGGACGATATCGCTAATGGAGCGGTTTTACACTCTGTATATAAAATGCAGAAGCATCATGCAAAGTGAATACAATTTTTATTTTTACAAGTAATTAAGATAATAATTGATAATAGACAAATTTAGAATGTGTAAGGTAAATACAACAATATATTTAGCTGTGTCTCTTCCTATAAAATAAAAATATACATATTCATAAACACACACACAATATATATATATATATATATATACACATACATATATATACTGTATGTACAGTATATGTATATATACTATATATATATATATATATACATATATATAGATATATATATATATATATATACATGCACACACACACATATATATATATATATGTACATATTTTCGATAAATATACACACAGATACACACATATATATATATATATATATATATATACACACACACTATATATACATACATATATATACTGTACATACACATATATATATATATATATATATATATATACACACATATAGTATATATACATATACTGAGTATATATAAATCTGTATATATATATATAAATATACACATATACACACATATATATATATATATATATATACATCTCCAAAGGCCGGCACTCACTTGTATAACACATATAATGTGTACTTGCCTTGGTGCCCTCCCCGGGTGCTGGCAGCTCCCCGATAGTATAGACCAATGGTAAAACAGGCGGCACTCACAGGACTCCAAAAAGACGTTTATTCCAACGTTTCAATCTCCTATATTGGAGATTTTCCTCAGGGGAAATATAGGAGATTGAAACGTTGGAATAAAAACAGTCTTTAAACGTCTTTTTGGAGTCCTGTGAGTGCCGCCTGTTTTACCATTGGTCTATATATATATATATATATATATATATATATTATATATGCATACATACACATATTTTAGATAAATATACACACACACACACATTTACACCCACACACATATATATATATATACACATAACTAAGCACTTGCAATGGGGTTCCAACCTCAGCACCTACCTGCAGGTTGGTGCTTCTATGATCATCGGACGGGGATACTCCTGTCATCATGGGGAAGCACTGGGGTGATCAGGAGGGGGGGCACCCATGGGGAGGGCTATTATAGTCACGGGGGAGGGGGGCACCCAAGGGGGGGGCACCCATGTGGGGGGGTGGCTGTTGTGATAGGGAGGCACTGCGGGGTATCCTCTTGTGATCGCAGGGGAGGGGAGTTGGTGCTCTTGTGATCACGGAGGGGGCACCTATGATCATGTGCAGAGCGCAGAGGAGCAGTAGCTCTGCCTCCAGTCGACCATGATTTACAGACACTAGAGCCCATCTCTGCCTCTTGCCATTTTTTTACATTTGCACTATGTGGCGGTGGCCATTTTGGGGGGGATTTTTCTGTGTGGTGTGGAGGGAGACATACTCGCCGGGCATGTCAGCAGCCGGACCGGCCCATCTTGACATCGGCCCTTCTGGCATTTGCCAGAACTGCCAGATGGCCAGTCCAGCCCTGGCGTGCATAAATTAGGCACTGCGATACCAGATGTCGCCTGAAGCCTCATAGTGTGCACAGAACTACGCAATTCCTGAGTGAAGTCTGACCTGCCTTAACTGTGCATATGGATCCGATGTTACTCAATGTTACCGATTGTTTCACTATGTTGGCCAAGTATACGGATGTGAGTAAGGGGAAGTGGGCGTCCTTATGTTAGTCTGTGATCGCAATGTGAATGCAAACATTTACATATCACCACTGATAATAGCAACTGCTTTGTTTACCTATAAGCATGATAGCGATCCATGCTGAATCAGGCCCTCTGTTAGGATGCATAAGCAGCTGCTTCAGGTTTCTCCCAGGCCATCATTGGCGGTTCACTGCATGTCGTACCCAAGCTATATTTAGTGCCAATAATAGGCCAGTATCTTTTGATTGATTTGGCTACCTGTGAGGACATTTCATCATATTGCGTAACAAAGATCATCTGATTTTTGGCCTTCCTCTCTTGCCTTTTTACGTGCTTTGATGAGGCAACTGTTAATAGTTTTTCATTTATAACCCCTCTCTAGGAAACGATCAGACATCTTCCTCAATAGGCACTCAGAAAGTTCTGAGTTTGTATGGCTACGTATAACTCTCATGAACTGAGATTGGGTAGATGATTACTAGTGGGAAGAATTAGAATAGTAATCACTGGACGTGGTGGACCTACAAATTACTGACATCCAATAAAATCTTGGATCTATTTGCTGTCAGTGTCCGAATCACTATTGTCTACATAGTGGGTGTGTATGTATGTACTGTATATATATATATATATATATATATATATTCCATAGACAAAAAACCTTACAGTTTCACATGTCCCATTAAGGCTTCTTAGACATGATCTGCCTTAATGATTAGAATTTCAATGCATTTTTTAGTTTGAGTGGCAGAAATTCAGTAGGTTTTGTGACATTTCAGATTCATGTCTAAGAGGCCTTAATGGGACATGTGAAATAGTAAGGACTTTGCATATGGAATTTCATTGCTTTTTTATAATTTATTAACCATCATGGTTTGGAGGACCAAACCGGGCCACCTGCAGGGGAGAAGGGCAACAAAATGGTACACTAGCGCGGGTGAAGAGGGGACAGCACAGTGTTTTGGGGTTGCAGAGGGAGAGGCGGCTGCAGGGGCGGGCTGCAGGTGTGTTGGGCAGTGGAAGTAGTGGGGCAGTACACAGAGGCATCTGCTGGCGACAGAGGGGCTCACTGGCACTGGGCATTCATCTGAGAAAATAAAATCAATAAGACATAGATGCATGGATGTATCAGTGAGATCTATTCATGCATCTGTGTTAAAAATTTTATATATGTAAAATAAAAAAAATAAAAATGACGTGCCACCCCCCCAAAGTACAACCAGCCCACGGGCTTTTTACTGCTGGTCCTGTTTGTGAAGATACAGGGGACAAAAAGCATAGGGGTCCCCTGTATTTAGCACATCCAGAACTGGGCTTTTCAGAGCAAGTCGTCGTTGTCAAAATACAGGAGACAAAATATGTAGAGGTCTCCAGTATTTAGTACTACCAGCACTGGGCTCAGCGAGCCGGTCCTGGTTTTGGAAATACAGGGGACAAAAAAGTAGGGGTCCCCTGTATTTTCCATAACAAGCACCAAGTTCTTTCTAGTGGGGAGATAATGCCACAGCCAGGTGAACCCTTTCACCAGGTCACCCTTTCACCAGGATCACTTGGATGTTCCATAGCAAGCACCAAGTTCTTTCTAGTGGGGAGATAATTCCACAGCCAGGTGAACCCTTTCACCAGGTCACCCTTTCACCAGGATCACTTGGATGCTGGGGAGCCCTCCAATAAAGGGTCCCATTCTCCATGGCACCCCAAACCTGGGCGGTGGGTGCCAGGTTGATTGTGTAGTGCAAATAAACAGTTAAAATATTGTCATTTGCAGGTTAACTACAGGTTCCAGCAAGCCTTCCCTGCATGCTGTTACTTGGAGAACCACAAGTACCTACAAGCGGGACATTAAGGGCCCACTGGTACCTATAGTAAGCCTGTAAAGAAATATTAAAATACAAACATTACACAGAAAGTTCTAATAATTTATTTGCACCACCTCACCTCGGTGGTGGCAGCCTTTAAGCTCTTTACATGGCTGCCACCTCCCTCAGGATTTCCACGGCATCTTCACCTGGAGGGCGGCAGCCTTTAAGCTCTTTTACATGGCTTCTGCCCATCCAGGACTTCCCTGGCATCTTCCATTTCAGGATCTCTTCATTGCTCCTCCTCCGCCATCGGATTGACACCTGCTGCCTCAGGCTGGCTTATATAAGCCAGCATAAAGGGGTGGGCATTGATGAGGAAAGCTGTGATTGGCTCCCTGTGGCCATCTTGAATTTAAACAATGGCGCCGCAATGCCATTTTTTAAATGGGATCCAGTCATGCCACCGCCCACTGCCGAACTCTGCAAGGTAATAGCCATGTCCCACCTCTGCATCCTGCACCACACCCACTGTGTCCCATCTCCATTCCCACTGCATGCAGCAGCAGTGGTGTACAGTGCGCGATCCCACCACCGCCACGCTGATGGTGTGTGGGGGGTGATCGAGCAGACACCCAGGGCAGGTTATACATATAGCCCTGGGAATGCTGGCCTCTGAAGCGATCAGAGGATTCTTTAGCCTCTGATCGCTACAGAGGCCAGTGTTCACAGTTCCAATGGGGGGAGCCGCATTTCAAAACCAAAAGAACCGTATGCGGCTTGAGAACCATGGGTATAGTGCTTTCCACAAACAATGTCAATAACAGAAAACGGAGGCTGCACTCTGGGGACTTGTACCATCAAATAAGAAGAATGCTTGTCACAACATATACATTCAACATTTCAGATTTAATCAATCTAACCTCAAGGACAAATTCATACAATATACATCTTACCTTTATAGATAACCACCATGAAGTGTTTGACTTTTACAGCGGTTGTTGTTAGATCCAAATTGTAGAAAGGACCTTTAACGTCACAATCATGTGACTGCTATGGCAGGGCCGGTTAGCTACCAGTGTTACTAATCACGTGTGCATAAAGGGGGAATATAAACCTTAGCCCGAAAAATGGCAAGAGAAGCGAGCCCATGAGCGGACACTTTTGGCCCCAGTTTTGAACCTTGCTCCTCCCCCTTTTGTCACGGATCATGTGGTTGTGATATCAGAGATCCTTTACAGCACCTTGTTCTAGACCTAACCCAAACACAGCAGCTCGCTTCCGGAAACTACACACATCAGTGATGTCATCAGCATGCTCCCTCCTCATGACGCAGCTCCCCTCAGTCAACACTGCTATGGAAACTGTGTATACACAACAAAAAACCATCACCATACAAATTAAGAAAAATGAGCTACTAAAAAAATAGAAGCAGTGTTCCCAGACTACAAAGTAAAGCATCAAACATACAGTATAGAGGAAAAATACATAATGTTAGCAGCAAACATATATACAGTGTATATATATATATATATATATATATATATACACTGCTCAAAAATATAAAGGGAAGACTAAAATAACACGTCCTAGATCTGAACGAATGAAATATTCTTATTAAATACTTTGTTCTTTACATAGTTGAATGTGCTGACAACAAAATCACACCAAAATTATCATTGGAAATCAAATTTATTTACCCATGGAGGTCTGGTTTTGGAGTCACACTCAAAATTAAAGTGGAAAAACACACTACAGGCAGGTCCAACTTTGATGTAATGTCCTTAAAACAAGTCAAACTGAGGCTCAGTAGTGTGTGTGGCCTCCACGTGCCTGTATGACTTCCCTACAATGCCTGGGCATGCTCCTGATGAGGTGGCGGATGGACTCCTGAAGGATCTCCTCCCAGACCTGGACTAAAGCATCTGCCAACTCCTGGACAGTCTGTGGTGCAATGTGGCATTGGTGTGCTCAAATGTGCTCAATTGGATTCAGGTCTGGGGAACGGGCGGGGCAGTCCATAGCATCAATGCCTTCATCTTGCAGGAACTGCTCACACACTCAAGCCACATGAGGTCTAGCATTGTCTTGCATCAGGAGGAACCCAGGGCCAACTGCACCAGCATATGGTCTCACAAGAGGTCTGAGGATCTCATCTCGGTACCTAATGGCAGTCAGGCTACCTCTAGTGAGCACATGGAGGGCTGTGCAGCCCCCCAGAGAAATGCCACCCCACACCATTACTGACCCACTGCCAAACCGGTCATGCTGGAGGATGTTGCAAGCAGCAGAACGTTCTCCTTGATGTCTCCAGACTCTGTCACGTCTGTCACATGTGCTCAGTGTGAACCTGCTTTCATCTGTGAAGAGCAGAGGGGGCCAGTGGCGAATTTGACAATCTTGGTGTTCTCTGGCAAATGCCAAACATCCTGCACGGTTTTGGGCTGTAAGCACAACCCCCACCTGTGGAGGTCGGGCCCTCATACCACCCTCATGGAGTCTGTTTCTGACTGTTTGAGCAGACACATGCACATTTGTGGCCTGCTGGAGGTCATTTTGCAGGGCTCTGGCAGTGCTCCTCCTGTTCCTCCTTGCACAAAGGCGGAGGTAGCGGTCCTGCTGCTGGGTTGTTGCCCTCCCATGGCCTCCTCCATGTCTCCTGATGTACTGGCCTATCTCTTGGTAGCGCCTCCATGCTCTGGACACTACGCTGACAGACACAGCAAACCTTCTTGCCACAGCTCCCATTGATGTGCCATCCTGGATGAGTTGCACTACCTGAGCCACTTGTGTGGGTTGTAGACTCCGTCTCATGCTACCACTAGAGTGAAAGCACCGCCAGCATTCAAGAGTGACCAAAACATCAGCCAAAAAGCATAGGAACTGAGAAGTGGTCTGTGGTCACCACCTGCAGAGCCACTCCTTTATTGGGGGTGTCTTGCTAATTGCCTATAATTTCCATCTGTTGTCTATTCCATTTGCACAACAGCATGTGAAATTGATTGTCAATCAATGTTGCTTCCTAAGTGGACATTTTGATTTCACAGACGTGTGAATGACTTGGAGGTACATTGTGTTGGTTATGTGTTCCCTGTATTTTTTTGAGCAGTGTATATATATATATATATATATATATATATATATCTTGCACAGTCTGCCGGCACTCAATCTGAGCAACTTGCTCCGGTGCACCTGATAAACAAAAATGTAATCCAGCAGAAGAAAGGGCACTCAGAGACAGCAATAGATACAAAAATCCATGTATAAAAGTTCAAACGATTTCAGGGACACAGACCCGTCATCAGGAACATATGGTATGTGTATGTTCCTGATGCATTATATATATATATATTATATAGGCAAAAACAAGAACTTATCCAAAAGATGTTGACAGTAGATTCCTTATGGTCCAAAACAATTTATCTAATAAAGCCCCGCTCACCAGAGGACACCCAAAACATGATACAATAGCCAACCGTTAGAAATGTTGAACAAATGATTTTTTATTAAAAATTTCTCTGTCAATCCGACATATAAAATTTGTACATAAAAATGCTTACATAATCAATTTTTGACAAGCATAATCCTGTTATTCCCTTTATAGGACTAGAATCCAATACTCAGATATTTTCTCTCTGACTGATGGCTTACTTCGCAGTCAGTCAGTTTTTGAACTTGACAGCAACCTTTTATGAACGTGCTGCAGGTGACATATAAGAGAGGATGTTCCTAGGTGGTTAACGTCCTTACCCCTACTTATTACACCTTTACATAAGCTACATATGGCAAGAGAGTTGGATAGAAATATTTCCAGACTGAAAAGGTGGATTTTTTTGTCTTCTGCCCAGGCATGACGATGGGCTTTTTCATCCCACAGACAACAACTGTCTCCCCCGATGCCTGATTTAAACAAACCACATCACCATCAGAATCCTCCTCTTCAACTTCCTTCTCAGCGCCAGCTACACCAATATCATCATCCTGTTGTATGTCAACAGTGACATCTTCAATTTGAATTTCAGCAACTGGACTGTGTGGTGCTCCTTCCAGCACTTGCAGAGGGTGTGCAAATGGTGGAAGGAGCCACCACTTCCAATCACACTTGTGGATTTGTGATATGTTCTTAGAACGCACAGTTCTTTGCTGTGCTTTTGCCAGCTTAACTCTTTCATTTTTCTAGTGGGAGGAGGAGAGCTTCCATCGTCATGTGAAGCTGAACCACTAGTCATAAAGAAAGGCCATGGCCTTAGCCATTCCTTGCCACTCCGTGTCGTAAATGGCTTATTGGCAAGTTTATGTTTCTCCTTAGATGATTTAAATTTATTTTTTTGGGTAATTTTACTGAACTTTGGCTTTTCGGATTTTACATGCCTTCTACTATGACATTGGGCATCAGCCTTGGCAGATGACATTGATGACATTTCATCATCTATGTCATGACTAGTGGCAGCAGCTTCAGCACTAGGAGGAAGTGGTTCTTGATCTTTCCCTATTTTATCCTCCAAATTTTTGTCCTCCATTATTTTTATGGAGTGCATTATTTTTATGGAGTGAATAACCCCTGTAAAACTTATTTGGATGAAGGGCAGCTTACACCACACAAGGCAGCCCCTGTAATAATTATTTGGATGAATTAAATAACCCCTTTTTATTTGGAGTGAATATACACAGGGCACAGGGCAGCTTACCCGTACACCGCACAGGGCTAGCACCTGTAAAAATTATTTGGATGAATTAAATTACCCCTTTTTATTTGGAGTGAATATACACAGGGCACAGGTCAGCTTACCCGTACACCGCACAGGGCTAGCACCTGTAAAAATTATTTGGATGAATTAAATTACCCCTTTTTATTTGGAGACTGGAGTGAATACACAGCACACCACACAGGGCAGCACCCGTAAAAAAAATTTGATTAATTAAATAACCATTTTTTATTTGGAGTGAATATACACAGGGCACAGGGCAGCATACCCCTACACCACACAGGGCAGCCCCTGTAAAAAATTTTTGGATTAATTAAATCACCCCTGTAAAAATTATTTGGATGAATTAAATCACCCCTTTTTATTTGGAGTGAATATACACAGGGCACAGGGCAGCATACCCCTACACCACACAGGGCAGCCCCTGTAAAAAAAACATTTGGATGAATTAAAAAAAACCTTTTTATTTGGAAAGCATATACTCAGGGCACATGGCAGTGTACCCCTACACCACACAGGGCAGCCCTTGTAAAAATTATTTGGATACATTAAATCACCCCTTATTATTTGGAGACTGAAGCGAATACACAGCACACCACACATGGCAGCCCCTGTAAAAATTATTTGGATGATTAAAATAACCCCTGTAAAAATTATTTGGATTAATTAAATCACCCCTTTTCATTTGGAGATTGGAGTGAATACACATCACAGGGCACCGTAGCCCTACACCACACAGGGCAGCCCCTGTAAAAATTATTTGGACTGTATATACAGTACAGGACAGCACCACTGGACTGGACTGCACTGATACAGTAGAGTAGGTCACCCCCAGACTGATACAGCAGCACAGCACCACTGGACCGGACTGATACAGCAGTGCAGGTCACCCCCAGACTGATACAGCAGCACAGCTCCACTGGACTGGACTGATACAGCAGAGCAGGTCACCCCCAGAATGATACAGCAGCACAGCACCACTGAACTGGATTGATAGAGCAGAGCAGGTCACCCCCAGACTGATACAGCAGCACAGCAGCATTGGACTGGACTGATACAGCAGAGCAGGTCACCCCCAGACTGATACAGCAGCACAGCACCAATGGACTGGACTGATACAGCAGAGCAGGTCACCCCCAGACTGATATGGCAGCACAGCACCACTGGACTGGACTCATACAGCAGAGAAGGTACCCCCAGACTGATACAGCAGAGCAGGTCACCTCGCCACGCCACTTTCCCACAGACACTAGAGAGACACGTCCTCTCACTACCCTCTCCAGGACTGGAGTGAAGATGGTGGGACGGGAGGCGCAAAATGTGCAAAGTCCAGGTCTCGCGAGAATCCAACACGCTGCTGTTGAAAACAGTCTATGTGGGACTGTGGCAACCAGAGAGCCCAGTGAAGCTAAGCGAGCCATTGGGGGCCAGGAGGCCTGTGTCTGGACCTTGCAGGAGGAAAGGGGGGACCATAAACCTCTCAGACTGTGTGACATTGAAACAGCTGGGCTGCAGGCTGAGGAAGCCAGGACCTACTGTATACCGGGAGGATACATGGAAAGCCACAAAGACTGATGGTGTTTGTTTAGCTGTGCAAGCCAAGGCAGGCTGGAGTCAGCAATAGACCTGCAGAGAAGCAGGCAGAGACTTTGTTGGCAGACTAGCTACACCTTGATTGAGAGGGTTCAAGAAGTGAGCTACTGCCCTACGAGAGGGCTAGGTTGTTTGGTATTTTCTATTTTTGTTTCCTGATTAACATGCTGAAGTAAAGCACCATTTTCTTTATTTTACTGGAATGCCATGCGTGGACTCTAATTCTGCACCTAATCACTGCACCACTGACCCCAATCTACCGAGCTAATTACCCCAAGTTATCACTATATATATATATATATATATATATATATATATATATAAAGAGTTGCAATTGAATGTAACTGGTAAGCAGAGCCATACGCTATGGAAAAAAATATTCTGAAAAGGGTCATCATATGTAGATGGACAGCACATTATATAATAAAAATATATTCATGTTGAAGCAAAGAGTTCTCTATAAATCCTCCTCTTAAAGAAGAAGAAACATGGTTTATCATTTTATATCTGATAGTAGAAAGATTATGTTTAAATTGATGCGCCACCAGCTGAACATTTGTTTTACCCCCAAGGGTTTGCCGGATTGTAGACCAGTGAAGCGAATACATGCCGATTTCAGTAAGTGTAATGCGGACCGCAGTGAGTGTGGTCTGCACTACACAGTAACAAGCACACAGCAGCTGCCGGGTAGTATACTTGTACTACTCGGCGGCGGTGTATTTATTTTAGCAGCCAATGAGAGTCCGATAGACTCTCATTGGCTGATGTATCCACGGAGGGAGCCGGGCTGGAGCTCACTCATGAGCTCCGCCTTTTGGCTCCTGCAGTGGGTGATGGGAGAGACGTCATGAGCTCAATAGCTGCTGCACCTAAGGCTGCAGCTGGGCTGGAGCTCACTCATGAGCTCTGCCTTCATGACATCTCTACCATACTGCCGAGCAGTAGGACAGAGGAGCGGACGTTGGCGGGTGCAGGAGCGGGGATTTAGGTAAGTATATTGTGTGCTTTGTGTTATATATGTAAGGGGCACTGCATAGGGCGGACCACTACTGGGACCACTGTATAAGGGACACAACTGGGGGCACTGCATAGGGGGGACCACTACTGGGGGAACTGTATAAGGGGCATTGCATAGGGGGGCCACTACTGGGGGCACTTTATAAGGGGCACTACTGGGAGCACTGCATAGGGGGGATGACTACTGGGGGCACTGTATAAAGGGCACTACTGGGGGCACTGCATAGGGGGACCACTACAGTGGAGGCAATACATAGGGGGGCTCTGTATATGGGGCACTACTGGGGGCACTGTATAAAGGGTACTACTAGGGCACTGCATATGGGGCACTACTGGGGGCACTGTATAAGAGGCACTACTGGGGGCACTGTATAAGGGCACTGCATAGGGGGATCACTACAGTGGGCACTGTATAAGGGGAACTACTGGGGGGAGGGGGGTCTTTAACAAATCATGCTGGCTGTATTTATTTGCCTGCTGCATTCATGATTATTAGTGATAGAGGTGTGTGCATGTGTCTGTCTGTGTCAGTGTGTGTGTACCCCATCTTAGGCTGAGTGGTGTATTTTACTGTAGTGGTCCTAAATCCTGTATAAGCTGTTTCTAAAGAAATATATATATTTGCAGCAAGATGTTTTTTCATTGGTTTGGAAACCCCCCTTTCAAAATCCTACATTTGCCACTAAAGCGCCATGCTCTCTTTGATTTGTCTTGCGGCTTTCTCCACATAGAGGATATCACAAACACATCTAATTATATAGACCATGTATATGCTAGTACAGGAGAAGTGTATCTAATTTTAAATATTTTGCCAGAATGTGGGCGTGAAAGAGTCCTCTGGTGCCAAGTAACTGCAGGTCACACAACTTGTGCATTTATAATTGCCAGGCTTTTTCTAGAAGAAATGATTTGAAACAGGTTCTTTGTGTGCAGTGACATCAGTATACATAACATAGGCCCTCATTCAGAGCCGTATGCTCTGAGCAGAGCGCACGCTCTGAATGAGGGCCGTCCTCCATAACTATGGAGCGTCCTCCTGGACGCTCGTATAGCTGTGGGTCACCACCCACAGCCTATACGAGCGTGCAGTTTGATGGCCGCGATGGTCTTGACCATCGCGACCATCGAAACTGTGAGCCGGAGCCTGCGGTTGAGGTTTTCAACCGCAAGGCCCGGAGTGATTTTGGCTCTATCAGAGCCAAAATCACTCCCATTGACATCACTAGTGATGTCAGTGGGCCGGCTTCTGACGGTAGGCGTTCCCTTAGGAACGCCCTCGTCAGGGAGGCACGCCCCCGGCACGCCCACCAAAGGGGGTGTGCTGTCAATCAACATCGACAGCACGCCCCCTTTGATCAGACACAACGAGCGAAGGAAAGTCCTTCGCTCATCGCGTCTGGCGCATGCGCACGACGGAGCTACCTCCGTCATGCGCATGCTCAGTGCAGAACATCGACCCACTTGCGAGCAGACAGCCACTCGCGAGTGGGTCTGAATCAGGCCCATAGTCTCTAAAGATTTGAAATCTTGCACGCTGATTATTGTAATTGATGCTGGAACTGTATATAGGGAGCCACAGGGGAAGGGGAAGTCTGTGCTATTATTTGGGAACATTGGTGATCTGCTGACCCTGGTGCAAGGTTGTTGTATTTGATGAGGTCATATGTTGACCAAAACATCAACACCTTCCTGAATTACTATGGTCTTCACTGTAATTCTGATGAGTGCCCTTTTATTCTGTATCTATCTATCTATCTATCTATCTATCTATCTATCTATCTATCTATCCATCTATCTATCATGATAGAAGCACTGGAGAAGTGTGGAATGGCTTATATGTATGTCCTAGGTTCCTGTCATATGTGTTCTGAAACCCCCAGGAGAAGTCTGTTTGGGAAAAACAGACTAGAAATGTCGGCTTTAGAGAAAAGCCGGTTTGGGTCCTGGGGGTGTGGATGTGTGAAGAGAGAGGGCTCCATCCACAGGCCACCCCAGGTTTTGGGTTTTTCAGCCTGATAACAGGCTCATTAGAGCTTGCAGCTGGAAATGGCTAATATAAGCTGGGTTTGTTTGTGGCTGTGTCTCACACCTGGGAGAGCAGGCAGACTAGCCTGTTCAGAAACACTTGGCTACTTTCCTTGAAAGTACTGTGCACGTGTTTTGTTGATGGTGAGGGCAATAGGCCCTACCATTATTATAGAGAGGGAATCTGCTGTGTAGCTAGTGCCCAGCCGGGCTAGGACTTATGTTTTGTTTACATTTACATTAATTTTGCACAATAAAGAATGGCACCGACCAGTTTGTACAAGAACCCCAGACTTGTATTCTGTTTCTATGGCTGCTGTGTGTGTAAAAACGGAGTCCATCTACCCCAGGAGAGGGACTCCTACCCTGACTGTGTCACATTTGGTGGAGAATGTGGGCAATCACACACTGAAATTGCAGCAAGGAAAAGTTGTTGTGTAAAATTTAAAGGGACAGATACCAATTCGTCAGTGTGGATATTAAGTTTTGTCCTTTGAAGTCCATAGAGGTGTCGTCCGCAGATGCTTAGGGAAGTCAGATTCTGCTCCAAACTATACCCCAGGACAAAATGGAGGACATTGTTAAAGCCTTGCTCCAAGCTACAGCAGCTCAGCAGGAAATGAACAAACTGCAGCAAGAAGCTACGAGGGCTTAGCAGAAAATGAACAAAGTTCAGCAAGAAGCTACCAGGGCTCAGCAGGAAGCTACCAGGGCTCAGCAGGAATCCACTTAGGTGCAACTATTGGCCTTGGAGGCAGCCCAGAGGCAACAACAAATCACCATTGAGGAAACCCGCCACACCATAGCAGAAAACAGCCAGGCCATAAAAGAGGTGGTACAACAGCTTGTAGTCTGGTCTGGAGATGCTTCCCCTGCTCTTCTAACTAACACTCACACCATATGGGCAAGTCACTTTCTGCAAAAGATGACCCAGAGTGATAATGTGGAGGTGTACCTTACGGCCTTTGAAAGAACCGCCGAAAGAGAGAAGTGGCCTAAAGAGCAGTGGGCAATTATTGTAGCACCCTTCCTGTGTGGAGAACCACAAAAGGCCTACTATGATTTATGCCTGGATGATGCCAAGGATTATGCAAAGTTAAAATGGGAAATCCTATCCCGCTTGGAAGTCACCTCATTTGTTTGGGCCCAACGAGTCCACTGCTGGGAGTACCAAATGGAAAAACCTCCACGCTCACAGATGCATGACCTCGTGCATTTAACCACAAAATGGCTGCAGCCCGAGATGCTGACAGGACCACAGATTGTGGAAAGAGTCATGATGGACCAGTATCTGTGATCGAAACCTGCGTCTCTGCGCAAGTGGGTGAGCCTTGCAGACCCTTAGTCTGCAGACCAGCTGGCCAAACTGGTGGAGAGGTATGTGGCAGCTGAGGAGCTGATGAGTGTTCCCCACCGAGCCCCGATGGCACATCGGCAAACTCCCATTAACACTGGTAATACTGTTCCAGGGGAGAAGGGTGCTGGGTGGTGGAAGGTACTCAAGACTGGGGGTGTGAAACCTAGAGATAGGCAAGCCAGGCCAGGAAGGTTCCTACCCCATAAAAGACTAGATATTAATGTAATTCAATGTTTCCGATGTGGTGGTTTCGGCCATATTGCAGCTAATTGTTCGCTTACCTCTGAACCTATGCAAAGTGATACTGCTCATGTCAACCACAGGATATCTTTCTTTGCACAACCAGTTTGTACTGCTGACCAGCAGGTTGAGACAGAAAAGCACATGTGTATACTCACTGTAGAAGACAACTGAGTACAGGCTCTGTTAGATTCTGGTAGCCTGGTTACACTTATGAAAGCTGAACTGGTGAACCAATGAAGGATAAGGGGAAATATGTTGGTGTGACCTGCATACATGGGGATACCCAGTATTATGTTACTGCAGAAGTGAACATAGAAACACGATGTGGTTCTGCGATAGTCTCTGTGGGTTTGGTACAGGGCTTAATGTATGATGCAATATTGGGGAGAGACTTCGCTCACTTCTGGAGGTTGTGGGAAAGCTGATTTTGCACAGAGGTAAATCACCCTGACTCATTTGAGAGGGTTACTGACATAGTAGCAGAGTCAGAAATGTTCTCTTTGCGAACTAGAGTATGATTGGCGAACTAGAGAATGCGGAGCGTGAAGGTGGTTCGCCAAGTGTTGTGCCTCCCACTGAGGTGGGGAGTGTTATTGAGCCTGTGGACCGCCTGCCTGATCTTGAGGTCAGGAGAGAGGTCTTTGCCGTGGAGCAGTTGAATGACCCTACACTGGTAAAAGCAAGGGAGAATGTCAAGGTGATTTGATGGTAAACACATAGACCCCGATAGTCCATTGTCATATCCTCACATGGCAGTATGTCAGGATTTGTTGTATCAGGTGACTAAGAAGGGGGAATAAATTGTGGAATAATTAATAGTTCCCAAAGCATACAGAAGAACAGTATTAGATCTGGCCCATGGTCATATATAGGCAGGCCATCTAGGGGTAGAGAAAACTACTGAGCGAATTGTGCAGAGTTTTTTTGGGCCTGGGGTCCATAAAGAAGTATCTAACTATAGTGCATCCTGCCCTGAATGTCAGTGTCATGCTCCAAGGCTACATTTCAAAAGTCCCCTGGTTCCGTTACCCATTATTGAGGTTCCGTTTGAAAGAATGGATTTGGTTGGGCCAATAATGAAATCTGCCCGGACCCATCAATATATTCTGGTGATAATGGATTACGCTACTATGTACCCGGAAGTGATACCATTATGCAATACGTCAACCAAGACCACTGCTAGAGAATTAGTCCATGTCTTTAGCAGGTTGGGAATACCTAAGGCGATCCTGACTGTACAAACTGATGCATCAGATGTAGGCATCGGAGTGGTCCTGTCCCAAAGCAAAGAGGGTGAAGAACACACGATTTTCTTCTCAAGCTGGAAATTAAATGTCCATGAAAAAACTATGCTACTGTCAAGGAATAAGCATTGGCCATAAAGTGGGCGTTAAGACTCTCAGGTACTACTTGGTGGGAAGGAAGTTCAGTTTGATCACTGACCTTGCCCCTCTGAAGTGGATGTCAGAAAACAAGCACAGTAATGCGAGAATAATGACATGGTTCTTGGCATTACAAACCTTTAAATGAACAGTAGAACACATGCCTGGAAGCCAGCTGGCCAATGCAGATGCTTTGCCACATGTCCATTGTTTGGGGGCTGCAGTTGTTCTGCCCCACAGGTCAAAACAAAGGGAGGGGATATGTGATAGAAGCTCTGGAGAAGTGTGGAATGGCTTATATGTATGTCCTAGGTTCCTGTCATATGTGTTCTGAAACCCCCAGGAGAAGTCTGTTTGGGAGAAACAGACTAGAAATGTCAGCTTTAGAGAAAAGCCGGTTTGGGTCCTGGGGGTGTGGATGTGAGGAGGGGGAGAGCTACATCCACAGGCCACTCCAGGTTTTGGGCCTTTCAGCCTCATAGCAGGCTCATTAGGGCTTGCAGCTGGAAATGGCTAATATAAGCTGGGTTTGTTTGTGGCTGAGTGTTTCACACCTGGGAGAGCAGGCATACTAGCCTGTTCAGAGACATTTGGTTACTTTCCTTGTAAGTACTGTGCATGTGTTTTGTTGATGGTGACGGCAATAGGCCCTACCATTATTATAGAGAGGGAATCTGCTGTGTAGCTAGTGCCCAGCCAGGCTAGGACTTATGTTTATGTTTTGTTTATGTTTACATTGATTTGGCACAATAAAGACTGGCACCGACCAGTTTGTACGAGAACCCAAGACTTGTACTGTCAAAGTCAAATAATTGGTTATGATCATTGTACAATTATTACCTAATGATCTAATCATCTATGGTCTGACAATGTGTTTTCGTGGCTCATAATCCGATGCGCTTAACTGCCTATTCACAACACACATTCACTGATGCACATAACGCACACACATATAAATGTATATATACTTATTAACAAGGATGCTCATATGCGGATGCACATACTTACAAGTGGAGGCTCATTTGTATATAGTTGCTATTTCAACACACAGACGCACATATGCGGACGCATATGTGCAAAATGGTTCCCACACATTATAGTTAATAACCAGTGTTATTAAAGGTATTTTTAGCTAATAATTATGATGCAATATCTACTTAAACGAGATCTAAGGTTTAGAATATAGTGGACATGTCATGTTTGGTATCATGCAAACAAAATGGATGTAGATCACCTTCTAGCGCTCACCTATTCACAAGTGCACATAAGTGATATAACAATAAAAGACAATAATCACCATAGATAAAACACAAACATTTTAATGATGAATTGCACTCATAAAGTGTAGAAAAAAAAATCAGGCATTAAGGATTCTTAATGCCTGATTTTTTTCTACACTTTGTGAGTGCAAGTCATCATTAAAATGTTTGTGTTTTAGTTTGATCTATACTATGTTTGTATTTTTTCCTATTGTATTTTGGTTGCTGTGATCAGCGTATAACAAACTGGAGGATAAGAGAATCTACTTCCATAAAGTTACTAAAGACTGCAAGATCCATTAGTAAGTGAAGCATATCTATGGTGATTATTGTCTTTTATTGTTATATCACTTATATGCATTTGTGAATAGCTGAGCGCTAGAAGGTGATCTACATCCATTTTTTTTGCATGCTCTTTTGAGTATTGGGTGTTTACTACATTGTATTTCTACCTCTTGCTGCACCTCCAATTTTTATTGCACACCCATTATCAACATTTTTCCTATCACTAATGTTTGGTATCATGCTAAATCCCTGTTTAATTGCAGACATCCATATCAATCGGCAAAGAAGTCGCATCATGCGTCCACTATTTATGGATGATAGGGAGTTATTGGATAGAAATGTTCTAACATGCATGTAGTGTTGTAGTCAGTATTAACCAGTTGTTCAGTGGGAAACTACACAAAGAGACCATTGGAGAACTGAGCCATGCCCCTGATGACTCCGTATGAACCAACCAATGACCAGATTATCCAGAAGCAAGAACCAATGGAAACTTGTCAACTAGTCCCTTTGTTAACTCTGAACTCTGTAAGGTATATAGGCTGTGTCCCAATCCCAGTGTTCAGACATCCTCTTTGATGATCACAGGCTTCTGGATTGATGACTGTAAGCTGGGACCAGTGCACATGCGTATGTATCGGCTTGTACTATTTCATTGCTTTTTACTCTAATTGCTAAATCTTTCATCGTGTTACTTTTTCTTTACATAAATAACTTTTTGTGCTTTGGAACCACTTGATTGGACTTGAAAGCAATTCTTTCTTAAGCGACTTGCAACGCTACATAGCGACTATTAGGAATCAATAGATGGGGGCTCATCCGGGATTAGTCAATAGATGGGGGCTCGGCCTTGAGGTCACGCTATTGGAAATTACTCAAAGCGACGACCGGATTTTGATTCCTCAACAAAGGGTGGATGAGTCACATACAGGTAAGAATGCAATGTGTTTTCAACCTGTTTTGTACTCAGTGTTGTGAAATCAAATATCCATTATTTGGGTGATCTAAGGAGTGCTGATCAGAATCCAGGGACAAGAGAGAAAAGTCTGTTTCTTTTATATTCATTTTTGCGCTGCAATAGGCGATTCGCAAATATCATATGCTTCTTCCCTGTATTACTGCCAAATGTTTAAACAATTGTTGTAATAGATAGTCTTGTATCACTTGTTAAAATCCTCTGAATAGGTATTGCCACTACGGAAAACATTTTTCTGCGCAGAAAACAAAGGTATATGAATGTGAATGCATGCTTGTGATGTGATAAAGGAAAAAGGAAAACGGAAAAGGTTTTTGATTGTTGAACTGTTGGTAATAGACAGGGCAAGCTAAGGTGTCCAAGAGGTGGATAGGGCTAGCTGAAGCAGTATACATAGTAGGTATAACTGAACGAGAAAATGAAGGTGCTTTTCTTGGCCAAACGCCCAATAGTAATCACAAAGTTCATTGATAAGTTGTAGTGTCTCTGGGCAATGTGATCGGACCGCATGGTAGTGGAAACCATGATTGTAACTTGGGGGTCATGGGAGGAAATCACTGGCAAGGCTAGGTATTGAAATACTTAGATTTTACTAGTGGAAAGTAACTCAAAGTAGGAAGCGGTAGACGAAGCTTGGTATAATTAATCTGGAAAGCAATAGTATAGTATAGGCTAGATTCTGTTTCCTCATTTGTGCAAAACTGACGAAATGCTTAGGGGTCATTTGTGCACAGTAGGTGGAAGTGCGTGGACGCAGCTTGTTGTAATTTGTCCACCAGTCGAAATCTCTAGCGAAAGTAGCCAAAGCATTGTCCCAGATTGGTGCTAAGCAGTCGCTAGGGATGGTCGATGAGATGCTGCTTATGAATGGGCCGACAGGGTAAGCAAGGTATATAATGAATGTGAAGTATGGCGAGTATGCTACTGCATACTGCGACATATGGGTCAAGATGACCAAAGGATGTGTGAAACCTTTTCCTAAAGTTGGCAGTTTCGATTCGGAGGTACTAAATACAGTTACAGATAACATATGCTTAGTCAAATCTTTGAAGAAAAGAGTAAAGTATAATGATTGTTTAAAGTTATGGCAACACGAGGTGAACACGTGGCAAGGTGGTGTATGTGCATCGCAAAGCAGCATACTCATACCGCTAGGCAGCATGCACACGCGCAAAGTAGCGTGTTCACGGCGCAAAAAAGCATACACATGTGCCACAGTAGCACGCCACAAAACAGCGTACATGCCGCCAGGTAGCGTACCCATGCTGCAAGGTAGCGTTATCACGCATAAAGGAGACAGCGCAAGTGCACCTCGGCTGCCAAATGCAGCCGCAGGTAAAAGTACAGCCAATACCAAAAATAATTAAAAAATTGTAATTGGTAACTTGTATCCTGATTTAAGTCCCCTCAAGGAAAATGTTTTTGTAGAAGATGATGAACCTAATGTAATTTCAGCCATTTCACATGTTGTTAATATATTAGATGTTCCACAGAGAGGAATGCAGCGATCCAACCAGCAGGGCCAGCAGCTGAAATTGTTGAGACTAGTGAAGACCGTACTAGAAGAGATAACACCCATAGCACCGAAACAATTGTTAATCCTGAACATAGTAATGTGGTAGGTGCACATCCTGTCCGTACAATTGCAGTTCCCAATGGGAAACTGCACAATAATGGTATAGTTCCCATAAGGAATGTAGAAATGCATTGTCCATGGATGAGAGTAGAATTACATTCAATTATGTCAGATTTCCCAGATCCTAGGAAAGAGTTAGCCAAATGCCAGAAATTTGTTAAAGATATAGGTAATGCTCATGAGCCAACTAATAAGGATTGATGAGTAGTGTTAAGGGCCTGTCTCCCCTCCAATACTGATGTGCCGAAGTTTATTAAGGATTGTATATTGGAGGAGGATGAATCCTTGACGGATGAGGATAACCAGGTAAATATAAAATTTATAATAGCACAATTGGCTATATATTTCCCAGTGGTAGTTAACTGGAGTAAAATTTTCACTATTAAACAAAAGGATAGCGAATCTGCAGCAGATTATTTCGCCAGAGCACTGCTAACAATAACCCAGTACACTGGGATAGCAGATATTAAAGATGATGTACAACACAGGGAAGTAGCTGTTACAGTACTTATTGATGGTCTCAAGGATAATCTAAAAACTAGAGTGCAAACCTCTCTACCTAACTGGAGAGGAATTATGGTAGATGCACTTAGAGAGTCTGCAATAGAACATGACAAGAACATTTGCAGGAAGAAAGAGGCACTGAGTGAGAAGTTAATGGCAGTGAGCATTCAGGCTCTAGAGGGACCACATACACAGCCACAGTCTTACAACACATTCCAGCAATGGGGTAATACAGTCAGGTGTTTTATTTGTAATAAAGAAGGACACATACAGAGGTACTGTAAATTGAGAAATCGGGGGTCACCTAAGAAGGGAACACCTAGGTACACTCATTGAGGGCACTCACAAGATTCAGGGAATTTCCAACGGTCACCTGCTCACATAGTGACAGCCAATGCTCTGCTGGAGGATGATAGTCAGTGCTAGGGGTCAGGTCATTACTGTAGTCTACAGCCAGTCAGGTTAGCTGAGAATACTAGGGAAGAACCTACAATGACAGTTGATATATCTGGTATTAAACACACTTTACTTGTAGCTACAGGGGTGACCAGATCCGTGATAACAGGTTACCAACAAGATCATAGCAGTAGTGGGAGTAACAGGGAGGGTACAGCATTACCCTCTAACCAGAGCTGCAGATGTTACTATAGGACCGCTGCAAACCAAGCACTCCTTTCTCCTGGCAGTGGTGGCTCCTACTAACCTGCTGGGAAGGGATTTGCTGTGTAAAGTGGGATGTGTCATATACTGTACCCCTGATGGTATATACCTAGATATACTGGAAAAGGTACAGGATATATTGGATACACCACAAAGGTTAATGTTGCACTCTGCCATTTTAGAACAAAGTCCATCTCAGGTAAAAAAATGTTAATGCAAATACCGGGTTCCCTCTGGACCAAAGATGGACAGGACACTGGATTGATGGCAAATGTAGCTCCTGTAATGGTTAACTTGAAGAGTGGTAGGCAAGCTCCAAAAATCCCACAGTACCCATTAAAGCCAGAGGTGCAGCTAGGGGTGTATCCCATAATTGAGAGATTACTGCAACAAGGGATTTTAATTTTTACAGCTAGTCCAGCCAATAGTCCCATTTTTCCAGTGAAGAAAGATGGGGGGAGGGGCTATAGACTAGTACAGGATCTTAGGGGGGGTTCACAAAGTTGTTGAAAGCCAATTCCCCATTGTGCCCAATCCAGCTGTCATCCTCATGCAGATTCCACCGTCTGCAACCCACTTCACTGTCATTGATCTATGTTCTGAAGTCTTCTCTTTTCCGCTTCACCCTGACTGTCAATATATGTTTGCATTTTCATACAGAGGGGTACAATATACATGGACACAATTGCCCCAGGGTTTCATAGATAGCCCCAGTATTTTCTCTCAGACTTTACATGACTGTTTGCAATCTTTTCAGCCAAGCAATGGGTCTGTCCTTATTTGATATGTAGATGATTTGTTGTTTTGCTCTGATTCGCTTATGTCACGTTTAAATTATACTAAACTGTTGTTGCTTCATCTCTCACAAACAGGGCACAAGGTTGCAAAGGACAAATTACAGCCATGCCAGACTAGGGTCAAATACTTGGGACACTGTCTAACCCAGTGTCTACGACACTTGACAACTGACAGAATACAGGCCTTACAGACCATGACACTGCCGCAAAACCAGCAGCAAATCCGTATCTTCTTGGGCATGTGTGGATACTGCAGGATGTGGATCCCAGGTTTTTCTATTTTGGCATTACCATTGCAGGAATTAGTTTCATCCTCAAAACCTAACCATGTCATACACACTGAGGAGACAGAGCAGGCTTTCTTTAACCTTAAGGATAGTCTGACAAGAGCACCTGTCCTGGGAGCACCAGATTATGAAAAAACCCTTTGAGTTATTTTGTACAGAAGCTGATGGCTGTGCAGCAGGTGTCCTCACATAGAAACATGGTGATGCTAGCAGACCTGTAGCATACTACAGTGCACAATTGGACACTGTAGCAAGATCACTCCCCACATGTTTAAGAAGTGTAGCTGCAACTGCTCTTCTGGTAAATAAAAGCGAGGATGTAGTGTTAGGGCATGATACAACTGTCTATACACTGCATGCAGTATCTGCTTTGTTAAATTCTGCCCAAACCAGACATATCTCTTCAGCAAGGTTAATGAAATGGGAACTAGCGCTAATGGCACCAGCAAATATTACAATTAAAAGGTGCAATACATTAAATCCAGCAATGTACTTACCATATGTGCCTCAAGATGCACAAAGGGTGGAGGAAGGTGAGTCTCTGGTTGAAGGTGAGTTTTGCAGGTATACTGACACACATGATTGTATGGAGTATTTGAATCACACCTTTACTGCAAGACCAGATATACATGACACACCATTAGAAAATGTAGATTTGACATTTTACACAGATGGGAGTTGTCACAGGCAGACAGACACAGGAGAATTATGCACAGGTTATGCTGTTGTAAATGCCGAGGATGTTGTAGAAGCTGAACCACTTGGTCCACCTCATTCAGCCCAGGTGGCTGAACTGGTGGCATTAAGGAGAGCATGTGAGCTGGCAGAAGGTAAATCAGCTAATATATACACTGACTCTAGGTATGCTTTCGGGGTAGTACATGATTTTGGGGCTCTTTGGCATCTTAGGATTTTTATGACAGGAGCAGGTACACCAGTCGAACACTCTCATCACATAAAAGGACTTCTGACAGCAATCCAGCTACCAAAGGCAAAAGCTGTCATCAAATGCAAAGCCCACACATGCGAAGAAGACCCAGTGTCAATGGGCAATAACAGAGGAGATGAAGCTGCCAAATGGGCAGCAGGGTTGCACATAAATATAACAACTAACAAAGTAACGGTCTTTCAGACAACAGACATGCAGAAATTTATTGAAATGCAAAATTTGTGTTCCCTACAGGAAAAGGCAGTCTGGAGATCGAAGGGATGTGTTCAGGAGTCCTCTGGACTCTGGAGAGATGGACAAGGTAGGCCTGTTGCTCCCAAGGCATATTACCCAAGCCTGGCTGAGGCAGCACATGGTCTGACTCACCTAGGAATAGAAGGTATGTGCAAGTTGGTCAGAGCATATTGGTGTGCACCAGGCTTTTCTTCTCAAGCTGGAAAGATAGCAATGTCCTGTCTGACTTGTTTGAGGAAAAATGTCGGGAAGACAATACCTGCTGAACCATTATGTCAGAAACTGGATTAGGATGGCCAGAAGTCTTACCGCACGTCCTCCATAGCATTAGAACCACTCCTAGATCTCCTCTTAATCTGTCCCCCTTTGAGATACTGTTGGAAGGCAACCTCATTTGTTTATAAGTCCACAGGATGATTTGAAGTGTAATAATGAGGTTACGGTGAAATATCTTATAAAAATGAGTAGACAGTTGAAACAACAGCAATAGAAATTGAAAATGTTGTCACCTGATATGCCAGAAACAAACTGTCATGATGGTGAACCTGGAGAATATGTTATGCTCAGGTTGTTTGACAGACCGGTAGGAAGGTAGCGGAAAGAGATACCTGGGTCCATTCCACTTAATGCAGAAAGGTCAACCACCTGAAGGAGATAAAGGCGGAGTTGAGACAGATAATGTGGACCTGTCGATTGCAAACCTGTTTCTGGAGAGCTAGAGATTGCAGTGAAAACACCTGAGCTAGAGGCGTGTGCAGACCACTATTCCAGCAGTGGAGTGGCGGGCTGTGTTTGTGTGTTTACTTCCTTCTAGGGTTCTCCTCATCCTTATTTGTTTTGAGATTTCCTGTTTCTGCAATGGAGGACAATTGTTGAAGAGAGAGGTTGATGTAGATAGTGATGTCGATGGAGTGGAGTTGGAGGAGAGAGCGATAAAACAATCAGGGCAGTGTATGGTCAAACTCAGTACAGGAATGGTTAAGAGATCTGTTAACCATGTAACTTGGAGACAGTGTGAGGGGTTATTGTCCGATGAATATTGTATTTGTGAGTACTGTGGGTCCCTAGTTGATGAGAAATGCATCCAAGGATGCCAGTCCAAGAGTAATCTGTATTTGGGCAAGCATCCTGTAGAGGATTATCATTCCTTAGTGGGTAAGGTCTTAAACCAGACTGAATATTGGGTGTGTTCACAAGTACCTCAAGGACAGAGTAAATCTGGATTAGTGCCATATCCATTAAAGTTAGCAGAGGTACCTGAATTAAATGTGGGAAGACAGGTGGACAAGAAATTTAATATATCTAATCCCCCTAGTCTTAAACTCCAACAGTACCAGGTAGATAGAGCCCTGGTATGCTTAAATATCACAAATTTCAGAAAACCAGGAAATTGGGAGGTGACCTGGAACAATCAGACAGTTACTTATTCACACCAAACAGATAATGAGCCTATCGATTCTGTATGTGGAATTGTTGCAACTGGGAGATGCTTCAGGTATAGGTACACACGTAGATACTATACAGTAATGGTTGGCAGAGTATCACTAGGGTACTGTGCAAATATTATACAAATAGAAACGTGTACCAGCCAAATGGGGGAAATGGGAGCAGGATTCTTTGTAAGAATAATGTGTTCAATGATAATGATGCATTCTGTTCCTTATGTTCTCCCAGATGATGTGTATTTTATACGTGGAAGAAAAGCATTCAAGTGGCTCTCTCCGAGTTCTGAAGGTTTATGTTTTCTTGGAAGGGTACTACCAGAACTCATGACCCTTACACATGATGAAATGATTGGTATCCATAAAACCGCACCACCTCCATACATACACACACAGTATGAATATTGTGACAAAAGAAATATGATACCTGGTGAAGAGCATATAGCCACACAGTTGTTTAGTGAACCATCTGGCTTCCAAATTTTGGTAGCATTAGATCCCACCAGGATCACTAAGGGCACTTTATATTTTAGATATATCCAAGACCTGGCTAAATTAATAGACAACATCACCGAGCTGTATGATGACACTTTCAAGTATGCGGGTAGGGAGCTACAGGCTTATAAAAAGGAATTGGTACAACATAGGTTAGTTTTAAACTACCTGACAGCTGTTACTGATGGATATTGTGTGACTTTGGCCACCCAATTTGGTGTCAAGTGTTGCACGTACATCACCAATAATACTTATGACCGCAAAGAGGTGATAGACTGGAAAATGGATGAAATCCTACAACTGAAGTGGGAATTTTGGAAGGACCATAATACTTCATAATACTTTCTTGAAACACATTATTTATGGTTCAATGACCAAATTGTGTCACCCCATCTAGAACATTGAATAATAATGTATTATGCATGACTAAGTAGGTTAAAAATAGAATGTGATAGTTTATGTTTGCTATCAAAGGGTGGACTGTCAAAGTCAAATAATTGGTTATGATTGTTGTACAATAATTATCTGATGATCTAATCATCTATGGTCTGATGATGTGTTTCCATGATGCAACTTTGCATCACGCAATCCGATGCGCTTAATTGCGTATTCAAAACACACATACACTGATGCACATAACGCAGACATATATAAATGTATATATACTTATATACACTGACACTCACAAGCATATGCACATACTTACAGATGGACTCTCATTTGTATATAGTTGCTATTTCAACACACAGACGCACATATTCGGATGCATATGTAGAAGATGGTTCCCACACATGCTGGGACCAGTGCACATGCGTATGTATCGGCTTGTACTTTATTATTGCTTTTTACTCTAATTGTTAAATCTTTCACGGTGTTACTTTTTCTTTACATAAATAACTTTTTGTGCTTTGGAACCACACAATTGGACTGGAAAGCAATTCTTTCTTAAGCGACTTGCAACGCTAAATAGCTACTAGTGACTATTAGGAATCAATAGTATCCTCTTTCTATGGCAGCTGTGTGTGTAAAGAGGGAGTCCATCTACCCCTGACTTTGTCTCATTATTTATCTATCTATCTATCTATCTATCTATCTATCTTTTATGCAACCCAACTCAACTGTTTCCTTGAAATGGTTTGGCTACAAAATGTTTTTTGTTGCAGACTTACTGCAGTACATTAGGTGTTTTTGAAACCCCCCCTTTAGAAATCCTGCATTTTCACCTGCTGACCTACTGTTATGCAGTGTCTAATAGGAACGAGATCTCAGTGAAGATGAAATGCTTTGTTAGCTAAAATGTTTCATCCTGTTTTGTGCATTATTTTTATTTTAATCTAGTAGTTTATCTTTTATACTAAAGAAAGTCTTTTTATCTCTACAACTTCAGGATCCTAGGCTAGAATTACACAGAATGCCCGATATACTGACTCACCTCCTATTGTCTGTCATCAGCAGCTGCTAACATCTCACTAATGTCAACATTATATTGTTTTGCGAAGAAAAAAATACACGCTATGAAAGCCTTTGATTTCTCACCATGAATGTCTCACTTTCATATAATAAAGCTGAAAAGGTCAAGAGTTATTAATATTTTTCAGTGTTTTGCTATCTAATCACAATTCTCAAATAACAAGCTGTCATCATAAACAGCCATTCTATAGCTCACAGCAGCTAAATGTCTTGGAATGATTAATGACTCTGGAATGCTATGTAAGAATAGAAATTTAGGGGTAATAATTTAGTGCCTTCAGTAAATTAATTATGGAGGATTAATATAGTTAGTATATTTCTGAATAGTTGAAATGTTCTCCTTTCTTACTATGTTTTCTTATCTCAATGTTTTTCTCTTATAAACAGATTTCTTTGCCGTTTCACAGGCCCCAATATGGAGAATTCCCCTGCACTAGCTTCAGAAGAGGATGTGGATCCATATATCACTAGTAATTGGCATTGGTATTCTTAGGGGTATATTCAATTAGATGCAGGAGTTCACTCCGTGGCTAATTGTCGTGATAATCCGATTCAATTAGGAGGGATTCCTCGCGAGGGAGTCCCCAGGACCCCGTGCACGAGTCCCCGCAGTCGGACTTTACCTCGCACCTCATGGAGGTGCTAGCTAAAATCCACATCGCGTGAGTCCCGATTTAACGACGTGGGGAAAAAGCTATTTAATGGAATAGCTATTACCCCCCGCCACGGGACTTTTGGCTGACAATTAATCGGGGGTGAACACCCGCGGCTGATTGAATATGTCCCTATGTGATGTTCTCTGGCATGTGAAAGTAGCATATCACTTCACACCAAAAGGTCCAAAATTCTACTTATTGGAGGCAATGTATTGGTCAATGAAAAGAATCATAAGGTTTGGTAATGAAGGTGAAACATGTTATAAAAACCATTGTAATAGTAGCACCTCAGCAGATACATGGTTTCTCTGTGCATTTCAGTTGGAGTTTAGATAAGGAAAAGGATCAGGAAAACATAATTAAGTGAATAAAAGTTGTTTTGTAGTTCTAAATTACTTGTTCATCCACTACTGGTATTCTATTCCACTTAACCCTTTAGGTGCATACACACACAACGATTTTTTGAACGAATGTCATTAACGATATCGTTTATCGTTCAATCGTTGAAAAAATCATTCACTTTCTGAGTTAAAACGATGAACGATTATCGTTCATTCGCGTTCATGTTTGTAGTTTGTAGTTCAGTCACACTGACCAACTCAACGAATTTATTAAGGGAATATGCAACAATCGTTTGTAGTTCAAAAATTTTGTTCATTATACTTTAAAAAATCTGACAGATAATCTGACAGAAAATCGTTCAGAAAATCGTTGGTAACAAAATCGTTGTGTGTGTATGCAGCTTTAAACATACATATTATTACCTTTATCTTTTTTAGTAATGTATTCTGGCACCCAGTGCTTACGTACACATTCATACATCACACATTTTCCTCATCTCATACCTTAATGCCCTCTTTCTACTGGTAAAAAATTTCACCACTGGCCCTTTTTTTATAAAACAAATAATAAGACCTTGCCCCCAGTGGCATCCCTCTTTGAGGTGACAGCCGGTGCGAGTAGGGGCGGGGAGGGTTGTTGTTCGTGTGACCAAGCGCCAGTGAAAAGGGGATGTGGCCACGCAGGACAGGTAACATGGCTTTGCAGTAAGGGGCATGGCTTTGCGACCTGAATCCCCATTTTAGTCACTCTGGGGTTACGGGAGATCGTGGGTGGGTCGGTTGGTCGGTTGCATGGCGTTCTCGGACTTTTTGCAAAAAATACAGTGAGAAGTATGTGATGTGGATTCGCAGGAACAGAGCTTTATTGCAAGTTTTGTCCCTACATGCGATTTTTGATACATCCTTGTGATGTATTCAAATATCACATTGCGATTTTGGGCAAGAATTCATCACAGCCAATTGGCATCTGAGATATGGAATGTGGTAAATATGCACCCATATTTTCTGGAATCAGGTATGGACTGTAGTTTGACCCTGACCTATGGCACGTGCGTGCAGGGGAAATGGGGTATGGCCACAACTCATGGGCATGGCCTTGCAGCGAATCCCCATTTCAGCTAGCCAGTCAAGTAGAGTGCAGAGAGGCGGAGCTGTTGGCCAAGCATTCACACGGCCGGACAAAGCCCAGTTCTGCGGGACAAAAAGAGGGGTATTCCTTGACCATGTTCCTTAAAGTCTAAAAAAATATTCCCAACTGCCTTTTATGCTGTTTCTTTTTTAAAATCAAACATATGGTAGGACACCCCCTTCTACAAATAAAGTTCTCCCACACACAGATAAACGCTCATCCATCCTTGTTATGGCATACAGTGTGATAACCTAGTTGTTGGTCACAGGGCTGCGTATTATGGCGCAAGGTGGCGCTTTGAGATATAGTGTGGCATATGTAATTGCCGGCGTATGTAATACTAGTGTTCGTTCACCAGATGTCACTTTTGAAAATCACAACTGCACATGTGTGAGTTCTGCATTGAAATACTGTACACTGCAGCTCTACTGCACTGTGCTCTACAGTATGATTTACTGCAACCATAACGTAATGTTAGTACAGGTGCTGAGCGTCATTTTCTGCAGTGCGCTCACACAATCCTAGGACCCCCGATTGCTTCATGAAGTCCTCAACAGCCAAAGTAAAAAGACTTACTTCCGAAAAAAATACTTGCAATCTGTGCTTAAAAGACACATGGAGTAAAAAAAAAAACTGTCATACTATTCAACCTCACTGACATTGTATAAAAAATTCCTGCTGTAATTCGCACATATCATATCTCATTCATGACAGGTGCAGCTCTCGACAAGGGTGGTGTGTGTGGGGTAGAGGTTTGGCTGAGCGACTTGCAGAGTGGGCATCCCGGGTTTGAGACCTGACTATTTATTTATTTGTTTATTTTTTAAATCTTAACTACAGGATTAAAAATAGATCACTTGGTGTGTGAGAGTTCTGTCATTTATACAATATTTACAGGTACAGTATCTGTGTTGACCAGAAGATGCACACCTAGCATTGCATAAAGACCAAGCAATTAAATTTCAGTATTCTTAGCCAAGTCTATTGAACTCAACTCAACTTCCCACAATCTGGCATTTCTATGCTACTGTATGCCACCTGTAGCTGCATTTTACACTAATGCGCTATGCAGTCGACATTGTATTGTACACATTATAGAATACTGAAATTGAATTGCTCGGTCTTTATTCCAACCCGGATCAGACCTGGGACAGACTCCCTTTTACACCGCAGCACCATTCACACCGGAGCCAGGTCAGTACTGACCCAGTTCTCTGGCACAGGTGAGCAGAGCTTCTTTCCCTCCCTCGCCCTCCGTTACCCTCTTACCTTACTCCACAGCGGTCCGGGATGGCGCTGGTTGCAGTGGATGCTTCGAGATGATGTAATCTCCAATCACCACTAAAGCTGGCCAATCAGCTAGCATGTGGTGCGACCCGGGTCTTCGTGACCCGGTTCGCACCGTTTACACTGCAGGGTGACACGGGAGTGACCCGTGCTCAACCCTGCAAGCAAGCCGGGTCACTGGACCCAGTTTGATCTGTTTACACTAACAAAAATCCCAGGATAATGCACGATTTTTTTTAGTATCATCTACCATGTCTATTTATCTGATTGTCAAGTATAATACTATGTAACATCCAGTGAAATATAATGGAATACATTGAGGCTGTAATTAAGAACACAGTACACATTATGCTATAGGGGGCCACCAATAATGTTGTACCCAGTAGTAGCATGACCCCTAAATCCGCCCCTGATGTTCTTGTTCAAGGATGTGGAGTCTTTGGGAAATATTTACTAAAAGTCAATTTTTAATCAATTTTGATCGATTTCAAACAGAAGTAAATTAATCAACAAAATTGACCTTTAGTAAATATACCCCTTAGTCTAAACAATATTGCCACTATTAGAACTCATGGTAAGACTACATAAGAATAAAAAATAAAGTTATTTCCCTCTTACTGCAAAATTGAATCATATTTGGGATGCTCCCACAAGGCACTAGGGTAACCATTGGTGGATGTAAGCTCCTTTTAGCAATTTCAGTTGCAGCAATAAAGACTATCCTCCAGATGTGGATTTAGATTACTCTGCCCTCAATGGCCTTGTTTAGAGAAAAGATGTTTTATATTTACTGCATAGATTGGGAAAAGTCCTCTCTCCAAAAGGAAAGCTGCACTCAGCAATTGTTTGAAATATGGGAAAGCTTTATTGCATTTCTGTCACAACTGGTCCAGCAGTGTATTTGGAGGTGTATCTGTACCACAACTTATGAGACATGTACTGTATGTGCTTAGATGACCCTCCAAAAGTTTTTTTTATTAATTGACATCCCTCTCTTATCTCTATATACCATTTTTCATTGATTGTATTTAAGTTCTTGTTCTTCCATCACACTATGTACTTTAGGAGTCTTTAGCCATTGTGTTCTTTATGTGATATTGGGGGATATAAAGATAGTTTTCATAAAAAAATTATTAAAATGGAAAACCATAATTTTTTTGCAATAAATAAGTATAGGCAGAATGTAAGAGGCAGTTTTGCTATAATTTTTCAATTTTCTTCCGGTAATCACTCACTTTTGTCATTCTGATTGGACATTTCTGTTTTGTATTGGAAGTGAGTGGGAATCATACAGTATGTATCAATCTTAGATTGTGAAATCTACCAGATGTTTACCATGTATTCTTAATCACTTTGGGGCTCCAAGTGGAACTAAGTCCTAGCTTGGGTCTGCTGTAAGTTTGGAATTCGGATTTAAAAACTGAAGTCTGGTTTTGGTTTTGCCAAAATGCTGTGGTTTTGGATATTTTCCAGCTGAGGCTCAGATCGCCTCGGATCCTGGAAGTTCGGGCAATTTCAGATTCAAAGGAATCCGAACCACTCTAGTTTTTTTAAAGAAATCCAAACTGAATCCGAACCGAAAACATTTGAGGGTGGTTTTGCCAAAACCATAACATTTCAAGGGTGGTTTTGCCAAAACCAAAACGTGAGTGCCAGCACATCTCAAATAAAACAGCTAAAAAAGAAGATGGAACATTTTTTATTTTACTGAAGGGAATATGTATATTTAAAAACTAATGGGTCCATATATTGTTATTATTATTATTATTATTATTATTATTATTATTATTATTATTATTATTATTATTAGATTAACAGGGGCACAAATTATGTTCACTGGACTAAAACGGACACGTATAAGATTTATTAGACTAATGGCCATGGGTACCTGAGAACCAAGAAGGGGCTTTGCTAGATAGCATTGGTCCAGGCATTAATAGAAGTGGGGATACCAGAATGGTGGTGGATTTCCTTAAACTGCATGAGATTTAGAGGATTTTAAAGAGCCAGGGCCATAGTGAGTGTGGTGAGCGGATGGTGCCATCACCCAGGGTTGTCCAGAGGGTGCCCCATGGATCATGAGTGGCACACCTGGCTGTCCCCACTAGATCTGGTCCTCATGTATATGCAGGGTGAGCTGGGGGCACTGGTAGCAGGGCCGGATTAAGGGGGGGGCGACATGGGCGATCATCCCTGGGCCCCCACACCTGAAGGGCCCCCACACCCATCGGGGTTAATGTGAACCGGAGGAGAAGGAACCAGTTCCGCCTCCTCCTGCCAACCTAACCCCGGCACCGTGGGGAGGCATTATTTACCAGACGCCCGCTGATTGTAACCAGCGGGCCCCTGGCTCCATTCCCGCAGTATGCAAACAGAGGAATGAGACCGCACTAGTAGTTAAGTTTAAGTGACACTTAAAGATTGTCACTATAGCGCAATAACAGAAACCAACATAATAGAAATTGAGATAAAATATATCAAAACAATTATAAGTTGGTGGTGCCTCCCCAAAAAATTTGTGCTAAACACATGTACGAAGTTCCTTTATTGCAAAAAGCAAAAAAAGGGGAAAAAAGACAAATATGTCTTTGTGGGAGCACTCTTATATAAGAATTAAGATATAATGTATAATGAAATGAAATGGAAATAAAACTTAACATTTATTGGGATATTTTTAAAATGAATTCCCATTAAGGGTGAAAGTATGAACAAGTATCTATCAAATGAGAGGTCACCGTACTTGTATGAATCAAAAAAGTATCACAAAGCATATATAAATAAATTCCAATATCATGCTATATATGAGAGTGACCTTATATTTGATCTAAAGTGACATGAAGTGTACACATATAGCAACGTTATGTCATAGGAAACCCTGAGGAAAAAGACAATGATAAACATAAATTGAGAAACATATAATGTTGTATATCTCCTGCATTACTGCATGGGGCATAACTACAGGGGGCATGACTACTGGGGGCACTGCTAATGGGAGTATTGCATAGGGGGCACTGCATAAGGGGCACCACTCCTGGGGGCACTGCATAAAGGGCACCACTACTGTGGGCTCTGCATACAGGGCACTACCACTGTGGGCACTGACATTACTGGGGTCCACATTGCGCATACCCCCAGTTTGTCACATTTAATAGGGGCCCCCACATATTTGTTGCCCAGGGGCCCTTAATCTGGCCCTGACTGGAAGTGTGACATAGAGGAGTGAGGCATTATAAAGTCACAACTCCATAACATCTCATCAAGGAGAAGAGCCAGCCAGAGCCCAGCCCCAGAAGCACAGAAGAGGGAGAAGAAGAAAATGAAGACAGAAGAGGATATTATGAAAACATGGAGGAGCAGATAGGCAAAAAGAGAGAGAAGATGGTGCACCATAACATAATATATTTATATAAGGGAAGGGGTAGATTGGGCACACAATCATAAAATATAAATAAAAGAAGGTGTGGGGAGCACAACATCATAAAATATATAAGGGATGTGGTAGATGGGGCACACAATCATAAAATATAAATAAGAGAAGGGGTGGAGGGAGCAAAAAATCATAAAATATATAAGGGAAGTGGTAGATGGGTCACACAATCATAAAGTATCAATAAGAGAAGGGGTGGGGAGCATAAAATCATAAAATTTATAAGGGAAGTGGTAGATGGGGCACACAATCATAAAATATAAATAAAAGAAGGTGTGGGGAGCACAAAATCATAAAATATATAAGGGATGTGGTAGATGGGGCACACAATCATAAAATATAAATAAGAGAAGGGGTGGGAAGCACAAAATCAGAAAATATATAAGGAAGTGGTAGATAGGACACACAATCATAAAATATAAATAAGAGAAGGGGTGGAGAGCACAAAATCATAAAATATACAGTATAAGGAAATCAGTAGATGGGGATCAAAGTCATAAAATATAAATAAGAGAAGGGGTGGAGAGCACAAAATCATAAAATATATAAGGGAAGTGGTACATAGGGCACACAATCATAAAATATAAATAAGAGAAGGGGTGCAAAAAATCATAAAATATATAAGGGAAGTGGTAGATAGGGCACACAATCATAAAATATAAGTAAGAGAAGGGGTGGGGAGCATCAAAATCATAAAATATATTAGGGAAATGGTTAGAGATGAGCCGTACTCCAGATCTGAGATGAGAACAGAGCTAGGCTCGTGGTTTCCCACAAGACTCGGATCTCAAAATGAGGCAAAATATCATCCTCCCGCTGTCAGATTCTCGCCAGTTTTGGATTATATAAAGGTCCCCGTGATCGGTGCCATTTTCACTCTGGCTGAAGAGATAGAAGCTAGCAGACGTAGTCAGTCACTCTCAGTCACTCAGTGTGTGTGTCCAGTCGGGGTCTGGCCTGAAGGCTGCTGCTGTGTTGTCCAAAAAGGGGCTGCAGTATATAAAAGAGGGCTTCCTTCAGTAGGTGCTGCAGCTGCTGTGTCTCTTTTCCTGTCAATTGACTGTGGCTGCTGCTGTGTTTTTGTACTGTCCATCAGGCTAGGGCTGCAGTGCATAAAGGGATGCTGTGTTGCCCATGGGGTGTGCTCTGTCAATTAGGGGTGCTCTTCCCCAATTTAAAAAAAAAAGTGTTTTTTTTGTGTGTGTGTGTGTGTGTGCATTAGCAACTTAGCTGCGCTATTGTTGTTCGGTGACACTGCCGCAGTTTATCGTCCAAATATTTGTGACTCTGCAGGTGGTCTGTCCACGCTCGGCAGGGTTGTTTTGTTGTCCATCAAAAAGGGGTGCTGTCTGTGTTGTTCATCAAGGGGCTCTTCCACAGTGTAAAAAAAATAAAAATTAAATTAAATTAGTAATATCAATATCAATCCACAAAAATATATATATTTGTATTTTTTGTGTGTGTGCATTAGCAACTTAGCTGTGCTATTATTGTTTGGTGACTGCAGTTTGTTGTCCATGTATTGTGATACTGTAAGTCGTAATGCAGTGTGTTATTCTTATTCATAAATAATATATGTTGTGACACTGTAAGTGGTAGTGCAGTGTGTTATTCTTATTCATAAATAATTAATCTTGTGACACTGTAAGTGGTAGCGCAGTGTGTTATTCTTATTCATATATAATCTTGTGACACTGTAAGTGGCAGCGCAGTGTGTTATTCTTTTCTTATTCTTTAAAAAATCTTGTGACACTGTAGGTCATTGATACCACAATGTAATATTTAAAATTGGTACAAATTGATGTGTGTGTTGTACCCCACTTCATTCGTGTTTGTTGATTTGGAGAACGATCAGTTTAGACTTGAGAGGAGAGCAGGAACCACAAACTAGTGCTGGAGCTGCTGCCAGTGCCACCAGTCATTATGATACTAGTCCATCTACATCATCTACATCAAGTCAGGGCATCTCTGGGCACACTCTAGTTCCCAGAGTTTACTGCTTCTGTGGTGGCCGACTAGCAACATAAGTCGGCTGCTGGCCACCAGGGAGAAAGGAGGTGGCCCTGCACAGGTAATGCACATGGCCTCTTCCTCTCTTAAAACAGCTCTGTCTCCTTCCTCATAAATTTGCTTCAGAATCCAAAATAACTACCAAACAACCCTTTCTGTCCCTGCCTACAACTACATATATACTCCAACTCCCTCAGGCCTCTTGAATAATAAAAACATTTGTTTCCTGATGTGCCATGTTGGAAGTTGAACTGCCACGTGTTTGTGTCGGCCATTGCTGCCGCTTAACTTAGTCAGCCAGCTAGCTTGGTGCAAATTTTTTGCATAAACCAGATGAAAACCATATTGTGAGCTGTGATGTGGTCAAACTTGACTGCAAATGAGTGGAAATTAATGTTATTGAGGTTAGTAATACTGTAGGAACAAATAAAAATCTAATTATGTGATTTTTAGCAGATTTTATCGATTGTTAAAAAAAACAAATACAGATTCAATACCAAAACACGCAAGGGGCGGTTTTGGCAAAACCAAATCCAGATCCAAAACACAAGGAGATACAGATCCAAAACCAAAATCAAAACACGGGGTCGGCGCACATCCCTAGAAGTGCTAGATGGGGCACACAATCATAAAATATAAATAAGACAAGGAGTGGGGAGCATAAAATCATAAAATATATAAGGGAAGTGGTAGATGGGGCACAAAATCATAAAATATAAGAGAAGCTTAATCATATGAGATACACACACACACACTGAGTGGCCAAATTATTATGACCACCAGGTGATTTGATGCAAAGTAGCTTTTCCACAGATAATAGAAAAAGTAACAGCGCTGTGGACAACCCAAATCAATAATTAGGTATTTATTGTAATGGTATAAATAACCATTTGCCAAAGACAATATATAAAAAACAGATAATGCTGCTGTAGGATATCTGAATCTGTATATAAGGTGAATGCATATGGTATGGTGAGGATATGAAGACAACAGCATGACCAACAGTTTAGTACTTTTGCCCTTATTACAAGACTAGGCAGGGATTCTACTAACTGTTAGTATAGTCTGTGAGAAATATTAGCACAAATGCAGTGAACTGTATCTCCATTACTTTGCCTCTGCCAGCCTGAAGTGTTGTGACAATGCAAGAAGGATCCACGCTATAATGATGGGGTCTATTTATTAAACCTTGGATGCAGATAAAGTGAACGGAGATAAAGTACCAATGGGTTCCCAGAGACTGGCACTACAAGTCCATCAAAATCCGCAGTGAAATTAAATGAATAAAAGTTTTTACAATATTGTCCCAGTCTTCGTACTAAATGATATTCTTTCGGAGGGTCTTCCTGTGTTTCTCCCTTGTCTCAGTATTATCTGAGTGTTCTTTTAGGATGGGCATACCATACTCACTTCCAATACCAGTAGATCTCATCTATAAAGGTATCTTTCAGAGTCCCACACCTGCCTCCTATGGATTACTTTTATTGGACTGTTTTAAAAGCATGAGGTACACCTGTGATACCAGCCAATCATCTACTAACTGTCATATTTCAAACACAGCATGTGACATGGCAGTTAGGAGCTGATTAGCTGGTACATTATCGCCATTCACTTTTTCTCCATCCAAGGCTTAGTAAATAGACCCAATATATCTGTAATCATAAGGTGAAAATAAAGGTTAAAGCATGCACTAGGATCAGGCCAGGAGGCAAGGAAAATATTCAAAAACAGAGGTCAGTAACTGTAAATCCAGATCTTGGACCAAAAATCTATAATGGGTGTCTAAATGACGCCAGGCCTCACTTTTTAAGGATCATATCACTTGAAAGCACAAGTGCTTAGACTCCGGAGGCAGCATAAAAGTAGAGGAAATCTATTTGGACTTGAGTCCACCTAAGAAGATGCTGAACAGGTGAGTATCTTATAGTAGCCCAGTGGTCCATGCCATTATCACATGCTTTTATACCAAGTACACAATAAAAACAACCACTTTGTTGGTGAAAGATTGTAGCCAAAAAGGTGCAATTATAAATCTTCAATGGCCTTATGGCAAAATACTGTTGGATGAAACTACCAGATATTCTGAGAATTTATTTATAGAGAATGTAATGAGCAAAAAAAATGAACAAGGGAGTCAGATGTATTTGTTGGCCTAGCACAGCTCAGTAAAGCTAGGTGCACTGGTGTACCTATACCCTACTTTGCAGGAGTGCCCACATTCTACCTAAAACTTCCCCTTGTTCTCTGTAAACATCTAGTATTCCACCATCATGCTCTGCAAACATAGTCATATTGTACATTTTCTTTAATTTGAGACCACAATTGAACAAGATTGTTATATATACTCTTTTTATTGTATTTCAAAAAAAAATATATGTACCTTGCACCTCGTATAATTTTTTTATCATGTGTCAGATTAATATTTAAAACCACTTAGCAAAGTTTCTACTTTTTTGTCTATGTAGCACATTAGAATTTTTCTGCTTTAAAATGTGTCAATTTTACTACTGTACTTTGGATTTTCTGCTTAAGTCACATTTTAAGACCATCAGTAAAGTTCTGATGACAGATGGTTCCTGTAGAATGCAAGTGACACTGGGCTGTAAAAGCACAGTGTGTCCTTAAAATAGGCTATTGCAAAGATTAAGGTGACCATACTAAGTTAAAGTCTTTCAGTGTTACATTGACTATACCTCAAAATGGGATTCACAAAAGTAATAATCAGTGTTACATGTCTTTTAGATTTTGTTCCTTACAAAGTTTGAATTTACAAATTACTACAGAATATATTACCAATATAAAAGCAAGTTTGGAATTTTTCTTGGAATAAGTGGAATAGGCAATAAAACTCAATATTTCATTGATGTTTTTGTGAATATTTTACTATATTTTTATTCTAAAACTAAACATGGATTGCTTTATTATGATTAATGATAGTGAATGAAGCATTTGAAATGTGTTCTTTAATGCTCTGATTAATATTCTAAAATTACTGATTAATTATGATAAAATAATATTTAAAAATGTCATTGATAAATATAATTTGCAAAACAGTACAAATTGCTATATGATTATCATTCCAATAGTTAGATTAGATTAAGTAGACAATTATTTGTTCTGTCCAAAATTTTTTTTTGTGGTAGATTTTCAAAAACTTCTAAAAAAAAATATACAAAAAAAAACCAAAACAAAAGAAAAGGCACAGCAACCAAACATTTTCTACCTAGCATTTTAAATAGAGCATTATACTGTATAAATGATAACTAGGATCTGATTGATTGGTAAGGGCAACACATACAACTTTCCTTGTTATAAGAAAAAGTTTTTTCAACAGTACCACATAGACTTTTCTGTATTTCTTATTGGGGCATATTCACAGTTTTAAAACTATACATTTTCTATATTATAGGATTCTTTATTTGAGGATCAAGCACTGCCTATGGAGCTAAGCCAGAGGTTCCCAAACACGGTCCTCAAGGCTCCCCAACAGTCCTGGTTTTGTAGATATCCATGGTTGACCACAGGTGACTTAGGGCCTGATTCAGACCCACTCGCGAGCGGCTGTCCGCTCGCAAGTGGGTCGATGTTATGGACTGAGCATGCACACGACGGAGGGAGCTCCGTTGTGCGCATGCGCCAGACGCGACGAGCGAAGGAAAGTCCTTCGCTCGTTGTGTCTGATCAAAGGGGGCGTGCTGTCGATGTTGATTGACAGCACGCCCCCTTTGGTAGGCGTGCCAGGGGCGTGCCTCCCTGACGGGGGCGTTCCCACGGGAACGCCTCCCGTCAGAAGCCGGCCCACTGACATCACTAGTGATGTCAGTGGAAGTGATTTTCGCTCTGATAGAGACAAAATCACTCCGGAGCTTGCGGTTGAAAACCTCAACCGCAGGCTCCGGCTCGCAATTTCGATTGTCGCGATGGTCTCGACCATCGCGGCCATCAAAATGCACGCTCGTATAGCCTGTGGGTGGTGACCCACAGCTATACGAGCGTCCAGAAGGACGCTCCATTTTCATGGAGGCCGGCCCTCATTCAGAGCGTGCGCTCTGCTCAGAGCGTACGGCTCTGAATGAGGGCCTTAATTAGTACCTCAGTCAATTTGATTTAACCACCTGTACTCAACCATGGATATCTCTAAAACCTGAACTGTTGGGGAGCCTTGAGGACTGCATTTGGGAACCTCTGAGCTAAGCAATTCTCAGGCTGTAATGACTGTGAGTTACATATAATTAAATTTGAGTAGTTTATAAGCACACAGTGTTCTGCATCCTCTAATAAACACTATCCTCTAATAACCCTAGAAAGGTCCAATAAATAACCTCCAAAATATACTAAATAATATCAACTACATAATACCAAAAATTTATTAGGTAAACTAAAGGCACAGAGATACAAACGTCAATAGGATTTTAAATAGAGGTTCCTATTATGTCCATATATGTTGCTATTCAGAATCCTCAGGGTATATATAATATCTGGAGAGAAACAAAAATATAAAATACAGTATTTTGATATTTAGGTTATTGCAAACACCACTGATGAAATTCAGAAAGTAAAGTGTTCCATTATGTAATAGTGAGGCCTCAGATAAAAGAAATCCAGAATTCCAACACTTGTACCACTATGGGGGCCTGACTCACAGTTGTAAGCTATGCCGATGTTTTCGAAAGAATGGAGCGATTTTTTTGCCACTGAGCATGCATCAAAGTTATGCACATGCATCAAAGTACATTACTGTAGTCACATGCTGCAAGTATTTATTCACATTGTGAGTGAAAGGCAGGGAGCACTTGGCGAAGGCATTGGGGAGTGCTGGCTAAAAACACAGCTGTGTTTACTGTGTTTTGACCGTTTCAGGGGTGTGCTACATCCTGCATTTGCAATACCATACGCAGGAAACAGGGCTCCAGCATCTCAGTTACAGAAGCCATTCTGTGTGAACATAGATTTGCTCAAGGAGTTGATGTTTGCCTGATCTACATCCAATGTTGCGTATGTGTACGCAGTTGCGGACAGCTGCGATGGCTCAGGTGGGCTATTCAGTACAAGTTCCGGCTGCTATTGTATTAGCATATTTTCACACATCCACAGCTGCAAAAATTGCAATAGCTTGCACATCTGAATCAGGCCCCGGGTGTGTTCTTACTATAGAGTAAGGAAGGAGATACAGCCATGATAGGCAGACGGGGTGTGGCTGCAAGTGAGGGGGGCAGCCATGAGTGAGTTGAGAGCAGAGGAATGGGTGTGCCACAGAAGACAATGAGTTCCAGTCTCTAGACACTGTCCAACCAAATTAGACATTGTAGTGTAGCTGACCAATCTGTCCAATCAAAATCTGATCTGAGTTATTCTCATTGGCAGAGTCCTCATGAGTTGAACCAGAACAAGTTAGTTTATTTTCTGATCTGGTTATGTCAGAACTTCTGGAGATTTTCCAGAGAGAAATCTAAACTTCCATGAAAAAAATAACAACTTACAATACTTCATTAATGTATATGTTAAAATATGTGAAGCAGAGTTTCCAAAATATCTGTTGCCACATTGCACATATGGATCTGATAAGTATGTCTGTTACAGCCTTCTAATACAGTATATTGTGTAATGAGGTTTTATAATTTATTGCTGCTTTTGTACTTACAATACCGTGATTCACTCAATATAATAACCTAGAACATATCACTAAAATGTTGTACTATAAAACATATTTTAAAATTCCTTCTGCACTACTCTAATATAAAAATATAATGTCCCAAACCACTGCACTGTAATGCGTAGGCAGGGACGGTTCTAGGGGCGGATTAGCTGGGCTGTCGCGGGAGCGCAGACCCTGGGAGGGCGCCACTGAGTCCTCATTAAAAATAAAAAAAAAGAACATTGTCTCTAAAATAGACATCCTCCTAGGGGCAGATTGGGTCGCAGCAAGTCCTGTGTCCCCAAAGCCGGGCCGGCGTACAATGACTGCTGGGCTAAACAGAGGATACCGCAATCGGAGCTCCGCTGAGCTCAAATCAGGCAGCAGTTTTAAGTATAATGGCTGCAGGAGTGCTGCACCTCCCATGGGCCTTTGCAAATTGCTGCGCTCTGATGGAGGCTAGCTCCGTGAGGCTCCGTGAGCGGATCTGTGAGGCTAGCTCTGGCAGCATGTTGTCCCCTCCCACCACCGAGTCCTAGCTCCTGGTCAGCCCTCCTCCAGTCTTTGCACGGGGTGACAGTCACAGAGACAGGATCCTCTTCTGTGGCCCTTCTCTGAGAGGCAGGGCTGTCCTGGCTCAACTCATCCGCTCCTGTCCCTGGCCACCTCTGCCTCCTGTCTGCACAAGAAGAGACTGGAGCTCAGCATGCAGAGAGGAGCGCCTGCCCTGCAACTTCCATCCTGGAGGAACCACCCCAGCCACAGTAAAAGTTAGTTAAAATGGTACTTACAATATATAAAGTGGGGGAGGGGTGGTGGTAAGGAGCAATAAATAGAGGGGAGATGATGGATATAAAATATATAACGAGTGGGGGAGATTGTGGGTATAAAATATATTGGGAGTGGGGGAGATTGTGGGTATAAAATATATAAGGAATGGGGGAGATTGTGGGTATAAAATATACAAGGAGTGGGGGAGATTGTGGGTATAAAATATATAAGGAGTGTGGGAGATTGTGGGTATAAAATATATAAGGAGTCTGGGAGATGGTGGGTATAAAATATATAAGGAGTGGGAGATGATGGATATAAAATATATAAGGAGTGGGAGATGATGGATATGAATTATATAAGAAGTGGGGGAGATAGTGGGGGAGATGGTGGGTATAAAATAGGACATGCCCCCTCCCCAAATGGTATTTTTTTTGGTATGTGGGTGGGGTGGGGGGCGCAACTTGGAACTTTGGCCCTGAGCTCCACAAAGTCTAGAACTGGCAAAGTGTGTAGGTCTTTTTCAGTTAATCAGATTATAGCAGCAACACAATGAGACATGGACCCCAAAAGCTCTTTGAGGTACTGTGTAGATAGTGTACACCAAGCCTCCTGAATAATGAATGGCCCACAATTCCCTAATATTCACTAGTGGTGGATCCCTGCTATCGATAGCACCAGTGCTCAAAGTGGTCCTAGAGAAGTGGTAGAACTCCCCCCCCCCCCCACAGTGGTTGTTACAATAAATGGGCGTGGCCTCTAATGAAAGAGGTGTGGTCACACAATAGTATTTCCAATTCAAATTACGCCACACAGTACCGCAAACTTGATTCACATTACACCCCTCTTATTCATGTATGACACACAGCAGTGCCCCTTATACACAATGCCACAGTAATAGTGTCCCTTATACAATGCCCACAGCAGTGGTGCCCATTTAACCCTTGCATAGCACGTTGAACTACATCTCACAAGTGTTCTATTGGGTATGGCAAACAAGGGTGACAACTCATGATGCCAAACTCAGAGGAATGCTTCTCCAGCCACAATTTGGTGGCTATGGACCTGTGCAGTCACATTGTTTTACTGAAAGAGCCCGCTTTCATATGAGTGAATGCATGACATGCATGGGTACAAATGATCCACAAAGATGGTCACATTGCAGTCAGTCAGTGATGTCTGCATGTGTGTTAGAGCTCCTTATGTATGACAGCTGAAAACATCCCACAAGATAACAAAGCCACCACTGCTCATGACACACATAATCATCCATCTACCTAAAAGAGTTGGAACCTCAACTCGTCAGCTACAGTCTACACAATTCCACTTATCTTATGTCCGATGGTTTATGAGCCCAGGAAATGCAGAGAGCCTTGTGCATTGGGTTCAGCAATGGAATCTGTGTGGGTTGTTGGCTCCTGTACACCATAAAAGAAAAGGAACATTGCACTGTTAGAATATTGAACATCAAATTTCTTTTTGATATTGGAGATAGAGTGTCCTACAGTATTTTCTCCAGCACTTACTATCAAGCCTCATACAAAGTAACTGAAATCGTGATACGCTTTCATCTTCACTGTGAATTATATGACAATAGATTGCAGAGATACTGCATCTGCCTAGGTATAGTACATCAAATACGGAAGAGACAATTTAATGCAGGGTTGTGGTGGCATGGAATAAGCAGCTGTTTCAAATATTCTGTAATAACCCTTTGTTATAATATCTCTCTGCTTTGAATAGCCCACTTACTCATCTTTCTGAGCCTCACTAACTTACTCAACAAGGTTTTGTTCACTTTACGATGGCAAGTGAAGCCAGATAGTGCATGTTTGCAGCACATTCACATCTACGAAGATGTGCTTTGCACGTGCACACTACTGTTACAAATGTGGACAGAGAAAAAAGAGAGGCCATAAATAAAAGGCAAAACAGGGAAGAGATTTGGAACAATAGATGACAAGGGGGAGAGAAAGGTAGAGAGAAAGAAGAGGGATATGAAGGTGAGAGAGAGAGGACAGGAGAAAGAAAGGGTAAACAGAGATGGGGCAGAAAAATTGTGTATTAGTAAAACAAATGGGGAAGGAGGGGTAGAGACAGAGGATGTAAAGATAGAAGATGGAAAGAAAGATGGGAAGGTGGGAAAGAAATCTGGCAAAGCCAGGAACAACAGCTGGAGGACCAGCAAATGACGGGTCCTAAATTCTAGTACACAATACAATAATAAATTAAGTGACATGTTTTATTTGATAAGTGAGGACCATGAGAGCAAAAAAGATAAAAAATCGTAAATACTGATTGGACAGGGACAGCTTAAAAAATATTCTGTGTACACTGTATTTTGCAAAGTAAAATAGCCATCGAATGCCACCATAGATTGAGTAAAATATAACCTTCACCAGAGTAAAGAAAGATTATATAGGGGTATGGATGGTCCTGACTATGGGGTCCCCAAACAAATCTTACCTAGGGCCCCATGGGGTTTTAACACAGCTCTAGTTGAGAGATTTTAAATTTTACTTTTTTAGCCAGCATTATTTTATAATTTAAAATGACATATTAGGAAAAGCTAGGTTTTAGCTACATTTTTATACTCATGTTATAACTATTTATAAATAGAGTTAGAAGTCAGTGTTTGACTATTAAATACTGCAGTTCAAAATGGTCAATAATATCCCAGACTATAAGAAAAAACAAAGCAACTGTGGGGTATATTTAATTTAATATGGCGTAAAAAGCCTTTTTCCATTGGAAATGGGTTTTTTCGCCAGTAATAGGGATCCCCCCTATACATCAATGGAAGACTTTTTAACAAGGATTACGGTAACTTTTTTTGTCAACACCAACTCATGATGGCTATAACAATAGAGATAAACTGCCAGAGTAGAGCTGGAGTAGGTAGAATGGGGAAAGCCCTAATAATGCCATCTTCAGGTGGCGTTTTTATTGTAAGGCTTCCCCCGTTATTTTTAAACAATTAGATTTGAGTAAATTTGAGCCCATAAGATTTCTCATTACAAGTATGGGAAATGCGATCTGCTTACTAAAAAAAATGGAATTGGAGGAAAAATTTGCGATTTCTTCTCCAGTTGTCCACTGATACTAAAATAATGTGAAAAGGGGGTGAAAATGCCTGTTTTAAACAATTTTATTAGAAAAGAATATGCCCTTAAATATGTGTGATGATTTTAGGTCAATAAGTAATGAAACAGAATGAGCGTATGCTGTATGGTAAAAAAAAAAGGGCAGTTGCTTTACATTGTATAAATAAAGAATCTTGTGAATCCCATGAGAATGTAGTGTAACATCTGCTTACTATGAATGAAAACATTTTTTCATAACTGTAGTTATATTTGTAAAAATATTTTTTACCACCATGATATGGCAGGAAGTATGTTACTACTTTACCTATGTGCATATTATATAAGGTCACACATTTAACTGACATTTGAGGCTTGTAAACATTTTTCTGCAACAAAATATGAGATAAATTTATGGTGTTTTGTTCATTCCAGTCATATAAAATTCAGCACTTAAAGCTTTAAAGAACAGAACAGCATTTTAATGTTTGTGCTTATAAGTCTCATATTACAAAAAGTTGTTTTGACATGGCATGAAGAATTCTTCTATTATTTTCAAAAGTAGATGTATGATTTAGTTCTACAGGAAAACATTGTGTTTGTATCAATAAATTGCTTGAAAACAATTTATGTACATTATTTTAAGAATCTGCATGTTCTTAAAGTATACGTCAACTGTACTCTGTAGGTAGCCATTTTGCCTATTAATTGACTAACAACGAGTGTCATTTATTGAGAACCTCAGCTGTGAGTATGTGAAAGCTAAACTTCAAGCAAACAATCTAGGTGTGGGATATGTAAACTTTCTTCTTAATGAATTCTTAATGAATTCATTGAATGCTTCTAGTTGATTTTTTGCTTCCACAACTATTTGACAGTAAACAACATGTTAAAATATCTTTTCTACAAATATTACTCACATTCAGAAGTGGATTGGCTGTAGCCTGCACTGGGAGGTTCTGGTGAGCCAATTGCTTATGGGACATCCAGGGCCGGCGCTAGGCTTTGCTGCCCCCAGCGCCATCCTGTGTTGCTGTCCCTTCCCTCCTCTGCTCTCTCCCCCTGAGCTTACATAATCGGACTAGCTCCAGGAGGGAGGGTGGGAGTTTCCAGCGGCCAATGCAGAAAATGGCGCTCAGGGTGACGGACCAGCTTTCCTGTGCCACTGGGGACATCAATATGCACCCTAATCTGGGCACCTGGCACACTAGATCCGCACCTGGCCTATTTAATCCAATCCCCAACAGTGGTTTGCTGCCAAGTTGCTTACCCCTCTCTAGGAACCAGCCACCTTCTTACATGGGCTGTGGAGTTGCTGATCCATCCTACCATCCTCTTCCTTCCTTGGTTACGCCTTTCATTAACACCAGTCTACAGAGACAGCTTTAATGTGGGACACATCCAAGAGGCATATTTTTTTAGAAATGCTGATTTTGAAGGGAGCCTTTTTTGTGTAGGAAAAAGGAGTATATGACCTCTGTATACTCTATTCTATTCCCCATGAAGAAAGAAGGTTACTTGTGTGTAGGGATCACTGATCCCTTTCCAATTAACTTTGGAAAATAGATCACAGAGTTAAATACCATATGCATTCTTCTTGCTGTGGTATGTTTCCCAAAGATTATTTTAAAGGGATCAATGATCTCCAAGCAAACTAACTTTTCCTCCATGCCTTACAGTATCTGTGGGTGCTCTATGTATAATGTATATTTGTGTGGATGAAATTGAACTCTGATCCATTAGTTAGACACTTTAGGGTCTATGTACTAAGCCTTGAAGAGAGATAAAGTGGAAAGTGAAAAAGTACCAACCAATCAGCTCCTAACTGTCACTTTACAGGCTGTGTTTCAGTGACAGTAAGGAACTGATTGATTGGTACTTTATCTTTCTCCCCTTTAACTCTCTCCTAGGCATAGTACATCTACCCCTTAGGGCTGGATGCACTATATTTAAAAAGCGTGAAACCTCCGAAAATTCAATTTTTCGGAGGTTTGACCACATTCCCCATATGCATTGAGCTCCGGAAAGTGAAACTTTCTGGAGCTTTTTCCAAATAGGCAATGCCATCTGCAGAGGGTATTGCCTAATAGCAGCCTATGGGCTTCTTACCAGAGACTTCCCCAAGAGAGAACCAATAGGATCCCTCCCAGTGTACCTCGTGGCTTGCGCATGCTCTGGCTGGCTGCTACTCATGTGCAGAGATACTCCCAGGTCATAAACCAAAAGTCCTCACACTGCAAAGGACATCTCTTATCAGATGCGCTCAGTGGTGGGAAATATTGCATTCAAAATGCAAACCATAATGCATCCCACCCTTACTCTTGGAGGAAAGCCATCTCAAAAGATTAATTTAATAGTTGGAGCATTAGTTATTCTACCAAGAAATCTTGACCTGTAATTGCACTAGACTGATTGTCAAAGTTGATTGTAGTCAAGGTTGATTGACTGTGAGGTTCTTACAGAGTCTTCAAAGGGTGAAAGTTTTATGTCCCTAGGAACCAGGGATGCATCAAGCAACAATCATCACATTTTGTATGCGATGCATCCCACCAATTTTTTCATTTAGTAACGCCGTATGCATGATGATTTAAGCAAAAGACAGCTCTCCCTATAAGAGCTGTCCTTTATGGTGTGGGGACTTCAGGAGTCCTTCTGCACATGCACAGCCATCGGCCAAATAGCCAGTGCATGCGTGTGCTGCAGAGGACCCTGAAAGATATCCTATTGGATCCCTCTCGGAGAAATCTCCAAAAAGAAACGCATAGGCTTCTGTTAGCAATGCCATCTAAAGATGGTGTTGCCTTTTGGGACCAAGCTCTGGTGCATACAGAAAATGTGGCCAAACCTCAGAAAACGGCATTTTCAGAGGTTTGCATATTTTTCATCATAGTGTATCCCACCCTTGGTGAGATGTACTAATCCTTTGAGAAGGATAGAGTGAAGAAAGATTAAGTACCAACCAATCAGTTCCTAACTGTCGCTTTACAGGCTGTGTTTAAAAAATGACAGTTAGGAACTAATTGGTTGGTATTTTATCTGTCTTCCCTTTTCTCACTCCATGGCTTAGTACATCTGACCATTTATATTAAAGCCAAAACAATTTCCTGTCAAAGCTTAATTTGTGATGACCATAAATAAAAGCCAAGATCTAACTTTAGTCTCTGTTGGTATATATTTACCATCTCCAGTATTTAGTCAGTGGCAACTGTATGTTGCCTTTTCTCAAACAAAATCCTGCCAGCAAGTCAAAGATAAAGTTTTACCTACTGATGTACAGGGTAGGCTGAAGCAAGTAGTAAAGTCTTTACTCAGTAATTCAACATCTCCAGATAGTGGTGGCTTTAGCAAATTTACTGGCCATGCTTTGTTTAACAAACACTGTGGTGCAACTCATGGAAGGGGTCCATGCCCCTAGCCCTGGGTGGACACTTTATATATCTTCAGCAAATGCCTTCATAATTTATTCAGTTACAGGTACTCATACAGCTAATTGTTCATGTATTTTGTGTTTTCAAAACCTGGGTTAATGACAGGACCAAAAAGCTACAGTAGTTGAAATGTTAACATAATATTTTCACACCGCCTACTTTTCTGTTGGCTCCACCTACAGTTGATTTGGTACCACCTACATGAGGAGACTTTCAGATTTTTTCCAGAACTACTTCAAGTTCCCAATCTGTCCTTGCTTACAATGATATGTATTCAGCAATATCTGGGCTTGTTTGGGGCCTCAACAATTATTGTTAGAAATATTATATGTTTCATTCATCTATTCTGTTCACTAGGTAGATATCTTAGTATTTACCATAGCCAGATCACAATGGCAAAATAACATAAATAAGGTATCTTGCTTATCTGTGAAACCTTCACAATCTTTTGCCTTGATTTTATTTGAGATATCATGGACCATAATAAAGTGATGTATATTATTTTTGTTTTCTGAATGTTTTACTTGTATAATTAACTTTTCATTTAATAAGTACATTTTGAATTGTATGCAATATACCAGAGTTTCCCAAACTCGGCCACTAGAGTCTAGGTTTTAAGAATATCCATGCTTGAGTCCAAATGGTTAAATCAAATTGACTGAGGTACTTATTAAGTCATGTGTGTGCTCAAGCATGGATATCCTTAAAACCTGGCCAGTAATGGCAGAGTTTGGGAAACTCTGTAATATAGTAAAACAAGCTCTGTATCTGCTTTTGTTGTGTTTGTATCATAGGCAAACATAAAAATGATATTGTGTGTCTGTAATTACAGCATACATAAAATAATGACACAAACACATAAATGGCTACAGAAAACTATTAATAAAACATTATTTTTGTTATGTTAAAATATATACTTTTTAGATCACTGGTCAGGGTACAGGGGTATATTACCCCACATGGGGTAATAATGAAATTCCTGGGGGTAATGGATGGACAGCCGGGCATGCATATGAATCATTCTAATGATTCATATGCATGCCCGGCTGTGCCGCAGGGAGGCTCTAAGCCAGAAGCCCGCTGAGATGTTATTACCAGCGGGCACCCGGCTCCTTCCCTGCAGCGCCGCATTAGCCGGAGGATGGAGTTCTCTTCTGAACTCCAGCTTCCGGCTCTCTCCATGCGCACTATGGGAGAGATGTCATGACGTCTCTCCCATAGTTCCGAGTAGCAGCCGGGCGGACAAGACGGCGGAGGATGCAGGAGCGGGGATTAAGGAAAATGTTTTTTGGGGGGGTTTTTGTACAAGCGGCACTTCAGGGGCATTATATGTGGGCACTACTACAGGGGCACTATATGGGGGCACTACTACAGGTGCATTATATGGGGCCACTACTACAGGGGCATAACTATGGGGGCACTACTACAGGGGCATTATATGGGGGCACTACTACAGAGGCATAACTATGGGGGCACTACTACCGGGGTCATTATATGGGGGCACTACTATATGATTTCCTTCCTTTCAAATCAAGGGGGTAACATTGGCGTATCTAAATAAATTTTGGAGTAAAAGGTAAAAATGTTCCCTGACCCCTGTTTTAGATAATAAATTAAATTAAAGATAAATGTAAAACCAGATAGTAGGAGCTCAGGGAAATACCATATATTTTATGTGAATTGATGTTACTGCTTTTACAGATATAAAAGACATAAGAATTTAGTTAATAAATGTCATGAGGATTGTCTAGTAATAAATAGGTTACATTGTGTTTGAAATGTAAAGTATAATATTGAAATATTGGATCTAGATACATTAATTTGAAAAATGTATATGAATAATTTAGAAATCTCAGGGGAGTGTGCAGTCCACTTCAAGAAATCACCTTAATAGTAACTCCCACCAGTGCAAGTTCAAAAATAAATGTATGTCGCTCAGCTTTTGGTAGTCCAATCAGCAATTGGACAAGGTTCCTAGAGTTACAAACTTTTGTCCTCTGTAAATAAATACAGTATTTTTTCTCCCATATTCCTGTAATCAATGTATCGTTTGGTAAAATGAATGAAGCTGAGAGTTTTATCCTTCATTTTCCCTTCAGTTTTCTTATCTTCTGTTGAAGTGATTAGAGATACAGTAAATGTTTATTTATCCTGAAAAACATTGAAGAACTCATCCACACAAATATACATTATACATAGAGCACCCACATATAAGGCATGGAAGAAAAGTCAGTTTGCTTGTAGGTCATTGATCTCTATACTATAATTTTTGGGAAACATACTACAGCAAGAAGAATTCATATGGTATTTTACTTTGTGATCTATTTTCAAAAGTTAATTGGAAAGGAATCAGTGATTGATCCTTACAGTACAACAGCAGCCATTTTGTTTGCAGACTTTAAACAATAGCAATTAAAAATTTGCAGTATTGTGTCTCTTTTTTTGTGATTCAAACACAAAAAAATCCAACAAATGTAAAAATATATATTTTTATTGCATATTTTGAATTTGATGTTTTTTGTTTTTATAAATAAACTACTATCATTTGTAACAACAATTGTTATGAATTGGACTTAAATAATATTTTATTAGTTGCACTTTCGTTTGCCAGGCTGAAGTATTCCAATACATGTAAAGTTGTTTCTTTTTTTACAACAACTATAGCTTGGTGAAAGTATCAAATACAGCAGTGTTTCACAATTCCAGTCTTCAGGGACCCTTAACAGTACATGTTTTCATGTATTTTTTTATTGAAAAAGCATTCTTATTTGCATAAATATAACAAAAAACATACATAAGAATTAACATTCAAGTGCACTGTGTCACAGCACAGCCAAAACACAATACACCACAAAACATGAATCATTCATGTATTATAGTACACTACTAGACATATGGCTTAAGATATCCTACACTATACTGTACATCATATACTGCACTATTCATTACTTAAACAATACAACAGTCAACAAGGAATGGTAGGGGAAAAGGTGATGAAGTGAATCATATGTCCAAAGCTTTATTGAAGAACAGACACATAAGATACTGTTCCTTGCAAAAGTATTCACCCCCTTTGCGCTTTTCATGTTTTGTTGCCTCACAACCTGGAATTAAAATGGATTGTTTGAAGATGTGCATCATTTCATTCACAGAACATGCCTACAACTGTGAAGTTGTGTTTTTTTTATATTGTGAATCAAACAACATTTAGGAGAACATAACAGAAAACTTCAGCATGCATAACTATTTACCCTCCTAAAGTCAGTACATTGTCGAGCCACCTTTTGCGGCAATTACAGCTGCAAGTCGATTTGGATAAGTCTCTATGAGCTTGCCACATCTTGCCCCTGGGATTTTTGCCCATTCCTCAAGGCAACTGCTCCAGATCCTTCATGTTGGATGCTTTCCGCTTATGAACAGCAATCTTCAAATCTGACCACAGATTCTCAATTGGATTGAGATTTGGGCTTTGACTAGGCCATTCCAACACACTTAAATGTTTCCCCTTAAATCACTCGAGTGTTGCTTTAGCAGTATGCTTCGGGTCATTGTCCTGCTGGAAGGTGAACATCCATCCCAGGCTGCAATCACAGGCAGACTGAAAGAATATCCCTGTATTTAGCACCATCCATCTGTCCCTCGACTTGAATCAGTTTCCCAGTCACTGCTGCTGAAAAAAGTCCCCACAGCATGATGCTGCCACCACTATGTTTTCACTGTGGGGATAGTGTTCTTGGGGTGATGGGAATGTTGGGTTTGCACCAGATATATAGTGTTTTCCTTGGTGGCCATAAAGTTCAATTTTAGTCTCATCTGACCAGAACACCTTCCTCCATATATTTGGGGAGTCGCTCACATGCCTTTTGGCAAACTCAAATCGTGTCTTCTTATTTTTATCACTAGTGATGGCTTTTTTCTGGCCACTCTTCAATAAAGTCCAGCTCTATGGAGTGTATGGCTTATTGTGGTCACATGCACAGATACGCCAGTCACTGCTGTGGAACTCTGCAGCTCCTTCAGGGTTACCTTTGGTCTCTGTGCTGCCTCTCTGATTAATTTGCTCCTTGCCCAATCTGTGAGTTTTGGTGGGCGGCCCTCTCTTGGCAGGTTTGTTGTAGTACCCTGTTCTTTCCATTTGATGATGATGGATTTGATGGTGCATTGGGGGATCATCAAAGATTTGGATTTTTTTTATAACCCAACCCAGAACTGTGCTTCTCAACAACTTTGTCCCTTACTTGGTTGGAGAGCTCCTTGGTCTTCATGATGTGATGTTGCTTACTTAGTGGTGTTGCAGCCTCTGGGGCCTTTCAGAAAAGGTGTGTTTACACTGACAGATAATGTGACACTTAGATTTCACACAGGTGGACTTCATTTCACTAATTTTGTGACTTCTGAAGGTAATTGGTTGCACCAGAACTTTTGAGGGGCTTCATAGCAAAGAGGGTGATTACATAAGCACATGCCAATTTTCAGAATTTTATTTATAAAGATTCTTTTTTATATATATTTTTCTCATTTCACTTCACCAAATTAGACTCTTTTGTGTAGATCCATCACATCAAATTTAAATTAAAAATAAATTACAGGTTGTAATGTAACAAAAAAGGTAAAAAGCCAAGGGGGTGAATACTTTTGCAAGGCACTGTAAGTGTGCATCAATAGAAAGACTTTTCAGCAAAACATCAATGTGAAAAAGAGGGGTGGGTGGAGGTTAGTGGGAGTCAAAAGCTCAAGCCTTAGTTAAACAGTCACATGTGAGGAGAAGGGAAAAAGGGAGTTTAATCCTTTTCTTTCTCAGGACCATGATGGAATATTATCTTAGCAGGCTATGTATCAGCCTGCAACAGTCCTGGATAGACATCTTCTCCCTTCTCAGAATGAGGCAGTTCCTGGCATGCCACAAAGTATGCAAAAGAGAATTTAAGATGACTCATATAAGTGCCTTGGATTGATAGGAAACGTCAAGTAATAAAATAAGAAGATTAAAGTTTAAAAGTTCATAGTCATTCATATATCCTTTGGTCCACAGGAACCTTTCAGGTGTTCTCGGGCTTAATGTTGTCTCTCAAGATTTCCAATGTAGGAAGTACCACTCCCAATGCCTTGCCTGTGCAACGATTATAATCCTGTACGGGAGGCTTAGAGACAAATGTTTCTAGATGAATCTAGAAACATTTGTCTCTAAGCCTCCCGTACAGGATTATAATTTTCTTATCAAAGTACAATTATCCTCCAATTTACAATTCATCCCATTTGTGATTGTAGCTAGTGGTTATACTTGGAAATCTATTACCTGACCTGCGTTTATCTTTGCCAATTTGATACTTGGATGCCTATTACCAGATCTCAGATTGTACCTGACCCGCTTCTGTCTTTGATGAATGACAACAACAAGATAAGGGATATCATCGCACAGGCAAGGCATTGGGAGTGGTACTTCCTACATTGGAAATCTTGAGTGACAATATTAAGCCCAAGAACACCAGAAAGGTTCCTGTGGACCAAAGGATATATGAATGACTATGAACTTTTAAACTTTAATCTTCTTATTTTATTACTTGAAGTTTCCTATCCATCCAAGGCACTTATATGAGTCATCTTAATTTCTCTTTTGCAATTGTGTCTGCACGAGTGTCAGGTGTCACTCGCAAAGATTGACTTGTGATAGTACCTTTGCGCATGTTACAGACATCGCTATTTTGATAATTATTGTGTTCTAAACCACAAAGTATACTTTACACCTTATACACAATTCATAAGGTGCCAGAGCTCCTGGATTTCCCTACAGGTATTGGTGCCACGAATAGTCCATAAAGTACTGAGTGGTACGAAAGGCTGTTCCTGGGCACACTACGAGTGTCTTTGAGTTTATGTTCAGGGTCACCCAACAATGCTTGTGCAGAGGGGCAGTCCCAAAAAGGAACATAGATGTTTCCACATGGTGAATGCACCAGGGGCAATGTCTGCATCTGCACAAGTTACAAGAGAGCATGAAAAGCCTGAGAGGCAAACCACTTTGGATTGCCATCCATTCCAAGTCTTTATGTTTATTTGTGAGCCTCTTGGAGGCCACATTTTTCTAAACTTGTTTTGCTGTTGCATCTGGGAAACCTGGAATCGACTTCATCATGTCCTTAGCCCTGATGAACTTATGGATTGTCTTAGGTTTCCACAGTCAGGTTTAACTCTCTCCAATTGGTGCTCCTTCACAAACTTGGCCATGTCCAGGTAAAACCAGAGAGTGTCCCAGTAGTAAGGGAAGGAGCTGTCCTACTTATCCCAGACAAGGCACCTCCAAAGGGGTAAGAGGAAGAAGCAAGACATGGAGTTCCTTGCAGAGTTGTTGGTCTTTTCAGAAAGAGTCCTGATGATGCAGTTACAAACAGAGAAGGCTTGCAGAATGCTTAATATGTCAGGAATTCCCATCCCTCCATTGAGGGGCTCCTAGTACACTTAACTTTGTCCATCTTGGAGCCTCAGATGAAGTGAAACACTGCCCTTGTGATGGCTCTGCAGAAACCGACCAGAGGTGGCTGTGACTATGTCATGTACTACAGAATGAGAAGGATCTTCTTTGCACAGCAAGTATTTTCCCTTTGATTGTGTGATCTCTGAGGCTCCACAGTCCAATCTTGTTTTTAGCAGTTACCAGTCTCTCATCTCAGCATTTCAAGGCCGCTCCTTCTCCACCAGACTCCCAGAATTTTGATGCAGTCAGGCTTAATAGTGATGGGTAATGGAGGATGACAGATGCCACTGCCCAAGAGCATCACCTCTGACTTCCCACAATTGACCTTTGCTTCTGAAGCTCAGCCAAAGTGCTTAGAGGTCTGCATGAGTGCCCGAACACTGGTTTGCACAGAAGAAAGTGATGTCATCCATGTAGAACAAACACTTGGCCTTTATTCATTCTGGACCCAGTTAGGTGATCCCTCAGATCTTTAGGTTCTGTCTGATGCATACAGTAAGGAGCTCTATAACACAAACAACAAAGAGGTGAAAGAGGGCTGCCTTGTCTGATCCTAGAATGGACCAGGAAAGGGTCAGTCTTGCAGCCATTCACCAACACTGAGCTGTGAATGTCAAGGTACATCAGGTTTACATATTAACAAAACAACTTACCAAGCTCAAATCTATGCAGGACCTTACCCATAAACTCATGTGAAACAAGGTCAAAGGCCTCTCCTTATCAAGGTTGATCAGGGATGCATGCACGTGAAAATCCTTAATGTAATGGACCGTGTCTCAGAATAGAGCAATCCAGAGGCCAATAATGCCAATGGTCTGGTCCAGGTGAACAATCTGCCTGATGACAGCCTTTAGCCTATTGGTGAGTACCTTGGTATTCCCTGCTCCGGAGAGAGATTTATTCACCAATTGTTGAGGTCAGATCTCTCCCCCTTCCATTTATACAGGATCATGATTATTCCATCCCTCAGCGAAGGGGACATTATGCCCTCTAACATCATCACGTCATACAGCTGCAGCAGATCTAGGAGAATGAGGTCCCACAGCGCTATATAGAGCTCCACTGGGAGACTATCACTGTCTGTGGTTATGCCTTACCTAAAGAATTTAGTGGCAGAGTGCAAGTCCTCCAACATGAAGGGAGCATCCATGGGTGCTTTACCTGCAGAATCAATGATACCTGACAGGAACTTATCAGCCAAGTCATTGTCAATTGTCTTAGGGAAGCAGAGGTCACTGTAGTAGTCTTTGATTATTCCCATGATGCCCTCTTTCCCCTGTCTAGGAATACTGTTTGCATTTCATAGTTCAGACAGAGGTGTGTATGGCCAGAGTGGATTCTCCACCTTAGAAAGGAAGATGATTCATCTGGATTCATCCTCAAAGTGCCTTTTCGGGCTCCCCTTGGCCTTCTCCAGATCATCTCTCACATCCCAGCCACACAGTTGGAGGTCCTGCAAGGACTGTAGTTGTCTTGCAGCCTTCTAAAGTTCCTATTTCTGTCACACACCCATTGTCTACCTTTAGCCTGAAAGAAACTGCAAATGTTGACCTTAACATATACCCACCAGACACTCATACAGTCAAAATAACATTTATAATTTTTCTATGTGATGTAGGCATCCTTAAGCTCTGCTACCACACCCTTCCTTTCCAACAATTCAACTTCCAGGAGCCTGGGCCAGGAGGAACACCATTGCCTAGGACACCTTAGAAGATAATAGCCTTGTGGTCAGAGAAGAAGCAGGTGACCATGGCATGCCTAGGCTGCTTCACTGCCCTAGAAGTTAACATAATGTCACTGTGGTAATGAACTGAGCCATTGGGGTGGCTCCAAGTGTAATTCACAGAGCCAGCCCCCAAGGAGCCAACAACAATCTTCAATGATGCTTTCTTTGGTTACCCTTTTCTTGAGCAATTTACTTGTCACTTCCATCTTAACAGAGTTTCTGGTGGTGCACCCATCCTCCTCTATGGGACTTTTGAAATCTCCCACCATGATTAGTGCCCTGGTCATTCCAAGCTGCAGCAGAAGGGTCTAAAAAATTGCCGACTGATCATTCCTACCTGGGATGCATACACACAGATTAGCCTGATAGGTTTACATGCCCAGGAGTCATCTACTTCTTTGTATATATCATTCTCTTTAGATGATGGCCCTAGCATCCAATACCTGTGTGTCTCCCACGCAGACTTCTATATTTGTGCTCTGCACCATAAGTTTATTATTTTCAGTCCAGTAAGCTGGAAGTAGATATGTTTAATGAAAAGTAGGAGATGACATGATGTGTCTGATGGCCAATTCATTGGTCTTCTAAATACTCCAAATTAGAGGTCTGAAAATTATTTTGGAGATCTGGATTACAAATCCAGGAGAATCTTTTTAGCTAGCTATATAGTTTTTTATTTATTTCTTATCCAAACCCAGAAAGTTTGTCTCAATACACAAAAGTTATGTCAATCCTCCTTCCAACTGAAGTGTTTGCTTTCTAACCCAACTTATCTCACCATCCTTCTATGTTTTGATTGTGTCGAATTGGGGTCTAAGCATTCCTTACAAACTTAGACACTCCGTCATTCTGTTTTCAAGATATCTCAGAAATGCCTTCCTGTGATTAACTAATGCACCTGTGTGCTCACATGGTCAGCCAGGCCAATGGCTATTCCTCACTCCCTATTTAAACCAGTTGCTGGGAGTAACCCATTGCCTGAACAATGTTTTCCTTTCCAGGATAGTTCTAGGCTCCAGGGTTACTGGTTGTATCCTAATATCATGTCCTCTGTGACTCTCATTGCTACTTTGTGGACTCCTCGCTATATACCATCTCAGCCTCCAGTGCCATTCTCTGTAGCCATTACCTGCATCCCATATGCTGCTATGTATTGGTAATCTTCAGTGCTTTAGCTTCCAAACTGCATACAGACCTGCTCCAAACACTTCAGCCAGCGACTATAGCATTATCTGCTTTCTATCTGCGGCTGCATATCGTCATCTGTCAGCGCTGCAACTTCCACGCTGCATACCAACTTGCTTCTCCTCAGTGCAGAGCTGGCGAGTGCAGCCATGGTCTTAATTCTATCTACCACTAGTATATCCTATTGCTGGGACAGTGCATGCAAGTTACCTATACTGTATTACTCTGTGCTTTGTGGTTATTCAGGTTATTTGCTTATACTATTGTACTGACCTTGTATTGGTTTCCATGTGCTGAGTGCTATTGGCTTGGGCTGGTTCAGAGAAGGGTGCTGGTTCCAGGGCTAGGGTTCAGTGTGCAGTGTACAGTGTGTACACCAAGGTGTCCAGTAAGCTGTATTACTTAGCCTCACCGGGTTCCAGTTCCAGGTCTTGCATCAGAGCAGTACCAGAGTTGCAGCTTCCTAAAGCTGTACTCTGACTACACTAGACTCCAATTCCTGAGTTCTGAGTTTCAATCTACCAGTACAATATAGTTCTGGGTTCTGGAGGTCACCTTTGTCCCTGGAGTGTATCCCTAGTCTTGCTGGTCTTCTCAGGTCACAAAGCAAGGAGTCTTCCAATGGACTTGGTCTGTTCACTCCAGTTCCAGTTCAGTATCCATGCATATCACAAGTCTGTGGTTCCTACACTATCACTAGAGAACCTACACTCCTCTTTATACCCATGAGCCAAAGTATCATTAAACATCCATGTTTCCTATGCACATCCTTCATACCTAAAGAGCCAGATCAACAGTATCAAAACTGTGACAAGAAGGAAACCAAAGCAAGAAAATGAAAGTCACTAAGCAAAACATGGTCCGAGTGCTATGTACCGTATTATGGAGTTACTGTCCTGTATCATGAAATATCATGGAGTAATAGCTAACAATCCATTTTAACTGTTACATGGTTATAGCATATACAAACTTTACACAATTGACAATTATCTTGCCAAAACATTTTATCTGTTGTTTTTAGAAACTGCAAAGTCCTCTTCACCACTAAAAGTTAGGTTTCTAAATAAAAGAAATACAGCATAGTAGTGATTCCTTGGCTGGTCTTGTGCACCAAGAATTTAATATACAGTATGCTTGTTGTGACCTGATTCTATGTACCACTGGGTTTACTTTCCACTGTGAACTGGCAAGTACTATAACAGTATTCAAATCAATATTTATACATATAAGTTTAATTTATTTACTAGCACAAGCTTTTTAGTGCTGAAATACAGATCTCATGTTGAGTACCTCCTCTCTAAATGAAAAAGCACATAACCACTCTCTTTAATACTAAATGAACCTTCCTGCTATAAATAACCCAATATGAAGTTGGTACATAGCACTATTCTATTAGTGGCACTATCAAGTGGACTTATAAGGAGTACATGAAAGATTAAGAAACCACAAGAATACTATGTTTATTTGTTAGATTCAAGTTTTCATCAGATAAATCTATACATGTTTGCAGATGATCTCACCATCTATTCAGCTTGTTTACCAGTTATAATAAGCCAGGCACTTGATTGAAGAGCTTGTAAAGTAGAGGTCAGTGATAAAATTATTTTGTTTTTAAATCATTAAAAAGGGGGTATACAATTATTTTTGTCAGGTGAAGAAAACCATTAAAGTAATTGACCAACTTTCATTCTCTTTAGGTGGTGGCCCTAGCATTCAATACCTATTGTATGTGGTTGGGTCCCCAACACACAGATTTCTAGATTTGTGCACTGAGCCATAAATTATTGATTTTTAGCCCAATAAGCTGGATGAGGATATCTTTTTTTTTTAAGTAAACTTTTTTTTATTGAAGCATAAGCATCAGTTTCAGACACTACAAATAGTAGACACTACGTACGTAACAAGTTGACATGGGTATATTGATTGTAATGTTACAATGTTGTTACAGGTCATACAAAATGAACCATAGATTCCAGCTATCATTCTAACTCCCTGCTACATGCTCCTTCCTCCCCATCTACCCCATCTGTGTCAAACCTGTTTGTCTTCCCCTCCCTTTAAGAATGTAAGCTCTTACGAGCAGGGCCCTCTACCCTCTTGTGCTTCTCCCTACTTTAGTTTTATCTACTTCTTACTCACCACTAGGGCACCTAACACTTGGTTGCTTATGCTCTGTTGCTTATCTAGGTGTTATGGTCGCTAATGTAGCAATATATATTATCCATGTCCTGGTCCTGTATTGTATTGTTCTGTAAGTTGCTTGTCAACAATTTGTTTATTTACTTTGTAAGGTGCTGCAGAACACTTGTGGCGCCATATAAATAAATGATAATAATAATAATAATAATAATAATAATAATAGATGAGAAAAAGAAATCATAGTGCTAGACACAATAAGGAAATCCACTTGAGAAATCTACAAAATATACAATTTAATGACTGCACATAACGCTCAGCTTCACCACTACTATTTCTAATTTTTCCAACCAAAAAAATAAAGTGTGAAGCAACTGCTGGGCAGCAGTGTCCATTGACTGAAACCTAGTAGGAGACAATATTAGTCATTCGGGTCGATTAGACGATGTAGATAGAAAATGCTATAAGCAAGTATTTGGGCTGCAGTCTGTTGGAATATAATAAAACAGATATATATGCCAAAGTAAACACTGCATAAAAGTAATGAAAGTGGTACCGGGAAAATACTGGACCAATAATCTAAATAGTATTCACTTTTATGTTTTATGTTTGAAAATTAGCAATACCAGAATAATACCGTAATATACATGTACAAAAGAAAAGTCACTATCTAAACAATAAGAGTTATGAAATAGAAAAAGTAGACATAGAGAGAAAGCAGGAAAAGGGGGGGGAAAAGGGTGGGGGGGGACAAAAAATAAATTAGTGCCAGACAGGGACAGCCTACAGTATTTAAATAAGAATTGCAATGAAACACAGAGCAATACATTTAAATCATAGGATCATTAGAGGAATCTTGCCGAGATGGTTCACCAGTAGGCAGGCAAATAAAACAAAATGTTTATGCAATATTCATGTCACAAAGCCGACAGTGCTCAGAAACAATAATGAAATGTACAATGGGGGGCTTAGGGTACCAAGAGGGCTGATATAAGGTGTAAGGCAGATATACGGTGTAAGGCAGAGAGCACTGATATAAGAATGAAATGAATAGTTGTAGGCTTGGAGCAGTTTTCTTCCTAATAAACAGATGCAACAACCCACTGTCCACATGCCAATGGGGTGAGGAGTGTGCAGCATACGTTGATAATTTACCCACCTCACGATGTAGGTCTTGAATTGTAATAGAATGAGAAACAGGGTTACCCTCACAACTAAAAAATACTACATGTTGGGGGGATGGCAAGGCAGAATTAGTGGCGGTATCCTCAGAAAGGTATGCAGGCATGGTATCAGACTCAAAGTTCAGGCTACGTTGGGCATATACATTAAACTCAGAGTTATATTGTAACTGAGTTGGAATTGCTGAGCAAGGGACTTGGGCATTCAATGGGATCGGGCCAGGATCTATAAGAGACAACAATCGATTAAACCAGTCATCTAGGCAGGGTATTAGGATATTCGATAACTCCATTGCCAATTGAGTAGCGAATGCTTTAGTGTCAGATGCTGAAAATATGGCCTCCATTGCTGGTGAAACAAAGGAGATGGGGAAGGATAGATTCCTCAAAGTGCCAGACAGTGGGCTACAGCAATCATATTTACCACTAGGTGGCTGAGCAACCCCTCCAACAACAAACTAGCTGATAATTTACATGTATAAGCTTATATTGAGTACAACAAAAATAATTTAATTTAAAATAGAATTTGGGAAATTGAGAGAAAAATAAAGAAGAAACAGAAAAATAAGAAAATTAGGAAGGATAAAGAAGTAAGACATGTAGGAGTCTCCACTCCGGATAATATTGAGGACATGAGTAGAATACCTAATTTAGATAAAAGAATGAACTCCAACCAAAAATCTTTTAAACAATATGCAGGGGGTTATCGTAACCCAAATAAGGAGAGAACATACCCCAGATACCAAAAACATCAATATTATAATAATGACAAATCAGAATGGATGTACCCTAAAAGATCATTTAGGAGAGACAGAAGATGGTATGAAAGAGAACCTAGACCATCGATATATCATCCCAATAGATTTAACGTATTGAGAGAAGAACAATATTTAGACAATGATTTAAACCAGTCACCTTTTTTAGGAAGGAGACGTTTGTCAAACTTGCGTCCGATACGATAAAAATGAAGAGAACAAAAAGAGGTACCAGGGGAGGAAAGAAAAAGATAAGAAAAAGAATAAAAAACAATAAAAAGAGTAAGGAGAGCATTAAAGAGATAAATGGGGAGGACACAAAAATCTTCAATTTAAGTGAAAGAATTAAAACAAATGAAGAAGAGAGTATTTTAAAGAATGGTTTAAAATTTGCACCAATACATGATTTCAATACTTTCATAGATGTGCAAAAGTTTTCAAGGAAATTAACGGTAAAACAATTCTTCAAGATAAAAGAAAATGAAAAAGAAAAAGGAGATGATCTTATTGAAACCAAACAATCTTTATTTAAAAAAAAGTCTACATTCAACCCCGTACATGTGAGAGGGAGTATGATTGATTGTTTCACCAAATCAGTTTTAGATTATCTAAATCATCTAAATAATTCGAAACAAAAAAGAAAGTTAGGAAACTTAACTAAGAAAGAAAAACAAGCGATAAAAGATCTAAAAGAAGATGAATCAATCGTCATTAAACCCTGTGATAAGGGAGGGGGAGTGGTAATTTTAGATAAAAATTATTATGTAAAGGAAATTGAAGATCAGTTAAAGAGTCATCCCTCTCTGTTCCATGTGAGTAGGGTACGTTTTCCTGTGTATCCCTGATGTGTCATATACATTTTCTCTGAGAATTTGTGTTGAAAAGAAACTGCTATAGGTTTCATGCCACACTAATTAGAAGTGAGTGTGGTACGTTATTCCACTATCCTACTGAAATTTTACTATGGATTTCTTGTAGTTATCATCTCTGTAAAGGGTTTTCCTGTGTACAATTCTTCAGAAAACTATTCTACACATGTTTTTTCTTGTCCTCTTTTTTCATTTTATATACTGAATGTTTGAAGCGGATCCTCCGGAAATAAAGTGACAAGCAATTTAAGGACTACCTTCCAGCTTAAGTATATTGTGGTTGATTAGCGCTCTTATGACATTATCTACATTCTATTCTATGTAAATTCTTTCTTGTATTGGGCAAGATTAGATAAGGTTTTAGAGCTGCTGTCTTTTTTGGAGTCTGCGCCGTGATTGTTCCAATAGGACTTCCTACGTTTATACAAAAATAATTTAATGATAAAGGAAGATCTTCACAATATCATGCTTATGTTTATAATACAGAAAAAGTGTAAAACAAACTTAGGTCCGTATTCAATTAGTTTCGCGTACACGATAAAGTTTCGCCTGCTGGACTTTTCACCTACATTGCGTATTTTAGCCACGGAAATTTATCGTGCAAGTACCAGCGATTCGCCCAATTCAATTTCAAAAGACGCGAAAACAGAGATGCGTGATGTCAGAACTGGCAAACAGTGGTGTCAGAATTGGTGGAAATCAGCCTGAAGTCCCCAAAAACATGCAGAAACATTGGGGATCAATGTAGTAGTGCCCGATTAGAACTAATGAACGGGTACTTAAGTTGGTACAATTGCCTCTAATTAGCATCTTTGCACAAATGGTGAAGAATAACATTAAGCATTTTCTTACAGAGAAAATAAGTAGTCCTGTCAAATTTGGGGTACTTGAAAATGGCTGCTAGCATATTTAAAAGTCGCTAAAGTGAAGTTTTAAAAAACTTAAAAAACGCACCTTAAATAAGCACCTGCAATAAAAAAAAAACATCTCACCCATACTTGCAGACCCCCCAAAAGTCTATTTTGCTATTTTTTATGTTTGTACCCCCACTTGTACTTTTTCGTCCCAATTTCAAAGTAATTTTTGGGGTGTTCCTGACTTTTTTTTAGGTTTTTTTTTATGCAGTTATCCTTTGGAGGGCTGTCCCAAGGGTTTTGAGTGGTATCCCCACATTTACACCCCAAAATAAAAAAATTCACATCTTTTCTCCTGCTATTCAGAGGCAAAGCTTTTTCACCTATTACATTGCATTGCATTTCAGTGAAAAGCGGGTGGAATTGAGTACGGAGATAACTTTCCGCCTGGCGAAAAGTTGCAATCGGTGATACTGTTTCGCGAATCTCGGCTTTTCACTTCTAATTGAATACGGGCCTTAGTGTGATGTGTGAGTCACAAAATAACGTAGAGTGAAATCCCTTAATTGGAGATCAGTGCATGAACTCCATAGAAGGATCACATAGGAAGGAAGAAAGCGGAAGCTGAGAGTAGAGAAGGAGAGGATGGAAAAGGAATGGTGGGAATAGAGGGAAGCACAAGAGGAGGCTAATGAGAGAAATAAACGGACAGCTGGTTATAGGGGACAAAAACGCGAATGATGGGAGGTCAATATCCAATCAAGAGGAGGATAGGAAGAAGGCAAACAAAAACCTTGTTAAAGGAAATGAGAGAGGCAGCACGATAGTCCCAGAGCAGCAGTCACTATCCCCAATTTTATCAGTATACAATGCAACTAGATCTCAGTACCTACCAAAGGTAAGTAGCAGTCCCAGCCACGACAATATCAGAATAGCAGGAGCAACAGATGGATAGCTCACAGGGGAATACACTGATCTGGATAAAGGGTGGCAGCAGGTATCGGGTGTAGGACTGGAAATCCTTCTTCCTGAAAACTCCAATTGATTTCAGCAGCACCAAGCAATCCACCAAACTGGATGCAGAATTATATCATTGGAGGAGAAAACACTAGGCAGTCAACACCAGGACCCCTCAGGTGCAGATGGATGCAGCTTCAGACAGGAGCCAGCAAAGGAAACATGTATCAAAACACAGTGGCAGGGAGAGGTCCCGTCTGGAGGGAAAAAGCTTTTGCCATCTCAGCAGGTGGTGGATCGCCTCCAGAGGAGGCTCGTGGAGAAATGGAACACTGTGTCCCCTGATCCTGGGACAATGAGAAAACTGCAGGCCATGAAACTCTCAGCCACACCAGAAGTATGCCTCAGCATCAGCAGGACCAGCCACCCTGGCTCTGCAGTAACGTCACCGCTCTCTTGGTTTGGTCACCTGCAGGAGGGATCACATTTTCAGGGTGGAATGGCAGGGTCAGTGTCCGTCAAATAGCATGTCCACAGAAGAGACCGGAGGATCCCGTCAGCTGCTCTGCTTCCAGCAGCCATCCAAGCAGACCTCCTGAGCACACACAGCAGAAGGTAAAAAAAAAACTGCAGTTCCCTGTGTTGAGCCCCCGAGATGGCATGAAAGAGAAGATGGTGCTGCAGGATAGGATACAGTCTCGGGAATCCCGATGGATGGGAAGGCTCCTTGAAAAAGACTGTAAGTCACTTCGCCGCTGCATTGAGCAGCTGGGTACAGGGCTCTCAATGAATAGGAGTAGGGAAGCCACTTAAAGGGGAGCCCCAATAGCAGCTCTAGCACCCCACACCAAGTTTCGGCCCTAAAATCAGGTGGTCACACAGGCCATCAAATCATATGGCCAGACTCTGGTAGAAAAATTCATCCCTCAGAGGGAATATAGATATCAAACAATTCCTCTCCACCAGGGCAATATAAAAGGCTGGTTTGGGGAGTTGAAAATGCCCCAAATACGGTTGATTGGAGTAGATCTCTAGATCCTCTTACAGGAGAAGAGCTAAAAGGTGGCCATGCTGGATGCCCCACCCACCGGAAGGTGAATGAAGATATCTTTAATTAAAAGTAGGAGATGTCTTGATGTGTCTGAAGGCCAGTTAATTGGCCATCTAAGTCCTCCAAATTAGAGGACTGAAAAACAGGAATGCTAAAAGTAGACAGGATGGCATATAAACCTTAAGGCTGTGACAGGTTGTCTATAAGATGTCATTACTTTGGTTCTTATTTCTGCATTGTTGCTTGCTGCTAGATTGTTTCAACATATAGCTGTGTGGTAGATGAAGATTGGGTGTATCTATGATTTATAGTGGGCGTGTGGCATGTGATCTATTTTTTTCCTGAATTTTCCTCCCTCCCAATTTTTCTTTTTGGTATGTCTATTGTCGGCTTTTGAGTTGTTGGCGGTAAAGAACGGCAGTCCAGTAGCAAACTTGCTACATTGGTGTGGTGTGCTCCCCTTCAATACACAGGTAGGCTGATTTTCACCCTACTGGGGTCAGCTCCACCTGTCTGGCTGGGCTTTGTGTGTGTATTTGGGATGGGAGTCAAAGACCTCTAACTTCTCTGTGTTTGTTAGAGAAACTGACCCATGCATATGTTATTTGAAGTGAATTTGCAATAAGTCAAGTGGCTTAACCCTATAAGCTGGCCGTACCAACTTCCACCACCATACTAAGTATTTGATTTTTAATTATATAATAAATTTGACAAATTATTATTCCACTTATGCCTCATGTCATTATTTATATTATTTATGTTCATATTAGGTTTAGGTGTATGGTTACGCACTATGACTTTGGTACAGAATTTGCCATCCACCATTAGAGCATGTATAACATGGAGCTCTGGAGCACAAATCTAGAGGAATCTATTTAGTGAGTTATAAAATGTTTTTTTTTTCTTATCCAAAGCCAGAAAGTTTGCCTTATTACACAAAATATCTAGTGGGAACAGTATGTCATTCCACAGAAAAAACAGACGACTTCTGTGCAAAATTATATCCTGTGAATATTCAGTTTTCTGTAAACCAGTAATATACAGTGTTACTAGAAACATTTCCAAATGTTTGTGCAGTTAATTGCAAATTTGTCTACTCAGAAAAAGTATAAAACTGCTGAGCTAATTATCTCCTTCGTAAAGGTTAAATCTCTGGTTAAAATGTTTATTGCAAGGTAATCTGGCAGCCATCTATTATAAAACAGAGACTATAATATATGTTTTGCAATCATAAAGGCTTGTATAAGCTGTACTATTACAAGTGCTGCCTCACATTACTAAACTATTCATCTCTCCCAGTGCCTGAAGCTGTTCATCAAGACCAAGGGAAACCACATTACCCTCTTTATTATTTATAAACCATTTCCCCAGGACACAGCAGAGTCGACACACAGTTTCCATGGAAACCTGCAAAAGACACAAATTACTGGGGGTATTTGTACTTTGTACATCTGTGACTGTAGATACAAGAGTTCAGAGCCATTGATGTCAGCTGAAAGAAAAGGATATACAGAAAACAAAAGGCAGCATTTTGTGATGTAGCACTTTACAGTAGAGATGGGTTCAAGTGGTATTTTTAGGCATCTGAATAACTAAAACAAACGTTTTTTTTAAAATAATATATTAATTCAAATAAATTAAAAGTCTTCAGTATCTTAATTCAAAAATAATGGGTTTGCAAAATAAAGGGTAATTTAAAATGATCTAATTTTAATACTGATTCTACTCTAAGTATTTGACTCTTAAGGACAATTATTATTTGTATTTACAGTTTACATTATATAGCGCTTCCATATTACACAGCATAGTTTGAAGAATATTCATACACAGCAGCACATTCCCCATGAAAGATTACCGTTTTAGATGTCTGTTTATAAAGTTATGGTAATAAAGCTAATTTTCTGAAACCATTTTCAATATTATAAACAAAAAGAAAAAAAGGTTAAAAACTAGCACAAAAACTAATCAACTCAAACAATTTTTTTATTAGAAATATGTTTGACTTACATAAATAAATAAATAAATAAACAAACAAACAAACAAATAAATAAATAAATAAAACATTTTTTTAATTTTTGGTTGCCCCTGATATTGGTATTCTGATATGGAAATAGTGATAAAGCAATCCTCCTTAAATAGGCTTTGCCATGATTTACCTACCTGTTGATGGCTAATGCTGGTCAGGGTCTTGCTAAATGGCTATAACACCTACCGGTTAAGGCTTAACTCTATTTAATAACTCTACCACTAAATCTCCCAAACACAAAGTTACCACACTAGTATCTATTTTAGTTAACAGCCAATTAACTTTTCAGTATAGTTTTGCAGTGTGGGAGGAAACTGAAGCACCCCTGGGGAAACCTATGTAAACAAAGGAAGAAAATATAAAATTCACGCAGTGGGCAATGGTCAGTATTGAACATATTTCCAAAGTGCTATAAGGCAACAAAGCTAATCCCTGCTCCACCATGGGAGTTGTATACATTTCTGTGGCCTGAAACCAGTCAACCTCATCAGGGCACACTTACACCAACTCTATACTAAGTGCAAAAGGTCTATTTACTCTTGAACTCACAACTCTGCATAGCCTGCAGTTCTGTCATGGAGATATATTTGTAGTACTATAAAATGGTGGTAAATGTACTCTTTATTTTACAAAATATGCAGCCTCTGAAAAGTCCTTCTGCTATTATATCACTGTTCCCTGATTTGTTCTAAATATATATTTCCTGACAACCATATTTGTGCAAAGACACTGTCCTGTTAAATAAAGGTCAAGGTGCAATAATATTTAAAAAATTAACTTTCACTTTCAATTATTGAAGATAAAACTTTTTTTCTCCACAAGAATATATGTAATCATGTTAAAATAAAAATGTGCTGTATGTTATTTTGCTCTGAAAAAGAGCATAAAATATCAAAGTTTCATTTAAAAATCTTGAACAGAATACTTATCATTCAGGATTATATGATCTTTTTGTTACTCATTTTTATGCACATATTTTTTTTTTGGTGGATATACTCAAATGATATTTAGCTAACAAGCACTAGCTACAGTAGTCCATGCAGCTGATTTCCATGCATGCTTCGTATTAAAGAAAATTGCCTTGAGGTACCATGTTTCCTGACTAAGTCTAATCAATGTGAACCTGTCTGCACAGGCACTGATAGCAGTCTAAATCATTGCATAAATGCCAATACGCTATGACAGCACTGTCTATGCATATGGATGTGTTACAGCTTTATTGACCTGCCCATAACAATGGAAAAATCACATAATAGACTGAACAGAGTTTGACACACAAGACCTGTCAACCATCACAAAACTCTTGCTTTTAATTGTTTCAGTAAGTGGATGCACATACTGTAGTTTATATCTTTATGTATAAAGCAAGTGAGAATCAGAAGTAATAAGTAATATTGCAAAAATACAATATATCTTTTTTAACAATGCTCCATGACATAGGAAAAAAAGGTCTGTCTTTCAATCATCTCTCCTAGATTAAATATTGTAATTTCTCTAGTTATAGATTCATGAAGCTATTTGTACATAACCCTTAATAGCCAGATATTCATACTGTAAGTTAAAGAGCTTTTTATACAATGAAAACATTGTTACTTGTGTCTGTAAGAAAAGATGTAGGGACTAACTGTATTGACCTGAGGGTTTAAAAGAATGATGGTTTTCGGACATTATGCCAGCCTTTTTCATTCAAATTCCCAAACAATTAGGATGTGTGTGAGCATCAAATTAACCAACCTCAAACTGAATCTAGAACATGGAACAGGACCATAAGGGTGGAAAGTCTGCTGCTGACCACGTTGGTCAAAGTTTGCCATCAATAATCCAATAGGCAATGGCCCTTTGAAAACTGTTATATATGGTCAAACTTGACAAAGATCCAATCATTCAAAATCAAACCAATCTATAATGCTACATGTTGCCTGTCATGTGAGTTGTAAGCTTAAGGTTGAAGCACCATTTAACTCTGACTTTATTGAACAATCATGGATTTCAATGGAGATCAAGGAGCAAGCTTTCCCTCTACTCTGTAATAACCTTTGCTAACTACAGTATCTCCAGGTCAATGACTTTCACTTAGTATACCAAACAATTAAACATTAATTGCAGTGAAAAACTATTTTTAATCACTACTTGTAACTTTGATTTTTTTTTTATAACAAACATCCATAAATGTGCATTTGTTAAACAAACAAATAAACAAAAAACACAGTAACAAACACTACTGTTTAAAAGTTTGGGATCACTTAGAAATGTCCTTATTTTTTAAAGAAAAGCACTGTTTTTTTCAATGAAGATAACATTAAATTAATCAGAAATACACTCTATACATGGTTAATGTGGTAATGACTATACAAGCTGCAAACCTCTGGATTTTAAAGGAATATCTACATAGGTGTACAGAGGTCAATTTCCAGCAACCATCACTCCAGTGTTCTAATGGTTCATTTGTGTTTGCTAAGCGCGTTAGAAGACTAATGGATGATTAGAAAACCCTTGTACAATTCTGTTAGCACAGCTGAAAACAGGTTTGCTCATTAGAGAAGCTATAAAACTGGCCTTCCTTTTAGATAGTTGAGTATCTGGAGCATCACATTTGTGGATATGATTATACTCTCAAAATGGCCAGAAAAAGAACTTTCATGTGAAACTCGACAGTCTATTCTTGTTCTTAGAAATGAAGGCTATTCCATGTGAGAAATTACCAAGAAACTGAACATTTCCTACAACGGTGTGTACTACTCCCTTCAGAGAACAGCACAAACAGGCCTTTAACCAGAGTAGAAAGAAAAGTGGGAGACCCCGGTGCACAACTATGCAAGAAGACAAGTACATGAGAGTCTCTAGTTTGAGAAATAGACACCTCACAAGTCCTCAACTGACAGCTTCATTAAATGGTACCCGCAAAATGCCAGTGTCAACATCTACAGTGAAGAGGAAACTCTGGGATGCTGGCCATTTAGGCAGAGTGGCCAAGAAAAAGCCATAGTTGAGACTGGCCAATAAAAGAAAAATATTAATATGGGCAAAATAACACAGACATTTGACAGAGGAAGATTGGAAAAAAATGTGATAGATAGACGAATTAAAGTTTTAGGGGTTTTTTGAATCACACAGAAGAACATTTGTGAGATGCAGAACAAGTGAAAAGATGCTGGAAGAGTGCCATTTGTCAAGCATGGTGGAGGTAATGTGATGATCTGGGGCTGCTTTGGTGCTGGTAAAGTGAGAGATTTGTACAAGGTCAAAGGGATTTTGAATAAGGAAGGCTATCACTCTATTTTGCAATGCCATGCCATACCCTGGGGACAGCGATTGATTGGAGCCAATTTCCTCCTCCAACAGGACAATGACCCATAGCACACCTCCAAATTATGCAAGAACTATTTAGAGAAGAAGCAGGCAGCTGGTATTCTGTCTGTAATGGAGTGGCTAGTGCAGTCACCAGATCTCAACCCCATTGAGCTGTTGTAGGAGCAGCTTGACCGTATGGTACACAAGAAGTGTCCATCAAGCCAATCCAACTTGTGGGAGGTGCTTCAGGAAGCATGGGGTGAAATTTCTTCAGATTACCTCAACAAATTAACAGCTAGAATGCCAAAGTTCTGCAATGCTGTCATTACTGCAAAAGGAGCATTCTTTGACGAAAGCAAGTTTGAAGGACAAAATTATTATTTCAAATAAAAATCTTTATTTCTAACCTTGACTATATGTTCTATTCATGTTGCAACTCATTTGATAAATAAAAGTCAATTTTCATGTAAAACACAAATTTGTCTGGGTGACCCCAAACCTTTGAATGGTAGTGTATACTCTATCTTGAAAATTAATTTAAGAAAAATTAAAAAATTTTATATTATTCAATAATATTGTAAAAGCTATATATTGTTTTATTTAATACAAAAAGTAAGTTTCTTTGTTTAATATAATTACACACTAAATAAATATATATCTGTACAGTATGGCAGTGAAGAGCAGGTGCTTCCAACATTTATCAACAAGCACTGAAAAATAAGACGTCTTGATATTTCACTTGCAAAATATCTCATTTAATGAGGAATTAAATATAAATTGGAGAATGTTATGACAAAATATTTAGATTTTGTTTGACAATGTGTCTAATAGGTGAGTACTGTGTAGGTAAACATTAAGTTAAATTCTCACTCACACTGTTATGATTTACCCATTCCTGCCTCCAATCTGCATTTGAAAGCACTGCTGGAAAACACTCTTGCAAATTTTAGCAGTCATGTCCTAAAACTGGAGATGGTGACAAAAATAATAAGAAATAAGGAAGATATTGGCTATCTGGAAAGACTGTACATTTGTTTACTGTAAGATGAAGAAGATATGTTCAATATAAAGAATATTGTTTGTGCTTCTATTTGTTATTCAGTAAACTCTGAACTCTGTTCACTATCAGGTCTAAACAGAAGACATGCAATAGAAAGAAAAAAAATCTTAATCTGTAATTGGATTCTTTACAGTAAGTGCAGTAAAAGTTTTCAATTCATTCCTGTGAAAACTAACATGTGCAAATACTGTAGATTTATGGATAAAATATATATTCCTACTAAAACGGCATCTACCAGGCTACTACCATTAATATCCATGTGAGCTGATACAGAGTGTCTGATTCAGAACCATTATTAAATGAGGAAGACATTTTTTGAAGCAAACTAGTCTGTGTTTTATTGAGGGATTTTACCCTCCTCTTATTCAACTGACAGAGAATTTTCATAATGAAGCATTAAAATTGATGTACATGTATTGTTTTCAATCTAAATAACTATGTATCCTAAGCATAACTGTCATAATAGGATGAATGGGCGAACTTCATTTGACATAGCGCTATGTTTCAATGCATATAGTTTGGTGGTGTTTCAATTATTTTATTTTATATGATAACTTTATTCATTTTAGTGTCAAAAACAATACATTGATAAATTACATTTACAGAACAATACATGATTGATGACTATACTATGTGTAAAGTTCCAGTGAAGAACATTTATCTTACAATGCACAGCATTATAATACTAAGCATGGTTTCTCACATCCAAATATGAGATTTCCACAATGAAAAATATATCTATCTCTGTATTTTAAATGTTCATGCTTACTGAAGCATTGTGGGCACCACAGAGTTTCAACAAATAAATATTATTTAAACATTAAAGGGTTTTTTTTGCCCATTAGGGAAAAGTATACATTTTATTAGAATAATTGCCAAATTAATAGTAATGAATTGAAACATGTTATACATAGTTACACTATATTCTATAAAAAAAAGTCTTTAATTGGAATTAGAGAAGGTGGTTCAATTCTATGTGGTTCTTTTCACCAAATTAATGCAAGTTTAGATTTATCTTATTGACTTTTCAAACATGTGGGATCTGAATATAACTAAGTTGAACCAAACTGCTTATCTCTATTTAGAATGTACTGAAAATATGTTTTTAAATCCCTTTAATTCATAAAAAAAATCTGTTTGGGTGCCATGCTTCTAAAAAAAAAAATTATATAGATGTTCTCCATTTTTGTTAAAGAGGATACATTTCAAAATAGGGTGCTGGCTTAATTAGCAAAAAATACATAGAAAACAATAATATTATGGGTGTTCTATAAAAGTGATTTTATTTGAGAGTTATATAAATCACTCACTTTTTACTGAATAATGTAGTATATACCAAAATTATGTTATAAAAGACACAGTAGAGTACAAAGAATGACAAGATAAAGTAACATTTTCATTAGTGTTTTTCTTTTATAGAATATTCTACAGTAATCAGACTGCATAAGACAAATCAACCTATGTTAAGACAGGTATTCAGGGACAAAATGGAAAACAATAATCAGTTTTAAAGGAAAAAAAATGAATGTGATGTGTTGTACATGGAAATCTCATCAATAGTTTAATGAGACAAAGAGGTATATTTACTAAAACTTCTAAAAAGGAAAAGTGGAAGTGTTGTCCATTACAACCAATCAGATTGTACTGTAGCTAACATTTTTTAGAGTTTACTAGATAAATGATAGCTAGAATCTGAGTGGTTGCTAAATCACTAATGACTCTTTTTCAAGATTTGCAGGCTGCTGGAAAAGAGAAGCATTTTACAACTAAAATTAAGGGCCTGATTCAGACCCACTCGCAAGCGGCTGTCCACTCGCAAGTGGGTCGATGTTGTGCACTGCGCATGCGCACGACAGCGGGAGCTCCGTCGTGCGCATGCGCCAGACGCGACGAGCGAAGGACTTTCCTTTGCTCGTTGTGTCTGATCAAAGGGGGCGTGCTGTCGATGTTGTTTGACAGCACGCCCCCTTTGGTGGGCGTGCCGGGGGGGTGCCTCCCTGACAGGGGCGTTCCCAAGGGAACGCCTACCATCAGAAGCCGGCCCACTGACATCACTAGTGATGTCAGTGGGAGTGATTTTGGCTCTGATAGAGCCAAAATCACTCCGGGCCTTGCGGTTGAAAACCTCAACCGCAGGCTCCGGCTCGCAGTGGCGATGGTCGCGATGGTCAAGACCATCGCGGCCATCAAACTGCACGCTCGTATAGGCTGTGGGTGGTGACCCACAGCTATACGAGCGTCCAGGAGGACGCTCCATAATTATGGAGGCCGGCCCTCATTCAGAGCGTGCGCTCTGCTCAGAGCGTACGGCTCTGAATGAGGGCCTAAGATCCTTATCAAACAAAATACTTAACTTTTTAAGTGTTAAATATTTCTAATACATCCTTTGCACCCTAATTTTGGTAATTGACTGAAACTAACAAAACAAGATAGATTGCAAATGGTCTACTATGATAAATTACAGATGGTCAGTGCTGAGATAATTAATACATCGAAATCAATTTTGAAATAAAATAATTCTTTTTCTTTATTTGAGGAGATGCAAAGTATAAAAATAGACTAATTTGCAAATAAAACATACCGGATTGTGCAAATAATGTATAGTAAGTGCAGTCAAAGACAAACAAAAAAACTCACTGTATAATACATTTTAACTCTTTAACAGAGAATGAAATGCCCACCAAAAAAATCAACTGATCCACAATAAAATATTAAGATTATGTCATAGCACTGAAATAACTGTTTATACTACCAGTGGAGATGAGTATTTAAACACTGTTCTGCAAATAATCACCTCATTCCACATCTGTCTTTTATACATTTTGGCCATCAAATTTGACCTTACTAGTACAATAATAGAGGTGACTATTTTCATTCTAGCTCAAATTACAAGCTATACAAGTAGCAAAATGGCCTCTTACAAGTGCAGTTTGGAATGGCATGCCATGGAACACAGACATAAAATGTTCACTATTTTTCCATTAAATCTCTATGGAATGTGATGGGAAAATTAGCAAAAGTACTGTGAAGTACTGTAATTGCCAACCGGAGGCACTTTGCAGCCATTTCTATGAATTGAAGACTGTATTGTCACAACTCTGCACCTCTTCAATTTAGCCTGATCTGCTTGACTTACATGAACTTTCTCCATGATTTTGCTTATCTCTAATATTAGACATAAATCCATGGACCATGCTATATTTTTGCCAAAATTCTAAGAATGGAGGTATTGTAAAAGTAAGAACAGAACAATACATTTAAGCAAAAAGTATCATTCTACAAATAATTTACTTGTATCAGACATTCATTGAACTAATTAAAGCTTGTGTATGTATTATATGTATCATAACCAGCTAAAATGTATACTAAATTGATCAAGTGTTTTTGGATCTCCACTGTATTGTGATGATCCTCTTCATGGCATGTTTGATATTGGCTATGCGCCAACGTTTTCAATTTTTCAATTTGTATTAAGAATTAATTAATGCAAGAATATTGAAATAAAATAGTATGCATATATTGTCTCCAGTTCATTCATGACCTCGAGGCATGGAGTTGAGATCTCATCTGTACTGTACATATAAACAGAATAAAAAAAACTCAAGGATTCCTTCCTATAAATAAAAGCCTGTAGGATATAAAGATGGAATATTTCAAAGAGTTCAGCAGAGCAAAAAAGACTATGTCCTGGGGAAAATAAGACATAAGGAAGCATTTGTGTCTGAAGCAGCACTGTAGGCATACAGTAGAGTAAGTGTAAGTTTAAGAGAAAACATAAATAAATAGTAAGCATTTTTCCACAATCCTTATTATGTAATAGTGGGAATTTAGAATACCCCTTTCAATTACAGAGAGTATTCCTGCTGAGTCTGCATTTGTATCATCAACAATATGACTTATGATACCAGTATGACTAATCCTATACCCAAGAGACTTATTATTGTAAATTTAACGAAAAGTTTAGACAGGGTGATTCATTATAAGGCTATGGTCTTTGCTCACATTTCTGAATGATCTAAAAAGTAATATTTAAAATATGCATTTCATATCTGTACCACAAACTACATAACACAGATAAACACATTATTTTAGTAAATAGTGCTTCACGATTTTATGTAATTAAATCAAAAATCCAAAGCTACACATAGCTAAGCTAATCAGAGGTAACTCAGAAGACTTAATCATTACCCTGGTGCACCATTAGCTGCAACAGTCTGTAACACATCTGCACATTCCAGATAATTTCGTGATCAATCACTACAATGAAATGTGCATCAATGCTTCCCTATCCAGCCTGTTTTAGTTGAAACAGTGCACTGCAAACATGTAAAAAGGCAAATAAATACTTTGAATATATAGTAACCCATGTATAATTTTTTACATAAACAATGTGATGATCCCTGCACCACTTTGCCTAATTTCGCATTGCGCTAAAAAAAATTTTTGTGGGGAATGTATCAAAAGTAAAGATGTGAAATCAAGGCATGCTTGGTAAACAGACCATGCATGCACAGTTGCACCAAGGATTCCAGAGGAAGAAGGGGTGTGATCAGCACAGACGGTGGGGCAGCACAGACGGTGTAATGGTAAACATTACTGCCTCACAGCGCTGAAGTCATGGGTTCGATTCCCATCATGGCCCTACCTGTGTGGAGTTTGTATATTCTCCCTGTGCTTGCGTGGGTTTCCTCCGGGTACTCCGGTTTCCTCCCACACTCCAAAAATATACTGGTAGGTTAATTGGCTCCCAACACAAATTAAGCCTAGTGTGTATGTGTGTGTGCATGTGATAGGGAACATAGATTGTAAGCTCCACTGCGGCAGGGACTGATGTGAATGGGCAAATACTCTCTGTAAAGCGCTGCGGAATATGTGTGCGCTATATAAATAACTTGTAATAAATAATTAAGAAAATAAAATCACATTAGCAAACATGTTTTCTAGGAGCCCCTGTCCCTTTGGGTGATTTTAACACATTCCCACCATCTATAATTTCATATTGCCACAATCTGGTGTACAACCCATATTTGATAAATATGGCCCTAGATGAGCAAATTATATCATTGCAAATACGTCCAACAAATGATGAAAACTTGCAAGTTATACAGTATGCCATGTGTCACTGCCACTGTTATTTCAACCCATCAACATATTACATTACCTGTAAGATATATTATAATTGAGTAATTGTAAAACTATCATATATTATGGATCAATTTACTTGCAGAATAATTAATAATAATTAAAGATTCAATTGGTCTGTGATGAAGTTTTCTGCTCAATAGTAAGAAGTAGTCCAAGGAAATAGAGGAGCTGCACTAGATGGGAGGTCGTCCCATACATGGGTGGGCTCTCAGGGGGTGATTCAATGGTTTTTGCTGGTGGCTGGTAATGCAATTCAATCATTCCATTAGGGTGCAAAAAGCTGTTGCCGCTGGCATTCCTGGTTGCCCCCTCCTCGGTTACACTGGTGCTGCAGTGGTTGCTAAATCAGAGGCATAATTTCTCACATTTGAGGACATACACTGACAGACAATCGGCACCTAACATGGGGCTGGTGCAAGCTTTGATGCGATTGTTGGTTGTAACTACAGTTGCACCAAGCCATATTTGAGCATCTAAAGACATTCAGTTCTTGCACATGCAGACGCACGGATGTACATCAAAGAAGGGTTTGTAGTGGTATTTGCATAAAGTTGCAGAAGCCATACCAGCAAAAAATGCACACAAGTGCACTGCAGACCCTGAATGCCTGCTAGCTCTCCCCACACTGCCCATGGCTTTCTCATCAGATGAAATCTAGAACACTGTATAGTAGAATGTTCCATGTGTGTTTCAGATTTAGAGCTCTAGAGTACATTGCAAATGTCATACTGAATGTAACATTTTAACAGTGTGCTCAATGAAGTCACACATTCTATGAAGTGATCATTCTGAAAAGAAGCAAATTTTCCAGTACTTTATTTGTAATAAGTATAGAAATATTTGAAATAAAAATAGAAATATCCTAAACATAATATTTCCAGGTTCAGTGTCAAAGAGTTTCGATGAGTGATGCATTCTCAGTCCTTTATGTCACAAATGTTTTATACAGTATGATACAATATGTGACCTGTGATGGATAGGCCCCTCAAAAACCATTATGTTTTTCAATTGCTAACCTTGAGATTTGTTTGTTTATCAAGGAATGATTTTTATTTCACATAAGAACGATAGGGCCTTTTTACAGTTATTTTATAGCCATTCATCATGAAAATATGCTGTACTGTAACTTACCAAAAAAATAATGTGTAAGGTTTTTATCATTGACAACATTACAGTTTAATAGATTGTTTGAGTTCTTCGGAATCCAAGGAGTGTATTTCTCAAAGGTTGATTGTAAGCAATTTTTTTCAATTTTAAATCGATCTAAATCAATGTTGTGTTTCTGGGGCTAAATCACACATTTACTAAAAGAACATTTTTAATTTTTTTTTTTAAGTGTAAATAAATGTGTGATTTAGCCCCAGAAACACAAAATAGATTCAGATTCATTAGATTTAAAATCAATTACAATCAACCTCTAGTAAATATGTCTATTATGTCCATATTTTTGATTAATAACAATATATAGAATATTTTATTATTATATCCATTTTTTCCTATGATGTCCCAAGAATAGAAATATATTATATATAATTTGCTCATTAAATGAAAATAGCAGATCCTGGGACTGGATTTGAATCATACACAAATTTAAAAAAGACGTATGTATCGGTATATATTACAAGTTAAAAAGTCCTGAAGGGCTTTGTCCTACAGATCAAAAGGTTACTGATGCAGATAACACTGCTGTGTTATAGATTTGCCAACATTCATCAGTGATAGCTTCCACATGACTTTGCATGTTTAAATCCAGTTAATAATCATTGCTGCGGTACTGTACAGTTGCAATAGTTTGTTTTGGTATTGCCTTCTCTTGTTGATAGATGAAAATCCTATAAAAAAATTTATATTTTCTATAGCCTCACCTCATGAAGTGGTAAGTTAACCTTTACCAAAACAAATCAAAATCACTGGACCAGCTTTTTGATAAATTGCAGAAACAGGGGATGTCTTATTTTCACAGTAAGAGGCAATAAAACATTTCCCAAAAAATAATCAAGAACATAATGGTTGTCTATGAAGGTAAATATGCATGTTTTGGGAACTGCCTTCCAGACTCCTAACTTTTCCTTTTGGTTAATATTGATATCGGAAACAATGAGCATGCCCAGGAGAGTTAGCAAACCTGACATACTATTATTCATTTAGCACCTTGTTTCTCTCCTCCTGCTCATTCTTCAGAAGAATAGATGCAAGTAGGCCATTCCAGTATTACTCCAGAGAAATACAAGAAACATACAGCATGAAAAATAAATTGTGTCTATTTGGTAGGGAGCCAGGTCATTTTCTGGTAACTAAGTGTCCAGAAACAAAATAATAGTTGGGTACTATACAATACTCTCCAGACAATCAATTTGCAAAACTATTCACCACTTGCAACATTTGCACTTTCTGCTCTTCTTGATTCTGGGGTGGAAAGAAATGTAATCATAGATGCAATTGTGTCCGAGCTCAGGCTCACAGTGTTATATCCAGTCTTATTGCATTCACTGCCATCAATGGCAGTAAAATTCAGAACACCAATATTAGACTTCAGGCTATTCCCTTGTAAATGCAGATTAGCTCTCTTTCTGAGTGATACCTTTAGCAACCAGCCCCATTGTGTTGGGTATAACTGCGATTCATTAGCACTTTCCAGATTTTAACACAACTCACATTGTATCCTGGATACTTCATTGTCTTTCCAATTGTATTGTGAAAGTAAAACCAATAGAATTGCTCACACTTCCAGCTACCTCTTCTAAGCTTTTTATTCCAATAACCTTATATATATATATATTTATGATGTTTTTAGTAAGTAGAGTGCAGTGACTTGGGAGTGGGACTGCTCCATTGTTCTCATGCCAGGAAAAATACCCCTCATGGTAGAGTTTGCCCTCTTTATCTACCCAAAGCCTTGGCTATGTCTGACCATATCTGAGAGAACAGGCCAATCAAGATCTGGAGATGTTTGTAAGGATCCATATGTCTTCTAATTAAGATAACTTGGTGGATCTGTTCCCCAGGACATATTTTAGTTGACTCAAGACAACCATGAATCCATATCATAATCCACACTCCCTTCTTTGTCTTTATTGGTGCCATTCCATTCTCTGAGTTGCCTTCCTGTCACTCTGGTTCAGTCCTGGCATTATTACTAGTCATATTATACATAACTTCTCTGAGGTCTGGAGCATAGTGAATAGAGATCTTCAAAAATCTTAAATTTGTTACTAGGCCTTTGTCGACAGGAAAAGGCAAGTTGTTTCCAAATTGTGTCATTGGGATAAAGTCTGGCTATGTACCTCTTCATCTGTGATTAAGAGTTCCCAACAGTTTGCATAATTTGTGATTAAAAGTTTCCAACAGTTTGCATATTGATTCTTTGGATCCTTCACAATTCTTCAAGTGAATAACCCTGTGGCCTTCATACTGAAACTGCCTTCAAATCTGCAAGTTCCTAATGTGTTTCACATCTCTTTACTCAGGCCATTCATTGTCAATAATTTTTACACTAGTGGTTATGGTTGTATGGCAAGGGGAGTGTAAGACAATTATAAGATTCCAAAGGCACTCTATTTCCTTGTAGACTGAAAACAGTTGGGTCCTAAAAGCATCTGACTTCCATGCCGCATTACTTCTGCAGCATTTCATAGGGAGTTTCCTCTAAAGCCTTTCCTCTAGAGCCTACCTTAAAGGGCAGTTGTCACAAAATGTTGCACATAATATGCTAAATGTACTTACCGGGTCTGTCAGTGGCTGGTCTCTTTGCTGCTTTCACATGCTTCACGCGGACTATATTAATGGTAACATTCCCCTTTCCTATAGGGAAGGGTGCATGGTACTCCTGTGGCTTTATTATTGTAGTGGCCACTTTATTCTTTGTGACCACTGACATCACAGAGATTGGTTGTCCTGATGAAGCTTCACTATATAAACTCCACTCTAGCTGCAGCTAGCTGGTAGAGTGTTAGACTCACAACCTTTCTTAAACTACATTGACACTGATTGTGTATGCTCCAGTGTTTGACCTAAATTGTCCTTGACTCCTCCCTGCCTTACCCTTGTGGTTTATCCAAAGCCACTCAGTGTTTTGACCTTGGCTATTTTGTGACTCTCCTTTTCATCATCCATGTTGCTTATCCAACACCTCCTTGTATTCTGACCTTGCCTTTTATACATGTTGCTTATCCTTGCCCTTCAGTGTACCAGACCCTGCCTTGCTGACTTATATTACAGATTTTTTAATTACCAACCTATCACCAATACAGGGGATGTGACCAGTGTACTGGATGCAGTGAAGCCCAAAACTCCTTGCGGGGGTCCCTAGTGAAAATGATCAGTGCGATAGACTCTGAGCTCTGTTACTGGTACAGAACCACAATATTTTTTTAAAAAACTTTTCTACAGAAACATGAAAGCTGTGTTTTTAGTGTGCATCAATATAGCGGCCAAGAGTGAGATTATCATCAGTAGATAAGTGTCAAATGTGGTATTTGATACTTGTATCAATCTTCAATATGTATGACTACAGTTACTATAGAGAAAATCACTTTTCTCTACCATCTCTGCATACATAGCTGTCGCCATACTGTTATATGGCATTAGTATTCTGGAACCTCTTATTTAAAAATGATAAGCTCCTTTTTGTGGCAGCAATATTACCTGCTGTTATGTGTACTGGGAAGGCACCCAGGAGTTAGTAATTATGCCTGTCTGTCCTGATCTCACAGGTTTTGTGAGTTCTTGTGCATGCACATTGGTGCTGGCCAGGAGGCATGATGAAGTGCATCAGCACTAGGCTGATGGGACTTGCAGAGATCAGCGGAGGGGGCAGTTTTATCTCCTCTACTAAGGCAGCCGAGATGTTAATACTTCATAGAGTTAATGCTTCTTGCTTTGCTTTGACCCTGTAAGCAGCGAAGCAGGAGCAGCTTTAGTGGGATGATACTATATGTGCTCTAATATAAAAAATCTCCTCCCCAGTTTCTGCTTTTGGCGTATTTACGATATCTGTGTTAAATATTCTACCATTGCTGGTAAGAAACTTTGGTTGTTTACTTTAGATAAGTAACATTTGTTAAGTGAACATACAGTTAGAAGGAGCTCTGTTACCTTGAGAGAAATTCTAATATAAAGGTAATATTATAACAAATGACCTTTGATATTTGCAAATCTTATTCTGTAGTTCTATTCTATGTGGCTTAATTGCTGACTACTATAATGTTTGAAGTGTTTACTGTACTTCATTCAAACCATTTACAGTGTAAGGCTGATAGAAATCTAAAGTCTTAGCCCAGATATTAGAGTATCACTCCTAATGTTGCTAACTCCCTTTACACTTTATTCTCTTCATTTGACAATCATCTTTAACCTTTTCATAGTTTAATTTTGGCTTATGGCAGAATTGGAAGACGTACCAAATCCCTCTTGCATCTTGTCTTGTCATTTTTCATGTTTTTCTCCTGCAGTTGAAAAGTGCGTGCCAGGGGAATTTCTATCTGAGGTTCAGAGCTGTTTGCTTTTGCTATGAGGCTTTAGAAGTTAGTCAATGAGTCACCAATGAAACCAACAGGGAAAAAAAGGTTGTACTGTACTTTCAACTTACTTTATACTGACTTCGGGATCGATGAACTACATTTAATATTTCTAAGATAACCAGAACAAGAACACACATCATATAATGCTTACAGACACAGTGTGGATCTGGAGATGGACAGTTGGTTCACCATACTGGAATAATAATCTCGAGGCATCCGAGGTAATAGCATCTGATATGATTAAATGCCTTAAGGCAAATAGGATTGAAATATGTATTTTCTTTATATAGCTCAGTTTTTAGTGAATACAGTAAGGATTCAATAAAACATTATCACTTTTTTGCTGAAGTACGGGTGCTTATAAAAATCTACAAAATGTAATTTTCTCAATATATACAGTACATGCTTTGTTTAAAAGTGAATGCATTTTTAACCCAAAAAGGCATTCTAGCATTTTCCTGACATTTCTTCCACTGAAAATTAACATCTATAACAATAGCTTTTCTCATATCAAGAGCAAACAGTATATAATGTTTTTGTCTTCGAGAGTATGAGCCCTATTTAATAACGAGTTATATGCTTGTTATCACTCATTACTAATCTTACATGGTGCTCCTATCATTTCTTCAATCACAGCTTGTAACATGGCAGTTAGGAGCTGATTGGTTGGAGCACCATTTAAGATCAGTAACAAGTGATAACAAGTATTTTACTTGTTATTAAATGGGGCCCTATGCTACACAACAACAAAAGAGATGAAAAATGAAAACACTGGATCTGTAGACAGATAAACATGTCTTGGAAAATTACCTATTACCAGTAAACACAATTAGCAAGATAACTGTTAGAAGGATTTCAATACATAGCAAACTTTAAATGCTTATTCTGCTAGAAATAGAAATGCAAATTTTACATTTATATTTCCACTACTATGAAAACTGACAGTGGTATAGCACATGTGAAGTTGCAAATAAGAAGCAGATTTTAGGGAATATTCAAACAGGATGGCAGTGGAACTAACATAGTAAGTACTGTTAGTATGCATGGTGTTTATGTGTAGGTTTTAATAGTAGTAAAGGTATCTGAAGAGCTGACCATCTAATACTATAGTTTTTACCAGAGGCCAGGGATTTTTGATATGCCACCGATAAAGGGTTTCCAAAACAGAGATACCTTATGTGCTTTATCTATCAAGGTAAGCTTTGACTGAAGAGTGTTTCTCCTTGGCTGGGAGAATGGAAAGGGCCAATATATATAATAAAATCAGGTTGGGAGATATGGCCTGATTCAGAGTTGTGAATAGAGAGAGAGATAGCACTTAACTGTGTACCTGGACAAACCATGTTGCAATGCAAGGGGTGTAAATACATATCTTTTTTTTGCATGTAGGGTAAATACTGGCTGCTTTTACATGTAGCCCACAAATACTGCACAGCTTTATTATTACTCTACAATTTAGATTTCAGTTTGGACACCTCCCTCCCAAATCTAAATCTCTCTGCACATTTTAAATCTGCCCCACCTGCAGTGCAGCATGGTTTCACCAAGATGATCAGTTGAGAGAGATATCTCACTCTATTCCCAACTCTGAATCAGGCCCATAGTGTTGAGGCAGGGAAAAGTGAAAATGAAGTGGGAAGAAATTGTAGGGTTGAGAGAGTGTGAAAGAGAAAGAGAAGGAGACAGATGGAGAGAAATAGAAGGGGGTAGGCAGGAGACAGAGACATAAATAAATAAATGATAAGTAACGTCGGGCATCTCAGCTACTGTAGTGCTGAATATTCATGCTGGGATACACATATTAAATACTTTATTATGTAAACAATCAAGCACCTGCAGCACAGTAAGCATAATGTTGTTCAGAGACCTATATAACACATAACATGAATGTACAAAACACTAACATAAGGGGCCAAATGTAATAGGGTGTCAGTTTTAGTAACAGTACAAACTCGCGCTTTCTCGCACTTTTAAAAAGTGCGAGTTTGTACTGAAACTCACAAATTCAATAGCCTGAGAACTTTTCAGCTCGAGGCTACTGCATTTGCGAGTTTAGGCGAGTTTATGTAAACTGACACCTTTTAATGTGAGTAGCATTAAAAGGTGCGAGTTTTAGAGAAGCCATCACAGATCAGTGAGATCCATGATGGCTTCTGTGCGTGTTTAAAAAAAAATAAACGTGCACCACCTCCCCAAAAGCATAACCAGCCCCGGGCTTTATAAAGCCTGTTCTGGTTCTAAAAATACAGGGGCCAAAATGCGTAGGGGGCCCCTGTATATTAAGAACCAGCCCAGGGCTTTGTTGAGCTGTTCCTGGTTCTGGAAAATCAGGGGACAAAATGAGTCGGGGTCCCCTGAAAATTCCAGAGCCAGCACCGAACTCTTTCTAGCGGGGGGATAATGCCACAGCCAGGGAAAACCTTTCACCGGTTTCCCTGGCCAAAGCATTATCCCTGACCACTAGTCAGTCCAGGCCGGGGATCCCTGGGGAGTTGAGGACCCCCCCAATAAAGGGGCCCCCCTCTCCAGGGCACCTCAGGCCTAGACTGATAGCCCGGGGCTATCCCCGGCACCCTATGCCCGTGGGTGCCAGGTTGATAGTGTTAGTGTAAAGTGTAAAAATAAAGTTTCCATAGTGTCTTTAGTTGTAGAACCGCAAGTACCAGCAAGCCTCCCCTGCATGCTGGTATTTGGAGAACCACAAATACCAGCATGCGGGGCATTACGGGCCCACTGGCACTTGTAGTTCCACAACTAAAGAAATCCGTAAATAAACAAACATACACCGTGAATGTAAAATTTTAATAAAACATACATGCACACTCACACTCACACTCACACATACTCACCTAGTATCCAAAGTAATCCAAAGGGGTGTACCTGAAAAAAAAATCCATACTCACCTCTCCTATGCGTCGATCACTTCCACTGGCAATCCAGGGGTTAAAATAAAAAAACGCAAAAACCCGATCCATGTCGGACTGAGCAAAGGTATGTGTGTACACATACCTTTGCTCAGCGTAAATGAACGGGGCACACGTGTGCCCCGTCAGTGAAGGGGCCGCCAGCCAATCAGGGAGCATCTCCGTCGGAGCAGCTCCCTGATTAGCTGAATGCGGCCAGCCTGTGTCTCCCATAGACTTCTATGATGAGAAATCCCCATTGAAGTCTATGGTGTGAACCGCTACATCGTAGCCGCAAGATTAATTGAGGTTAATCTTGTGGTTACATTAATGATACAATGTATCATTGATACATGGGAGACACAGGCAGGCCGCATTCAGCTAATCAGGGAGCTGCTCCGACGGAGATGCTCCCTGATTGGCTGGCAGCCCCTTCACTGATGGGGCACACGTGTGCCCCGGTCATTTACTCGGAGCAAAGGTATGTGTACACACAGACCTTTGCTCAGTCCGGCATGGATCGGGTTTTTGCGTTTTTTTTATTTTAACTCCTGGATTGCCAGTGGACGTGATCGACGCATAGGAGAGGTGAGTATGGATTTTTTTTTTCAGGTACACCCCTATGGATTACTTCGGATACTAGGTGAGTATGTGTGAGTGTGAGTGTGCATGTATGTTTTATTAAAATTTTACATTCACGGTGTATGTTTGTTTATTTACGTATTTCTTTAGTTGTGTTACTAAAGTGCCAGCAGGCCCGTAATGCCCCGCATGCTGGTATTTGTGGTTCTCCAAATACCAGCATGCAGGGGAGGCTTGCTGGTACTTGTGGTTCTACAACTAAAGACAATATGGAAACTTTATTTTTACACTTTACACTAACACTATCAACCCGGCACCCACGGGCATAGGGTGCCGGGGATAGCCCCGGGCTATCAGTCTAGGCCTGGGGTACCCTGGAGAGGGGGGCCCCTTTATTGGGGGGGTCTTCAACTCCCCAGGGATCCCCGGCCTGGACTGACTAGCGGTCAGGGATAATGCTTTTGCTGGGGAAACCGGTGAAAGGTTTTCCCTGGCTGTGGCATTATCCCCCCGCTAGAAAGAGTTCGGTGCTGGTTCTGGAATTTTCCAGGGGACCCCTACTCGTTTTGTCCCCTGATTTTCCAGAACCAGGACCAGCTCAACAAAGCCCTGGGCTGGTTCTTAATATACAGGGGCCCCCTACGCATTTAGGCCCCTGTATTTTTAGAACCAGAACAGGCTTTATAAAGCCCGGGGCTGGTTATGCTTTTGGGGAGGGGGTGCACGTCATTTTTTTTTTATTTAAAAACATTTTACATGAGTACACACAGAAACATGTACATATCTCATGGATATGTGCATGTTTCTGTGTTAATCTGACCTGCTCAGGATGTACTCGCTAGCCTGAAGCAGGTCTATTATTTGGGGACTTATGGTAATCTTTTTTTTGCGAGTCTGAAACAGACACTCTATTACATTGGGCGAGTTGATTGTTTTCAATGTGAAAACATCTGGATGCGAGTTTGAGAATGGAGAGTTTTAGTAACTCTTAAAAATGCGAGTTTTAGTGAACAGACACCCTATTACATTGGAGAGATGTGAAAAATGCGAGTTTAGCACCAAACTCGCAATTTACCAAAACAGACACCCTATTACATTTGGCCCTATATATTTATTACATATGGTTTTCTGTATTCAGCACATGTAAACGTATTGTTAAATTTGTTGCTCAACAACCAGATGCAATGCAATTACAGTATAATGAGAAGGACAATATTACAGGTTAAAAAAGAACAATTGTGCTATTAGTTCTTATTAATAATATTTATCTGGTGATAGCGGCATCATGCTGGTGACAACTACTGATGGCTAAAAATATACAATTGTACCAATTTCTGCTTTGATATAAGCTGCAGATTTTAGAGAAACACATGGTGGCTACAGGGCTGGATTATGGATGGGGCGGTCATCCAGGGGCAACCACACATTAGGCGTCCCCACATTGCCAAAATATTCCCGGCCACTCTATAATCTCTCTGGCCAGCTCCCAACAGCAGTGACAGACAGCACTCTAAGCACAGTCACTGATGGGCTGCTCCGTGGCTGATGCTGTGAATTGCCTGCCCCATCAGAAGCCGAATAATGCTGCAGCTACAAGTCTTCAACAGGAAATGTGTGGCAGTGTGTGCTCTATGGGCCTGATTCAGACCTGCTCGTGAGCGCATAGCTCTCGCAAGCGGGTCGATGGTGCGGTACTGCGCATGTGCATCGCACGCCGCGCGCATGTGCAAGCCCCGGAGCGAGAGAGAAATTCTCTCGCTCCGGGACTCACTACAAAAGGGGCGGCTGTCGATGTTGATCGACAGCTCGCCCCATTTTGTAGGCGGGGCGGGGGGTGGCTACACAAATGGAGGTATGGAGGTATTCCTCAGCACCCACCGCGGCACAAGTGCAATGTGTCATGCATCCTGCCCTCTGTCTCCCACTCTCTATCTCCTTCCATCCCTCCCTTTCTCTCTCTCTCCATGGTAATTTTATTGATAGGGCCCCCACAACTTAGCTGTCCCGGGGCCCCACAAGCCTTAATCTGGCCCTAGGTGGCTATATAACTCTGCAATTGTGTTCCTAAGAGTACTGGCGTCTGCTTAGAGAAAACTGCAGACCCCGGGGATATTTGTGTACTTAATATCAGTCCATGAGGAATCGGTATGAAATACCGATGGACGGATGCCAGCTGTCAATACACTGACAGCGGCATCCTAATTGTTCAAATCCACACCCTAACCCTCCTTTCCTGCACTCTTATACTAACTCTCCCTACCCCGCACCCAAACCCTCCCGGTAAGTACCTAAACCTAACCCTCCCCTTTGCCTAACCCTAACCCCCCCCCCCCACCCACGGTGGAGTCTGAACTTAACTCCAACTACCTGGAGCCTAAATCCCCCCCCCCAGCTGCCTAAACTTTAAGTCCTCCCAGCTGCCTAAACCTAACTGACCCCCCCTCCTCCCTCCCCCAGCTGATACATACCTTCTCCCGGTGTCCTTACGATCGGGATGCTGTCTGCTGGGATCCCGGTATCGGCATCCCGAGTAATGTCGGGATTTCGGTACTGGTGTTGTCTCGGCGATCGGTATTCCGATGCCGTGGTTCCGTCAGATAGCATCTCGGTTGTCGGGATCCTAACCGCATCCCGTCTATGAATATGCCGATGTAGTAGGGAACTACTCTAAGTAATAAGAAAGATACATTGCAGATACATAGTTGAATATTTAACACAACACTGCAGATATATTTCTACATGATTCACACTCATCGGCCGCACAGGGCTATATTGAACACGATACTGAATGAAATGAAATAAATCACCAGTGTTAATTGTGGGATCTATCTTTATATACAGGGGGATATTAATGAATCTGCAGCATGTTTAATGAGACTGGGTACTTTAAATAAAGTGTAGTACTGTCACTACCATGTGCATATTATAAAGCGTTATACTGTAATTTAATAACACAAATAGGCATATTATTTGAAGTAATGGCAAATTGAGAAGACAAATTAGATTACCAATATTGTTACCACTTGTTACATAACTAGCCCAGTTGATTTAATCATGGATTCTGGAGCATGAGGGATTCCCAGGGTGAATGAGATTGCATCACCTTCTTATAATAACATAATAAATAAAATTGGTATGATAAATGATCTATCACTCTGGAACATTATAACATGCTGGAAACAGCGTATATTACAGTATGTAATATATTTTAATGGGCTTTGATTAGTTGATGGTGTATATTTAATACCTGATAACAAGGCATTATATCCATGAGAGGAGAATAATATCTAAATATTATGCCATATGACTGTGAATCAAGTGTGACTTACTCTTAAACATTGAGAGACTGACAACTGATCTCGATAAGGTAATCTATCATTCCACAGATATATGAGAATAATTACTACACAACAGTGTGAAAGGTGACAGGACTATTTAATGTAGACCCAGCCACATTATGGTTTTATAGTTTTCATTCAATAAACACATTATATAGAACACTATCCACAAAATCAAGTATAATTATGTATAAACAGGAATAAGGACAGGGTTGAATAAAGACAAGGTATAATTAATTGAAGACATAATAATATTTTATTTTGGATTATTCATACACATTTTAATAGTTATTGTCATATTTCACTTGTTTGCTATTTTAAGGATGAAATAAAAGTTATATTTTAAGTATTGGGCATTTGCCTTTATCATTTATCTCCAGATCATGATTTTAACAATATTCAAATAAGGATATAATTCTGCAAGTGCCCCTTAATAGGAATACTTGTTCTCTTTTTGGTTTTAGTATACACACATTAAATACTTTATTATGTAACCAATCAAGCACCTGCAGCACAGTAAACATAATGTACGTTCGGAGACCTATATAACACATAACATGAATGTACAAAACACTAACATTATATATTTATTACATATGGTTTTCTGTATTCAGCACATGTAAACATATTGTTAAATTGTTGCTCAACAACCAGATGCAATGCAATTACAGTATAGTGAGAAAGAAAAGCACAATATTACAGGTTAAAACAGGACAATTGTGCTATTAATTATTATTAATACTATTTATCACTTTAAGGGGTCTATTCATTATGTTAATTATCGGGGGTCCCCGATAATTAACATACTAACTCACTGCAAGCAATTTATCATTGCTCCAGCGTGGAGACTACTGATTTGAAAATCAGCTGTCTCCCCAAACGGCTTCACTGCTCCGTTTGGAGCTGTGAAACCTAGCACTAAAGTTTACGCAGGAGCACAAAGCCCCGTTGTCCGAAGGAGCCTGATGGGGCAGAGGGATCCTCTTTGTAACCTGGGAATCCTTCCCATAGTTAAGGAGCAGAGTGTGCACTGTGAGAGGGAGCAAATGTCATCTGAAGTTGGCGAATTCTCCCACAGTCAAGCTCCGAAAATATTGTACTTTCGGAGCTTGATGAATTTCTGTCCCCATGCTAGTGTGGACATGGGGACAGTGGGTCACATCAGTAGTGAAAGGTGAGCAGGTGATATCTGTGATATATCCTGCATTACCTTTTTGATGAATGGCCCGAACACTTAGGGGTAGATTTATCAAAGTTTGATTTTTCGAACAAGAAATCACTTTTCAAAATCGAACCAAATCGAATTTGATTTAGAAAAGGCTTCCAAAATCAAATTTTAGTAAATGTGGGATTTTGACAGGGATTTTTAGATTCGATTTGATTCAATTTCAGGTGCGCTAAATCGAACATAAAATCAAATGCAAAATCGAACTTTGATAAAAATACTCCTTAATTTCTACAAAAGAAAGTGAAAATGTTAATTTGATAATGAATAGACCCCTAATTATTTTTGCTTATATTCGATACACTGATTAAATTAAGTGGTATGGAGTAAAGTATAAAACAGATTCTGAGAATTAGGAATATTAAGATCAAAAATAATTGCCAACACTTAAAGTCAACAGGGTTATCACAGCAATAACTGGGTTATTGACCTTCGTAACCCTTGATAGATTTGGTGATGCTACAGTGAGCCCTAGCACTGGTGAAAATACTCAGATTATTATTACTATTATTATTATGATTATTATTAATTTTATTATTGATTTTTTATATAGTGCAATTATATTACACATCGCTATAGAGAGAAAATGCAATCTTTACATAGGTAGAAAGATAATGTGTATCTGGAGATGTGAGTTAATGTTGTGGGAGGAAGACTGGATGTAAGATGAGGGGAACACATAGTTCCAAAGAAATCTCAGCTAAAAATCTGGCTGGTATCCACAGGCCACCATGTTGTCTGGTAGCCTTTAGTGCTACAGAAATCACCACAGGAAAGAATGCTCCAAGAGCACAGACATACTATGGGGCAGATTCAGAGGTGCACACACGTCCATTTTATGGATGGATTATACACAACTATTGGTGATACATAGTAGTACGCATCTCAGTTGCATCTTCACTTGGTTGAGTGGGTTTAATTAGGGGAAACTGGACAGTGTTCTGAGGGTTAGACATAGATGTGTAAGCCAATGGCGGGTTATTCAGAAGAGAGATCCATATGAGTTTAGACAGATCTTTTGCACCAAGAATAGCGCAGGTGCCAGGGGTGGATTTAAGGGTCAGGCCTCCCTTAAGCACAACATTATTGCCTCCCACCCCAAATGTATTATTTTCATTAGCAGGTCATAAGCACTTTTCCTGATTTTTAGAAATGCAGTCAGTATCAAGAGAATCAGCTGAAGACCATGTATTACAACTGTGAAGATCACAGCAACTGTAGGACCAATGCTGTGTTTAGCTGCATGGGTGGCTGCATCTATCATAATGGCTAATTGGTTCAGGACGAAACAATAAGAGAAGGTTGCACATCACATGCTGTGCATAGGCAGCTATCTGTCACATAAAACCTCATAAGGCAGACCAAGGTGACATCACACACAGGAGCATGAGAGGGCCATCCTTCTCCCAGCAGTCTTCACCCCTGTACCACCATCACCTCTCTTCTGCCATGGTTAGGATTCCCCACCTGCCTGCTCATCTCACATAATAATTGTTAACACAGGCAAGGGTCTGATGGAGGAGGGCTGCTGTGACGCCCTCATCAAGTGGCACCCCTAGGTACATGCCTCACATGCCTAGTGGAAAATGCACCACTGACTGGTATAATTTTGCACTGGTAGTACTGAAAATGACTTTCACAAGTAGATGGATGAGGGCAGTGAGTCTGCGTAGATGTAGCAAACTCTGGATACAGACGGAGATCCACATTCATCTCTGAGCACTCCAAGCGGCTGGATCTGTGGCCAACTTGCATGCAACTCTGAATCATTTCCAATTATGTTTATTTGTAAATATTAACACAGAAGCAATTAAAGGAGAGGCCTTTAAAAGTGAGTAATTGTCTCTGGGCCTGATTCACTATGGACTGCTATTGCGATCGCAGCTGTGTTTATGCACGGAGGTCTGCTGCAGAAATACGCTAGTGAATGCAATTGCAAAGCCATCACACAGCCAGCATAGAGACGCCCACTGCCGGTATTGTACTTCCGTAGTACATTGCTGCCCTGCGTATACATCGGTAACATCGAGTAACATCTGCCCCTCATGCAGAATTAAAGCAGGTCTGACCTCAGAAATTGCTAACCTCGTTGTACCCAGTGAGTACTCAAACTGTTACAGTGGCTAATTTATGCATGCCCAAGTAATGACGTTCAAACGGACAGGCACGCTTGCGTTTCTCCAACCACTCCCATATCACCACCCACAAATGCTGACCTCCCATCACTCACTCTGCGGCAGCTTTCTTTCTGCGTGAGTGACTGTAAAGCGATTGCCATGCTAACTCACGCACTGCGATGCATACACATGCACAGTATGCACCATCGACCGATCTGCGTACGCTGTTACAGTTGCGATACATGATGAATCAGGCTCTCTGATTTAATTTCACCCAGAACCTCTCAAGCATACAATCAAAATGTAATGATAAAGTTTGTATTACACATGTTGTCCACAAATATAATAGCCATGTTAATCTAATTGATTTTTTCATCAATAATCAAAGATATCATGGATTTCAGAAACCTGTTATTCCTCAGACTTTAACATTAACAGAGTATCCTTCCTGGGTCCCTAAGCTGAAGTATACATACAGTAACATATGCAAAAAATGTATTAAATAAATTAGATGTATGAACTTTGGGCCTGATTCATTACAGATCACTTTAGCGATTATGCACGCAGACAGCCGATTGCTGAATACTGCGTATGCATCGCAGTGTGCATGCGCGGAGGCATCACTGCGATCCCACTTGGACTACACAGAGTCATCACAGAGTGATTGACAGGCAGTGAGCGTTTTGGGGTGATGAAGGTCGGAGAAACGCAGGCGCGCATGGATGTGCATAAATTAGCATACACAGCTTGAGTGCTCAGTGCGTGCAACGAGGATAGCAATTTCTGAGTAAGGTCATACCGCTTGTAATTGTGCGTGGTGGGCCTATGTTACTCGATGTTCCCGATGTATATGCAGGACTGCAAGGTATTACAGATTTGAGAAATTGGTAGTGGGCGGCAGTGGGCATCTCTATGCTGGCTGTGCGATGGCATTGCGATAGCATTCATTAGCAAATGTTTCAAACAGAGGGTATGTTTGACACCACAGTCTACTGTATATGAATCAATTTGAGGGGGGTCTCACGTCACTAATATGTTTTCATTGGTAAATTCTGCTTTTTACCATTATCTCACAGTGCTGTCACATGCAGTTCAGCCCACACACAATTCAAGTAGACAAGTTGATACCTCAACACAATATCAACACCAAGGCCGGTGCAAGGTTTCTTGGCACCCAAGGCATTTCTTCAGCCTTACGCCCTGCCCCCACCCTTGATGGCTACACAAGCCCTTACACAGTGCCCCCAGTAGTGGCCCCCCTATGCAGTACCCCCAGTAGTGCCGGCAGTAGTGGTCCCCCCTATGCAGTGCCCTCAGTAGTGCCCCTTATACCGTGCCCCCAGTAGTAGTCCCCCACCTATGCAGTGCCCCTTATATAGTGAGCAGCAGTAACCCTCCATATGCAGTGCCCCCAGTAGTGGTCCCCCCAATGCAGTGCTCCCAGTAATAGTCTCCCCCCCAACAGTGCCTCCAGTAGTAATCCCCCCAGTAGCAGCCCTCCCCCAGCAGTGCCCCTAGTAGTAGTCCACTCCAGCAGTAACCCCTCCCTATGCAGTGCCACAAGTAGTGGTCCCACCAGTGCAGTGCATCCAGTAGCAGTGCCCCTACTAGTAGCCCCCCAGCAGTGCCCCCAGCAGTAATCACCCCTATGCAGTGCCACCAGTAGTATTCCTCCCAGCAGTGCCCCCAGTAGCAGTCTGCCCCTGCAGTGCCCCCAGTAGCAGTGCCCCTAGTAGTAGTCCGTCCCCTGACAGACACACACACACACACACACACAAAAAACTCCACTTACCTTAATCCCTGCACCGGCATGTTCCTCCTTCTGACGTTCTCCCGGGCTGGCCCGCTCTGCATGACGGGAGAGATGTCATGCGTCTCTCCCATCAGGCACTGTGGGAGCCGAAAGATGGAGCTCATGAGTGAGCTCCAGCCCGGCTCCAGCAGTGGGTGCAGCAGCCGATGAGAGTCTGTCTGACTCTCACCGGCTGCTAAAACAAACACACAGCTGCCGGCGCCGGCGGCTGCGTGTTTGTTCCTAGTAGTGTAGTGCAGACGGCACTTATGTGCCGTCCACACTACAGCCCTGCAGTGGCTGGTGCTCTTAGGCAAATGCCTACGTTTGCCTAGTTGTTGCGCCGTCCCTGATCAACACAGGCATCTTATTAAATACCCTGTGCTGCTGTGAACGTTCTGAAAATCTGTTTGGCTACAAGATTCATGGGTCAGGGCGCCCCTAACTGACCCCCCCTCCTCCCTCCCCCAGCTGATACATACCTTCTCCCGGTGTCCTTACGATCGGAATGCTGTCTGCTGGGATCCCGGTATCGGCATCCCGAGTAATGTCGGGATTTCGGTACTGGTGTTGTCTCGGCGATCGGTATTCCGATGCCGTGGTTCCGTCAGATAGCATCTCGGTTGTCGGGATCCTAACCGCATCCTGTCTATGAATATGCCGATGTAGTAGGGAACTACTCTAAGTAATAAGAAAGATACATTGCAGATACATAGTTGAATATTTAACACAACACTGCAGATATATTTCTACATGATTCACACTCATCGGCCGCACAGGGCTATATTGAACACGATACTGAATGAAATGAAATAAATCACCAGTGTTAATTGTGGGATCTATCTTTATATACAGGGGGATATTAATGAATCTGCAGCATGTTTAATGAGACTGGGTACTTTAAATAAAGTGTAGTACTGTCACTACCCTGTGCATATTATAAAGCGTTATACTGTAATTTAATAACACAAATAGGCATATTATTTGAAGTAATGGTAAATTGAGAAGACAAATTAGATTACCAATATTGTTACCACTTGTTACATAACTAGCCCAGTTGATTTAATCTAGGGGTGAGCGGGTTCGGATTTCTGAAATCCGAACCCCCCCGAGCCCCCCCGATCCGAGTCCGATCCGAGTCAGGCTCGACTTTTCCCGCCTGACTCGGATCTGACATCGAGGCAAAACGTCATCATCCCGCCTTCCGAGTCTCGCGGGTTTTGGATCCTATATAAGGTACCCGCGTCGGCGCCATTTTCTCACTCGGCTGTGGACAGTGAAGAGGGAGGGTGGGAGTTAGTGCTGTGTAGTGTAGTGTAGTGTAGTGCTGCTGTTGTCCACTACTTCAAAGTCCATAGGGGCTGGCTGTGTTGTGCTGTGCTGCTGTTGTTAATAGGGGCTGTGTCCACTACTTCAAAGTCCATAGGGGCTGGCTGGACTGTGTTGTGCAGTCAGTTCCAAAGTCCTGTGCAGTGTCCCAGTCCTAAAGGGGTGCTGTAGTGTTGTCCAGGGGGTGCTCTGTCCATCAGGGGTGCTCCCCCCAAGTGCTAAAAAAATAATATATTTTCTGTGTTTGTGAATTGTGTGCGCAGTAGCCGCACGTGCATCAACAAAGTAGTGCCAAGCGTGCGCCTGTGTCATAAGTAAAGGGCCGGCTGGCTTGACCGTTAAGGGTGCTGTAACCCCCGAAAGTACACTCCAGTCCAAACCAAAAAAAAAATTATTTTCTGTGTTTGTGAATTGTGTGCGCAGTAGCCGCACGTGCATCAACAAAGTAGTGCCAAGCGTGCGCCTGTGTCATAAGTAAAGGGCCGGCTGGCTTGACCGTTAAGGGTGCTGTAACCCCCGAAAGTACACTCCAGTCCAAACCTAAAAAAAAATTATTTTCTGTGTTTGTGAATTGTGTGCGCAGTAGCCGCACGTGCATCAACAAAGTAGTGCCAAGCGTGCGCCTGTGTCATAAGTAAAAGGCCGGCTGGCTTGACCGTTAAAGGGTGCTGTAACCCCCGAAAGTACACTCCAGTCCAAACCAAAAAAAAATTATTTTCTGTGTTTGTTAATTGTGTGCGCAGTAGCCGCACGTGCATCAACAAAGTAGTGCCAAGCGTGCGCCTGTGTCATAAGTAAAGGGCCGGCTGGCTTGACCGTTAAGGGTGCTGTAACCCCCGAAAGTACACTCCAGTCCAAACCTAAAAAAAAATTATTTTCTGTGTTTGTGAATTGTGTGCGCAGTAGCCGCACGTGCATCAACAAAGTAGTGCCAAGAGAGCCCCTGTGTCATAAGTAAAGGGCCGGCTGGCTTGACCGTTAAGGGTGCTGTAACCCCCGAAAGTACACTCCAGTCCAAACCTAAAAAAAAATTATTTTCTGTGTTTGTGAATTGTGTGCGCAGTAGCCGCACGTGCATCAACAAAGTAGTGCCAAGCGTGCGCCTGTGTCATAAGTAAAGGGCCGGCTGGCTTGACCGTTAAGGGTGCTGTAACCCCCGAAAGTACACTCCAGTCCAAACCAAAAAAAAAATTATTTTCTGTGTTTGTGAATTGTGTGCGCAGTAGCCGCACGTGCATCAACAAAGTAGTGCCAAGCGTGCGCCTGTGTCATAAGTAAAGGGCCGGCTGGCTTGACCGTTAAAGGGTGCTGTAACCCCCGAAAGTACACTCCAGTCCAAACCAAAAAAAAATTATTTTCTGTGGTTGTGAATTGTGTGCGCAGTAGCCGCACGTGCATCAACAAAGTAGTGCCAAGCGTGCGCCTGTGTCATAAGTAAAGGGCCGGCTGGCTTGACCGTTAAGGGTGCTGTAACCCCCGAAAGTACACTCCAGTCCAAACCTAAAAAAAAATTATTTTCTGTGTTTGTGAATTGTGTGCGCAGTAGCCGCACGTGCATCAACAAAGTAGTGCCAAGAGTGCGCCTGTGTCATAAGTAAAGGGCCGGCTGGCTTGACCGTTAAAGGGTGCTGTAACCCCCGAAAGTACACTCCAGTCCAAACCAAAAAAAAATTATTTTCTGTTTGTGAATTGTGTGCGCAGTAGCCGCACGTGCATCAACAAAGTAGTGCCAAGCGTGCGCCTGTGTCATAAGTAAAGGGCCGGCTGGCTTGACCGTTAAAGGGTGCTGTAACCCCTGAAAGTACACTCCAGTCCAAACCAAAAAAAAATTATTTTCTGTGTTTGTGAATTGTGTGCGCAGTAGCCGCACGTGCATCAACAAAGTAGTGCCAAGCGTGCGCCTGTGTCATAAGTAAAGGGCCGGCTGGCTTGACCGTTAAGGGTGCTGTAACTCCCGAAACTACACTCCAGTCCAAACCAAAAAAAAAATTATTTTCTGTGTTTGTGAATTGTGTGCGCAGTAGCCGCACGTGCATCAACAAAGTAGTGCCAAGCGTGCGCCTGTGTCATAAGTAAAGGGCCGGCTGGCTTGACCGTTAAGGGTGCTGTAACCCCCGAAAGTACACTCCAGTCCAAACCAAAAAAAAAATTATTTTCTGTGTTTGTGAATTGTGTGCGCAGTAGCCGCACGTGCATCAACAAAGTAGTGCCAAGCGTGCGCCTGTGTCATAAGTAAAGGGCCGGCTGGCTTGACCGTTAAGGGTGCTGTAACCCCCGAAAGTACACTCCAGTCCAAACCTAAAAAAAAATTATTTTCTGTGTTTGTGAATTGTGTGCGCAGTAGCCGCACGTGCATCAACAAAGTAGTGCCAAGCGTGCGCCTGTGTCATAAGTAAAGGGCCGGCTGGCTTGACCGTTAAAGGGTGCTGTAACCCCCGAAAGTACACTCCAGTCCAAACCAAAAAAAAATTATTTTCTGTGTTTGTGAATTGTGTGCGCAGTAGCCGCACGTGCATCAACAAAGTAGTGCCAAGCGTGCGCCTGTGTCATAAGTAAAGGGCCGGCTGGCTTGACCGTTAAAGGGTGCTGTAACCCCCAAAGTACACTCCAGTCCAAACCAAAAAAAAATTATTTTCTGTGTTTGTGAATTGTGTGCGCAGTAGCCGCACGTGCATCAACAAAGTAGTGCCAAGAGTGCGCCTGTGTCATAAGTAAAGGGCCGGCTGGCTTGACCGTTAAAGGGTGCTGTAACCCACAAAGTACACTCCAGTCCGAACCAAAAAAAAAATTTATTTTCTGTGTTTAGCCGCACGTATATATCAAATCGATATAACATAAATGGAGGACCAAACTTTCTCCGATAAAAATAAAATAGAGAAAGATCAAGAACCACTTCCTCCTAGTGCTGAAGCTGCTGCCACTAGTCATGACATAGACGATAACATGCCATCAACGTCGTCTGCCAAGGCCGATGCCCAATGTCATAGTAGAGGGCACATACAATCCCAAATGGCAAAGTTCAGGAAAATGACCTTGAAAAAGACATTTAAATCAGCTGAAGAGAAACGTAAACTTGCCAATATGCCATTTACGACACGGAGTGGCAAGGAACGGCTAAGGTCGATCCCTAGTATGTTCATGACTAGTGGTTCAGCTTCACATGACGATGGAAGCACTCCTCCCACTAAAAAAATCAAAAGAGTTAAGCTGGCAAAAGCACAGCGAAGAACTGTGCTTTCTAAGAAGATATCACAAATCCCCAAAGAGAGTCCAAGTGTGGTGGTGGTTGCGATGCCTGACCTTCCCAGCACTGGACGGGAAGAGGTGGCTCTTTCCACCATTTGCACGCCCCCTGCAAGTGCTGAAAGGAGCACCCACAGTCCACTTGCTGATATGCAAATTGAAGATGTCACTGTTGAAGTACAACAGGATGAGGATACTGGTGTAGCTGGCGCTGAGGAGGAAGTTGGCGAGGAGGATTCTGATGGTGATGTGGTTTGTTTAAATCAGGCTCCGGGGGAGACAGTTGTTGTCCGTGGGATGAAAAAGCCCATCACGGTCATGCCTGGGCAGAAGACCAAACATTCCACCTCTTTGGTCTGGCAATATTTCTATCCAAATCCGGACAACAACTGTCTTGCCATATGTACCATATGTAAAGGTGAAATAAGTAGGGGTAGGGACGTCAACCACCTAGGAACATCCTCCCTTATACGGCACCTGCAGCGCGTTCATAAAAAGTTACTGTCAAGTTCAGAAACTTTGGCTCAGACCGTAAGCAGTCCAGGGACACCTAAATCCCGTTGTCCTGTTGTATCCAAGCGCCTGCAAACCACACCGTCAACTCCCTCCTCGTCAATTTCCTCCTTAGTCAGGATCGGAAGTAGTCCTGCAGGCCATATCACTGGCATGACTGACTCTCCTATCCGGGATTCCTCCGGAGGATCCTGCATTGCTACGCCTACTGCTGCCGCTGCTGCTGTTGCTGCTGCTGCTGGGAGTCGTTCATCATCCCAGAGAGGAAGTAGGAACACCACTACTTTTACTAAACAATTGACCCTCCAACAGTCCTTAGCGAGGAGGATGAAGTACGACAGCAGTCATCCTGAAGCAAAACGTATAACTGAGGCCTTGACTGCTATGTTGGTGTTAGACGTGCGTCCGGTATCCGCCATTAGTGCAGTGGGATTTAGACAATTGATGGAGGTAGTGTGTCCCCGGTTCCAAATCCCGTCTAGATTCCACTTCACTAGGCAGGCGATACCGAGACTGTACAGAAACGTCAGAAAAAGTGTCCTCAGTGTCCTGAAAAATGCCGTTGTACACAATGTCCACTTAACCACGGACATGTGGACAAGTGGAACAGGGCAGACTAAGGACTATATGACTGTGACAGCCCACTGGGTAGATGTATCACCTTACGCAGCAACAGCAGCAGCGTCACCAGTAGCAGCATCTCAGAAACGCCAGCTCGTTACAAGGCAGGCTACGCTGTGTATCACCGGTTTTAGTAAGAGGCACACCGCCGACAACCTCTTAGAGAAACTGAGGGAAATCATCGCCCAGTGGCTTACCCCACTTAGACTCTCCTGGGGATTTGTGATATCTGACAACGCCACCAATATTGTGCGGGCATTACATCTGGGCAAATTCCAGCACGTCCCATGTTTTGCTCACACAATAAACTTGGTGGTGCAGAATTTTCTGAAAAGCGACAGGGGCGTGCAGGAGACGCTTTGGGTGGCCCGAAAAATTTCTGGCCACTTTCGCCATTCAGCGACTGCGTGCCGAAGACTGGAGCGCCAGCAAACACTCTTGAACCTGCCCCGCCATCACCTGAAGCAAGAGGTTGTGACGCGGTGGAACTCAACCCTCTATATGCTTCAGAGGATGGAGGAGCAGCAAAAGGCCATACAAGCCTATACATCCACCTATGACATAGGCAAAGGAGGGGGTATGCACCTGACTCAAGCGCAGTGGAGAATGATTTCCGTGTTGTGCAAGGTTCTTCAGCCCTTCGAACTTGCCACACGTGAAGTCAGTTCAGACACTGCCAGCTTGAGTCAGGTCATTCCCCTCATCAGGCTTTTTGCAGAAGCAGCTGGAGAAAGTGAAGGAGGAGCTAAGACGGAGCGATTCCGCTCGGCATGTGGGACTTGTGGATGAAGCCCTTCATTCGCTTTGCCAGGATTCCAGGGTGGTCAATCTGTTGAAATCAGACCACTACATTTTGGCCACCGTGCTCGATCCTAGGTTTAAAGCCTATGTGGTGTCTCTCTTTCCGGCCGACACAAGCCTGCAGAGGTGCAAAGACCTGCTGGTGAACACACTGTCAGCTGAAGCGGAACGTGACACGTCAACGGCTCCTTCTTCATTTTCTCCCGCAACTGGGGCTGCCAGGAAAAAACTTAGGTATCCTAAGCAACCCGCTGGCGGTGATGCAGGGCAGGCAGGACCAAGTTTGGACATCTGGTCCGGACTGAAGGACCTGGCAACAATTTCTGACATGTCTACTGTCACTGCATATGATACTGTCACCATTGACAGAATGGTGGAGGATTACATCGGTGACAGCATCCAAGTAGGCATGTCAGACAGTCCATACCTGTACTGGCAGGAAAAAGAGGCAATTTGGAGGCCCCTGTACAAACTGGCTCTATTTTACCTGAGTTGCCCCCCCTCCAGTGTGTACTCCGAAAGAGTGTTTAGTGCAGCCGGGAACCTTGTCAGCGAAAGGCGTAGGAGGTTGCTTCCACAGAATGTGGAGAAGATGATGTTCATCAAAATGAATTATCAGCTCTTCCAGGGAGACCAGCCTCCAGAAGGTACAGAGGGACCTGTGGTGGTGGATTCAAGTGGGGACGAGTTAATACTTTGTGAGGATGAGGATGTACACACTGAAGAGGGTGAGGAATCGGTGGATGAGGAGGATGAGGATGACATCTTGCCTCCGTAGAGCCAGTTTGTGCAGGGACACATTAATTGCCAGCTTGTTTTGTGGGGGCCCAAACGAACCAATCATTTCAGCCACAGTTGTGTGGCAGACCCTGGCGCTGAAATGATTGATTTGTTAAAGTGTGCATGTCCTGTTTATACAACATAAGGGTGGGTGGGAGGGCCCAAGGACAATTCCATCTTGCACCTCTTTTTTTCTTTGCATTATGTACAGTTTGGGGCCTAGTTTCTCTAACTGCCATCCTGCCTGCCACTGCAGTGTCACTCCTAGATGGGTCACGTGTTTGTGCCGCCCACTCGTGTCGCTTAGCATAGTCATCCAGCTACCTCGGTGCAACCTTTTGGACATAAAAACACTATTGTGAGGTGTGAGGTGTTCAGAATAGACTGGAAATGAGTGGAAATTAAGGTTATTGAGGTTAATAATAGCATAGGAGCAGAAAAACCTACAAATTCTGTGATTTTAGCTGTTTTTATGCTTTTTTTCAAAAAAATACAGATCCAAAACACAAAACCCAGAACCCAAAACACGGAAGGGTGGTTTTGGCAAAACCAATCCAGATCCAAAACACGAAGAAAGATCCAGATCCAAAACCAAAACACAAAACACGAAAAGTGGCCGGTGCACACCCCTAATTTAATCATGGATTCTGGAGCATGAGGGATTCCCAGGGTGAATGAGATTGCATCACCTTCTTATAATAACATAATAAATAAAATTGGTATGATAAATGATCTATCACTCTGGAACATTATAACATGCTGGAAACAGCGTATATTACAGTATGTAATATATTTTAATGGGCTTTGATTAGTTGATGGTGTATATTTAATACCTGATAACAAGGCATTATATCCATGAGAGGAGAATAATATCTAAATATTATGCCATATGACTGTGAATCAAGTGTGACTTACTCTTAAACATTGAGAGACTGACAACTGATCTCGATAAGGTAATCTATCATTCCACAGATATATGAGAATAATTACTACACAACAGTGTGAAAGGTGACAGGACTATTTAATGTAGACCCAGCCACATTATGGTTTTATAGTTTTCATTCAATAAACACATTATATAGAACACTATCCACAAAATCAAGTATAATTATGTATAAACAAGAATAAGGACAGGGTTGAATAAAGACAAGGTATAATTAATTGAAGACATAATAATATTTTATTTTGGATTATTCATACACATTTTAATAGTTATTGTCATATTTCACTTGTTTGCTATTTTAAGGATGAAATAAAAGTTATATTTTAAGTATTGGGCATTTGCCTTTATCATTTATCTCCAGATCATGATTTTAACAATATTCAAATAAAGATATAATTCTGCGAGTGCCCCTTAATAGGAATACTTGTTCTCTTTTTGGTTTTAGTATACACACATTAAATACTTTATTATGTAACCAATCAAGCACCTGCAGCACAGTAAACATAATGTACGTTCGGAGACCTATATAACACATAGCATGAATGTACAAAACTCTAACATTATATATTTATTACATATGGTTTTCTGTATTCAGCACATGTAAACATATTGTTAAATTGTTGCTCAACAACCAGATGCAATGCAATTACAGTATAGTGAGAAAGAAAAGCACAATATTACAGGTTAAAAAAGGACAATTGTGCTATTAATTATTATTAATACTATTTATCACTTTAAGGGGTCTATTCTTTATGTTAATTATCGGGGGTCCCCGATAATTAACATACTAACTCACTGCAAGCAATTTATCATTGCTCCAGCGTGGAGACTACTGATCCAAAAATCAGCTGTCTCCCCAAACGGCTTCACTGCTCCGTTTGGAGCTGTGAAACCTAGCACTAAAGTTTACGCAGGAGCACAAAGCCCCGTTGTCCGAAGGAGCCTGACGGGGCAGAGGGATCCTCTTTGTAACCTGGGAATCCTTCCCATAGTTAAGGAGCAGAGTGTGCACTGTGAGAGGGAGCAAATGTCATCTGAAGTTGGCGAATTCTCCCACAGTCAAGCTCCGAAAATATTGTACTTTCGGAGCTTGATGAATTTCTGTCCCCATGCTAGTGTGGACATGGGGACAGTGGGTCACATCAGTAGTGAAAGGTGAGCAGGTGATATCTGTGATATATCCTGCATTACCTTTTTGATGAATGGCCCGAACACTTAGGGGTAGATTTATCAAAGTTTGATTTTTCGAACAAGAAATCACTTTTCAAAATCGAACCAAATCGAATTTGATTTAGAAAAGGCTTCCATAATCAAATTTTAGTAAATGTGGGATTTTGACAGGGATTTTTAGATTCGATTTGATTCAATTTCAGGTGCGCTAAATCGAACATAAAATCAAATACAAAATCGAACTTTGATAAAAATACTCCTTAATTTCTACAAAAGAAAGTGAAAATGTTAATTTGATAATGAATAGACCCCTAATTATTTTTGCTTATATTCGATACACTGATTAAATTAAGTGGTATGGAGTAAAGTATAAAACAGATTCTGAGAATTAGGAATATTAAGACCAAAAATAATTACCAACACTTAAAGTCAACAGGGTTATCACAGCAATAACTGGGTTATTGACCTTCGTAACCCTTGATAGAATTGGTGATGCTACAGTGAGCCCTAGCACTGGTGAAAATACTCAGATTATTATTACTATTATTATGATGATTATTATTAATTTTATTATTGATTTTTTATATAGTGCAATTATATTACACTGCGCTATAGAGAGAAAATGCAATCTTTACATAGGTAGAAAGATAATGTGTATCTGGAGATGTGAGTTAATGTTGTGGGTGGAAGACTGGATGTAAGATGAGGGGAACACATAGTTCCAAAGAAATCTCAGCTAAAAATCTGGCTGGTATCCACAGGCCATCATGTTGTCTGGTAGCCTTTAGTGCTACAGAAATCACCACAGGAAAGAATGCTCCAAGAGCACAGACATACTATGGGGCAGATTCAGAGGTGCACACACGTCCATTTTATGGATGGATCATACACAACTATTGGTGATACATAGTAGTACGCATCTCAGTTGCATCTTCACTTGGTTGAGTGGGTTTAATTAGGGGAAACTGGACAGTGTTCTGAGGGTTAGACATAGATGTGTAAGCCAATGGCGGGTTATTCAGAAGAGAGATCCATATGAGTTTAGACAGATCTTTTGCACCAAAAATAGCGCAGGTGCCAGGGGTGGATTTAAGGGTCAGGCCTCCCTTAAGCACAACATTATTGCCTCCCACCCCAAATGTATTATTTTCATTAGCAGGTCATAAGCACTTTTCCTGATTTTTAGAAATGCAGTCAGTATCAAGAGAATCAGCTGAAGACCATGTATTACAACTGTGAAGATCACAGCAACTGTAGGACCAATGCTGTGTTTAGCTGCATGGTTGGCTGCATCTATCACAATGGCTAATTGGTTCAGGACGAAACAATAAGATAAGGTTGCACATCACATGCTGTGCATAGGCAGCTATCTGTCACATAAAACCTCATAAGGCAGACCAAGGTGACATCACACACAGGAGCATGAGAGGGCCATCCTTCTCCCAGCAGTCTTCACCCCTGTACCACCATCACCTCTCTTCTGCCATGGTTAGGATTCCCCACCTGCCTGCTCATCTCACATAATAATTGTTAACACAGGCAAGGGTCTGATGGAGGAGGGCTACTGTGACGCCCTCATCAAGTGGCACCCCTAGGTACATGCCTCACATGCCTAGTGGAAAATGCACCACTGACTGGTATAATTTTGCGCTGGTAGTACTGAAAATGACTTTCACAAGTAGATGGATGAGGGCAGTGAGTCTGCGTAGATGTAGCAAACTCTGGATACAGACGGAGATCCACATTCATCTCTGAGCACTCCAAGCGGCTGGATCTGTGGCCAACTTGCATGCAACTCTGAATCATTTCCAATTATGTTTATTTGTAAATATTAACACAGAAGCAATTAAAGGAGAGGCCTTTAAAAGTGAGTAATTGTCTCTGGGCCTGATTCACTATGGACTGCTATTGCGATCGCAGCTGCGTTTATGCACGGAGGTCTGCTGCAGAAATACGCTAGTGAATGCAATTGCAAAGCCATCGCACAGCCAGCATAGAGACGCCCACTGCCGGTATTGTACTTCCGTAGTACATTGCTGCCCTGCGTATACATCGGTAACATCGAGTAACATCTGCCCCTCATGCAGAATTAAAGCAGGTCTGACCTCAGAAATTGCTAACCTCGTTGTACCCAGTGAGTACTCAAACTGTTACAGTGGCTAATTTATGCATGCCCAAGTAATGACGTTCAAACGGACAGGCACGCTTGCGTTTCTCCAACCACTCCCATATCACCACCCACAAATGCTGACCTCCCATCACTCACTCTGCGGCAGCTTTCTTTCTGCGTGAGTGATTGTAAAGCGATTGCCATGCTAACTCACGCACTGCGATGCATACACATGCACAGTATGCACCATCGACCGATCTGCGTACGCTGTTACAGTTGCGATACATGATGAATCAGGCTCTCTGATTTAATTTCACCCAGAACCTCTCAAGCATACAATCAAAATGTAATGATAAAGTTTGTATTACACATGTTGTCCACAAATATAATAGCCATGTTAATCTAATTGATTTTTTCATCAATAATCAAAGATATCATGGATTTCAGAAACCTGTTATTCCTCAGACTTTAACTTTAACAGAGTATCCTTCCTGGGTCTCTAAGCTGAAGTATACATACAGTAACATATGCAAAAAATGTATTAAATAAATTAGATGTATGAACTTTGGGCCTGATTCATTACAGATCACTATAGCGATTATGCACGCAGACAGCCGATTGCTGAATACTGCGTATGCATCGCAGCGTGCATGCGCGGAGGCATCACTGCGATCCCACTTGGACTACACAGAGTCATCACAGAGTGATTGACAGGCAGTGAGCGTTTTGGGGTGATGAAGGTCGGAGAAACGCAGGCGCGCATGGATGTGCATAAATTAGCATACACAGCTTGAGTGCTCAGTGCGTGCAACGAGGTTAGCAATTTCTGAGTAAGGTCATACCGCTTGTAATTGTGCGTGGTGGGCCTATGTTACTCGATGTTCCCGATGTATATGCAGGACTGCAAGGTATTACAGATTTGAGAAATTGGTAGTGGGCGGCAGTGGGCATCTCTATGCTGGCTGTGCAATGGCATTGCGATAGCATTCATTAGCAAATGTTTCAAACAGAGGGTATGTTTGACACCACAGTCTACTGTATATGAATCAATTTGAGGGGGGTCTCACGTCACTAATGTGTTTTCATTGGTAAATTCTGCTTTTTACCATTATCTCACAGTGCTGTCACATGCAGTTCAGCCTACACACAATTCAAGTAGACAAGTTGATACCTCAACACAATATCAACACCAAGGCCGGTGCAAGGTTTATTGGCACCCTAGGCAATTCTTCAGCCTTACGCCCTGCCCCCACCCTTGATGGCTACACAAGCCTTTATACAGTGCCCCCAGTAGTGGCCCCCCTATGCAGTACCCCCAGTAGTGCCGGCAGTAGTGGTCCCCCCTATGCAGTGCCCTCAGTAGTGCCCCTTATACCGTGCCCCCAGTAGTAGTCCCCCACCTATGCAGTGCCCCTTATATAGTGAGCAGCAGTAACCCTCCATATGCAGTGCCCCCAGTAGTGGTCCCCCCAATGCAGTGCTCCCAGTAATAGTCTCCCCCCCAACAGTGCCTCCAGTAGTAATCCCCCCAGTAGCAGCCCTCCCCCAGCAGTGCCCCTAGTAGTAGTCCACTCCAGCAGTAACCCCTCCCTATGCAGTGCCACAAGTAGTGGTCCCACCAGTGCAGTGCATCCAGTAGCAGTGCCCCTACTAGTAGCCCCTCATCAGTGCCCCCAGCAGTAATTACCCCTATGCAGTGCCACCAGTAGTATTCCTCCTAGCAGTGCCCCCAGTAGCAGTCTGCCCCTGCAGTGCCCCCAGTAGCAGTGCCCCTAGTAGTAGTCCGTCCCCTGACAGACACACACACACACACACAAAAAAAAAAACTCCACTTACCTTAATCCCTGCACCGGCATGTTCCTCCTTCTGACGTCCTCCCGGGCTGGCCCGCTCTGCATGACGGGAGAGATGTCATGCGTCTCTCCCATCAGGCACTGTGGGAGCCGAAAGATGGAGCTCATGAGTGAGCTCCAGCCCGGCTCCAGCAGTGGGTGCAGCAGCCGATGAGAGTCTGTCTGACTCTCACCGGCTGCTAAAACAAACACACAGCTGCCGGCGCCGGCGGCTGCGTGTTTGTTCCTAGTAGTGTAGTGCAGACGGCACTTATGTGCCGTCCACACTACAGCCCTGCAGTGGCTGGCGCTCTTAGGCAAATGCCTACGTTTGCCTAGTTGTTGCGCCGTCCCTGATCAACACAGTCATCTTATTAAATACCCTGTGCTGCTGTGAACGTTCTGAAAATCTGTTTGGCTACAAGATTCATGGGTCAGGGCGCCCCTAAGCACAACAGTAAAGCACACCCATCTCTCCCCAATTTTATTATTTTCATTCTTTGGTTATAAACCCTAATTTGATGATTGGCAATTTAATAAAATAATAAAAAACATGAACTATGACTTTTTTTTTCAAGTACGCATACATATTTACTAGGTAGGACAGCTTACATCTGTCCTACGTATTTCCACTAATGGTTGGTAGTTACTGATGAATTTGGAATTACATTAATATAAAATTGCCACCTCACAACAAGTGTTGCCCATAGGCATGTGCCTAATGGGAAATTCACCATTGAGAATATTGTCCTATCCCTGCCCACTGCAAAACAGGCAACACACTGATGAACAGAAGATGAATATAGATATAAATCAGGGGCATCCTTAGAGAGGAGGGGGCCCGTGTACATCCCCCGTCAGGGGCCCTCTCCTCTCACCCTGACTGACTTGGCTGGCCAGCCACTGCAGAATCAGTAGACTCTCGGCACTAGAGTGTACCCAGAGTATGTACAGATCGCCGGGGAAATGGCGCGGCCACCATTTTCCCAGTGATTCCACCACAGTGCATGCGCAAAACGCCGGAAAAATTGCTGCGGTGCTGAGAGACCCGACATGGGACCTCGGAGAGGTAAGTTTTAGATAATATGGGTGCAGGGTGTGCGGTGCGGGCCCCTCCTGGACCCGGCGGCCCATGTGCAACGCACATCCCTGCACCCCTGATACACCCCTGATATAAATGCAGCCTAGATGAAAGCAAATCATCATACAAAGATGTTCATATTGTAACATTTTCTGTATTTGTAGGATAAATACTGTATGTGTGCTTCACAAACTGTGATTTTCAGCTCTCACAGGGTTCTTGTATTTGGATTTGCTAATGGCTCCCGTATACCTCAGTCTAACACTATTAATTTAAGATTCATTACTGTAAGAAAATCTTCACTTCCTACTTTACTTCTGCCATTGTGCCACAGAGTAATATATTGTACTTAGAACATGTTGAATTTTATAATTTATATATATATATATATATATATATATATATGTATATATATATATATATATATATATAATGTAGGCGTCTTAGTTCACCTTTTCGGGGTGCTCATCCATAACTTACCTTTAATCATTCTAGTTGGCGACGCTTCATAATAACTCAGATAAGAAGAGACAAGTGATCTGTGAACATAGTGTGTAACCCAGAGGTTCATCTCCCCAAGCTCCAACCTGAGATCACAATCTTTGCTGTACGATATCTGTTTGCCGAATCTATTGAGTCATTTTCTATATCATATCTGCACTGTTAAATTTATTCTACAGCTGTTGCACTGCCTACTGAGCCCTCTTCACTAACTACTATTGTCAGATACAGTCTGGTTGTTGTACACTGAGCAGCTGGTGGATGCAAAGTATCTAAGTTACTCATTTCAGTCCAGCAAGAAAATATTAAGGATACAAATAACAAAAATTAAATTACTGAATTTTTCCAATGATTGTAAAATAGCATACAGTACTGTAATCAACATATACAATAAGTGTTCCTGCAACATTACCAACAGATTCATTGAAAGGGTAACATGCATAGATCACAATTTATCTTTGTTCAAAACCAAGGTGAATTTAGTACAGTTTCTGCTTTCCCCATACACCAGACCAAATTTCCTCCAACCATCCAACTAGTTGGCTGGCTGGAATGAAAATCTGGTAATGTATGGGAGACAATCAGCCATTTTACTCCCAAACACACATGCAAGGCATTTGCATATTAATGTTTGGCTAGCCATATCATACTGTATAATTACCCCAGAATTATTTTCACAAGGTTTATCTCAGACAAAAGTGTATACTAAGGATCTACTAGGGAAAGTGTGTATACTACGGTTAGAGTAGCATACCTTCAAATATTAAGAATCAGGACATGGGGTGTGGTTGTGGCAGCGCCGTAATTGGGTGTTATGACGCCATGTGCTGGCCACGCCCCCAGAGCACATGACAATATGTCGTCTTGCTGAGGGGGCTGGCACACCAGTGCCCAGAAGAACATACTCAGGATGCTCCAGTGGGCTGTATAGGCTGCAGTGTCCATGTCTGAAGCATAACACATGTTTGAAGAGGGCAACACTGCAGCAGCGATTCTGGTTGCAGGGTGCCTTTCCAGACACCATGCTAGCCAGATGCAGACACCATAGGGAAGTGACAGTGCTATCCACATAGCCCTGTGCTCTGTGTGGAAGCACCGCTTGTACACCGGTACTGTAGTTATGGTCCAGGCTATGGTGCGACCAAATCATAGTCGGCATGACCATATCCCAGGGGGTAAGCTTCACACTTCTGAAGTGCTAGGCTGCCTCCCCATACATAAAGTCATACATTTTTTGCCTCCAGTGCATGAGGCAGGGAACTTCCTCCCAAACCATTGTGATGAATGTGCTATACGTAAAACAGCACTCGCTCAGAGAATATAGACATGCTGTATATCATTTTAATCAGCAGAAGCTGCTTGTGCTATCATTTTTCTTCATTGTGTAAATAAGACGCATTTGAAGGTAAAAATACGCACGAAAATATGCTTGGTGCTACCGAGTCACACTGAGCTCCTGCATTATGTGTGGTGCAACTTGTAGCGCACGGAGGAAATATGTATGTGGGCACATCTGTATGGGGGTAGCCAAATAGCCCAAAACATTGTTCGAGTGCTAATGGTTCCCCTGGGGCTATTCAATTAGCCCCCAAGTCCGCCCGACGCCAGCACTTATCTGGGCTTTATTTTTCGGGACCTGATGTATCCCGAAAATGAATCTATGAAAAGTGCAGTTTTTCACCCTTTAAATGGCGAAAACACATAAGTCCGTGTGTTTTGGGGAGAAATATAGTACTATTTGATCCAAAATAATAGGATATGGATAAAAAAAAATTGCGAAAATCAGGGATAATCGGCAAAAAATCCCCGTTTTTTACCGATCTCGGCTACTAAGATACCCCCCATTGTATGATTAACATTTTTATCAATGCAATTCACAAATTTACTAAGAATTGTGTTGGACAGCAAGCATCAATATCACAATGCACAAAATGAATAGACTACCAAATCAGCGGCATGTTTGTATGTGCAAACCATTTCAATTAGGACAGTCTCAATCATGATATTTATAAAATATGTCCAACTGAGCTGCAGCACTGTCTGTGATAACACACATGGCTCAGGCAAGCTTTTCCGTCATGTGGGTAAAGACACTTCTTTCACATGAATTGCACCACTTGACTCAAAGGGCCCAGGAGTAGGAAACAGAACAGAGGAACCAGCATGTAGAGGTGCTAGTAGGCCTAGGTTCTTCTGTGGCCAGTTAAATCTCAATGCAGTGTCTGATGACAAGGTCATCCAGATGTACTGCAACAACTTAATTCACCTATATGACCTTGTTAAAACTCACCTTGAGCCAGAAACTACATGGTCACAAACTGCTAACTATTCTGCACTCTTTTGCTACTGGGAACTTTTAGTCAGTGACGAGGAGGGTGGATGGAATATCACAAGCCACCTTCAACCGCTACCTGACCCTATCCAACACCTACATCTGCTTCTTTACCTGGGAGTCACAATGGCATGGTGTCAGTGTAGCTTTTTATAGCATCTCAGGCATGCCAAATGTCCTGGGTGCTATAGACTGCACACACATTTGGCTGAAACCCAAGCCCACCAAGAGCCGCACTGGGCCCCGGTAAAAAGAGGCATGGTAAAAGAGGCATGGCCTAATTGCAGGAGGCGTGGCCATGCCCCCTAAGACAAAAAAAAGTTTTGCGGTGCTGCACGCTGGTGAGGGGGGTGCAGTGAGCCCTCTCAGCCCAGCGCATAACCAGTGGGGGGCGCGATCAGCTTGATCGCTCCCCCCACAGGCAGAGGAGATTGCTGTGGCTGCTTCTTAGCAGCCGCGAGTAGTCTCCCAGTGCAACCCAGTACAGAGCAGCGTGTGCTGGGTTGCTGTGATGTAAGAGGAGGGGGAGTGGTGCCAGACCCGGGCACCCACCGGGTCCCTCCAGCAAGCCCGGGCATGGGTAATTTGTACCCACTCCCCCCCTTCTCGGCACCCCTGCTGAGACCACCTAGGGCTAAGACCCACATTTAACTGAACAGACACCATGGGCATTCTACCAATGTGCAGGTAGCTTGTGATGCAAAACAATGAATCATGAGTGTTGTGGTGAGCTATTCTGGCTAATGTCATAATGCTTTTAGCTTCAGTCAGTCATCACTCTATGCAAAGTTTGAGTTAGGACAAATGCCAGAAGGATGGCTGCTGGATAAGTACACATTGCTATGGTTACATTGTTACTATACACCTATAAATTCTGCCAAGTTAACCTTCTCCTGCATTTTTGCAATTGCCTTACAGGGGATTTGGGCTATGGCTGTGTCTACTGGCTACTGCCTCCATGGTCGCCTCGCCATGGTCATGCTGAGTGCAAATATAATGATGCACATAAGACCACTAGATTTAGGGATGGTATCGGCAATATGCTCGTCTCTGATATTGTTGCTGGCCCCGCTTTTGCCCGCTGGACCCAGCGGTTACACCCAGAACATGAGTGTGCAGTCTGCCACTCCGGCAGCGCTGTCAGGGGATTTAGCAGCAGCATTCGGGCCTGCGGTTATTACAGCGTTGCAAACGGGAGGGGTTAGCAATACAGGGGGGTCACCTCGACCTCCTAGCATACCCCGATTGGTGTCGGAACTATCCGGTTGTGTTCCCACGGATGTATCGGCCAGTGTGGGGCCTGTGGAGAGATCTACTGGTGAGTCTTCATCCGACCCAGATTGGGTGGACAGTGGATCTTCTAGTGGCAGTGGCGGTTTGCCATGGCAAGCTTCACAGCGTAGGGATAGGGGTGACAGCGGGACTAGTGGTGCCTCCTCCACCGACTCCTCTACTACTGACTCAGGCAGGCACAAGTGTAGGAAGGGTGGCAAGGCTTAGCGCAAGCGTAGGTCTTCCTCGACTAGTGTATCTGACACATCTGTGCTTTCAGATTAGGTACTTTGTTCTAATACTGCTGTATTGAGGGGAGTGCGGCCTAGGGAAAGGGATAGGATTAGATGGGAACGCTTTGTTAATATTTTCACCTTAACCAGCAAGGCGAAAAAAAGTGTGGAATGCAGCTAAGAAAAAGGGTGGCGCTGGGGTAGATATCTGTATGTCCTATCACAATTGGTTAAAAGGGATGTACATATTTGTGTCCTGCTATCTAGAGACGCGGCCGGATGAACATTTAAAAGTCATTCGGTACATGTATCTCATACATGATATGGTGGGTTCAGCAAGGGGCACTACGTGGAGGATCTATGACGAGGAGTTTCGTCGGAAGCAACACGGGAAGGAGATCATCGATTTCGGGGCCAAGGACGTGGAAGTGTTTGTGGATGTTACACAGCCACAGAGAGGAGCTCAGGAGGGATTTACCCCCAAGCGGGCATATGGTGGGGGTGTAGGGGGTGCAGGTAGTGGGTCTAGACCTACGGCGGCCAGGATAGGGCATGGGAAATGCTTTGCCTTTAACAATGGCCAGTGTGGGTTGGGTACGAAGTGTACTTTTCGGCATTGCTGCATCAGATGTGGCGGGACCCATCCCATTAAGGATTGCACCCATCAGGGGGGAGCGGGAGGCGGTTTCGCAGGGGGGGAGCTACCGGTCGCGGACCCGCGCTCATCCCACCAAAGTATGGGGCTTACTCCGGTAGATGTGGGGGCAATGTTAGTCTGGTTAAAGGCTTATCCTGATCAGGCTGATGGGGTATCCTTACACCAGGGGTTTACACAGGGTTTTTTGCAAACAGTGGATGGGGTCATTATCGGGGGTAGCGGTAGGAATTAACGCTCGGCCGAGAATTGCCCGGGGTACTGCGCGAGAAAGTGGAGGCCGAGGTATGGCTAGGGCACATTGTTGGCCCTTTTCAGAACTCCCCTATTAGTAATTTAATTCTGTCACTGGTAGGTATAGTCCCTAAGAAAGTTGAGGGTAAGTTTTGTTTCATTCACCACCTCTCGTACCCAAGGGGTGGTTCAGTGAATGATGCTATCGCGGAGGGTCTCTGTTGGTTTCATTACCAGTTATTTGAGGATGTGTTAGGGGTGGTGCGTTCGTTTGTATATGGGGCATTGATGTGTAAGTTGGACATTGAGTCGGCTTTTCTTTGTTGCCGCTTCATCCATCAGCTTTTAGGTTCATGGGTTTTCGGTGGGAGGATGGTTTCTTCTTTGATAAATGCCTACCCATGGGCTGTTCCATTTCCTGCGCCTACTTCGAGAAATTTAGTTCATTCTTGCAGTGGTGTTTGGAGTTAGGATCGGGAGAAAGGGGTATCGCCCACTACTTGGATGATGTTTTGTTAGTGGGTCCAGCAGGGTCAGACAGGTGTGCTATGCTACTGCGAAGGGCGGTTACCCTTTTTTCTAGTTTTGGTATTCCATTGGCTTTGGATAAAACCAAGGGCCCTACTACTGCCTTATCTTATTTGGGTATAGAAATAGACAACCTGGGAGGATTCTGTAGGTTGCCAGGAGAAAAAGTTAAGCGGCTTCACGTCGGTATTGTGCTGACGTTAGTGGTGGGTAAGCTTACCTTAAGGCAGGCGCAGTCACTGTTAGGCTTGTTTAATTTTGCGTGCAGAGTTATCCCCATGGGTCGGGTTTTTTTGTAGGAAGCTTGAAAGGTTGACGTCCAAAACAAGGAGCCCACATCACTTTTTGAGGTTGTCGGGAGAAATTAGGCGTGACTTGTTGTTATGAGACATCTTTTTGGGAGAATTTAACGGGGTAAGGATCTGGCCAGAATCAACGGTTTGCAATCGGGCGCTGCAGCTGTTTACAGACACAGCGGGGTCAATGGGTTTCGGAGCCTTTTTGGGGGGCAGTTGGTGCGTTGCTATTTGGCCTGAGGAATGGGTGAGGGAAGGACTGACAAGGAATCTTCTCTTGCTGGAGTTGTTTCCTATAATGGTGGCAATGGAACTGTGGGGGGATCGTCTGCAAAATAAGTCGGTAGTTTTTTTGTGTGACAATTTGGGGGTGGTACAAGCTTTAAACAGGCAGTGGTCCACTTTTTTGCTGGCTGTTAGGGTCATTGCCCAGCTCGTCGTGCACTGCTTGCAGTATATCATTAATTTCTGTGCCAGGCATCTAGTGGGTGAGGATAATAGAATAGCAGATGTGTTGTCCAGAAGAGAGTGGGCGCGATTTAGGGCGCTTGCACCTCACGCTGACCTTAATGGTGAGTTATGCCACACTTATATATGGCAGGTGATCCATCCAGCCTGGTGGCAGTAGCACACTGCTTTCATACTTTTGCAGTGGAGTGTTTTTAATGACAGACCTTTGGCAAGTGGGTGATTGGAAGGATGGCGTCTGTTAGATGATCTCCGGAATTCCTTTTGCCCCTTTTTTCCCAACTTGAGGATTAGCTACTCGCCCAAGGTGGGGGTCTTGAGAAATTTTTGTTTTATCACTGGTTTTAATAGTGGCTGTCGCCCTGCCCGCCGGTGGAAGTTTTGTGTTTTTGCCTCAGGTCAAGTTGGGAACTCCTGTCAGCCCCTTATCCCTTCATTCCTTATAGTGATAGGGTATTTAAATAGGTCTAGTTAGTCAGTTGGTGGCAGGGTACCAAAATAGTACTGTTAAAATAAAATTGAATTTGTTAAAACATATTTATTAACCTATTATAAAAAAAAATTTTCTCCAGGACGTCAGTTGGACGATAACTTTAAATGGGTTATTGGACATTCCTACATTTTTTGGTTAGCCCGGTCTGAGGTGCTTTTGGGTTCCACAGAAATGCCTGAGCTGTGTAATTTTAGATGGATAGGGCAGAGGGGTTTGCGGTGGCAGGGTTTGGAGAATCTGCTCCAAACTTCAGTCGAAAGGTACGGGTACCCCCTTTTCCTTATTGTGCATGTAGGAGGTAATGACCTAACCTCACGGACGTGCTTGGACTTGCGGATGTCCATTTGTGAGGATATGCTGCGCATGATGGCACGCTGGCCCTTTTGTAGTTTTTGTGGTCAGATATTGTGCAGCGGTTGGTTTGGCAGGGAGCCTTTGACATGCACGCTGTGGAGTTGTCCAGGAGATAAATTAACTCAGTTGTGGGGAGGGCTGTTGTTGCACATGGTGGCCCTGTTGTGGCTCACCAGGGTATCTCCATCCATTACAGGGAGCTGTTTAGAAGTGATGGCGTTCACCTTTCCAGAGGTGGGTGCGAGATCTTCGTTAGGGATCTGGTGTTGGCCCTTAGGTACCTTGATGTTTAGGGAGCATATATTTTTCTTTGGTGTTGGTTTTTTGGGGATTTAGGTTTTTCTGCTAGTTAAGGGTTTTCTATAGTATGGTGGTGGCTAGGGACGAGAGGTCCTAGTTTTGGCCTGGTTTCATGAACGGCCTGGTTAATATAGTTGGGTTATTATTATTATTTGGATTATTAGGTGTGGAATATTGGTAGTTTTCCCTGTGGGGGGGGGCACCCACGCGGCTGGGTTGTCATTAGGGTGAGATAGGGCGTATACCGTATGACCACCAATCCAGGTGGGTCCGGCCCTTCATGGCTGTGTGGGTGGCTCCTCAAGTTGTTAGTTAAGTAACTTTTCCTGTAGGGTGAGGCAGGAGGCCCTTGGTATCCCTACGAGTCGTATTGAGGGGCAGTTGGTCCCAGTGGGGTAGGTCAGAGCAGGTTTGGCCTATCCTCTTCCCCTTTTGATTTTGCAAAAGATTATTTAAGCTATAGGCCGTTCCTGAATCCCCACCACCATATTTTATTATATACAGATTTGAATTAGTTACCTAGTTAAATTAGGAAGGGTTATTAAATAGGTTTATTTACTACCAATATAATAAAAAGTCTGACCAGTTTTCCCTGGCAAATTTGGTGTCTGTATATTTATTTAATTTAGAATAAGTTTAGTTTGTGTGTGGCTGAGTGTGTGGAGTGATCTGATGTTAGAGAGTTTATAAAAGGCAAATAAAAAAACAACATACAGAAACAATAACAGCTGAACACCTGGCCATGTGAAGTTGAAACAAAAGTAATAAATGGTTAAAGTGTAAACACCAAAAACATTTTCATATTCAAAAGTCTATTCCTAAGAAGATAATGAAAATTACAATGCAAAAATATTTGTATAAAGTGGAGTCATACAGACTATAAAATTATTGTTGGTGAGTTACAGACACCTGAACAGATGAAGTCGTGTAGCTAATGTACGTACATAGAATGCATAGTTTATATGAGAAATACACAGTAAAGTAAGTAAAAAATGTCCCCAATGTTGTAAGACATGGTGCTACACATTACATTAAGTTATTAGAGCTCTGATACAATTGCATTCTGACAGCCAAGCATATTTAGTAATACCTTCTTAAAAACAATGGCCCTGATTCAGAGCCGGACGCAAGTGGCTGCTCGTTCGCTCCGAGCGATGTTTGCCCAACTGCGCATGCGTACGGATCGTAATACGCATGCGCGAACCACTCAGTGCGGCCGAAATTCATGTGCTCGCAAAATAGCGAATGCCTGATAATTTGAGTGACAGAAAGAGGCGTATGTGGGTGGTAACAGGGGAAGGTGCTTGAAAACGGGGAGTGGAGATCCGATCGCAGGCGTGCTTAAAGGTCAAAACGGGCGTTTTATGGGTGTGCATATTTAAAACAGCAGCGTCATTGACCACGTCATTGGGTTATTTTATAGCCAGAACTGCTCACAAAATTGGGGTAGCAAAAACCAACCACAAGAATAGCGAGCAGTTCATACCCTGGTCGATGTACTCGATTAATCTAATAAATAGCGGACATGACGTAGGATGCGAGCGGCCAGGGGGCGTATTTTTCCAAAAAACGAACGCAAGTTTTGTTCGCTCGTTCAGACCTAGAGGCGTGAACAGACCGCAAACAGCGAACGGTTCATTTGAATAGCCACCCCTTGTTTTAGAACGAACAACCGCAAATAGCGAGTGGCTCTGAATGAGGGCCTATGTTAATTAATGAATTTTATTCTAAATATTTTGATCATTAGAATTCTTAGTGCTTATAGTGTGCATCTGCATCTCCCCCATATATAACTAAACATATATAATAATAAGTATAATAATAACATGAGAAACAAGCTTACCTGACACAAATGCCATTAGCTCTTTGTTACGATTATCATAGGTGCATACACTCTGTCATCGTTAGTATCAGTATGTGCACCAGCCGTCAGCTAGGTGCAGTGATTTGTCTAAGATGCTGGCATATGACAGCATGAGCTCGGTGCCAAGATGATCGTTCTTCGGTGCTATAGCACATGTTCCTCCCATGACACACCTATAGTCCCGATTTTTTTGTATGTACATACCAGGCACACGCCCAGGTCACGGCCATAATCTGCCTCATCACAATCTACTGTGTGCACCCAAAAGATAAGCCAGTGGAAAATCTGTGAACGAGAGCTTCCACTATTTTACACAAGACATTCACTCACTATGGTGCATAGACTTGGTGCATAGTAATACAAAATAGACTTCATACATAACATAGTAAATGTCATATTATGGATATGACTATTGCATGGTACACATAATGATAAGGAACCAGTGCACTGAAAGAGGTCACTGTGAGCTCAGCAATGCAGGATGTAGAAGAGCATCTGATCAGAATAGCGTGAAAAGAAAAGGAGATGTGTGAAGTCAGTAAGGATCAGAGTGCCCAGGAACATGTTATCCCCACAGACAAGAATTGAACATCAGCAAGAAGACCATGCCACAACCAAGGATGTCACTGCAAACACTGAGTACGTTGATGTAACCAGAAAGGAAAGAAGTGTGGTATGAAATTGTATAAACAGCCAACACAGCATCAATATCCTTTCAACACCAGTCGAAAGGTCATTCCTTGTTTTTCTTTTGCCATCAATGGGCTTCAAAGCAAGCAGATGATAGTGCAAATGATAGAGAAGAACAAGCAGGGGCTCCAGAAAACCTCTCATTGTTACATAAAATAAGGTTTTCTGCAACTAGGTGTTACTGTACAGCATCTAATCTGAGTTTATTATGTAATACAGTCCCACAGTGCTGAAATTATTAGTTTCCTAATGAAAAAAAAAAATAAAAACAGAAATTACTGTTACTGTAAGTACAAGTTCTTGCCCGTTTTAGAGCATGTTTTTGAACCTGTATTTCATGAAATATGGTCAAAAACTGATAAAATCATGTAATGTTGAGCTGTTTTTGTCACTGCATTAGTATTGCTAGTATTGGTTATTTTAACATTTATTTACAATCATTTACAGTTGATGGAGGACACCTGTAGTAGTATAAGCTAAGTACAGTATACTGTAAGTAAATTGTAAACATAACATATATACAGCAGAACTATTACATTATGGGCCTTATTCATATGTGCACTGCTGAATGCAGATTCCCGATGGTCGGGAATCTGCGCAGGGAGACCCATATTGAGCATGTCCTTGTACGCAGTTCGAATAAGTAATGCATGACGCCTCCTGCTGCATTACCATAATTGCAAGGACGGAATTGCAAAGCTACTTGCGTGCAGCTTTGCAAATCTGTCCTGTGCTGATTCAGGCCCTATATACATAACATACAATATATACAATAGAACCTACTAAATAACAAAACTGATTATATATTATACATACATACTGTATACCCATCAGCCATAACATTGAAACCATTGGCAGGCGAAGTGAATAATGTTGATTATCTCGTTACAATGGCACCTATAAAGGGGTGGGATATATTTGGCAGCAAATGAACACTCAGGGCCTGATTCAGAGGTGGGAATAGAGTAAGACAGAGGTTTCCAAACACGGTCCTTGAGGCTCCCCAACAGTTCAGGTTTTAGAGATATACATGGTTGAGCACAGGTGGTTAAATCAAATTGACTGAGGTATTAATTAAGTTACCTGTGGTCAAGCATGCATATAATTAAAACCTGGACTGTCAGGATGCCTTAAATACAGAGTTTGGGAACCCCTGGAGTAAGAAACTATGGGTCTGATTCAGACCCACTCGCGAGCGGCTGTCCGCTCGCAAGTGGGTCGATGGTGTGCACTGAGCATGCGCACGACGGAGGGAGCTCCGTCGTGCGCATGCGCGAGACGCGACTAGCGAAGGACTTTCCTTCGCTCGTTGTGTCTGATCAAAGGGTGGGCGTGCCGGGGGCGTGCCTCCCAGACGGGGGCGTTCCCAAGGGAACGCCTACCATCAGAAGCCGGTCCACTGACATCACTAGTGATGTCAGTGGGAGTGATTTTGGCTCTGATAGAGCCAAAATCACTCCTGGGCTTGTGGTCGAAAAACCCGACCACAGGCTTCTGGTCGCACTGGCGATGGTCGCGATGGTCAAGACCATCGTGACCATCATCCTGCATGCTCGTATGTGCTGTGGCTGGTGACCCACAGCTATACGAGCGTCCAGGAGGACGCTCCATTTTTATGGAGGACGGCCCTCATTCAGAGCGAGCGCTCTGCTCAGAGCGTCCGGCTCTGAATGAGGGCCTATATTTCCAACTCTGCAGTTGTTAGTACCTTCCAAAAGCAATCCTAGGAAAGACAATTGGGGAAACTGGCGACAGGGTAATGGGCACCCAAATCTCGTTGATGCCCCTGGGGAGTAAAGGCTAGCTCATCCTGTTTAATTACACAGAAGAGCTACTGTACAACAAATTGTTGAAAAATGTAATGCTGGCCTTGATAGAAAGGTATCAGAACACAAAATGCATTGTAGCTAGTTGGGTATGGGACTTTGTACTCTCAGACCAGTCAGAGTTCAGATGCTGACCCTTGTCCAACGTGGAAAGCACCTACAAGGGACACAACTGAACCAAGGAGTAATAAAAGTAGGTGGCCTGGTCTAATCATGTGGACATCATGTGGACGGCTGGGTGTATGTGTGTCATTTACCTGGGAGAGAGGGCACCAGAATGCACTATGGGAAGGCAAGCTGGTGGAGGTAGTGTGATGCTCTGGTCAATGTTCTGCTAAGAAACTTGGATCCTGGCATTCATGTGGATGTTACTTTGACAGGTAGAACTTACCTAAACATTGTTACAGACTAAGGGCCTGATTCAGCTTTGGGAATAGAGTGAGAATTAGCACTTAACTTTGAACCAGGACAAACCATATTGCAATGCAAGGGGTATAAATATATACATTTTTTTGCATGTGGGTTAAATACTGGCTGCTTTTGAATGTAGCCCACAAATACTGCACAGCTTTATTTTTGCTCTATAATTTAGATGTCAGTTTTGACACACTCCTCCCAAATCTAAATCTCTGTGCACATTTTAAATCTGCCCCACCTGCAGTGCAGCATGGTTTTACCAAGATGATCAGTTGAGTGGGATATCTCACTCTATTTCCAAAGTTGAATCAGGCCCTAATTACACCCCTTCATGCAATGATATTCCCTGATGGAAGTGGCATCTTTCAGCATAATGCACCCTGCCACACTGCAAAAAATGTTCAGGAATGTTTTGAGGAACATGACAAATAGTTCAAGGTGTTGACCTGGCCACCAATTCCCCAGATCTCATTCCTATCAAGCATCTGTGGGATGTGCTGGAAGAAAAAGTCCAGAAAGTCTGGAAAAATACAGTATCTATATATAGTCGAGCTCTGAATAATATATATCGGCATTGGGAATTATCATTCTCTTGTACTTTTCCCTATGTCTCAGGGAACTGGGATTAGTTGTTACAGTATGTGTCACACTTTAGTGAATTTTGCTATATTCCCAGGTTCTAAACAGCCTTTAAGTTCCACTTTACACTTACTTTAGAAACCAGAGGCCTAGTTATGCCAGATTAATAGGCACTGTGTGCAGCACACACCAAATTGCATCAATCTTCACTGAGCTTGTCTCCAGACAGAGGTGGGCTGGGTCGGGTGGCATGGTGCCATCTGTCCTTTGGCCAGTTCACTGTTAGTCATTTAGTGCTGGGAGTCATGCAAAGGATACTGAACTGCCACAATTAGTTCAGAGCAGCTGGGTAGCATTCGGCTACCAATCACGTTATGCCCCTCCATACATAAGCCGTCCCGCATTCACAGTGTACTAACTGTACACTGTTTTGTTTGCTATATTACTGATTGGTGGAATACACTATCCACCAATCTAAGAAAACTAGGAATGCACTGGGAGAGGTGACATCAGAGGGGACTGCAGCAGAGGTGAGCAAGTGTACTGGTCCACCCCATATATCTGAGGTCTGAATTTAAATTGGTCATTTATGTAGGGAGAGGGTATTTATGGGAAATTGCTATAATTTGTATGAGACATAATTGTGAGAGGAGGTGGGCAGTTATGGGACATAATTATAATTGTGTGAGGTGAGGTACAGTTATGGAACATAACTGTGGGAGGAGGGGTCAGTTATGGGTCATACTGTAACTGTGGGAGGAGGGAGGGCAGTTATGGGACCTAACTGTGGGAGAGGGGGCAGTTATAGGACATAACTGTGGGAGGAGGGGGGCAGTTATGGGACATAACTTTGGGAGGAGGGGTCAGTTATGGGACCTAACTGTGGGAGGAGGAGGCAGGTATGGGACATAACTGGGGGAGCAGGGGTCAGTTATGGGACATACTGTACTGTAACTGTGGGAGGAGGGAGGGCAGTTATGGGACATACTGTAACTGTGGGAGGAGGGATCAGTTATGGGACATACTGTAACTGTGGGAGGAGGGAGGGCAGTTATGGGACATAACTGGGAGGAGGGTGTAGTTATGGGGCATAACTGTGGGAGGAGGGGTCAGTTATGGGACATTCTGTAACTGTGGGATTATGGAGGGCAGTTATGGGGCATAACTGTGCGAGGAGGGGTTCACTTATGGGACATACTGTAACTGTGGGAGGAGGGAGGGCAGTTATGGTACCTAACTGGGAGGATGGGGCAGTTATGGGACATACTGTAACTGTAAGAGGAGGGAGGGCAGTTATAGGGCATAACTGTGGGAGGAGGGGGCAGTTATGGGACATAACTGTGGGAGGAAGGGTCAGTTATAGGACCTAACTGTGGGAGGAGGAGATAGTTATGGGACATAACTGTGGAAGGAGGGGTCAGTTATGGGACATACTGTAACTGTGGGAGGAGGGAGGGCAGTTATAGGGCATAACTACGAGAGGAGGGGTCAGTTATGGGACATACTGTAACTGTGGGAGGAGGGGTCAGTTATGGGACATACTGTAACTGTGGGAGGAGGGAAGGCAGTTATGAGACATTACTGTGGGAGGTGGGTGCAGTTATGGGACATAACTGTGGGAGGAGGGGTCAGTTATGGGACATACTGTAACTGTGGGATGAGGGAGTGCAGTTATGGGGCATAACTGTGGGAGGAGGGGTTCACTTGTGGGACATACTGTAACTATGGGAGGAGGGAGGGCAGTTATGGGACCTAACTGTGGGAGGAGGGGGCAGTTATGTCACATAACTGTGGGAGGAGGGGGGCAATTATGGGACATAACTGTGGGAGGAGGGGTCAGTTATGCAACCTAACTATGGGAGGACGGGGGGCAGTTATGGGACATAACTGTGGGAGGAGGGGGCAGTTATGGGACATAACTGTGGGAGGAGGGGGGAAATCCTGGGACATGATTATAGATGTCAGAGGGGGTTGCTAGATGTAAGGTATGATTTTTCAATTCAGTTAGGAGGGGGACTGTCAGATATAAGGTTGAATTATAGTTTAAGGATGAGATATATCAGATATGGGGTTTGATTGTTATTTATAGAAATAGGGAGTGTCAGAGCTGGGGTGTGGTTGTAATTTAGGGAAAAGGGGGCAGATCTGGGGACTAATTTATAATTGGAGGAATTTGTTATTTATATTATCAATATAAGGAGTTTTATATTTTATGCCAAGTCAGTAATATTCCTATTTATTCCTATGTGTTATTATACTGTATATAGACTGTGACTTTATTTACTATGGTCCTGATTCTGAGTCTCACACAAAAGCCCTTGCAGCAGTCATCTGTGTGTGAGTTTATGCATGCGGCCGAATGTGCAAGGCCACTTTCAGCATTCATGCACCTCTTAATACTGATTGGTGCATCCACCATCTGTCCCACCATCAAAACTTGCACAAGCCCTATGGCAGGTGCAGGTTCTCTGTCTAACTATGGCCTCCTATGTTGTGTGTCTGTGAATGCAGCCACATCAGCAACCAGGGCCGGACTGGGACTAAAAATAGGCCCTGGCATTTAAAGAATACACAGGCCCACACTGGTGTCAGCATCTTACTTTTTCTGGCTCCTCCTACTTCTTATTGTATGCTTTTATAAATAAATATAATTAATAACATAATGAATTAACAAAATACGAGTATATATATTTCTCTGTATTAAAATACATACAACAGAGATCATCCTGCAAGGGATTCATATATGTGCCATAGTCAGACATTTGGTATTTGGTTGGTTCTGTTTAGGGGTGTGCACCGGCCACTTTTCGTGTTTTTTGTTTTGGTTTTGGATCTGGATCTTTCTTCAAGTTTTGGATCTGGATTGGTTTTGCCAAAACCACCCTTCCGTGTTCTGGGTTCTGGGTTTTGTGTTTTGGATCTGTATTTTTTTTTTTTTTTAAAAACATAAAAACAGCTAAAATCACAGAATGTGTTGGTTTTCCTGCTCCTATGCTATTAACCTCAATAACCTTAATTTCCACTCATTCCCAGTCTATTCTGAACACCTCACACCTCACAATAGTGTTTTTATGTCCAAAAGGTTGCACCGAGGTAGATGGATGACTATGCTAAGCAACATGAGTGGGCGGCACAAACATGTGGCCCATCTAGGAGTGACACTGCAGTGGCAGACAGGATGGCAGTTTGAAAAACTAGGCCCCAAACAGTACATAATGCAAAGAAATAAAGAGGTGCAAGATGGAATTGTCCTTGGGCCCTCCCACTCACCCTTATGTTGTATAAACAGGACATGCACACTTTAACAAACCAATCATTTCAGCGCCAGGGTCTGCCACACGACTGTGGCTGAAATGATTGGTTCGTTTGGGCCCCCACAAAACAAGCTGGCAATTAATCTGTCCCTGCACAAACTGGCTCTACGGAGGCAAGATGTCATCCTCATCCTCCTCATTCACCGATTCCTCACCCTCTTCCGTGTTGTGTACATCCTCATCCTCACAGAGTATTAATTCATCCCCGCTGGAATCCACCACCACAGGTCCATCTGTACGTTCTGGAGGCTGGTCTCCCTGGAAGAGTTGAGAATTCATTTTTATGAACATCATCTTCTCCACATTTTGTGGAAGCAATCTCTTACGCCTTTCGCTAACAAGGTTCCCGGCTGCACTAAAAACTCTTTCGGAGGGGGGGGCAACTTAGGTAAAATAGAGCCAGTTTGAACAGGGGCCTCCAAATTGCCTCTTTTTCCTGCCAGTACAGGTACGGACTGTCTGACATGCCTACTTGGATGCTGTCACCGATGTAATCCTTTAACAGACAGACGCAAGCCTGTCGCTGCTGCTTTGAGGATGCAGGTGCGGCTACAGTCCACACAATTCACAAAGACAGAAAAAAAAGAAGAATTTTTTATTTTTTGTGGAGCGCACTTTGAGGGTTACACCACCCTTTAACAGACAGACGCACGCTTGTCGCTGCTGCTTTGAGGATGCAGGTGCGGCTACTGCGCATACATTTCACACACAAACACAGAAAAAAGAAGATTATTTTATTTTGGTTGGAGCGCACTTTGGGGGTTACACCACCCTTTAACAGACAGACGCACGCTTGTTGCTACAGCTCACACAAGTCACAAAGACAGAATTTTTTTTTTTTTTCTGGAGTTCACTTTGGGGGTTACAGCACCCTTTAAAGTACAAGCCAGCCGGCCCTTTACTTATGACACAGGCGCACGCTTGGCGCGGCTCCTTTGCTGATGCACATGCAGCCACAGTGCACACAATTCACAAACATAGAAAATATTTTTTTATTTTGTTTGGAGTGCACTTTGGAGGTTACAGCACCATTTAACGGACAAGCCAGCCAGCCCTTTACTTATGACACAGGCGCACGCTTGGCGCTACTTTGTTGATGCAAGTGCGGCTACTGCGCACGCAGTGCACAAACACAGAAAAAATATATATATTATTTGGAGTGCACTTTGGGGTTTACAGCACTCTTTAACAGACGAGCCAGCCGGCCCTTTACTTATGACACACGCGCACGCTTGACGCTACTTTGTTGATGCACGTGCGGCTACTGCACACACAATTCACAAACACAGAAATGTTTTTATTATTTTTTGCACTTGGGGGGAGCACCCCTGATGGACAGAGCACCCCCTGGACAACACTACAGCACCCCTTTAGGACTGGGACACTGCACAGGACTTTGGAGTGGACACAGCCCCTATGGACAACTGACTGCACAACACAGCCCAGCCAGCCCCTATGGACTTTGGAGGAGTGGACACAGCCCCTATGGACAAAAGCAGCACAGCATAATACAGCCAGCCCCTATGGACTTTGGAGGAGTGGACACAGCCCCTATGGACAACAGCAGCACAGCACAACACAGCCAGCCCCTATGGACTTTGGTGGAGTGGACACAGCCCCTATGGACAACAGCAGCACAGCACAACACAGCCAGACCCTATGGACTTTGGAGGAGTGGACACAGCCCCTATGGACAACAGCAGCACAGCACAGCCAGCCCCTATGGACTTTGGAGGAGTGGACACAGCCCCTATGGACAACAGCAGCACTGCACAACATAGCCAGCCCCTATGGACTTTGGAGCAGTGGACACAGCCCCTATGGACAACAGCAGCACAGCACAGCACAACACTACACTGCACTGCACTACACTACACAGCCCAGCCAGCCCTAACTCCCACCCTCCCTCTTCACTGTCCACAGCTGAGTGAGAAAATGGCACCGATGCAGGTACCTTATATAGAATCCAAAACCCGCGAGACCTGGAAGGCGGGATGATGACGTTTTGCCTCAATTTCAGATCCGAGTCAGGCGGGAAAAGTCGAGCCTGCCTCGAATCGGCCTCAGATCGGGGAGACTTGGGGGGGTTCGGATTTCAGAAACCCGAACTCGCTCAACCCTAGTTCTGTTAGGTAAAGCTAGCACTTCATTGGTGTAGATCACACACAAGGATATGGAAAGGCATTTTCCCAATTGACCAAGCCCTAGTTTAGCAGTTGCAGAGGATTAGATAGTGATCACTATAGGAATTTTTTAGGGCAAGGGAGCTGAACACGGAGGAGGACACATCTGTACAACCAAAGCAGAGCCGAAAGTACATATTTTGGTGCTCTGTGTCCCACCTCAACACCTCAAGGAGGGGAAGAGCGCATCGTAGGCGCACTTAAAAAAAAAAACAGGCTGTAGTCTCGCTGGGAAAGGGCTTGACCACCCGATAGTACCCTCATTTCAAATTATGCCACACAGTAATGCCCCTCAGTCACATTACACCGCACAGTAAAGTCCCTTACACATTATTATGCCACACACCGTAATGGCCCTTACACATTATGCCATACACCATAATGGCCAATACACATTATGCCATACACCATAATGGTCATTACATACATAGGGTGGTCCCAGCAGGGCTGCCAAGACACTAAGCAGGCCCAGGTATGCTGGGAGTGCATGACTACATGGGAGTGAATGGCAAACGCCTCTTATTTACAGCATGATTATAGTGTGAGCTGCTGTGAAGTTGTGAGTTTTGTTATGTGTGGTTGCTGCATATTGGAGCATGTACCGGACCGAAACGTTGATGTGAAGTCTCTGATTATTATCTATGTGATATAATACAATAAATAAATATCACATCGGACGGGCAGGCTGGATGATCCGGCATGCCCGACTAGTCGATAGTTTATCCTCGGTCGCACTACCTACATAATGGTCATGAGACAGGGTGGCAAACTGTCAAGGTAATAAAAGTTCTGGTGATGGGTTGGAATGATGACCCAGGAGGATGGGTACATGCCTTATATGCCACAGTTCAGCTCATGCATCCCCGTGTCCATCCCGGCACCGGATGACGTCACTCTCGTGTGACGCGGGCCAGAGATGAGATCATGGCAACCAATACACAGTCACTCCTTCCGGGTCCAGCATCTAGCGTGGCTCCACCCATCCCTGCCTGGAGGGACAGCCCACGATGCCATGGAAAGTAACATCAATATCAATTACACCATAATATTAAGCTAAAAACAATCAAAGTGACATAACCCCCCGGAACCCTCTAGCATAAAAAAACAATAATAAATAACACATGAATGATGGAACAACCGATGTCTCCAGACACAATATAAGAATCCATCTAAATGGCCAATGGCCAATCCAGAGCATGGTGCACAATATAACAATAAGCATAATGTAAAGGTGCATACACACGGTCAGACACAGCGACGATCAGATAACGATAACGTTATCGAACATCCAACACATACATTAACCCCCTAACGACTATAACGACCCACGATTAACGATCACGGGTCCCTATAGTAAACAGGCTAACCTGGTCAATATCGACCAGGTTGGCCTGCATGCACGAACTATGGTCGATAACAACCATTCGTGTCCGCGCATTGACCATCGTTTGCAGGAGGCAGTAACTGTCAGATTTTAACGATTGTTAAATTCTGACAGGTTATCTGACCACGTGTGCATTAGAGTACTGCACTAAAGTTCAAACTCCAATAGACAATCAGCTCTTTAATGCTGGTTCAATTCACTAAGCGCAAAGTGTATGTATGTACATATATATATATATATATATATATATATATATATTGTGACACAGTTAGGTTAGGGGGTCCCTCTCCTGGGTAGAGGACTCCTTCCTTTCACACACAGCAGCTGGGAAACAGTACGCCAGACTGGATGCAAGTACAAGCTGGTCGGCGCCAGTCTTTATTGTACAATGTCAGAAACAAACATAAAGAAAACATAAACATAAATCCCAGCCCTTTCGGGGCACTAACTTCACAGGTAGTTCCCTCACTACCAGAACCTGGCAGGGCCTAATGCCCTCACCAGCAACAAAAGCACAGCACAACACTCACGGATAGATTTTCAAGTGTCTCTGAGCAAACTCCCTGTCTGCTCTCCCAGGTGAGACAATCAGCCCTCAACACACTAGGCTTATATTGGCCACTCTCAGGTGGAAACCCTAACAAGCCTGTTACCAGGCTGCGAGAACCAAAACCTGGAGTGGCAGTGGGTGGAGCCCTCCCTCTCCTCTCACCCACAAGCCCCAGGTCCCAAACCGGCTTTTCAAAAAGCCGAGACTCAAGCCTGCTACACTGCAGACTTTCTCCTGGGGGTTTAAAACACAAAAGACAGGAATCTGGGACAAATGTACCTGCCAAAGACCACTTTACCAGTGATCCTATCACATATCCCCCCCTTTGTTTCGACCTGTGGGGAGGAACAACTGAAGCCCCCAAACAATGAACGCGTGACAACGCGTCTGCATTGGCCAGCTGGCCTCCTGGCCTGTGTTCCACTGAAAATTTAAAAGTTTGTAACGCCAAGAACCATCTCGTAATTCTCGCATTACTGTCCTTATTTTCGGACATCCACTTCAAAGGGGCATGATCAGTGATCAATTTGAACTTTCTTCCAACCAAGTAGTACCTGAGAGCCTCTAATGCCCACTTTATGGCCAACGCCTCCTTCTCCACTGTGGCATAGTTTCTCTCATGTACATTCAACTTTCTACTTAGAAAGAAAATAGGGTGTTCCTCACCCTCCTTGTTCTGGGACAGGACCACTCCTATACCTACTTCTGATGCATCGGTTTGTACTATGAATTCCCTGTCAAAATTAGGAGTCATCAGGACTGGTTGGGAACACAACGCTACTTTCAACTCCTGAAAAGCTTTCTCTGCCTCAGGACTCCATTCTACCATGACTTTTTGTTTGCCTTTGGTCAGGTCAGTCAGTGGGACTGCCATGGTGGCAAAGTTGGGTATAAACCTCCTGTAGTACCCTGTAATTCCCAAGAAGGCTCTCACCTGCTTCTTATTCAGTGGCCGTGGCAGTTTTGTATGGCATCAACTTTATTGAGCTGAGGCTTTATCAGGCCTCTGCCAATGGTGTATCCCAGATATTTTACTTCCTCCATACCTAGACAACACTTTTTTGGGTTGGCTGTCAAACCTGCCTTATAGATGGAGTCCAACACTGCTTGTACCCTGGGTAAGTGAGACTGCCAATCAGGACTATGAATGACCACGTCATCCAGATAAGCAGCCGCATACCGTCTATGGGGCCTTAGAATCCTGTCCATCATTCTTTGGAAGGTAGCAGTTGCCCCATGTAGCCCGAAGGGCAACATCTTGTACTGAAACAAGCCCTCTGGCGCTGAAAAAGCTGTCTTTTGTTTGGCGCTCTCAGTTAACGGTACTTGCCAATACCCTTTGGTTAGGTCACGAGTGGTTAAATACCTTGCCGTCCCTAGTCTCTCAATCAATTCATCCACTCTTGGCATCGGGTAGGCATCGTATTTTGAAACACTGTTCAACTTTCGGAAGTCATTGCAGAAACGCACACTCCCATCGGGCTTTGGAATCAACACAATGGGACTTGGCCATTCACTATGTGATTCTTCAATAACCCCTAACTCTAGCATATTTTTAATTTCTTTTGACACCGATTCTCTTTGTGCTTCTGGCAACCTATAGGGCTTTAGATTAACTTTAACCCCTGGGTCAGTGATGATGTCATGTTTAATGACCGAGGTTTTCCCAGGTACATCAGAGAACAGCACCCTATTTCTGATCAGAAACTCCTTGACCTCTTGTTGTTGAATTGCCGACAGGGTTTTTGCCACTGTCACTTCGGGAACTATGGGCCCTGGATTTACTGGAGGGGCTCGGACGGCCGACAGTGCCGTTCTATCTTTCCAGGGCTTTAACAGATTTATATGGTATATCTGTTCCGGCTTTCTTTTCCCCGGCTGGTAAACTTTGTAATTGACCTGCCCCACTCTTTCTAAGATTTCAAAGGGCCCTTGCCATTTAGCCAAAAGTTTATTTTCCACAGTGGGAACCAATACTAACACTCTGTCCCCAGGAGCAAAGCTGTGTAACCGAGCATTGCGGTTGTATACCCTCTGCTGTGCCTGTTGAGCCTGTTCCAGGTGCTCTCTCACTATCGGCACTACCGCAGCAATTCTCTCCTGCATTTGAGAAACATACTCAATCACGGTTTTGTAAGGACTAGACTGCCCCTCCCATGTCTCTTTGGCAATGTCTAGTAACCCCCTTGGGTGTCTCCCATACAACAAGTCGAAGGGTGAAAACCCGGTGTAGGACTGGGGAACTTCTCTTATGGCCAACAATAAATACGGCAATAAGTAATACCAATCCCAACCATCCTTGTCGAACCACTTTCCTAAGCATGTGTTTTAACGTCTTGTTAAACCTCTCGACCAGCCCATCGGTTTGGGGGTGATAAACCGAAGTTCTTAACTGTTCAATTTTGAACAGGCGACATAACTCTTTCATGACTTTTGACATAAACGGTGTACCCTGGTCAGTTAGTATCTCCTTGGGTATACCCAGCCTGCTAAAGACATGAACTAGCTCTCTGGCAATGGTCTTGGTTGACATATTGCGCAACGGAACCGCTTCCGGGTACCTGGTAGCATAATCCATTATGATCAGAATATACTGGTGTCCCCTGGCAGACTTCATTAAGGGCCCAACAACACTTCCCACCTAAATGGGAGGCACATCAGTTGGCGGGCCACTGTCACGTTCCGCATTCTCTAGTTCGCCAACCATAGTAGAAAAAGGGAATAACTCTGACTCAGAAGAAACTCCCTCCTCCACTACATTGACAACCTTCTCAAATGGATCAGGGTTGTTCACCTCTGGAACAAAACGGCTTTCCCACATCATCGCCCGAAGTCATCTTTTGGAGGAAGTGACTGGCTCGTACGGAGTGAGTGGTGGTGGGAGGACCAGTATTAACATCTCTGGGCCGGGCGACCAGTTGCTGTACCACCTCTTTTATGGCCTGGCTGTTTTCCGCTAAGGCCTGGCGGGTTTCCTCGATGGCGACCTGTTGTTGCCTCTGGGCTGTCTCCAAGGCCAACAGTTGCACCCTGGTGGATTCCTGCTGAGCCCTGGTAGATTCCTGCTGAAGTTGGTTCGTCTCCTGCTGAAGTTTGTTCGTCTCCTGCTGAGCTCCTGTAGCTTGGAGCAAGGCCTTAATAATTTCCTCCATTTTGTTCTGGGGTGTAGGTTGGAAGCTGAACCTTGCCTCTCTGAACATTGGCTGACGCCTCCTCTATGGGACTTCAAGGACACAGTGTTATTTCCACACTCACAAATTGGGTGTCTGTCCCTTTAATTTTTAAACGGAAAGTTTTCCTCTCGCTGCAACTTCAGTGTGTGTGGGTGCCCGCATTCTCCACCATATTGTGACACAGTTAGGTTAGGGGGTCCCTCTCCTGGGTAGAGGACTCCTTCCTTTCACACACAGCAGCTGGGAAACAGTACGCCAGACTGGATGCAAGTACAAGCTGGTCGGCGACAGTCTTTATTGTACAATGGCCCTCATTCAGAGCCGTTCGCTATTTGCGGTCGTTCGTTCAAAAACAAGGGGTGGCTATTCAAATGATCCGTTCGCAAATTGCAGTCTGTTCACACCTCTAAGTCTGAACGAGCGAGCAAAACATACGCTCATTTATTTGATAAAAACGCCCCCTGGCCGCTCGCACCATACGTCATGTCCGCTATTTATTTGATTAATCGAGTACATCGTACAGCGTATGAACTGCTCGCTATTCTTGTGGTTGGTTTTTTCAACCGCTATTTTGCGAGCAGTTCTGAGTTTAAAAAAACCAAGTGACGTGGTCAATGACGCTGCTGGATTAATTATGCACACCCTTAAAACGCCCGTTTTGACCTTTAAGCACGCCTGCGTTTGAATTCCACTCCCCCGTTTTCAAGCACCTTCCCCTGTTACCACCCACATACGCCTCATTCTGTCACTCAAAATAGCAGGCACTCGCTATATAGCGTACAAACGATTTTCAGCCGCACTGACTGGTTCACGCATGCGTACTAAAAACCGTACGCATGCGCAGATGTGCGAACATCGCTCGGAACGAGCGTACTGCCGCTAACGAGCGGCTCTGAATGAGGGCCAATGTCAGAAACAAACATAAAGAAAACATAAACTTAAATCCCAGCCCTGTCGGGGCACTAACTTCACAGGTAGTTCCCTCACTACCAGAACCTGGCAGGGCCTAATGCCCTCACCAGCAACAAAAGCACAGCCCAACACTCACGTATAGATTTTCAAGTGTCTCTGAGCAAACTCCCTGTCTGCTCTCCCAGGTGAGACAATCAGCCCTCAACACACTAGGCTTATATTGGCCACTCTCAGGTGGAAACCCTAACAAGCCTGTTACCAGGCTGCGAGAACCAAAACCTGGAGTGGCAGTGGGTGGAGCCCTCCCTCTCCTCTCACCCACAAGCCCCAGGTCCCAAACCGGCTTTTCAAAAAGCCGAGACTCAAGCCTGCTACACTGCAGACTTTCTCCTGGGGGTTTAAAACACAAAAGACAGGAATCTGGGATAAATGTACCTGCCACAGACCACTTTACCAGTGATCCTATCACAATATATATATATAGATACTGTTTATACGCATATACAATATATATATATGTATATATATATATAAATATATATATATATATATATATATACAGTGGTGGGCAAAATTGCGGACACATTTTGAAATTTTAATGTTTTTCAACTTCGAATGCTTATAAAAACTGTTATACTTCATGCAGTGTAATGATTCATACATCTAATGAAAGGAAATGTAATGCTGAATTCAACACAATAAACAGAGGTCAAATATTTGCATTCCAAGGGAAGTTATGCAGTGAAAAGAACACTTACGGTGAATATCCCTGTGTACTTATGATGTTACTGTCCTATCAGTATTTCGTTGGGTATCCTTTATTTTTCAAGACAGCAGCACAGCTTTGTGGCATTGAGCCAACCAATGTTTGGATCTCTTCCTTCTTTATTATGTGGTGCCATGAAACAATTACAGCCTCAATTAATTGTCTTTTATTGGATGGACGCCTTAGATGTACCAGTTTTTTCAAACAGAATCACAAATGTTCTATGGGGTTCAGGTCCCGGCTGTCTCCTGGCCATCCCAGCACCTGTGTGTCATTCTCCGTGAACCACTGTTTGCATATATGTGCAGTGTGGCAGGGAGCTGAATCCTGCTGGAAAGAAAATGGGGCATTATCTGGAAAAAGATCCCTGATAGAAGGTAGAAGTTTTGGTTGTAGGATGGTGTCCATGTACTTTCTGCTGTTCAGTGTGCCATCTATGACAAAAAGGCGGCCTACAGCATCTGCTGTCATACATGCCCAGATCATAACACTTGTAGGATTCTTTGTTGTCGCTTGAATGCAATCTGGATGTACCTCTTCTCCGATGCAGCGTCTCACATATTTTCTCCCATCACTGCCCAATATCGATATCTTAGTTTTGCACTCCATATCACTTGTTTGCACAGACCTTCTGTCCATGCAATGTGTTCTTTTGCCCACTGTATTCATTTCTGCTGCTGCTTTATATTCAGCAATGGCTTTTTTCGGGGATCCTACCTTTTGGGCCAACCTCTGTTAGTCTTCTCCGTACCATTCTTGCACTGACAAAAACACCAGTTGCACTCAGTTCACTTCTAATGGCCGCAGATGACATCCATCTGTCCCTGATACAAATTTGTTTTATTCTCCTATCATCAACAGCTGTTGTGCACTTTTTCCGGCCTTTTCCTTCTTTGTTTTGTATAGATTGTGTTTCCTGATAGCATAAACAAGACATTCGTACTCCTGATGTTGTCACATTCCCACCAATTTCTCTCGCAATTGCTGCATATGAAAGACCATTGTCACGTGACACCACAATCATGGATCTCTTCCTGGGTGACCAGTCACCACTTTGCCTGGACGACATTGTTGTATTTATTTTTTACACCGTCAATAGCACTAAATACACACAAACATCCAACCGTAATTGCACTTCAGTAATCAACTTTATTCTGGAAAATGAAACAGCCAAACTGACCTTTCCCACCTTGAACATTACCTTGCACCTGCTGAAAGTAGCATAACTTCCCTTGAATTGCAAATATTTGACCTCTGTGTATTGTTTTGAATTCAGCATGAAATTTCCCTTCATTTGATATATGAATCATTGCACTGCGTGAAGTGAAACAGTTTTTATAAGCATTCAAAGTTGAAAAACATTCAAATTTCAAAATGTGTCTCAATTTTGGCCACCAGTGTACATATATACATACATACACATACATACATACATAAGTATATATACACAGCTAAATGCATATATATACACACAGCACTGCAAGGGGGTTTCAGTATCAGCACCTACCTGATGATTGGTGCCGCTGTTATCATCGATGGGGTCAGTGGTGCTCCTGTGATCTCGTGGGGCTGGGCGCTATTATGATCGCGGGGGGAGGAAGGGCGGCGGTACCCACATGGGGGGGCTGTTTTGATTGTGGGTGGACCCGCGTGGAGGGTACCCACGGTGGGGGAGGGTGCTTTTGTGATTGCGGGGGGGTATCTGCGGTGATGGGCACTGTTGCGGGGGGGTACCGCGGGGGGGATACCCGTGGGGCGGGATTTGGCGCTCTTGTGATCGAGGGGGTGTGCACCTATGATGTGCAACACCCAAGGAGGCAATAGCTCCGACTCCAGCCGAGCATGTGCTGCCATACAAACACTAGAGCCCAACTATCCCTGGGGGCTCTGGCTATTACTGGGTGACCATTTTGGGAGGGATTTTTCTTATATAATTTTTTTTCACAAGTGGTGCGCGCCGGGTATCTCAGGAAGTGGACCAGCCCATCTTGGCATCGGCCCTTCTGGCATTTGCCAGAATTGCCAGATGGCCAGTCCAGCCCTGTCAGCAACACTCCCATAGCACAACCACTGCACAGACATTTTTACTTGCACTACTAGCCACCTCTCAGTCACCACCCAGGAACATCCATTACTTTTAGGACACATTTCTGATACCATCTGAATCGTTTGCAACAGCACCTTCGTGCATACACTTTGTGAGTGCATACTCAGGGTGGGTTTTCAGAAATTTTTGTGTATGCACTGTTACAAAACTTTGCTCAGCTACATGAACATCGGCTTTGCATGTGGATTGCGTGTGACTTAGAATCCGGGCCTATATGTATTAATCTTACTTTTATGATTTGCCTTGGCCAGGGGGGGGGGTGGATACTAATTACCCAAGCAGGGCTTGTTGGAGGGGTCCATGACAACTGCCCCCTCTTACCTGTCAGTGGTAGCAGCCTGTCTCCCTAGCTCAGCACACACAGCTGTGTGCTGGGCTTTGGTGCGTTCAGGAAGGATGCACCTGATGTGATTACCCTGATCGTATCCCCCTGAATCTGTCTCTGGCTGAGGGGTGCATGACACCCCCCTTTGCATACTTGGCAACTCTATCTCATTGTCAGGGAGACTCCCTGATATTGTAGCAATCTCCCTGTCTCCCTGAAGAGCCTAGCAGTCTCCCTGATTGCACTTTACCCCCATTATGTAGCTGCTTCATATATATATATATATATATATATGTATATGGAAATAACGCCGGCACTCCACTAAATAAATCAAAAACTGGCCTGGGTGCCCTCAAATTGGTTAAATAACCATGCATATAAACAAAACAAAAAGCGGCACTCTCAGGACTTAAGAAAAAAAGACTCACGACTCCACCAGGTCTCCGTTCAATATATATATATATATATATATATATAAAAAAGAGATATACAGTATACATTTAAATGGATCATTAGTATCATTTCACTGCATTTAATACAAGACACAATGATACCAATGGCTACAGGCATAAAGTATTAGTGTGTTTTCCTCATCAAATAGATCTAACTGCTTTGGGGCTCGTTTACATTTGGAGGCAAATCAATTTTATGGCACACCTCTCAGATGTAGCAGTACACTCGCACTTTAACGTGCGCTTATAGGTGTTGCTTTTACAATCTCCCTGAAATGCTTTATCAAAAGTTGGCAAGTATGCCCTTGTGTGACACGTGGCTTTGCTGCACAGAATTGGTATGATATGAAATCCCGACAGTGGAAGACTGCCTGGTGCAGAAACCTGACAGCTGTAGGTATAAGTACCCTAACCTCCCCCTTCCCCCCTTAACCCTAACCCTCTCTTGGGGGTGCCTAACCCTAACCTCTCCAGGGGGTGCCTAACCTTAACCTCCCCCCTGTGGTGCCTAACCCTAACCGCCCCCTTCCCGCAAGCTAAATCTAATCCTCCCGAGGGGTGCCTAACCCTAACCTCCCCCCAGTGGTGCCTAACCCTAACTTCCCCCTTCCTCTAGCCTAACCCTAACCCTCCCCGGGGATGCCTAACCCTAATCTCCCCCCGGGGGTGCCTAAAATTAACCCCCCCTTCCCCGGGGACTGAGCAGTTACTTACCCGTCCGGACGGGATTCCTGCTCTAGGAGATTGTATCCTGTTCACCTTCGGGATATCGGCATTGGCATATTGCTGGACGGTGGGATTCGGACTGCAGTATATTGATGCACGGCATTCCGTTCGCCGGCAATATGACTACATCCCCCGCTGCGCTGCTCCACACATAATATTTTATTTTTTCTTGCGGTGTGGCCACGCTTCACAATAGGAACTATCAGGGCCGATGCAAGGTTTACGGGAGCCTGAGGCAACATTTCACCAACTGCCCCTGCTCCCCCCAATTCATAATATGTCATGCATCAGTCTCCCAGGTTAAATAATAAGCCACACAGCAGTATCCCAACTTCATAATCTACTATATAGAAAATTGCACACAGCAGAGTGCCAGAATCATAATGTACCTCATAACACTGCCGCAAATTCATAATATGCCACACAGCTGTGCCACAAATTCATTATGGCCATGAATTATGCCATTCATTTTTTTTGTGGAATTAGCGGTGCTCTCCAGTGGCCAGCGCCCTTAGGCGGCTGCTTAAAACTGCCTAATGGTAGCTCCAGTCCGGGCAACTAGATGGAAAAAAGGAGCGTACCTTCAGGTAACAACAGTTCAAGGTAAACATAATTGTTAGGTGTTCCCAAGTGCAAGTTACATCACATTTATTATATATAAATGTATTCCTTCTTACTTTTTTTTTCTTTTTATTGGCTGGCAGGGGAACTGGGGGAGGGAGGTTTGATTGCTCTGCAGATTAAAACTGGCACCTACTGTACGTATTTCTGTTTCAGGGAACTGCTACTGCCGCTCACACAAAAATACCAAACTTCAATACTTGATTTTTAACAAGAATAAAATTATTTTTTCTTTGTTAAATAATTTTTCTTTGCAGAGCATTATTGTGTCTTCCTACGAAGCCTTTTTCTATAAGAAATATGATGACGCTGGCTCAAGTTATTACAAATGGCCCCATAGCCAATTGTAACCACTTGGTTTTTAACTTTTTATCAAGCATAAAAATATTTGTTTGTATTTTTTCATGATTTTTTGCAGCACTTTACCACAGTAGCAATTTGTTATCAGACATGTGATGATGATGGGATGTAGTTATGAGACCAGCGGCCGCGATGCTGCCGGTCTCAATACCGACAAGGAAATCCTGATAAGGGACTTAAGATAGGCATCAAAATACCAAGGCCTATCTTAATCCCGACACCAGAACACTGAAGGATTCCAGCCTGAATGCGGCAAGTCCGGGGCGGAATCGGTAAGTCCGGCGGTTCAAATCCCGATGCCAGAAAATCGTCCAGAGAAGATCCCAACGGTGTAAGTAATTAAACTATTCCTAACCCTCTCCCCCCTCTAACCCTAACCCTCCCTTAGTGGTGACTAACCCTAACCTCCCCCTCTAGTGCTTAACCCTAACCTCCCCCCTAAGTGCCTAAACCAAACCCCCCCTCCCAGCACCCTAAACCTAACCCTCCCAGGGGGGTGCCTAACACTATCCTCTCCCGATGCCTATCATTAATCCCTTGCCAGGATTTGACAGTGGAGAAGATGACGGTCAGCATTTTGACCGCCAGCTTCCTCACTTCATACAATCCGGGGTGCCCCTAGCGTTAGCCGCGGGGGGAGGGGGTTAGGTTTAGGGAGCATAGCGGGGTTGTGGTTAGGTATTGGGGGGAAGGTTAGGGTTAGGCACCCCTAGGGTGGAAGGTTATGGTTAGGCACCCCCCGGGGGGATGTTAGGGTTAGGCCCCCCTGGGAGGGTTAGGTTTAGGGTGCAGTAAGGGGGCGGTTTGGGTTAGGCATCCGCAATGGAAGGTTAGGGTTGGGCACTAGGGGGGATGTTAGGGATAGACACCACTAATGGAGGGTTAAGGCGGGGATGGTAGGGATAGGGTACTTACCTGCCCTGCCAGGATCTTCTCCCTTCAGGCTACCGGCTTTGGGATATGAACCAGTAGCTGAATATTCAGCCACCGGGACTTCATACCCATTCCATGATGATACCACCCTACAATTGGGGGTGGCACAGCTACCCCATGAATCATGGTTATGTCCCTATCTTTCTTGGCTAGAAAAATATAATAGTTGGGAGGTGTGGTCATGAACCCAATCTGTACTATAGTAATGTTCTATGATCTGCACAACCCATCCCATCAGCAGATTTAAACTTGTACACCCACACAAATGATACCATCTTGGACTACAGTACAAATGAATACACTGCCCTGTAACATCCAGGTGCAGTTACACAAATGTAGGAGCATGACATACAAAAATACATGTAATTATAGAAAACCATATATTGTACATTTTTACTCTAAAAATTCCAGTTTAGTTGTATATAGAATGATATTTGCTAAAATAATTGTCACAGTAAACTTTGGTTAAAAGTTGACACAGCTAACTAAACGCCTGATTCAGCAAGGATCGCAATTGCACGCAGGCAATAGATATATGATGTATGCACGCAGGCAGCTTTGCAGTTGCGATCCTTGCTGTTATGCAAATGCAGCATGAGGTGTATGACACACCCTGCTACACTTGCGATCGCAGCACTGCGACGGAGGTCGCAGGCTGGGATCACCATTGTGACCATTGGTTGTTGATATGGTGAAAGGCGCAGGGCCTCCGGCCAGCTGAATAAACCTCAGCTTCCTCAGACTGGCTGGCTTGCGAGCCCAGGAGAAAAACATTGATCAACATAGATCCTGGGCTGGCCGCTCCGAGAACGCCAGCCACCCCTTGTCCCACCCCTTAAATGCCTCTGCTTGTCAATCAAGCGTCTGCGTGCGACTACGCAGGACCCATTCTACACACTCACAGAATGGGTCCTGCGCGCCTGCAGATTCCCGATAATCGGGAATCTGCAATCAGCAGTGCACTGCTGAATCTGGCCCTAAATTGTAATGCTAAGCTAATGATAATAGGTAAAAAAGAAAATGTCCTTAAGTCTTCACATAAACTCCTAACCCCATCTATTCAAAAACTTTTATTTTTGTATAGACAACTGAAAACAAATTTTGCAGCACAATTGCTTATCAGACACCACACATTTCTGTAATGCTATTACAGAACCATATTTAATATTTGTTATTGTTTCATAAATATAACAGTAGGGTTTAGTACTCTTCTTTAGTAACATCTAAACTAAGTTGAGAATACTTAAGGAAATACATCTAGTTCATATCTCTTATTGTAAGCACTATAATAGAATATATCTGTTAGAGACATTCTGATTTTTAATAGCTGTTTTTCCATTTACATCTTGCTGAGCCCCTAGATACATTTTAATTGCTAGTGCAAATCAGTTCATCTAATATGCAAAGAGTATTAACTAGCCTGTAATAAAAATCATATGTATTATGTATGTGCTCTTGGAGTCAAGGCTAAATTTGTAAAGCTATTAAACATTATTATTATTATTATTATTATTATTATTATTATTATTATTATTATTATTATTATTCATTTTATTGTGGATAGGAAAGATAATGACCCCCATTATGTTTTTAAATTAATTTGCTGATTAGTTCTGTGTTTGACATGAACTTTAATAAATTCAATTTACCCTTAGTATAAACTACTTGCAGTTTAAAATTGAACCCCACATTTTTCCTGCATGGACATAGGGCCTGATTGAGAGATGTACTCAATCAGGGGCGTTTCTATAATGGGTGAAGGGTGTGAGGGGAAGGGGGGGTCCACACCGCACATCCTGCACCCATATTTTTAATACTTACCTCTGAAGTCCCACGTCGGTATCAGCTCTGTAAAAATTGCCTGGAAAATGACCACCACGTCCATTTTCCCAGTGATTTGCACATGAGCAATAGGGAATACACCGGGAAAGTGGCCGTGGTGCCATTTACTGGTGACCTGTGCATGCGCTGTAGATTCTGGGCACACTCTAGTGACAGTATACAAAAACTTGAGAACAATTCCCCCATAGAGATAATGCGCATGATTTTAGGAACAGGGGGAATAGAGGGAATGGAGGGTCTGTTTAAAACAGCCAGATTGAGCAAGGAGGATATGTTAGATCCCTTAGAATTGCAGTAAGTGCATAAGGGATACCGAGAGTATATTAAAAGACACAATCTAGAGGGTAAACTGTTAAACTGGATAAGGATGACAAAATCTATACTCTGTGAGAAAGAAGAGGCAGAAATAGAAGAAGCATTTAGAGGGATATCTTTACTTGATTACCCCAGTTGTGAGTCCACACACCTGGTACATTCTAAAGGCCTTAGATGGAAATGTCCCAAGCGTGAGTGTGGTTTTTGTAATTCAGCAGAAGGCCAGAAGTGTATAAAATTTGGCACACACTGGATGAAACCTGCCGTGCTTGTAGATATGCTGGTTATCCCCCTAGCCTACCACTCACCTTGGTGACAACCAGACTTAACGCCTCAGGTCTTGCAAATACATTTGTAAGTCACAAAAGCATACTTGGCAGTGTGACTGTCCCAAGATACAGTATTGGAGAACAAACATTTGTGAGAAGTTTAACACTTCCAAGTCCAAAAGGATAACACCAACCCGACAGCCCCACCGCCGCTATCATATGAAGGGATATCCTCAGAGACGTCAGTCCCAAACACAGGATTATATCCCGTGTTTATCCAGACAACCACTGCAATAGAAGCAGACGGAGATCAGCCTGCCCAACCAGGGCGACAGGTCAGATGGTATAGGCCTTGGTTGCCTGCCGATCAAATGTCCTTATTAAGAGACATCCCAGACATAAAAGCTAACCCAATGGGCTTTGCTAGACGGTTCACACACATGATGGATTTCTATAATTGACCACATGGATGGACCTTGATCAAACAGTTAAAGCCGTGGCAGGCAGTAAATGATGCTGCAGCAATGAAAGAGCTGACAATTGGTACCCTGTGGACCCAAAAGTGCACTGCATAAGATGAGCAGGTTAGAAATATGCCCTCACAGGATACCTCTCAGGGCAGAAACCAGACTGTTACAGAATATTAACAGGAGTGCAGACATTAGGATTATGGGTTTGGTCACATAGGGCCTAATTCAGAGATGAACGCAACTGCAAATTGCATGCAGATCAAGTGATTGTTTGCCATTGCGCATGCATGTGCATCGCAGTGTGCATGCCAGAAGGCAGCAGTGTGATCGCCGTATGTTCACGCAGGCCACGGAGGCCCATTGCAGATTGATTGACAGGAAGTAACCATTTGGGGGTGTTGACAAGGGGTGGTTAGCAAAATGCTGGCGTGCCTGGCCATTTGAATGCCATTACATGGGAGTGCATAAATTAGCCACTACAATTGCATACGCAGCTCTGCGTGGCAGAAGGTCTCCCTGGCCTCCGGCAGGTCAGACCTGCCACAAGGGTAAAATGGCTGCTGATGAACTTTGATGTTACCTATGTTTATGCAGGTATGCATAGTCTCACGCAGGTGAGAAGATAGTAGTGGGTTTCTTTATGCTCGGGTAATCTTCGCAAAAAATAGCATATTTTTGCAACTGCATTGCATACGGAAATGCAGTTGCGATCGCATTAGCGTCCATCTCTGAATCAGGCCCATAGTGCCTAGAGATATAAGAATATTCAAAAATGCATTTCTGTGAGGGTTAGACCTGAATTTGTACAAAATACTCAAAGTTAGTCGCCCAGAATATGTCGTTCTAACCCCAGGGGCTCTCCTCACATTGCTAAGAGCTATTGGGGATGATTTAAAGGAAAAAAAATGAAAAGAAAAGAAGTGTACAGCCAATTTATGTAATGCAGACTAAGCACACACACAAGCCCAATAAGAGAGCATGCTCTAAAGTAAGACAGCCTGCTCCAAATGCTGCTACTAACCCCAGGTCTCAGACATGCCTAAGAAAGGGTCTATGTTCTCACTGTCTCCAGAGAGGGCACCTTAAAAAGGATTGCCCTCTAGCCGATCAGCCATGTGTCCAGTTTACCTCACACAAGACTAAACAAGAATAGGAAAACGGGCCCAGAATCACACATATGATAGTTTGAGCACTTCATTAGGTCCACAATGCACAGTGCCCCTCTCTATAGAAGGGTTAACCCCAATAAAAGTCTTAATTGATTCTGAGGCTACCACATCTGTCATCCAGGCTAAATATATTCTACCACATTTACTTTCCAATCAAACCAGTGTTGCTACTGGATTAGTACTGGATTGGGCTAGATGTCTGCTTAAAAATACAAAGCCAGTGACAGTGCAGATTGGCAACCAGGTTTTCACAGATACACAATTTTTAGTGTCAGATGAATGTCCTGTAACATTGCTTGGTGTTGACTTACTGTCCGCACTTAATGCCACTATACAGTATAAAAATGGGGAAGTGACACTAGCTGCTAGACCAGGAGCTACAAGCCTAGCCACTTTTGATACATGCAAATTGATGTTAACCCTTACAGAAGGCACACCACTTCTAGATAGGGAACTGGAATACATAGGAGTCTGGGCAAAAGGGAAAATGTCCCATCAGGAGTCTGGGCAAAAGGGAAAATGGATGCTAGTCTCATGCCTGTAGAACCTATGACCATTAAACTCAAACCAGGTTTACAGCCAGTAAAAGTTAAAAATATCCCTTAACACCAGAACAGGTTGAAGCAATAGACAAACAAATACAAGATTAGCTTAAAGTGGGCATGCTTAAGGAATGTAGATCCAGTTGGAATGCCCAGCTTTTTCCTGTTTTAAAAACAATCTCTAAATTCTGATGGGTCACCCGTATGATTCATGATTTGCGGGAAGTTAACAAACGTATGGCTGTAGATGTACCCATAGTGCCAAATACACACACCTTGCTGAATCAAATACCTCCCAGATCCAGCTGGTTTACTGTCATTGATTTGGCAAATGCTTTATTTTCAGTTCCCATAACAAAAGAAAGTCAGCTATTATTGGCATTCATACATCAGGGGACACAGGGCCTGATTCAGACCTGCTCGCGAGCATTTAGCGCTCGCAAACGGGATGGCCAGGCAGTGCACACACGAGGCATGCATGAGCCCTGGAGCGAGTAAGAAATCACTCGCTCTGGCGCTCGCATCCAAATGGGGTGGCTGTCGATGTTGATCGACAGCTCGCCCCATTTGGTAGGCAGGTCGGGGGGTTGGCTGGCCAAACAGAGGCATTCCTGAAGGAACACCTGCCATTTGGGGGTGGCCCTACTGACATCACCAGTGATGTCAGTAGTGAGCTTCCTGCTCTATTAGAGCAGGAAGCTCACTGGGGATTGCGGCAGACAAGACCCTACCACAAGGGTCTCGTCGCAAGCCCGATGGTCACGACCATCGCGACCATCACCTGGCCGCTCGCAAAAGCTGTGGCCACTTGCAAATCGTCCAACTGCATGCTAACGCTTCCTAGCAAGCGGGTCTGAATCAGGTCCTTAATATATATAAGTTTTTACCCTTTGGAGGCTATGGTTCTTGTTCCAGGATCACTCCAGCCACCTGGGCGACCAATAGTATTCCACATGAAGCTATTCCTTAACATATCATGAATAGTCTCACAGAACTGGCATATGCGATGGAAGGTTTTGCAAAACTTTTTTTTTTTTATAATGTCACTGATGAACTAGATATAGTTACAAGAGAAATGCAGTTCCACAATAAGGTTTTGCACCAGTTTAGGATGGTAATAGACTATCTAACAGCATTGGAAGGTGGCATGTGTCAAATTGTGGGGTCAGCATGTTGTAATTACATTGCAGATAATTTCTCTGACTCCATACATGGCCGTATGAGGTAAATTGAAGATTTAAAAGAAGAATTTAAGAAAGTGCATACTACTGATCCCTGGGAGGAGTCAAACGAGGGATGGTTCTCTTGGTTAAATCCAGCCAAGTTTAAAGGATTTGGTGGTTGGATATCAGGAATTCTTTCACTTATTGTTAGAGGCTTAGTTTTGCTTGTAATCATCTTTATTGTTATAAAGATTGCTATTTTGCTGATTAAGAAATTTCTCTCACTTGATTGTTGCTTTTCTAGGAAACCTGGACCTAGCAACCTCATGTTCGCTGGCATACATGAAGATTTGGGTGAACAACACATCTACTTCCAGACAGTAGAAGATCAACAGGATACTTTTAGCATTTGAAAATGGAAGGACATGTGGACAATGCAGAACAATTGTTGATTCCCTGAATTATGAAACATTTTCTAGACAGTAGACTAACTAGTTTTAGGGCTGAGACTTACATGTACGGAGGATAGATCACACCTCCTTTAATGGGGGGGATCAGCAAGGGTCATATGTATATGTACTTAAGATTGCTTAAGAACTTGACCCTAGTTAGGCAGTTGAGGGAATGGTTAGGTTAATTAATAAAAATAAGGGATTGAGAAAGTTAATATTATGTTCTGCCGCCATGTTGTAACACTGACAGCCATATTGTGCTATATGTTGTTCATGTATCTATTTCACTGTCAGCTAAATGACTTGCAAGAGACAAGAAATGTTTATAAATGCTAGATTAGAGATTCTCACTCACTTAGCAAGCTGTTTCTGAGAAGCAATCTCAAGGATAGGACTATGTGCATATTCCAATGCCAGGCTGTGCATCCCCCAAGACAACTTCCAGATGCAGCCTTCAGCATCTTATCTTATTGCTAAACAGAATATCTAGTAGGTGGGGATTTAGAGACTTTTACCAACTGTTAACAATGTGCTATTAAAATTTAACTGTAACTGATAAACATTAGAGAATATCTGAAACCACCCCTTGCCTGTGTGTTGTTTATTCTCTCCACCCAGCCATCTTGTGCTGTCTCCTGACACATATACAGAGCTCACTTTGGGACCAGTGAGGTCCAAAGAACCAGATCCCACACATGCATCAGGTCAATATGAGAATGTCGACATGGACGAAATATCAAAATGCTTAGCTTTCATCAAGTCTACACAAATAACTTGTTAACATGACAGAATGTCAAACTACTGTAACATCCCTGGTGGCTCAGAGGTTACTTACCTTGTTCCAGTGGCAATGGCTGCTCTAGCATCTTCTTCTGGGCTCCAGTGACCATGTGACCAGCACTTCCGGTGGAGACGTCTGACAGAATCGAATTCCTGTGAGCATTTTACCTCTCCCCCTTCCACAGATTAACTCTGAACACACCTCATAGCCTAAACCCAACCATCGTCATTTTGAGAATGTCGATATTTCACATGGTGACATTTCAGATGTTGACATTGTGAACAAGTCAACATTCTGAGCATGTCAACATAGTGCATATTGACATGTTGAACCATGTCAACATTATGAATTTCAACATGGCAACTGTTGACGAGGTGACCTAATCTGGATCTTGCTGCCGGTAACCTATCTGTAGAGGTCAAATTGATCTATAATATAATTTCCTAAAATGACTGTGCCTGACCTGAGTAATGAGAAGGTAGCTTGCCCTCCCTTACCTCTCTCACTTGCACTGGTGACCAGTGGCGTAACTGAGGTGGGCCATGCGGGGTACATGCCCTGGGTACCATCGGACTGATGTCGAGGGGAGGGTTGCCTCTGGCCTGCACCCAGGTAAGTGGTTAGTGTGTAGTGCACTACACAGTAACAAACACACTGCCACCACAGTGTATTTGTTTTAGCAGCCAATGAGAGTCAGACAGACTCTCACTGGATGCTGCACAAGATGTTGCCAAGTAAGTGCATTGCAGGCTGGGGAGGGGGGCTGCAGCAACTGGAAGGGGGGGGCACAGAATGTAAGATGATCAATGTGGAGCGAGAAGAACCAGCAGTAGGGGGATGGAGGGGTTCAGTGAGCATAGACACACCCTATGGGGACAGGGGAGCACACAGCATGGGATTTGGATGAAAACAGGGGTATACAGTGTGAGATGTGGAAGGGAAACAGGACTGCACAGTGTGGGATGTGGAGGGGAAACAGGAGCACACAGTGTGAGATGTGGAAGGGGAACAGAACTGCACAGTATGGGATGTGGCGGGGGGAACAGGTTCACACAGTGTGGGATGTGGAGGGAGGAAAAGGAGCACACAGTGTGGGATGTGGAGGGGGAACACGACTGCACAGTGTGGGATGTGCAGGGGGAAACATGAGCACACAGCGTGGTATGTGGTGGTGAAACGTGGGAGCACATACTGTAGTGTGGGATGCGGAGGGAGAACAGTGATGCACTCAGCATGGGATGTGAAGGGTATACAGGGGAGCACACTGTTACGACCCGGGTTTCGCGGTGTGGAGGTTTGCAGTCCTTACTGGTGAGGGCACTGTGGAGCGGTCATTATGGCGGGGGAGCTGGCGTGTGGAGATTGGCATTGCATGTACACAGAGGTCTTCCAGCGTTGGGCCATCCTGGCAAGGTTAAGTCTAGTGGCGTCTCCGCGTCACGGCTGTCTGGGCGCCATCATGTTGTCTTTGCTCATGTGAAATAGCAGGCCAATCGTCTGTGGGTCACCTGCTCTCTGACCTATCATGCTCTGTTACTGGGTACTTAAGGGTGTTTGGAGCACCCTGTAGTTGCCAGTGCAGCGTGTTCACAGCGTCAGCTGTGAGAGAGCTTTCTGCGCTCCTGAACCTTAGACTTGTGCTACGGTGTTTGCCCTAGCTCCTTGTCAGCCTTCGGCTTCCTGCATAGCTTGCACTCTGCTGGGATCAGCCTGCACTTTCCACCAGACCCACTGCTGCCTGAACCTGTCTCCTCATTTAACCCATTCCTGCGCAGACGTCATCCAGCATTACCATATTCCCCTTTCAGCCATCATCACAGCATTACTGGATTCTCCTTTCAGCCATCATCACAGCATTACCGTACTTCCTTTTCAGCCATCATCACAGCAGTACCTTCTCTGCCAATATTCAGCATACCAGGATATCCACTTCACTCTTACAGTCTATCTGCATTCACCTCATTCATCTCTGTCACTTATCTTTATTCCCACTCACTACAGTTCTCTCCTGCCACATAGTGTATATTAGTTTGTTTATTACTGGACTTTAATTTATCTTATTGTTCATGTCTAAAAACATTCATATTAAACAACCCACCTTTCAGTTTAAACCTGTTCTGGTGTCTACTCCTGTTACCACCCCGGGTCCACAGCAGCACTCACTGGAGACAGGAACTGACAGCAGCAGCCACTGGTCTTGTTAGCACACAGCACAGACTGGAGTCAGTGTGAAGTGGCACCCGAATCACCATGGGAGGGACATATAATAAATCCAAAACCTGCAAAAGTCCGATGCCAACTCAATGACATTTTGCCTCAATTTGGAATCTGGGCAAAGTGAGAAAACCCAAGCCGCCACTCGGATCCAAGAAGTTCGGGTGGGCTCAGTTTTCAGAAAACCGAGCATGCACATCTCTAACTTTTACATTGTTTCAGTTTTAGGAAAGAGGTTCTATATGAAATAAATATGTTTTCTATAACACTAGCTGATTCTTGTAGGTTTATCAGAGCAGTTAACTGATTTTGCATGTCACAAAATTGGGAATTAGACATGCCTACCCTGTACAGCGGTGCTTTATTAAGTCGGGTCACTCTGTCCCAGAGTGTAATTACTTCATTCCTGAGGGTCATGGACACAGCCATGTTGACTATGATCAAGGGCCTGATTTAATAGAGATTGCAACTGCGATCGCAATAGCACTTACGCACGCAGCCTAACATAAGGATGCCCCCCTTACCTTACACACATCCGTAATACTTAGTAGGACTGCAAAACCTTCGGTAGCATTGAGTACCAGCGCACCCTCATGCACACTTGCAAAAGGTCTGACCTTACTCAGAAATTGCTAACCTCATCGCACACAGGCCCTGATTCAGAGCTGGACGCTCTAACAGAGCGCTCACTCTGAATCAGGGCCATCCCTCTTACTTTTTGGACCACCCACAGCTATAGTGAGCGGCCAAAATGATGGTCGCGATGGTCAAGACCATCGCGTCCATCGGGCTTGCGATGAGACCCTTGTGGTAGGGCCTCACTGCCGCAAGCCCTGGAGTGCTTTTGGCTCTATCAGAGCCAAAAGCACTCCCATTGACATCACTAGTGATGTCAGTGGGGCCGGCCCCAGACGGCAGGCGTTCCCATGGGAACGCCTCCGTCTGGGCAGCCACGCCCCGGCACGCCCACCAAAGGGGGCGTACTGTCAATCACCATCAACAGCACGCCCCCTTTGGTGCGAGATCCATAATGACGGCTTGGCCGTCGTTATTCGGGTCTCGCGCATGCGCATGATGGAGCCGCCTCCGTCGTGCACATGCGCACTTGGGCAACATCGACCCGCTTACGAGTGCTCAGCGCTCGCGAGCGGGTCTGAATCAGGCCCACAGTGCAATCCCAAGCTACATATGGCATCGCAGTGGCTAATTTATGCACGCCCCTGTAACAGCGTTCAAACACACTGGCACGCTTGCATTTCGCCGACCAACCCCCCATCACCACCCCCAAATGGTACTTCCTGTCAATCACTCTGTGATGGGTCTGCGTAGTCACTGCGATTGCAATCCCGATCGCAGTGGAGTGTTCACGCATGCACAAAGTGATGCATACGTTTGCGCAGAATGCAACACTCAGCCAATTGTGTGCGTAATCTCAGTTGCAATCACTGCTGAATCAGGCCCCAGGTGAGCACTAGTATCCAGTCTCTACCTGTCTCCTGCATTCACATGATCACCTCCTTCTATCCCTGACAAGAGCGCCCTATTTAAGACTGCCCCTGCCACTAGCAGATTGATGGAAAAATGTGATTTGGTATTCCTCTGTACTGTATGTGGTTCTTTACCTCCATGTGATCTCACTCACCATAGAGTAGGTACTACCTCCGATCCACAGCCTGAACCTGCGCTGCTGGCTACTGGATTCCTGCAAGCTGTTGATCCATCCACTCTGCAGCATTGTGCTGTATCCAGCTTCCAGTATGCTCCTTTCAGCCTGCCAGCCACTCCCATTTCTCCTCTGGGGGCCTCACCTTTTCTCATACCCCTTATCCTGGGGGTTGCCATGGTGGTGTTGTTGGGGTCCTTCTATCCGCCAGTTATTCCTACCAGCTAATACCCTCTGAACCATCCCTTACATTCCCCACATTTGAGGTTCATGCTACACACCTCTTCCAACCAGTAAACCTCAGAGTAGCTGTCATTTCGCCCTTGCAAATCCACACCACAACCTTGGCATTCCAAATGCACCAGATACCTGCAAAAGTGTTCACGAATTGCCAAGCGTCAGTGGAGGAAATCATGCTCTAAGACAGACTTCCTCCATTTCAAATTTATTCTCTCAACCTACAGTGCTGCCCTGTACTTGTACAAACAATCATATTTCAAGAACCTCATCTCCTCCCAGTCGTCAAACCCCCGGCATCTCTTTGCCACTTTCAACTCGATTCCTCTGCCTTTCCCCTCCTCGCCTCCCCTCCTTGCTCTCTGCCCTTGACTTTGCCATCTACTTTGCATCTAAAATTGACTCCATACATGAGGACATCATACCCCATCAGACCCTCAGCACTCCTCCCCCTCCTTTCCCTGACCACCCCTCTTCATCTGTCTCACCAACTATGACATCCTTCTCCCCTGTTTCTGGAGAGGAAGTCATGGTCCTCAACCGGTCCTCCCCTCCTTCCACCTCCACCCTTGACCCTATACTTTCTTGTCTCCTCTGTTACCTTTCTCCTTCTGCCTTTTCCCATCTTGCCCATCTCCTCAATCTCTCTTTATCATCTGGCACTGTCCCTTCTGCATTCAAACATGCCCTTGTATCTCCCATTCTTAAAAAACTACCCTTGATCCTAACATACTCTCCAACTACCGACCCATCTCTCTCCTCCCTTTTGCTTACAAACTCCTTGAGCATATTGGTTACAACTGCCTTACCACCTTTATTTCCTCCCACTCCCACCTTGACTCATTTCAATCTGGCTTCCGTTCTCTCCACTCCACTGAAACTGCCCTCACGAAAGTATGCAATGACCTCCTTACTGCTAAATAAAAGGGCCATTACTCTCTGCTCATTCTCCTTGACCTCTCTGCTGCATTTCACATGGTAGACCACCCTCTCCTCCTGCAAATCCTTCACTCTCTTGGTCTATGTGGCACTGCTCTCTCCTGGCTGTCTTCCTACCTCTCTGATTGCTCCTTCTCTGTTTCCTCTCATGACTCCCCCCCCCACTTCCACTAACAGTAGGAGTTCCCCAAGGCTCTGTTCTTGGACCTCTCCTATTCCCCATATATTCATCCTCTTTACATGAACTCATCAACTCTTTTGACCTCCTCTCCCACTTACATTTCTGATATTCTCTCCCTTCACACTCTCACCCATCCACTTCGCTCAACAAATGCATGCCGCCTCTCTTGCCAACTGATTACTTCCTCCCACTCCCGCATCCAAGATTTTGCCCATGCTGCCCCCTACCTTTGGAACTCTCTCCCTATCAGACACTCCACCTCTCTACAAATCTTCATACGGGCTCTCAAGACCTACTACTTCAACAATGCCTTCCAGCTTTCATCCTAACCAGCGTCATGTTCTTTTCTCCCTATTTACCCCTTCTGTGTCATGCCTGTCTGTCTGCCCCTCACCCTTAGAATGTAAGCTCTCACGAGCAGGGACCTCTTCCCTCATGTGCTTCTCTTTACATTTTCTTCTACTCCTTACTCCCCACAAGGGCACATAACACTTGACTGCTTACTCCCTGCTGCTTATTGTGAGTGTTTTTAATCACTATTGCAGCAATGTACATAAATCATGTCCTTGTCCTGCACTGTAATGTACTGTAAGTTACTCGTTTCTTGTTCACTCATTATTTTATGTACTCTGTAAGGCGCTGCAGGAACACTTGTGGCGTCATATAAATAAAGGATAATAATAATAATAATATCCCTGCGAATCACAGCATTAAGCCATGAGGAGAGGGGTCTAATGATGCAATGTGCCCTACCCCATTTGCAGCCTGCACCTACAAAGTATGTACGTGAACTGTTTTACTGGTATGTAATGTATGAGTTAATGTGTATATATGTGTATGTATGTGTTAGAGTGTATGTACAAATGTGTCCACATACACCTTTCCTAAAATTGAGCCATGTCACCAAATTTGCCATGCCTTTGAATCTGTGTATTATCCACGCCTTGTGATTTTTCTTAAAATTTGCTACTTTAATCTGATACTTTATATGAATACTTTTGCAAGAAAAAAAATATTGGGATCTAATTGCTACTCATCGTGGTGCATCTTAGCTGTGATGGCATCTTCTTGTGCCAAATGAAGAAATAAAGGAAAGGTGTATGAGGACACATCTGTATATGTTAGTGGGTATGTACAGTGTTAGTGTGAATATATGTGTATGTATGTGTTTGTGTGTATATATGGGTTACTGTATATATGTGTTAGTTTGTATGTACAGTATGTGTTTGTGTGTATATAAGTGTATGTGTTATTGAGTATGTATGTGCTTGTGTGTATATGTGTTTGCGTTATGTATATGTGTTAGTGTGTAAACTGTATGTGTGTGTGTTAGTGTGCATATACAGTCAGGTGCATAAATATTGGGACATTGACAGAATTTTCATATTTTGGCCTCTATTCACCACCACAATGGCTTGAAATGGCACATATAGAAACCGTTGTAATTCCTACACTGTTCACCTGATTTGGATGTAATTACCCTCAAATGAAATCTGAAAGTCTGCAGTTAAAGCACATCTTGTTTGTTTCATTTCAAAGCCACTGTGGTGGTGAATAGGGGCCAAAATATGAAAATTCTGTCAATGTTCCAATATTTCTGCACCTGACTGTATGTGTATGTATGTTTTAATTAGGGATGTGCAGGCTCGGTTCTACTCGGTTCCGTTCGGTTCTTTTTACCGAATCTTATTGGCTATCCAAAACTCGTGACAGCTGAAACCCAATAAGATCCGGTAAAAAGAACCGAACGGAACCGAGTAGAACCGAGCCTGCACATCCCTAGTTTTAATGTGTATATATGTGTTAATGCGTGTATACTATAAGTGTTAGTGTGTATATATACATATGTATGTGTTTATGTGTATTTATGTGTATGTGTTAGTGTGTGTATGTGTTAGTGTGTATGTTATATATAGTATATACATGTTTTCTTATAATATATTATATATATGTATATATATACTGTATGTATGTGTTTAATAAACACGTACACATATAAAAACAAAATTCTGACCCTAATTCTCTCACTAATTACAGTCCCATCTCCCAGCTCCCATGACCCTCCAAGCTACTTGAGATACTTGCCTACACTCGCCTCACACACTTTCTTAACTCACACAACTTATGGGACCCACTTCAATCAGGCTTTCGTTCCCAACATACCACAGAGACAGCAATGACTAATGTAGTGAATGATCTTGTCACTGCCAAGTCTAAAGGCCATTACTCACTACTTATTCTTTTCGATCCTCTGCTACTTTTGAAACTGTTGATCACTCTCTTCTCATACATACACTGCAATCCCTAGACCTTCAGGACACAGCCCTTTCTTGGTTCACATCCTACCTGTCTAACCGTTCTTTCACTGTTTGTTTTTCTGATTCTGCCTCCTCTTCACTTCTTCTATCATTTGGAGTACCACAAGGCTTTAGTCTTATGTCCTCTGCTTTTCTCAATCTATACTACCTCTCTTGGCAAACTAATCAGTTCTTTCAGATTCCAGTATCATCTTTATGTGGATGATACTCAAATATACCTATCCTCCCCAGATTTGTCACCATCTGTATTGGTCTGTGTCACTAAATGTCTTGCTGCCATTTCATCTTGGATGGCACCTCGCCACCTCAAACTTAATATATCAAAACAGAATGAACTATATTTCCACCAGCCAAGTTTACTTAACAACCAGATATCTCTATCACTGTTGATAACTCGACAATCCATCCCACCCCACAAGCTTGCTGCCTAGGTGTCATCTTTGACTCTGAACTGTCTTTTATTCCCCACATTCAATCTGTCTCTAAACCATGTTACGTACATCTAAAAAACATATTGAAAATATCTTACACAAGACACTGTAAAAACTCTAATCCATGCACTATTTCAATAGTCTTTCTTATTGGTCTTCCCAAAAGCAGACTCTTGCCATTACTATCCATTTTGAATACAGCTCTGAGGTTTACCTTCCTTGTCAAACGTTCATTGTCTGCTGATCTGCTCTGTCAGTCCCTCCATTCAGGGCCGTAATTAGGGTGGTGCGACCAGTGCCATGGCACAGGGCACCGCAGGGCAGGGGGCGCTGTTTGAGTCTTTCAATTTTCCTGTTTATTATCATTCTCACTTGTAGCTTCCTCTTCTTATATCCCCTGCATCTCCTGGCCTCCCCTATCTCTTCCCTGGCCTTTCCCCATGAAGCTATGGCCCTTTTGCAGGTGCACTATCTTATGTACCTATTTAAAAAATGGGAGGGGGGGCACCAATGCTCTCACTGGCACAGGGCACCAAAAAGTCTAGTTAGGGCTCTACCTCCATTGGTTACTGGTTTTCTACCATATTCAATGTAAAATAATTAGGGATGTGCAGGCTCGGATAGGTTAAATATTTCCGCCAACTTTAAATTTTTCCCGCCAAAAACCAGGTCTCAGAAAGAGACAAAACATCATCTTTCATGGACAAACATCATCTTCCATGGACTTTTTTCAAAGAATGATGATGTTTGTCCATGAAAGATGGCGTTTTGCCTCTTTCTGATACCCGATTTTTGGCTGGAAAAACGGAACTTGGAGGGAAAATTCGAACCTATCCGAGCTTGCACATCCCTAAAAATAATTTTACTTACAGTACTGTCACAATCGGACACGCACTCAGAACTCTATCTAATTCAGGTGGTCATGACGTTGGTGTTTTGCAAATTACCTTAACAACAATATATAACTCATCTGCCACCACCAAGGAATTTGTGTAGGAATAAACTCCTACAGTGGTCCTTCGTTTCTGCTCACAGTATTTACAGTACGCTTTAAAAACCAGTAGCATGCACCTATCAGAACTAGAAATTTAATTTTTATTTCAAGAATACTTCAATGCTTATAGGTACAAAAAAGAGTTACAAATATTATTACTATTATTGAAAGTGCACACAGATTACAGACAATTTCAAAGAAAATTAAAACGGGAATAACATAGTTCAGATATCACCTTCAGATTTGAACAATGCTGGAGTAAGGTCTCTCCTGGAAGAATTTTGGATCATCCTAGCCAGTGTGGCTCGCTTATAAGAATGAACGCCTGCTGTCCAGTTTGCTGGGTTAATATACCCATTCTGTCATGCTTCCTCTCTCACAGAAATGGATTCTGAGCTTCATAGCACATGGGAGAGGAGACATCTGCAATTTAATTACTTCTCTGATGTCAGGTGTCATTGTCTCCATTTTCCTATCTGACAAATGGAGATGACAGAGGGCAGTGTGAAATAGGACATCCTCTGGAATACTGAGGAGACAGGCTTAGGTTTCAGACAGCCTACTGTACAAGTGTGAATTCCTATTTCCTATTCAGCCCCTGTGGCATCAACTACATAACCTACACGTTTGGGGCGATTCAATTCAATGCGATGTTGAATAGCCATGGGAGGGAGCTCCCAAAGCTATTCAATTCAACGCGATGTTTGGTCGGGCTAAAGGATTTCTTCTTGCACTCTCCTGGGATGCGAGGAGAAAGTGCTGGCCTTGCAGCAGTTTTTTCGGCTTAGCGCATCACTAACAGCCACGCGGCCTGCACTTTAGTTGGAGAATGCCAGTTCTCACGACTAAAGATTAAGGGCCTGATTCAGACCTGCTCGCGAGTGCTGAGCGCTCGCAAGCGGGTCGATGTTTGCCCAGTGCGCATGTGCACGACGCATGCAGCTCCGTCGTGCGCATGCGTGAGACCCAGATAGCGACGGGTAAGCCATCGCTATGGGTCTCGCTACAAAGGGGGCGTGCTGTTGATGGTGAGTGACAGCACGCCCCCTTTGGTGGGCGTGCCGGGGGCGTGGCTGCCAAATGGAGGTGTTCCCATGTGAACGCCTCCGTCTGGGGCCGGCCCTACTGACATCACGAGTGATGTCAGTGGGAGTGCTCTCGGCTCTGATAGAGCTGAAAGCACTCCAGGGCTTGCGGCAGACGAGACCCTACCACAAGGGTCTCGTTGCAAGCCCGATGGTCGTGATGGTCTTGACCATCGCGACCATCCTCTTGGCCGCTCGCTATAGCTGTGGGTGGTCACCCACAGCTATGCGAGAGGCCAGGAGGGCGCTCTAAAAAAGAGAGAGAGGGCACTAATTCAGAGCGCTCACAATTTAAACATATATACAGTGGATCATTAATCTATAGATCATAACACATACTGTTATGTACCCTACATTATTGTTAATATGTCCATTCTGATGTGAAATGGACTTTATCATTACACTTACACATAAAGCTATTAACTGAACCACACCAAAATACATCTCTTCACTTCTCTCAAAATATCTGCCGACCTCTCCACTCTGCACAAGATCTGCGTCTCTCATCCACACACATTACTTGCTCCCATGCATGGTTACAGGACTTTTCTCAGGCTTCACCCACTTTGTGGAATGCCCTCCCACGCACAATAAGACTTTCCACTAGTTTCCAATCCTTTGAGCGCCCCCTGAAAATTCATCTCTTCAGACAAGCTTATTAGATTACAGAATCACCCCCACATGACCTTCATAGCTTCCCTATAAAATTACATCTCTTCTTACAGTCCACACATAACCTCACATATTTTCTCTTTCTTCATTATTACAGCAAAACTGCAGCAGTGCATGCTGGGTTATGTAGTTCCATAACAGCTGGAGTGTCAAGGTTAGCCAACACTGCTCTAGTGCCTATAGTTTACTAATGCTCCGGTTGCCATCCAGCCACGTCAGTCGGCTGCTGGGAAGAGAGGAGGGGGCCTCGGATGGGGAATGGACACAGGCCCCCTCCTCTCTATAGATGACCCTGCCAGGGTTCCATGTGGCTCATACATGCACTGGCCGACAGCCACAAATGCGCAGAGGCAGTGGCAGAACTAGAGAGTGGTGGGCCCAGATGCAAGAATATGCTTTGGGTCCCCCTATGCAATGCCCACCTTAGTGGTCCCCCTATGCAGTGCCCCCAGTAATGGTCCTCCTATGCAGTGCTCCCAGTTGTGCCCCTTAAACAGCTCCCCCAGAAGTGGTCCCCCCTATGCAGTGCCCCCAGTAGTAGTCCCCCCAATGCATTGCCCCCAGTAGTAGCCCCCCCAATGCATTGCCCCCAGTAGTGCCCCTTATACAGTGGCCCCAGTAGTGGTCCCCCCTATACAGTGCTCCCAGTAGTGCCCCTTATACAGTGCCCCCATTAGTGCCCCTTATACAGTGCCCTCAGTAGTGGTTCCTCCTTATACAGTGGCCCCAGTTGTGCCCCTTATACAGTGCCCCCAGTAGTGTCCCCCCTACATATATAAGACAAACACACACACAAAAAAACAAACACACACTTACCTGAATCCCCACTCCTGCACCCGCCACTGTCAGCTCCTCTGTCCCCCCGCTCGGCATGATGGGAGAGACGTCATGACATCTCTCCCATTACCCACTGCGGAGCTCATGAGTGTGCTCCAGCTCGGCTTCCTCAGTGGACGCAGCAGCCAATGAGAGTCTGTTTGACTCTCATTGGCTGCTATAACAAACATACTGCCACCACTGGACGGTGGTGTGTTTGTTACTCTGTAGTGCGGACCGCTCTCACTGCGGTCCGCAATACACTTAAATACTGTGGGGCCTGGCCCCAGTGCAAGGCACCGGCTGCACCACTGCTAGTTCCGCCACTGCGCAGAGGGACTCATGGGTCATAAACCTGGAAGTCCCTACACCGCAAAGAACAGTTTTTATCAGGAGAGCTGTCCTTTGCTTAAATCATCATGCATATGGTGTTACTAAATGCTGGTATGCGATGATGGGCTGGATGCATCGCACCCAAAATGTGATGCAATATGCATCCCATCCATAATGTGAAATGGGTGTACTACCATAGGGCTTAAAATAAACTAATACACTACTGTGGGGCATGAAATAAACAACCACTACAAAGAGAAATGTCTCTTCAGAAACATTAATGTGAGGGCCCACCCAAAATTTTGCTATGGGGCACACAGTTCTAGCTATGGCCCTGCCCCTAAGTGTTTGTAGTTAATGATTAAGGGCTCTATTTATTAACATTATTTTTACTAAAATAAAGTGAAAAGGGGTGTTTTCACACCCTTTTCATATTATAGTATCACCTATAGTTATTAGAGGGCAATTGGAGTCGAATTCGTAAAATTCTACTCCAACCCCTAAGTATCACTTATTTTTAGTAAGCAGATCGCATTTCCCATAATTGTAATGGGAAATGTGATCCGACCAGAGTTACTAAAAATAAATTGTAAAAGAATATCGGGGAAAGCCCTGTGATAATAACGCCACCTGGAGGTGGCATTATCCAGGGTCTCCCTCAGTTACTGGCCTCCTACTCTGCTCTAACAGAGAGAGCAGAGCAGGGAGTCGGTCCCAGTAATCAGCTGTTTGGTCTAAACAGACCGCAAGCTGATTACTATTAAAAAAAAGCAAAAAAAATTGCCAAACATTTTTTTACTTACCTGACTCCAGGGACCGGTGATCGGGCCTCCGGTGATGACTCCCCTCCGGTCAGCTGGTCTCCCATAGTGCACTGCAGCCTGGTCATCAGGTGATCGGGTCCCAGTGGGAGATCACCTGATCGGAGGCATGGAGAACATCACCGGAGGCCCGAAGCATGCAGGTAAGAGTAATTAAGAGAGAGGGGGGGTCGCAGGGGTCCACGATTGCGGGGGGCGGTAGCAGCGACGGTCGGTCGGCACATGCACGGGCACTTTGTCACGGTATTTTTTGCGAAAATACCGTGACTAGTGTGCAGATGGGATTCGCAGGGACAGAGCTTTTTTACAAGCTCTGTCCCTGCAAGGGATTTGTAGTAAATCCCTGTGATATTGCTTGAATTCGCAATGCGAATTCAGTCGATAATATCACACTACAATCTGCATTCAATATGCGGATTGTAGTAAATAGAGCCCTGTATGAATAATGCCTTAAAGGAATGTTAGCAAATGATCCCCACTGTCAATAGATGATATAGGGCCTGATTCAGAGCCGCTCGCTAGCGGCAGTACGCTCGTTCCGAGCGATGTTCGCACATCTGCGCATGCGTACGGTTTTTAGTACGCATGCGCGAACCAGTCAGTGCGTCCGAAAATCGTTTGTACGCTATATAGCGAGTGCCTGCTATTTTGAGTGACAGAATGAGGCGTATGTGGGTGGTAACAGGGGAAGGTGCTTGAAAACGAGGAGTGGAGATCCGTTCGCAGGCATGCTTAAAGGTCAAAACAGGCGTTTTATGGGAGTGCATAATTAATATAGCAGCGTCAATGACCACGTCACTTGGTTTTTTAACTCAGAACTGCTCGCAAAATAGCGGTTGAAAACACCAACCACAAGAATAGCGAGCAGTTCATATCCTGTTCGATGTACTCGATTGATCTAATAAATAGCGGACATGACGTATGGTGCGAGCGGCCAGGGGGCGTTTTTAAGAAATAAAAGAGCGTATGTTTTGCTCGCTCGTTCAGACTTAGAGGTGTGAACAGACTGCAATGTGCGAATGGATCATTTGCATAGCCACCCCTTGTTTTTGAACGAACGAACGCAAATAGCGAACGGCTCTGAATGAGGGCCATAGATCATATCTCCCAAAATTCTAGTATTTGCATTTGGTAGAGGATCATGAGGAGGTGAGGTAAACAGGTGTGGCCAAGCCCTCTGCGCAAGTGCCTAGCACTATGCCAAAACTTTTGCAAAGAGAACAGTGTAGTGCTGCACATAATAACATTAAATGGCTGCTTTCAGCCTTCAAACTGTGCAAGAAAAATGACAGGAGCAATCTGATTGGTTGCTATTGGCAACACTGTTGTTTCTTCTGCACCACTTTTGTTACTAACTAATTCACTTATGTTTCTGTGATTTGGGATACATGCACTCAGCTAATGCATTAATCAGACAGCAGGACATCTCCGTAATTATATGTGGGCTTGCATACACTGATTGATTGGTTAATTAACTAGCTGAATATACAATTATGGTGGTATAAATGCCAGGTGAGATGAAGGGGATGTCAGAGACTCTTGTAGGTTGTTCAGTGTTGAAGAGGGTGTGTAAAGTTTGGTGAGTAAAATGGCTTTATTTACTTTTTATTTTAGAATTTAATAACATTTACAGTGGAATGGATCCTTCCTATTATTAAGTCCCAAAATTGCATTTTGATTTGTTAGGTTTTTATCTTTAAGCCAAATTCTCTAAAACATTGCTATAGCTTATTTGATGACTAATATTTTACAGTTATGTTTTTGGGAGTTGCTGTAATTGGGGGAGACCTATATAGCTGTTAGCAAATAATAGCCACTCACTTTTTTGATGAAGGGAAACTTGGTTGCTGCAGGTTACTCCACAACTTACACTGTCCACAAATTGTGTGTGTGTGTTTGCAATTATGATGGTGTCAAATACTAATGATGCATTGTTGAATGTGTGTGGGTCTGGAGTCCTTCATTCTATGCAAAATGAGTGTAACTGAGTTTAGGTCTTATACACAGTAGTGTTCATATGCAAGCATGAGTTTATTTAACGTGACTGTTTTTTGAGTGATCATTACAGAAAGCTTTTTGCCTTTAATATATCTAACTTGACTTTAAATGCATTGAATGGCACCAGCAGCATTTCATAACATAGCTGCATAACTGTTGGGTGCAATTAAGAAAAAAATCAGAAGTAGTTATGCTGGCATTGGAACACTGGGGAGATGTATTAAACCTTTGAGGGATACAGTGGAGATGTTAACCATAGCCAAAACAAAAGTACATTTATAAAATGATTGGTTGCTATAGGCAACTTCTACACCTGTCATCTTTAGGCTTGATTCATCTAACTGGTGTACAGCAAGCGCAATGAAATTCAGTGTATGGACAACTCTCAGCATAGGTGTCAGAACAGGGGAGGTGGGCAGCTTGCCCCACCCTCAAACATTTTGAAAGTTGCTGTGGGAACTGGGGTTGTGCTTTATAGCAGTTGTCTGCACAGCCCCTGCACTGCATGTAGGAGGTGTGATCTGTAAGTTAAAACACCACACCACTTTTGTGCATTGCAGGGGCTGTGCAGCCTATTGCTATACAGCACAGCCCCTGACTGTCAATGGCTGCCACTGCAGTCCCATCCTGCATGCCCAGTTATCTAGGGGGCTTCAGGGTTGTTGGCATGACTGTTCCCCCCCCCCCCCCCCCCTCGACATGATTGATTGGATGCCCCTGACTATTAGTAGGAAGACATTATTTATTTTATTTATTTATTTTTGTTACAACACATTCAGGACTCCCTAGCAGTCCAGGTTTTAAGGATATTAATGCTTGAGCAGTGATCATTTTAATTATCTGTTCTCATTCATGGTTATCTTTAAATCCTGGACTGTTGGGGTGCCTTGAGGACCTAGCTTACGAACCACTTTTGGCTGGGAAAGATATACAGTATCAAACCTTCTAAAAAAGGACAAGTGGAGTAGTTGTCCATAGCAACTGATTAACTTGTTTTATAGAATATACTTGATTGCTATTGGCTAGAAGTTGATTTTGTTTCCATCAAGAAATATATTTTTTTAGTTTGAAGCTGGAAGTCTGGGTAAAGAAAAGGATTGTTTATGGCCTGGTCAGGAGATGGTCTCAGGGATACTCAGTTCTTTGGGATATGAAGATGTAGCCTCTTACACACATTATATCAAAATGTTCACAGAATATACTAAAATGGCAATTTATGTAGGTTAAAATACTTTGTACAAAATACTTTGTGCTAAATACTTTAATCTAAGTAATCACAATAAATGTCATGATATTGTATACAGGCAAAGAAGTGATGGGGCGATGGATTGCCGTGATGCGGGATCGCAGAAATCCAACATGCTGATTTGAAGATCGATCAAAATTTTATAACTGTTGTCAAATCGGAAACACTTAACATGTAATATACATGTTAACACTTAACATGTAATCAACTGATCGCTGACCATCCATGCCAGCCGGCGTTTCCACCCTGCAGATCGGCATTTCCGATTGTGTCGCAGGATCATGGAAATACCGGTCAGATGTATGTGTACCTTGAGCTACACTGAAATGGAGTTCTCGCATACTGTACAGTACTTGGGTGTTGTCTGCTTTTGCTTTTTTTTTTTTTTTTTTTTTGCTGCTTTTCTTGTAGCCAAAAACATAGCTACATAGTGCATGAGAAATGGATAGGAAACCTGGTTATGTAAGAATACAAAATACATTGTTTGAAGATGTTCAATACAATAATTTTCTATTTTACCATTTTGAAAGAACACTGAACTATAATGGTTAACTTATCCACTTGTTCTCTTTAGGATGCATCTCCCCTGACTAGTATAACTAGATCCAATTACACTTAAAGTGTACATAGTAACGTATGTGTGTGTTCCAAACATGGAAAAGCTTTGTAATAGTTTTAATTATCCTCTTTAACAACTTAATGAAGTGCTACAGAGACTAACAAGATCTGTGTAATAGGTTATCAGAATGTCTGGTCGAGGAAAGAAGGTCCAGAAAGTCGCAACTGGTAAATCCTCCAGATCCTCCAAGGCAGGTCTCCAGTTCCCAGTTGGCCGCATCCACAGGTTTCTGAGGAAGGGGAACTATGCTGCGAGGATTGGATCTGCAGCCAGCATCTACTTGGCAGCCACCCTGGAATACCTGTGTGCTGAGGTCCTTGAGCTGTCAGGAAATGCAGCCAGAGACAACAAGAAATCCCGGATCTTGCCCCGGCACATTCAGCTGGCTGTCAGGAATGATGAGGAACTGGCCAAGCTGTTTGATGGGATCACTATAGCTGATGGAGGAGTGCTGCCAAATATCCATTCAGTCCTACTGCCAAAGAAGAGCTCAAAGGGCCCATCCTCTGAAGCGGCTAAAGCTGCAGAGTCTCAGGAGTTTTGAGTTTTGCAATGGTGGTCACTTCACTATAATGCACTTCTTATGCACGATCATTCTGGCACTATTTATGTGTTTGTTTTTTAAATGGTTTTTAAATCCTTTTTCTAAATAAAAGTATCATTGTTAAAATATCTAAGATTTGTTTTCTAATTGGTATTTTCAGCAATTGCTTGTCAACTTGATTGAAAAGTCCCTACAATTATTAAAACAAATGTGTATCAGGCAAACTGACGCTGTATGCATCTGTAGTGTGTGGAAAGTCTTGAGCAGTACACTACATTCCTGTTAAACAAGAATATGGCTGTCATGTGAGGGTGTATCGTCTGCCATAGAACACTAGCCCTTCTATAAAAGGGCTCTTTCATAGTTACAGTATGTGCACAACAATGGTGTAACTACTGTATGCACCTAGGCAAATTTGCAAGATGTGCAAACATTTTTTTTGCACACAAGGGAAACACTGGATGCTTAAAGTAGAGGGTAGACTAGTTTGTGTCCTCTAAACACCAATATTTAAGCAGCCTGCGTGACTGCATATTATATATGCAAGAGCTTACAGTACACCATAATTTCTAGCTGGAAAAACTGGTGCTATAGAAAGTTTAAAAGGAATACTCTACTAAAAGTATAGGTGTAAAAACAGATTTATTTTGGGAAGTGAGGTGGGACTATGTGCTGTAGGCCTCACTATACTTGCTACTCACTAGTCTTTCCATCTAGACCATCAAAAAAAGGTTACAAGTGTGCAAAAGACAGCAGACTATGGCTTGATATGTTTCCAAATTAATCAGTGGAAAGATGCTGTTGGCTGCCCAGTAATCGAGAGTTTGTCAGGACCCCAGAATTGTGGGTCTGTAAGCTCCAATTATAGCTAGGCTTGCCACATCCCTTTTTTAATTTTGGTTACATGGGTTCTGTGGCTGATTTTTAAACCAGGTGAAATGTAAACTAAGTCTGCCAGCCACAATGTGTGTAATTCATGTGTTCTGAGTTAAAGGAATGATATAGCAAGCCTAATTATACAGTAGGTATGCCAGTGTGTAGGATGACATCTCATAGACACTGGTTGATTAAAAGGTGTTAATGTTTGAACACCTTATGTAACCCCTCTCCCTCCTACAAAAATGGGCAATGGTACATTGTTCGAATGGTACATTGTGTTTGCTAAATGCATTAGAAGACTAATGGATGATTAGAAAACACTTATGCAATTATGTTGGCACAGCTGAAAATGGGTTTGCTCATTAGAGAAGCTATAAAACTGCCCTTCCTTTTGAGCTAGCTGAGTATCTGGAGCATCACACTTGTGGGTTTGATTATGCTCTCCAAATGGCCAGAAGAGGAACTTTCATGTGAGGCTCTTCAGTCTATTAGAAATGAAGGCTATTCCATGTGAGAAATTGCCCAGAAACTGAACGTTTCCTACAATGGTGTGTACTACTTCCTTCAGAGAACAGCACAAACAGGCTCTAGCCAGAGGAGAAAGAAGTGGGAGGCCCCGGTGCACAACTGTGTAAGAAGACAAGTGTATTAGTCTCTAGTTTGAGAAATGGACTCCTCACAAGTCCTCAACTGGCAGCTTCATTAAATGGTACCCGTGAAACGCCAGTGTCAAAATCTACAGTGAAGAGGTGACTCCGGGATGCTGGCCTTCCAGGCAGAGTGGCCAAGAAAAAGTCATATCTGAGACTGGGCCAATAAAAATAAAATATTAATATGGGCAAAAGCACAAACATTTTACAGGAAGATTGGGGGGAAAAATGTTCTGGACTGACTAATCGAAGTTTGAGGTGTTTGGATCAAACAGAAGAACATTTGAAATACTGAAAGTGAGAAGATGCTGGAAAAGTGCCTGACTCAATCTGTCAAGCATGTTGGAGGTAATGTGATGGTCTGGGGTTGCTTTGGTGCTGGGAAAGTGGGAGATTTGTACAAGGTAAAAGGCCTTTTGAATAAGGAAGGATATCACTCCATTTTGCCATGCCATACCCTGTGGACAGCACTTGATTGGAGCCAATTTCCTCCAACAGGATAGTGACCCAGATATATAGATTGATATCTATTGGAAATATCACACATGTGCCGTTTCTTCCTATCCCTGTTTTTATGCATATTTGTTACCAGAGAGACTACTCTGGTATACAGCACAGTTCTCATATTGAATTTTTTTTGTCTTTTTTTTTTCTTTATTAATTTTTCATATTTTATTGGAAATATATAATCTTTTGCTTGAGACACATCTGGAGCAACTTTCACAGCACCTTACACATTTGTATTGGCTTTTTTTTTTTTTTTCTCAATGACCAAAAGCACACCTCCAAATTATGCAAGAACTATTTAGGGAAGAAGCAGGCAGCTGGTATTCTGTCTGTAATGGAGTGGCCAGCGCAGTCACCAGGTCTCAACCCCATTGAACTGTTGTGGGAGAAGCTTGACCGTATGGTATGCAAGAAGTGCCCATAAAGCCAATCCAACTTGTGGGAGGTGCTTCAGGAAGCATGGGGTGAAAGTTCTTCAGATTACCTTAACAAATTAACAGCTAGAATGCCAAAGGTCTGCAATGTTGCAAAAGGAGCATTCTTTGACTAAAGCAAAGTTTGAAGGACAATTATTTCAAATGATTTATTTCTAACCTTGCCAATGTCTTGCCTATATGTTCATTTTGTAACTAATTTGATAGTCAGCTTTCATGCAAAACATGAAATTGTCTGTGTGACTCCCAAACTTTTGAATGTGTGTTCTTTAGGATGTGCCACCACAATGTCTTTGAATGAACATGTCAGTATCCTGGATGGATATGTTCTTTGGAGTTGTTTTATGAAGATGGAGGATTTGAGAGGTTTTTTGCTCTTTAGATTTCTATGAGACCCTCATACCAGAGGTCACCCAAAAGAACATCAATATGTGTCTTTAAAATTTTTATTTTTAAAAAGGATCTTGCATAGCCAATACAGGAGTGATTTAGGTGGGCCAGCTGTTAAACTTAATATGAAATCATATACACAGTGTGCCCACCTTTTCACTACTGCATTAATCACCCAATGTGTTTCATTGAATTAGACTTCCTCAGGGGTGTTCAATGTTTAGACCAATATATCCAAAAAATGGTATTAATCCTTCTACTTGGGGGTGTATGCTATACTAGATAATACTAATTATCTTCCCTTCAATACATGACGATTTAGATACTGCAGCTGTCTATGGTGTTCTATTTCTCAGTCAACTGATTAATCAATCATTTGACTGAGAAATAGACCACACACAGGAGACAGCTGCAGAAATTAGTGCATTGTGGGTAATTGTGTGTGTGTACTCTCTCTCTCTCTCTCTCTCTCTCTCTCTCTCTCTCTCTCTCTCTCTCTCTCTCTCTCTCTCTCTCTCTCTCTCTCTCTCTCTCTCTCTCTCTCTCTCTCTCTCTCTCTCTCTCTCTCTCTCTCTCTCTCTCTCTCTCTCTCTCTCTCTCTCTTATATATATATATTTTTCCTTCCCCCCCCCCCCCCCCACACATCTTACATTGGATTGAGCAAGCAATGGGTAAAGGTCCCTGTATGCATTCTGTTGGGGCTCTGGGGAAAAAGGCAATGTCAGAGCTTGTCCCAGGAAATGAGGTTGATCAGACAATTCCTAGGAATGAATAAGGCCACGCTGATTTGTTAGTACATGGCCGCTCATATGCTCTAACCAATCAGCATGGCGCTCTTCATTCCTATGTAGAATGTCTGTAGGGAGTATTCTATTACTTCAGCATTTGTCGCACATGCAGTACATTGTAGAAGAAAATAAAACTTAATAAACAATCACTATTGTGTTCCTCCTTTTTAAGCTTAGACACCACTAGTGTATTATGTAAGTTGTCACACTACCTTGTAGAAGGAAACAAAATGCAAGCATTTTAATAGGTGCTGCCCACAGACCTTGCATTACTTCCTTGCGTCTGGCTCACAACACCACCTCATCTGACTGCATTGGCTATTTAACATGTGTTGCCTAGTTTAGGAAAGGTGACAGCTGGTGGATAGAGTGGTATTACACACCTGTGTCTTTGTATAGTATGCTGTTACTGAATACACCAGCGTTTCACCAGAGCAGATAAGACTCCTCATGTCTGCCACACTACATGGTGGAAAAATGATGGCTACAGTATATGAGGACACATTTGTAATGTCTTCCACTCCCAAATGATATGGGGGGAAAAGCATTGCAGTAGCAGCAAACAAAGTTCCTATAAGATTTCTAAAAGCTAAATAGAGGACTGGATAACGTCATATGGTTTGTACCAATCATGCTTGAAAGTTGTTCTAGGCAAAGACAGCTCAGCTGCAGTATTAAATGAAAACAATGTCACTGCAGATGATGTGTGGCTTATGTCCTGCATATACAGCAAATCTGCAGACAATGACTCCCACTTAACCTACCAGAAAAGACTACTGATGGGGAGGAGGAGGCATAATGAGACCGTGCTCTTCTACACTAAAATCCCAATCCCTTTCTCTTACCATACCCTATGTTCTTCTTTTCTCTCAAATGTGTGGGGTATTGCTGTATATTGAGGTCCGGCATCTCTTCTGTACCTAAAATTCATCAAGCTCTGAAAATACAATATTTTTGGAGCTTGACAGTGAATGTTCCCACAATCTTCAGATGGTGTTTGCAGGGCCAGCTCTTGGTGTGTTCGACCAGTGCCGTCGAACAGGGGCGTACCTCTCCCCAACACCTTGATTTCAGCGGGACAGTACTGTCCCACCCATGGGCTGAAGTGGTCTTTGGGAGGTTGGGGACCCCCCCCCCCCTCTGCTGCAGCTGGACCCCGGAGTAGCTGAATGGATGCTGCACGTGACATCCATTCGGTGCCAGGAGAGGGCTGTGCAAAGCCCAGCTAGTGATGGAGGACTGGGGTTATCCCCAGGCAGATGTTGTTTGGAGAATGTCACTTAGGGGGTGTAGCCTATGGTAATTAGGCCATGTCCCACTTTTGGTTGTGCCGTGCGTGAGTGTTTGGGTCTATTAACTGAGCCGGCACAGGGTGCTCCGACCCCTATAGCAGGCCCTGGGCATCTGTTCTCTCACCTTGCTCCTTTCCTATTGGAAGAAGCCCCGTAATGCTGTAGTTTTACAATGGCAAAAGAAAATGTTTGCTTTAAGTTCACTTTCTTGCAAATTGAGTAGATTATATTTTCTGCATGAGAAGGTAATAAACACTTTAAGGGTATTTAAGGGTCTAATTTAAAAAATTAAAAATAGGTATTTTTGTGAGTACTGCATAAATTTACTGATGCTGTATGAGATTAGTGCAAAATTAAGCCTGGCACAGGGGTGAGAAGGCTCCACAACAAAAGCATTAACAATAATTTTCATTCCAAATGTTCCCAGAGTAATTTATTTTTTTTTACATTTTTATTTATTTTATTTTTTTTAATCTTGTAACTGGAAGCCTAAATCAGGTCTTGCAGTTCCACACTGAATACATGACCCAGCAGTCCTGGTCTCGGATGTTCAAAGGCTTGACAACACCAAACTGGTGATGTCCAGAAATCGGTCCCTCTGTACCCTGTTTTGCCTCTTCAGACCTTAGTCCCCTACTGCACTGCAGCAGCAGAGGGAGACATTAGGAGGGGAGAAGCCTGCATTGCTGACAGCACAGTTCTGGTTGACTCAGAGTGTGAGGTGAAGCCAAGTCCAGTCAGTGTGCAGTTTAACGTCACCAGCTGTGGAGTGCTGGTGACGTGCTGCTGGCATAGTAGACTAGACGTATTCAGTCAACAAATAATCCAAGCACCAGCAGGTGTGTATGTGGATTGTAATCCACTGTGATAGTAATGGCTGCTCACCCTCAGAGAGGTCATGCCAATCCTCACATAAAATATAGATAGAAATAAGTAGCAGGTGCCGCTTATCACACACAATAGGATATTTAATTATTACTTCATTGGTGCACTAAATATTTTCGTAGTTTTAATAAACCAACAATCATATAAAACGGAGAGTGGGGTCCCTAATACACAAAAAAATATATTAGTAATAAAACATGAGCATATTTATATAAAACACAATATTGTAGCTAGTGGCAAGCTGAATGTATAGGGGATGACTTTTAATATAAGAAGTTGCTGTCCCATAGAGCCTTGTAAATCACTGGCACACCACTTTTTATTGTAGTGATGAAAAAAAGAGAAACTCTGTATGGGGGCACACTTATAGAGAGAAAATACAATTAAAACTTCACTTTTTATTAGTATTATTTATTAAAAGTTGAGTTAATAATAGAAAAATACAAAATCAACTATAGTTAATCACTGCTGCAGAAAGCGAAAATATTCACTAAGTTAAATCATCAACCAGTATCATACTGTAATCTTGCTGCCGGTTACAAGTAATGCTCTCTGGATAATCAAAAATATAATTGGTAAAAATTCCTATATATTATTTATCTCCCAACCGACCTGCTATTATATACCTTATTAAAGTGATATATTGTATTAGATATATGCTCCTCCCAAAATGTTTTATATTAAATACATGTATCTCCACATAAACATATTATAGGCCTACTAGTGACAACATAGGTAAATTATCCACATGTAGAAAAGTCATGCCGACTCAAAATGTAGGCGTAACATAAATAAATACATAAAACTTCACTGTTATCTCCCATATGGACATAACAATATAGGGATTGGCTATACTAAATGCCAGTCACTTAAACAATTTCTGGGATTGGATATGTTAAATGTCAATCAAGACTAGGACTACCAATGACTCATTAAATAATAAATAAAGTAAACTTATTGGCTGCATTAGATGTCAATCTAAACATGGATGCCCTGATTTGGTTTCTTTCAATGAGCCAAGCAATATCAGGAGAACCTGGATTTGGAAACACTGAAGCTGCACGGTGATCAAGCACAGCAAAACGCGTGTCAGTAACCGCCAAGGGGGTCACGTGGTACGCACACGTGACCGACAAGCCAATAGGCTTTCCTATCTCCCCACAGACATGCTGCTTACAAGCTCCCTTCTCTCCTCCCTCTGTCACTCGGGACAGCAGCGCCGGACAGGGCGCCCATGTGACCTACAAGCCGGGTAACTTTCCAGTCTCTGCAGGGACATGCTGCCAACAACTTCCTCTCTCCCCTTTCTTTGTTATTCAGGACAGCAGCGCTGGTTAGGTAAGTGGAGTTGACATCCCTGAGCTACCTTAGGGGTAACAGGTCGGACTGCCACCATTCCTTCCTGCGCACTGCTCTCCACACTTTCTTCACAATGCAAACAGTCCCCTCTCTCATTTCATATCCTATGATGGTAAACAGCAGAAGGGGGCTAGTTATTCAGACATCGGAACTTATTTTTTTCTGATTGATATCAGGGCTATCTATCAAACAAAATTAAAAATCCTTGTCAATTTAGGATTATATAACAAATGTATACATCGATGGTTTGGATATTCTGTGAACATCACACTTTAATCCTAATAGAATGAAGATCTGTTTAAATATGGATATGTCTGTTTAAAACTAATGGAGAATCTATTTTGACATCCCTATAAGATAATTCTTTGGACTATATATTATCCTGGATCATACATTTAACATCCATTTGACAATATTTAAAATTGGACTTAAATTCTAATGAGACTGACCTATAGAGGATGCACATACCGGCACAACAGAGAATGCATATGATTATTCATTAACTGAACAATATATCGCTCTGAATTTAATTGGATCTTTTTCCTTAAACTTCAATATATTGATTGAGCACAGTATTCATCTGGTACAATCATAGGACTTATATGCACGAATATCTACTCTTATAAAATACGCAATATTGCAGAGGAAGTGATGACCAATAACAGGAAGATATAAAAAGTAATAATATACTTGCAATTGCTTACAAATACAGTTATCAACTGGCTCTATTCTCATTAATACTGCAATATTGCATAAAATGTGATAATCCACAAAAGAGATATATATAACACTATATTAGGGTGTTGTCTATTATAGGATAAATGTTCCCAGTTACTATAAGGGGTGCACCCATGGTATTTATTTTTTGTGTTAATATTAGTTGAAATACTGTCTCTGCAGATACTATGCACAGATCTGATGGTTGTGAGGTCATGGATTATTTTAATGTGTATTAGTTTCATTTGTATGGATTATGTATACCTATTCATAACTTTGTTTGCAGGTATACAACATTTATGTCAATGTGTGGATAATTATCCTTATATTCCGAGAAGATAGCACCTTGAAATTTGTGTATATTTTGTGAACATCAGTGTGTCTTCTCTTTATTCTCTTTTCATTTCTCTGTTTTTCGTGCTTCTCTTACTTTCAATTGTCATATGGGAGATAACAGTGAAGTTTCATGTAATTATCTATGTTACGCCTACATTTTGGGTCGGCATGACTTTTCAACATGTGGATTATTTTCCTATGTTGTCACTAGTAGTCCTATAATATGTTTATGTGGAGATACATGTATTTAATATAAAACATTTTGGAAGGAGCATATACCTAATACAATATATCACTTTAATAAGGTATATAATAGCAGGTCGGGTGGGAGATAAATAATATATAGGAATTTTTACCAATTATATTTTTGATTATCCAGAGAGCATTACTTGTAACCGGCAGCAAGATTACAGTATGATGATTTGACTTAGTTAATATTTTCGCTTTTTGCAGCAGTGATTAACTATAGTTGATTTTGTATTTTATATTTTTCTATTATTAACTCCCCTTTTTATTAGTATTATATATTAAACGTTAAGTTTTAATTGTATTTTCTCCCTATAAGTGTGCCCCCATACAGAGTTTCTCTTTTTTTTTTCTTCTTTTTTCGTCACTACAATGAATATATATGGCTCTGGGGAGCACCACTGACCAAACAGGATTGCCACCAACAAAAAAATTTTTTAGATGGTGGTTCTTTTTCAACTATAATTTTTAATAAATTTTTGGTTAGTATTGGGAGAACTTAAAATATATACCTAGGTGAATGTTTGAATTGCCCTATGTTTTTGCTCTGTGCGGACTTGCCTATAAACTCCTTTCTGTACACCGCTTTTTATTGCCAGCAAGTCTCTCCATACAGTTCACATGAAAACTTTTGTATCCAATAGTGGAAAGCTTTAATAGCAAGTATGTAGAAGCTTAAGGTAAAGGAACGATGTGCTGTCAGGAGCCTCGGGCTCTCGCCACTACTCAGTGTCCAGGCTGTCAGCATGACCGATGCTTGGTTCACACAACTCTGAGTTCGGCAGAGTTCTTTAAGAATAATGAACTTGAGTTGCTCTGTCTTTGTTTAATGCTGGGTGTGCTTCTTCTGGCCAACACAGATATGTATATTTTTAAATGACAGAGTTCACACACTAAATGATTTACTCTTATTTAATCCTGTAGCGAAAATTAAAAAAAAAAAAATACTGATGTATAAAATTATATTAGCCATTTCCGAGCCTCAAACCCAATGAGCCCACTCTGTAAGGCACTCACCTTAACCAATCGCCCACACACGCTAGCCATATCAAAAGCCACACCTGTTGTGTATGTGATGTTAAGTGTGTGACTTTACAGCAGGTAATGTGTACAATACAATGTCAATAGCGGTTTAGCGTAAAATGCAGCTGGGTGGCATACAGGGGGATAGAAATAACAGGTGTTGGGAAGTTGGGAGAAATTTATTGAGTTTAGCAGAATTCCTTAAGAATATTGAACTTTATATAATCCTGCATTCAGGAGAAAATGCAGTCCAGTACTACTGTGTATAGTGTAATGAATGACAGGTTAAGACAGCCAATCAGCAGACAGCTCTACAAAAGCATCATTGGCTATTTGACACATGCACTGTGCAGTTTTGGATAAGTGACATCAGGTGCACAGAAATTTTGTATTACACATTCAGCGCTTCAGTACATTACGCCTTACTGCAGCATGCTGCAATATACATGCTGTACTGCAGGGTGTGACTAGCATGGTGCGCTACATGGCGTATACAGCAAAGATGTAGCAAGACACATCTTATGGGGGGCGATTTTAGCAGGCGATTTAACGATATCGTTATCGTTCAATCGTTTGCAAATCGTGCAGAAATAGTTTCTAACGATGCATGATGCGCGCTCCTGCTGATCGTGTGATCGTCTCCTCCATCGAGTGAACATGCAGGTCAATTTCACTTGATCGCTTCTATATCACTTATAGATCGTTTACACATCGTTCAGACTGAACGATCAAATGATGAACCACTCCCTGACACTCCCACACTACCATTTTGTTTATTCTGCCCTGACGGAGCGTCTGACAAGAGGCAGCATTTGGAGGACCACGCGGATCAGAAAATCAAGTTCGGTAAGTATTTATTTGTAAACCACTGTCCTCCAGTGTAGCACTCCCTGGGGACTGGCACTGGGAAGGGGTACAAGAGGGGGCACACAAGCGGGGTGTGGCACTTGGAGGGTGCTGCATAGAGGGACTTGGGGGTGTGCTGTCTGGGCATACTGTGGGGGGGTGCTGCATAAATGCATGGGGGTGCTGCATAAAGGGCATAGGGGGGGAGGCTGCATAAAGGGCATAGGGGGGAGGCTGCATACAAGGCATGGGGGTGCTGCATAAAGGGCATAGGAGGGGTGCTGCAGAAAGGGCATAGGGGTGCGGCATAAAGGGCATGAGGGGAGGCTGCATACAGGGCATAGGGGGGGAGGCTGCATACAAGGCATGGGGGTGCTGCATAAATGCATGGGGAGGCTGCATAAAGGGCATAGGGGGGAGGCTGCATACAAGGCATGGGGGTGCTGCATAAAGGGCATAGTGGGGGAGGCTGCATAAAGGGCATAGGGGGGGAGGCTGCATAAAGGGCATAGGGGGGAGGCTGCATACAAGGCATGGGGGTGCGGCATAAAGGGCATAGGGGTGCGGCATAAAGGGCATGGGGGAGGCTGCATACAGGGCATAGGGGGGAGGCTGCATACAAGGCATGGGGGTGCTGCATAAATGCATGGGGAGGCTGCATAAAGGGCATAGGGGGGAGGCTGCATACAAGGCATGGGGGTGCTGCATAAAGGGCATAGTGGGGGAGGCTGCATAAAGGGCATAGGGGGGGAGGCTGCATAAAGGGCATAGGGGAGAAACTGCATAAAGGGCATAGGGGAGAGGCTGCATAGAGGGCATAGTGGGGAGGCTGCATGGGGTAATGCATCTGTTTGTTTTTTTTTTTTATTTTTTTTACTTTTTTCTCACTTGCAGACATGACTGGAACTCAATCCAGAGCGTTTGTGACCGAGTTCATTGAGATGTACCAGGCCAATGAGTGCCTTTGGAAGCACGCAGATCGGGACTACTCCAATCGTGATGTCAAGCTTCAGGCACTGAAGAAATTGTTAGTATACAGTCGGGAGTGCGACAGTGATGTTGGCATAGAGTGGGTGAAGAACAAGATCCAGGGTTTGAGAACAGTGTTCCTGAAGGAGCACAAGAAGTATGAAGAATCTAAATGTTTGGGAGCAGGTGCAGATGAAGTCATAAGGCCGAAGTTATGGTACTATGACTTGCTCGTCCTTGACCAAGAGCCAAAGACACGGGCGCGGTCTTCGCTGGTTCCCGAGGAAGAAGAGACCCTCGTGAGAGAATGTGGAGGGGCAGGACCAGGTATGCCATTAAGCTATTGTATTTTTTAATTGGACATTGGGCCTGATTCAGAGCCGCTCGCTGCGACAGAGTGCTCGCACTGAATCAGGACCGCTATAGCGAGCGGCCATGATGATGGTCGAAATCTCCCAAACGGTAGGCGTTCACATGGGAACACCTCCGTTTGGGCAGCCACCCCCTTGGCCTGCCCACCAAAGGGGGGCGTGCTGTCACTCAACATCGACAGCACGACCCCTTTGGTGCGAGACCCGGAGCGACGGATTGCTCGTCGCTAGCCGGGTCTCGCGCATGCGCACGACGGAGCCGACACCGTCATGTGCATGCGCTCTGGGCCACCATCGACCCGGTTGCGAGCGCTCAGCGCTTGCGACCGGGTCTGAATCAGGCCCATAGTGTATTATTTTTTGCTAGGATGGACAGGATGGTGATGCTCCAAATGTTGTGCTTTTTTAATTATAAAAACAACTTGTAAGGCACTGTATGTATGTTTATTTTGTTAATATCTAATACTTTTATTATTTGTTTGTCACTTTTCCAAAGGAGGAAGTCCTGGATGTGAATCCTGTCCCTTCAACCAGCGAGACCACAGAGGTTATGGAGTCTACAATTGAGAGGCCAGCAGTGGCAGCACCCGCCAAGAAGCAGAGGACGGCTTCCAGGACTCCATCCTCTGGCCCATCAAGAAGTGACAGATTTTTGAGTCACGCGGAGGAGGTATTACATTCCCCCCCCTGGTCCAAATCAAACTTTTGCTGCTCACATCGGCAACAAAATGGACAGCATGGCTCATAACCAGCTGCATCATTTCAAGCGTATTATATATAATGCTGTGTTACTAGCTCACGAAGGAAAATTGGACGAGCATAGTAACGTAGGGTCATATATGATGGCGCAGCCCACCCCATTGTCTTCTGACAATTTCCCTATCCCACCTCATAGACCCGCGTCCCAACTACAGCCAATTCCTCCTCCGTCACATCCCCTCACCTATCATGCGTCGGGCGCCCCACAGACACCAGTTCCCATTCCCACCACATCCAGCAGTGAAGTGCGCTCATCATGGATGAGTGCACATGCCACGCTGGAGGCCGATGATGAAGTGTATTTTAATTATTAGTTATTTTTTAATGTTTGTTTTTTTTAAGTGATTCAAAAATTTGACACTTCTTTTTCTTTGGTTCTTTGTCAAGGCTGAATTTGAGCATGTACATAATGCCTTAACTTTGGCAAATGTACTTCATTTGCACCTGTTTTCCGAATGTTTTGATTTCTGCATACTTCTTGTGCTCCCATGGACGCTGTTTTTGAACCCTATTTCTTGTTCTTCACCCTGCTTATGTTGACATCACTGTTTAGCTCCCGACTGTATAGTACACTTATTTCAGTGCCTGAAGCTTCTCATTTTTGGAGTAGTCCCTACTGAGGAGGCACTCATTGGCCTGGTAATATTCAATGAATCCGGTCCAGTTTTTTTTTTTTTATACTTATAAAAATGTTAAACTTCAAAACTCTGGTCTTGTGTTTTTATTTCTTGATGGTGCATTCATGTAGAATAAATGTTTGGTTGTGGGTGTGATTTTCATTAACCAATGTATGTGAATTGAATATGTGTACCATTCATCCTATGTATACTGAACCTGAATAATTTGTGAATTCAGGGCCTGATTCTGACCCGGTCGCAAGCACTGAGTACTCGCAACCGGGTCGATGGTTGACCACTGGGCATGCGCACCACGGAGCCGGCTCCATCATGCGCATGCGCAAGACCCGGCTAGCGACGGGCAATCCGTCGCTCCGGGTCTCGCACCAAAGGGGTTGTGCTGTCGATGTTGAGTGACAGCACGCCCCCTTTGGTAGGCGGGCCAGGGGGGTGGAAGCCCAAATGGAAGGGTTCCTGCCGGAACACCTGCCGTCTGGGGACTGCCCCACTGACATCACTTGTGAACTTCCGGCTCTGCTAATGCCGAAAGATCTCTGGGGCTTGCGATGGCCGAGACCCTACCACAAGGGTCTCGTTGCAAGCCGGATGGTCGCCATGGTCTTGACCATGGCGACGATCATCCTGGCCGCTCGCAATAGTTGTGGGTGGTCACCCACAGCTATGCTAGCGGCCAGGAGGCCACTCCATTTAAAAAAAAAAACCCTGATTCTGAGCAAGCGCTCTATCAGAGCAACCGTATCTGAATCAGGCCCACAATTTTCCCACCTAATCATTGCTTTATACCCATATTATATCCAGATGTTGTTCGAAAACCAAAAAAAAATCTTATAAAAAAAAAACACTATAAAAAAAAAACACTTTTAAAAAAAAAAAAACACTTTATAATATAATAATTACAATTACAAATAAATTTATCTAAAAGCATAAGCTACTTTAAGAACATTTTGGTACATAATCTAATGACATTTTAGTAAATTTAATTCAATTAAGTATCCAAAAAGTCAGTGTTTGTAAAAAGTTTTATTGTCATTTTCAAAATATTAAGTATGGGTAAAATATACAATTAGATGTATTTATCTTGCCATTCAACGGCACCCACACCATTGAAGAAATGGAGGCATTCCTCCTTTATTGCTTTTGCACGCCCTGACGCAACCTGAGGGACTCTGGATTGGGATACTGATGGCAAGAGTTCATTGTTCACCGTTTGTTCGGGCCGCTCCAAAACAGAGGTAGGTAAGTGTGTTTGCGATGTTGCTTTACGCCGTAACAAGTTGTGTAGAGCACAGCAGGCCATTACTACCCATTCAATTTTTGTAATTTCCAGATTAATAGGTGTATAGAAAATTCTAAACCTGCTGCACATGATGCCAAACGAATTTTCCACAGTACGCCTAGCCCTTGAAAGGCGATAATTAAAGATACGCCGCTCTTTGGTTAAACCCCTTTGGGGATAGGGTTTCATTACATTCTCCTGTAAGGCAAAGGCCGCATCAGCTACGAACACAAAGTTCAATTGATGCTTGCAATGTGAAACAGGCGGTAAAGTGAGGGCTCCAGAGATCATACGATGGTAAAATTCAGTGTACTTAAATGATCCACCGTCAGATGCACAGCCATTTTTACCCACATCTATAAAAATAAATTCGTAGTTGGCGTTGACAATGGCCATCAACACAAGGCTAAAATAACCTTTATAATTATAGTAGAGCGAGCCACTATTAGCTTGTGGGACAATGCACACATGCTTCCCATCAATTGCCCCACCACAATTTGGAAAGTTCCACTTATCTTCAAATTGCTGAGCTATTGTTTGCCATTCCTCCACAGTAGATGGAAACTAAAACAAAATAATATAAATAAAAAAATGCAAAATGAGATTTAAACACTTTGGGGTAGATGTATGATAGCGGCACTTACCGTGCCCCTATACCGCTTCATGCTTCGCCTCTTTTCCGAGGCGAAGCAGGAAGCACTACCAATGAGACGTAAGAACATCTCATCGGACGGAAAGGTGGGAGCGTTAAATCCCCCCTCCGGCACTAACCGCTGGAGAGCACAGCGCATCAGCCTAGTGCTGATGCACTGTGTCTCTGTCCCGGCCGGCTCTCGCCAGTATCGCGAGATCCCCACGTGCAGCCCTAGAGCCGGCAGCAGCCCCAGAAGGGACAGCGCTGTCCCTGTTGTGGGTGTAGGCTAGCGCCAGGCTGTAGCTGTCCGTAACGCCAGCTACAGAACAGACAGTATGGTCATGCGGTATGGCCGTTCATATATAGCGCTTATGCTCGGTGCTGCTATCTTGTATATAGCAGCACCAATAATGACAGAGGCACATAGCGCCCCTATCATTTACCGTCCAGACCCCCCGATCATACATCGGGGAGAAGCGGTATCAGCGCACATAACGTGCGCTGATACTGGTTTTGGGCTTCATACATCAACCCCATTATATTCCAATTTAAAACAGATTATTAAAAAAGGGTATGTGAAGTGTGTTTTAGCAAATAAAATTACTCGAGTCCTGCACATACACATCTCGGGGGGGGGGGGGGGGGATAGTGGGGTCCTGCACATACACATTTCAGGGGGGGGGATAGTGGAGTCCTGCACATACACATTTCAGGGGGGGGGATAGTGGAGTCCTGCAGCACATGATATGTGAGAGATTAGGGCAAACTGCGGGGACCTACAAGTGTATACTAGGAGTCCTTCACATACACATTTCGGGGGGTGGCGGGGGGGAATGTGGGGTCCTGCAGCATATACTAGAGGAGGGCAGCACATGATGTGTGAGAGATTAGGGCAGACTGCGGGGAGCTGCAAGTGTATACTAAGAGTCCTGCACATACACATTTTGGGGGGTGGGGGGGGGAATGTGGGGTCCTGCAGCATATAGTAGAGGGGCAGCACATGATGTGTGAGAGATTAGGGCAGACTGCGGGGACCTGCAAGTGTATACTAGGAGTCCTGCACATACAAACATTTCTGAGGGGAGAGGGGGGTAATGGGTTCCTGGATCACTTAATAAATGAACAGTATAAAATGTGATTACCTTAAAATACTCAGCCTTCAAAACCATAAATATGGCTCGACAGGTCTCCGGAATGATGCGACCTAAAGTATGCGCAGAGATGAGGGTGCCAAACTTTAAGTCAGCCAGGGATCTGCCAGTCGCCAGGAACTGCAGGGTAGCAATCAGCCTCTCCTCAGGGGGTATGGCCCTTCGCATCCTCGTATCCTGCCTCTCGATATAGGGCGTCCCCAAACTCAATAACTCCCGAAAGATGACGTCATCCATCCTCAGATAGTTTTGGAAGTCATCAGGGTTGTTCTCACGAAGTCCCAACAGCAGTGGCATGTGCGACAGAGTATCCCTCTGCAGCAACCACTCCCTGGTCCAGCATGAGTGCACCCTTCTCCGTCTCTCAGAACTCTCCCTATCAGCTAAAAGCACGACTCCAGCATATGCTGTCATCACACGATAGCGATAAGAAGGATCCACGAGGAAGAGAAATAAGTACAGTTTGTTTAAAGACAAGCCAAAAACAAACCACAGCAAATGAGCAATGCAACAGCATTCAGCAGGTATAAACCAAACCAAACTAGCCACAGAGCATAAATGCAATGAGTAAAATGGCCGCCACCTATTTATTCCCTCATTATAGCCACGCCCACCCCTCTAAAATATTATCTGCCCACTATAGCTGAAAGCTGTCAATCAGTTTGAAACGACATCGTTTATCCTTAGATCTTTTGAAAATCGTTTGCAAATCATTTAGAGCGGAAGATCAAATTTCAAGGGAAAATTCAAGGGAAAATCGTTTAGAGGTTGCACAGGGCTAAAATCGTTTAGTGGATGTGCATCATAAGATTTGGAAGAGTAGCCTTATGGAGCGTACACACGGTCAGATTTGTCAGATTTGTCAGATGAACGACTGAACGATTAAACAATTTGAACGATTTGAACGATTTTACCAAAGTTTTGAACGATTTGAACGATTGAACGATTTTGACTGCATTAAAATGAATGGAATCGTCCAAGTCTGACTGCAAACCCATCAGATGTCAGATATCGTTATCTGACAAACGGGAACGCGCATCGTTGATCGTCCATCATTCAGGCATGTCAGATATGAACGATTTTCCTTCAGATATGAACGACTGAACGATTTTTAAATCGTTATCGTTCATATCTGAAGGAAAAATCTGATCGTGTGTATGCACCATTAGACTAAAAAACACAGGATAGATGTTCTGCATGTAGAATACTATGTATTTTTCCAGTATTGTTTAATAAAATGTTAGAACATATATTAAATCTATATGTGCATATAATTACTACAAATGTTTGAGCTCTTCTAAAACTAATAATTCCAGTACCACCGGGAATTCATTTTTGAAAGGCCCACTCTTATGAGCTAGTACATTAATGAAGATCTTGCAAATTGCTTTTCAATAAAATTTGCTGATGTAAAATGTGGACGTGGAACTCTGGTATCCATGGTGACTTATTTTGTATGTCATAAGCGTAAGGAATATTATGGCAGCTGCAATCATTTAGTAAGGGTTCATATTTAATTTTTCTATGATTTACAGTGTTCACAATGTCTGTGGGAGTTTGTCAGCATGATAACTTTTCCACATTTCACTCATGGACTGTTATAGAGATATTTTTTCCTGATCTAATATATACCTCCCAACATCACCCTCTCCAGGAGGGACACAATGCTCTGGTCCTGGACTTCCCTGGTAAGAGGTTGGGCTGCAGCGCAGTTCAAAAGTCAAATAGGGGAGTCACAGCAACTGTCATTTCACACACTGCCAAACATCACTGGCTGGGACTCACTGGCAGTTGGAATGACTCCCCTATTTGAATTTTGGACTGTGCTGCAGCCCCACCCCTGGAGCCGCCACCAATCATAAATTACCAGGGAAGTCCAGGACCAGAGCAATGTGTCCCTCCTGGAGAGATCATGTTGGGAGGTATGTATAATATAAGAATTTTATCAGTACTAAAATCAACAAAGTCAAGAATTCTGCTGTCAACCTGTGTAGGCTTAAATTATAATATTACTATCAGGAATGTTTGAGCTGGCTGTATGCAGTTCTATCATTCAATCTTATAAATGTGTTGAGAAAAAGTTTTGCAAATTATAAATCAAAATAATGATGACTGTGGAATGTGGGCTGTTTTGGCTATCTAGTATTATAAAGAGATACTGTGATTATAGATTAACCAAATTGCCAAACGTTTCCAACAAAATATTTTCCTTATTTTGCACTTGATCCATACACATCCCATGTGGAATTCCCTCAATATTTTTATTTTGCACAGAATATCTTTATTTTATTCCACATAGAATTTCCTTAAAGCAAACGGTAGGCATATCCAAATGTAGGGTAAAAGGTCTGCTATAGATACACAGCACAAGTCCTCTGATATTTGGGGCTCTATTATCACTTAATTTCTACAAGAGCAGGTGAAAATTTAAATTTTCACCTATTTTTGTAGAAATTAAGTTTTTGGGCCTTTCATCAAAAAGGTATTGCAGGAGACATCACAAAAATCTCCTTCTTACCTTTCTCTCCCGATGTGGCCTGCTGTCCCCATACACTAATAGGAGGACATATATTCATCAAGTTCCGAAAATACAATATTTTCAGAGCTTGACTGCAGGAGCATTAGGCATCTTCAGATTGCTCCTGCTTGGGGCACACACACCACTCCTTCCCTATGGGTTGCAAATATGGATCCTTCCACCAGACGCCGTGGCTTTTGTGTGCCTGTATGAAAAAGTTCGGGGAGACAGTTGATTTTTGGATCAGCTGTCTCCACGCCGGAGCAATGATGAATTGCTCTGGCACTCGCAGTGAGTTAGAATGTTAATTATCGGGGTCCACTCGGACCCCGATAATTAACAATGAATAGAGCCCTTGGTATTTACATAAAAAGCTTTGAATTGACTGATTTTGAAAATAGCAGCACTATATGTTGATCATAGGTTTTGATAGAATTGGGCCATATTCCAAGAAAAACAAGGTTGTTACTGTACATGAAAATTTTACCCACTGTATTAGCCCCTACTGTTGAGAACTATAGCACAGGCCTTAGTCTGGATGCCTATCATTTCAAACAAAATTACACATTTTTCAAAACAATTAGGAATCGACATATGTGAGCTTTTTAAGGGTAAAATCAGGTCTTTATCCAACCACACTGTAAACCTCAAATTAAGCTGGATGCGGTCAAACATTTCAGAATACCGGCGCCAGAATCCCGCCAGCCGGATTCTGATGGTAAGTACTGGGCTTGGAGGAGGGTTAGGAACTAGGGGCAGGGTTAAGTTTAGGCTGTGGGGGGAGGATAGGTTTAGGGTTGTGGAGAGTGTGGGTTCTGTTTAGGCACTATGGGGGTAGGTTCTTGTTTAGGCTACGGCAAGGGAGGGGTAGGGTTATGGGTAGGGTTAGGGCTAGGTTAGGAGTACTTAACGTTAGTTGTCGGCATTGTGACCACCGGGATCCTGTACCCATCCCAATGAAACCTTTATTTATTTTAAAAACAAGTTTTAAACTCTTGCCTTACTCTCTCACACTAAACAAACTCTTGACTCCTGATAATGCCAGTGGCTATATAAAAGTGGACACGCATTTTCATGTAGTAGCTATTTTTTTTCTTTTAGAATGCATATTTCATACTTGCAACTGATTGGTTACTTTGAGCAACTTCCCTAATTTATCTCTCTCCATACCTTGGTACATCTCTTCATTTGACAGAAAACAATGCCAGGATTCTATGAAATTACCCAAATTAAGTTTGTTGGTTTCACAGTGCCCACCATGTAAAGCAGAGTGACAGTGCCCACCATATAATGATATAATGCAGAGAGTCATGCCATATAATGCAGAGTGTCACAGTACTTGTTATATAATGCAAAGTGTTTCAGTGCCTTCCATGTGATGCAGGGACTTTTGCAGTGACCCCATATTATGCAGAGTGTTGCTGTGCCTGACATATAATGCAGAGTATCACAGTGCTTGCCATGTAATACAGTGTTGCAGTGCCCACTAAGTAATGTAGAGAGCGTTGCAGTGACCACCATATAACAGAGACCATCAGCAGTGGCCCACATTTAACACAGATAATATATATATATGCACCACACACAATTTTAATATTCCTCCTCCCCTTGAGGTATCAAGCGCATAAAGGTATCTTTAAATGATCAAAATATATCTGTACCCTACTCATGGTATATATAGATGAGTAGGGTACGCCCTCTATTTTCAGATATTTTTGATCGTTTAAGTGCTTGCTACCTCCTTGATTTACTAGTGGGGTACAGTACATTCTTTTTTCACATTTTGCCCATATTTCTGGTGTGGGATATATAATCTGACACAGTGGTGGAAAAGAAACCTTTATATGTATGACACTGCACTATTGAGTGTGAGTTGGGGTACGCCTGCACCTACATCATAAACATTTTCCCTATGAGGAGTCTCTACTTAGAACAGTGATACAGTGTGATAAAATTGTTCTATAAATACAGTATATGTATTTGGTTTTTTTATGATATCACATGCATTGGAGGATACAAGGAGAAAAACATAGTGGACTTCCACTGCGGTCTCCAACATCCTTCAAAAGGAATGGATCATTTTATTTAATTTCAGCGCCTTTAACAATTTTGTGTATGCAAGCTAATACTGTGGCAGGGCATGCTGGGATGTGTCGTACCACAGCAGCTGGAGGGCTGCAAGTTCATTACCCCTGGTGTAGAGAGAGGCTGAGGAAGCAATGGACCTAGCCCCAGCATCACAAGCACTGGTAACAGTATCTGCATCCTCACCCCCTAACATGAGATGGTACATAGCCAAAGATCTAATTATTTTTTATTAGAATACTATCTGATATCACACATGCTGGTTTATTGGGTCAATAGCATAAGGTCACATAAAGTGGATTTATTTTTGTTTTGTTAATACAAAATAGCAATACAAAAATCTAAACTATTAAAAAAGACTCCCGCATTTACAGATGTGCCCACATACATCTATCCTCCGTGCGCTACAAATTGTGCCACACAACGCGGGCGCTCAGTGTGACTCTGCAGTGCTGAGCGTGTTTTTGTGCGTATTTTTACCTTCAAATGTGTCTTATTTGCACAACGATGCGTCTAGATAGCACAATCAGCTTCTGTTTATTAAAATGATATGCAGCATGCCTATGTTTTGTGAGCGAGTGCAGGTGTATCAGCATGCGAAATGCTACGTTACAGTGTTAGTGGCTGAAACATTCTAACATAGCATTTAGCATGCAGTTACACCCGCAGTCACACATAGAACATAGGCATATCATTTTAATCAGCAGATGCTGCTTGTGCTATCTAGTTGCATAGTTGTGCAAATAAGATGCCTTTGAAGGTAAGAAGATGCACAAAAATATGCCCGGCGCTACAAAATCATGCCTTGGCATGGCGCGACTAGAAGGGCTTTTTAATGAGCAAGGAGGCTAGATGTGGACCCATTTGTAGGTTCTAAATCATTGTCATGTTTTGTTTTTGGCAAAATCACTGTCAATTATTGGCCTTTTATTTATATTTTTTCTACAGTTATTTTAAAACAGCTACAATAATGTCATTTGGACCTTTTTTGTTTTTTTTGTTCCTACAGTACTATTAACATCAATAACGATTTTATTTTCACCAAATTGTTCAAAGGCTGCAGCAAGCTGACTGGCTAAACAAAATAACAGAGCAGTGGCACAAACCCATGGCAGTTTAAAGAAGAATATAGCACATATATGAAATATAGTGACACAGCAGTGGAAGACAGGATTGAAGTTTAATAAACTTTATGACCCTGTAGAATGTTTTCATTAATCAAGAATTAATGGCCTAAAAGTAAAAGCAGAGTAGAAAATATAGTATATTACCAACACTCTTCTTCAAACATCAAATCACAGGCCTCAGGCAAGTACATGTGCTTGTTGCTGGAGGAACATTTAGTAGAAAACTAGATCATCATCAAACTTACTGTATTCTAAACAGCAATTCACAGGTCTAAGGCCAGTACAGGTTATTGGATGTACTATTTAGTGGAATGTAAAGCATTGCATTAATATTATTACTACTATAAGGAAAAAAAAAATTTGAAACCTGGAGAATAAGTTAAACCAAGCTTCCAAATGTAAGTTTTTAAATGGAAACTGAATGTAAACAGCAATTCACTGGCCTCAGGCCAGTACATGTGATTGCTACCAGAGTACAGTCTAGTAGAAAACTAATTCATCATCAAACTTAGTCAAACAGCAAATCACAGAACAAAGGCCAGTGCAGGTGATGGTAGCTGGAGTATTTAGAGAACGGTAAAGCATTTATTTACTATACGGAAAAGTAAATGTGAAACTTGGAACAAATTATTAAAAACCAAGCATCCAGATGTGAGCTTTTCAAATGCATACTTAGCAATGTTCACCAGAAGCTACACAAGCATAGGTGCTGTATTAGTGGGGGCTGATGTGCCTATCACAGCTCAAGCTGTAATCAATGTTACATTATCTGTATTTGTGGGGAAGCTGAAGGAAATGGGGCCTATATGCCTGGATGAGAAGCTGGTGATGGATGGTCTTGCAAGATATAGAACATCATCACCTCTGCCCAGAGCCATAACTAGACATTTTGGTGCCCTGTGCCAGAGACAGCATTGGTGCCCCCCCCTTTTTAAATAGGGACATAAGATCGTGCATCTGAAAAAGGGCCATGGCTTCATGGAGATGGACCAGGGAAGAGATAGTGGAGGCCAAGAGATGCTGGGGATAAAAGAAGAGGAAGCTACAAGTGAGAATGATAATAAACAGGAACATTGTCAGGCCTGAACAGTGCCCCCTGCTCTGCGGTGCCCAATGCCATGGCACCCTATTTACAGCTCTACCTCTGACAAGTGGCTGTCCAGAAGGAAATGTACAGTATGCTGCTGCTATGACCTCCAGAAGTAAGTTGAAAATCTGGAGCTTATACTTCAACATCTACTGAAGGAGATATAGTCAATTAGGAGGAATATAATTACCAGAGGGTGCTTATTAGTATTTTCACAAATTCAGTTTGGCTGAGATAATTTGCTGACTTCTTTATGTTCAATAATGGCTTACAAATATTCATACTGCTGCCATCACTATTAATATTCATTGTATGGGAGCAGAGTGGTAGTAATTGCATGGAAGCTTGTTACCTTGTCTTCATGTGGTCAGAATTTTGCTTTGTATTAATATCATTTTGATTTGGGGACAAAATACACATTAAGTACTGTAATATATGCTGCCTCTCAAACAATCACAATTTTGCCAAAGCTTATAATAAAAATTTGTGAATGATGGAATTGTTCTTGGACACTTCCACCGACCCTTAGGTTGTATATTAATTAGAACAAGCACAGTTTAACAAACCAAGCACTTTAGCGATAAAGGCTGCCAATTTTGTGGCAGAAGTGCTTGGTTTGTTTGGGCCCCCACAAAAGAAAACATTTTGATGGTTCGGTTAAACCAAGCTACCAATGGGCTTAAGAGTGGTAATAATTTTCAAAGTTCAAGATGTCATTATCTTAATCAAAATTTATTTTTTTTCCTTACATTATTCAAATGGGCTGTGTGAGATGCTAATTTCTACATTAACAGTAAAATAATCCTTCGCCATTCAATTGAAGCTTACTATTTCATATTGAGTCATGGTAACGTCAATATGTGTGGGTACAGTGTATTTAATTTTATATATATATATATATACCCCATATATATACAGAAAACCTGAGCGCTGTCAGAGAGCTGCTGGTATAAAGGGGATGTAAGCCCCTAGTGTAAATTGGACAATACAAAAAAGGTGAATACCAGTGCTAATCAACAGATACAAAGCTATTGCCACAAATCTCAATGGACAGTTGATATCACATTAAAAATAATTGAATACATTTCAACAATCTTCAAAAGGCATCAGAGATGCATAATACATAAAAATAATAAAACATGCCACAAATGTTAGCATGAATGAACCATAAAATAAGTTTCTTAATAGGTACCCCCTCCAGAGATTATACAGTAATGTGCTGGGTGAATTAAGGTGTATGACTTAAAGTGTCCCTTTGGCGATAAAATTACTGGCATATGTCACGGATTGATCACAGTCCTTGGTGGCATGCAGCGCCCATTGCAGTATTTTTCAGGGCTGTATTCTTCCACCGGAGACTGGTTGTGACGCCAAAGTAAACAGGGATTGATAAATACAATAGACGAATGCTGCCAGCAAATAGGAAGGAGTAAAACTGGGTCTGTAGGCTCAACACGTTTCACTGGTTAAAATTACATCCAGCTTCCTCAGGAGCATATCCATAAGTGATCCATAGTGACATATATATATATATATATGTGTGTGTGTGTGTGTGTGTGTGTGTATGTGTATGTGTATGTATATATATATATATATATATATATATATATATGTATATATATATATATATTTATGTGTGTATATATAATATGGTTCTCAATCAGAAAACAAGTGGCACATGTGGAGATCAATCAATCATGACCATGTTATTAATACATAAAAATACATACTCAACTGTCCAAAGTTTAATATATAAATGAAAATATACTGTATCTAATCCTACATGTCACATTGTACAAATCTAAATAATAAGAATATATATTTACCTCATATGCTCCACGCACTGACAGGCCGCCGTGTCACATGACAAAACACATGACCAGGAAGTCAGTTAGAATGCGGAAGCGTGTATACCTTAGTTCATAAACAACCTTCATATGAACACTCCTCACATAATACTCCAATTTCAATAGACCTTTCAAGTGGAAATAATCCTAAAAAGAGGCTCTCGCGGGAACCGGATAAAAACGTTACATTTGGTGCATCGAGCGTTTTACTTCCGTGTACAAAACTACATATCCCATAAGTCTCAGTAATAGTCATATGGAACATTTCTTATCACATGACCAGGAGTTAGTGTTCAAAAAAGACCGGGCATATGACCTGCACTCTTAGCAGAAATACCATACACAAGAATACATATCCCATAAGTCTCAGTGATAATCACATAGTTCATTTCCTATCACATGACCGGGAGTTAATGGTCAAGATAGACCTGGTGTTTAACCTGCACTCTTGGCAGACATACCGGTTCTCATTGTTTTAAAACATTGTCTCAGGCCAACTCCCGGAAATTTAGAGGACTCAATTCCTAAAATATCAACTTATAATAAAAAATGTTTCTCAAATAATACCCCAAGTTTCATTTATATGCATTTAAAATAGGATTAATCTTAAAAATAGGCTCTCATGGAAACCTGGTGAGCACATTCCAGAGAATTATTCAGCGTTGTATTTCTGTATGTGCATGTAATAAACTCCATATCCCATAAGTCTGGGTGCTCATTTCTGATCACATGACCATTTACAATCTCCATGTAAGCTCCAGATCCACATGATCTGGAGTTTCAGATTGAATCAATAAAAAGGAGATATTCCGTGCTCTCAACAGAGTCTCCGATATCCAATGATCTAATGCATTATTATGTGACCAACTCCGGGTCATGTGATCAGAATTTAAATAAATAATCATAAATCCATTATATTACACTAAAAAGCCATAAGAAGAAAGGTCATAACTATCCTGCATGAATGTTCATGTAAATTGATAAATACTAAACAAAAAAGAAAGAATACTAAATAATAAATATGTATATAAATATCTGAAAATAATAAACTACATTAATAGTATAACTGAGTATGATAATGAACAGAATGGTATGTGCATCATCTATATATAAACATGTGATATATATAAATGGTAATATAGTGTCTGTAAATATATGTAATACATTTGAAAAAATTATGAGAATGAACCTCAATGTTCCCACTGAACATAAAAACAAGATCATTAGACTAAGAATAGATTTCATAGATAAATAGTTACAATAAGGGAAAGGATTAATTTAAGAACTCCTATATATCACCACAACTCCTATATATCACCACATTGAGTTATATCACATTATTGAGACCATCAGGAAAGAGTGAATTGTATTTCAACATCCAAAAGATCTCTCTACAGCATAATGTATTATATCTATTACCCCCCTGTATTTAATTTTAGCCTGAACAGAATTTTAGCCTGACCAGATGTCATAATGTTTTACTCTGGTGCAATGAGTTGACTCATGATCATCATCAGTGGGTCTCTTGGAAAAGGTCAGTTTTTTCCAGTCAGTAGCATTTGCAGGAGAAACAAAGGCAGGAGACATTTTGTCATTTGCCACTTAAGCTGATAACTTGCTCTCAAGGAGCTCTTTGCATCTCTTAAGATCATTGTCAGTTCGACAGAAAGACATTACATTGGATTTAATCCTAGGATCAAGCATGGTTCCCAAAATGTAGTGATCCAATTACAAGATGTTGCATACCCTTTTGGTCCTGGTTGATGCAAACAAATAACTTTATCTATAATTCCAATATACTTAGTGGAATCACTTAGTTTCATCTCCTCCTTCAGCTCCTCTAGAGGCTTTTCCAGAAGTTTAATTAAGTGTATGACCTTACTCAGACTGGCAGTGTCTGAACTCACTTCATAAGGTAGGTTACAATTTCAAATGGTTTCAGTAGCTTACATAAAAAGGTCAGTAGTCTCTGGTGTTCGGCAGTAAAGTTATAACATGTTCCCCCTCTCCCTATTTCATAGCTTTATATGAACGTTATGATGACTTGTTGCCCTTCCTCCTGTCGCTGAAGCATATAAATGGTGGAATTCCACCTAGTTACTACCCTTGCTTCAGTTGGTGGCATGGCAATTTGAACTATTCTTGCAGCTGCTTCAATCTTCTACATGCGGCTGCTGAATGCCGAAATACCCAGACATTTTACAGGCCACAGCCAGTATGTCCTGCACAGACCTATAAATTTTTTAACAAATTCTGAACCACCAAGTTTATTGTGTGTGCAAAACATGGTACTTGTTGAAATTCACCCAGTTGTAATGCTCGTACAATGGGCGTTATTCAGATGTGAACTCAATGCTGATATTTACGCAGTTTAGAGATTATCGGCCGACTGCGCATGCATCACTAATGCACTGCGCATACACTAAGCTACCTTAATGATGCCATTTGTAGTGAGGATTTCTATGCAAAGTGATTGATATTCAGGGGGGCTGTTACAGGGAGTGGCAGCAAAGACACAGGCATGTCGTGACTATTATTGGTGCATGTACAGTATCTGCCATTATTTACAATCCTGTATGCAGAAAATATGGCGCTAGCATCTCACTTCCCTCAATCATTCTGTAAGACCATAGGGTTACTCAGATGGTCTATTCCCAAGGGATCTTTGAGTTCTGCTGCAAATTTGTATGCACGCTTGGATCTGCAAAGCTGCTGGTGGGTGTCTCAATACATTTTCAGGCGGCTATAGCATTAGCATATTTTGGCACAGCAGCTGTGTACGGGATCACAACACAATTGCATTGGCATCCACATTTGAATCAGGTCCAATGTTACTGGCGTTATCAGAAATGACAAATTCTGAGTCTTAGCAGGTCATTTTGGTATCACATTCTTGAGTTTTAACACCCAGTATGCTTTTTAATGAAGATAGTGATACAAACAGTAGCCTGCTTGTAAATGAGCTGGCATTCTGTGTCATAAACTCCCTATCGGCAGATAATGGATGTAACCACAAACTTCTTAACCCATACTTAACTAAAATAAAGACACATACCAAGTATATGCCATTCAAAAAGTAATGGGTCAGCTTTATTTATTTGTACAATAATCAGTATGGTGGTAGAGGAAAGAACTGCAAGTGAGGCGGTCTCTAACACCCATTCCAATGCACTATTTGGGCCCACTCCATTGAGAGGTAGCACTGACCCCAGTAGGGTGAAATCAAGCTAACCAGTGTATGGAAGGGGAGAACACCATTCATACTGCAGCAAGATGGATGCTTTATAGACTGCCGTTGTTACCCAGCCCTGAAATAAAGCTGATACAAGAGGTAAGGGAGGGTGGTAGATCAGATTCAAAGAGGCAGAATAATGTTACAGACCTACCCACACTCCTACTAACCACTCCCTTTACCACAAACATACACCAATCCTTGCCACTCTACCACTGTTCATCACTGAACAAAACACCCCCCCAACTTAACCCATGCATCCCTGCTTAGTTGTTTATGTGCCCTCTGTTTTATCCAAACCTCTTCTTAAACCCCCTATCAGCAGATAATGGATGTAACCAAAAACTTCTTGAGCCATACTTAACTAAAAAAGACAGATGAAGTATATGCCATGCAAAAATAATGGGTCAGCTTTATTTACTTGTACAATAATCAGTATGGTGGTAGAGGAAAGAACGGCAAGCTCCTGGCACCCACTTCTTAGGCGAAGATGTAAAAACACTAGGGCCAACTATACCCAGTCAAGTGTAAGTGTGAAATGAAATACTTACAAGGGCCAACTCTCCCTTTTAAAGCTAGTGAGGCGGTATCCAACACCCATGCCAATGCACTATTTGGGCCCACTCCATCAAGAGGTGCAGCTGACCCCAGTAGGGGGAAGTCATCCTTACCAGTGCATTGAAGGGCAGTACACCACTCATACTGCAGCAAGATGGATGATTTATAGACTACAGTTCAGTCCCATCACGCATGGTTCGTGGTAGGGAAACAGGCCCGCCACCATACTATCTAACTCAGAAAATCCCCTAACACTGAAAAAAATACTCTCCAGGCAGTAAAAATCTCCTCCTCTGTTAGGTGAACTCTGACCCTTGAAAATAGATGGGCATCCTGAACCATGCTAAAGGATGATGAATCACCAAACAACCCATGTCCAACACTCGTTTGGCAGCCCATTTATTAACATTCTTCCTGCCCTTGTCATTGTTGGCCCCCATGATATCTCCACGACCAGGAAAGCCTGGCAATAATGTCAGACCACAAAATAACACAGTCACTACCACAGAGAGAGGGGGTGGGGAGGGGGGGAGAGGAGGACTTGACTTGAGGTAAAAATCTACATTAAACCTGCTGGATCTTTTCATTTCGTACTATAATTTTCTCTGTCTTTGTTTTATTGTAGTATTGTTTTATTATAAATAACCAATCATTGTCCAGAGCAGGGTAAAATCCCTCGAGACCCCCAACTAAAATGTGGCGAATTGGCTGAAGCACTCAAGTTGACAAACACAAAACATCAAGATTTTAAGCGATTATATCTCTGATATGCATTGGACTTCCATCTTCCCAGGGACTGGATCTCCTGTGAGAAAAAAAACCTAATTAAGCCGCAAAACTTGCGGTGCCAATTTTAAAAGAATGGGTGCTGAACTCAGGCTACAACGATGGAAAACTACCCCAATTGAAATTTAGAGAGAGGGGAACCATCCTCATACATAAGCCAGGCCCCCACCAGAGGAGGACGGCATCTAATATACAGGGAACCGAGGTTTACCAGACAATTCCTCTCCTCTGGACAGGAACTTAGAGACACCAAGTAACCCCTACCCATCTGGTCGGTCTTGGATCGTTGAATTCGGCATACCACAGAGTTGCAAATAATAATATGTGAGTGCAGTAATGGAGGAGGGGCAGAACATGACGATGCAACCAGCTCGCTGATGTGAAAGGCCCCAGGGAAGGCCATCACAAAAGTGAGCCGAAATACAGATGTTTCGTAGGGGGATGAACAAACAACTTGCAAGCTATCTAGCAAACGTAACAACAGGTCAGGACCAATAGGGTGACGGCAATCATCTACCGTAGGATTCAAGCATGACCAGCCCCTAAGGGCCTTTTGAATCAAAAAGTCCTTATTAACATCCCTACTCCCTGCCACCTGCAAAAAGAATGAAATGCCAGCAAGCCTCTGGGCCACGTAAGCCTGTGACTTGCAATCATTAAACAAACTCCAGACAAACTCCAGCATAAGAGAACACAGCGAAGTACCTTCTGATCGCTGACCCTGCAAGAAAGCTTCCCACTGTTGCCACGAAGCCTGATAGACAGTTAAGGTCTGAAGGTCCGCGGACTGATGTGTGAGACCCTCCATGCTGGCTTGATAATCTGCCAACAATGAGATGGACAAGGGTTACCCACCAAGGCAGCAGATGAAGCCAAGTACCGAAACTCAACCCAGTTCTGTCGGGCCCGAGCATCTGCAATTGAGTTGTCAATGCCAGACACATGGAGAGCTGTAAAAAGAATGTTAAGCTACAAAGCATGCAGCATAAGGCAAGCAAGGAGATGCAGCACTGGAATAGACAATGATTGTTGGTTGTTGATTGACTGCACAACCCCAGAACACTACGGACTGGTCATGCAACCAAGGACCCCACAGCTCGAGAGCCCCAACGATGGGAAACAATTCAATGAGGAGCAAGTTTGTGGTCAGGCCTGACCACACCCACCCCTTAGGTTACACTGCGAAACACCAAACCCCATTCAGAAAGGCGCTGAAGCCCAATGAGCCAGCAGCATCCGTAAAGATTTGCAGGCAAGCATTAGGCTGTAGAACAGAAGATCAGAGGCGCACCCTGTTGAAATCAAACAAAAAGGACTCCTGAACAGCTAAGTCTAAATTTAGCTTGACAGAGAGATGCAAAAATTGATGAGGCAAATGCAAACTCACCAAGCCCATTGCAGTTTGCGACAAAAGATCCTCCCCATCCGGACAACCCTACAAGCAATGTTCAGCAAACCCAATAATTATTGACCCTGTTGCAGCGTAATCCTACCCTGACACCAGCGCAAGAAGAATGGCATCCTGCAAATAGTGAACTTTTTCCTGCGGTAACCAGCAACAGCCCTTGGAGGTAAACTAAAACTAAAAAATCTATGCAAATTGTAGGACCCTCTGTCATGTTAAGTGCAATCGGCACACCAAATTCTGAGAAGAGAGCCTGAAGCAAAACAAGTAGATGAGTGCAATGATCGGCCAATACATAGAAAGTCATCTAAATAGTTAGCAAAACCCAATTCACCAGAGCCTGTGGCCACACACCAATGGAGAAAAGAACTAAAAGAAGGCACAAGAAACCAAGCACCCCATAGGGAGACACTTGTCCAAGTAGTACCCATCTGCTAGCCTAAAGCCCATGAAACAGAAGGACTCTGGATGCAGAGGCAACAGATGGAATGCAGACTCAATATCCACCTTAGCTTAAAGGGAACCAGCTCCAGAAGCACAGACTAATACAAGTGAAGAGTCGAAGGACTGATGGCATCATTGACAGATTTACCAGCAGGCAGGGCCGTTGCAAGGTTTTTCGGCACCCTAGGCAAAACTTCGGCCTACTCCCCCCCCCCCCCCCCCAACCCCCCCCCCCCCTCCCACACACACACATTTTATGGAAGGGAGGGAGAGAGACTGACTCACTCAGAGGTGGACGCATTGAAAAGATCGGTGGGCATGTTGGTGTCTGGGACGGCATCGAAAGACGCTGTTCCACTTACACCGGTGGCCATATATCATTAACATTCTGAGCAACCAGAGGGTCGCTCTACTGTCTAATGGTGCAGCAGATATCCGCTCGAAAGTGCGAATTGTACGGCATCACGGCGGCAGGGCCAGATCAAGCCTTTGGGGGGCCCAGGGCACTTAAGACAGGGGGGCCCTTTGCACCACATCCTCTGGCTGTGCCCGCTGCTTGTATGCCTCTTCCCCCCACATGTCCATGAGGCAGCACTGCAGGTTCTACCGGCACTGCAGGCACATATTATATATATATATATATATATATATATACACACATACAAATCATCATGTCATGTGTAATAAATGTCCCCCCAATTGTCTTCTTCCCTTTTATATATTGTATAATTTTGTCTCTTTCCACCTCCCAACAATACATCACTCCCACCCTTATATAAATATAATATATTTAAGGATCCCCTCCTCAGCCTTTATATAAACATAATTAATGACCCACTTATACAACATATGTAATGTATTAAATGATCCCCCCTAACCCCCAGCCCTTATATATTTAATGAGCCCCCTCACCCCCAGCCATTACATATTTAATGAACCCCCCTCACCCCCAGCCATTTATTTTTAATGATCCCCATCACCCCAACCATTTACATTTAATGATCCCCCTCACATCCAGCCATTTATATTTAATGATGCCATCATATAATCAATGAACCTCCCTCACCCCCAACTATTATATATTTAATGAACCTCCCTCACCCCCAACCATTATATATTTATTTAACCCCCCTCACCCCCATCCATTATATATTTAATGATCTCCCCCTCAACCCCAGCCATTATATATTTAATGAACCCCCCTCACCCCCAGCCATTATATATTTAATGAAACCCACATCACCCCCAGCCATTATACTGTAAATTTAATTGGACCCCCCCTCACCCACAGCCATTATATATTTAATGAACCCCCTCCCCCCAGCCAGTATATATTTAATGAACCCCCCCTCACACCCACCCAAAATACATTTAATGATCCTCCTCTCTCCCAGACATTTATATTTTTAATGAACCCCCCCTCACTCTCAGCTATTTTAAAATATATTTAATTACTCCCTCCTCCCGTATCCTACCAGTTTTTGTCACTTACCTCAGCACTCCCGAAGTCCCAGGCTCCCAGCTGCCGGCAGCACCAGAGTCCAGCATCCCGCTCTGCTGCTCCTCGTTGACTTCTTGGGACTTGAGGATTCTTGATCTTTCCCCCACTGTAGCACAGGCTCGGCTCCAAGTAGTCATCACCGCCGGGGGAGGAAGGAAGCAAGGAAAGACAGCACTGCCGGGTGACAGCACTGCCAGAGACACCACACTGGCCGGGGAGGAAACTATTCTGTGTCTCTCCAGTCGGCAGCAGAGTCACCAGAGCCAGAATAGGTGCTGCGGGCTACGGCTGGTCACCTGCTGATCTCTGGTCCACAGTAACTGCGTGAAGACAGGGGTGGCGGGGTTAGTTCTAGCGGCTTGCCTTGTTTGAGGGGGTGGGTGGTGTTGGGCACAGCCATCACTGGGTGTCCTCACATGGCTTCTGGGAGGGCAAGACCATGCCCCTTCTGGAAGGCAGCCTCAGCGGGCCACCCATCAGGGCCCTGTGCCCTTAGGCAGCTGCCTAAGGCTGCCTAATGGAAGCACCGGCCCTGCCAGCAGGATGTGACAAGTGCTGTATAAGCTGGTAACAACCTGATACCTACTTGGGAACAACTCCTACAAGTGAAAAAATCAGGTCCTGCACTGGAGGTTTGTCAAAAGGCCCAATCATGTGCCCCAGACCAACTTGGGGAAGATTATAAGAAGAACGTAGGTTCCTGGGGAACCCTGAATGCACTGGCCCTGACACCAAAAGATAAAACCCCTCGGCAAAACCCTTATGCAAAAAATTTGGCGTCTTTGATCAAAGGATACCATCCAAGCCACTTGGACATGGCATACAAATGTATCGGAGCTATTGCCTTACTTAGTGGGCCCAGACCCAAGGCGTTTGGGAGCAGGCACTGAAACAGCGGCTGGGGACCCACCACTACTCCTGGAGCAATCTTTGCTCGGGTGAACTGCGTCACAGCAGATGCAGAGGTGGTTAAAAACAACGGCCCTCTGCAACTGCTGCTGTCTGCTGACCAGGTATCCTCTGTGCCAGGGGAGATGAACACTGTACCTGTCACCCAGGGGTTGGGACAGAAGAGATCTGGATGGGTTGGGAAACCTCCATCCACATCTCAACATCTTTACAGCCCAAATAGAGTTACTACTCTATCCTGTTTCCTATGAAACTCCTCATCATACTGCTGCCAGACTGAACCCTGAGATGACCTGAAAAGATCATGAAGCAAGTGGATACAACGAATAACATTGAGATATTCAGACGGTCTAGTATTCAGGTAGCAGCCGGAAAATACACAAAAAACCATACAGCCATTTAAATTGGATGTATAAACCTCAACCCCAATTCCCCCTTTTGCTTTTGACACAGAAAAAGCCTTTTTTGCCTTAGCAGTGAGGGTGAACACCTGGATCTGAGACATTGCCTTCACCAGAGGTTCCCATGGTAACTGGAGAGGTGACTACAAGGGCTGGATAAGTGTTCAAGGGAGCATCAATCACACTGTCACCTGAAAAGGCAGACACAGAGGCAACATCTCACAAACCTTCAACGTCCCTGTCAGTAAAAGCACCAACATTTTGAGCACGTGCAGCTGCAGATGTAGCAAAAGAACCAGCGGTAGCAACAGCCTGGCAATAGCTCCAGCATCCAGGGAGGAAGCACTACTGCTACCTTGTGGCATAACATCATTACTAGCAACCTGACCTGCTGCAAGAACATCTCCTAACTTGGAGGGGTCTGCAGCAACTCCCATAGGGGAACCCATGGCAGTATGCAAGCCCTGCACTCAAGGGTTTGGTATTCTGGCCACCTGGCCACGCCCCCCGGACTGGGAAGATGGCCGATGGCTCTGCCCCACCACAATGGAGTGAGCCGGCACCATGACAGGCTCCTGGCTCACTTTATGGTGTGTGCGCTTCCTACCCCTCGGTTCCTGGCCACTTATAGCCCCATGTTCTGCAGCTATAATAAGGGCACGAGTGTGGACAGGACGTGAATGCACCATGCATGTCCGTGCGACTATAATACCGGGAGTAGCAGGAGGGCTGTGGCAAACGCAGGATTTCTAGTGGGGGTTTTTCAAATGCTTGATTTTAGAGCAAGTGTGGCCAGTCCATGAAGAGGGAATAATTAGCACTTATCTAGCTTTAATACAAAGTTTATTGTGTTTCATAATTCCAGCATGTATAGGACCAGTGATCACAGAGAGACATTAAATTCGGCAGGAGGGCCATCCTGCCTGAGCTAAAAAGGTTTTATGTCAGATGTGGGCACCATTCCAGAGCATTGGACCAAGTTCGGGAGTCTGGGGAAGCAGCAGAAGAACCTAGCACTGCCATGGACATATATGTACATATTGATCTCATTATGCACTGGATAGTGTATTATTATATGCAGGGCTGTGGTAAGCTGGCCCAGGCCCCAATACTATTGAGGGGGCATGTCCTAACAGCGGGAGGCATGACCACACCCCCTCAGAAAAAAAAAGAAAAATCCCATTTGCAGCCATGGGGAGGGGGGCGCTATGTGCCCCTCAACTCGGTGCAAATCCAGGGGGGAAGCGATCAGGCAGTGGAGTTTGCTGCAGCAGCAAGCAGTTTCTCTGCTCCCACTGCAGCCCAGCACACAGCAGCGTGTGCTGGGCTGCTGGCAGGGAAGGGGGGGGGCAGCATCAGAAGCAAGCCCTCACCGGGCCCTAAACAACAAGCCCGGGTAATTAGTACCCGCTCCTCCCTCTCTTGGCGCCCATGATTATATGGTATTAATAATTAACCATATTGATGGTCTATAGCAGTGCACCCCTAACAGTGCATGTTTTTCAGATCTCCTAGTTATTGCGCAGGTGTATTTATTACTGACTGACACATGTTAAAAGTTCCACAGGTGGTGCTAATTATTTCATTGGTGATACTGAGCAGAACACGCAGCACTAGTAGATTCTATTATATTACTATTTCTATTGTGGCCATGAAGTTGACTGGGGTGGGGGTTTCCAGGCAACTGGAAATCCTTCCTGTGTTTGGCTATGGGAGGAGGCAGCGTGAGAGCCAGGGAAGGTCCAAGGCCTACCCCAGCAGCATCAGCCAGGTGGGCGGGAACAGACCAGGCATGCTGGGGGCGACATATGGAGATAGGAAGAGACAGAATAGAGAGAATGAATCAGAGAAGGAAATAGTAAGAGGAAGGAGAAGGTAGGTAGAAAAAAGTAAAGAAATAAAAAATGCAATGAAAGGAGAAAAGTCATAAAATGCTAGGGGGTAAATTTACTAAAGGTCGATTTTGAATTTTTAGTGATTTGAGGTGCGATTTTCATTCGCTTTGTATTCGATTTTGCTTTTGGGTATTTACTAAAGGCCAAATCGAATGTAAAATCGAATTTCAAATCGAATTTTAGTCAAATCAGCCTCAAATTGCACATCGGGAAAACATTGGTACTTTTACATAGCCCAACACACAAAATGCTTATTTACTATCATTCGATTTGAAATCGACCTCAAAATCGAACTTCAAATCACCAAATGAATAGACCTGCCATGCTTTTGATTTGAGCATGAGCAGGTCGGATTGACACAGATACATGCAGACATCAGTGAGATGCCTGCATGTATCTGACTGTAAAAAGCAAATAAAGAGTTAACTGTTAAAAAAAAATTGACGTGACGTCCCCCCCCAAAACAGAACCAGCCCCGGACTTTGCAAACCCAGTCCTGGTTGACTAAGTACAGGGAAAAAAATTGCGTAGGGTCTCCCTCTACTTAGTACAACCAGCACTGGGCTATGGGAACCAGTCCTGGTTCCTACATCACACGGAAAAATTTGCGTGGGGTCTCCCTGTAATTCACAGAACCAGCCCTGGACCCTTTCTAATGGGGACTGATGCCACAGCCAGGGGAGCCAGATCACCGGGCCCCCCAGCTGCAGCATCATCCCTGACCACTAGTCAGCCCAGGCCAGGGATCCAAAAAAGGGTCTCCCTCTCCAGGGCACCCCTAGCCTAGCCCAGGTGTAATCATTATTTAGCCTGGTCTCAGGCTGAAAAGTCCAACACCTGAAGTGGCCCTGTGGATGGAGCCCTCCCTTCTCTCTCACACCCACACCCCCAGGACCCATTATCCGGCTTTTACCAAAAGCCAACACTCAAATCTGCTTGGTAAAACAGACTTTTCCTGGGGATTTAAAATACATATGACAGGAATCTGGGACACACATACATGCCATCCCCAACTTCTCCGGTGCCTCTTTCACATATCCCCCCCTCTATTTCGACCTATGGGTGGAACAACTGCAGCCCCCAAACAATGGACATGTGACAAAACATCTGCATTGACCAGCTGGCTTCCTGGCCTGTGTTCTACTGTGAACTTGAAACTTTGTAACTCCAAGAACCACCTTGTTATTAAGCTATGGCTTTATCAAACCTCTGCCAACGGCATAACCAAGATACTTTACTTCTTCTGTCCCTAGGCAACATTTCTTTGGGTTGGCTGTCAACCCTGCTCTATAGATGGAGTCCAACACTGCTTGTACTCTGGGCAAATGAGACTGCCAATCAGGACTATGAATGACTACATCACATAGACAAGCAGCAGCATACCATTTATGGGGTTTTAGAATTCTGTCCATCATCCTTCGGAAGGTAGCCGGTGCCCCACGTAACCCAAAGAGCAACATCTTTTATTGGAACAACCCTTCTGGTGTCGAAAAAGCTGTCTTTTCTTTGGCACTCTCAGTTAACAGCACTTGCCAATACTCTTTGGTTAAGTCTACAGATGTTACATTTCTGGCTGTCCCTAGCCTTTCAATTAGTTCATCCACCCTTGGCATTGGGTATGCATTGAACTTTGACACACTGTTCAATTTTCAGAAATCGTTGCCAAAGCGTACACTCCCGCCAGGCTTTGGAATAAGCACAATGGGACTTGACCACTCACTATGTGATTTTTCAATTACACCCAGTTCCAACATTTTTAAAATTTCTTTAGACACTGATTCTTTTGGGGTTTCTGGTAACCTATTGGGCTTTAGGTTAATCTTAACCCCTGGGTCAGTGATTATGTCATGTGTAATGACTGTGGTTTTGCTCGGTACATCTGAGAACAAAACCCTATTTCTGATAAGAAATACCTTAACTTCCTGCTGTTGAACGGTTGACAGGGTTTTAGCTATTGTCACTTCAGGAACCAAAGGCCCTAAGTTTACTAGAGGGGCCGGGACGGCTGACAGAGCTACTCTATCCTTCCAAGGTTTGATAGGATTTACATGGTACAATTGTTCTGGCTTTCTTTTCCTAGGCTTAAAGACAGTTTTATAGGGACTGGACTGCCCCTCCCATGTCTCCTTGGCAATGTCAGGTAATCCCCTTGGATGTCTCTCATATAAAAAATCCTGGCGTACTGCCATGTGAGGACATGCCAACGGACTATCAGGGTCTAAGGATTTTCCACCAATCACTTTTACATTTTCCCTGGCTTTTACCAGAGTAGGGTCATTTAACTGCTCCACTGCAAAAATCTCTTTTTTGTCCTCAAGATCAGACAGATGATCAACTGGTTTAACAACACTTCCCACCTCAGTATTCTCTGGTTCACCAGTCACGCTAGAAAAAGGGAACTTCTCAGACTTGGAAGAAACTTCCCCTGCTACTGCATCAGCAACCTTCTCAAATGGGTCGGGGTTATTTACGTCGGTAATAAATCGGCTTTCCCACAACTTCCAGAAGTGAGCAAAGTCTCTCCCCAACATTATATCATACTTCAAGCCATGCACAAACCCACAGAGACTATAGCAGAACCACGCTGTATTTCTACGTTCACTTCCGCAGTAATATAATACCGAGTATCCCCATGTATGCAGGTCACACCAACAGCTTTTCTCTTGCGCTTTAAGGGATTCACCAGTTCAGCTCTCATAAGTGTAACCACGCTGCCAGAATCTAACAGAGCCACTACTTGATTGCCTTCTACAGTAACCTTACACATTTGCTTATCTGTCTCAGCCTGTCGGTCAGCAATTCCAGAACCAGCCCTGGTTCCCATAGCCCAGTGCTGGTTGTACTAAGTAGAGGGAGACCTTACGCAATTTTTTCCCTGTACTTAGTCAACCAGAACTGGGGCTGGTTCTGTTTTGGGGGGGTAACTCACTTCATTTTTTTTAGTTTTAACTCTTTATTTACTTTTTACAGTTCGATACATGCAGGCATCTCACTGATATCTGCATGTATCTGTGTGAGAACGAACTGCTCTTGCTGAAAGTGAAAGCATGAAGCAGTTCTATGCTGTCGGGGATTTGCAGTTTGGTTTGAAGTGTGATTTGCCGTTCGATTTGTACATGAACATGCCAAATCGAACAGCAAATCACTGTTCAAAACAGACTTAAATTGAATTTGTTTTGCAAATCGGAAAACATATCGAACTATAGTAAATCTAGCAGAATCTCTGGTTTTACAAAATTCAGTTTTAGAAGAGCTAAATTACTCTTCAAATCGACCATCAAATCGACCTTTGATAAATTTACCCCTAGAACTCTACAACCTGCGACCATTCAGCTCAAGATCAGATTCAAAGAGGCAGAATAATGTTACAGACCTACTCACACTCCTATTAACCACTCCCTTTAATACAAACATACACCACTCCCTGCCACTCTACCACTGTCCATCATTGAACAAAACACACCCAACAACTTTATTAACCCTACCATCCCTGCCTATGGGTTTATGTGCCCTCTGGGCCTGATTCAGAGCCAGACGCTCAGACCAGAGCGCTCGCTCTGAATCAGGGCCCTCCTACCTAAACTTGGAGCGGCCTCCTGATATCTGACTGTGTCTGGCCCTGACTTTTGTAATAAGTATTCTTGTGCATGAAAGAGCAGTAGCAGGACGACTACTCACAAATAAATGCCATGGTATGACATGTTGGCAATTTTATGTTTTTCAACAGCTACTTTTCCCTTCATAGTTAGATTAGATGTTTTTTTAAAGCTCGTCAAACATTGTTTAGATTTGGAGTGCCCTTTCTTACACCTTCTTACCCCTTGACCTTCTTTAAATATAGATCATTTTTTTTTAAACCAGAAAAAAATATATTTTTTCAGCTTTTTCAATTTGGGTTGTATCTGATAGGGGACCAGGGGTGCCAAGAGGGGGGGGAGCAGGCACAGATTACCCGGGCCCAGGCTTCCTGAGAGGCCCGGCAGGGGCCCAGGTCCGGCGCCGCTCCCCCCTCCCTTCTCTCTCTCTCAGCAGCCCAGCACACAGCATGTGCTGAGCTGCAGTGGGAGACTGCTCGTGGCTGATGAGCAGCAGCCACAGCAGTCTCCTTTGCCTGTGGGGGGGAGAGCGATCACACTGATCGCATCCCCCTGGCTTTGCGCCGGGCTGAGGGGCTTACAGCGCCTCTGCGGCGCTGCAAAACTGTCCTTTTTTTTTGCTCAAGGGGCCTCCAGCGATTAGGCCACGCTCCCTCTGTACCTGGGCCCGCCGTTACTCTCTACAGCCCTGTAGGGGACACAACATCCAGTAAGTACAGTAATATACACTGCCTCTCAAACACTCACAATATTCCCTTAAAATATCTAAATTGAATCAGAATTATTTTTTTATTAGAAAATAAAATATTTTTCCAACTTTTAGGGGGCAGCTGACGGGTCCAGAACACCCAGCAAACTCTCAAACATACACAACCTCCCATTGAAATATCTAATGTTGCAAGATCAGGTTATGGGTTCTGCCTTCTGAGGCTAAACAGCAACACTTTGCTGATTGTTTACTAGTTTCTCACCCTCACAGACCCTGGACCTGATTCAGACCCGCTCGATAGATGCATACGCTCGCACCCAGCGTATGCAAATCCGGCCAACCACCAGCAAGGTAGGCTATCGCACTGCAAAGCATTAGCACACCCACTATGACTTTGCGTGCCATCGCTTTGTGTATGCAGATGCCCACCAGCCTGTCTTAAGACACCCACTTACGCATGTCATCTCCAGGAAATGTATGCAAAATCGGTACATCGGGCACCATCGGATGCGATTGCAGCGCTTAAGGCAGACCATACCCTACCGGAAGCACTGCGAGCACTTCAGTGTAAAAACAAGCCAGGTGGCGTGTACAATGACTCTGCCTGTTAATTATGCACACCTCTAAAACGCTGTTGAGATGCTCAGGCATGCCTGTGTTTGCACCTCCACTCCCCCGTTTCTACTGGGCAGCCACTGTCACCACCCACAAATGGCTTCTCCTGTCACTCACTCTGCTGGGCTGTCTATGCACAGCGAGCAAACGCTTCCCGATCTCTCGCACTGGATCGCACACGCGCACTCCAATGCATGCGCAGAATGCGAAAATCAGCCAGCTATGGGCGAACGCATCCTAGCGAGTGGATCTGAATCAGGCCCACAGTTTAAAGATGCCTTCTTTTACACCCTTTTTACATTCACTCCAACCTCCTACAACTCTCTCTAATGGTGACTATTGAAGCTCAGCTACAGCCCTTAATAACTTATGAAACAAAACTAGATGTTACTTTAACATTTTTGATAAATAATACAGAGTAGTAACAATGATAGTACTGTTTAAGCAGTGTCAGATTATACATAGGGGTATGTTCTAAGTAAAATAAATCCCCTACTCATATCTTCTAGTTGTTTCATATATTGCATGCCTTTTATACAAATTGTTCCAATCTCATAATATTATTATTATTATTATTATTATTATTATTATTATTATTATTATTATTATTATATTAATCATGGTGGTAATAATAACACATTAGATTACTTTGACAGTGGTATTTTTTTTATTTTAAACCATGGCATAAAAACATTACATGGTAACTGGACTTGAAGTGTAATAAATCTGTTCTGTTAATTATGATATACAGCAAATTTGTCATTTTAAGAATGACCATTTTGGATTACAGATGATGACTCATTTTATGCCCCAATTAACAAATGTTAATTCTGTTCAGCCAGGCACCATTCTACACAAATACAGCCACTCATTCCCATTTGGGGAAAAAAAATATGCAAAAATGATTAGAAATAATAATTCTAAAAATATTATTCATAATGCTAAAATAATAGCATTGTGTCCTCCTCTCACAAAACCACTGGTTATTTATTCTTTGCACATCATATAAATACAGTAAGCTATTTATGAATTGTGGCTGAATTGTAGATGAATAATACCTCTTGTCCTGATTTTTTCAGGAAAGTCCTGATTTAAGGGGACTTTTCACTTGTCTTGTAATCTGGACAATTGTCCCGATTTGTAGGAAAGTTGCGGGAGTAGGGGTGTTGGGAGGTATTCCTCTGCAAATTAAGGGTTTTGATAAAAAAAAAATCCTGCTGATTACGAGCATGGCCTCATCCCTACATGGATGCTGCCACACCCACAATGACATGGACACACTGCCAGTGTACCATAGCCTCACCTCCCATCCCGATTCTAAACTCCAAAATTGTTAGGTGGTATTTGGTAATCAACACAATGACTCTGGTTGGAGTCATTAGATTTTAATTATTTCCCCATTTCATCCATTCCACTTACAGTATTTCAGACACTTGTATTAGATTCTGGGATGAAGTGCCCTGGTCAGGCATGGGTTATAACAGTGTTTAAATACAAATGTGTGATACTCAAAATGTTGTGACTGTTTCTGTGCAACAATGCCAAAAAAATGAAATAGTTGGAAAATGCAGAGCCTTTTTAGCTTTACTTGTATAACTCATATACACTTTTTTTCCAGCCTGTTGGGCAATTTGAGTTATTTATCACACAGTTAAGGTACATAAGTTGTTTATCCATACAGTACTTGCCAACTCTCCCTCTTTGTCAGGGAGACTCCCTGACATAGTAGCAATCTCCCTGACTCCCTGAAGAGTCCAGCAATCTCCCTGATTGCACCTTACCCTCATTATGTAGCTGTTATATATTTGGGAAAAATCAGAGATATATACATTCAAATGGTATAATCAGTGACAATTCCCTGCATTGGCTACAAGGTACAGTGTAATGATGCCTATGGCTACATGCATTTTCATATAAGGTTTGTCTTATTCTCCATTTATATGGAACCCCTTGTAAAACGCAATACATGAGAAAGCCCTGCTAAGTATCAGTGTGTTTTCATCAGTAAGTAGATCTTACAAACTGCTTTGGGGCTCGTATACATTTGGATGAAAGTCATTTTTCTGTCACGCCTCTCAGGCGCAGCTGTACACATCCACTTTACCGTTGTGCTCATAGGTGTTGTTTTTACTATCTCCCTGAAATGCTTTTTCAAAAGAAGGCAAGCACTGTATGTGTAAGCACATCTTGTTTGTTTCATTTCAAAACCATTGTGGTGGTGAATAGAGGCCAAAATCTGAAAATTCTGTCAATGTCCCAATATTTATGGACCTGACTGTACTTTGAATTAAAGATATCTGTTTGATAAGATTATAAAGCAGCGACCAACATCCCATTTTACTACTACTGAACTTGTTAGATTATTTATTAATTACTAGAGATGCTAGCTATTATCTTCTAGAAGGTGCAATGTTAAGTACAATAAAAGGAAAAAATTATTGGAACAAATAAGGCACAAATCTAATGATAGCAGCTCCAAAACTTTACCTTGTCTTCTCCAAACACAAGAAAATTAGACACATATACAATTTGAAATATAGACAGTGTTCTTAGAGCACTTCTAACATAAATGGTGTATAAACTCATAAAAATGCTTTTTGGCTTGTCACTTTCTTAAGACGTTTCCTCTTCAAACAATGCGTATATGTAAAGCAGAAGAATGGACAAAAAAGCACATCTGTGTAGGATCGTTTCAAAAGTTCATATATATATATTTTTTTTCATGCACAGGAAATCTTGTAAGAGATGAATCTTGATTATTATAGTTTTCTAAGGTATAGTGACGTACCACACTCACATATAGTCAGTATGGTAGAAATCTTAAAAAGGTATCTTTTTAAATCTTCTCAGACACAGTATAAACCTTCAACAATTGATTTTCAGTATTTAATGATTTAAGGTCCTTGATAAAGATTACAGATCGAAACACGTTGGTTGTGAGAGGTATGCTGCACCATTAGGAGGACATTGGGGACAGTAAATATCGCACTTTCAGTAAGGTACTTGGGTATATTTTTTGGAGGCTGTTCCGGACAGCTCTTTATGTAGATGATATCCTTGACAACATCTGTACCTGGAAAATGTGATCTTTCTCCCCACTCTGGACTGTGGGCCTGATTCAAACCCGGACGCTATTTGCGGCCGCTCGCTCTAAAAAAGGGGCCGGATATTTAAATTGAGCGCTCGCTCTTTGCGTTGTGAGGACGCCTCTATGTCTGTGCGAGCTCCCGCTAAATGCGCTCGTTATTTTTTCAAGACGCCCCTTTTCCATTCACAAATCACGCCATTTCCTGTTTTTATTAGATTAATTGGGAACATTGAATGGCATCTGAACTGCTCTCAGCGCTTGAGGTAGGAATTACATCCCGCAATCACTGCAAGCAGTTCAGGCTAAAAGACAACCAAGTGACGTGATCGATGACGCTCCTTTGCTAATTATGCACTCCCATTAAACGCCCTTTTGACCGTTGGGCACGCCTGCATTCACACAACCACTTCCCCGTTTTCAAGCACCTTCCCCCGTTACCACCCAAAAACGTCACATTCTGTCACTCAAAATAGCAGCCCCTCTGTGTTTTACGAGCGCACGATTTCCGACCGCAATGACTGGTTTGCGCATGCGCATTGTGAACCATACGCATGCGCAGTTGTGCAACCATCGCTCAGAGTGAGCGTGCGGATGCTTGCGAGCGGGTCTGAATCAGGCCCAGTGTGCATACATATTTTATTATGTTTTTATTGATATTTTGATCCTGTGTGTCATTTGTGCATTTAAATCATTAAATACTGAAAATCACTAGCTGACTGATATTGGATACATTTGAGTATCTTTGGATGAAAGAAACCTTGATGCACTCCATTTGCACCTGTTACATGTGAGTTAGGTGCTTGTTCTATCTATTGGAAAAGATACCTTTATATACTTTACCCCACTCTATTGGAAGTGAGTATGGTACGTTTACCACTTCTTTGCCATATGTTGAAGGTTTATACTGTGTCTGAGAAGATTTAAAAAGATACCTTTTTAAAATTTCTACCATACTGACTATATGTGAGTGTGGTACATCACTATACCTTAGAAAATTATAATAAGCACGATTCATCTCCTACAAGATTTTCTGTGCATGAAAAAAAAAAAAAAAATATATATATATATATATATATGAACTTTTTAAACAATCCTACACAGATGTGCTTTTTTGTCCTTTTTCTGTTTTACATATACGCATTGTTTGATGCTTTAAGGATTTTTATGAGTTTATACACCATTTATGTTAGAAGCGCTCTAAAAATGATAAGTAGAATATGATTGGTTGCTATAGGCGACATCTCCACTTCTAAAATACCACACTTTAGTAAATATAACCCCTGGAGGCAAGTTGTCTAACCCTTCACCTAACTCTACCCCTAATCCTCCCCTCCCGCAGCCTAACCCTCTTCCCTAGTGCCTAACCCTAAACCTAATCCTCCTCCTAATCCTAATACTTCAGGATATCAGCGGTCGGTCATGCTGGTGCCGAAATTCTGACCCGTCGAGATTCCGATACCAACATGCTGAGCACCAGCATCCCGACCATCGGGATGCCAACTATATCCCTTGTAGCCTATGACTATGATAGTCTATGCTTTAATAGCATGAGAAAAGATAGGGGGTTACATGCACTCCTGGATTGTGTATGTATGGTCAGGGAGCGCACGTAACCCCATATCTTTTCTCCCATTAATCCACAAGTAGGATCAAGTACACCTACTTTACGGTGCAGCACCATCCCCAATTTCCCTCCCCCCCATCCAAACACACTTATACATCCCCAATACTACCACACCTGAAGCGCATCCTAACCATAATCTACCCCTATGCTTTAATAACCCCTTTAAAGGGCTGCCATATGTTGTAGAGGATTCCCCATTATTGCCAGCTATATGTTGCAGAGAGCATTTTCTCCAATTGCCAACCATACTTTGTATTTTTGATACCCCCAACTTGCCAGCCATATAATGCATAGAGCATCTATCCAAAAATGCCAGCCAGATCTTGCAAAAAGTACAGTCCCACATTTGCAAACCTCGGAGTCAAGGGTGTAACTAGGTCTTTGAAGGCGAAGGTGAAAAATGGATATAACATACATAACTTTGACAAGGAAGAAGGACCCCCTCAGCTCTGGCCCCATAGCAGCTGCACCCCTTGCATCTATGGTAGTTATATAAATGTATAAATGGTCACCCCAAAAATTGGCAGCCATGTAGTGCATTGAGAAATAATTACCATTATAATTGGTATCCATAAAAAGCACAAATTATCTAACCCCACATCCCAGCCATATACTGTATAGCAATCCGCCACTAGTCTGCCCATTGTTGTCTTCTTTTGCCACACCACTTAGCCCAGACACCTTCTTGAATCATGACAATAATTCTCAATATAACTTATAAGCAAAGCTGCCACTTAATGGCTCAATGATCTGTACAACATGATGGATCTTAGCACTGGAAAGCAATCAGAACAGCAAGCAATGTATGCAGGAAATTCCATGGTTACTTTACGCAGCCCTGTTACAGTGAAAGCAGACCACCAACCACTCAATGCAATTCTCAAGTCACTCTGGGCATCATCCTCATGTTTCAGAAATACTACCTAGATGCTGTATATAAATGTAGCAAGGAACTATATTTTACTGACACCCTACTTTACACTTAGCAGGGTTAACCAATAGAAGAATATGACATTATGACTTCATGATGCTTTAAGTATTTTCATCAAGGAGAATTGAAGAACTTACAGTAGATGTGAAACACTAGCTGATGCTATGAGCAAGCAGAATACAAAGTTCCTCACAAGTGTCTGGCCAGATTCATCAAAAGATTTGCATTATAACATATGCCCAATCCAAGCATGCGCAGCTTGAAGACAGACTGGGAAGAGAGACCGGCTCCAACTTAACCCTGCCGGTGTCTGTCACCCCCCCCCATCCTTGTAGAGTTGCCAACCCCCCCACAGGTGTCGGATGCAGATGCTGCCCTCCCCCAATGGCTGTCCAATGCGGACCCACCCCTCCCCCCATGGGTGTGCGATCCAAACCTCCACCCCGCGGGAGTCCGATCCAGAGCCGCCACATATTTTCCCTCCCCGGCTCAGTCAGTGAGTCCAGGTCACATCATGTCTGGGGCTCTGCAGGCAGACACAGCAGGGAGGGATCTGAATAGATCCCTCTGCTGTGGCTGCATTGTAAATCTTCACAGGATGCCGTGTAAACAGCAGTCTGTGAAGGTTATAGCGGGCTGAACGCCATCTGAAAGTGGCGTTCACTAACACCATCAAGTTCCAAAAAAAATGCTTTTTCGGAACTTGATGAATGGCCCTGACACTTATTTTGTTACAAAAGTTTGTGAAAATGTTAATTTTCACATGCTTTTGTGAAAAATAAGTGATGATGAATAGGCCCCATGCGGGCCTATTCATCATCACTTAATTTCTACAAAATCAGGTGAAAAAATTAATTTTCACCTGCTTTTGTAGAAATTAAGTATCCGGTTCATTCATCATAAAGGTAATGCAGGAGATATCTCAGATATCTCCTGCTTACCTTTCTCTCGCGGAATGGCCTACTGTCCCCATACACTAAAAGTCACCAAGCTACGAAAATACAATATTTTCGGAGCTTTACTGCGGGAGTCCCAGGTTGCGAAGATGTATCTTTTTGGATAACTCCGCCTCTGCCTGGCTCCTTCCACCAGACGTCGTAGCTCTTGTGCTCATGCGTGACCTGAAAAGATTCAGTGCTCCAAAAGGAGCAGTGAAGCCGCTCGCAGAGACAGCTGATTTTGGCAAGTTAGTATGTTAATTATCGGGGTCCGTTCGGACCCTGAAAATTAACATGATGAATAGACTCTATAGTCAGTGTCAAATAATTTTACCCATTAGACTGTAAACTCTCATGAGCAGTGCCCTATTCCCTCATGTTCTTTCCTTCCCCTAACTCATACCATCATCTCCTCCTGACTGCCTTCATTGGCACTTATCCCTTGGGTTCTGCACATTTGGGTATTATGACTTCTGATGCAGCAATGTTTATAAACCATGTCCATGTACTGCTATGCATACCTATCAACAATTATTATAAATCGGGACCATGCGTGAGTCATAGCCATGGTGTCCATTTAGTGCTGGGAGGAGGCTAGTGGCAGTCCAGCAACTACCGGAGTGCTGGGCATGCCCCCATCATTACAAAAATGATAGTGTGACTTACGGTCAAACGTCACTCCCCCTTTTTGTTCGCTTAACTGTCAGTGCTCGCATAAAGTCCCAAAATTTTGGAGGTACTGTATGCAAATACCCGGTAAGACAGAGCAAGTACCTGGAGAAACTGTTGCAATGCAAGGGGTGCAAATACATACTTTGTTTTTGCATGTGGGCAGGGGCATAACTAGACCTAGGGGGGCCCCATAGCTAAATTTTCACAGGCCCCCCTAGGTCCCTGCCCCCTTCCGCACCCCCCCTTACCCCACACCCTCCTCACTCCTCACTCCTCTCTCCTTGTCTTACCTGCTCCATGGTCGTGCTGCGCATGGCATGCACGCCTCCTCTCCCTGTCAGCTCCATCTCTCCTCACTGACTGATGCTGGAAGGAGGCAGCCATGTCAATGAGGAGAGCTGGAAGCGAAGCCGACCAGGAGGCCACGACCACGGAGCAGGTAAGTCAAGCAGAGGGGAGTGAGAAGGGAGCATGGGGGGAGTGAGGAGGAGGAAGGGGGACATGGACCGAGGCATGGCACCATGGCATGGCATAGGGGGAGGGTTGAGCCCCGGGCTGGTCTGGGCCCTATAGCTATGTGGGATAAATACTGGCTTATTTTGCATGTAGCCCACAAATGCTGGACTGCTTTATTTTTACACTGCAATAAGAATGTCAGTTTGGACACACTCCTCCCAAATCTAAATCTCTCTGCACATTTTACATCTGCCCCACCTGCAGTGTAACATTATTTTGACCAAGATGCACAGTTACTTGCTCTTCATACTCTGGGCCTGATGGTTGTGTACTGCACATGCATATGCACCGCACTGCACGTGTGCTGTGATCGCACTGCGATTACGCACACAGACAGGAATCCATTGCAAAGTGAGTGACAGGCAATGATCATTTGGCGGGTGGTGACGGGAAGTGGTTGGAGAAACGCGGGTGTGCCTGTCCAGTTGAATGCTGTTGCATTGGCATGCATAAATTAGCCATTGCGATTGCCTACTCAGCTTGAGTACTCACTGCGTGCGATGTGACTTGCAATTTCTGAGACAGGTTAGACCTGCTGTAAGTGTGCGTGAGGGGCCGATGTGCTTCGATGGTACCGATGTATACGCAATGTATTACAGATGTGAGAAAGCAGTAGAGGGTGTCTCTATGCTGGCTGAGCCGTGGCATACATTAGCATATTTTCGCAGCTGCATTGAGTGCGATTATGCAATTGCGATCCATGCTGAATCAGGCCCTTTATTCCCAACTCTGAATCAGGCCCTGTGTGTGATGTAGCTACATGCATGTAACGACTCCAAGAGGGAATCGACTCTGATGTATGTAGAATGGAGGATAGTGCAGGGAGACAGCCTGGGGGTACCCCTTGAAGACTGGAGATTAGTAATACCTGAGAGGGTGAGAATGAATATATTCCTGCTACAGCCTTGAGGGTTGGAATAACTTGGCTGGTAGAGGCCAATAAACTGTAAGCAAGATGCAGCTTTTGAGCTGTGTCGCAGCCTTGAGAGCTGGTATGTCTTGGCTGGTAGCGGCTTGTGGGCTGTGAGCAAGATGCAGCCGTTGGGCTGGGAAGCAGCCTTGAGGGCTGGTAGGTCTTGGCAGATATCGGCTCATGAGCCATGAGCAGGATGCAGCCTTTGGGCTGTGAAGCAGCCTTGAGGACTGGTAGGTCTTGGCTGGTTGAGTTGACTCAAGCGTTGGTGCAATGGGTTGTGCACAGACGATTCAGAGATGCAGCCTATGTCGCCGAGTTGACACAAGCGTTGGTGCGCTGGGTTGCGCACAGATGACTCAGAGATGCGGCCTATGTCACCAAGTTGACACAAGCACCGGTGCGTTGGGTTGCGTACAGAGGACGCAGAGATGCGGCCTGTGTTGCCAAGTTGACACAAACGCTGGTGCACTGAATTGTGCACTGAGAACGCAGTAGTGCGACCTGTGCCACCGGGTTGACACAAGCCGCCAGACGCTGGTTTGCGCACTCAGGATTGAGAGTGAACGCTGTGCCGCCAGGATGACACAAGCGGCAAACAACAGATGTTATGATGACCGTACCGCCTCGGTGGTACAAATGGCAGGCGAGGAACAAGGCAGACTGGAAAACAGGTACTCGACTGGAAACCACAGGAGACTGATCACTACCGGATAACCGGCAAGGCAGCAAAAGTCTAAATGATACAAATAGGTGAGGGAGCCAATCGGCAGCATACGAGATCATACGGCACTCCCTGCAGCGTCCAAAGTGCCTAACAACCAACGGAGCGGAATCCTGTGCATTGCCGGTTCATGGAAGCCCAGAGCCGGACGGAGACAAGCTGCAGCCACGGCTTGTGACAATGCGGAATCGTTACCCACTTCCTCACCTTACCATCATTGACATCAGCAGCACAATAGGTACTGTAAGTCATCTAATAGGTTGGCTAATGTTTGATATTCTTATTAAAATAATAGAACATGTGTCTTTGAACCTTGTTTATATTATTATTTACACAAAGGTCAAATACATATGTTCTGTTATTGAAATAAGAATATCAAACATTAGCCGACCTGTTAAATTATTTACCTATCATGCTGGAGTGGGGCAGTGAAGTTTCCTGGGCTCCTGCAACCCTGACACACACACAGCCTGATTCAGTGAAGTACAGTACGCTATGCTGATGTTTTAGCAATAGAGCAATTATCTGTAAACTGTGCATCTGTCTAATTTGCACTGAATATGTGTACTTTACCATTATCGCATGCTGCAACTTTTTATTTGCGAGAAAAAATAAAAGGGGGGGTTATTAGAGTGGCGCTGTCACTCAGCAGCTGGTTCGAATGGAGGGTGTCAACCTCCTGGCAAAATAATGATATGAAAACAAACAAATTAATAGCGCTAATATGTCTAATAAGTGTGTACCATATTAGGATATTTTAAAAAAGAATTGATAATCTAAAACAAATAAACCATAATAAAATATAGCACTTCTAGTGGATAATTGGTTAATTACATAAAATAACACATAATATATAGGACTATGTGGCTTGGTTGAATAAAAATAAACTATTTATTGCTGCAATTCATAATAATTAAAAAGCACACAAAAATCCATCAAGTATTCAATATTTAGATCCAAATAATGAAGAATGTAAATAATTGGAAAAATGGATAAATTATGTAATAAATGTCTGTTGAAATGTCTCTATAAGAGTTGAGACCGGCATTAGATACAACACCGTTACTGGCCTCAATGTAATTGTCCGGGTTATATCCAGCTTATTTGGTATTTATATTTACCAGGCTTATTGTGGTGAAAGTCACATCCCGATAACATGCAGAGATGGTGCTACAATGGCGTGTAGAAAATAGACGCCAAAGCTGGAAATAGGGTGATGCTGGTCTGGAAAACGATGAAATGAGGACTCAATGATGAAGTAGCCGATGTCCGTGGAGTACTAGACGTGTTTCGCTGTGGAATAACCCAGTAGCATAGTGGCAGCACCATCGCTGCATGATATTGTGATGTGACTTTCACCACAATAAGCCTGGTAAATACCAAATAAGCTGGATATTAACCCGGGCCATTACTAATGCCGATCTCCACTCTTATAGAAACTTTTTAACAGACATTTATTACATAATTTATAAATTTTTATAATTATTTACATTTTTCATCGTTTGGATCTAATTATTGAATACTTAATGGATTTTTTGTGTGCTTTTTAATTATTATGAATTGCAGCAATAAATAGCTTCTTTTTATTCAACCAAGCCGTATAGTCATATATACTGTATTATATGTGTTATTTTATGTAATTAACCAATTATCCACTAGAATTGCTATATTTTATTATGGTTTATTTGTTTAAGATAATCAATTATTTTTTAAAATATACTAATATGGTACACACTTATTAGACATATTAGCGCTGCTCATTTGTTTGTTTTCAGAACTTTTTATTTGCAGTGTGATTGACAGGCTGGCAGTATCTGGGGAAGGTAATGGGAAGTAATGGCAAAAATGCAGATGGGTCGCATTTTCAGGGCATGTCCCTGTGTCTGTGATCCCGTACACAGGAAACATGGCTCTGGTGTTTCACTTCCCACGGCCAGTCTACAGGACCATAGACTTACTCAGGACTGCAAAAATCGAATGATCTGCGCCCGATGCTGTGACTTTTCCTGCAGATGCTTGGATTTGCAAAGCCGTAGGTGGGCGTCTCAGTACATCTTCCTCACATCAGCGACATTTGGATATTTTCACATGGCAGCTGCACACACTGACGCAGCTACAATGGCATTAGCCTACTTCACTGAATCAGGCCCACAATTTGCATGGTGAATACCAAAAACATGCAGTTCCCAATAGAGGAATGAGAAATGTGATCACCAAATAGAAGAGATGTGATTTGTAGGACATGAAAGACATTTTGGTGAAAACTTTTCCAAAGGACATCAATACAATTTTGGTGAACCTTAATTTTAATGAAAATGATGTGGAAATATTAATTTTTGCATAATTTTAATGTCATATTTAATGGTAAATAAGCCCCTGTGTATTAACAAACACATTTTATTTGGATACTTGGTACACATATTCCAAGATACTGACTACATGTTAAAAAAGAACAACAAAAAAAATGCATCAAATAATTTATGTAAGATAACTGTTTTTACACAGTGCCAAACTTGTGTCAAATGGTTTAGTATAATGGTAAATTGATGTCCTATGCTCTTCAATTACTGTAGCTACTGAGCAGGTGAGCTAAATGGAAACATATTTCTTCTGTCTCTCATTCTTGCCCTGGCTTTACTCATCACATGTAATTATTAAAGTGCTATTATTTGATAGCTGTTGATGTCATCTAATGAATGGCACAATCTCTATAAACAGTGTCTCTGCTCCCCGCTTGCTTTACACTGATTAACACATTAACATTTATAATTATTCCCAGCAAGGAACACGTTATGGTTAATTGATTACAGTGTGAAAGTAATTATTTTGTCCATATTTATTAAAATTACAAGAGGATAATTACGTTCTGTACCAGCTCATTGTGTGCATTATAGAGTATTTTAAAAATATTGTACATTTTCTAAACATATGTAAATAATTGCTGCCTTTATTTGAATTTATTAGATAACTGGTTTGATGATGTCACAGAAAGCTTCATAGAAACAGCATGAGCATATAAGAGATGTTCCCTCTTTTATACTCATGACTAGACACAGGATGTCCAACTAAAACACAGCAATATTTGTATATATCAAGAGTACAACTGTGCATGCTTACTGTATGCCTAATAATAGTGTAGAGATGAGGCTTGAGAGTGTTACTTGTAATTATGAAACTCACTTTGTAAACAATATGAGGTATCATATACTAAAAAAAAGAATAGTGTATTGTTATTTATACAGCATAATACGGATTAACAGTGCTAAACGAGGGGGGAGTTAATGTGGACATGTTCACTGTCACAACTGGGCACTAGGGACACCTCTGTTGAGGCCAAGCACTGGGGGGGTTGAGGTGGAAGAGCAGTAACTGACAGGGGTGACAGTGAAAATGTATTCCTATTGCAGCCAAACCCAGGTTTGGCTAAACCTTCCCACTTGGTGGACTTTACCAGTGACCTCTTCTATTGGGATTTGGGTTTTGCCGCACCAAGTGGGCAAGTCGCAGCCCTCTGGACAGGTACCTGGGAGTAGCAGAAACAGGAATATAATAGAAAATAACACTGAGAATTTTTGGAAAATGTAAGAACACTGGGAGTTACTAAAAGCTGTTGTAACACTGGAGATTACTTGCAATGAGACAAACTGGGATTTAGTAGAAATGGGATGGCAATACTGGAAATGAACCAGATGCAGGCTTGCTCTGGGAGGCACAGGAGATCCTGAGACTGACTTGCTGTAAACACAGAGATGTGGACACAGTAGTGTATTGAGAATTGCTAGAGATCCAGACGCTGACTTGCACTGAGAAACACAGAGAAATGTGGACACATGCATGTACTGAGAATTGCTAGAGATCCAGCCACTGACTTGCTCTGAGAAACACAGGAAAATAGTTGGGCATGTAACACAAGAAAATCAGCATAAGAAGGGAAGCTCAGAATACTGGTAATCAGCTTAACAGCTGGAACATGTAACACAGGGAGAAAGGTGGACAGCGCACCTGAATTCAGCATGAGGACAAATACATTTAACACAGGTATTCAACAAGAAAAGCTGAACTGCACTCTGGAGAGAGAATCACTGAAATTCACTGGAAGTTGAAAACAACAGGGAGCCTGGAGTGAAGTAAAAGTACTCAGTCACTGGAACACTGAAGACTTGAAGTAAATTAGGAAATTAAATTGATCAGGCAACTTCCTGTTCCTGAAGTCAAACCTAATACCCGTAGGCAGTTGGTCTTTGAATTATTGGAACAGCTGAGTGACCGCAGGACTACCATAGGAGAGACTAGTCAGGTGATATGGACCAACATGGCTGCACCCATGCCTGTTACAACAGGAACCAGGACGCATGCACGAAAGCCCTAGCAGATCCTGGGGAGTCACTACTCACCTCCACTGCCAACAGCTGAACACCTAAGCCCAAGGATGCCGGCATGGTGGTGAGTAGCGGCCGATCCCAGGCCACATCCTGACATTCACTCTGTAGAGCCAAGGCAGAAAGTAAAATACAGTATTTAGGGGTGCATGCCAGAAATGAATATGCACAGTCTAACTCGGACTATTGCTTAGTATTTATAGACTGTAGTACCGTGATAGAGTTTAAAATATATATATATATATATATATATATATATATATATATAAAGTCAAAAATACACTGCACTCGCCACTCCCAGATCTGGGGTGCAAACCTGCACTCGCTATTTCCAGGCCTGGGATGCAAAGTGGCTTGTGACCACATTGCTTAAATAAATAAAAACAGAAAACTCAGCACTCACCACTTTCAAATCACTCACAACAATACACAAACAATGGGGATGTGGTTCATGGACCGATCAACACATTCAAGCCTGCAGCCCACATCACGGGACCCAATTTCTCTGCAGGTCCCACACCTTCTGTCATACCAATGGAAACCCGGTAGCTGCTATTACAGAGTTTAAACTGAAAACACAAGTGGTGAGTGCTGAGTTTTCTGTTTTTATTCATTTAAGCAATGTGGTCAAAGGCCACTTTGCACCCCATGCCTGGAAATGGCGAGTGCAGGTTTGCACCCCAGATCTGGGAGTGGGGAGTGCAGTGGATTTTTTACTTTGTTTATTTGGTTAATTTTTAATTAACCCTTTTGTGATCACAGCTTTCTCATGCACCCCTGTGCAAACTCATTTATATTAACCTGTGCCAGCTGCCTTTTTGGTAGTATGATAGAAGCTGTTTGGTGACTGCCTTGTCTTGAAAAGCCATAAGTTAGTTGGCAGGTGAGCTTTAAACCAGTTAACATGTTTTCAGTTTAAATTCTGTGATAGCAGCTACCGGGTTTCCATGGGTATGACAGAAGGTGTGGGACCTACAGAGAAATGGGGTCCTGTTATGTGGGCTGCAGGCTTGAATGCGATGATCGGACCATGAACCAGACCCCCATTGTTTGTGTATTGTTGTGAGTGATTTGAAAGTGGTGAGTGCTGAGTTTTCTGTTTTATTTTCTGTTTTGTGTATATATATATATATATATATATATATATGTGTATGTATACAGTCAGGTGCAAAAATATTGGGACATTAACAGAATTTTCATATTTTGGCCTCTATTCACCACCACAATGGCTTTGAAATTAAACAAACAAGATGTGCTTTAACTGCAGACTTTCAGATTTAATTTGAGGATAATTACATCCAAATCAGGTGAACGGTGTAGGAATTACAATGGTTTCTATATGTGCCTCCCACTTTTTAAGGGGCCAAAAGTAATGGGACAAACTAAACAATCCTAAATCTAACTTGAATGCGATGTATTGTCTAACCTATTTCTAACACCCTAACCCTAACCCTCCTTTAGGGTGCCTAACCCTAACCTCCCCCCCAGTGCCTAACCCTAATCCCCCCTCTAAGTGCCTAAACCTAACCCACCCCTTCCCCGCTGCCTAAACCTAAGTCCCCCGGGAGGTGCCTAACCCTAAGTCCCCCCGCAGGTGCCTAACCCTCCCAACCCCTAGCCTAACCCTAACCCTCCCGGGGGGGGTGCCTGACCCTAAGTCCCCCCCCCCGGCTGTCAGTATTAAGGCAGCCGGTTTCCCGATTGTATACCAGCCCATGGCTCTTCCCTGCACCCCTGGCATGTGTAATAAAATAATAAAACATTCGATGTCCGTGTCTTGTCGGTCTTTTTATATTATTTTTCACAGTGGGACTGCAGATATCAGCAAACCTGCCCTTAAGCACTTCAAGAACTAAAAGTGCCAGCAGGCTTCCCGACTGCATACCATATAAACATACTAACGGATTGAAACATCACTAATAAGTAGGGGTGTGCACCGGCCACTTTTCGTGTTTTGTGTTTTGGTTTTGGATCTGGATCTTTCTTCGTGTTTTGGATCTGGATTGGATTTGCCAAAACCACCCTTCCGTGTTTTGGGTTCTGGGTTTTGTGTTTTGGATCTGTATTTTTTTGAAAAAAAGCATAAAAACAGCTAAAATCACAGAATTTGTGGGTTTTTCTGCTCCTATGCTATTATTAACCTCAATAACCTTAATTTCCACTCATTTCCAGTCTATTCTGAACAACTCACACCTCACAATAGTGTTTTTATGTCCAAAAGGTTGCACCGAGGTAGCTGGATGACTATGCTAAGAGATACGAGTGAGCGGCACAAACACGTGGTCCATCTAGGAGTGGCACTGCAGTGGCAGACAGGATGGCAGTTTGAAAAACTAGGCCCCAAACTTTACATAATGCAAAGAAAAAAAAGAGGTGCAAGATGGAATTGTCCTTGGGCCCTCCCACCCACCCTTATGTTGTATAAACAGGACATGCACACTTTAACAAACCAAACATTTCAGCGCCAGGGTCTGCCACACGACTGTGGCTGAAATGATTGGTTCGTTTGGGCCCCCACAAAACAAGCTGGCAATTAATCTGTCCCTGCACAAACTGGCTCTACGGAGGCAAGATGTCGTCCTCATCCTCCTCATCCACCAATTCCTCACCCTCTTCAGTGTTGTGTACATCCTCATCCTCACAGAGTATTAATTCGTCCCCGCTGGAATCCACAACCACAGGTCCCTCTGTACGTTCTGGAGGCTGGTCTCTCTGGAAGAGTTGATAATTCATTTTATGAACATCATCTTCTCCACATTTTGTGGAAGCAACCTCCTACGCCTTTCGCTGACAAGGTTCCCGGCTGCACTAAACACTCTTTCGGAGTACACACTGGAGGGGGGGCAACTCAGGTAAAATAGAGCCAGTTTGTACAGGGACCTCCAAATTGCTTCTTTTTCCTGCCAGTACAGGTACGGACTGTCTGACATGCCTACTTGGATGCTGTCACCGATGTAATCCTTTAACAGACAGACGCACGCTTGTCGCTGCTGCTTTGAGGATTCAAGTGCGGCTACAGCCCACACAATTCACAAAGACAGAAAAAAAAAAAGAATATTTTTATTGTTTGTGGAGCACACTTTGAGGGTTACACCACCCTTTAACAGACAGACGCACGCTTGTCGCTGCTGCTTTGAGGATGCAAGTGCGGCTACAGCCCACACAATTCACAAAGACAGAAAAAAGAAGAAGCATATTTTTATTATTTGTGTAGCACACTTTGAGGGTGTCACCACCCTTTAACAGACAGACGCACGCTTGTCGCTGCTGCTTTGAGGATGCAGGTGCGGCTACAGCCCACACATTTCACAAAGACCGAAAAAAAAAGAACAATATTTTAATTGTTTGTGTAGCACACTTTGAGGGTGTCACCACCCTTTAACAGACAGACGCACGCTTGTCGCTGCTGCTTTAAGGATGCAGGTGCGGCTACAGCCCACACAATTCACAAAGACAGAAAAAAGAAGAATATTTTTATTGTTTGTGTAGCACACTTTGAGGGTGTCACCACCCTTTAACAGACAGATGCACGCTTGTCGCTGCTGCTTTGAGGATGCAAGTGCGGCTACATCGCACACAAGTCACAAACACATTAAAAAAATAGTTTTTTATTTTTTGGAGCACTTTGAGAGTTACACCATCCTTTAACAGACAGACGCACGCTTGTCGCTGCTGCTTTAAGGATGCAGGTGCGGCTACAGCCCACACATTTCACAAAGACCGAAAAAAAAAGAACAATATTTTAATTGTTTGTGTAGCACACTTTGAGGGTGTCACCACCCTTTAACAGACAGACGCACGCTTGTCGCTGCTGCTTTAAGGATGCAGGTGCGGCTACAGCCCACACATTTCACAAAGACCGAAAAAAAAAGAACAATATTTTAATTGTTTGTGTAGCACACTTTGAGGGTGTCACCACCCTTTAACAGACAGACGCACGCTTGTCGCTGCTGCTTTAAGGATGCAGGTGCGGCTACAGCCCACACATTTCACAAAGACCGAAAAAAAAAGAACAATATTTTAATTGTTTGTGTAGCACACTTTGAGGGTGTCACCACCCTTTAAAAGACAGACGCACGCTTGTCGCTGCTGCTTTGAGGATGCAGGTGGAATCTAGACGGGATTTGGAACCGAGGACACACTACCTCCATCAATTGTCTAAATCCCACTGCACTAATGTCGGATACCGGACGCACGTCTAACACCAACATAGCAGTCAAGGCCTCAGTTATACGTTTTGCTTCAGGATGACTGCTGTCGTACTTCATCCTCATCGCTAGGGACTGTTGGAGGGTCAATTGTTTAGTAAAAGTAGTGATGTTCCTACTTCCTCTCTTGGATGATGAACAACTCCCAGCAGCAGCAACAGCACTAGGAGGAAGTGGTTCTTGATCTTTCCCTATTTTATTTTTATCGGAGAAAGTTTGGTCCTCCATTTATGTTATATTGATATATATACGTGCGGCTAAAGCGCACACAAGCACAGAAAATATTTTTTTATTTTTGCTGGAGAGTAGTGCACTTTGTGGGTTACACCACCCTTTAAGAAATGAGCCAGCCGGCTCTTTACTTTTGGGACACAGGCGCACGCTTGGCGCTGCTCCTTTGTTGATGCACGTGCAGCCACAGTGCACACAAGTCACAAACACAGAAAATATATATTTTTTTGGTTTGGAGTGTACTTTGGGGGTTACAGAACCCTTTAACGGTCAAGCCAGCCGGCCCTTTACTTATGACACAGGCGCACGCTTGGCACTACTTTGTTGATGCACGTGCGGCTACTGCGCACACAATTCACAAACACAGAAAATAATTTTTTTTTTGGTTTGGACTGGAGTGTACTTTCGGGGGTTACAGCACCCTTAACAGTCAAGCCAGCCGGCCCTTTACTTATGACACAGGCGCAAGCTTGGCACTACTTTGTTGATGCACGTGCGGCTACTGCGCACACAATTCACAAACACAGAAAATAATTTTTTTTTTGGTTTGGACTGGAGTGTACTTTGGGGGTTACAGCACCCTTTAACGGTCAAGCCAGCCGGCCCTTTACTTATGACACAGGCGCACGCTTGGCACTACTTTGTTGATGCACATGCGGCTACTGCGCACACAATTCACAAACACAGAAAATAATTTTATTTTTGGTTTGGACTGGAGTGTACTTTGGGGGTTACAGCACCCTTTAACGGTCAAGCCAGCCGGCCCTTTACTTATGACACAGGCGCACGCTTGGCACTACTTTGTTGATGCACGTGCGGCTACTGCATTCACAATTCACAAACACAGAAAATAATTTTTTTTTTGGTTTGGACTGGAGTGTACTTTCAGGGGTTACAGCACCCTTAACGGTCAAGCCAGCCGGCCCTTTACTTATGACACAGGCGCACGCTTGGCACTACTTTGTTGATGCACGTGCAGCTACTGCGCACACAATTCACAAACACAGAAAATAATTTTTTTTTTGGTTTGGACTGGAGTGTACTTTCGGGGGTTACAGCACCCTTAACGGTCAAGCCACCCGGCCCTTTACTTATGACACAGGCGCACGCTTGGCACTACTTTGTTGATGCACGTGCGGCTACTGCGCACACAATTCACAAACACAGAAAATATATTATTTTTTTAGCACTTGGGGGGAGCACCCCTGATGGACAGAGCACCCCCTGGACAACACTTCAGCACCCCTTTAGGACTGGGACACTGCACAGGACTTTGGAGTGGACACAGCCCCTATGGAGAACTGACTGCACAACACAGTCCAGCCAGCCCCTATGGACTTTGAAGTAGTGGACACAGCCCCTATTAACAACAGCAGCACAGCACAACACAGCCAGCCCCTATGGACTTTGAAGTAGTGGACAACAGCAGCACTACACTACACTACACAGCCCTAACTCCCACCCTCCCTCTTCACTGTCCACAGCCGAGTGAGAAAATGGCGCCGACGCGGGTACCTTATATAGGATCCAAAACCCGCGAGACTCGGAAGACGGGATGATGACGTTTTGCCTCGATTTCAGATCCGAGTCAGGCGGGAAAAGTCGAGCCTGATTCGGATCGGACTCGGATCGGGGGGGCTCGGGGGGTTCGGATTTCAGAAATCCGAACCCGCTCACCCCTACTAATAAGTATCATAATCTATACAAATGTATAATATAAGAGTAAACATCATTATAGCCATCAATCGAATCAATAATCATTGAAGAACATCATACTGCAAATGCAGTTAAAAATGTACATCATTAATAAATATACCCATATCCATATAGAATCAAGCATTATAAAAAATGCAACTTTGAAGATTGATTCATGATTTATCATCTATCAATTCACAGACAAGCAACCTCAAATATAAGCATTTTTGCAGTCTTATAAAAAAAGCTGAACAACCATAAATTCTCATTAAGGCCCTTAGGTGACATAGTATCCAATCTGAATATCCAGCGGGTCTCACATTGTAACAGTCTTAGAGACCTATCACCCCCTCTTGTCAATTTAGGTATATGGTCAATAATAATATAATGGAGGGCTGAAACATTGTGACAGCCATCAAAAAATGGCGTGCCACTGGCTGGTCACTGCTGCCGCTGTTAATGGCAGCCCTGATACCTGAACGGTGTAATGCCATGGTTCACGCAACATTCTGTCAGTCTTTTCGACATATGTAAGATCGCAAGGGCAAGTAATTAGATAAACAATGTATCTTGTAGTGCATGTGACTCTGTGTCTAATACTATAATGCTTACCGCTATGTGGGTGACAAAAAGTATTACTCGTTGTTAAATATCGACAGGTGAAACAATTAAGGCATTTGAAACAGCCTAACTTCGGTAGCAGGAAGTGATCAGGTGGCATTCTGTCTTTTTGCCGCAATATCTGTACCGACTACCCAGTCCCTAATATTACGGCCTCTTTTATATGATGGTAATATGTTCAAATTTAGCAATTTTAGATCACTGTCTGTTTTGACGATAGGCCAATGCTTTCTAGCAGACTTCCTAAAGTTGTCACTTTCTGAATTGAAAACTTGTACCCAAGGCATTCTATCACCACATGTATCTCTATTGATGGACTTGGCAAGAAGTACCTCACGTGGGATTGGTAATGGTTTCTTTTTAGATTCTTCCAGGTTAATTTCATTATAGCCCCTTGGTCTAAATTTGACAGCCATTGCATCAATCTGTTCAACAGCCGTTTGCTCATTACTACAGATTCTCCGTATACAGATAAACTGTGAGTATGGCAACCCTAATTTCAGCGATTTAGGATGGAAACTATCAGCATGTAATATCGTGTTTCTATCAGTTGGTCTCTGTTAAACTGAAGTCACAATATTGCCATCAAATAATCTCACCTGGACATCCAAAAAACTTACACAATCTGAGTCAATCACATATGTAAATTTGACAGGACTGTCAGTAGGGTTATGCTGCTCAATAAATCCCACAAATTGCTCACGGGTACCGGTCCAAATCAAGAAAATATCGTCTATGTATCTGACATAGAAAAAAATCTTGCCAGATACATTGACGTCCTTGAAAAAAATGTCAGCTTCTGCCGTAAACATGGATGCATATTCGCGTATGATGGGGCCACATTGAATTCCGCCTATTTGGCCTATATATATTGCAGTAGCTGCCAGGTTATTCTTTAACATAATTAATGTAGTCCAGGATAATCAGGGTTCTACTGTACTGTAAATGCAAACGCCACAATTTTGGTACAAACTGTATTGAGAGGCAAACTCTACATCATGTGTTTTCTGCTTTGGTTTATAAATAAAATAGGAAACTTCTTGATCAGAATGTAGCAAGTACTGTAACAAAAAATTCCTTTCAATCACTACTCCACAATATCATTAGAGGTGTAGAGTTATACCAATTTCACATTGAAAATAACAACTGAACTCGCATTGTGAAAAAGCTCTATTATTTTGCAAATAATACCTTTAGACTGTGCCTTCACGGCAGCCAACAACACCCATCACCCTTCTCCCACATTGCAATCCTCATCCAGCACCCCTCACCCAGGACAGCGGCACACTGCCCTCTGCCAACTCCTCACCAGCAGCACAGATCACAACCACACCCAACACCCATCACCAATCACCCGGACAACACCTCACACTACATTCTGAGCAAAACATTTTTATAACAGTCACTTACTTTTCAAAACTGGCTGCCTGTGCATGATGCCTGATGTTTTGCAATTCCTGCTAAATCCTCACCGTACTTTGTGGGGGAGGCTTTGTGGAGATGGTGCTGGCAGGCTGCAGGGAGTCGGTGCAGGCACAGCCTGCTGGACTTCGCAAAGGCCCAAGGGAGGTGCTACTGCGGCTGGGCATGTGCAGCAACTCTTCTCCAAAGACCAGCGGCAATTTTTGTTAATGTCCAGTGCCCACTGCCCCCACTGTGCAGAGTCTGCTACTCTGCTCCAGCCTCCCTGGAGCTACTTGCTCCTGCAATTGTTACTGGCTGTGAGCTGCCTGCTGCAGCTGCTGCCCGATCGGAGCTGAGAGCTCAGATCGCGACCACCAAACCAATAGCAGAACCCTGCAGTCCAGGTGCCCCAACCGTGCAACAGGCGTCTTCCGCCACTGCCAGTCCGCTCACTGTTTGCTGCTGCTGGGCCCGGCTGACAGTTTCGTTCCAGTGGTCCAGTCGGCAGCAGGTACTCAATGCCTCAGTGCATGAGCCAAACTTCTGCTGACCCTAGACGGGCTTGGATGCCCCTAGGCATTTCAAATGCCCTAGGTATTTGCTTACTTTGCCTATGCCTAGGGCTGGCTCTGTCCCCCCTCATCTTACACCTGCACCAGGCTCTGCTCTCGCTGTTAGCAGGCAGGGAAAGCTTAGCTGGAGTAGGGGAAAGAGTGGGGAACCCTGCATAAAGCCATTATCACAGGGCTCCCTCCCGGTATTTTTTCACAATTTATTTAGTAAATATGAAACAGATAACATTTCCCATTACAAGTATAGGAAATTAAATCTGCTTACTAAAAGAATGCAAAATAAAGGATTTGAAGGAGTTTTTTACAAAAACTGCTACAAAAGCCCTTTGACACGGATGTATCCTCGCTCATCTTTTCCGCTGATGTGGCAAACATGCACATGCATTGCGGCATGCAATTTGCCCCGCAGACGTCCACCACAATACAGCAGGCCACGGCAGCATTCTCACCATACAATCCTATGGAGCATGGGAGCAACAAAGAAAGATGCGCGCACCCATTTGCGGGCGCACAACTTGGGCTATGGCAAGTCGCAGCGGCGGCAAAGCGGGGATACATCTGTACATTTATGTGATGCTAAAATAATGTGAAAGGGGTGTGAAAACACCCATTTTCACATTATTTTATTAAAAATAAGATTGATAAATAGACTCCGTAGACCCGTAGGGTGAAGAAGCTGCTATTATATTAAGAGGAAATTGGAGCCTAAAACTAAATAACCAAAAATAAGATACAGATGCGCCCATTTAGTTTTTTGCCGATTGCGGCACAAACGCACCCGCTAATTGCGCTGTGCGCCATTCTACGCTATGGCGCATCCCCGATCGTGGGAGTGTGTCGCCATTCAAACCTATGGAGTCGCACTCGTGCCTCCATCCCCGATCGTGGGAGTGAATCTCCATAGGATTGAATGGAGATGCTATTGCGCGTCCCCGATTGCGCGATGGCATCTCGCACCACGCATGGCGCGACTTGCTGCGCTATGAGCAACAATGCAGCTGGGCCCATCTGTAATGCTGAAAATGTCTGCAGTGTGATAGGACATCAAAGAATATTAACAATAAAATAGTAATGATAATATCTTCAGAGCTAAAAAGAGAAAAAAAGCAAACATAAAATTTTAAACAAAATGGTCAAAAGTTAATATATTTCACTGAGAGCAATTGGCTAAATCAGTGTACGTACAACTATGCATCAAACCACTGTATAACGTCATTAGCGTGTAGTATTGGGACAAGTATTTTTATGCTTTATTCTGAAAACTAACATTTGGATCCCCCTTCCTACAAATTTGCTTTGTACAGCGTCTGTATCAGATGTCAGTGCACCTGGACATAGTTACTGAGGGGATAGGCTGAAGCTTTGCCTAGGGTGCCATGTAAGCTTGAAACGACCCTGCCAGTAAATGATCAAATCTGCCCAGGATTACATCAGACAGGTTTAAAACTTCTGTCCAGCCGATTCTCATGGGGGCATTCAACACTATTATGTGTGTACTGTACATTAACACATAGCATTTGATAGCTTCACAATGTATCTGATTTTAGTGTTGAATTCCATGTATTCCCTGTGTTCAAAATCCATGCAAACCAGATGACAACTGCATACATGTGAACGAGCCCTGAGGCAGACAACCTGTTTTTAACCGAGATCAACCAGCATTCTTGCTACAGTTTGTGTTGCCAATTAACTTTGCAGTCACAAAAAAAAATGTCTTAGGGTATGATACATGGAACAGAGGATTTAAAAATGTCTATAAAACAAGCAGGACACCATTGTGAAATTTGCTCTGTTCATATGGCCAGTTACCCACAGGTGCTAAAATTATGAATTTACTAGCATTTACTGGTAAAAGAATACAAAACAGGTCAGGGATGTCCAGAAACACCTTCCCACTGTCACTAAACATGTTTAAGTGCCACAACACGAATCACTGACTGACATACATCAGCCAGAAACTTATTAAAAAAAGACTTGTAATACATGCCAGTAGCGCACTCAGGGGAGGGGGGTTCTGAGTACCCAGAAACCCACCTGACAGACCAATTTATTTTTTTAGAGACAGAGACAGCACTGTCTTCGTCTCTGTACTGAGGGCCTGTTTCAGACCCGCTCGCGAGCGCTATGCACGAGACCCGGACCTGGAAGTTATGTCAGTGGGAGTGCTTTTGGCTCTGTTTGAGCCAAAAACACTCTAGGGCTTGCGGCAATGAGACCCTACCACAAGGGTCTTGTCACAAGTCCGATGGTCGCGATGGTCTTGACCATCGCGACCATCTTCCTGGCCGCTCGCTATAGCTGTGGGTGGTCACCCACAGCTATGCGAGCGGCTAGGAGGCCGCTATGAAAAACAAGAGGGACGGCCCTGATTCAGAGCGTCCTGCTCTGAATCAGGCCCTGACTGCGGGCTCGACGGAGCTGCCGCGGATCCACAGACAGAGAGTTCTGGTTGACAGAGCTCTCTGCAAAGGATACAGGTGCAGTGGGCGCAAGACAGGTAGCGCTGTTGTGTGTCACTGTCAGTCCCTGATGTGTTGTGATTGGCTGGCTGTGATGGGATATGTTGGTGTGGCAGCAGTAGGGGGTGGAGCAGCCGATTGCCTCCCGGTGTTTCCCGTCATGCTGTGTGGGTGGTCAGGTGCCGTGAAGGCCGCAGCTCTCATCTCTGTGGTCATTGTCCTGGTGCAGCTGCTCTGGGCCTGGCTCAGCTCCAAGTCCTACGTCTTCAGGAGAAGATTGCCGGGAAGGAGCTGCTACACATGCTAAGCAGCAGCAACTCTGCTCACATGGGCTCCAGCGGTGACCCACCTCCTCCTCCTCTCTCCTCAGCCCTCGGTAAGTATACTGATGTTTGTGTGTGTATGTGTGTATTTATGTATGCTGTGCATAAGTATGTGTGTGTATATATGCTGTGTGTATGTATGTATGTATGAATGTATGCTGTGTGTAACTATGTATATATGTAGGTATCTTGTTTGTAAGTATTCTTGTGTGTGTATGTATTCATGTATTTATGCATGTACTGTATGCTGTGTGTAAGTTTGCTTATGTGTGTGTGTCTGTGTGTACACTGTGCGTGATTATGCTTCTAAGTTATGTGTGTGTATGAATGCTGTATGTATGTATATATTAGGGATGAGTGGGTTCAGATTTATGGAATCCGAATACCCCCGAGCCTCCCCGATCCGAGTCGAATCCGAGTCAGGCTCGAGTTTTCCCACCTGACTCGGATCTGATATCGAGGCAAAATGGCATCATCCCGCTGTTGGATCTTGCGGGTTTTGGATTCTATAAAAGGTTCCCACGTCTGCGCCATTTTTCACTCTGGCTGTGGACAGTGAAGAGGGAGGCTGGGAGTTAGGGCTGGCTGGGATGTGTTGTGTTGTGCTGTGCTGCTGTTGTCCATAGGGGTTGTGTCCACTCCTCCAAAGTCCATAGGGGCTAGCTGGGCTGTGTTGTGCTGCTGTTGTCCATAGGGTCTGGCTGGGCTGTGTTGGGCAGTCAGTTGTCCATAGGGGCTGTGTCCACTCCAAAGTCCATAGGGGCTGTGTCCACTCCAAAGTCCATAGGGCTGGCTGGGCTGTGTTGTGCAGTGTCCCATAAAGGATGTAGTCCTAAAAGGGTACTGTAGTGTTGTCCAGGGGGTGATCTGTCCATCAGGGGTGCTCCCTCAAAGTGCAAAAAAACAATTATTTTTTTCTGTGTTTGTGAATTGTGTGCACTGTAGCCGCACGTGCATCAACAAAGTAGCGCCAAGCATGCACCTGTGTCGTAAATCAAGGGCCAGCTGGCTCGTCTGTTAAAGGGTGCTGTAACCCCCAAAGTGCACTCCAAACAAAATTAAAAAAATATTTTTTCTGTGTTTGTGAATTGTGTGCGCAGTAGCCGCACGTGCATCAACAAAGTAGCAGCGCCATGTAAAGGGCCGGCTGGCTAGTCAGTTGAAGGGTGGTGTAACCCCAAAGTGCTCCAAACAATAACAAATTATTTTTTTTCTGTTTGTGACTTGTGTGCAGTGTAGCCGCACGTGCATCAACAATGTAGCGCCATATGCATATGATACTGTCACCATTGACAGAATGGTGGAGGATTACATCGGTGACAGCATCCAAGTAGGCATGTCAGACAGTACGTACCTGTATTGGCAGGAAAAAGAGGCAATTTGGAGGCCCCTGTACAACTGGCTCTATTTTATGTGAGTTGCCCCCCCCCTCCAGTGTGTACTCCGAAAGAGTGTTTAGTGCAGCCAGGAACCTTGTCAGCAAAAGGCGTAGGAGGTTGCTTCCACAAAATGTGGAGAAGATGATGTTCATAAAAATGAATTATCAACTCTTCCAGGGAGACCAGCCTCCAGAAAGTGCAGAGGGACCTGTAGTGGTGGATTCCAGCGGGGACGAATTAATACTCCGTGAGGATGAGGATGTACAGTACACAACACTGAAGAGGGTGAGGAATCAGTGGATAAAGAGGATGAGGACGACATCTTGCCTCCGTAGAGCCAGTTTGTGCAGGGACAGATTAATTGCCAGCTTGTTTTGTGGGGACCCAAATGAACCAATCATTTCAGCCACAGTCGTGTGGCAGACCCTGGCGCTGAAATGATTGGTTTCTTAAAGTGTGCATGTCCTGTTTATACAACATAAGGTTGGGTGGGAGGGCCCAAGGACAATTTCATCTTGCACCTCTTTTTTTTCTTTGCGTTATGTACTATTTGGGGCCTAGTTTTTCAAACTGCCATCCTGTCTGCCACTGCAGTGCCACTCCTAGATTGGCCACGTGTTAGTGCCGCCCACTTGTGTCGCTTAACATAGTCATCCAGCTACCTCGGTGCAACCTTTTGGCCTAAAAACAATATTGTGAGGTGTTCAGAATAAACTGGAAATGAGTGGAAATTAATGTTATTGAGGTTAATAATAGCATAGGAACAGAAAAACACACACATTATGTGATTTTAGCTATTTTTATGCTTTTTTCCCAAAAAGTACAGATCCAAAACACAAAACCCTGAACCCAAAACATGGAAGGGTGGTTTTGGCAAAACCAATCCATATTCAAAACACGAAGAAAGATCCAGATCCAAAACCAAAACACAAAACAAGAAAAGTGGCCGGTACACCCCCAGAGTCCGTGTGTGTATATATATATATATATATATATATATATATAGAAACCCCTCCTTAAACTCTTGAGTTTGCCACTGCATGCATATCCTTATTTTTCTATTACACAGTATAACATCTACATGAATGATTCATAATTTGCACCTAATTGTAAAGTGCAACATAATATGCTGGCACAGGGTCGGATTGGAAAGGAAATCCAGCAAGGGAAATTGATAGAGACAGCCCTAATAGTGGTGGTGTCTGCTGAGGGGGGTGGGGTGTGTGGAGGGGGGGGCGGGATACTCCTTCCTCATAGGTCCTGATTCTGAGTCGTACACAGTTGTGGTCTTCCTTGGTCTTTTGCTGCAGTTGTATCTGCAGCCTTAGGCTAATGCCCTTCCCTGGTGTATATCCATGTGTCCATATGTGCAAGGAGGACTGAGACATTTTCAAAATCTACAGATGCTGCAGTCATGCTTTGTGCATATTTTTTAGATGCCACCATCTGTCACACCATTGATACTTGCACCAGCCCTATGCTCGGTGCAGATCATCCTAAATATAAACAAGTGGTTCCCGATGCTTGGTGCTACAATACATTATAGTCAGTAGCAATTATATATGTATAGTGCTTTCCACACGGAACTGACAATGTGGTTTAAAAAAAGCAGGAATGGGATAATTCAATTGTAAAAAAAAGTATTAGCAAATTTCATAGGTACAATGACAGTATGAGTTCTTATAGATCTCCTGTGTCTGCATTCAGAGTGACCATATGCATAGACTGGCAAGAGAATGGTAACTTGGTAAATACCAGTACCCAAGATGTATACTTTCTGCCACCAACACAAATAAAGAGGTCCTCACTTACATAAATATGTAGGACCTGAGTTCCAATGACATAAAAGAGACTAAAGCACTATATATATGTAATTCTGTAAAATATAATGGTTCTTCTCTATATACACTCATAGTTTCAAAATGAGTGTTGAAAGTGATCTGATCTCCAAATCCTCCCAGAGTATAAATCCATATATTGTGGAACCATAAAAAAATCCAGTGCATCATCCATAGTTTATTTAATAATAATATAACCAAAGATTAAAAGCGTTCACATGTAGATAATAAAAATAACTAAAGAAAGTTTGGCTGCATACCATGCACATGCTGTTTATAGCGAAAACAACACAGAGGTCCCCAGGGAGTCCTGGGCTCTAAAGGATCCTCCTTGTTATTAAGAAGATGTGTGTGTGTGTGTGGCTGTTCAAGGCAGGTTGGCGTCCTGTCCAACTGCTGGGCATGTGCAGCAGCTCCCCCTCTGCCATTTCATTCACACTCTACAATGAGCTGCTGTGCTTGTGCAGCATCAGGTAGCCCAATCCGAGCTGAGTACTGGCAGACACTACGGTGATAGGTGGCAGCAGTGTGCAATGTCTGCTGTTTTCCGGTAAAATTACTAACCTGCTTTTATTATGGATATGACTTTGAAGAAATAGTTCTATATATTAATTGCTTTTATTAATTGTGTTATAACTTGATGCTTAGAAGTGAATAAATGCTTTTTATTTTGTCACCCTATATGTTTCCATCTTTAAGACCAGCCTCATTTTTAGCCAAACCAAGGTAATGAGAGTCGGTGTGTCACTTGTCACAGAAGGGGTGCTCATATATTCTGTAATCTAAGGTTATTATCATTTGTTTGGCTGTTCTCACTGCTATTTTTATACTTCTAATACCATACACTATGACGGAACTGTTTTAATTTTTATTTAATGTCCTTGAAACTACTGGAATTGAAAGTTTGAAATCACTATGAAAGGAAGGTTTTATATTTGATTTTTTTTTTTATTAATCATTCACACAACTTTATGGCTGTTTAAGGTAGCGCCATATACACAACACCATTGTCTATATTCTATTATGAAGGGTATTATTGTAATGAATGAATACCAATGTTTCTTAAAAAAATCATTCCATAATACTTATTTTTTTATATTAACCCTAGTTTCTACATGCTTCTGATGTGCATAGCTTTCTTTAGAAATACGTAATACTACTTGATGGTAATACTATGATAATAGAAAATCATAAAACTATTTTATAGTTTATATATTATAGCGTGATAACAAAAAGTGTTTATATATATATATATATATATATACAGTCCCAGCAGGCGGCACTCTGAATAAATGCAAGTAACGCAGGTAAGTAGTGAAAATCACCGACTTTTCGGAGCCTCTTTATTGCTCCTTCATCAAGGTAAGAACAATACAAATACATACAAGACATACATTTATACTCACACATCGTTGCACAGAGTCAGCGTCACGCTGCCTCCCAGGTCGGGGTGCCTATGGATGGCGTCATCACACTGCACCCTCCTCTCGGCTCGCAAGCCGCGTCAGATCCGGCATGGTGGAGTAGCCCATCATCAGCATCACCGTTGCCACGGAAACCAACAGACGCCAGACTACAAATACAATGAGAGAAAGGAGGGGGATTTAACCCCCTATTGTACCTCAGCACACTGAATAATACCTGCAACAATATATGAAGACTATATGGTCATAGAAATTCAGAGATATTAGTTGCATGCATTTGCAAATACATGGGAGGCTGCTGGGCCACGTCACGGCTTCTCTGTTACCAGCAGTCCCTAACACTAAGGGGTTCACGTCCGGGGTGCAGTGCACCCCAAAAAACGTCCAGCCCAGGACCCCCCCAGGGCATCACACGAAAATGGAAAAAGAGTGACAGTGCAGTGTAAAGTATAGCTGTGTGTGAGTAATCATTAAGTGTGAAATGAGAAGTTAAAATATATGTGAAAAATACATGAATAATAAACAAACATAAAAGGTGATGTGAAACGCAACTATGTGTATTAAGTGGTGATGCCCTGAGGAGGCCCAGCCAGACCAGTCCCGGGGGCCCTACACCCAAACGCTTACCCCAAATGTAAAATATACCAATTATAAGGCCTCATGATAAAGGCACATATATAATTTTGTCAAATGTAAGGCCTCATGATAAAGGCACATACATAAATGCATCCAAATTGAGAGCCAGCTTACCTGGGAGTCACCCCTGGGAACTCCAACTAGCACTACTAGAACCAGCATGCCCTACTAATGCTGGCTCCTTCATGCAACTCATAACAAACAAACAAAAATGGTAGCTGCTCAATCAATCTAGCAGTACTAATCAGGTGCATGAAAGGGAGGGGTCATACTAAGTAGAGAAAGGAGGGGGATTTAACCCCCTATTGTACCTCAGCACACTGAATAATACCTGCAACAATATATGAAGACTATATGGTCATAGAAATTCAGAGATATTAGTTGCATGCATTTGCAAATACATGGGAGGCTGCTGGGCCATGTCATAAGCAATCCAGTTAGGAAGTCAGCTAGGCGACTGTGGCCAATTGTGGGCACGGACCCTGACTTAAATTTACAAGATACTATGATCATGCCTTGCTACACCAGGGGACGCAATCTAAGAAATTGGATCGTGAAACCAGATGTGAGTAACATGAACGTCATTGGCAGTAAGTGCTTTTACGCCCAAAACACGGTTGTTTTAAATTCCTCGGGTGTATGACATGTCGGTCCCTGACTGTGGGAGACAGTTTTTGCCATCCATTTAGTGGACATAAATTTAAAATAAAACATTGTGTGACATGCACCACCAAATTTATTATTTATGTTATCACTTGCCCATGCGGACTCATCTATGTCGGCAAGACCGACAGGACATTGAGGGACCGCATGGCATTGCACCGGTCGGCCATTCGGGCAGCTATTTCGTCCGGCCATAGCGAACAACCGGTTGCACGACATTTCTGTGCAAGGGGACATAATCTGGCATCCTTGCGGTACATGATCATTGATCATGTACCTGATTCTATACGTGGTGGGGATCAATCACGCAATTTATTAAGATGTGAATCCTCTTGGATTTTTAGGTTGCAATCTTTGGCCCCGCGGGGCCTTAATGAGAACTTGGGTCTTCATTGTTTTTTATAATTTAGTGCGTTCAGCGGCACTTGTGTGCAACATACTCTGTGTAGAGTTTAGATGTTTTCTTCTTTGCTATTGTACCTATACTCGTGTACATTCACTATTGGCATGATGGTTGATCCCATTCATTTGATGGGATTTTGCTACCATGTCAGTATGGATGTTGAGTTTATTTCTGTCTCCATAGGTTGTTAATAGGGTTTGATTAATGTGGTTTTTTTCTACGTGTTTTATATAAGTATTGGGTTGGATGTGGTAGATTATCTGGCATTTATTATTCTATTACTTGTTTGTGAGTGATTAGAATCCAGCTTATTAATGTATTTTATGTGGTATTGGAGATCATCATGCTTGTACACGTTGTTATATTAATATTATCATTGTATTTGTAGTCTGGCATCTGTTGGTTTCCGTGGCAACGGTGATGCTGACGATGGGCTACTCCACCATGCCGGATCTGACGCGGCTTGCGCGCCGAGAGAAGGGCGCGGTGTGATGACGCCATCGATAGGCGCTGTTTACACTATTGGAGTGCCACCCTAAGGGACTTGTTATATATATATATATATAACATCCACAATATTCCACCATCAGTATAGTCGACGTTTCGACCCCTAAGGGTCATTATCAAGACACATCAGCAATGACAAATATCCAGCATGTTGGCATGCTTTTTGGTGGAATATCATTATTTGAATAAATCCGATTGAATCATTATTCTTTAGTGCGGTGAGTGCCCTCATTTGGCTATTTATTTAGCCTCCTTGGATATTTACTGGAGTACCTGTTTGGCTATTCTCCCTAGTGGAGCACCCTGCTGAATGACTATACTAAGGGATGTGAGAGCTGAATTCTTCAAATTTTCTGTATATATATATATATATATATATATATATATATATATACATACTGTGTATATATATATATATATATATATATATATATATATACTGTGTGTATGTATATATATATATATATATATATATAATATAGATCCAGTGAGACCAGTAGCACACACCTAATCAATAATTTCAAGAGTGCCAGGCACATGCTCATGATTAAGGTGCTTGGATACCACTGAAACGGCTGCTGTCGAGCATCACTGTCATAGATGGAACCAGGTTCATGCTACCATGGATGAGTACCCTCTGGCTTTATGTACGTTTCATACCTGGTTGCTATATGCCTTCTTTTGAATATGCACTTTAAATTGGATGCACTGCATATTTACTACTGCATTTATATGTGGATGAATATATTTTTCTATTTTGATTATCCTGGATGTGCTGGCTCTTTTTTTCTTCATTATATATATATATATATATATATATATATATATATATATATTACATTCCAGCTGAATGTGTCTTCTGAATGAGATGTATGGAGTGAGAAGGATGTTGGAACCCAGTGGGATTGTTGAGGTGACCGAATGGGAAGATTGTGGGCACTAAGTGGGATGTGTGTGCCACATAACTGCTCAGACCTCAGTTGCATAGACTGCATGTGAGTATTCCAATGTGAGTGACAACAATCTCACTCTGTGAGAGTGCTGAATCTGCAGTTAATAACAGGGTGTGATGGCATACCATATCTGCATTGCGCAGGGAGTAAGCCCATTAAGGTATCAGCCTTAATGATTGGAATTTCATTACTTTACTGCATAGTCACCTGGGGTCAGCGGCCAATTAGCTCTTTTATGGGGCCGCCGCAGACCTAGAGCATCTATTTGCTTCGCCTGGTTGGCACAACGCTCCAGGGCTTCCATCATCTTCGCCTGGTGGGCGACAACCCACCAGGGCTTCCAGCGCCTTCGCCTGCCAGTGGCCAACCCGCCAGGGCTTATGGTGTCTTCACTTGGGTGGTGGCAGCCAATTAGCTCTTTTGCATGGCTGCCACATCCCCAGGGCTTCTAGTGTCCTCTTCACCTAGTGAGTGGCAGCCTTTGAGCTCTTTTGCATAGCCGCCACCTACTAGGACTTCCAGCGACTTTTTTCTTCGGGAGCTCTTTATGCTCCCTCCCCACAGTTGGACCTCCATACCACTACCTCGTTCTGGCTTATATAAGCCAGCCAAGGGGGCGGGGTGATGACGTTGTGAGCCATGACTGGCTCATGGCAGCCATCTTTGAATTTCAAAAATGGAGCTGAGGCACCATATTTTAAATGGGAACCACTGCTGAACTCTGCAGAATGGCTGGCATGGACTGGTTAATGGCCTGCCAACACAGCACCGCCAGCTAGTCCCGCCATCCGCACAGCTGTTGGGTCCCTCCACTGCCGCTAACGTCTGCACCGCTGCCGCTAACCGAGTTCCAACCACCACTAACGCACGCTACTTCCACCAGCTCCCAGCCACCGCTGCTAACGCCCACTATGGACAGCCATCTTTGTGCACCCAGGTGAAGCCACAGTACACCCCCTGCTGGAGACCACCTACTGAGGCTGCACAACAAGTTGAAGCTCCCTATCTATATAAAGAGGCATCTGTGAAGTAATAGTTTAAAAATTGTAACTTTCTCAATTACCTGAACTGCAAAAGGCCCTCCACTGGAAAAAGAGCTACCTAATAAAACAAACCCCAAGTCTAAATTCGCCCTCTACCCTGACTTATGCCTTCCTGAAAATCCCACATAGACACCTGACAGTTTAAACTTTAGATTACTCCCAAATCCTCATTTATTTATTTTTTGCCCTGAAATTTAGCACCTAGCGATAGTTCTACCCGTCCATGCCAAAAATCAGCGTGGAACATCCAATAGCTTTTGAGGTGTAGCCCCTTAAACACCATGCCCCCCTCTTAGGAATTCTCTATGGGAAAATTCAGGTTTTTTTTCGATTCAGCCTGAATATAAGGGCACGACAGTGCTCTTATAATATAAATGTAAATAGATAATAAATATAAATGTAAATATATAGTAAATATAAATACTTGATGTGTGTGTAAATTTTGTTATTGCTATATATTTGTAAATATTCAATTGTGATTATGTCTGTTAATTAGCACTTCTATTTAGTTATAATTTATTTTAAAAATTATAAAAGATTTTAAATAAATACAATTTGCCTTATTTAAAAGTTCTACTAGTATTATTCAGAAATGTATATATATACAATTTTGGGGAGATTAATAGAATAGAATGTTTTTCAGACAAACAGTAGGCCAGTATTCAATTAGAAGTGAAAAGCCGAGATCCGAAAAAAAATATCGCCAATTGTGACTTTTTGCCAGGCGGAAACTTATCTCCATATTCAATTCCATATGCTTTTCGCGTACGTGGCAACGCAATGCAATGTAATAGGTGACAAAGATATGCCTCTGAATAGCAGGAGGAAAGAAGTGCATTTTTTTATTTTGGGGTGCAAAGGTGGGGAAACCACTCAGAACCCTTGGGACAACACCCCAAAGGATAACTGCGTAAAAAAAAAAGTGAGGGACACCCCAAAAAAGTACTTTGAATTTGGGGGTGAAAAGTACAAAGTGGGGGTACAAACTTAAAAGGTAGCAAAATAGACTTTTGGGGGGTCTGCAAGTATAGGTGAGGAGTTTTATAGATTTCAGGTGCTTGTTTAAGGTGCTTTTTTAAAACTTAACTTTAGCGACTTTTAAATATGCTAGCACCCATTTTAAAGTACCAAAAATTTAACAGGACTACATATTTTCTCCAAAAAATACTGCTTACTGCTATTCTTCACCACTAGTGCAAAGGTGCTAATTAGAGCCAATTGTACCAAATTAAGTACAGTTTCATAAGGGGTAATAGGGCACTACTACATTGATCCCCAATGTTTCCACATCTTTTTTGGGGGTTCAGGCTGATTACCTTGATTCTGACACCACTTTTCGCCTGTTCTGACTTCGCGTGTCGCCGTTTTCGTTTCTTTTGTAATTGAATAGGGTGAATCGCGGGTACGCACGCGATAAGTTTCCGCTGCTAAAATACGCGATGTAGGTGAAGAGTATGGCAGGCAAAACTTTATTACGTACACAAAACTAATTGAATATGTCCCATAGTCCTGATTATGAGGTAAGGTATATTCTTACATTCATAGCAGCCTTCCTCTCCAGTCAGTCAAAAGACATTGACAATTTTCTCTCATAAAGGGAGATGTATCAAAACTTTGAGAGAGACACAGTGGATGTTACCCATAGCAACCAATCAGCTTCTAGCTATCATTTATGTAGCAGAGTCTATAAAATGACAGAAGCTGATTGGTTGCTACAGGCAACTTCACTTTATCACTCTCAAAGTAGGGATGTGCAGGCTCGGATAGGTTCGAGTTTGCACGTGGAGTTCAGATTTTTCCCTCCAAAAAAACGGAACTCAGAAAGAGGCAAAACGTCATCTTGCATGGACGAACATCATCATTCCTGGACAAAAGTCCAGGAATGATGATGTTCGTCCGTGCAAGATGACGTTTTGCCTCTTTCTGAGTTCCGTTTTTTTGGAGGGAAAAATCTGAACTCCACGTGCAAACTCGAACCTATCCGAGCCTGCACATCCCTATCTCAAAGATGATCCATCTCCCCCTCTGCCTGAAATGTAACTATAGTTTGGATATCTAAATACTGTACAATATCAAATATCTGAAGTTCTGTCAACATATTGGAGGAACCTACATGTACAACATTATCATTGAATGTTTTTGCAGTTTCTTTATATACTGCGTAATATATATTTTAGGTTTAGCGCATTTAATAGCCAACTATGGCAGTAAACATGATGCTAGAAATCACAGAGGGTACAGTGACTGGTCATGGAGGCTGTTCTCTGCACAGTTTGCCGGCTACAATGTAATAAATATGCTTATAAAAAGAACACAAATAATAAAAATGCTACTCACACTTGTCCTTACATGAAGTAATGTAAACTAACTGTACGGGGATATAATTTATTATCTATATCCACTTTGTGACGATAAAAGTGCTACAAAGGCAGAAAAACAATCTGTTTCTGTGAATAAATATCTGCAATATTTAGACTGGGATCATAACACAAAATCCACATTAGGTCACATAGTTATTCATCTGAGAAAATGAATGCTAAGACTTTGGTTTCTATTCAACAAATACTGTATGTAGTAAAGTATATAACTCACGAATTGCAAAATAATTTACATTGTTTGTGTTTTATGGTTTCCATTAAATATTTTCTTTTTAAATAGAGATTGATACATATTATTATGATACCACATGTTCATTTTTAATTGTTTTCTTCTCAGGAGTACATATTGGTACAGTATCAGTTGTATATAAGTTTTATTAGTATAAAGGTTTCATTTATTTATGTACTGCATAGGTGAGTGCATCATCTATAGTTCACTTGCTTTACTGAGTACTATATTTGCTCTCTTTCTATTTGAGAATCATCTTACCAACCCTTTGATAATGTCCACAGAAAAAAATTAACAGATCATGTTTAACCCCTTTGCTGTTGAGGGTTTCTCACTCCAGTGCTAAACCCATTTTACCATGTTTGTGCTCATCACATTCCAACATCAAAACCACTAATTATTTATGCAGTACCCACACAGATTATACCTTCTATTTCAGAACTCTGTATTTACATAAAACAAACATTCATCTCTTCAAATATGTCAAATAAAATTCTCACAATTAAACCTAAATGTTTTTTTCTTGAAAACGCAAGAAAGTTAATTAAAAGCAACTGTGTGGTAATAAAAATATATATGTTATAGGGTAATGGATTAATACAGGCCCGATGATACCTGGTTGCAGCAGGTGTCTTTAGCATTATTATTGCTCCTCTACATTATAGCAGAGAGGCAAAGGTCCCCCCCCCACACACACACACACACTATGAATAGACAACCAAATACATGAAAATTATTTTATATTACCTCAAAAGAATGCTGAAGTGGGTCAGCCTAACTAAATTAATAACTGGCAAGGATTGATTGAATAATGCATTATATAGGTTTACAATAAATAACACAATATTTTTGTTTTATAGTTTTTCGCTATCTTAAAATAAAATGCATTTACAATATATATGAACAATATATTATTAGCCCAACAAGGCATTCCTTTGTCAAACTAGAAACACTAATCAGAAAATAACTGGTAACAATTACTTTCAAGGGTAATCAAAGCTTGTTTTATTTCACAGCACAAAATAAACAAAACATAAAAATAAATCCTGGCCTGTCCAGCACAACTATAAATAAGTGTCCCTTCTAAGGGTGGGTACAACTCACAAAAAACAGCATTTCAATACATGTCTGTCAGCCTGCTCCCCAGTTAGTGATAGACTGCAATCATATGTACATACTGACACCAATCAGCCATAACATTAAAACCACTGACAGTTGAAGTGATGAACATTGATTATCTCATTACAATGACACCGGTCAAGGGTGGGCTATATTAGGCAGCAAGTGAACACTCAGTTCTTGAAGTTGATGTGTTGGAAGCAGGTAAAATGGGCAAAGTAGGATTTGAGTGACTTTGACAAGGGCCAAATTGTGATGGTTAGATGACTTGGTCTAAAATGCTAGGTCTTGTGGGGTGTGCCTGGTATGCAGTGGTTATTACCTACCAAAAGTGTCTATGCAAACAAAACTTACAGAGTGTGAATTAGAGAGAGATCATCTAACTGAGAAACTCCATAAATGCTCTGGGGAAATAAATAAATATCTCCATATGCTGCAGAATCACACTCAGAGGGAAAGAGACAGGGGTGCAAAAGTCATGGTGATTGTCTTCAAGCAAGTTTTAAGGAGCAAATATAGACATTCCAGTCCAAGTTGGTTACTTCCAGAGCAACTTCAGAGTGTCTTGTTGAAAAAATATATCTCTAGAGGAAAATCCGCATGATTCAGCAGAACAAAGTGATGTTTTTGAGTTAGAACTTTACCATGTATGTGCTGTGATTGAGGAGTTGCAATGAGAGAATATTAACCTTCAAAAATGTCTATCAAGTGAACAGTAGCACAATCTCCAGGTGGAAATGAGTGCTGGAGAACAAAAGCTTCAGCATTAAATAAAAGTTGCAGAATATGAAATAGCTGAACAAAAGTTGGGGCTTGTTAAAATTGAAGATAGGGAGAGCAATCTTCTACAGACTCAGAACAAGTTAGAAAGCAAAATGGGAAAAATTACCCAGCATGAAGAACAGCTCTCTGCAACTGAGGAAAATTGCCATTTGGCAGTGGCAATGGCAGAAAAGGAAAATAAGTTGAACTACACATTACTGTATGTCTAAAGATGTGCAGTTCTCCCACAGGGTTACAGTTTACAATCATAAAGCTCTACCTAAAGTTGGTGATAATTCAGTTCTGTTTGAATTCCATAAAAGAAAGGTCCAACAAACCAATGCAGCAGAGAAAAGCTAGCAGTTGTCATTAAGTTGGATAGCACAGAGGAACACAAGGTTGAGGAAGTTACTTTAACCTTGTCCACAGAGGAAAATACTTCTTTGAGTGTTAATGACAAACTTTTGGAAAGTTACTTTGCATTCTAAAATCCTAAAATGGTGTTTAATAATGAATTTTGAGTACTGGATAAAGAAGGCAATGAGTTTAAACCTGCTGTAGAATTTGAAGAGCTGTTCAAAGCTCATTGGGTCTTTAGTCAGAGCAACTTGCCCGATCAATGTGATGGAAGAGAAACTGGAAAGTCTTAACTTCATGGGGACATTTATGGTCTCTAAAATTGCTATTTTAATTCCAGACATCACAAAAAGTATGCAAGATCAAGATTTTAACCTCTTGCCCTCTGATTGAGAGGGGCGCATGTTGAAGTTCTTAAATACACCCAAAAAAAGATGAATGCAGCTATAAAGAATGTTGGGCTAGAGGTTCAAGAAAAATATGGAAGTTTTGAAATGGAGGAAGAAGCACAAAAGGCTTTGTCTGAAAAGTGTAAGGTCAGGAAAAAAGAAGAGACACAGCTACTTGGAAGATGAGACACCCAAATGACAGAAATGTCATGATGGTGTTCTTGAATGTAATTTGAATGCCTTGATGAGGAAAATGAAGAGAGACCTTACCATGAAAATGCCTCGTCCCAAGTCACTCACCCCAGGGATTGTGAGCTGGGGAGGGGGATATGTGTTACAATGAAGCTAGGTAGTGATTGTGAGACACTGAATCTGTGCTATGATGGTGGAATCCACCCAAGCACGTTTAAAAAGGGGTGCGATTATACCTATCTGCTACCCAAAGTGCACAGCCCAGGTGGTGCTGTGGCACCAAAACCAGGCCAAGAAGTCAGAAGAGGCCATACCTCCTAGAAGCTCTCTCTCTCTCTCTCATTCTGGCTTGAAACGTCGGCTTAAATAAATATGCACTTTGATTGCTAAATAAAACCGGATAAGTGCAGCCTGCTTCTGTACTGGGAAGAATTGCTTGGTAAATATCTCCTTATAAGAAGGCACCACGGCAAAGGATCTGTTGCTTAGAGTGCCCTTCTACATGCTGCTATATATATATATATATATATATATATATTATTAACACAGCACACAGGTATTTAATTTGCAGAACTCATACTTTCCAACATACAAAATAAATATGCACAATTTCCTGTAGCATATAATTCTTTGAAAACAAACATCTGCTTCTATGACTTTATTTTAAATGTTATGACATTTAAGAACATCTCATTTACATTCCCACCTGTTTCTCATCTCTATTCGTTGTTGTGAATATTGTATAAAGCATCTCATGTTTCATAAAATATCTAATTACTAACAGAAAAAAGCAGTCAGATAATGGTCCTTTTTGAAGCTTTGGTTTACGGAGAACAGTGGGGTCATTAAGAACTAGTTATAAATATGGAGAGGCAGTGCTTAGTAGTGGGTGCATTAAGAAACCATTTGCAGGATTCAAAGCCCTGACTGCTATTACTTTTGGACTGGCCACTTCATTCATTATAACTTGTTCATTTCATTATTAACATACAACTTGGGGTAAATTTACTAAAGGTTGATTTTAATTGATTTTAAATAGATCTAAATCAATGTTGTGGTTCAAGAGCTAAATCGCACATCTACTAAGAGAAGATTTGTTATATTGATTTATGAATGTTAATAAATGTGCGATTTAGCCCCTGAAACACAACATCAATTTACATTGATTACACATCTATTAAAATCATCCTTTTTTTTAGCAAATTTAACCCCATATGTCTAATTATACAGTAAGTCTGGCACCTGTAAAAAAGTAAATTTATTCTGTGGAATAACAAAGGTTCTACAGATACCCGTTCTATAGCATGTACTGTACGTTCTCCATTCTCCTCTCTAGAATAGATTTCGACAAATATTTTTTTTACTGCAGCTAGCCAGCATTCCACAAATAATACACAAATCTATTTACATTTTGATTCGTATATACTGTATATATGTTCCAATAAATCTATAATATAAGTACATTAAGTAATTACAGAATAACCGTGTATTTGGGTTTTGGGCCAGCAATTTTGAAAAACATTCTTCTGCCAGCTGACTTTGTACATGAACCGGCCCTAAGTCATTCTGCAATATTCGTTAATATCATTTGGCGATATAGAGACAATGTAAACAAACCTTATCCTAAAATGTACAAATCCCAGGCATAGCAAATAATACATGCCACACCTGTCATTACTAGACATACTTTATTTTTAGGATTACTTATACTTTGAACAAGTGCCTAGGACCTTGTGCAACTGTAAGGGGGGGACGGGACGGGACTAAAAAGAGTTTACATGACCTAATTAGTGTTTTTCTTGCTGTATTGTCTATTTATTCACTTGAATAATTTGCACTTCAGATTGTTGTGGTTCAGCACAACTATTCAGTGAAAAGAGCATGACCAAGAACAAGAAAATGATGTTGACAATTGCCGAGATGATTTGATGATGATTTGCTATTGAGGTCTCCAGAGCCCAACAGTTTTAATGCATCTAGGCCATAAAAATTAAAGAATGAATATGAAAATACCGTATTGTGTTAAAAATATTTTGTTATTATACAAACGATAATATCCACAGCTGAAACTGTTGTGTAAAAACAATTTCTATTAATAATACAGAGCAATTATGTCCTTTTATCTGCAGAGAAATAGTAGTTTATCTTTCTAATTTTTTTTTAACATTATGATAAATGGTTTCATAAACCTGCCATTGTTCCTAGCTCCCCTAAGCTCAGAATGTGATTGTATTATTTCAAAAATTTCTAGGCTATTAACTCACAAATTGTCTAGGTCACATAAAAAGTGTTGGAGTTCCCATCGTATAATGTTTACTGTAAAACATTTCACTGGACTATTTCATGCTGTGCTTTCTTATATAAATCACACAATGTATTTCTGCTAGAAAATTATTAAATTTCTATTTTAAACCATGATGAAATTGAACAACTGTATAATTTCAAAGGCAATACACGATTCTGTACTCTGGGCCTGAATCAGAGTCTCTCGCTCTGACAGAGTGCTCGCTCTGAATCAGGGCCGGGCTTTTTTATTTTTGGAGCGGCCTCTCGGCCACTCGCATAGCTGAGGGTGACCACCCACAGCTATAGCGAGCGGCCATGATGATGGTCGCGATGGTCAAGATCATCACGACCATCGGGCTTGCGACGAGACCCTTGTGGTAGGGTCTCATTCATCGCAAGCCCCAGAGAGCTTTCAGCTCTAACAGAGCCGGAAGTTCTCCACTGACATCACTTGTGATGTCAGTGGGGCTTCCCCCAAATGGCAGGCGTTCTCATGGGAACGCCTCCATTTGGGCAGCCACCCCCCAGCCCACCCACCAAAGGGGGCGAGCTGTCACTCAAAATTGACAGCTCGCCCCTTTTGGTGCGAGACCCGGAGCGACGGAGTGCCCGTCGCTAGCCGGATCTCGTGCATGCGCACGACTGAGCCGGCTCCGTCGTGCGCATGCGCTGTGGGCCACCATCGACCCGGTTACGAGCGCTCAGCGCTTGCGACCAGGTCTGAATCAGGCCCTCTGTGCAATGTCCAGTTGCGGGCTGGGCCTGGGGGGCAGGGTACCATCTGTCCCCCAGGCTGGTACAACTCTAGTGTTTCAGGGCCGCCAGGCTGCGGCAGGCACTGGCAGGCAGGCAGAGGATGAGATGCTCTGGCTCCTGCGCTGCTGCCCAAAGAGAGCTTTGATTCAAGTAACAGGGGCTAATATAAAATGGCTACTCCATATCAGTCTACAAAAAGATGGCCGCTGTCAACCAATGGGCAGCCAGATTTCCCTACCCAGAACTCCAAGAGGCTGGAGAATGGGAAAAGGGGCATGGCCTATCAGGGGAGTGGGAAGAGCCTAAGAGGAGCTGAATGATAAACAATTTTTTTATGGCACCCATGGAGGAGAGAGGGCAGAGATGAGGATTGCCTGCTTCCTGTCTTCTGCACCCATACCAGGTAAGTGGAGGGTGGAGTGGGGCATATTTATATGTGTGTGTGTGTGTATATATATATATATATATATATATAATCATATAATATTTGTGTGTCACAGTGGCATAAACTAAGCGTTTTGTTATTGAAAATATGTGTGTGCTGACTATATGTGACTGTTTGTTGTGTGTGTATGTATGTGTGTGTATATGTATATATCTATATATATATATATATACCAGGATAGTCCTGCACTCACGGCAAAAAATGACAATGTCAGGGTGCCTCCACGGACATGTGAGTCCACACATAGAGTAGAATTTCCAAAGGAAGGATGCACTCTCTGTATTAAAATTTTATGCACAATTTATTCATCTTTAGAACATCCAAGTTGTACAGAAGCAATCAATATTCATGGTCAACGTTTCGGTACAAAGCTGGTACAATACATGGTATTTCATAGAGAAATGATGAAACAACATCTGTGAAACATGAAAGAAATAAACAATGATCTGTCTATCAGACTCCCGTCCGTCAACAGTGATTAAATCAATCACTATAACCCACTCCTGTTGTGTTACAACACCTCAGTGACACTTCATGGGTTAATATACAACACCTGGGTGACATATGCAGGGTTAATATATAATGCACCCTCAATTAGCCAACACACACCAAGTAAGTGAGCCAAGAAGTATACACCCCACTCGTGTATTTACTTCAATGTGACAATGACATAAATGTCTAGAAAATGTCTACAAAATGAAATGGAATTATCCATGAGTGCATAACCACAAATGCGTACCATAATGCATGTAAGCACAAACCTATAATGATTAAGTGAGTACCTGTGTGCATATAAGAATTATATGACAGCGCTGGGAACTAGGTCAAAGAGAGACATCAGGACCTAAAATATGGCAAATACCAAGATGTAATGTATGGCTAATAAGCCATCAATTGACACTGTGTCAGATGGACATCGGTTTGGCTTACCTGGTGTGTGGTAGCTGATTGGGACTCAGCAGGGGCAGCAGCGTCTGGCGTGTATGTGTGGGCACACGCTGTCACCAAGCGCTTGTGTGGGATCAAATCTTCTCACGGCTATATGCTGCTGAACAGGAAGCACGTGAAGACCACGCTTCCGTTTCCCTGTGATCTCTGAGCCGCAAGCCGACCATGGTAACTAAGCAACGGTTGGAGCTTGTGAAAACAATATCAGCGCTGGTTAAATTATAGCCATGCTGATAAATAGTGACAGAAAGGGAACCTGATATGACTGACTAAGGTGTAAATGCAAAATGACTTAAACAAAATGAGTGAATAAACATCAACAAATCATCCACTAGCATTATTATTGCAATGCATTTAATATGTTAATCTATACATAAAAAAACAAAACGCAAGTGAAAAACTAAATCTACCATTATAATGTAATGGTAATTAATTTTAACTCCAAAGGCTGACCTTATAGAAAGACATTTAGGGGATTGTGTTCATTTAAGCCTTTCGGCATTACAGTATGCAGTCTATGGATCCAATAGCATTCCCTACGTTTCAAACATAGGAGTCTATCACATCCTTGCTGCGGGGGAATCCAATCAATGAGTTTGCATCTTAGTGATGCTGCCTGATGTTTCTTTTCATAAAAATGCCTGGTGACAGGTTTGTTGCTTTTACCGGTCTGCAGTGCCGCCCTAATTGAGGTATGATGATTGGCCATCCTATCCCTAAAGCGTTGTGCTGTAAGGCCTACATAATACAGACCACAAGTGCGAATGAGTATGTATATTAGATGGTCCAATGCACAATGTAGCCTATGCTTAATGGCTATTTTTCTACCTGTGTGTGGATGCGGGAAATTGGGTCCAATTATCATGGAAGAACAAGTGATACAATTTCCGCATGAATAGCTGCCTGGTCGTGACCGGAAGAGTTCAGAAACTTTGCTCTTTTTATTGGGGTACAAAGTGGGCCTCATTAACATTTGCCGTAAATTGGGTCCTCTTCGATAAGCCATCATAGGTGGTGCCATATGTTGAAACGGTAATGTTCTGTCGCTTTGTAGAATCGGCCAAAACTTCTTGATCGATTTCTCTGTATATTTGTCTTGACCATCATATGTAGTGGTATAAATCAGATGTGTCATCTTTACTAGATGACGATGGTTTCTCAAATGGGGTAGTAAAGATCTGTTTAGCTTTGTGTAGGCATCTATGTAAGGTGGCTTGATGGTAACCCCTCTCACAGAATCTCATCGTCATTTCTTCCAACTGAAGCTCTCTCATTTCAGATGAGGTATCGATACGCATGACTCTAAGGTATTGTGATTCCGGAAGATTTTCTTTCAAGGCAACTGGATGGTGGCTTGAAGGTAGTAATGCCAAATTCCGGTCAGTAGGCTTCCTAAATAGCGCAGTAGTAAGTTTACCTTCAAACAGGCTAATAGTGACATCCAAAAAATTCATGGAATGACTGTCAATTTCAGACGTGAACCGTATCGGTTTAATAAGTGCGTTCAAATCTATGATCATTGATGAAAGTCTTCTAAGGTATCTTGCCAGATAAGAAAAATGTCGTCTATGAAACAAACAAAAAACCTGATACTTTGACCATACTTAGAGATAATGTGCTTTCTCTCGTAGTCCGCCATGTACACGTTGGCGTGGGAAGGTGCCAGGTTAGACCCCATGGCCGTGCCAGATATTTGGTAATAAAATTTATCCTTGTATTGAAAATTATTTTTAGAAAGAACTAATGCTGCAAATTGAATAAAAAATTCGTTAGGAATATACTTTGAGGACCGAGTTGTCAAAGCAGTTCTTAAAGATTTGAGGCCTTCTGCATGTGGTATGACCGTGTATAGCAACTTCACATCCAATGTTGCAAGTAGGACATTGTTCAGATTGCCCATTCCACTCAATAATTGTAATAAATGACCGGTATCCCTTAAGTAGGTTTCTTGCTTGTTTACTAGTGGTTGTAGTTCATGGTCAATAAATATAGCCAACGGTTGCAAAACAGATCCTTGTGCAGAGATGATTGGTCTGCCAGGAGGTTTTATTGTAGTTTTATGTATTTTGGGTAATGTGTACAAGATAGGACATCTTGGATGTTCAACCATCAGAAATGAAAATTCATCCTGATCAATCCATCCCTGAACCAAAGCATCGCTGAGCACTGCATCAACCAGAGCTTTAACTTCTTGAACAGGTCTCTGAGGTATATGGATATAGGTGTTTTTATCAGCAAGTTGTGACATAATCTCTGCGTCATAGTCTGTCCAATCCTGTACCACCACAGTGCCTCCCTTATCAGCAGATCTGATAACCAAATGTGGATTTTTTATCAAAGACTGTAATGCTTTTTCTTAAAGTGTAGTTAGATTATTATACATCTGCGGTGCCACATTCAACCTGATATCATTTGAAACTAGCCTACAAAAGGTTTTAAGACTGGCATTATTGGTAGGTGGATCGAAAGTGAATGATCTCTTAAACCTTTTGGTATCAATGGTTGCGCTCTTATTACAAAAAAATTCTTTCAACCTTAGTGTACCCACCACGCCTCGGGTGGGGTCTACGGTTCTTGCTTCACTGGGATCGGGTGGGATATGTTCTTGATGTGGACCAACATCTTAAAAATTGCCACTAGATCTTTCAAAATCGTAATTTGCTTCAGTCTCAGAAGTGGATAACGATGATCCAGAGTCTAATGGGATATGCACCGGTCGTCTCCGTCTGGACATATTATTAAACTGTCTGGATCTAGGTGGTATATTGTCACCCAGGAGCCAGCGATACACAGTATGTTTCTGATAGTCAGATGTGACAGCATTTAATTTTTTACGCTTGAAGGCAGTAAAATCCCTTTTGTAGGTCTCAACCTGTGTGTGTAATCTATCTAACCAGTTAGTTCCCTTATCATCTCGTAATGTAGGTACTGTGACAATCTCAGCTTGTTCTATCTCAATCTTGACCTTCTGAAGTTCACTGCCAACCTCTTCAATTACAAGTACCAGTAGATCTAGTGAACATTTATTCAAAATTGCACACCACCTGCTGCAGAATACCGGGTTATTTCTCCCTAAAGTGGGTACATTGTGAATCCTGATCTGTTTACGGCGATGATACTCGGACAGGAATTGACCATGTAACTGTAGGTCAACTTCTCTCCTCTGTAACTTCAATAATCGATAGAAAAGATCTGTGCTAGTTTCTGCTGGCAGTGTGCTAAAATCTAATTTATCAAATAATACTTTATTTATTTAATCGTCAGTGAAAGATGTGATAGATGTGAGGATTCAAGGATGTGATAGACTCCTATGTTTGAAACGTAGGGAATGCTATTGGATCCATAGTCTGGATACTGTAATGCCGAAAGGCTTAAATGAACACAATCCCCTAAATGTCTTTCTATAATGTCAGCCTCTGGGGTTAAAATTAATTACCATTACATTATAATGGTAGATTTAGCTTTTCACTTGCGTTTTGTTTTTTTATGTATAGATTAACATATTAAATGCATTGCAATAATAATGCTAGTGGATGATTTGTTGATGTTTATTCACTCATTTTGTTTAAGTCAATTTGCATTTACACCTTAGTCAGTCATATCAGGTTCCCTTTCTGTCACTATTTATCAGCATGGCTATGATTAAAGCAGCGCTGATATTGTTTTCACAAGCTCCGACCGTTGCTTAGTTACCATGGTCGGCTTGCGGCTCAGAGATCACAGGGAAACGGAAGCATGGTCTTCACGTGCTTCCTGGTCAGCGGCATATAGCCGCGAGAAGATTTGATCCCACACAAGCGCTTGGTGACAGCGTGTGCCCACACGCACATGCCAGACGCTGCTGCCCCTGCTGAGTCCCAGTCAGCTACCACACACCAGGTAAGCCAAACCGATGTCCATCTGACACAGTGTCAATTGATGGCTTATTAGCCATACATTACATCTTGGTATTTGCAATATTTTAGGTCCTGATGTCTCTCTTTGACCTAGTTCCCAGCGCTGTCATATAATTCTTATATGCACACAGGTATTCACTTAATCATTATGGGGTTGTGCTTACATGCATTATGGTACGCATTTGTGGTTATGCACTCATGGATAATTCCATTTCATTTTGTAGACATTTTCTAGACATTTATGTCATTGTCACATTGAAGTAAATACACGCGTGTGGTGTATACTTCTTGGCTCACTTACTTGGTGTGTGTTGGCTAATTGAGGGTGCATTATATATTAACCCTGCATATGTCACCCAGGTGTTGTATATTAACCCATGAAGTGTCACTGAGGTGTTGTAACACAACAGGAGTGGGTTATAGTGATTGATTTAATCACTGTTGACGGACGGGAGTCTGATTGACAGATCATTGTTTATTTCTTTCATGTTTCACAGATGTTGTTTCATCATTTCTCTATGAAATACCATGTATGACTTGTTGAACTGAGGTCTTGAGAAAGGTACAGCTTTGTACCGAAACGTCGACCATGAATATTGATTGCTTCTGTACAACTTGGATGTTCTAAAGATGAATAAATTGTGCATAAAATTTTAATACAGAGAGTGCATCCTTCCTTTGGAAATTCTACTCTCTCGCTCACTCTCTCTCTCTATATATATATATATACACACAGGGCCAAAGCTAGGGTAGTGCAGCCGGTGCCATCACACAGGGCACCACAGGTCAGGGGGCGCTGTTTGGGCCTGTCAAATTTCTGTTTATTATCATTCTTGCTTGTAGCTTCCTCTTATTTCATCACCAGCATCTCCTGGCCTCTCCTATCTCTTCCCTGGCCCTTTCCCATGAATCCATGGCCGTTTTTTGGGTGCATTATGTCCCTTTGAAAAATGAGCAACGGTCCGGCACTCTGACTGTAGAAAACAACAACTGCCTGGGTGCCAGTGTCAGATTAGTATTAATGTCATGGGTGTAGGTGTAGCGCCCCGTCTTATGTATTCCTGAAGGTGGGGCGCTAGTCACTCTGAAATGCTGTTTCAATAAATCTCTTTATATATATATATGTGTGTCGTCGAAGTGGAAATTTAAATTTTGTAGTGGGGGTATGGAAATATCAGGGGGCTTTACTTCGGTAGGCCCAAGTCCTGAGCCCCCTGATATTTCCACACCCCCACTTCCTCCTACCCACAGCACACCTTCCCTCACAGTCACAGCACACCACACACCATAGCTCATTGCATATTTCACACCAAAGCACACCACCTACCTCACCATGCTCTGCTCTGGTGACGGCGGTCGCGCTGTTCCCTTCCCTGTGCCCTTCCCCAATCTTTCTCCTTGGTGGCACTGGCATTTTGAAATCAGTACAGGCTGTGAGCAAATGACAGCTCACAAACCGTTAACAGCAATTGGCTCGCGGCCGGAGCCAAATTTAAACATGCAGCTGCTTGGTGACCGGCGCTGAGATAGTGATAGTCCCAGCACCGGCCTCCCCTGATTGGCTGCCACTGCGCGAGCCATGATTGATTCGCAGGTGGAGACAAATTTAAACATTCAGAGAGATGCCGCTTGTTGAACGGCAACGGAACAGTGACAGTCCCAGTGCCAAAATGATGGCATGGCATACCATTTCATACCAGCACACTTCAAGCACTGTATATATATATATATATATATATATAGTTTATTTAACCATAGTCATGCCATGTAGCCATTTTATCCTTATGCATGAGGTCCATCTCTTTAATGTAGCTACTTAGCTCCTTACTGCTTATACACCCTATTGCCTTTTACTAGGACATAGAATGGCATTGATTACATTGTTTTTATGATGTATCTCTCTGGCCTGCTTTGTGGACCAGGAGATGAGGTCACTGCCGAGCGGTTGTTAGGCAACCAGGATGCCAATAGGTGATGTCAGTGCGACACGACCCGTGCCTACGTGTTCCCGCGTTGCCCCGGTCCGCAGCAGCTCAGTGACCCAGATGCCTTACTTAAGGTAAGACTTGTTTGTTTATGTGTTTGTCCATTTTGTAATTTGTGTATTTGGCAGCCTTGAAAAAAGAGCCGTTGCGGCTCTGAAACGTCAGCTAATAAATGCCAGTAAATGAGTTACTATATATCATTACCTTGGAGTGCCGCAGTTCTTTCAGTTTCTTGTGCATGTTTCTACTGGAGGCACCCTGCTACTTCAGCTACTTTTCAAGTGAGTGCCGGTCCATATCCACGTCTCTATATATATTTGACAAAATGAGGAAAACAAGCGCCTAATAGTGTAATAAATTCAATGTCATTGAGGTAAAAAAGGTAATTATTATGTGTACCATATAGGTTCAAAAATCAGACATGTAGTAGTTTACTTTGTTATCAGGCCGTGGTATACACCCCCGACATTTTTATCACGCCCATTTTTAAAATTGCATTCGCCGGTAGAAAAGCTGGGCCACTTGCTTTGGTTTGCCCCCCAGACTGAAAGTTGCCAGCCACCCTCTGGCAAAGGCAGTGGTACTTTCTGAGGATTTGCCATAGCATTGCTGAGGTGTGATAATACTAAAATATGCCTAAGCACTCCTAAACCAGAGATCAAGGTAAGCTATTCTTTCTACCTTTAGCTCACATCCCTTTTCTGCAATCCTGGCTAAAACATAAGATTGATTGTAGGGTACAGTGGCATCACAAGGGGGGTGCGGAGGGTGCAGACCACACCTGGTTGTCACCAGATGATGGGTGACACCAAAGTTCTGACTCCTCCTCTGTGACAGGAGTTGGGTGCTGCACTGTAGCATTAAATGCAGCACAAACTGTTCCCCGGGGCAGTCCGCATCTCTGGAATCACTGGCATGACAAAAACAAGGGTTAGGGCCATTAGGCCATGCCCCCTTGTGAGGCCACGCCTCATGCACTACAAGGAAGCCCACCGCTACACGCACTTGGAGGCAAAACAGGTAGGGACACCACTGGAAGGGTAGTCAGCATTAAAATTCTAAACAAGCTTTTTTTCATATAAAGCAGTGTGGTTGGTGAACCAATATTGATATTACACCACTATGTACTCAAAAAAAATTAGTTGGTTTTAGAAAACTGTTTCAAAAGACAAATTTGACCAAAGATCACAATTCAAAAGAACATTTTCTGCTAAACTCCAATACTTTTATACGCATACTGTAACTGCAAAACCTGGAAATTAGAGGACGTGGAAGTCACTCATCTCTAAAGGGCTTATTAATGATGTTAATTATTGGGGACCCCGATAATTAACAATCTAACTCATGGCGGATTGGCATGGTGACAGCTGATCCGAAATTCAACTGTCCCATGAGCGGTGACGGGAGTATGCATGCGCAAACTAAAGGTCACGCATGCGCAAAAGAGCCCCGACGTCCAGCAGAAGGAGCCGGACAGGGGTGGAGGAATCTAAAAGGATCCCTCTTCATGATTCAGGACTCCTTCCCATAGGGAAGGAGCAGTTATCGGGAGCATTCGCCATCTGAAGAGGCAGATCAGGAGATTGCATGTTCAACAAATTTACAGTAAGAGTAATCACAAATAGGTGTAGCTTGCCACATTGAGATGTAGAGTTTTGTAGGTAGACCACATACAGATGTGTCCTCTTGCATCCTTGTCACTCACTCTACAAACGTGCGCATTCATTGCACTGTACAATTAGCTACAGCTGTGTGCGCAACGGTGTTCCATGCCGCTTGCTGTGTTTGCACCATGCAATCCTATGGGGTCATGGGTGCAAACGCAGCACACATACTCATTCAGGGCCATGCGACTTGTGCCATGCATGCCATGATTTGCCACAGAAAAGATGCAACTGGACATATCTGTATTCAAATAAGTCCTAGGCTCCATGGCTTGAGACTGAATTCCCTAATGGATAGGAGCCTGCAAAATGAATGTTGCTCTCTCCTAGAGAAAATCAGATGCATTCTGAGTAGGATTTTTTCCCAGGCTGTGACTAAAAGATTCCATGTAGTTCACTGACAATAACACTGCTAGAATTAACTTTATTGATACAAGAAAGGTAATACAAAGTCCACATGAGGTATTTGCACAGTTTTTATACTCTAGTGAATCTGAGGCAAGCTGCACTGATTAACTTTTTGCAGGCAGGCTGCTTCTTATAGCTGTGGCTCTGCAAAGGAGCAGGTCATACTGTATGTTGCCTATCAGAATTTAATGTTTTTATTTCTTAAATTACTAAATAAAACAGAAAGAAGATCCCTAATAAGTCAGGCCTTCATTAGAAATGGAAGCATGGTAATTGGTGAAAGTTTATTTATAATATGGTGTGGTGCATTTATTTACTACGTTTACAATTTGGCATTACACATACTTGCTGATCTTTTGGCTGCTTCCTCCAGAAGGAGGTAGCCAGGTTGTCACTGCAGGGGGAGGGACTCAGATGAGGTGGGCGGTGTGGGCTCGGCAGAGGTGGGCATGACGCATAATTGTAGCCTTCCCCGAGTGTAATGCTTTGAATACTGACATCGTGGAACCTTTGCCAGGGCTACAATTATGCTATTAAATGTGAATGTCTTTATCAGCTGCCTGTGCATGACAGGGAAACTAGTGCACCTTTGCAGGTGTCTCGGAGCACCACCCAATTTTTGGGAGCCTCCTGGACATTCCCGGAGGGGAGGCAGGTATGGCATTCCATTTCACAATGGTTGCTGGATGCTTGGGCATGCTGGTATCTGCAATTATAAAAGTGCCAGAATGTAGAAACAGTTAATGGCTGTCTTAGCTTGCAGGGAGTGGGAAAACATGTTAACTATTGTTTTAATAACTTTTTTACCTATGGCTGGATGATGAAGTTTGCAGATGCAGACTGTTGTAATTCAATCCTGCTTTGGCCAGGCTAGTGCCATTTCCCCCTATACCATGGTGACCTTAAAGCTGGTATAGCATGGTGCTGGTTGTAGCTTTCTGTGTGGTGCAGGTGGGGGGTACTCTGTTTGTCTCACTCTATTAAGCATTATACAAATATTAGGAATAAATATCCTGAGTAAAGGTGAAAGAAAGCATTTATCTGTTGTTAGGCTTACGAAATACAAGGTAGCTTTATTGTACTAGTAATGTCAGTCTTAAAGGATGTAGAATGTTGAATCCTGCGTCATTGTTCTCGCAGGTTTCAAAAGAAGGGAGAATAGTGATAAAACAACAGTAAATTGTGACGGTGTCAAGGAGGACATATACTTTTTTTCTTTTTTGATTGTGTTGTGTTGAAGTTATGAAAACTTTTTGGATGTTCCTTTTATAGATGTAGTTACACACACATGATATGCTGGCCATATCTGAGCACTGTCTACTGCATTCTAAGGTATCCCAAAGGCTTGTAGTGATAAAGATAAGGGTACACTTGAGAGACTACACCCGAAGCTGAAGACAATAGACTGGTAGACCAGGCCGCATATGCTGCCATAAGTCACTGCTCCCAAGGGGAACCCACTTATCTGATAGATCCCACCCCAAGATTGACTTAAGTACCCCCACAAAGCTCCAGGCACAAGCTGCAGAGGGTGAGAAAAGCAAAGCTAGGAGCTAAAGACAAATAGCGAGTGGGGGGAAGGTCGATGTTTATGTCTGCCAAAAAAACTTTACCCAGTTATGGCCCAGATAATACATGGTGAGGTGCACTTGGGGAAGCACACAATGGTGGCTATCACCAACTGTAATTGGATAGCTCCGGGATTTGCACAGACAGCACAGGCCTTTGTAACAGGATGCCTAATATGTGCATTGAACAATCCGGGTAAGACTGTCCCAACCCCTTTGAAAAATACTCCCCAGACTCAGTATTTCTTTGAAAGGATACAAGTTGATTTTATACCACTGCCCAAATGCTCCGAATGTGATGTCCTCTTGTACAAGCTTCATCAGTCACTGGTCCGGAGGGTAGGCGTGTTGGAGGGCTGATGCAAAGACAATGGCCAAGGTAATTAAGATAATTAAGAAAATCATGATTAAGGTCATCTGCAGATATTGGCCCTCATTCAGAGCCGTACGCTCTGAGCAGAGCGCACGCTCTGAATGAGGGCCGGGCTCCATTTTCATGGAGCGTCCTCCTGGACGCTCGTATAGCTGTAGGTCACCACCCACAGGCTATACGAGCGTGCTTTGTGATGGCCGCGATGGTCGAGACCATCGCGACCATCGAAATTGCGAGCCGAAGCCTGCGGTTGAGGTTTTCAATCGCAAGCTCCGGAGTGATTTTGGCTCTATCAGAGCCAAAATCACTCCCACTGACATCACTAGTGATGTCAGTGGGCCGGCTTCTGACGGGAGGCGTTCCCGTGGGAACGCCCCCGTCAGGGAGGCACGCCGTGGGAACGCCTCCCATCAGAAGCCGGCCCACTGACATCACTAGTGATGTCAGTGGGAGTGATTTTGGCTCTGATAGAGCCAAAATCACTCCGGAGCTTGCGATTGAAAACCTCAACTGCAGGCTCCGGCTCGCAATTTCGATGGTCGCGATGGTCTCGACCATGCTGTCAATCAACATTGACAGCACGCCCCCTTTGATCGGACACAACGAGCGAAGGACTTTCCTTCGCTCGTCGCGTCTGGCGCATGCGCACGACGGAGCTCCCTCCGTCGTGCGCATGCTCAGTGCATAACATCGACCCACTTGCGAGCGGACAGCCGCTCGCGAGTGGGTCTGAATCAGGCCCATTGTGTACTATGTATCAATCTTACAGAAACAATTAAACTAAAATACATAGGTGTTTTCTTCTATTCCAGTCCCTTATCTTGATACAGGTACCCACCATTTACCAGGAGAATGGATGATAAATTGAAAACATACCAGAAAGGCTATTGAGCCCAGATTTGAAAGTTTATTCCAAATCCTGCTGACTACACTTTTTTCAGTGAAACTTCATGGGAAGGACACCTGAATATATGCCTCCAATTGCAAAATCATCCAAGGGGAGTTGGACTAATTTGATATTATGAATAGATGGTTTGCTAGACCCAAAGCCAGACAAAGGCTTGTGGGAATGTATACTTTGCTTTGATATTGGTTTAATTTTAGTTTTAAACTTTGAGCTTTTATTACAAGTATTAAGCTGAGTTACTGCATAAACAGTGGTATATTAAGAGACAGGAAGCAGTAACAATAGCCAAATTGTTTGATAATGTTATAGATGAAATATTTGATGTGCTTAAGATGATCACTAGTGAACTGCAATTTAAAATAAAGTTTATGGGACAGTTTAGACTGATCCTTGACTACAGCACAGCTGCTTGATAAGGTATGTGTCAAAAGGTGAGACTAGCCTGCTGTAACGTATATAGCTGATAACTTGTATGACCTGATACAGGAACATATGAAAAATCAAAAAATTAAAGGACCAGTTCAGGAAAACACATAATGATCCAAAGTATGACTTTTGATAGAAGTTAAGTTGTTTTCCTAATTAAACCCAGCTAGATGGATATCAGGAATTCTTTCACTTATTGATAAAGGTTTAGCTTTGTTTGTAATCATTTATATTGCTATAAAACTTGTTATTTTTCTGATTAAGAAGTTACTTACACTTGACTGTTGTTTCTCCAAGGAAAATACACCAAAGGCCTTTATGATAACTCAAGTCTATGATAACATCTATGCCTAAGACAACATTCCAAGCTGCACCATTTGGGGAACCAGCCCCATTGAGGATTACAAGAAAACATGTGGACAATGCAAGACTATCATCATTTCCCTGAATATTCATGACAAGATGTACAGAATAAAAGACAATTAGAGACTGAGGACGTGGACTTGCCCTAGCAGTGGACGGGTCAAAGTGATCCTATGTATAAGTTTCTCTAGATGGGCTTATATGTATACACACCTGTTAGTATAGCAAGAGCACGTTCCTCTTAGGTAGATAGTATAGGGTAAAGTTATGAATAACATATGGGAAATGAAGAATCTGATAATAAGCTATCCACATATAGACTCCATTTTGTAACAAGATGGTGTGTGCCTTTAAGTTTATTCACAACTTTCAATGCAGAATATAAAAAAGGATTTTTTGTAACATTCGAGTTTCAGAACCTTGGAATGTGCAGATGGTTTTAGACAAGATAATGTTATGAATAGACTGTGTATTCTAACCTCCTATGTATGCTTACCTCACATCCTGAGATAGATAAGGAATAATGAGGAATAAGGGGTGATTTATGTACTCCCAGTAATAACCTTCAAAAACAATGAATATTTGTACTTACTGATTATTGGTTGTGTTATACTATGAGATCATTTTGCTTGTAAAACTGCCTATAAAGACCTGTGTACTTTTACAATATACTCAGAGGAATCTGAATACACACTTGCTTGGTTCCAGTCTTTTTCCTCTCAAGCAATTGCTTAACAAGGGATACCCTGAACGAGAGTTTTATCACACATAACGAGCTCTGCCTGGTGCTAGACAGTTGAAGATTATCATATAGATCTTTCATACTCCCTAAAAGTAAGGGAACATTCATGCTACCTCCCCTGTAAGTGATTTGGAAGGGTCCTGTGTACAGTGATTGAAGGTATGTTTTGTTCAGTTATACCATATATCATATAATTCTCAGTGGTGCCCTCTACTGCATTGTTCTATTCACAATTCACACATCTTCATGCTGGGGTAATAGCAATGCTTATTAATTTAACTCTTTCATGCATGAATTACAGTATGATAACCTAATGCAAGATATTTTTTACATGTTTTTTATTAGTCTTCAGGGCTTATAAAAACACAAAAAAGATTTTGCTTATTTTAAACTGTAAAATTAAAGAAGACATAAACATGTCCACTTGAATGGAACAGTATTTTAACCATGAAAATCCTTTTTTTTTTGTTGCAAATAACAAAAGTAAAATGCAAAAACAAATGTCTGGTATGATTCCAATTTTTTATGATCATGGTGCTGACTGTATTTTTTTTCAGAAAAATATTGTTTTTTATGCCCATTTATAGATATATTCATCCAGAAACAAAACTGTCTTCAGTATTTATAACACAACAATTGTCATTTACCTTTGAGTTTGCTGCATATCCAAAAAGATAAACTTTTTTGTGAATTGAATTTGACTGATTTTAATGCATGGTGTGAAAGTTGGAGAAGCACCCTGGAAACAATGGTTCAAGACACTGCATGCAGATATAATTAGTTTTACATGTTCAAGCTGCATTGTGACACCTCTTAGCGTGTTTTGCATCTGTAAGCTTTAACCAGTGATTTCCCACACTAAACCTAATTTCAGGCGGTGCCTTTGATACCACCCTGCAATTTAAAAGAGGTTGTGTCTCACTTGGTGTTCCTCTTCAACGTTTCTTCACAGAACCAGGGTTGATCAATGCTTGAGCAATGAATGTTTTCAAATCCAACTGATTCTTGTCATTGAATCAAGACATTCGATACAGCAGCCATGAGTTTACACAAGTCACATCAAGAAAGTGAAAGAACACCCGAAAGTACAGTACCACCTATTTTTTTTGCATCTGTGTGGGTACATCGCCACACACTGATCCCTGAGATCCACTGCCCCATGTGATTGTTATAAAGTTTAAATGCAAATGGTCAAGGGATGTGGATAACTTCCTTTTCTTTCTTGCTCCACCTCTGGGCAGAATCTTGTGGCTGCATGCCTGCACAGGATGATACAACATAAATCATTGTGCTGTTGAGCCATCGTGTAATCATGCACCTTTTCCTTCTTCCTTCAGCTGTTTTTCACTCTTCAACTTTGATTGTGCTCCCATGAGCCTGTTTACATGTACCTGTTTGCATAGATACCCTGGTTGAATTGCTTCTGGAGGAGAGGAATGGTACAAAACAGGTTATCAAAAAATATCTTGGGATTTTTGTTTTGTATTTCATCACAGACATACAGAAGAATCACACCAGCACACATGCCCAGTGCGCTGTCTCCACCTGTTGGCTGATACATCTCAAACCTATACATGTACCCAGATGTTCCTGCTCTCATCCATTCCTTCAAACCCCATGGCTTGGGTTTCTTGGGAATGTACTTCTTGATGAACTGATGGCTCTTCAACAGAATGATTTGCTCACAACAGATTGAAACTCTTCAGGATAAACAGCTCAACTAAAGGATGTCTTCAGTTTGTCTAACACAGGCTGAATTTAGACAAGTTTGTCTCTGTTTCCTGGCCGTTGAGAAAAATTCCCTACAAAGTGAAGGTATCGGAGAATCTCTTCAAATCTGTTTACAGGCTTTGCATCGGCAATCAGGTCAAGAAGAAGCCCATCATTTGAAGACTAGTACATTCTGGATCTGGGATATCTGAGATAGGGGCTACTCTGTGACCAAGCTAATGGAGAAATGTACGTCAGAGATCTTGGGCGGGTCACGTGGGTACACATTAGATCCGTGTCAGCTGACCCTCATTCCTGCACACACACGTTGATGGTGGTGTCCTAGCCGCAACCGCACTGCAAGAATCAAGTGATTACTCTCCAGATGCAGTGGTAACATTCCAATACTCTGTTATTTCTAATCTCCACATGGTTAAATCGCCCCAGTGTGTAATGGCTCGTCTTGCACTGCAATGGTATCAGCAACAGTGCTGACGGCCATGGACCCCTGTTGCTAGATACCTCTCTTTCTTCCTTCATTTGATACAGGGACCCTTCTCAATCTCATTCCCTGCCCTATACCTCTGGTATGACGGGGAAAAGTAGAGGAGGGGAGCCCCATTAGGTAGCAAACTCCTGTTTGTCTATGGTACTGATCCACCACACAATATATTATGAAATGAAGATATTCTGGAAACAAACATTGACTGTTTAGGAGAAGGGAGGAAAAGCATAATGTAACTGGAGTACAAATACTCAAATGTACTAATGAAAAACTCATCCTGCAAGGTTGCAGATACATTATACATCTAAGTATGGAGATGTGAATATCAACTGGAGGCCACTGTTTTTTCACTACTAACTCATTTTTTATGACTATTAAGGGCTCTGAACCTGCTTATTCCATGTTATAGAGATGTATTATATGGGAAGATAAGACTAATGAAAATATCCCCCTCAGCAGTTGAGAATATTTTTTTGGAAGCTGTCAGCTGCAAATTATCTTGTATATATATATTTTTTTTCACTAAACTGAACAACGTCAGCTGCAAATTATTCTTCTATTACAGTTCTAAATATTTTTGCCTTGGTACAAAAACTGTTTACAGTCCAAACTATTTATTGATTTGACTAAATTCCAGAATTTCCTGTCTAAAAGAGACAGAATACTAATAATAATTTTTTACTCATTTCTTTTTGATTTGAACAGCTCTTTGATGACCATTACTGATGTCGGTGGCTTTTCTTTGATATTTGGATATGTGATGAACCCATATCTCACGATTGGGTATGCTCATGATTGTCACCAAATAATCACAGGAACATATAATTTGGAATGCATTCTTAAGGCATTAGGACCAGCAGTCCTGACATTAGGAGGAATTACCATGTTCATCCATGACTAATTTGCTATGTTATTCATTTTAAATGTCCAGGGTTTATTAGATTGATGGACATATGTTGAATCCATTTTCTGCCATCTGCTGTCTCTATGACATTTACCAAATGCTTACAAGAGCATACATGTTTGCGGTATCCGGTCTTTAGAGCTACAAAAGAAGGTATATAATGTTTAGGTAAACACCACAAGTTAGACAGGCAATATGTCGACAGTGACACAAGGTCGACAGGGTCAATAGGTCGACACACTAAGGTCGACAGGTACAAATGGTTGACATGGTCAAATGGTCAACCCAAAAATGGTTGACACAAAAAATGGTCGACACATGTTTGTTTTTTAGGGTTAGGCACTTACCGGACAGTTAGGGCTATGCACTTACTCTGATGGTCAGGTTTAGGCACTTTCCCTGACGGTTAGGCACCAGGAGGGAGGGTTAGGGTTAGGCACTTACCGGAGGGTCAGGGTTAGGCACTAAAAGGGACGGTTAGGGTCAGGCACCTACCCCCACAGTTAGGGTTAGGTACCAGGGTTAGGGTTAGGCACCAAGGGGAGGGTTAGGGTTAGGCACCAAGGGGAGTGTTAGGGTTGGGGTGAAGATTAGGTCTAGAAAAAAAACAAAAAAACACGCGTCAACCATGTTTGTGTCGACCATTTGTGTGTTGACCTTTGACCATGTTGACCATTACATGTCAACATTTAGCGTGTTGACCTATTGTCTACCTTTTTACTGTAGACCTTTTTATCCACACCCCATGTTTGCATTGAGTAGCTCCTCACTTGTGAAACAGGTTTCTTTAAAAATTCCTTAAAATATCCTTAATAAACAGTGAAAAAACTGGTTTCTTAGATCCTCCTAGTTCTCACAATTGCTTCTTTTAAAACTTCTTCGCATATGACAGCACCTCAGAAAGATCACAAAATGGATTCCACCATGTGAAGTAAAGTAACATTTATTTTTACATAGTCTAAAAAAGTCCCAAAAACAATTTCAGGAAATATAATAAAGATGACAGCGTACCAGAAATGACCTTTACAGAAAGGCACAGTGTAAAAGCAGATGGGGTTACAATGCTACCCCTACAGCAAATCACCTTCCCTGCAGATGGACAGGTTTCTCTCTGTATTGGTGAAGACTGGCAGTCCCTTCAATACCTATTTTAAGGAATTTTTAAAGAAACCAGTTTTCACTGTTTTGGGAAACTGACATTTATATATTATCCAAGTGACTCTACATTTTTAGTGTGTTGTTTACCACTATAATTATATTCCCTGTATCTCCTAGAGGGAGCGCTGGCATTTTCATTTACCTTGCTGGCACTTTTAGTTCTTGAAGTGCTTCAGGGCAGGTTTGCTGATATCTGCAGTCCCACTGTGAAAAATAATATAAAAAAACTGACAAGACACGTACATCGAATGTTTTATTATTTTATTACATGTGCCAGGGGTGCAGGGAAGAGCCATGGGCTGGTATACAAACGAGAAACCAGCTGCCTTAATACTGACAGCCGGGGGGGGACTTAGGGTCAGGCACCCCCCCGGGAGGGTTAGGGTTAGGCTAGGGGTTGGGAGGGTTAGGGTTAGGCACCCCCGGGGGAGACTTAGGGTTAGGCACCCCCCCGGGGGACTTAAGTTTAGGCAGCGGGGAACGGGTTGGTTAGGGTTAGGCACTTAGAGGGGGGATTAGGGTTAGGCACTTGGGGGGAGGTTAGGGTTAGGCACCCCTAAGGAGGGTTAGGTTAGTTTATACTTACCTTAGCGACGATTGGGATTTCCAGCGCTGTCAGGCTTCCGCTGCCAGGCTCTGCTCATCTGTCGGCCAGGCACTGCCGGTCTCCCGGCGTCGGGGAAATGTCATGCGGCCAGTGATATTTCATACCGATTCCCATGGGCTTCCAGCCCATGCCTAGTTAATGCTCGGGAAGAGGGACCCCATTTTTTGGGGGTCCCACTTTTCAAGGTATGACAGCCCTGGGCTGTCCAATTTGAGGCTGGTTTACAATATGGTAAGGGGATCCCATGCTGTGTGTCTCCCTGCTGTAGTGTAAACCCCCGGCTGGTTCAGCCTGGTGCTGATTAAAGGAAAATAGGGGGAACCCTATGTCAGGTTTTTCCTGATTTATCTCTACCAACCGAGGATCAAGGGTCTGGGGCTGGTTATGCTTTTTTTGGGGGAATGGGGGACTCACATAATTTTTTTATTTATTTAACCCTTTCACACTGCACAGGAGGTAGTCTATAGTATTTTATACTTCTATTTTGTGCCCAAGTTTGCTCCATTTACAATGATGTGAGCAGACACGATTGTTGGTAAATTGTGGTGTTCTATTCTTGTCTATGGAAATTACTTGCGAGTTTGGCTGATGGTATATTGACTTCTATTTGTGTTTTTTCTCCATGTTTGAAAATCAGAGGAAACTCTTACGGGAATACTAACTCAGCGAGACACGATTATTAGTAAATATACCCTTTACTGTGGTCGAAATGTATCAAACCATCTAAAGAGGGCAAGTTTAAAAGTTGTATATATCAACGAATCAACTTCTAGCAATCATTTATCTAGCACATACTATAAAATGATAATATGAAAAAAACAAGGCGCTCTGATAATTAAGTAGAAACATATGAGTAACACCTTGGTATATTAAACTCAATTTATTATCTATAAAAAAGATATTAAAATAATGATAAGACACACATAGAAAATGACACATAAAAACACATAATAATCACATAAAGTCAGCTGAGGGAGCTATATAGAATGTGAACAATAAAGGATAATTAAGATTGTGAATACAGATAAAGGAGATGATCAGGCTCCGAATTAGTATCTCAATCCTCTAGTATTGACTATAGATATATTAATTATGACAATCTGTGCCAAAAAGTAAAGTTGCAGCTAAGTAGCCAATTCAGGTGTAATCAGCAATGCATGTAAAATAAGAACATTGACACAGTCTAGCTAATGGTAGCTCTCCCCTTTAGAAAAAAACGAAACCTTTGGTGTTATGTCCAACACATGTATCAAAGTCCTGGATACAGTGGGTTATCCCCAACAAATTGTAAACATGAAGAACCGCAAGTGAGTCTGTATCAGGAAATGATTGTAAATTCCTGAAATGTGTTGCAGGACACAAACCTAGGTAGCTGAGAGTTTATACAATGATGGAAGCCATAGGTTTACCTGTGAAGGCTGCTATCATGATCTCTGAGTGTTAGAAACACAGGACCTAGTGTGGCTTAACGTGGGTCAGCACGGCCAGCCAGGGAGTGACGTCCGGCAGAGGTAGATGTACTGCAGTGCACTGTGTAATGGAAATTAATACCAATCTCCGTCTGTGTGCTGACATCCACCGGGACCTTCAACTGGCAGTGATAGCGTCTTGGGTGCCTGTGCTCTGATAGCACAGAGTGGTCAGCAGACAGGGAACCGGTGTGCACCCGCACTCTCTCAGGAGAAGTTGTAGATTACTGCTTCTGGTACAGCCGCAATTTGGTAGTAGTAGCAGGTCTCATGAAGAAAATGTGAGCGGCTGTCAGACCATTAACTGCAGGTATCTTGATCGGAGAGCAGCTCCAATTAGCTGAATAGAGAACACAGCAACGCATTTTGGCTACTGCTGTAGCCTTTTTGAAGCTGAAATGCATTCTTTAGATTGTGAGTTCATATATATAGTATCAGGCTAAAAGCCATTGGACAATTGGATAATTGAATTTAACTCTTGACCATTTGTTTCAACATAAATAGATCAAAATATCTTTCTCTCCGTGTAATTTTTTCTGTCATTTTTCTTCTAAAATCACATCTCTTCTCATAGTATCAACATAAAACTATATATCAGTGGGCATAAATAATATAAATATAATCTATTCAAAAATAATAAATAAATTATTCACTTAAATAAATATAAAGATAATAGTCTTACAACAACATATAAGGCAATTAGTGGTGCACATATATGTGCACATGTGTATATATATGAATATTTTGCATACACATATGAAAGCACATGTACCAACATACACAGCACATACCCACATATATTATCTATTATTTTGCATATTTTTTAATATTTATAAACTCAATGTCCCAACAAAAAACATGACAAAGCCATATGGACCAAAACTAATAAATAATATATCGTATATTCCAGAATAATATTAATAATTAATGATAATAATAACAATAAATGGATTCTCTAGACAATATAGGCTGTTTTATAATACCACCTAATCAAATATCAGCCATCATAAGAAAACAGAACTATACCAACACTTATATCGTGCAAATATATTTTAATTAGAAATGATAAATGAAAAATAAAAAATGAAAAATAAATAAAAAATATTAATACAATGTTAATGTAAATAATATAATAAAAATAATTAATTTATATAAAGATTAACCCTAATAGATTAAATTACTAAAAACTAAAATAATAAATAATGATGGTCATAATAGTGGAATTTGAGATTTTTTAGATGATACCATCATAGGACCAAAAAGAACCATAATCACAACTGACAATGATATGGTACAAATGATAAACATGTATATTTATACACATGTATATAAAAACTCATATTGATACAGAAAATAACAATAACAGGAAAACAAATATGCCCCAATACATAAATCTGATCATGTAAAATAAACCTGTAGCTCATATAAAACTAGAAGCATGGAAGAGGAGTACCACTTAAATAAAACATGAGAACATGTCACATTATATTATGATAAAGAAATTTTTTTGTTAATGTCATTATATGATTATTATATGACTCAATCTCGAAACTATACAGCAATCTTTAAATATTATATAAAGTCTAGATGAAAAGGACAAGAGATGGAAAAGCTCCAAAAGACCAGGATTGACCTCCTGCTGAAAACAATGGACGGGTGAGGAGTGGGCAGTGACCGGTCCACTGACCGCACAGTACATACGGACCGTTGACGGCCCTCTCCCCATCCTAAATAGAGTTCTAATCACAAAACTCCAGTGCCTCATTAAGGCCATCTGGAGCTATTGATTGAAGTCTAAAAATCCATTTGGATTCAGCTTCACATAAACGTTTATACCTATCACCTCCTCTGATAGTTTTTTTAATGATTTCTACCCCCATGACTCTAAGACAGTTAGGCTTATTTTGATGCACCTCAGAAAAGTGTCTAGGGACACTAGGTGTCTCCTTGCCTTTTAAGATGTTTTGTCTATGCTCACGAAACCGTTCCTTCAGAGTGCATGTAGTACGGCCCACATATTGAAAGGGGCAATTACAATTAAGTACATATATCACATAAGTTGACTCGCAATTAATGAAGGAATTGATTTCAAACGTGGCACCTGTCTTGACAGATAGTACTTGTTTACTTTTGTTAGCAATGTGTTTACATGTTAAACATCTCGTGTGATTGCAGGTATAGCAACCAAGTGGTTTATTGGGTATCCAAGTATCGGTCTGCCCAAACGTAGTCACATTACTACTGAAAAGGCTCGGTGCAAGAAAACTTTTGAGGTTTCTATTTTTCTTAAAAACTATACTTGGTTTAGGTGCAATGAAGGTAGAGAGTATTGGGTCAGAATGTAAGATCTTATAATTTCTATTAATTATAGAACTGATTCGTCTAGATTTGTTGTTAAATTGAGAAATAAATAATAGGGAAGTGTCTTTCTTCATAGTATCTTTATATTTACTATTATTATTAATAATATTATTTTTGATATCCCTAGGTCCATCACTAGGTTCAATTGATTTTTCTTGTGGTATCACACTAGATTCAACCATACTCTTCTCTATGTGTAAATCAGTACTCTGTGTAAATTTACTTTTGTTAGTTGTTTCAGCATGAAACAACTGTTCCTCAGAGGTATCCACATCAATGTCCAATGCCTTCCTAACCGCAGAAATACCTGCTTCATGCGGGATATTGGTATATAGCGCCTGGACATCGAGAGTCAAAAAACCATAAGTAGGCCGCCAGGTGATATCCTTAAGGTTTTCTAGCACATCAGTCGTATCTCGAATATGTGACCTCTGAGCAACAGCGTGATCCTGTAAAAAGTGATCAACGTAAAAAGACAAATTAGAAGTGAGTGAGTCTATACCAGAAATAATTGGACGCCTGGGTGGTGCAACTAAAGATTTGTGGATTTTGGGTAAATAATAAAACACCGGTGTAATAGGGTGACATACAAACAAAATGTGAAATTCATCCTTGCTAATGACATTCCTATCCCGTGCACTTTCTAATAGTGTCTTAAGTTCCTTTTGGTATGCCAGTGTCGGGTCACCATCTAGTGGCTGATAGAAAGTCACATCTTGGAGCTGTCTCAGGGCCTCCCCAATATAATCTTGTTTATTCAGGATGACGACTACACCGCCTTTGTCGGCAGACTTGATCATAATGGAGTCGTCATCCTGAAGATTTTTAAGGGCCATGCTCTCTCCATGGGATAAATTTATCTTCCCCAAATCTGTTTTGGTGTTAGATCTGCATAATAACTGGAACTCTTTCAATGTGTTCTTATAGAACAACTGAATATTTGAACTCTTGTGACTGAGAGGAAAAAAGTTGGATTTTTTCTTACATTTTTTTCTTTCTAAATCCATATGTGGGCCTTGAGTATCGTATATCCTAGTCTCTTGTTCACCTATTCCACTCTCATTTTGTAATGTTTCTAACATAGAAAGACATTCCAAATCATTTACATCTAAGATTATTGGTTCATCACATTCTTCCAGTCTCTCTTTTTTGGTTTTAGAATGAAAATATAGTTGTCTGCATAATGACCTAACGTAGTGATTGAGTTCTGAAAAAAGATGAAAAAGATTGGGATTGGTACTGGGAGAGAAATTTAAACCTTTAGAGAGAAGTTGTATTTCAGATTCATTGAGAGATCTATCTGATAAATTGAATATACCTGATTTGTTTAATGAAACCTTGGGCGTCTTTGATCTCCTTCTACCCATTCCTCTCTTTCCCCTATATCTCTTCCTTTTTTTGGTGTTTTTACCTGGAGAAGCATGTACCGATTGTGGTATGATGGTATCCTCCAATCTTTCTCTCGATTGGAAAAATCCCGTCTCTTTTGCCACTGGTTGTTTCTATTTTTAGGTCTAGCTCCCAAATCTAATTTGGGCGACCGGTTTTACATCCCATCATTTCTAACCTGTTTATGTGAATCAGAAATTGATTCAGGGTCAATCTCCATCTCACTGTCCCTTATTTGTTCCACTATTGTATGTGGTGATTGTATCTTCTGATAGTAATTAGATCAATATCGGGAAAAGGGTCTCCTAGGGTTTCTATTATCCTGTGTATAAGAATTCTTATCGTCTCTTAACAACTTCCTTTTTTCCTTTATTATAAGTTCCTTTTCAAAACTGGAAATCTTATGGCCTAATTCAGATTCTCGTCTTTTAAATTCTGGATCATCTTTAAAAGTTATTAGCTCCTTTTGAACCTGTTCAATTTCTTTATTAATTTTTTCCATTTTTCTCTCTCTATAGCCACCTAAAACTTTTAGTAGAGACATGGAACAACATTTCAAGGCTGATTCCCATTCTTTAGTTAGCTCAGGATCATCGTTAATAGACAAATGTTTATTTATCTGTAAACCCTTAGGAATTCTATCTAACTCAATGTATTTAGTTATAAAAATACTATCTAGCCAATGTCTACTTTCGGCAAGCAATAGTGTTTCAAGTTCAAGAAAGCCTTGATTCAAATCTGGCTCTATATCATCTATACCATTGTCTGAATCCAATCTAGATAAAAAATTCTCTCTCCTATTTCTCCTTTCTTTGATCCATATAAACTCAGTCATGTTGACTCTCTAACCAAAAGCAGCTGGGCAGACAATTTAAATGTAATATGAACACACAGAAAGAATCCTGGGCGCTATTAAGCCAGAGAGTCAATTATCAGTGCAGCAGTGAAACTTAGAGGTGATTGCCAACCTCACTGACAAGAACAATATGAAAAAAACACTGCGCTCTGATAATTAAGTAGAAACATATGAGTAACACCTTGGTATATTAAACTCAATTTATTATCTATAAAAAGATATTAAAATAATGATAAGACACACATAGAAAATGACATATAAAAACACATAATAATCACATAAAGTCAGCTGAGGAAGCTATATAGAATGTTAACAATAAAGGATAATTAAGATTGTGAATACAGATAAAGGAGATGATCAGGCTCCGATAGTATCTCAATCCTCTAGTATTGACTATAGATATATTAATTATGACAATCTGTGCCAAAAAGTAAAGTTGCAGCTAAGTAGCCAATTCAGGTGTAATCAGCAATGCATGTAAAATGAGAACATTGACACAGTCTAGCTAATGGTAGCTCTCCCCTTTAGAAAAAACAGAAGACTTTGGTGTTATGTCCAACACATGTATCAAAGTCCTGGATATAGTGGGTTATCCCCAACAAATTGTAAACATGAAGAACTGCAAGTGAGTATGTATCAGGAAATGATTGTAAATTCCTGAAATGTGTTGCAGGACACAAACGTAGGTACCTGAGAGTTTATACAATGATGGAAGCCATAGGTTTACCTGTGAAGGCTGCTATCATGATCTCTGAGTGTTAGGAACACAGGACCTAGTGTGGCTTAACGTGGGTCAGCATGGCCAGCCAGGGAGTGATGTCCGGCAGAGGTAGATGTACTGCAGCGCACTGTGTAATGGAAATTAATACCAATCTCCGTCTGTGTGCTGACGTCCACCGGGACCTTCAATTGGCAGTGATAGCGTCTTGGGTGCCTGTGCTCTGATAGCACAGTGTGGTCAGCAGACAGGGAACCGGTGTGCACCCGCACTCTCTCAGGAGAAGTTGTAGATTACCGCTTCTGGTACAGCCGCAATTAGGTAGTAGTAGCAGGTCTCATGAAGAAAATGTGAGCTGCTGTCAGACCATTAACTGCAGGTATCTTGATCGGAGAGCAGCTCCAATTAGCTGAATAGAGACCACAGCAACACGTTTTGGCTACTGCTGTAGCCTTTTTCAAGCTGAAATGCACTCTTTAGATTGTGAGTTCATATATATAGTATCAGGCTAAAAGCCATTGGACAATTGGATAATTGAATTTAACTCTTGACCATTTGTTTCAACATAAATAGATCAAAATATCTTTCTCTCCGTGTCATTTTTTCTGTCATTTTTCTTCTAAAATCACATCTCTTCTCATAGTATCAACATAAAACTATATATCAGTGGACATAAATAATATAAATATAATCTATTCAAAAATAATAAATAAATTATTCACTTAAATAAATATAAAGATAATAGTCTTACAACAACATATAAGGCAATTAGTGGTGCACATATATGTGCACATGTGTATATATATGAATATTTTGCATACACATATGAAAGCACATGTACCAACATACACAGCACATACCCTCATATATTATCTATTATTTTGCATAATTTTTTATATTTATAAACTCAATGTTCCAACAAAAAACATGACATAGCCATATGGACCAAAACTAATAAATAATATATCGTATATTCCAGAATAATATAAATAATTAATGATAATAATAACAATAAAAGGATTCTCTAGACAATATAGGCTGTTTTATAATACCACCTAATCCAATGTCAGCCATCATAAGAAAACAGAACTATACCAACACTTATATCGTGCAAATATATTTTAATTAGAAATGATAAATGAAAAATAAAAAATGAAAAATAAATAAAATATAAATAAAAAATATTAATATAATGTTAATATAAATAATATAATAATAATAATTAATTTATATGAAGATAAACCCTAATAGATTAAATTACTAAAAACTAAAATAATAAATAATGATGGTCATAATAGTGGAATTTGAGATTTTTTAGATGATACCATCATAGGACCAAAAAGAACCATAATCACAACTGACAATGATATGGTACAAATGATATACATGTATATTTATACACATGTATATAAAAACTCATATTGATACAGAAAATAACAATAACAGGAAATCAAAAATACGCCCCAATACATAAATCTGATCATGTAAAATAAACCTGTAGCTTATATAAAACTAGAAGCATGGAAGAGGAGTACCACTTAAATAAAACATGAGAACATGTCACACTATATTACGATAAAGACATTTTTTTGTTAATGTCATTATATGATTATTATATGACTCAATCTCGAAACTATACAGCAACCTATAAATATTATATAAAGCCTAGATGAAAAGGACAAGAGATGGAAAAGCTCCAAAAGACCAGGATTGACCCCCGGGTGAAAACAATGGACGGGTGAGGAGTGGGCAGTGACCGGTCCACTGACCGCACAGTACATACGGACTGGTGATGGCCCTCTCCCCATCCTAAATAGAGTTCTAATCACAAAACTCCAGTGCCTCATTAAGGCCATCTGGAGCTAGTGATTGAAGTCTAAAAATCCATTTGGATTCAGCTTCACATGTCTGGTGTTCTATGGGCGATACATAGATGACCTTTTCTTTATTTGGGATGGGGATGTAGATTCAGTTTTTCATTTCACTAATTATTTGAACACCAACACGATGAATTTGAAATTCACTTCACATTTTAGTCATTTGACTATTGATTTTTTGGACGTCACGCTTTCAGTTGCTAATGACAAAATCATTTCAACTTTATATACAAAAAATGTGGATTGTAGTTCATATCTGCATTTTACTAATGGTCATCATCGCCCATGGGTTCAAAATATTCCAAAAAGCCAAATGGGCAGAATCAGACACAGTTGCACTAGAGATGCCGATTTTGAACTGCATGCAAATAAATTAAAGGAAAATTTGCTAGAAAGGGGTTATCCTCTGGGGCTGATAGAGAGATCAAAAATTCATGCTGAAACAACTTACAAAAGTAAATTTACACAGAGTACTGATTTACACATAGAGAAGAGTATGGTTGAATCTAGTGTGATACCACAAGAAAAATCAATTGAACCTAGTGATGGACCTAGGGATATCAAAAATAATATTATTAATAATAATAGTAAATATAAAGATACTATGAAGAAAGACACTTCCCTATTATTTATTTCTCAATTTAACAACGAATCTAGACGAATCAGTTCTATAATTAATAGAAATTATAAGATCTTACATTCTGACCCAATACTCTCTACCTTCATTGCACCTAAACCAAGTATAGTTTTTAAGAAAAATAGAAACCTCAAAAGTTTTCTTGCACCGAGCCTTTTCAGTAGTAATGTGACTACGTTTGGGCAGAACGATACTTGGTTGCTATACCTGCAATCACACGAGATGTTTAACATGTAAACACATTGCTAACAAAAGTAAACAAGTACTATCTGTCAAGACAGGTGCCACGTTTGAAATCAATTCCTTCATTAATTGCGAGTCAACTTATGTGATATATGTACTTAATTGTAATTGCCCCTTTCAATATGTGGGCCGTACTACATGCACTCTGAAGGAACGGTTTCGTGAGCATAGACAAAACATCTTAAAAGGCAAGGAGACACATAGTGTCCCTAGACTCTTTTCTGAGGTGCATCAAAATAAGCGTGACTGTCCTAGAGTCATGGGGGTAGAAATCATTAAAAAAAACTATTAGAGGAGTTGATAGGTATAAACGTTTATGTGAAGCTGAATCCAAATGGATTTTTAGACTTCAATCACTAGCTCCAGATGGCCTTAATGAGGCACTGGAGTTTTGTGATTAGAACTCTATTTAGGATGGGGAGAGGGCCGTCAACAGTCCGTATGTACTGTGCGGTCAGTGGACCTGTCACTGCCCACCCCTCACCCATCCATTGATTTCGGCCGGGGGTCCATCCTGGTCTTTTGGAGCTTTTCCATCTCTTGTCCTTTTCATCTAGACTTTATATAATATTTATAGGTTGCTGTATAGTTTTGAGACTGAGTCATATAATAATCAAATAATGACATTAACAAAAAAATGTCTTTATCGTAATATAGTGTGACATGTTCTCATGTTTTATTTAAGTGGTACTCCTCTTCCATGCTTCTAGTTTTATATGAGCTACAGGTTTATTTTACATGATCAGATTTATGTATTGGGGCGTATTTGTTTTCCTGTTATTGTTATTTTCTGTATCAATATGAGTTTTTATATACATGTGTATAAATATACATGTTTATCATTTGTACCATATCATTGTCAGTTGTGATTATGGTTCTTTTTGGTCCTATGATGGTATCATCTAAAAAATCTCAAATTCCACTATTATGACCATCATTATTTATTATTTTAGTTTTTAGTAATTTAATCTATTAGGGTTAATCTTTATATAAATTAATTATTATTATTATTATTATTATTATTATTATTATATTATTTACATTAACATTATATTAATATTTTTTATTTATTTTTCATTTTTTATTTTTCATTTATCGTTTCTAATTAAATTAAATTTGCACGATATAAGTGTTGGTATAGTTCTGTTTTCTTATGATGGCTGACATTGGATTAGGTGGTATTATAAAACAGCCTATATTGTCTAGAGAATCCATTTATTGTTATTATTATCATTAACTATTAATATTATTCTGGAATATATGATATATTATTTATTAGTTTTGGTCCATATGGCTTTGTCATGTTTTTTTTGGTCCATATGGCTTTGTCCAGAATATTATTCTGGAATATACGATATATTATTTATTAGTTTTGGTCCATATGGCTTTGTCATGTATTTTTATAAATATAAAAAATTATGCAAAATAATAGATAATATATGTGGGTATGTGCTGTGTATGTTGGTACATGTGTTTTCATATGTGTATGCAAAATATTCATATATATATACACATGTGCACATATATGGGCACCACTAATTGCCTTATATGTTGTTGTAAGACTATTTTCTTTATATTTTTAGTTAAGTGAATAATTTATTTATTATTTTGAATAGATTATATTTATATTATTTATGCCCACTGATATATAGTTTTATGTTGATACTATGAGAAGAGATGTGATTTTAGAAGAAAAATGACACAAAAAATGACACGGAGAGAAAGATATTTTGATCTATTTATGTTGAAACAAATGGTCAAGAGATAAATTAAATTATCCAATTGTCCAATGGCTTTTAGCCTGATACTATATATATGAACTCACAATCTAAAGAGTGCATTTCAGCTTGAAAAAGGCTACAGCAGTAGCCGAAACGCGTTGCTGTGTTCTCTATTCAGCTAATTGAAGCTGCTCTCCGATCAAGATACCTGCAGTTAATGGTCTGACAGCTGCTCACATTTTATTCATGAGACCTGCTACTACTACCTAATTGCGGCTGTACCAGAAGCGGTAATCTACAACTTCTCCTGAGAGAGTGCGGGTGCACACCGGTTCCCTGTCTGCTGACCACACTGTGTTATCAGAGCACAGGCACCCAAGACGCTATCACCGCCAGTTGAAGGTCCCGGTGGACGTCAGCACGCAGACGGAGATTGGTATTAATTTCCATTACACAGTGCGCTGCAGTACATCTACCTCTGCCGGACGTCACTCCCTGGCTGGCCCTGCTGACCCACGTTAAGCCACACTAGGTCCTGTGTTTCTAACACTCAGAAATCATGATAGCATCCTTCACAGGTAAACCTATGGCTTCCATCATTGTATGAACTCTCAGGTACCTACGTTTGTGTCCTGCAACACATTTCAGGAATTTACAATCATTTCCTGATACAGACTCACTTGCGGTTCTTCATGTTTACAATTTGTTGGGGATAATCCACTGTATCCAGGACTTTGATATAACACCACAGGCTTCTGTTTTTTCTAAAGGGGAGAGCTACCATTAGCTAGACTGTGTCAATGTTCTCATTTTACATTCATTGCTGATTACACCTGAATTGGCTACTTAGCTGCAACTTTACTTTTTGGCACAGATTGTCATAATTAATATATCTATAGTCAATACTAGAGGATTGAGATACTAATATCGGAGCCTGATTATCTCCTTTATCTGTATTCACAATCTTAATTATCCTTTATTGTTAACATTCTATATAGTTTCCTCAGCTGACTTTATGTGATTATTATGTGTTTTTATATGTCATTTTCTATGTGTGTCTTATCATTATTTTAATATCTTTTTTATAGATAATAAATTGAGTTTAATATACCAAGGTGTTACTCATATGTTTCTACTTAATTATCAGAGTGCAGTGTTTTTTTCATATTGTTCTTGTCAGTGAGGTTGGCAATCACCTCTAAGTTTCACTGCTGCACTGATAATTGACTCTCTGGCTTAATAGCGCTCAGGCTTCTTTCTGTGTATACTATAAAATGATAGCTAGAATCTGATTCTTTGCTACACGATAACTTCTCTATTTGTCCTTTTTAGAAAGTTTGATACATTTCCCGTTATATCCCTTTTATCTTCAGGAGACAAGCAATGAATCATGGGTCCACCCTGAATGATAGAGGTTTGGTCTGCACTGCAAGATCTTTTAATTAAAAAAAAAAACTTTCTTATTTGGTTTATGACATTGGGCCTGATTCTGCAAGGATCGTTATTGCGATCGCAATAGCGATTACACACGCAGTCTCATTGCGAAAAATATGCTAATGACTGCCATCGCAATGCCATACACCGTCTAACATAAGGACACCCCCTTACCTTAAACACATTCATAATATTTAGCAAGTCTTTGAAACCATCGGTGACATTGAGTACAATCGGAGCCTCATGCACACTTGCACAAGATTAGACCTTACTCAGAATTTGCTAACCTCATTGAACACAGTGAAAGCCCAATCTGCGTATGGCATGGCAATGGCTAAGTTATGCACGCCCCTGCAACGGCGTTCAAACGCACTGGCATGCCTGCGTTTCGCCGACCACCCCCCACGCCACCTCTGCCAAATGGTACTTCCTGTCAATCACTCTGCGATGGGTCTGCATAGTCACTGCACACAGTGGAGTGTTCGTGCACGCACACTGCAATGCATATGCATTCGCAGAATGCAACAATTGCCGATTGTGTACGTAATCGCAATAGCGATCCTTGTTGAATCAGGCCCATTGCTACTCTTCCAGAAACCTTTGCATAAAATGATTGGCTTACACTCAGGCAGGCAGCGAAATTGAATGAAGTCATACTTTCATGATGCACCTGGGTGCGCATTATGCACTAAAAACATTCATAGTGAGACTGGAATAATAAAGATGTAACTATGCTAATTTTATTTGTATTTTTTGTGTTCACATTTAAGGATAAAGTAATTTATGTTGGATTGACTTTCAGTTAATTCTTCTTAGATAAAATGACAGATGTATTTTGTCATACAGTACTTTGACCAAAAATCTCTTTCTTGGATGAATGATATCTACTTGATCCCAAAGTCCCTGGCTAGGCATAAAATTATTACTTAGGAAATATACTTAACTAAAGGAGAAGGACAAAAAGCTTTGATTATGTGAAGCCGGGTTTAATGTTATGTATTGTCCAATGTGTTGTTAGAGTGATGAGAACTGAAGTTTTTGTTCATATAATTTATTTCTGTCTTTTCAAGAGCAGATGCATTAAATGGCACATGAATAATGAGTGTCATTCTATTCTAGGAACCTTCAGGGGTCATAGAGAGATTACAATGGTTCCCAACTGTTAAACAGCTTTTGGTTGCCAAATGGATCCAGGAAGCCTTATGTATGTGATCTTTTAGAAAAGCTCTTCTTAATGTGCGCAAACTGTGTTACTTTTATTGGACATGTATAATTACTTATCTTATCAAAGATATTAATGAAGGAAGACCAAGAATTTTATGCTGCCGTGTTATAAAGTACCTAATTAACATGTGTTTCAGTGATTGATGGCAGCAAAAAACCACAGGCAATCATAAGACTACACATTAGTGACCATGAAAAAAGAGGAAATGATCCTTTTATTTTATTTTTTTCTAAGGAAGAATATCTGGTTTGTGCCCATGTCTTTCATATGAGGAATATACTAGGGAAACATGTAAGGATCATACTTGGCTGCTCTTTTAATGTCCGGTAAACACATTTTCGAGAAACTATGCCGGACTACAGGGAGGCAGACCAGACACCAGGGCCCCTACTTTTCATTATAAATAGTCTGGAAGAGGTAGCCATCTTCCTCTTTTCCAGTTTTGGAAGCAGACTGGGCTAAGTATCAATGTTTCTAAATGATTTTGCTGTTCTCTGCTCCACAGTATTATTGCTAGCTGTGGCTTTACTGCCCTCACTTCCATCTCCAGCCTAACCGGCCTGTGTCCCTCCACCCTGTGCCATAGTGCAGCAGTAACTTTCTGCCTGCGCCCCCCGGCTTCCAAACCCGGCGTTACCCTCTTTCACCATGCCTCATCACCACAGTATGGCCCCCCCCCACCAAGTAACTTAATTTACCCCTACCATGACCGCTTCCTCCAGGCGTGACATGCGCCATTCAGCAAGCCGCAATGCCACACCGTCCTCCTTTTCGGTGCAGATGCCGGGAGTTCTGGCGCAAATGCTTCACCCCACCCTTCACTTACTGCCTGGCTCACGGGGGCTCTGCAAGTCAGCCCTGCCCCCCCTCCAGCCGGGCTGTGTATTGCTTTCCGGACCAGGCCTCCCCGCTCTCCACACCGTGGCTGGCCCTGCCCACTACCCCCGGCAGCCATTTTAAGTCCCCATCCAGCCCAAGAAAAATGCCATAATGACCCCCGCTATTTAACCACCCACTCCCGCCACGCCAAGCACAGCGGGGGCAGCTTTCCAGGGTTTCCTCTCCCCATTACTAACTCCCCATTACTATTCAGCACCAGGGTGCCAGGCACTGATGTTTTTCCGGCAGCCTCTATTGCTCCTGGGGTGCTTAGCGTGCCGCCTGGGCCTCAATACCCGTCCCCCCATCACCTTCAGTAGTTCCATCGTGCTTGCGCAGACAACGGTCTGCAGCATGGTCCAGGATAAGCGCACACTGTCAGTTCCACCATTAACCATTGTTGCACACTGGCTGGTCCCCTTATTTCCCAGCAGCTGTGCAGCTGCAGCTCCGCCCCCTTATCCTTTTCCACCCCCCATTTTACCAACAAACCCCGTGCAGCCTTTCATGACCCACCTGCCTGTTCCCATTTTGCAATTAGCCCATGGTTTTACTTTACTAGCCTTTACAGCTGCCACTACAGGTCAGCGCAATCACACAATCCCCTCTTTTGCTCCCATCCTTCACCCTCTACCCCCCCTCATCCTGGGCCCACTACCACTGTTCACCATGCCGATCAGCTGAAGGAGGTCACACCTATGCTTCCACCTCACGTGTTATCATTTCAAGTCCTTAGATTGCCGTCTCAGAGTCTTCCAGGGTCCCACGGGAAGTGTCTACGTCTGTTTGTGTTGATCAGACGGCGAGTCAAGTCGTGGTGGGCGCACCGTGCCCCGAGGGACAAGCGTTAGTGGCAACCCAGTCATGGTCGGGCCTTCCTCTGCTGGTTCAGGTGAGCATGTTGTTCTCCTTTTGCGCAGCTGTTTTCTTTTTCTTTGCAGAGCATACCGATTCTTACAGATACACCGATAGGTCCCGTAAGTTCATGAGGTGTTTGGCACAAACTATAAGGGGTAAGCATAGAAGCCCAAAGAGATCTAGTACTGTATTAGCAGCTAGGGTCCCGGTTGCAGAGGGGGATGTGGTCCATGGTGCGAACGTGGCTATACTTAAGGGATTTTGAGGTCAAAATTAAGGCAACACAGATGGCATAGTGGTTAGCGTTCCTGCCTCTCAGTGCAGAGGTTGTGGGTTAATTTCCTACCTTGGCCCTAATTGTGTGGAGTTTGTGTGTACTCCCATGTACTATGGTTTCAAGGAGGAAAGTGGCTTAAGAAAGGAAAGTTTGTAGGTATGTATCGCCATTATAGCAGATGCTAAAAGGCTTAAGCCAGACGAGGGTTTTTTGGGCATTTGGGGACGATGCCCATAGTTCATACTTGATTTGGTAAACTGGCAGATACGTATTCACGGTGAGTTTTCCTGGGAAAACCGGCCGGGGACTCCATGGATGTGCTGAAGTACATGAACTATTCAGGAGGGCACAGGGGGGTCAGGCAGTGTTTCACTTTGGCTTCAAGGAGTTTTAGGGCTAGAGGTCACTGAGCAGTCCACAATACTGGTGGTGTTCCATGACAGCCCGGATGCAGCCCTGTCCAGCCTGTCCCGGTACCTCAAGTGCCGGGTGCAGTAATGGCTGTGGGTTTCAATAAATACCCAGTACAACAGGGAGTCGGACGATAGTACAGGAGTAGCTGCAGGCTGTGTGGTAACAGCCATCAGCCAGAAATGCAGCCGTTTTAATGCGAGCGAACTGCAGGAGTGTTCGCTCTCTATCCTCCTTTGGAGGAAGTGGCCTGTTTTATTAGAGGGTTTTTATTTGGGTTTGCATTTGCTTTTAATGCACAATATATACGTTGTAACCGAGCGAAATCTTCAGTCCATATGCGATCACCCAGAAGTTGTCCGGTGTAAATTGGTAGCGGAGGTTAGATTGGGGTGCATGTGTTGCCTTTATTGTCTTTCCCCTTGAAGGGGTTATGCATCTTGCCTATGGGGTTTGTATGAGGGAGACGGGCAAGTTTAGATTGGTCCAGCATCTTTCCTACCCGGAGGGCTAATCTGTCAACGACTCATTCGATCCGGCAGTTTGCCAAGCGGTTTACCAATTCCTTTGAGCAGGCACTGGAGGGGGTACAAAGTTTTGGCAGGCGAGCAACCCACGCTAAAGTGGATATTGGATCCACTTTCCGATTAATGTCACTTTCACATGATCTTTCCATTATGGCTTTTATTTGCTGAAGTATAGAGAGGTCAGGGGTGGAGCACCTCATTCTAGTTGATTTCGGGACAACCTATTGGTCTATTTATTCTAAAGGAGTTGATAGTTGCAGTATCGGGATAGCATCAGATAATTCAGAGGCACAACTCGTTAGTTTAGCATTTTAGGTAGTTTATTTAAGGTCGTTTATAATTGGCGAGTTGTTATCCAATGAATTTGACATCACCTGGTGGTTGTTTGAGAATAACCTCTAATTGTGGAATCAGTATAACTTGTTATTATGTCGTATACATACTGTAGATTAAAAACTGACCAGCTCGCTAAAGGGGCGATGGACCTCTATCTCAGCTCGTGCACACAATTTCATTGATCCAGTGGGTTGGGCCGGGCATTAATAGGTTACGGCCCCCAGGCAGCGCACACTGGCTCATCCACGCCACTCAGCCAACATTATCCAGGTTTCACTTTACAAGGGTCTTTCACAACTGTGATTGCTTGATATTTGCCACTAGATTAGTTTGGTAAACATTTTCAGGATTGGGGCAGCAACCTGCATGGTAGCTTCAGGTGCTTCCGTTGATGCCTTAATTCATTTAGGTCAATGGTAGTCGCCAGCTTACAAGAATTTAGTTGCTGGGGGATAAGTTGCATAGTTAGCAGCACTTCCTGTGAGTTTGTTGGGAATCCCAGGGGCCTTATGCCTACTGCCGCTTTGGAGTTTGAGGTGCTTTTCAGTTTTGCCCTCACAGAGGTTTTCTGTTTTTCACCTTCAGCTGGGTTACCCAACTATTGTTTTCCTTCCCTTGGCTAGGCTGTTTTCAATAAATTGTACAGCATATCCGGACGTAATTAACCCCCTTTTTGCAGGTTTCCTGGAATGCTAAATGTTGGGGGAGGTTCGTGGGACACTCATTTATTCAGATCGGTATGACTTGCCGCCTTCCCGACAGCGGAAGCCCGGCAGAGATGAAGATCCCGACAGCAGCTAAGGTAAGTATAAACTAACCTAAACCCCCCTAACCCTGACCCTCCCTTAGGGGTGCCTAACCTCCCCCCCAAGTGCCTAACCCTAACCCCCTCTAAGTGCCTAAAACTAACCCCCCCTTCCCTGCTGCCTAACCCTAAGTCTCCCGGGGGAGTGCCTAACCCTAACCTTCCCCCGGAGGTGCCTAACCCTAACCCTCCCTTCCCCTAGCCAAATTAACCCTCCCAGGGGGGGCTGCCTAACTCTAAGTCCCCCCTCGGAGCCCCTAACCTGACCCTCCCTCCCGCTGCTGTCTGCACCTGGTGCCCAGGGATGCTGGGCGTCGGGCTCCCAGCATAGGGAAAATGTCAGACATCGGCATTTTGATGCCATTTATTAGACCCTTGCTGGGATTAGACAGTCAGGATGCCGACAGTTGGGATTTAGACCGCCAGCATCCCAACTGCATACCCATTTATATAGGGCTAATAAGCATCCTTTTATATAGGGCTAAGCATCCTTTATAGGGATAATAAGCATCCAATTATATAGGGCTAAGCATCCTTTAGCGTTTCAGGCCCCGCAATTGTTTGGTACTAATAAGATTCAGTGTTAAGGTTTTAGGGGCATGCACTGGGGTGGCCTTTATTAGATGTTTTATGACAGCAGCAGCCAGATTTGGGACCCCCGGTAGGTTGGTCATACATTTGGAGGGAAATGATCTGGGTACTTGCAAATGCAGTGAATTTATACTTGCGGGACCTGTAAATAGTCTACTAGAGATGGCCAGCAGTAGGGTAATCTGGCGGTAATATCCAGTCCAGTCATGGTCGGGCGTGTTATATGGCACCTTCGATTGCATTACGAAGAAAAGAGTTTTTATAGGCCCGATGGGGTACACCTCACGGGCGCAGGTCTAGAGTGTTCTACTAGAAACCTTGCAGTTTTCTTTGAAGTGTGATTATTTCTTGATGGGTGGCGGGGCTCGGCTCTTTGAGCCGATCTTTGACGGGAAGCAGTGCTCATAGGCGGCCTATTGTAGCATAAGAGTACCTGGGTAGCATTTTCCTTTTGATAACGGCAAGTTGGTCATTCCCCTTAGGGGGGGACCGGGTCATCATCTTATGCAGGCGTCAAGGGCTATGCCAATTAAGGGAGAATGGTTCTGCCTCAGGCTAGTTTGCGCTGGGCGGCAATCCACCTCTTCTTATTTAGTCAAATATAATTGTTGGGCTATTGCCTCGGAGCACTGCTTTCTTACTGCCACCATCTTTCTAATTACAATTTGATCAATAAATTTTGGCTGTGTCCTCTTTAAATTCCACATAGGTGTCTGTGTGGTTATTTGTAGTTAGTAGTTAAGTGAGTTATTTAGCATAATGTAAGATTCAAACTAGGGATGAGCGGGTTCGGATTTATGAAATCCGAGCCCACTCCAATCAGAGTCGAATCCGAGTCAGGCTCGACTTTTCCCGCCTGACTTGGATCTGAAAACGAGGCAAAACGTCATTATCCTGCCTTCCGGATCTTGCGGGTTTTGGATTCTATAAAAGGTCCCCGCGTCGGTGCCATTTCTCACTCCGGCTGTGGACAGTGAAGAGGGAGGGTGGGAGCTAAGGCTGGCTGGGCTGTGTTGTGCTGCCGTTGTCCATAGGGGCTGTGACCACTTAGTCCATAGGGGCTTACTGGGCTGTGTTGTGCTGCTGTTGTCCATAGGGGCTGGCTGGGCTGTGTTGTGCTGCTGTCATAGGGGCTGGCTGGGCTGTGTTGTGCAGTCAGTTGCAGTCATAGGGGCTGTGTCCACTCCAAAGTCTATAGGGGCTGGCTGGACTGTGTTGTGCAGTGTCCCATGAAGGCTGTAGTCCTAGAGGGGCGCTGTAGTGTTGTCCAGGGGGTGATCTGTGCATCAGGGGTGCTCCCCCAAAGTGCACTCCAAAAAAAAGAAAAAAAATGTTTTGTGTTTGCGAATTGTGTGCGCAGTAGCTGCATGTGCATCAACAAAGTAACACCAAGCGTGCGCCTGTGTCCCATAAGTAAAGGGCCAGCTGGCTTGTCCATTAAAGGGTGCTGTAACCCCCAAAGTGCACTCCAAAAAAATTTTTTCTTTTTTTTTGTGAATTGTGTGCGCAGGAGCCGCACGTGTATCAACAAAGTAGCGCCAAGCATGCTCCTGTGTCATAAGAAAAGGGCCGGTTGGCTTGTCTGTTAAAGGGTGCTATAACCCCCAAAGTGCACTCCAAAAAATATTTTTTTTTCTGTGTTTGTGAATTGTGTGCACTGTACGTGCATCCTCAAAGCAGCAGCGCCATGCGTGCATCTGTCTGTTAAAGGGTGGTGTAACCCCCAAAGTGCACTCCAACAAAAATAAAACATTTTCTTCTGTGTTTGTGAATTGCCTGCACTGTACGTGCCTCCTCAAAGCAGCAGCGCCAAGCGCGCATCTGTCTGTTAAAGGGTGGTGTAACCCCCAAAGTGCGCTCCACAAAATATAAAAATTTCTTTTTTTTCTGTCTTTGTGAATTGTGTACACTGTAGCTGCACATGCATCAACAAAGGAGCAGCGCCAAGCGTGCGCCTGTGTCCCATAAGTAAAGAGCCGGCTGGCTCATTTCTTAAAGGGTGGTGTAACCCACAAAGTGCACCAGTCTCCAACAAAAATAAAAAATTATTTTCTGTGTTTGTGTGCGCCTCAGCCACACGTATATATCAATATAACATAAATGGAGGACCAAACTTTTTCCGATAAAAATAAAATAGGGAAAGATCAAGAACCACTTCCTCCTAGTGCTGAAGCTGCTGCCACTATGCATGACATAGACGATAACATGCCATTAACGTCGTCTGCCAAAGCCGATGCCAAATGCCATAGTAGAGGGCATATACAATCCCAAATGACAAAGTTCAGGAAAATGACCTTAAAAAAACATTTAAATCATCTGAGGAGAAACGTAAACTTGCCAAATGCCATTTACGACACGGAGTGGCAAGGAACGGCTAAGGTCTTTCCCTGTGTTCATGACTAGTCGTTCAGCTTCACATGACAATGGAAGCCCTCATCCCGCTAAAAAAATCAAACGAGTTAAGCTGTCAATAGCATAGTGAAGAACTGTGCGTTCTAAGAAGATATCACAAATCCCCAAGGAGAGTCCAAGTGTGGTGGCGGTTGCGATGCCTGACCTTCCCAGCATTGGACGGGAAGAGGTGGCTCTTTCCACCATTTGCACGGCCTCTGCAAGTGCTGAAAGGAGCACCCACAGTCCACTTGCTGATATGCAAATTGAAGATGTCACTGTTGAAGTACAACAGGATGAGGATACTGGTGTAGCTGGCGCTGAGGAGGAAGTTGGCAAGGAGGATTCTGATGGTGATGTGGTTTGTTTAAATCAGGCTCCGGGGGAGACAGTTGGTGTCTGTGGGATGAAAAAGCCCATCACGGTCATGCCTGGGCAGAAGACCAAACATTCCACTTCTTTGGTCTGGCAATATTTCTATCCAAATCCGGACAACAACTGTCTTGCCATATGTACCATATGTAAAGGTGAAATAAGTAGGGGTAGGGACATTAACCACTTAGGAACATCCTCCCTTATACGTCACCTGCAGCACGTTCATAAAAAGTTACTGTCAAGTTCAGAAACTAAGGCTAAGACAGTAAGCAGTCCAGGGACACCTAAATCCCTTCGTCCTGTTGTATCCAAGCACCTGCAAACCACACCGTCAACTCCCTCCTCGTCAATTTCCTCCTTAGTCGGGTAGTCCTGCAGGCCATGTCACTGGCATGACTGACTCTCCTATCCGGGATTCCTCTCGAGGATCCTGCATTGCTACACCTACTGCTGCCGCTGCTGCTGCTGGGAGTCATTCATCATCCCAGAGAGGAAGTAGGAACACCACTAATTTTACTAAACAATTGACCCTCCAACAGTCCTTAGCAAGGAGGATGAAGTACGACAGAAGTCATCCTGAAGCAAAACGTATAACTGAGGCCTTGACTGCTATATTGGTGTTAGACGTGCATCCGGTACCCGCCATTAGTGCAGTGGGATTTAGACAATTGATGGAGGTAGTGTGTCCCTGGTTCCAAATCCCGTCTAGATTCCACTTCACTAGGCAGGCGATACCGAGACTGTACAGAAACGTCAGAAAAAGTGTCCTCAGTGTCCTGAAAAATGCTGTTGTACCCAATGTCCACTTAACCATGAACATGTGGACAAGTGGAACAGGGCAAACTAAGGACTATATGACTGTGACAGCCCACTGGGTAGATGTATCACCTTATGCAGCAACAACAGCAGCGTCACCAGTAGCAGCATCTCAGAAATGCCAGCTCGTTCCAAGGCAGGCTACACTGTGTATCACCGGTTTCAGTAAGAGGCACACCACCGACAACCTCTTAGAGAAACTGAGGGAAATCATCGCCCAGTGGCTTACCCCACTTAGACTTTCCTGGGGATTTGTGATATCTGACAATGTCACCAATATTGTGCAGGCATTACATCTGGGCAAATTCCAGCATGTCCCATGTTTTGCTCACACAATAAATTTGGTGGTGCAGAATTTTCTGAAAAGCGACTGGGGCATGCAGAAGGCGCTTTGGGTGGCCCGAAAAATTTCTGGCCACTTTTGCCATTCAGCGACTGCGTGCCGAAGACTGGAGCACCAGCAAACACTCTTGAACCTGCCCCACCATCACCTGAAGCAAGAGGTTGTGACGCGGTGGAACTCAACCCTCTATATGCTTCAGAGGATGGAGGAGCAGAAAAAGGCCAGTCAAGCCTATACATCCACCTATGACATAGGCAAAGGGGATATGCACCGGACTCAAGCACAGCAGAGAATGATTTCCGTGTTGTGCAAGGTTCTCCAGCCCTTCGAACTTGCCACATGTGAAGTCAGTTCAGACACTGCCAGCTTGAGTCAGGTCATTCCCCTCATCAGGCTTTTGCAGAAGCAGCTGGAGAAAGGGATTCCCTTCATTCGCTTTTCCAGGATTCCAGGGTTATCAATCTGTTGAAATCAGACCACTACATTTTGGCCACCATCCTCGATTCTAGGTTTAAAGCCTATGTGGTGTCTCTCTTTCCAGCCGACACAAGCCTGCAGAGGTGCAAAGACCTGCTGGTGAAAACACTGTCAGCTGAAGCAGAACGTGACACGTCAACAGCTCCTTCTTCATTTTCTCCCGCAACTGGGGCTGCCAGGAAAAAACTTAGGTATCTTAAGCAACCCGCTGGCAGTGATGCAGGGCAGGCAGGACCAAGTTTGGACATCTGGTCCGGACTGAAGGACCTGGCAACAATTTCTGACATGTCTACTGTCACTGCATATGATAATGTCACCATTGACTGAATGGTGGAGGATTACATCAGTGACAGCATCCAAGTAGGCATGTCATACAGTCCGTACCTGTACTGGCAGGAAAAAGAGGCAATTTGGAGGCCCCTGTACAAACTGGCTCTATTTTACCTGAGTTGCCCCCCTTCCAGTGTGTACTCCGAAAGAGTGTTTAGTGCAGCCAGGAACCTTGTCAGCGAAAGGCGTAGGAGGTTGCTTCCACAAAATGTGGAGAAGATGATGTTCATAAAAATGAATTATCAACTCTTCCAGGTAGACCAGCCTCCAGAACGCACAGAGGGACCTGTGGTGGTGGATTCCAGCGGGGCTGAATTAATACTCTGTGAGGATGAGGTAGTACACAACACTGAAGAGGGTGAGGAATCGGTGGATGAGGACGACATCTTGCCTCCGTAGAGCCAGTTTTTGCAGGGACAGATTAATTGCCAGCTTGTTTTGTGGGGGCCCAAACGAACCAATCATTTCAGCCACAGTCATTTGGCAGACCCTGGCGTGAAATGATTGGTTTGTTAAAGTGTGCATGTCCTGTTTATACAACATAAGGGTGGGTGGGAGGGCCCAAGGACAATTCCATCTTGCACTTCTTTTTTTTCATTGCATTATGTACTGTTTGGGGCCTAATTTTTCAAACTGCCATCTTGTCTGCCACTGCAGTGTCACTCCTAGATGGGCCACGTGTTTGTGCCGCCCACCCGTGTAGCTTAGCATAGTCATCCAGCCACCTCGGTGCAACCTTTTGGACATAAAAACACTATTGTGAGGTGTGAGGTATTCAGAATAGACTGGAAATGAATGGAAATTAAGGTTATTGAGGTTAATAATAGCATAGGAACAGAAAAACCCACAAATTTTGTGATTTTAGCTGTTTTTATGCTTTTTTAAAAAAAAATACAGATCCAAAACACAAAACCCAGAACCCAAAACACGGAAGGGTGGTTTTGGCAAAAGCAATGCAGATCCAAAACACGAAGAAAGATCCAGATCCAAAACCAAAACACAAAACACGAAAAGTGGCCGGTGCACACCCTAATTCAAACAATGGGTGACTTAACTCTCCCACAAAGAAAGCTAACTCCAAAGATCCTGATCTGATCGTACAAAACCCAAATGATGTGACAAGGGTCCTCCATTTTCTTTTTTAATTATTTGGATGGATGTTTCTTTAGCTTTTATTTTATTTATAACCCACTTTGTCACAGTAGAAGATGATGAACAGTCTAGCAGAGAATATAAAGCTTACAGAGAATAACTTACTAAGGGCTCCATTTACAAATGAATGAAATATCAGCGGTAATTTTCATTTAGTATCACTGTGATAGAAATGAAAATTCCACTGGTATTTAGTAATACTTATCCCTCCGGCAAGGTCCAGCAAAGTCCAGAACCTCGGTGAGGTACTCCGCTGGGCTGCTGGCAGCCTAATGCTACCAGCGATGAGGCTCCAGTGTTATGCGCATGCGGGACGGTCCGTCTGCGCATGTGCATGACATGGACACTCGGCAGTGCATGGAAGGCTTCACTGACGCCGCGAAGGCACTGCCGGGTCTCCATTGCTGGCAATGGGGCCCACATCGCTCTCGCCATCTAAAAGATGACGAGGGCGATGCTGTAAAAACAGCAGTAATATAAGATTACAGCTGTTTACTAAATACAGAAAGATGGTATAACCCCTTTAGGGAGCGCTAAAGGGGTTATATTTCGTTAGTAAATGGAACCCTAAAAATTGGCAAAAGAAGAAAACTCTAATGTCCCACACTAGTTCCAGCCCTATCCCTGGTGCTAGAGATATGTCTGAAAACAGACAGATTACTGCATATGCTCACCTCTGCATAGCTTGCAATTTAGTTGACACATCATCAACATGCCCTCACTAAACTTATAACCTATATGTGAGCACCCCATTACTACTCTGAGACCTGATCAACTCTCAATCACCCTCAAATAAAGATGCAAATTTGCATTATACTCCAATAATAAGTTAGATAAGTTATTAATAAGATCTATAGCATTTGTCTGACTGTTACAATTGTTAATGTGAAAGGTAGAAAGGTATAATGGGCGGGATGCACTATACTGAAAAATGCAGGCAAAGCTCTGAAAATGTTTTAGGATGTTTGACCATAATCAGAGGTGAAACTTGTGAGTGGTGGACCCAGGTGCAAAAATTTGCTTTGGGTTCCCCTCCTCCACCCTCCTCCAAGTTCAAAGTGCAGTGGGTGACAGGGAAAGGTAGAGGGTGACAGGGAGAGGTAGAGAGTGACAGGGAGAGGCAAGAAGGTTACAAGGAGAAGCAGTGGGTGACAGGGAGAGGTAACAGGCAGTGGGTGAAAGGGAGAGGGAAGAGGCAGTTTGTGACAGTTGAGAGGATGAGAGGTGACAGAGAGAAGCAGTGGGTGACAGAGAGGGGGCAGGGCCAGATTAAGGGGGGGCGACAGGGGCGGTCGTCCCTGGGCCCCCACACACGGAGGGGTCCCTACTAGCAGTGGTGCAGACGGTGACTTGCACCGGGGTCCGCTGTCTGCACCTACCGCCACTAGTGTAGTGTAGACCGCAGAGAGTGCGGCCACACTACACAGTTACAAACACACAGGCGCCGGCGGCAGTGGTGTGCTTGTAACAGCAGCCGATGAGATTAAGATAGACTCTCATTGGCTGCTGTGTCAACACAGGGAGCCGGCTGGAGCTCACTCATTACGTCTCTTCCATAGTGCAGGAGAAGAGCCGGGACTCGGAGCAGACATAGGCGGTCGCGTCAGGAGCGGGGATTCAGGTAAGTTGTGGGGGGGTTTTTTGGGGGTGTGTGTAAGGGGCACTGCATGGGGGGGCAGCTACAGGGGTCACTGTATAGGGGTCCGCTTCATGGGGCACTGGGGGGGCGCTACTAGGGTCAATGCATAGGGGGGACAACTACTGGGTGCACTGTATAGGGGGGACAACAACTTGGTGGACTGTATAGGGAGGGCTACTATGGGGGGGACTACTACAGGGGGCACTATATAAGGGGCACTGCATAGGGGGACAACTACTGGGTGCACTGTTTAGCGGGGACTACTACTGAGGGCAATGCATGGGGGGATTACTACTGGGGGCACTATATAAAGGGCACTTCATAGGGAAGGACCACTACTGGGTCTCTGGACACTTTATAAGGGGCACTGCTGGGGGCACTGTATAGGGGGTCCACTACTGGGGGCATTATACAAGGGGCACTGCAAAGGGGTGACCGTTAAAGTGGGCACTACATAAGGGGCACTGCTACTGGGGACATTGCATAAGGGGCACTACTACAGTGAGCATTATAAGAGGGGCCTTACTACTGGGGACATTAAGGTGAATAAAAAGGAAAAGAAAATGTTTCTAGGGTGACAAGAAATGGTGGTATATAGGAGCCCCCACAAATTTGTAGCTCAGGGGCCTCCACCGACCTTAATCTGGCCCTGAGAGGGTGACAGGGATAGTTGACAGGCAGTGGGTGAAAGGGAAAGGGGATAGGCAGTGGGTGACCAGGAGAGAGTAATAGAGAGAGGTGACAGGCAGTAGTGACAGGGAGAGGGGGAGGCAGTGGGTGACAGGGAGAGGGTGTTAGGAAGAGGTGACAGGCAGTGGGTGACCGAGAGAGGGAAAGGGTGATAGGCAGTGTGTGACAGGGAGAGGGGAGAGGCAGTGGGTGATTGGGAGAGAGTGATAGGAAGAGGTGACAGGAAGTCGGTGATTGAGGGAAAGGGTGACAGGCAGTGTGTGACAGGGAGATGGGAGAGGCAGTGGTTGACAGGGAGAGAGTGATAGGAACAGTTGGCAGCCAGTGGATGACACGGAGATGCAGTGGGTTCCTAACACATTATAGCACACTGTAGTGCCCCCCACTTATGTCACACTGTAATGCCCAACAATTATGCCACACTATAGTGCCCACACATTATGCCACCTCTAGTGCCCACATATTATGCCACTTCTAGTGCCCATACATTATGTCACCTCTAGTGCCCACACATTATGCCACCTCTAGTGCCCACACATTATGCTACACTGTAGTGCCCCCACATTATGCTACCTGTAGTGCCCACACATGCTACACTGTAGTGCCCACATATTATACCACATATAGTGCCCACAAATTATGCTACACTGTAGTCCCCACACATTATGCCACCTGTAGTGCCCACACATTGTGCCACCTGTAGTGCCTACAGACTTTTATGCATTGGATTTGTAAACCCAAATATAAATCCCATGTCTGAACATTCCTTGGCCTAGTGGGTTACTACCGCAGATTCATTTGTGATTTTGCCACTAGGGCAGCACCATTAACTGAGTGTCTTAAAAAACAGTCCCCAGACAAGATACTATGGTTTAGAACAACAGAAGCTGTATGGCAGGATTTAAGGTGTGCCCTTGTGTGCAGAACCTGTTTTAAAGGCTCCTAACTTTAAAAAGCAGTTTATATTGCAGACAGATGCCTCAGGTAAGGGATTGGGGGCAGTCCTTTCCAAGTGTTAGAAGGGGAAGAGAAACCCATCCTCTACCTTAGCTGGAAATTGCTGCCCAGGGAGTGCAAGTACTTAACTGTGGAGCAAGAGTGCTTGGCAGTTAAGTGGGCAGTAGACTCATTAAAATATTATTTGTTGGGGTGGGAGTTTTTGTTGGTGACAGATCATGCCCCTTTACAGTGGATGCACACAAACGAAGAAGTGAATGATCGTGTAACCCACTGGTTTTTGTCCTTGCAGCCATTTAAGTTTGAGGTGCAGCATCATCCGAGGAAACAGCACCTCAATGCTTATGCACTTTCCAAAAGGTTTGTTGGACCTGATCCTCCAAACAACCCTATGGTGAAGCTAGAGGAGGAGGAGGAGGAGGAAGAGGCTGAGGATTGCGAACTGTGGAAAATGGTAGAGAGCTGTGTACTCAGATGGATGGCACAAATAGATATGTGCAAGGCAGATAGCTCACCTGAAAGTGTTTTAGCTTCACCAGGGTGGTTGAAGCTAAGGAGGGAGGATTGTGACAGGGTCAGCATAATTCCACATTAAGTAAATGTGGAATATTCAGATCTCCCAGGTTTGGCAGAACAAAGGCATTAGGATTGTGTTTTATATTTAGTACAGGTGTTGCCTCAAACAGAGTCTGGAAAGGCAGCTGAATACAGACACCTGTGGGAAGCTGTTTTAAGAACTGCAGATACACTGGGAAAAAAGCCTGATGGTGAGATAGTCGCCCAGGTTATAGGCCCGCGGGTGACTAGTGTTAAGGTTCCTGTACCTGCGAGTCTACTGAAGAAATGTTGCTGTTTGGAAGACTTTGAGGGGAATTCAATATGAAACGCTAACTTCACTGTCGAAGTTAATGTTTCATATCGGAGTTTTTACCTGCGTTAAAGTATCGGGGGCGCGCCCGCTTATCCCCGTATTCAATATAAAATTAACGAAAACGGGAGCCTCCGAAGTTGGATTTGCGTAAAGTTACAAATTTTTCCTTAAAAAAATTGTAAGACCCCCCTAAAGTTGTAAAAACATGGGGGATCACTATGGGTACCCCCGTTTTAGCCTTTAAATGAAAGTCGGGGATTTAAATAGCCGCAGCAGGTGTTTTTTCCTGACATTGAAGAAGTGATGCAGAAGAGCATTTAGGTTTTTTTTGTTTTTTTAAGTGGTCCCATCAAATTTGGGGTACATGAAAATGGGTACTAGCATATTTTGATGTCCCTAAAGTGTTTTTAAAAATTCTGCAATTGTGCACCTGCCGCTATAAATCTATTATAGAAAACACCTGCCGCATACTTGCAGAATAGCCCTGAACCTATTTCCCTATTTTTAAACAATTTTTTCCCTTTTTTTTTTTTACCCCAATTTTTAAATTAATTTTTTGGGGTGTCCCTATTTTATTTTTAAACTTTTTTTTACACAGTTCTTTTTTAAATGTCATTCCCAGGGGTGCAGGCTTTTTTTTTTAAGCCTGCACCCCTAAACCCCAATTCTGCCCTTTTTTTCGACACCTATTCAATGGTGAAAAGTTATCCCCGTTTTTTATCAAAGACTTTTCGAACCTGCGATAAGTCTTTGAAATTGAATACGGTGTAAAAGTCAAACCTGCGATAATGACGTCAAAAGTGCGATATTAATGCAAAAACGATGTTTTCACTTCCATATTGAATACCCCTGTTTATGTATTATCTTGCCTGTGAAACTGCAATCTCCTGTGTACCTGCCTGAGGTGAGCAATAAGGCTACTGATGGATTTTTCCCAGTCTATGTGATTCTTGTCACTATATATATATAGATGCAAAGGAAGAGAGAGCACTCACCAATCTTCATACAAGTGGGCAGGCAACTTTAATTGCTCATTATATCACCTTAGACAATATGAATACAGTCGACGTTTTGGACCCCTCGGTGCCCTTTGTCAAGACCAGAATATCACGTCCCACATTATCCAATGTGAGACGTGATATTAAAGTTGCCTGCCCACTTGTATGAAGATTGGTGAGTGCTCTCTCTTCCTTTGCATCTATATGTGGCTGCCTATGGATGGATTCTGTTAGGCGACCTGAGACATGCACCCCAACAAGCTGACTCTTTGGTTTTTGTGAGTGCCATTCTTACATAACTGGACTATATATATATATATATATATATATATATATATATATATTATATAAAAGCCCAGTGGCTCCAGTACACTCAGGACTACAGCTGCACCATCAAAAAACAAGTAATTGTATTATTTGTACTATTTTGTGCACTTTGTTTTTCTCAAGTGTGACTCCAGTCTACACAAATACAGTTGCGCCATAAAAAAAAAAAAAAATCCCTGTGGCTCCTGTCCATGCAGGAATACAGCTGTGCCATCAAAAACATAAATAATTGTATTGTTTGTACTTAGTGTGCTTTGTTTTACTCACATGCACATGTAAGCCTGGTGGCTCCAGTCCATGCAGGAATAGAGCTGTGACATAAAAAAAATTGTATTGTTTGTACTGTTTAGTACGCTTTTTTCACTTGCTGCATATATAAGCCCTGTGGCTCCAGTCTAAGCAGGAATAGAGCTATGACATAAATAAAACTTGTATTGTTTGTACTGTTTGGTACACTTTGTTCACATGCATATATAAGCCACGCAGTGATCTGCGAATTGAAAAATGGATATTGTTCCGTTTAGAGAAGAGCAACCAAATATTGTTGCTGCAGCTGCTGCCACCAGTAATGATGATGACGCTAGTCCTTCAATGTCATCTACTAAAGCTGATGCTCTTTGGTATAGAGGGTCTAAGTAATGGCATCTAAAACAACAAAACAATATACTGTACAGTGCTAAAGAAAAAACACAGCTAGATTGTAAGCTCCTAGGAGCAGGATTCTCCTCTGTACTGTCTAACAGCCCTTTTCTCTAGCACTTCAACAACAGCCTCCAGCTTCCCAGCTGTATTGTGTATGGAGAATTGTGTTGCTAATTGTTACTTGTGCTCTGTTTATATTTTGGTTACTGTATTGTAATGTAATGTTCTGTGTACCCTGTACTCTATGTACGGAACTGTGGACCACTTGTGGCACCCTATAAATAAAATGTGATAAAAATAATAATCTAATAAAGGGAAAGTATGGTGCAGAAAAACATAAAATTGACAAAATGCATTCACCACACACAGTGGCAAGGAAAGCCTGAGGCCTTGCCCTTTATTTCTGAATGGTGGTTGTGCAACTGTCAGTGAGGCATCTTCCTCTGCCTTTCATGATGATGCAAGACCTTATCACTCAGAGTGTAGAAGAGGTGTAAAAGAAATTAAAACCATGAAGGCAGTCGAAAAAACTGTGTGTTTTGAAACAGAAATGTCACAAATCCCTGAGGAGAGTCTACGTGGTAAATTTACTAAAGTGAGAGTCTTTAGAAGTGGAGATGTTGCCCATAGCAACCAATCAGATTCTACTTAACATTTAACTAGCAGCTTCTAGAAGATAATAGCTAGAATCTGATTGGTTGCTATGGGCAACATGTCTACTTCTAAAAATACTCACTTTAGTAAATTTACTCCTGTGTTTGTCCATGAGTGCGATGTGTGAATCTGACCCTTCTAAAACTGTTGTGGATGAGCAGCAATAATATAGCTGAAGACATAGAAATTGAGGATGCAACCAAGGAAGTGCAAGAGGATGAGGGGGATATTTGTTTAGCTGATGCCAGCAATAATGAGGATATTGTTTATGTAGGTCAGGCACCAGTGGAAGCAGCTTTTGGCCATGATAAGAGGAAGGTCATTGTAATGCCTGGACATAGGACCAACAAATGCACCCCTTATGTGTGGAATTATTTTTACCCAAATCTTAGTGACTCCTACCCTGTCCAGAATTCTTTAGAAGAATCCATCAGTGCTAGGCCTGCTGCTTCTGAGGATGGATATTCCTCTGAGAAGGGGACCAAGAAGTCTAGCATTTAGAAAAACAATGAAACAATACTTTGCAAGGGGAAGCAAGTTTGACAGATCTCAACTAGTCACACAGCGGATCACTGATGTCATCACAGCTCTGCTAGTGTATAACTGTATTCAGTATCCGCCATTAATGCAGGTGGTTTAACCCATTATACTGTATGCTTCAGCAGATAGATGAGCAGCAAAAAGCCATCCACAGCTATACAACAAGCCATGACATTGAGAATGGAGGGGAAGTGTTCCTTAGTCCAGCAAAGTAGAGAATTCTTTCCGTTTTGTTAAATGTGCTCAAACTCTTCAAAGTAGCCAAATGTGAAGTGAGTCCAGTCGGGCGATTCTCCTAATAAGGCTTTTGGAAAATCAGCTTGTGAAATTGAAGGAGGACATTAAACAAAGCAATTCCGCTAGGTATGTTGGACTTATAGATCAAGTCCTTTATATGCTTTGCCAGGATCCAAGGGTTACCAATATCTTCAAATGGGATCACTACATTTTGGCTACTGTGCTTGTTCCCAGGTTTAATTCGTACATTGTGTCTTTCTTTCCAACTGACCCAGATATTAAGAGATGCAAAGAGCTCCTAGTAAGCAAGTTGACAACACAAGTGGTACACAAAACAGCGACATATCCTCCTTCAATTTCTCCAGCGGCTGCCAGGAAAAAAAACTCAGCTTTCCCAAAAGGACCCAGTGGTGATGCAGAGGGGTCAATTTGTGACATCTGGTCGGGTCTAAAAGAATTGCTGAAAATTAGTTACACCACTACCCTGACTCCATCTGATAGGGTCACCATCCAAATAATGGTGGATTATTTTCATGACACCGTGCACATAGGCATGTCACAAAGTCGCTTGTACAACTGGAAAGACCAAAAGGAAATCAAAATGATCTGGAAATTCCTTGAGAAAGACCTTTACTGCCAATTACATCACAAAAATACAGAGGTACCTGTAATGGTGGATTCCAGCGGGGATGAATTAATATTGTGTGAGGATGATGTACACACTGATGAGGGTGAGGAATCAGTGGAGACTAACTTCTTCCAGTCCCAACTGTGGAGAGGATTAACAATACTGTTAGCTGCCTTATGCCCATTGGTAGCTTGTTTTGTGGGGGCCCAAACAAACCAATCACTTCAGCCACAAGTTATTGGTTTGTTAAACTGTGCATATCCTATTTAATATATGCAATATAAGGGTGGATGGAAGGGCCCAAGGACAATTCCATCTTGCATCTCATTTCTTTTCATTATGCGCTGTTTGGGGCATTGCTCGCTGACATTTTTATAGTTTATTAAACTGTCATCCTGCCTGCCACTGCTGTGTCTGTGGCAATGTTTCATAGATGTCCTATATTTTTTCAAACTGCCATGCTGCTGCTGCTCTGTTTCATACTGTACTTATTTCATACTTGCAAAATACTCCTATGCCTTTTTCAACCTTGATTTGTAGATAACAATCTGGTTGCCATTTCTATTAAACTTTCATTACAATGTGTAACAACAGATGGGCTTGGTTTTCCTTGATCATAACATGTTTGGTCAGATGCAACTCAAGCACAAATGGAGAGGATATTTTGTGATGGTATCTGGAGATGTTCTCCTCCCCTCCTCCCAGCCTTCCCATACATAATCCCAGAAGCACGATGATGAGAGATATTTAGTACCAGACTTTAATAATACCTCTACCTCCTTCCTGTTCAGATCTTTCATTTTGTGTGCTGCCACATTAATAGTTCTTCCACCCATTCAAGAATTGAAATGGGCAGCTGCAACACCGGCATTACTCCCGTCGGTGGGAGGGCCCAAGGACAAATTCATCTTGCACCTCTTTTGTTTGCATTATACACTGATTGGGGAATTGCTGACTGTCTTTTTGTGTAGACGACAAACATATTGTTATAGCTTATTAAACATCCATCCTGTCTGCCACTGCAGTGTCATTCTCTTTCCTAGCTGTGCCATGTTGGTAATTGCCAGCTGCTGAAATCTTCTACATGCAGTTGATGAATGCCAATAATGTCCAGAAATGTTTATGGCCACAGACAGCATTTCTTGAATGCCCCGTTTATTTTTTTTAAATTCTGATATACAAAGTTTATTGGTTGGGCAAATCATGGGACATGTTCACCCAGTTGTAGTTATTAATTAATTTCTGTTCTGGCAGTCTAGTGTGAGCTCTCCTTCTTGAGGTCCTGTGTGAAATAGTGCCCAATTCACCATGAGAGGGACTTGTATCAAATCCAAACCCATGAAATTCAATGCCAGGATGATGATGTTTTGGATTGATTTTGAATCTGATCCGGGCTGGAAAACCACAGCTGGGGCTCAGATCCCGTCGGATCCCCCTCCTCCTTTATAAATTTTCTTAGGAATCAAAAAATGTAATTCAATTTACCAATGAATCAGTCCTTCCTTTCCCTGCCTTCCACTACATACATACTTTACCTCCCTCAGGCCACCGATCTGGTTCTTCATTATTGAAAAGTTGCTGCCACGGGGGGCGTGGCCTGGCAGCCATCAGGGACAGAAGTGTGGCTCAAGAGCTCCTGATAGCCCTTCTCTAAAACTGCCTACTGCTCAGTTTAAAGGTATCTTACTGCCAAATATTTAATTTCCCCTGCGTCTCTCACCCTGAGAGTGGCCAGCAGAGGTGTCTGTGGTGCCTGGGTGACCTTCCCTGCCTCCCTGAGTGCTGTGGCCTACCTTCCACCCTGCAGCCGGGACCTAGATTTGAGAGGCCCTCCAACTTCCATAGCTGTGCTGCTGCGAGTGTCCGCCCGCTGCTTTCAAGCTCAAGGGCAACAGACACATATCTAAAGGTACCCTGGGGACCTACCTAAGTTGCTGGGAGATCCCCATATCAAGACCACAGTGTGGGGGACGCTGAGCTCCGGGACGACGCCATCTTGTTTTTTTTTCTTCTGCAATATTCTCCATAGAAACAGAGCTTGTATGAGGTGTGAGCTCCCTCTGGTGGCCAAAACGTATATTACATGGCACACTGATGCAGTTCTCTATGCCTGATGATTAAATTCTCTGTCCTGTCACCCTGATATCTCAATGGCCTAACACTTTTCTGAGTTAAGTGGAACATACATTCACATGATACCCATTTTTATTCACTCTATTTTTTTTATTTTTTTTATCGTGAGAGATTACGCTGGATTTTACTATGGGCCGGAAAAAAGTTAAAGTCTCTAAATCTGTCTCAAAAATAGCCTTTTTCAAACCCTCTCCTCAAACTGTTAAAGCTATCGGGATCCAGATGTTGGCTTCCCAGAAAACTAAATTGACTACTCCATCTAATGCAAGTTCCTCCCCCACTCATACCGATTCTGCACCGAGTTCCCCTAAAGATTGTGACTCTCTCACAGTCGGCACCATGAAACTACTCTTCTCACAATTTAAAGTAGAGGTTGCGGCGGAATTTTGTGCCACTCTTCAAGCTTGTCAACAGTCAATTGACAACCTCGGTGATCGAACAAATAACCTTGAAAATAAAATGAAGGAGGTAGTCGGGTCACACAGTGACCTCATAGTTCAGCATGAGTCTCTCCAAACTGAAATTACTGCTCTTCAGGAGAAAGTCGGAGATTTGGAGGACAGATCAAGATGCAACAATATTAAACTCCAAGGAGTTCCTGAAACTGTTCCCCATAGTGGTCTCCACGAATTTACGTTGAATCTATTTCGGAAGCTCCTGCCTGAAGAGTGATCAGATGACCTTCTTATTGATCGCATTCATCGACTCCCAAAAGCCAGAAGTGCTCCGGAGGGTGCATCCAGGGATGTATTAATGCGGATGCATTTCTTTCATATGAAGAAGGCATTATTGAAGGCAGCTAGACCTTCAGAGGAAACAGCAGCGGCTTTGAAAGGCCTTCAATTATTTGGTGATCTCTCTCAAGCAACATTGGCAAAGACACGCTCCTTCTATCCAATTACTAGTGCCCTCAGGAGAGCTAATATACTTTATCGATGGGGTTTTCCTACCAAACTCCTAGTGTCACGTGATGGTTCCACTGTCATAATTACAAACCTGGATGAAGGGTGGAAAACCCTATGTAGGTGGAACATTGCTGGAAATTCTTTTGATTCTTCATCCAATCAAAACCTGCAGAAAGACTGATCTATGGCGGGATTTTAAGCATAAGTACACGTTATAATTTCCTTTCTGCTGTATGCTACTATATATAGTCTGAGAAAGTTATGTGAGTATTTTTAATGTTTCAGTTTATTCAGAGTAGCAATAATGCATTTTCACTGTATTATTTTACTCAATTTCTAGTATATGTTTCATTTACAAGTAGGCCAGTTACTTATTTAAATTTTTGTATGTATCTCTGGATACGTTTTTTTTATATGTCACCAAGTTTTGTATGGCCATGTCCTCCTAGGGGGTTACACTTGGGTACTGTTTATTTAGGGGTAATGGTTCCTGCCCCTTCCCCGTAAATTTGGGGGGGAGGCTGAAACTACGTGCTATCTTTTACACATAATTGTATTACCTGAGTAATCTCGTTTGTACGTAGAGATATGGTTATATGCTTGGTCTATTTATAGTGTTAACTAACTGTTTCGTTTATGGGTGACGGGGATAGGCTACTACCCCACAATCACAAATGCCTAAGAGTCGTAGTTTTTTACACGACTCTTGTTGGCTCCAAGTGGAGTTGTTTATGTTCTCCTATACCCTTTCTAATGTCTGCTGTTTTTTTTCCTTTTTCTTTTCTTTTTTATCTATGTTACCCCGTTATGTGTTTGTCTTTTCCCCAGCCAGATTTGCAATCCCAGGATTGTTATTTTGATGTTGGTCTCTGCACAGTATTTTACACCCTGTTTGTATAGATATGGTTTATTTATTATCAATCAATGCGAAAGGATTGAACTCTCCCCAAAAAAGAAATTTAGCACTGTGGTATTTTTCTAAGGTTAAAGCCCACATTGTTGTGATTCAGGAGACCCATTTTCAGCAGTCTGCCCCTCCAAGATTTAATAACGTTAGATTCCCTCATTGCTACACAGCTAATGGGCCTCAAAAGAAAGCAGGAGTAGCCATCCTTATTTCCCAACATTGCGCATTTACACTAACCTCAAAATATGCAGACCCACAGGGAAGGTATCTAATTCTAGTGGGACTACTAGATAATGTTGAAGTTACTATTGTCTCATGTTATGTTCCAAATACTGGGCAATTGGCCCTCTGTAGAAAATTCTGTTTGACTTTACAAAAACACTCTAAGGGAGCATTATTGCTCCTCGGAGACTTTAATATGGTCCTGGATCCAACCATGGATAGATCCCATTCAACAACTTCCCGTTCAAATAGACCACAGGAGTTTTCTAAGGGTTTCCAGCAGCTTTTAGTAGAGCACGGGTTGTTTGATGCCTGGAGAGCAAAACACCCTACAGTAAGAGATTATTCCTTTTATTCGAATGTCCATAGGATGTATTCCCGGATAGACTTGGCCCTATGTGATAGATGGACCTTGTCCTCTATTAGTAGTATCAATATTCTTCCCATGACTTGGTCAGACCACTCCCCCCTTTTTGTTAAATGGGATATAGGAAAAAGGAGAGTAGTCCCGGGCCCGTGGAGACTAGGTAATCACCTGTTGACTCAGCCGGAGGCTCATAAAGCAGTTCAGGAGGCTCTTTTCATTTTTCTTAGTACCAATAAGCCGGAAGAAACTTCCATTTTTAACTTTTGGTGCTCATTGAAGGCAGTTATTAGAGGTTCAGCAATTCCAGTCGCGGCTCGGCTTAAGAGAGAATATAAACAACAGTATGAGAAAGCGGAAGTTGAGGCAGTGCAAATTGAAGAAGCTCATAAAGCAGACCCCTCTAATAAAATATTATATAAACAACTCCTCAATGCTCGAGAAAGGGTGAATGTCTTCTCACTTAGAGAAGTACAGCGTAATATTGCCAGATTAAATCAAAAATTCTATGTATTTGGTAATCGAGCAAGTCGACTGTTGGCTAGTAAATTACGTGGACGAAGGGTTAGGGGTCAGATACAGAGAATCTACAATCACCTTGGGGCTAAAGTATCGGACCCTGTAGAGATAGCTAATGCTTTTGCAACCTATTATGCGCAACTTTATAACCTCAAAGATGACCCCAATACTGCCCAACCAACGGCAGCCCTTATTGAGCAATTATTGAGTGGGCTTTCTCTTTCGAAATTGTCTTCTGAGGCTTGTCTGTCCTTAGCACTCCTTGGACTCTGGAGGAAATAGATATAGCCATTAGTAAACTGCAATCAGATAAGGCTCCAGGTCCGGACGGCTATTCTGCCAACTTTAACAAAACATTTAAAGCTGAGCTGGCTCCGGTTTTGTTGTCTGTGTTCGGTGAAGCAACGGAATCTAAGCAATTCCCTGAAGAAATGCTGGAGGCACGTATAATTGCCATACCAAAACCCGGCAAAGACCCTAATGCTGTAGCTAATTACCGACCTATTGCTTTGCTGAACACAGATGTCAAGTTTTTTGCCAAATTGATTGCTAGTCGCCTATCTCAACTGTTGCCGGTTCTCATTAAACCGGATCAGGTCGGATTTGTGATGCATAGGCAAGCCCCGGACAATACACGTAGAGTTCTCAATATTATAGAATATTATGACTACGGTAGGGAGCCTTTGTTGATCCTATCGCTTGATGCCGAAAAGGTGTTTGAACGCCTGCACTGGGGTTATTTGATGAAGGTTTTACACAGTTTCGGTTTCCAGGGAGGTATTTTAGATTCCATTTCAGCCCTATATACTTGCCCTTCTGCGAAGGTATTTGTAAACTGTTGTCTATCTGACAAATTTGACATAACCAACGGCACACGCCAGGGGTGCCCACTTTCACCATTCATCTTTGCGCTTGCCATTGAGCCTGTGGCGGAGACGATCAGAACCCTCAAATCCATACATGGTCCCTTGCTCGGAGGCTTCTCCCATAAAATAAACTTATTCGCAGATGATATTTTACTGTGTTTACTCCACCCAGAAGAGTCTCTTCCAGCATTGCATGCCATCTTGGATCAATACGCAGCAGTGTCCCTTTTACAAACTCAACACTGCAAAGACAGAAGCCCTCCCTCTTAACATCCCAACTGTAATTTTGGAGAAACTACAGGAGACGTATAGATATACATGGAAATCTAGGTCCCTCAAATATCTGGGGGTGCATTTAGCTAGAGACCATTATCTTATTGAATGTAATTTTGGGCCCCTCTTGAAATCTTATGAAACTTTAACAAAAGAATGGATGCTTCATGAGGTGTCCTGGCTAGGAAGGATTGCGGCTGCAAAAATGGTGCAGCTCCCAAAACTAATGTATTTATTTCGGACCATTACTAGACCCCTATCCAAATCCATATGTAACAAATTTTACCAAATACTCACTAAATATATTTGGAAGGGGAATCGACCCAGAATAGCAAGAAATACCCTCTCCCTCTCTAAGGAGACAGGCGGAGTGGCCTTCCCAGACTTGGAGAGATACCATTCAGCGTGTATACTTAGCCAGGCAAGGGACTGGTTCATAATAGACTCTCCCAAACTCTGGGTAATTATTGAAAGGGAAATTATGCACCCCTTTCCCCTTCCTGATCTATTCTAGCTGCCCTCTTCTGAAATCTCCTTCAGACCGGGATTCTGTAAAGCAGTCCAGACTACAATAGTATGTTGGCATGCCTGTGTTTCCTTAGATTGAAAAAAAAGGGAAACTTCCGTGTCAACTTAAGTGGGAGAGGGATCTGGCTGTGAACCTTTCTGATGAGGACTGGAATATTATTTTTCATTCCGGTTTTAGTATATCCAAATGTATCAACCATTCAGAAATGTATTACAAATTACTTCAGAGAGCATATTTTACTCCTGAAAGGCTGCATAAGATCTGGCCCTTTGTCTCGCAATATTGCTGGAGAGGTTGTGGTTTGGTGGGAGACATCTTTCATGTCTTTTGGTCCTGCCCTCTACTTAGCCCCTTGTGGAATGCTGTATTTTTTATGATTAGTAAAATAGTTGGTGTAACTATTCAGGCGGAGCCTCTAGTTGCCTTATTCCACTTTTATCCTGGGGAATTATCACGTGGCGAGAGATATATTATGGGTCATGTGCTGATTGCTACAAAAGCTACAATTTCTCAGGGGTGGAAGACAGCCTCTCTCCCCAACATCAGATTCAGAGAAAACAAGATCCAAAAGCATTTTGTTTTTGAAACAATGGGTGAGAAATACTCCTCCTCCGTCAATTCCATCCATATGAAATGGTTTAAATGGGGAGAATATAGGGAAAAACAAGGCCATTCCACCATTTATAGTGTTCCGGTTGATCTCGGTGTTCTATGTTCACCTCACGCAGATCCGGGGTAGTTCCATTAACTGATTATTTAGTATTTTGTCTATATGTGTTGTAAAGTGTTTTATAAAATATTTTTCTTGTCCTAAAAATGTTTAAGTATTAATTATATGTAAATGGACCAAGATCGATTGATTTATATTGTGATATGCAATATGTCTGGCTTACCCCTTTTCCCTTCTTTTTCCTTCTGTATCCCCATTTCTTTGTATTAAACTTTCAATAAAAACTGTTATTAAAAAAAAAGAAAAGTTGCTGCCACTCTGTTTCCTAGATGTGCCATGTTGGAAGTTGAACTGCCACAGCTGCTGAAATCTTCTACGTGCGGTTGGTGAATTCCAAAAATGTCCAGAAATTGTTATGGCCAAAGAGAACATTTCCTGCATGCCCCTTTGATTTTTTTTTTAAAATTCCACAAAGAACCACCAAGTAGCTCAACTGGTGTGAATGAGTAAATGTTCATTGTAAATGCCCCCCTTCCTCCCTCATAAATTTACTTTGGAATCCAAAACATAAAGTAAATTTACTACAAATCAACCCTTCATTTGCCTGCCTTCAACTACATTCATAATCCACCTCCCTTGGGCCTCTGACCTAGTTGTTGATGAATAAAACATTCTTGGGTTCATTCTAAGGGGCCGTATAGTTTATTAAACTGCCATCCTGTCTGCCACTGCAGTGCCATTCTGTTTCCTAGATGTGCCATGTTTGGAAGTTGAACTACCACAGCCGTTGAAATCTTCAACATGCAGTTGATGAATGCCAAAAATTTCCAGAATTTTTTATGGCCACAGACAGCATCTTCTTCATGCTCCTTTGATTTTTGAAAAAAAAAAATTGGAACCACCGAAAAGCTCAACTGGGACAAGGACTGATGTGAATGAGTAAATGTTCTTTCTAAATGCTTCCCCTTCTCCCTCATAAATGTGCTTCAGAATGAAAAAATTCAATTGAATTTACTACGAATCAGCCTTTCCTTTCTCTGCTCTCAAATGCATACACACTCCATCTCCCTCAGGCCTCTTGATAAATGAAAACATTTGTTTCCTGTGCCATGTTGGAAGTTGAACTGCCATGTGTTTTGTGATGTCCACTGCTGTCGCTTTGCTTAGTCAGCCAACTAGCTCTGTGCAACCTTTTGACCTAAACTGGATGAAAACAATATTGTGAGATGTGAGGTGGCTAAAATTGACTAGAAATTAGTGTAAATTAATGTTATTGAGGTAAATAATATTATAGAAACAAAAAAGGCTCAAATTATGTGATTTTTAGCTTTTTTGTAATTTTTGGAAAAAAATCCAATAATAAAACCAAAACCAGTAACAGTGTTTTGGCAAAACCAAAACCTGACGACGAATTAGAACCAAAACCAACAAAAATGGTCTGGCGCTAATCTCTACTGAATACCACCTAAACATGTATAAAGTACTTTGTAAGGTGCTGCGGAACACTTGTGAAGCCATATAAATAAATTATAATAATAATAATAATAATAAAGTGCCAAAGTTTTTTGATAGCTCTGTCAATGCTCATTATACTAAACATAAATGTATATTTTTTCTATTACAATAACAACATTGGAGCCCCTGGACTTATTTGACTGCCATCAATAGAGATTTAATTTAAAATGACCGTAAAGACAATGAACTCATTAAACCTCATACTGTAATACTCATAAGTAGGAAAGTCTCAGAAAACCACAGGCCATCTGCCATAAACCCATTCCTTATTGTGCACCAAGCATCATTGTAGCTGAAAGTTATTCTTAATATACACCAAGATTTTAAATTGTGTGCCACTGATGAAGATTTCTGTTCAATACTGTGATGTAAAACATATGGACAGATTCCAATTTATTTTAAACCATCATTATTATAATTAGGGGTGAGCGGGTTCGGATTTCTGAAATCCGAACCCCCCCGAGCCCCCCCGATCTGAGGCCGATCCGAGTCAGACTCGACTCGGATCTGAAATCGAGGCAAAAACGTCATCATCCTGCCTTCCGGGTCTCGCGGGTTTTGGATCCTATATAAGGTACCCGCGTCGGCGCCATTTTCTCACTCGGCAGTGGACAGTGAAGAGGGAGGGTGGGAGTTAGGGCTGGATGGGCTGTGTAGTGTAGTGTAGTGCAGAGTAGTGTTGTGCAGTGCTGTGCTGCGCTGTGCTGCTGTTGTCCATAGGGGCTGTGTCCACTACTTCAAAGTCCATAGGGGCTGGCTGTGTTGTGCTGTGCTGCTGTTGTCCATAGGTGCTGTGTCCAACACTTCAAAGTCCATAGGGGCTGGCTGGACTGTGTTGTGCAGTCAGTTGTCCATAGGAGCTGTGTCCACTCCAAAGTCCTGTGCAGTGTCCCAGTCCTAAAGGGGTGCTGTAGTGTTGTCCAGGAGGGTGCTCTGTCTGTCAAGGGTGCTCCCCCCAAGTGCTAAAAAAACTATATTTTTTCTGTGTTTGTGAATTGTGTGCGCAGTAGCCGCACGTGCATCAACAAAGTAGTGCCAAGCGTGCGCCTGTGTCATAAGTAAAGGGCCGGCTGGCTTGACCATTAAAGGGTGCTGTAACCCCCAAAGTACACTAAAAAAAAAAATGAAAAATATTTTCTGTGTTTGTGAATTGTGTGCGCAGTAGCCACATGTGCATCAACAAAGTAGTGCCAAGCGTGCGCCTGTGTCATAAGTAAAGGGCTGGCTGGCTTGACCATTAAAGGGTGCTGTAACCCCCAAAGTACACTCCAAACCAAATAAAAAAATATTTTCTGTGCTTGTGAATTGTGTGCGCAGTAGCCGCACGTGCATCAACAAAGTAGTGCCAAGCGTGCGCCTGTGTCATAAGTAAAGGGCCGGCTGGCTTGACCATTAATGGGTGCTGTAACCCCCAAAGTACACTCCAAACCAAATAAAAAATGTTTTTCTGTGTCTGTGAATTGTGTGCGCATTACCCGCACGTGCATCAACAAAGTAGTGCCAAGCGTGCGCCTGTGTCATAAGTAAAGGGCCGGCTGGCTTGACCATTAACGGGTGCTGTAACCCCCAAAGTACACTCCAAACCAAAACAAAAATGTTTTTCTGTGTCTGTGAATTGTGTGCGCATCAGCCGCACGTGCATCAACAAAGTAGTGCCAAGCGTGCGCCTGTGTCATAAGTAAAGGGCCGGCTGGCTTGACCATTAAAGGGTGCTGTAACCCCCAAAGTACACTCCAAACCAAATAAAAATTTTTTTTCTGTGTTTGTGAATTGTGTGTGCAGTAGCCGCACGTGCATCAACAAAGTAGTGCCAAGCGTGCGCCTGTGTCATAAGTAAAGGGCAGGCTGGCTTGACCGTTAAAGGGTGCTGTAACCCCCAAAGTACACTCCAAAACAAATAAAAAATATTTTCTGTGTTTGTGAATTGTGTGCGCAGTAGCCGCATGTGCATCAACAAAGTAGTGCCAAGCGTGCGCCTGTGTCATAAGTAAAGGGCTGGCTGGCTTGACTGTTAAAGGGTGCTGTAACCCCCAAAGTACACTCCAAACCAAATAAAAAAATATTTTCTGTGTTTGTGAATTGTGTGTGCAGTAGCCGCACGTGCATCAGCAAAGTAGTGCCAAGCGTGCGCCTGTGTCATAAGTAAAGGGCCGGCTGGCTTGACCATTAAAGGGTGCTGTAACCCCCAAAGTACACTCCAAACCAAATAAAAAAATATTTTCTGTGTTTGTGAATTGTGTGCGCAGTAGCCGCACGTGCATCAACAAAGTAGTGCCAACCGTGCGCCTGTGTCATAAGTAAAGGGCTGGCTGGCTTGACCGTTAAAGGGTGCTGTAACCCCAAAGTACACTCCAAACCAAATAAAAAAATATTTTCTGTGTTTGTGAATTGTGTGCGCAGTAGACGCACGTGCATCAACAAAGTAGTTGCAAGCCTGCGCCTGTGTCATAAGTAAAGGGCCGGCTGGCTTGACCATTAAAGGGTGCTGTAACCCACAAAGTACAATCCAAACCAAATAAAAAAATATTTTCTGTGTTTGTGAATTGTGTGCGCAGTAGCCGCACGTGCATCAACAAAGTAGTGCCAAGCGTGCGCCTGTGTCATAAGTAAAGGGCCGGCTGGCTTGACCGTTAAAGGGTGCTGTAACCCCCAAAGTACACTCCAAACCAAATAAAAAAATAATTTCTGTGTTTGTGAATTGTGTGCACAGTAGCCGCACGTGCATCAACAAAGTAGTGCCAAGCGTACGCCTGTGTCATAAGTAAAGGGACATCTGGCTTGACCGTTAAAGGGTGCTGTAACCCCCAAAGTACACTCCAAACCAAATAAAAAAATTTTTTCTGTGTTTGTGAATTGTGTGCGCAGTAGCCACACGTGCATCAACAAAGTAGTGCCAAGCGTGCGCCTGTGTCATAAGTAAAGGGCTGGCTGGCTTGACCGTTAAAGGGTGCTGTAACCCCCAAAGTACACTCCAAACCAAATAAAAATTTTTTTTCTGTGTTTGTGAATTGTGTGCGCAGTAGCCGCACGTGCATCAACAAAGTAGTGCCAAGCGTGCGCCTGTGTCATAAGTAAAGGGCCGGCTGGCTTAACCATTAATGGGTGCTGTAACCCCCAAAGTACACTCCAAACCAAATAAAAAATGTTTTTCTGTGTCTGTGAATTGTGTGCGCATTACCCGCACGTGCATCAACAAAGTAGTGCCAAGCGTGCGCCTGTGTCATAAGTAAAGGGCCGGCTGGCTTGACCATTAACGGGTGCTGTAACCCCCAAAGTACACTCCAAACCAAAACAAAAATGTTTTTCTGTGTCTGTGAATTGTGTGCGCATCAGCCGCACGTGCATCAACAAAGTAGTGCCAAGCGTGCGCCTGTGTCATAAGTAAAGGGCCGGCTGGCTTGACCACTAAAGGGTGCTGTAACCCCCAAAGTACACTCCAAACCAAATAAAAAAAAATTTTCTGTGTTTGTGAATTGTGTGTGCAGTAGCCGCACGTGCATCAACAAAGTAGTGCCAAGCGTGCGCCTGTGTCATAAGTAAAGGGCAGGCTGGCTTGACCGTTAAAGGGTGCTGTAACCCCCAAAGTACACTCCAAAACAAATGAAAAATATTTTCTGTGTTTGTGAATTGTGTGCGCAGTAGCCGCATGTGCATCAACAAAGTAGTGCCAAGCGTGCGCCTGTGTCATAAGTAAAGGGCCGGCTGGCTTGACCATTAAAGGGTGCTGTAACCCCCAAAGTACACTCCAAACCAAATAAAAAAATATTTTCTGTGTTTGTGAATTGTGTGCGCAGTAGCCGCACGTGCATCAACAAAGTAGTGCCAACCGTGCGCCTGTGTCATAAGTAAAGGGCTGGCTGGCTTGACCGTTAAAGGGTGCTGTAACCCCAAAGTACACTCCAAACCAAATAAAAAAATATTTTCTGTGTTTGTGAATTGTGTGCGCAGTAGACGCACGTGCATCAACAAAGTAGTTGCAAGCCTGCGCCTGTGTCATAAGTAAAGGGCCGGCTGGCTTGACCATTAAAGGGTGCTGTAACCCACAAAGTACAATCCAAACCAAATAAAAAAATATTTTCTGTGTTTGTGAATTGTGTGCGCAGTAGCCGCACGTGCATCAACAAAGTAGTGCCAAGCGTGCGCCTGTGTCATAAGTAAAGGGCCGGCTGGCTTGACCGTTAAAGGGTGCTGTAACCCCCAAAGTACACTCCAAACCAAATAAAAAAAAAATTTCTGTGTTTGTGAATTGTGTGCACAGTAGCCGCACGTGCATCAACAAAGTAGTGCCAAGCGTACGCCTGTGTCATAAGTAAAGGGACATCTGGCTTGACCGTTAAAGGGTGCTGTAACCCCCAAAGTACACTCCAAACCAAATAAAAAAAATTTTTCTGTGTTTGTGAATTGTGTGCGCAGTAGCCACACGTGCATCAACAAAGTAGTGCCAAGCGTGCGCCTGTGTCATAAGTAAAGGGCTGGCTGGCTTGACCGTTAAAGGGTGCTGTAACCCCCAAAGTACACTCCAAACCAAATAAAAAATTTTTTTCTGTGTTTGTGAATTGTGTGCGCAGTAGCCACACGTGCATCAACAAAGTAGTGCCAAGCGTGCGCCTGTGTCATAAGTAAAGGGCCGGCTGGCTTGACCATTAAAGGGTGCTGTAACCCCCAAAGTACACTCCAAACCAAATAAAAAATTTTTTTGTGTTTGTAAATTGAGTGCGCAGTAGCCGCACGTGCATCAACAAAGTAGCGCCAAGGGTGCGCCTGTGTCATAAGTAAAGGGCTGGCTGGCTTGACCGTTAAAGGGTGCTGTAACCCCCAAAGTACACTCCAAACCAAATAAAAAAAATTTTTCTGTCTTTGTGAATTGTGTGCGCAGTAGCCACACGTGCATCAACAAAGGAGCAGCGCCAAGCGTGCGCCTGTGTCCCATAAGTAAAGAGCCAGCTGGCTCATTTCTTAAAGGGTGGTGTAACCCACAAAGTGCACTACTCTCCAGCAAAAATAAAAAAATATTTTCTGTGTTTGTTTGCGCCTCAGCCGCACGTATATATCAAATCGATATAACATAAATGGAGGACCAAACTTTCTCAGATAAAAATAAAATAGGGAAAGATCAAGAACCACTTCTTCCTAGTGCTGAAGCTGCTGCCACTAGTCATGACATAGACGATAACATGCCATCAACGTCGTCTGCCAAGGCCGATGCCCAATGTCATAGTAGAGGGCACATACAATCCCAAATGGCAAAGTTCAGGAAAATGACCTTAAAAAAACATTTAAATCATCTGAAGAGAAACGTAAACTTGCCAATATGCCATTTACAACACGGAGTGGCAAGGAATGGCTAAGGTCATTCCCTATGTTCATGACTAGTGGTTCAGCTTCACATGACGATGGAAGCCCTCCTCCCACTAAAAAAATCAAAAGAGTTTAGCTGGCAAAAGCACAGCGAAGAACTGTGCATTCTAAGAGGTGATGCCTGACCTTCCCAGCACTGGACGGGAAGAGGTGGCTCTTTCCACCATTTGCACGGCCCCTGTAAGTGCTGAAAGGAGCACCCACAGTCCACTTGCTGAAATGCAAATTGAAGATGTCACTGTTGAAGTACAACAGAATGAGGATAGTGGTGTAGCTGGCGCTGAGGAGGAAGTTGGCGAGGAGGATTCTGATGGTGATGTGGTTTGTTTAAATCAGGCTCTGGGGGAGACAGTTGTTGTCCGTGGGATGAAAAAGCCCATCACGGTCATGCCTGGGCAGAAGACCAAACATTCCACCTCTTTGGTCTGGCAATATTTCTATCCAAATCCGGACAACAACTGTCTTGCCATATGTACCATATGTAAAGGTGAAATAAGTAGGGGTAGGGACGTTAACCACCTAGGAACATCCTCCCTTATACGGCACCTACAGCGCGTTCATAAAAACTTTGGCTAAGACCGTAAGCAGTCCAGGGACACCTAAATCCCGTTGTAATGTTGTATCCAAGTGCCTGCAAACCACACCGTCAACTCCCTCCTCGTCAATTTCCTCCTTAGTCAGGATCTGAAGCAGTCCTGCAGGCCATGTCACTGGCATGACTGACTCTCCTATCTGGGATTCCTCTGGAGGATCCTGCATTGCTACGCCTCCTGCTGCCGCTGCTGCTGTTGCTGCTGCTGGGAGTCGTTCATCATCCCAGATAGGAAGTAGAAGCACCACTACTTTTACTAAACAATTTACCCTCCAACAGTCCTTAGCGAGGAGGATGAAGTACGACAGCAGTCATCCTGAAGCAAAACGTATAACTGAGGCCTTGACTGCTATGTTGGTGTTAGACGTGCGTCCGGTATCCGCCATTAGTGCAGTGGGATTTAGACAATTGATGGAGGTAGTGTGTCCCCGGTTCCAAATCCCGTCTAGATTCCACTTCACTAGGCAGGCGATACCGAGACTGTACAGAAACGTCAGAAAAAGTGTCCTCAGTGTCCTGAAAAATGCTGTTGTACCCTATGTCCACTTAACCACGGACGTGTGGACAAGTGGAACAGGGCAGACTAAGGACTATATGACTGTGACAGCCCACTGGGTAGATGTATCACCTTACGCAGCAACAGCAGCAGCGTCTCCAGTAGCAGCATCTCAGAAACGCCAGCTCGTTCCAAGGCAGGCTACACTGTGTATCACCAGTTTCAGTAAGAGGCACACCGCCGACAACCTCTTAGAGAAACTGAGGGAAATCATCGCCCAGTGGCTTACCCCACTTAGACTCTCCTGGGGATTTGTGATATCTGACAATGTCACCAATATTGTGCGGGCATTACATCTGGGCAAATTCCAGCACGTCCCATGTATTGCTCACACAATAAACTTGGTGGTGCAGAATTTTCTGAAAAGTGACAATGGCGTGCAGGCGACACTTCTGGTGGCCCAAAAAATTTCTGGCCACTTTCGCCATTCAGCGACTGCGTGCCGAAGACTGGAGTGCCAGCAAACACTCTTGAACCTGCCCCGCCATCACCTGAAGCAAGAGGTTGTGACGCAGTGGAACTCAACCCTCTATATGCTTCAGAGGATGGAGGAGCAGCAAAAGGCCATACAAGCCTATACATCCACCTATGACATAGGCAAAGGAGGGGGTATGCACCTGACTCAAGTGCAGTGGAGAATGATTTCCGTGTTGTTCAAGGTTCTCCAGCCCTTCGAACTTGCCACACGTGAAGTCAGTTCAGACACTGCCAGCTTGAGTCAGGTCATTCCCCTCATCAGGCTTTAGCAGAAGCAGCTGGAGAAAGTGAAGGAGGAGCTAAGACGGAGCGATTCCGCTCGGCACGTGGGACTTGTGGATGAAGCCCTTCATTCGCTTTGCCAGGATTCCAGGGTGGTCAATCTGTTGAAATCAGACCACTACATTTTGGCCACCGTACTCGATCCTAGGTTTAAAGCCTATGTGGTGTCTCTCTTTCCGTCCGACAGAAGCCTGCAGAGGTGCAAAGACCTGCTGGTGAACACACTGTCAGCTGAAGTGGAACGTGACACGTCAACAGCTCCTTCTTCATTTTTTCCCGCAACTGGGGCTGCCAGGAAAAAACTTAGCTATCCTAAGCAACCCACTGGCGGTGATGCAGGGCATGCAGGACCAAGTTTGGACATCTGGTCCGGACTGAAGGACCTGGCAACAATTTCTGACATGTCTACTGTCACTACATATGATACTGTCACCATTGACAGAATGGTAGATGATTACATCGGTGACAGCATCCAAGTAGGCATGTCAGACAGTCCGTACCTGTACTGGCAGGAAAAAGAGGCAATTTGGAGGCCCCTGTACAAACTGGCTCTATTTTACCTGAGTTGCCCCCCCTCCAGTGTGTACTCCGAAAGAGTGTTTAGTGCAGCCGGGAACCTTGTCAGCGAAAGGCGTAGGAGGTTGCTTCCACAAAATGTGGAGAAGATGATGTTTATCAAAATGAATTATCAACTCTTTCTGGGACACCAGCCTCCAAAACGTACAGAGGGACCTGTGGTGGTGGATTCCAGTGGGGACGAGTTAATACTCTGTGAGGATGAGGATATACACAACACTGAAGAGGGTGAGGAATCGGTGGATGAGGACGACATCTTGCCTCCGTAGAGCCAGTTTGTTCAGGGACAGATTAATTGCCAACTTGTTTTGTGGGGGCCCAAATGAACCAATCATTTCAGCCACAGTCGTGTGGCAGACCCTGGCGCTGAAATGATTGCTTTGTTAAAGTGTGCATGTCCTGTTTATACAACATAAGGGTGGGTGGGAGGGCCCAAGGACAATTCCATCTTGCACCTCTTTTTTTTCATTGCATTATGTACAGTTTGGGGCCTAGTTTTTCAAACTGCCATCCTGTCTGCCACTGCAGTGTCACTCCTAGATGGGTCACGTGTTTGTGCCGCCCACTCGTGTCGCTTAGCATAGTCATCCAGCTACCTCGCTGCAACCCTTTGGACATAAAAACACTATTGTGAGGTGTGAGGTGTTCAGAATAGACTGGAAATTAGTGGAAATTAAGGTTATTGAGGTTAATAATAGCATAGGAACAGAAAAACCAACACATTCTGTGATTTTAGCTGTTTTTATGCTTTTTTTAAAAAAAATACAGATCCAAAACACAAAACCCAGAACCCAAAACACGGAAGGGTGGTTTTGGCAAAACCAATCCAGATCCAAAACACGAAGAAAGATCCAGATCCAAAACCAAAACACAAAACATGAAAAGGGGCCGGTGCACACCCCTAATTATAATATTAGTATAATAATTTGTGCATGTCCAGTTTCATAATATTTGTTGGCAACAGATATTTTTAAGGAAATCATTTTATAACATCAATGTACATGTACATTAAGTTCAGAGAAAGGAAATTAATTAGTGTTCAAGGTGTTTATGAAATATGAATAAAGGCTTCAATAATATTTTAATAATCTACTATTGACTACAGGAGCCGTTTAAGAGATGGGTGGGCCGTGTGCGAACCCCATCCTAACTGACACATGCATGTGCTGCTTAGACTCTGGCAACATGCTAGAGATTACCACGCATGCCCATTTTCCCGCTAATTACATTGGTGATTGCAGCAGCATCAATGCAGAGGTAAGTATAGGTTATGGGTGCAGGGACCCATATACACCATAACACCAGTGACGTGCAGTGAGGCTAGCATCAGAGCCAGATTTACAGATACAAATATGAACCCAAGGTTTCATGTGGGCATTATACAAAGGTGCAGTAGTATAAAGTGCTGGAAATTTGGTGCGTTTTGATCAGGGATGTGCGGAAAAACTAGAAAGGGGAGGCAGTGCCTCATCTGCCATTCACTTTTTACTCCAGAGTTTTGACAAAAAAATTATTAATATACTACAAAGACGATATTTATAATATTTTCTTTAAAATGTTCTTATAATATTTGAAGTCAAAACTCTGGAGTATACCTAAGTATGACAGGAAAGGCTCTGCCTCACCTCACCGCACACCACTGCCATATACCCTGCACCCATTAAAGACACGCCCATGAATGACTATCCCTTTCATGCCTTATTTCCTTATACAGTAGGAGTAGGTACATTTATTACATTTAATGTGAATTTCTGGTTGGTTTTGGGATCCATTGGCAACTGTATATTCTAAACTGCATCCACTATACCCCTACCCTCCAACATGTCCCCTTCCATCCGGTACAAAATGCTCTGCTCCTGGGCTTCCCACCTAATTAAGGATAGCAGACACCTGTGTTGAGCTTGTTAATAGATGAGGCAGTTGTGTCACTACAGGAGGCTGCAATCATCAATTAAGATAGAAATCCAGGAGCAGAGCTTTTTGTACCAAATGGAAGGGGTCATGTTGGAGTGTCTGTATTAGGGGTGTGCACCGGCACCTTTTCGTGTTTTGTGTTTTGGTTTTGGATCTGGATCTTTCTTCGTGTTTTGGATCTGGATTGGTTTTGCCAAAACCACCCTTCCGTGGTTTGGGTTCTGGGTTTTGTGTTTTGGATCTGTATATTTAAAAAAAAAGCATAAAAACAGCTAAAATCACAGAATTTGTGGGTTTTTCTGCTCCTATGCTATTATTAACCTCAATAACCTTAATTTCCACTCATTTCCAGTCTATTCTGAACACCTCACACCTCACAAAAGTGTTTTTATATCCAAAAGGTTGCACCGAGGTAGCTGGATGACTATGCTAAGAGATACGAGTGGGCGGCACAAACACGTGGTCCATCTAGGAGTGACACTGCAGTGGCAGACAGGATCTCAGTTTGAAAAACTAGGCCCCAAACAGTACATAATTCAAAGAAAAAAAGAGGTGCAAGATGGAATTGTCCTTGGGCCCTCCCACCCACCCTTATGTTGTAGAAACAGGACATGCACACTTTAACAAACCAAACATTTCAGCGCCAGGGTCTGCCACACGACTGTGGCTGAAATGATTGGTTCGTTTGGGCCCCCACAAAACAAGCTAGCAATTAATCTGTCCCTGAACAAACTGGCTCTACGGAGGCAAGATGTCATCCTCATCCTCCTCATCCACCGATTCCTCATCCTCTTCAGTGTTGTGTACATCCTCATCCTCACAGAGTATTAATTCGTCTCCGCTGGAATCCACAACCACAGGTCCCTCTGTACGTTCTGGAGGCTGGTCTCCCTGGAAGAGTTGATAATTCATTTTATGAACATCATCTTCTCTACATTTTGTGGAAGCAACCTCCTACGCCTTTCGCTGACAAGTTTCCCGGCTGCACTAAACACTCTTTCGGAGAACACACTGGAGGGGGGGCAACTCAGGTAAAATAGAGCCAGTTTGTACAGGGACCTCCAAATTGCTTCTTTTTCCTGCCAGTACAGGTACGGACTGTCTGACATGCCTACTTGGATGCTGTCGCCGATGTAATCCTTTAACAGACAGATGCACGCCTGTCGCTGCTGCTTTAAGGATGCAGGTGAGGCTACAGCCCACACATTTCACAAAGACAGAAAAAAAAGAATATTTTTATTGTTTGTGGAGTGCACTTTGAGGGTTACACCACCCTTTAACAGACAGACGCACGCTTGTCGCTGCTGCTTTGAGGATGCAAGTGCTGCTACAGCCCACACAATTCACAAAGACAGAAAAAGAAAGAAGAATTTTTTTATTGTTTGTGGAGCGCACTTTGAGGGTTACACCACCCTTTAACAGACAGACGCACGTTTGTCGCTGCTGCTTTAAGGATGCAGGTGCGGCTACATCCCACACATTTCACAAAGACTGAAAAAAAAAGAAGAATATTTTTATTGTTTGTGGAGCACACTTTGAGGGTGTCACCACCCTTTAACAGACAGACGCACGCTTGTCGCTGCTGCTTTAAGGATGCAGGTGCGGCTACAGCCCACACATTTCACAAAGACAGAAAAAAAAAGAGGAATATTTTTATTGTTTGTGGAGCGCACTTTGAGGGTTACACCACCCTTTAACAGACAGACGCATGCTTGTCGCTGCTGCTTTGAGGACAGTATCATATGCAGTGACAGTAGACTTGTCAGAAATTGTTGGCACGTCCTTCAGTCCGGACAAGATGTCCAAACCGGCCCTTGACTTATGACACAGGCGCACGCTTGGCGCTGCTACTGTGTTGATGCACGTGCGGCTACATCGCACACAAGTCACAAACACATAAAAAAAATAGTTTTTTATTTTTTGGAGCACTTTGAGGGTTACACCACCCTTTAACAGACAGACGCACGCTTGTCGCTGCTGCTTTGAGGATGCAAGTGCGGCTACAGCCCACACAATTCACAAAGACAGAAAAAAAAAGAAGAATATTTGTATTGTTTGTGGAGCACACTTTGAGGGTGTCACCACCCTTTAACAGACAGACGCACGCTTGTCGCTGCTGCTTTAAGGATGCAGATGCGGCTACAGCCCACACATTTCACAAAGACAGAAAAAAAAATAAGAATTTTTTAATTGTTTGTGGAGCGCACTTTGAGGGTTACACCACCCTTTAACAGACAGACGCACGCTTGTTGCTGCTGCTTTGAGGATGCAAGTGCTGCTACAGCCCACACAATTCACAAAGACAGAAAAAGAAAGAAGAATTTTTTTATTGTTTGTGGAGCGCACTTTGAGGGTTACACCACCCTTTAACAGACAGACGCACGCTTGTCGCTGCTGCTTTAAGGATGCAGGTGCGGCTACAGCCCACACATTTCACAAAGACAGAAAAAAAAAAAAGAATTTTTTAATTGTTTGTGGAGCGCACTTTGACGGTTACACCACCCTTTAACAGACAGACGCACGCTTGTCGCTGCTGCTTTGAGGATGCAGGTGGAATCTAGACGGGATTTGGAACCAGGGACACACTACCTCCATCAATTGTCTAAATCCCACTGCACTAATGGCGGATACCGGACGCACGTCTAACACCAACATAGCAGTCAAGGCCTCAGTTATACGTTTTGCTTCAGGATGACTGCTGTCGTACTTCATCCTCATCGCTAGGGACTGTTGGAGGGTCAATTGTTTAGTAAAAGTAGTGGTGTTCCTACTTTCTCTCTGGGATGATGAACAACTCCCAGCAGCAGCAACAGCACTAGGAGGAAGTGGTTCTTGATCTTTCCCTATTTTATTTTTATCGGAGAAAGTTTGGTCCTCCATTTATGTTATATTGATATATACTTGCGGCTAAGGCGCACACAAACACAGAAAATATTTTTTTATTTTTCCTGGAGAGTAGTGCACTTTGTGGGTTACACCACCCTTTAAGAAATGAGCCAGCCGGCTCTTTACTTATGGGACACAGGCGCAAGCTTGGCGCTGCTCCTTTGTTGATGCACGTGCAGCCACAGTGCACACAATTCACGAACACAGAAAATATTTTTTTATTTGGTTTGGAGTGTACTTTGGGGGTTACAGCACCCTTTAACGGTCAAGCCAGCCGGCCCTTTACTTATGACACAGGCGCACGCTTGGCACTACTTTGTTGATGCACGTGCGGCTACTGCGCACACAATTCACAAACACAGAAAATATTTTTTTATTTGGTTTGGAGTGTACTTTGGGGGTTACAGCACCCTTTAACGGTCAAGCCAGCCGGCCCTTTACTTATGACACAGGCGCACGCTTGGCACTACTTTGTTGATGCACGTGCGGCTACTGCGTACTCAATTCACAAACACAGAAAATATTTTTTTATTTGGTTTGGAGTGTACTTTGGGGGTTACAGCACCCTTTAATGGTCCAGCCAGCCGGCCCTTTACTTATGACACAGGCGCACGCTTGGCACTACTTTGTTGATGCACGTGCGGCTACTGCGCACACAATTCACATACACAGAAAATATTTTTTTATTTGGTTTGGAGTGTACTTTGGGGGTTACAGCACCCTTTAACGGTCAAGCCAGCCGGCCCTTTACTTATGACACAGGCACACGCTTGGCACTACTTTGTTGATGCACGTGCGGCTACTGCGCACACAATTCACAAACACAGAAAAAATATAATTTTTTTTAGCACTTGGGGGGCGCACCCCTGATGGACAGAGCACCCCCTGGACAACACTACAGCACCCCTTTAGGACTGGGACACTGCACAGGACTTTGGAGTGGACACAGCCCCTATGGACAACTGACTGCACAACACAGTCCTGCCAGCCCCTATGGACTTTGAAGTAGTGGACACAGCCCCTATTAACAACAGCAGCTCAGCACAGCACAACACTACTCTGCACTACACTACACTACACAGCCCAGCCAGCCCTAACTCCCACCCTCCCTCTTCACTGTCCACAGCCAAGTGAGAAACTGGCGCCGACGCGGGTACCTTATATAGGATCCAAAACCCGCGAGACCCTGAAGGCGGGATGATGACGTTTTGCCTCGATTTCAGATACGAGTCAGGCGGGTAAAGTCGAGCCTGACTCGGATCGGCCTCGGATCGGGGGGGCTCGGGGGGGTTCGGATTTCAGAAATCTGAACCCGCTCACCCCTAGTCTGTATACCCATGATATGACTTTGCATCACCGGTGAGAAGTTCTAACCATCTGATCAAGGTTTACCCTGCTTGATCTGTTTCTATTCACCATAGATGTGTCCTCACTAACCTATACTGAAATCATGCCAGAAAGCCCTGTTTAGTGCCACATGAACAATGTGACTAAACCATGCCATGTGTCCAGTCTCTCAGTATATTACCAAATGCTCATCTATTTCTCATTAGTAAATAATGCAACAAAAGTACAATGCAGGAGTACCCTGAACATTACTAACAGCATGAGGCTTATATGACACACCATGCGTCCTGCTAAGCAGCAATGTGCTCACTGTGTGATTTTATACTGCCATGATTATGACAAAGTACAAATCCTCAGCACCAAGCACATTACAATTATGTTTGCATGCAGCTGCGGCGAGACAAAGATGCTAAATTTAGGTAAAAGTCTGAAAGCTGCTGACAATATCACAACGTCTAAGTCGTGCCTTGCTTCTCAGTTCTCATGCCATATGGTGCAGGAACAATGGGGAAAACAGGACACCCTGAAAAAAAAAACTGCCTCTTTGCAGTGAGCTGCTCCACTAATCGTTCTCAAAATAGCATGATTTTATTGTGATATGGTTGTAACAAGTCCTCCAGAGTACAACATAGGTATTCCTACATTGGATTTGCACTGTGATTTATTTGCTCTCTAGGGAAGATTCAGCATTGCATGCAAGTGCTATGCTCAATGCAGATTTCTGATTATGATTGGGTCCTGCATAATCGCACGCAGCACCTTCGATGCCTCTGACTAACTGACAGGCAGAGACATTTAAGGGGCGTTGCGGGGTTGGCCGGCGTGTCCGCCCCAATTTCCGGGAGTGGCAAGCAGTGGCGTAACTAGGAGGAGTCGAGCAGGGCACGTGCCCTGGGCGCCGCTGCAAGCCCAGTGGAGGGGGGCGCCGCTGGCAAGGGCAGCGTATCCTTTCATTGCACAATGCAGCTTCCTACTCTGTTACATACTGTCTCGGGTCCTGCTGTGATTGTCTGCTGGCCAGACCTGAGCTGCCTTCATTGGTGGTCTCTCCTCCCCCTCTGAACTGTGCTATGCTGCCATTGGTTGCAGCCTGGCAGTCGGGGTGGTGTTTGTGCAGCACAATGGTATTGGCTGGGCCGGATGCTACTGCTGTTGCTCTCTATAGTCGCGCCCTCCGGCCAGTGACAGGCTGCGACCTCCGCGGGACTCCTCATAGTGCCGCACACCCGCAGCATCTTACTCTACTGCCCCTCAGCATCTTACACTCCTGCTCCTCAGTCTCTTACTCTCCTGCCCCTCAGTCTCTTACTCTCCTGCCTCTCAGTGTCTTACTCTCCTGCCCTCTGCCTTTCTCTCCTGCCCCTCAGTGTCTTACTCTCCTGCCCCTCAGTCTCTTTCTTTCTTCCTGCCCTCAATCTCTTTTTCTCCAGCCCTTCAGCATCTTTCTTTTCCGAAAGGTATAACCAAGGGAGGGGGGCCTCAGCTGCTGCAGAACTTCTTCTTGGGGAGGGGAGGGGGGTCTCTGCTGCTGCAGAATCTCTTCCTGGCTCTGTATTATTATCATCTCCCAGAGTGAGCAGCATGTGCGAGTCCTGACCCCTCTCAGACATTATATATGGTATATATAGAGTGGCCTTCTGTCATATATTGTATATAGTGATGCATTATAGTGTGTCCTGTGTGATACATGGTATAGTGTGTAACGTCCTGTCATACATGATGTATAGTGTCTATACACCTGTCATACATGGTGTATAGTGTGTATCCCACTATCATACATGGTGTTTTGTGTGTATCCCCGTCATACATGGTGCATACTGCCTATCATATAGGGTGCATACTGCCTGTCCCCCCTTTCATACATGCTGCAAATTGTGTGTATTTAGTCGTACATGATATCTAGTTTGTGTATGTCCCTGTCACACATAGTGTATAGTGTTTGGGTCCTCCTTTGTATAAGGAGCACTACAGGTGGTACTGCATAATGGGCACCACTAGAGGGGGCATTGTATAAGGGGCACTGCATAAGGGGCACTACTACTGGGGACATTGCATAAGGGGCATTATTACCAGGGACATTGCGTATGGGGCACTACTACTGGGGGTATTAAGGTGCATAGGAAATAGAAAGTAATGTTCCCAGAGTGATGAGAAACAGTGGTGTGTAATGTTGACATGCCCCCATTTTCAGTGGCCACGACCCTTGTGGAATGTTAGGGGGGCTCCGTTTTTCATTTTGCCCTGGGCTCCAAATACCCTAGTTACGCCACTGGTGACAAGGCCAGGAACTGCATCGACAGATACAGTTTCCTGGCCTCGTAAGCTGGCCAGCCTGAGTAAGCAGAGGCTTACTCAGCTGGCCGGCGTCCTGGCGCCTTCCACCATCGGGACCATTGACCACCGATAGTAATCCCAGCCTGTGACCTCGGTGCTGGGATCGCAAATGCAGCAGGGGGTGTCATACACCTCCTGCTGCATTTGCATATTTGCAAGGACGAAATTGCAAAGCTGTCTGCATGCAACTTTGCAATTCCGTCCGATGCTGAATCACCTACTCTGTCATCTCAGATGAATGATTGGATTGAGATCTGGTAACTGGGGAGGCGACTGTAAAAAACTGGATTAAGGGTCATGTTTCTGTATATATTTCAGTTTTCCTAGAATTGTGTCTTTGACCATTAGCTAGATTATGTCCATTCGCATTTAAGTAACCTGCTGTCAGAAAGAGATGTACCTGCTAAGCAATAGTGGGCCTGATTCATTCCCAATCGCAGAAGGCTTCACTGCAATCACACTGTGATCACAGTGTCCACGCAGATCCATCATAAAGTGATTGACAGGAAGTGACCGTTTGGGGGTGGTGACGGATGGTGAATCGGCGAAACGCAGGCGTGTCAGTGTGTTTGAACACCGTTACAGGGGTGTGCATAAATTAGCTACTGCGATGGCATACGCAGCTTGAGTACTCACTGCGTGTGATGAGGTTAGCAAACTAAGGTCAGATCAGTTGTCATAGGCCCTCATTCAGAGCCGTACGCTCTGAGCAGAGCGCACGCTCTGAATGAGGGCCGGGCTCCATGAAAATGGAGCGTCCTCCTGGACGCTCTTATAGCTGTGGGTCACCACCCACAGGCTATACGAGCGTGCATTGTGATGGCCGCGATGGTCGTGACCATCGCGACCATCGAAACTGCGAGCCGGAGCCTGCGGTTGAGGTTTTCAACCGCAAGCTCCGGAGTGATTTTGGCTCTATCAGAGCCAAAATCACTCCCACTGACATCACTAGTGATGTCAGTGGGCCGGCTTTTGACGGGAGGCGTTCCCATGGGAACGCCCCCGTCAGGGAGGCACACCCCCGGCACGCCCACCAAAGGGGGCGTGCTGTCAATCAACATTGACAGCACGCCCCCTTTGATCGGACACAGCGAGTGAAGGACTTTCCTTCGCTCGTCGCGTCTGGCGCATGCGCACGGCGGAGCTCCCTCCGTCGTGCGCATGCTCAGTCCATAACATCGACCCACTTGCGAGCGGACAGCCGCTCGCGAGTGGGTCTGAATCAGGCCCATTGTGCGTGAGGCTCCAATGGTACTCAATGTTACCAATGGGTTTGCAGACTTGCAATGTATTACGAATGTGAGTAAGAGGAAGTGGGCGTCCTTATGTTAGACTGCGACAGCATGGCAATTGCAAACATTAGCATATTTTTGCAGAGGGTCTGCAATGCATAATCGCAGATGCGATAGCAAAAACAATCTGTAATGAATCAGGCCATGTGTCAGGTACACTGTAGTATTTAAATATAGGTCTACTTGTATGAAAGGACCTGATGCATGCCATGTGAACACATCTCCCATCATAACACTGTCACCACGAGGATAGATTGGTGACAGCTGGCAGGATAAATTTCTGAACACATTCATTCTACCATAGGCATATTTATAGTGGGTGCAGGGTGTGCCCTACACTGCATACCCTGTACCCTAAGTACACTTATCTCGTGCTGGCAAGCGTGTCCCTTCTCTGATGGGGAAGCCCGACAAGGGACTTAAGACAGGCGTCAATATACAGTATCTTAATCCCTACGCAGGAGTCCAGGAGGACGCCAGCCCGAACGAGGTAAGTCCTGGAGGCCGAAACAATAAAAAAAACGTCCCGATTCAGAGCGAGCACTCGCAAACAGCGAGCGCCTCTGAATCAGGCCCAAAGAACATTCTAGAGACCAATACTGTATATAACACAGAACTCCAGTAGAAGAACAGATGCTGAAGCAGCCTATACAGCTGGAATGGGTCCCGACCATAGGGGATTCTGGCATAACTGATCCAGCCACATAGAGGCCCCCACTCTGCTCTTCTGCCCATTCACCCTTTGATGCTGTTACTTGCAGTGCTGAAGCAGAATGCTCCAATGGGACTTTACTGCACATGCACAGGGGCACATGTATGCTGGGAAGAGTGTGGGTATGAGGAAGGATGGACATATATCGCTGTACTAACCCCAGCCTTTACTATGGGACCCACGGAGAGATGTACTAAGCCTTGAAGAGTAATAAACTGGAGAGAGATAAACTACCAACCAATCAGCTCTAACTGTCAATTTACAGGCTGTGTTTAAAAATGGCAGTTAAGAGCTGATTGGTTGGTACTTTATGTATCTCCACTTTATCCAAGGCTTAGTACATCTCATCCCAGTGCTTTGGTATTATATCTATGTAGGGCAGTGATGTGCAGTGAGGTCAATGGCTGGGGAGGCATACATGGAGATGGGTCTAAGTGCTGGGAGCCTGTCTCACCCCCTACTCACTGTAACTCTCCCCTCACTACACTAAGCATCAGTATTCATTGATTCTCCTACCTGTATCACTGTGTCTTCTCTTGCTGCTGAGTTCCGATACTGCAGTGAACTTCCTGGTCACATGACACTCTCCTACCTGCATCACTATGTCTTCTCTTGCTGCTGGTGACTGAGGGCCTAATTCATTATGGATCATTAGTGCTAAAGCATACACAGACGGGTGATTGTTGCGTACTGCGTATGCGTGTGCATTGCTGTGCACGAAGGCACCACTGCGATCACGGAGACCACGCAGAACCATCGCAGAGTGATTGACAGGCAGTGAGCACTTGTGGGTCGTGACAAGGGAGTGATCGGAGAAACGCATACGTGCCTGTCTGTTTGAACGCCGTTGCATGGGCATGCATAAATTAGCCAGTGCGATTGTTTACACAGGTTGAGTACTTACTGCGTGTAACGATTTTAGCAATTTCTAAGTAAGGTCAGGGCTGCTGTAATTCTGCATGAGGGACAAATGGTACTCGATGTTACCGATGTTTATGGAGGTTTGCAAGGTATTACGGATGTGAGATCGCGGTAGTGGGAGGCAGTGGGCGTCTCTATACTGGCAGTGTGACGGCATTGCGATTGCAATCATTAGCCTATTTTCACAACAAATCTGCATGCAATTACGGAGCTGTGGGCCTGATTCAGCAAGGAACGCACAGGAGAGAACGCATGCACTTGGTCAATGTTTTTGCTCTGCGCATGCTTCTCACTGCACGTGCGATCGGATTATGGTACACAGACAACATGCAGTGTGTACGCAGACCCTTACGAATCTGATTGACAGGAAGTGCCATTTCTGGGTGGTGACGAGGGGTGGTCAGGCGAAAGCAGGCGTTATAACGCCGTTATAGAGGCGCACATAATTAAAGCAGTGTGGCGGCATACGCAACCATACCGTAAGCTGTACACAGGAAGTGGCCAAATTCCTGCGGCAGGTCAGGTCAACCACTATTATGCTAATGGATCTGATTGTTCTCGATATTACCGATGTTTACGCTATCTTGCGTGCTGATCAGGCTGTGCGTAAAGGTAGTTGGGCGGCATAGAATGTGAATGGGCATCTGCATCTTGTCCTGCAGTCTCCGTGCGTATATACATTGATTAGCATACTCTCGCAGCGGACGGGTGCGTGCAGCTGCATCTGTGCGTTCCTTGTGGAATCAGGCCCTGTGATTGCAATAGTGATCCTTAATGAATCAGGCCCTGATTCCTGATCTTTAAACACAGCAGTGTACTTCCTGGTCACGTGACACATGTAAGGTGTCCATCAGTGTTCAAGACATGTGCCCCTCATACTCAGAGGCATGTCTCTATTAGTTCTCTCTATGAAGCTTACTGCCCACACTATCTCTGCAAGCTGTGTTTTCCTATACAGAAGCGAGGCTTAGCTGTTGCTGCCTCATCTGCAGTCCCAGGGAGTGCCACAAAGTTGTTGATTGTCAACGATAAAAATAATTACAATAAACAAAGATGGTTATAAGTTATAAATATCTTCTTTGTATTATTGTAATGATTTTATATCAAATCTCAGAAGTTTGACAGGGGAGGCTCTGCGTCCCCTGCCTACCCTGACAGCACGCAGTGGCAGATCTAAATTTTTTAGGTCCTGCAGCTTGAACTGTTATGGGGGCCCCTTTGCAACCATCAACAATAGAGCAACATCCAACAAGGTCCAAAGGGCCTTGTTGCCCTTGCAAGGACCTAGAGGCCAAAATGGGGGAGATGTAGAAACCCCCCAGAGAGTGAGAGGCTGTAGATAGATAGCTGTAGAAACCCCCCAGAGAGTAAGAGACTATAGATAGATAAATAAATATAGAAATCCCCCAAAGAGTGCTACACTATAGATAGATAGATAGATAGATAGATAGATAGATAGATAGATAGTTAGATAGATAGTTAGATAGATAGATAGATATGTAAAAAAAAAACAGAGAGTAAGAGACTGTAGATAGATAGATAGATAGATAGATAGATAGATAGATAGATAGATAGATAGATAGATAGATATAGAAAACCCCCAGAGAGTGAGGCATTGTAGATGGAAAGATAGATGTAGAAAACCCCCAGAGAGAGAGAGAGAGAAATGGTAGATAGATAGAGATAGATACGTAGATAGATGTAAAAATCCCCCAGAGAGTGAGAGGCTGTAGTTGATAGATAAACAGACAGATAGATTGACTGATCGATCAATAGATAGATAGATAGATGTAGAAACCCCCCAGAGAGAGAGAGACATGTAGATAGATCACATTCAAAACCAAAACTTTCTTCCTCTGTAGGATCTCAGCTATTGATCCTCCTGAGTGGGATATCTGGAATTCCCCTGAGTCATGTCTCTCCCCACGCTGTGTGCTCCTGCCTCTGAGCTGCATGCTCAGCTTCCAGTTTGTGGTCAGCACTGCAGGGCCAACTTCTGGCAGATGGGACAGCACAAATGGAGATGGGAGCATCTAGTAGCACCTGCCAGTATAAGAGACATCCTCTGGTCGGAGCTATAGATAGAATGTCTGCCGGCCAGTACTGATCAGTGGGGTTTCTGGGTACTCAGAGCCCCCTCTCCCCCCCTACATGCACTACTCTAGAGCATATTCTAAGGTCAATATTAAGTACTTCAACACATTGGCTTATGATTCTATCACTAAAATGACCTTATTTGATAACATTCACTTAAAACACAGTACTCCATTGATTTTGTTGAAAAATTCACTCATTAAAAAAAATGCTTCACGGCCCCTCTGGGGTTAGGGGCCCTGAAGCTTAAGCTTCATTAGATTCACAATAGATCTGCTTCTGACTGCACATCTCTGATGTAGGGAGTATTATAGTGATATTCATGTTGAGTTTATTATTGTTTATGCACTCTCAATGAAGCAGGGCTATAAAGATAATTTTTTGTCACTCACATCAGTCCAATACAGAAAACAATGTAGGGCCCTCTCTACATTACAGAGAGCATTTTAATAAGCAATCTGTAATGTGACCTCTATACAATGCAGAGATCATTTTCTAGTGAACTATGGGCCTGATTCAGGTTGGATCGCAAGGCTGCGTTCGCACACAGCCAGTCGATGTTTGCATTCTGCACATGCATATAAAACGCAGTGCATGTGCGCAAACTGGCTGCTGCGATCAAGAAGCGATCGCAGTGAGCACGCAGTGTCTTCACACAGTGATTGACAGGAAGTGACCATTTGAGGGTGGTGACGGGGGTTGTCAGAGAAATGCAGGCATGCCTGGGTGTTTAAACAGGGGTGTGCATAATTAAGCTTCTGCAATTGCATATGCTGGCAGAGGTCTAGATGGCGACCGGAAGTTTAGCAGTTTGTGCGATAGGGTCAGGTCAAAAACAACTGTACGAATGGTTCCGATGTTACTCGATGTTTTCGTTGACTTGCAGATGCATGTCATGGGAAGTGAGCGACTTTATACAGTGGTGGGCGTCTTGGTATAGAGCTGCGGTTGCCATGCATTTGCATTCATTAGCATATTTTCATAGCGAGCAGGTGCGTGCGAACGCAGCCTTGTGAACCAACCTGAATTAGGCCCTATGTACTATGAGAACAGCATTCTAGTAACTGTCATACAATTCAAAGTGCAATTTAGTGACCTGTAGATACAAAATTGCTCATGCATAGAACATTCTAATGAACTCTGGGCCTGATTCAGACCCGGTCGCAAGCGCTGAGTGCTTGCAACCGGGTCGATGGTGGCCCAGAGCGCATGCGCACGATGGAGCCGGCTCCATCGTGCGCATGCGCGAGACCCGGATAGCGATGGGCAATCCGTCGCTCCGGGTCTCGCACCAAAGGGGGCATGCTGTCGATGTTGACTGACAGCACACCCCCTTTGGTGGGCAGGCCGGGGGGGTGGCTGCCCAGATGGAGGCGTTCCCATGAGAATGCCTACCGTTTGGGGGCGGCCCCACTGACATCACAAGTGATGTCAGTGGGAGAGCTTTCAGCTCTGTTTGAGCCGAAAGCTCTCTGGGGCTTGCGGCCACGAGACCCTACCACAGCGACCATCATCCTGGCCGCTCGCGACCATCATCCTGGCCGCTCGCATTAGCTGGCCGCTCCATAAAAAAAAAAAAAGACGCCCTGATTCAGAGCGAGCGATCTGTCAGAGCGTCCGGCTCTGAATCAGGGCCTCTATACAATGCAAAGAGCATAGTAGTGAAATCTATACAACACAAAGAGCATTCAAGAGACTAATGCAATTTTAGAGAGTATTCTAGTGAATGTTATATAATTCAGAGAGCATTCTATTAACCTCTCTACAATACAGAGAGCATTTTAGAGATATTTATACAATACATAAAGCATTCTAGTGACCTCTTTACAATGCATGAGCATTCTAGTGTCCTCTATACAATGCAGAGAGCAGTATAGTGACTGCATTGTAGTGAATGCCATATAATTCAGATCAGATAGCATTATAGTGACCCCTATTCAATAAATAGAACAATCTAATGACCTCTATGCAATGCAGAGAGCATTCGAGTGATGATATGCAAAAATGTGACTATTCTAATGACTATACAGTAAACATTCTAGGGACCTCTATATTATACAGACAACATCTTAATAAACAATGTGCAGTAGAGAAAGCATGCTACTGTTGTATATACAATACAGAGAGCATTCTAGTATCAGCAATGAAACACAGAGCATTCTAGAGATCAACTGGCAATGACAATACAGAGACAATCTTAATGACTGATTTACAATTAAGCTCTGTTGGTGACAAAATCAGACCACAGATCTCTGGTGGTAACACAATTTAATTATATTCCCCATCTGCAGTTCAGCACAGACCTCCAGGTCTCTGTATAACAAGTTTAGCTGTTTTAGAATGTCTTCATACCTAATAGAATGCTCCTAATTATTTGATTGTTTGATATTTTTAGTGCATGTGGATCTTCTGATACACACTGGTTGATGAATGCCTAGCACCATCCTGTCTTCTACTGGGTTTGACAGAATGAATACGCAGGAGGTGTGCGTAGCCGCTGTTCATATCTGTCGTTGCTGGGCCAAGTGCAAGATGATACCCCTCAGCTGTTCTGAAACAAAGTCGGAAAGGCCAGGCAGCATGCTGTACACAAAAACACCTATGTAGAAAAGCCCTAACCCAAGGGCATTTTAATATAGGAGTGTGCCTATGTGCAGATTTCTGTTGGCCCACTCCCCATTGAAAAATAATGGACAGCTGGCAAGTAAATAAATGCAATGGGTCCAGGGCGTGCATGCATTATAGATATGCCGCTGCACTAAACAGTGTTGACGCCAGTCAGAAGCCCGGAGCCCACATCTCAACCACCGGGATACCAAAGGTATTCGGGGGGTTAGGGGCGGGTTAGGTTTAGTGTTAGGGATTAGGCACTAGGGGGAGGGTTAGGGTTAGGCACTATGGGGTAGGGTTAGGGTTAGGCACCAGGCAGGGGGAGGTTAAGGTTTGGCACTAGGGAGGAGGTTTGGGTAGGCACAAAAAAGGGTGGGTTAGGGTAGGGAAAGGAAGATGGTTAGCATGCCGACCAACAAGTGTCGGTATGCTAGCCCTTTCGGGATGCCAGCATTGGTATTCTAACAGCTGGGATCCTGAGTGCTGGCATCTCATACCAATTCCCTGCACACATCATGCTGTAACTAAGCAGTTAATTATGTTTGAGGGGCAGGTGTAACTAACAAAGTTGTACATTAAAATTACAGTATGGGATTGTACATGAGCCTTGGGAACTGGCTGCCTATTGTAAAGGTCGAGGAACATATATATATGTGTATATGTATATATATATATATATATATATATATATATGAAAGAGAAGGGGTACCTTTGGTGCGCTACAACTTTGAGTATTAAGTGAATAGAAGAACTTTCCACCACTTAGGGGGATTTATTGCAATATTAGCTGTTGGTCAAACACAACCTTCTAGTTCAAGTTAGTCTTCTAATCACCATAAGTTTATGTTTTGGATATTATTCATAAAATAAAAGCCCTATGGTAGCCCATAATTCTTATACCTGAATATTTTATTCTTGGTATATCAACAGAGGTATAAATATAAACAATTTACAATACAAATCAATACATAAATAGCATAAAACAACTTTTAGTAAACCTGCCCCAGTACAGAAGGATATCTGCCACCTACACCTTTACAGGTGTGAGCTCTTCGGTGGACCTCTTATGTGGTAGGTGCAGGTTTTTCAAAGCGATGACTCTACGCATTTCATCCACCTACGGGACTTCATCAGTGGTAAACACAAAAATGGAACTGGTCTGAATAAACACTTGATGATATGGAACTGGTTAGAACACTCAGTGGTATAAGCTTATTTTCTGTCCCTTGATAGGGAGAAATTCCTAGAAAGGCTCTTAAAAGCCAAGTAGTTCTTATAACAATTTTACTGGAATGATTAGATGGATGTTTCTCAACCAATAAATGTAACCTAGTGTATTGTACCAGATTCCTTAATAGCAATTTAAATATGAAGATGCATCATATACTCCCAATGTGTAAAAATGACGAGACCCAGTGCCAAGCAAGTGGTAAAACTCTATTCAGTCCAATGAAGTGCATGTCTCCCTCTGTTAGCAGTATATATATATATATATATATATATATAATTCGCCAGGTTGCTAGTTATTGTGTTTTTGTCCTCTCTCTTCGCCACCTTCTCATATCTCTCTCCTGCTCCCCCAATCTCTCTCTCTCTCTGCCTTCCTCTTATCCCATCTCTCTCTCAGGGATGTAGTCAGGAAGTCGACGGTCTAAATGCCGACTGCCGGCTTCCCGACTGTCAAATCCCAGGAAGGTACTAAAGACAGGCATCGACAATTCGATGCCTGTAATTAGACCTACACCAGAAGACCGAACGAACGGACAGCCGCGGGGGGGGGGGAGTTAGGTTTCAGGGCTCCCGGGGGGAATTAGGGTTAGGAACCCCCCGGGAAGGTTACGTTTAGGCTAGGGGAAGGGGGAGTTAGGCACCCCCAGGGGGAGGTTAGGGTTAGGCACCCCCTCGGGAGACTTAGGTTTAGGCTGCAGGGAAGGAAGGGTTAGGTTTAGGCACTTAGAGGGGGGTTAGGGTTAGGGACTTTGGGGGAGGTTATGGTTTGGCACCCCTAAGGGATGGTTAGGGTAGGGTGTAGGGTTAGCAGTACTTACCTTATTAGCGTTCGGGATCTTCACCACTGCCAGGCTTCTGCTGTCGGGATTTGAATCTCCGGCCATGCGGCCGGCGGTAATACCTATTAAAAACCCCTCTCTCACCCTTCCCCCTGTCTATTTGCTTCCCCATTTTTCTGGGTTTATCTCTCTCTCTTCTCCTCTTTTTCCCATTTTTCTCCACCTCCCTCTTTTCTTGTCCCGTCCTTGCATGTGTATGTGTATATGCTATCTGATCCCAAGCACTGGAAATCGGCAAGTCCCTGTCTGAGGTATGGGACATGCTTAGGTATGTTTAGGGGATTTGTTTTGAAAGCATGTACTTCTCCTTCTGCTCATCACCATGTGCTCGGAATTATAGTCTTATATATCTATATATATATATCTGGTATATAGATCACCGTACACATGTTGTTTTTCATCTGTCACCTCTGTTTCTTTTTTGCCTGTCCTGCTCCACCTTTGCCTGTTCCTATTGTCTGTCTTTCATTCATTACCTATGATGTGTACCAGCCAGTATCCATGTTTTCACTCCTGCCTCCAGGATGACACTCCATTCATTCAGCATTTGCTGTGGTCTCCTCGCATAACTGCAAGTAGCCATTTTGCAGTGGGAGTGAGTGACCAGCGGCACCTGGTACATGGCATTCTCCTCTCTCTTTAATTTCTAGCAATGTTACTTGTCTCCATATATAAAAGTTCCCCTACATGACAGAACCTGAGCTGTTTGACATTGCTTTGAACTCAGTTAAACAGCTCAGTATAAAGTATGGTTTTCTGTTTCCAGACTTTTCAAACACATGGAGGCTCTGGAGGTCATTTGTAAAGTGAACTTGATGTATGACATTGGTGTCACCCAGTTAGTGGGGTTATTATTAATGGAAACTTTCTCATAATTCCCACCTGACATTTACACACCTGAGGAATTAACAAATGATGCTCCTCCTAACATCACCATACACTAAAGTTGATATGTGATAGACTGAGCTGACAAGTTTGCTTTTCTATTTTTATTGCTATTTTATTTTTTTGCTTTAGAATGCATAGGATGAAGAAGGAAGAAAAATATTTTTTTAGCACCATACTTCTGATGATATTAAAAATAACCTCTATATACCCCTGCCTGTACCTTCTAAAATCCTTCCTATAAACCTCTAAGGATGACGCTAATTTGTGTATGCAGTCATACAGTAAATAAAGACTTAGACCTGGAATCTGTGGTTCCAAAGCACAAGTGTTATTCAAGTAAAAGTTCAGACAGTTACACGCAATTGATCCAGACACAATTTAGGTGCAAAAGGCATTATACAGACCCAAGTACAGTATACATACACAGCGCTTCCGGTACCAGATGTTAGACATCAGCAAGAAACCCCTCAGTCAGCATTCAGCAAGAAGACTAAAGACCCAGTGTTGGAGCACACATATTTATACCCCCTCAGAATAGACAGGACAATAGAGAAGTTTGCTGCTGATGTCATTGGTTCCCAGGGGAGAAGCATCTGTTACAAAGCATTTAACAGGCTAGTTCAAATAGACTCTCCCTGCCTCTAACAGCTGGGTGTCTTTCCCTTCCCTCCCCCTGTAACATCCTAACAGTTGTTCATGAAATATACATTTTGTTGCTTGTAGCCTCTGCGATCCATAACTCGAGAATGCATGATGAGACCTCCCCACCGATAACACCGGAATACTGTAAAAAGAGTACGCATCAGTACAAAACCAAACACGACTTGTTTAGCAAGTATAAAACCTTAGTTATCAAATATCTTTATTTCACAGCGTTTATGTTAACTGAATAAACTTAAATCTTATATCTTAAAGCTAATGGAACCTTGTAAGTGAATATGCAATGTGTGAGTGTACGGGGTTTGATATGAAGATGCTAGTTAACTGGGGACAGATGCGTGCGCATTTAGCTACTAGTATTAGTATTTTCATTCGGGGTCTTAAGTATAATGTGTGTATGTGACATGGTGAAAGATGCAATCGCATGATGCTAATAATTGTGCAATCGCTACTGGGCGTCATGTTAGCAGCTCAATTGTGCATAATGTGCGGTGTTTATGCATGAGATTCCATCTATGATGGACTTAACATATATATATATATATATATATATATATATATACATACATACACACACATATCATTCCTCACTCACAGTTTCAGACTGCAATGCAAATGTGACCTCCAGCTGTGAACCTAAACCATCCTGTCTGGTTATGAAACTAAAACCTTTTTGGATTCAGACAAATCCAATTGTGTAGATCAATGCCTGGATTATATTACAATTGCCAACAGGGATTCCCAATTTGTATGTAAAACCCTCACAGTTTCTGGTGCATTGTCTATTCTATTTAGATTATCAAAAACATTGCCATCTGTTCTTAGCTCGTGAGTTGTAACTTAAAGTGACGCTGGTCGCAAAATGGCGTCTTGCAGATTCTTGTTTCTAAAATGGAGTCTAGCTGCCATTTGCAAGATGGCATTGCGCACGCTTCAATTTTAAACTGATCTTGTCTCAGCCAGTTATCCAGCTTTGACACTTCACACATAAAATTTCCACCTGTAATAAAGACAGCTGGTCTGTCTTTAGAACATGTGGTAATATTATGTTTTAAGGGCCTGATTCAGCAGTATATGCTAATGTACTGCTGAGCGCAGATTCCCGATGGTTGGGTATCTGCGCAGGTGCCTGACCTGTACTGCACATGTGCAGTACGGGTCCCACGTGAACACAGAGCGGCAGCAGACTCATTGATTGCAGTGGTATCAGAGGGGTGCAGCGGGTGTGGGCTGCACCCAGGTGTCACCCTCGGAGGGGGTGACCGCAAAATGCTGGCTCCTCTGCAGTGACAGGAGCCAGGTGCTGCATTGTGACATCCCGGCTGTGATAGAAGAGGAGCCGACAGTGCTAACAGCCCAGTCTCCAAGGGCAGCCCAGCATCTTTGACGATGCTGGGCTGCCCCCAGAGTGAAGTCATCGGGATCCCTGTGGGGCCACGCCCCTTTATTTTAGGCCATCCCCTTATTAGGAAAATTTCCGGTGCACAGGGATAGTCAGAGTACGCAAAGGGTGTCACCAGACCCGTTGACACCTCTGTGGGATTCAGTCTGCTGCCATTTGGGGGTAGGAGGGGGCAGCAACGATCTCAGTTTCCCGAAACTGAAGCATGCTGCCGCCGATGGGGGGGAGGGAAGAGGCCAGGAACTCATCGGCTGATGGAGATTTCCTGGCCTCTTTCTCTCATCTGTGGAGGCCGGCTTGCATGCAGTTTTGTAATTCCAAAGCTGAATCAGGCCTTAAGTGTTTTATGACCATAATACACCTGTGAAATGCACTTCTTTGCCAAAATGCAACAGGCCGGACCAAAACAGGTACTAATGATGATATCTAGGGGTAAATTTACTAAAGGTCGATTTTAATCGATTAACACCAATGTTGTGTTTCAGGTGCTAAATCACACATTTACTAACAGACACTTTTTTTATATTGATTTTTAAGTGTCAGTAAATGTGCAATAAATCCATCTTAATCTATTTGTAATCGATTAAAATCAACATTTAGTAAATATACCTCCTGATATCAACCAACATGGAGCTGGTGCAATATTCAATTCACTTTGTTTTGTCAAGTTACAAGATCTGCATGCCCCCACCCTTTATCACATTGTAATAAGCTTGTACTATAACTATAAACCAAAATCTTGTAACTGCACTGTAATAAGGTGCATGAGTGTGCATGAGTGTGCCTATTCTTTGTTTCTTCATCTACACTACATAGTTTTTCAAAGTGCTGCTTCACTGCAAATACGCGCCTATCTAGCTCTATGAACCCATACACCTCTACAGAATCTAGGCAGATACACATGCCCAAATTCAACCTTACAGTAGATCCAAAGCTGAATTTAACCTGTGGAACAGGATGCAGTCAGGAAGCCGACTGTCAAATCCCGGCAAGGTACTAATAACATGCCTGTCATTAGACCTACGCCGGGAGCCCGACGCCTGGCATACCGATAGAAGGTAAGCCAGGCGCGGACAGTCGTGGTGGTCAGGGTTAGGTTTTAGGGCTCCCGAGGGGACTTAGGCACCTCCCACGGGAGGGTTAAGTTTAGGCTAGGGGAAGGGGGGGTTAGGGTTAGGCACCCCCGGGGGGAGGTTAGGGTTAGGCACCCCCCCGGGAGACAGGTTTAGGCTGCGGGGAAGGGGGGGTTAGGTTTAGGCACTTAGAGGGGGGTTAGGCACTAGGGTGGGAGGTTAGGGTTAGGCACCCCTAAAGGAGGGTTAGGGTTAGGGGGGGAAAGGTTAGTTAATACTAACCTTTAGAGCTGCCGGGATATTCACTAGAAGCCTGGTCTCCCGGCGACGGGATTTGAACCGTCGGACATAGGTCCGGCGGTATTCCATACCGATCCCTGTGGAACTGGTGTATTTAGCTTTGCATATGTCCTACTCTGTTTGTTTTTTCTTGTATTCCAATTTTGATTAGCTCTGCTAACATTATAGTGATATCATTGGAACAGCTGGTATAGAACTGTGTACATTTGCATTAAATCTGTATTTAGACAATAATTAAAGTTGAATGATACAGTGTGTGAGACAGTGTAAAAGATGATGAGAAGTGATCCCAGGACATACCTCTGAGGCATAACAAAGAGAAATCAATTCAAAAATACAAGCTAAAGAGCAAATAGAGGCACAAGAAAAGGCAAGAGAGGACACTGTTATGGCAGATAGGGAAAGGTTAGTTTTATAAAAGTGTTTTGGATTAAAGATGGACAACAGTCAATATGACATTGGTGTTTTTATGGATTATTAATAAAGTAAATAATTCATAGTTAGCAAAATTAAGTAGATTTCTTTCATTACTCTTCAAAAAAAACTTTTATCAAAATACAATATTAGTTTTGCATAGAGGAACGGGTATATGACATAATAAAGGTGCTTGGAATGCACCTAACCGTGAAATAGGAGAGTAACTGCTGCTTTACTAGTTTTAATAGGAAGATAACATTGAAAAAATCTTCCTAACTATAATTGGATTTGTACTGGACACAGTGGCATGCAGCCAACTGAATATGCCAGTGGTTCCCAAACTTTCTTGAATCACAGCGCCCTAGAGTATCAGTATTTTTTTCGCAGCGCCCCTACGCTCAAAAATTCTTATTAAGAAGTTCTGAAAAAAATATTAAATTAAGTAAATTGTGCTTACCTGTCATCCTAAGGTTCAGTTATATGGCGGTGCTTTTGTTTGTACACATTTTATGATTGGCAGCCATAAGCATTGGGTTTGCCTATCACACTGATCATAAATAATTTGATTTGGTCCCAGACCACCAACCTGAGGCACCCCTGCAAGCGCCCTGTGGCACCCCAGGTGGCCATGGTACCCAGTTTGGGAACCACCAGAATATACACTGTGAAGAATTGCTACAGTGACTATTATACGGTATGCTGTTTATTTGTGTATATACTGAGGTGTTTATTTGATTACATTGTCCACATCAATTATGTGCTGTAACAAAGCAACTTGACAACTAATCAGGTTTCAGCTATCAACAGTGATGTAGTATCTCTTCAAAATTGAAACCCCCTAATCTGCCTATACCCCCCTTATTGCCACTACCAATTTATGGAATTCATTACTACACTCAGTCAGACTCCACCTGTTCCACCAGGGGTGGATTGGGAATTTAATATCAACACTGCCACAGTAGGCAGTCCTAGCACACAATAAAGGCTATAAAGTGCCACAAGTATTTAATGTAATGTGACCACACTGTGCCTCCAGTTCACATTGTATGCCATATTGTGCCACCAGTTCACATTGTATGCTACACCAATTCTCCAGTTCACATTGTATGCCATACTGTGCCACCAGTTCACATTGTATGCAACACCAAATCTCCAGTTCACATTGTATGCCATACTGTGCCACCAGTTCACATTGTATGCTACACCAATTCTCCAGTTCACATTGTATGCCATACTGTGCCACCAGTTCACATTGTATGCTACACCAATTCTCCAGTTCACATTGTATGCCACACTGTCCCCAGTTCACATTGTTTGCCATGCCATGCCCCCAGTTCACATTGTATGCCACACTGTCCACAGTTCACATTGTTTGCCATGTCGTGCCCCCAGTTCACATTGTATGCCACACCATGGCCCCAGTTCACATTGTATGCCATGCCGTGCCCCCAGTTCACAGTGTATGCCACACTGTCCCCAGTTCATGACTGCTACTATAGTTCTTCTGAAAGTAAGTTACAGTACTGTCCTTTTGTTCAGTGTTGGTGCGGGATATGTCAACATCCAATTTTGAATACAATAAATCACAACACTTACCGCATGCACAATGATGTCTATTAATGCTGTATGTAGATTGCATTTAAAACCACAAAGGATAGCTCTTCCAATAAGAGATGTCCTTTGCAGTGTTAGGACTTCTGTGTTTATGTCTCTCTGCAAATGCCGTTAGCCAGCGAATGCGTGAGCTGCGGGGGACACTTTAGGGATCCTATTGGATACCTTTTGGGAAATTATCTGAAATGAAGCAAATAGGCTTCTATTAGGCAATACCATCTATAGATGACATTGCTTATCGGGTGCAAGCTCTGGAAAATGTGCTTTCCAGAGCATGATACATAATGTACAGTATGTGAAATGCAGTCAAACCCCCACAAACTGCAGTTTTCCGAGATTTGATCACAATTTAGTGTTAGTACATGTCACCCATAGTTAGATTAATGTGTCAACCTGATCCAGAGGCTACTTTTAAAGGTTATTATTGCAAATTGAAATGATTGAATACTTATTGAAATAATGACTGAAGTGCTGAAGGAGAATGATATTTGTCTATTGTGCTCACAATTCAGGAAAACCAGTGTGGTATTACTTTTTAAGAATATACTGTAGTTGATGGAGTAAGAACAAATCTCAAGTGCTTCTTATCTGTTATGGCACAGGTCTCTGTCTGGGTGGACAGCTCTTATATAATTACGAGGCAATGACAGTATATCTCATGAGATTAGGAGCTCCGAGGGCAATTAGACAATATCAGGCAGCTGGCTCCCTTCGGCCAGGACAGTCCCCGGTAAGGCCAGACAGCCCAGTCTGGGCTCAGCACCACCTATCCCCTCTCCCCGTATCCCCACCTGTTGTCCTAGAAGCTCAGGGGCCTACCCAGGATCGTAAGTCTCCAGGATAAGCAAGTTTGATTGTGGAACCTTATGAATCAGCATAATAATAATAATAATTGCAGAGATAACCCCTTTTACACCGACATATGCCCGTATTTTGTAAACTAAGGCCCTCATTCAGAGCCGTACGCTCTGAGCAGAGCGCACGCTCTGAATGAGGGCCGCCCTCCATAATTATGGAGCGTCCTCCTGGATGCTCGTATAGCTGTGGGTCACCACCCACAGCCTATACGAGCGTGCAGTTTGATGGCCGCGATGGTCAAGACCATCGCGACCATCGCCACTGCGAGCCAGAGCCTGCGGTTGAGTTTTTCAACCGCAAGGCCCGGAGTGATTTTGGCTCTATCAGAGCCAAAATCACTCCCACTGACATCACTAGTGATGTCAGTGGGCCGGCTTCTGACGTAACGTAATGCATCTGTAGGCAGTGCTGCGCATGCGCTGGTTTTACAGATGTAACAGCGCATGCGCAGCACTGTTTCCAGACGCGATTAGGTAGTGTAGGCAGGGAAAAGTATCTATTTCCCGAAAAGCTGTCATCGCAAAAATGACAGCTTTTCGGAATAGATACTTATGGAGAGGTGGAATGATGAATACCACCTATAATTAGCTAGAACTCCATGAGAGTTCTAAAGCTAATTATCTCCATTGAATTTTTGCGCTTAATGAATAGGCCCCACAGATCTGTCTCTTTCACATTTACCTTGCCTGATATATATAAATACTTCCTTTAACTCCTGGAAGCTCCAAATGACTTCTGAAGATGCGGACCTATTTTTATTTATTTTCAGAGATGCTGAAAGTACTGTAAGCAGCTCTCTAATCAGGGAAACTCATAGTACTATAACACAAACTACCAAAGAAAAGAGCGCTACCTATAAGGTTTCCACAGTTTAATTAAACATCAATAAATAACACTGTATAAGAAATATATAATAATACTATTAGAATTTGAAAATATAAAAAATACAGACATAAATGATACTGAGCTTAGTATTGGTATATACTCTCAATATCTACAGGGCTCATGCAATCCTGTTCATGTGTAATGACATACCACACAAAGGGTAAAAAGACTATGCACCTCTGATAATTGTTCTCCTGAAAGAAAATGCAATATAATTTATTATAATTTAGAAATAGCGATTATTTATATCCATAAAGAATCCTATTGTAGTAAATTAAATGAAAAAAAACAGACAATGCCGATTTGATACTGATAAATATGAGTGAAAAGCTCTTGTGAGCCCACTGTGTGTGGACTCATACAATCTTGTATTGATTCAGAAGCCACAGTCAGTTTGTAAAAATTAAAATCCTTTAAGGTAAAATATTTTGCATGCATTGATTTCAGAAAAAATAAATGAACACTCCTGTGAACCAGCTGTGAATAAATTTATGCCGTCTTCTGGCTGATTTATAAAGTAACAGTCATTTGATACTTTGTAACTTCTCTAACAATTAGGTTAGTTTTATGCACAGTGGGCCTGATTCAGAGCTGGACGCTCTGACAGAGCGCTTGCTCTGAATCAGGGCCGGCCTTCTTGTTTTTAAGAGCGGCCTCCTGGCCGCTCGCATAGCTGTGGGTGACCACCCACAGCTATAGCGAGCGGCCAGGAAGATGGTCGCGATGGTCAAGACCATCGCGACCATCGGGCTTGCGACGAGACCCTTGTGGTAGGGTCTAGTTGCTGCAAGCCCCAGAGAGCTTTCGGCTCAAACTTGTGATGTCAGTGGGGCCGGCCCCAGATGGTAGGCGTTCCCATGGGAACGCCTTTGTCTGGGCAGCCACACGCCCGGCCCGCCCACCAAAGGGGTCGTGCTGTCACTCAACATCGACAGCACACCCCCTTTGGTATGAGACCCGAAGCGACGGAGTGCCCGTCGCTAACCGGGTCTCGCGCATGCGCACTGGCCTACCATCGACCCGGTTGCGAGCACACAGTGCTTGTGACCGAGTCTGAATCAGGCCCTGTGTAACCATCCATTAGCTATTTGTAGCGATGAGAAGTTCCCTGTGAGCCAGCAGGTTATAGCGCAAATTGCCGTGCACGGCTAAAGCTGCAAAATATTTTCACTGACCGTCAACTCCTGTGGAAGCCGAGTATTTGTCAGCGGATATCTCTTCCCGCTAACCTGTACAGGGCCCCGGGAGGTGGTTTAGCCAACTGCTCTATTCAGGCTTTGGATGGTGATACGATGGTGAAAAACACGCTGGCTGGATCTCCTCTCTGGTCGCCTGTATATGCATAGTATGTCAATAACATAATGTGGCATATTTTGCTCAATAAAATGCAAAAGTTGATTCCTCTCATGAATATTCAGACACATCAATATAGCCATAAAATGACAAATCGTTAGTTCAGTAGTAAGCATCATTTAGCTCTTGCTGAACATCCTCAGGTTTCTTAAGTCTGTTTTATTTATTACAAAAAGAAATTTCCTTTTGGGAAATCTAGTCTATAAGACTTAATAGGTTACCTGTGATAACACCATTTTCCTAATACATATTATGCAATACATTTAAGTGATTATTAGATATGTTATTACAGTGGTTCTCAAACTCGGTCCTCAGGACCCCACACGGGTCACGTTTTCCAGGTCACCCATCAGATGCATAGGTGTACTCATTATTCACCGAAACATTTGCAAAGATCCACAGGTGGAGCTAAAGATGAGTCAAAAGCTGAATAGGCTTAAGGAAAAATAAGAGTCCTTTGTTTTTAGTAATTGGTTAGAATTTGGTCAACTGTTGCTAGGTAGAGTAGTTTTGGGGTTTATTTGGTTGGTTGGTTTTCTGACCATGTGTGTGGGAGTGGCTCTTGTGGGCTTTATAAGGCTGGTGTATGCCCAGCAACTTCCTTTCTGGATGGTGTTTGTCCCTCCCTCCCTTTACTAACACTATATTATATTATCATGTTGGACGAGAAGGTGCTACAAACCAGGGGCCACATAAGATGGAAGAAAAAATTGTGGAACACATTTTTTGAAGGGTCATAGTATGGGCTCAGTGGCAAACGCAGGATTTCCAGAGGGGGGTTTCCAAATGCTTAATTTTAGAGCGAGTGTGGCCAGTCAATGAAGAGGGCAGAATTAGTACTTAAGCAGCTTTATTAAGCGTCATACAAAGTGTATTGTGTGTAATAATTCCAGCATATACAGGACCAGTGATCACAGTAAGCCATTAGATGCGTCAGTAGGCCATCCTGCCTGAGCTGAACGTATTTATTTTAGATGTGGGCACCATTCCAGACTATTGGAGCAAGTCCAGGAGCCTGGAGGAGCAGCAGAAGGACCTAGCACTACCCTGGACATATATGTACATATTGGGCTCTATAGCAGTGCATCTCTAAGTGCATGTTTTCCAGATCTTCTAGTTGGTGCACAGGTTATTTATTACTGACTGATACATGTTAAAAGATCCACAGGTGGTGCTAATTATTTCATTTGTGATACAGAGAAGAACATGCAGCACTAGTAAAATTCTATTATATTTCTATTTCTATTGTGGTCATGGTGTGGGCTGGGGAGGGGGGTTTCCAGGCAGATGGAAACCCCCCCTGCATTTGCCTATAGGCCTACCTCTGCGGGAGGACTTTGGGCATCCGTCTCTGCGGACATGCTCATACTATGCAGTATTATAGGAGGTTGTGAGTCTTCACAGCTCAGCTTACAATGACCACAGGGTGGCATATCAGTCGCTCCCTAATATTGGTTAAATAACATATGGCTGGAGCTAAGTGTTTGTAGCATCCTTCTTTGCCTCCCAAAAGTAAATTAAAAGCTCAGGGCCATACCTTCAATAAAAGCAAGTTATGACAATTTAACCAAAGCAGTCTTTGTCTTTATTTTAGTATAAGTTAGTTATAAGTTGTTATATTGTCTTTAATAGCAATAAAGTTATGAACGTCTTATTATTTCACTTGTGATTCTGTGAGGACACCTGCAAAGCATGCACTGTTTGGGGTCCTGAGGACAGTATTTGAGAAACTATGTGTTATTATAAGCAGGGCCGGATTATAGAGAGGGCGAAAGGGGCGGTCGTCCTGGGGCCCCCACACATAAGGGGCCCCCACACAGTGGACCTCATTCAAAGTCGGTCGAAGCGGCCGCACGGTCGTACGCCACCGATGTTCGCTATACTGCGCATGCGTAAAGTTCGCAATGTGCGTGCGCAAACTAGCCGCTACGATCAGAAATTTCTCTCTCCTTGAACACAGCCAGGTCGGTAGTTTGAGTGACAGATTGAGGTGTTTGTGGGTGGTAACAGGGGAAGGTGCTTCAAAACGGGGGAGTGGAGATCCGAACGCAGGCATGCCTAATTATGCGAACGGCATTTTATGGGAGTGCATACGGTTTATGGGAGTGCATAATTAACAAAGTAGCATCATGGCACATGTGACATGGGAGGTTTTTACACTGACATGATCGTAGAGCTTAAGAGAGGGTATGGTCAACCTTAAGCTCTGCGACCAGTTCCGATGGTTCCCGATGGTCTCGATTAAGCCTTATATGCCCGGAGATGACGTGCAATGCGTACGAGAAGGGGGCATATTTTTTTTAATTCCGGCCGCTTCCTCCCCTTGGTCGGCCAGCTACCGATCCAAACTTAGGGATGCAACTTGCGAGGGGAATCATTTGCATATCCGGCCCCTTTTCCCGTACGACCGTGCGGCCGCTTTGACCGACTCTGAATGAGGTCCAGTGTCCCCGGCCCCGATCCCCAAGATGAACTGGGTTTTTTTGTTGTTTTTTCATTGGAGCCACCTGCCGTGGCCCGCAATTAAGCCCCGCCCCTGATATTTGGCTCCGCCCCTTCTGCTGCTGCTGGCCAATATGCCTTTCCCTGCCCTGAAGCAGTGAATAATGTATATATGTATATCGGTAGTGTGTCTATGTCTGTGTGTGCGTGTGTGTATATCTGTGTCTATATATATATATATATATATACATACACATATATATATATGTATGTTCATATATATATATATATATATATTATATATATACACACAAGTTTGTTGCCCAGAGGCCCCCACAGACCTTGATCCGGCCCTGGTTATAAGTAAAGTTAGATTAAATGCAATGTTTGACTTTGAAATGAATATATCTTCATTTCTACATAGAATAGCCTTGCTCAGGTTTTTTCCTTAGCTAAATATATCTCAATGCCATTTGCTGTACAGGTAGTTTTTTTTTGCTGAGCAACAGTCATTTACTGCAATATGGCCTTTGGGACTCACCATCTTGCTCTTGCATGATCAGCAGTTGAAACATTTTTACATTCTAAAACATGACCAAAGCGAAAAAGCCTATTAGAACAGGTTATCCAGTATATGATCAGTTATGGTTTTGTGTATATATATTTGTGGTTGATGCAATAACTAGTACTGCAAATCTGTGTGTATCTAGCAAATAAAAGCATGAGGATTTTGTTCATATTGTGATCTAAACAATGAAGCTTGCCGGCTGTCGTCTAGGGACACCAATTCTCTGCAAGTCTCTACACTACTATAAATACAGTGGGTAAAATAAGTATTGAACACATCAGCAATTTTCTCAGTAAATATATTTGTAATGGGGCTATTGTTTTCACCAAATGTCAGCAACAACCCATGCAATCCACACATGCAAAGAAATCATACCATCAATGTCCATAAATTAAGTTATGTGTAATAATGTGAAATGACACAGGGAAAAAGTATTGAACACATGAAGAAAGGGAGGTGCAAAAAGACATGGAAAGACAGGACACCAGCTGATTAGAAAGCAATCCTGTTCCTTGTCAGTGCAAATTAATATAAAATGGTACAGTCCCAACTGATGGCCTATAAAAAGGTGTCTCATTACCAAGGTGTCACACAAGAAACATCTCATGATGGGTAAAAGCAAAGAGCTCTCTCAAGACCTTTGCAACCTTATTGTTGCAAAACATACTGATGGCATTGGTTACAGAAGAATTTCTAAACTTCTGAATGTTCCAGTGAGCACTGTTGGGGTCATAATCCGGAAGTGGAAAGAACATAATTTCACCATAAACTGGCCACGACCAGGTGCTCCTCACTAGATTTCTGACAGAGGAGTGAAAATAATTATCAGAAGAGTTGTCCAAGAGCCAAGGACCACTTATGAAGAGCTTCAGAAAGACTTGGAATTAGTAGGTTCAATTGTTTCAAAGAAAACAATATGTAATGCACTCAATCGCCATGGCCTGTATGCACGCTCACCATGCAAGACTCAATTGCTTAAGAAAAAGCATGTTGAAGCTCGTTTAAAGTTTGTTGCACAACATTTGGACAAGCCTGTGAAATACTGGGAGAATATAGTCTGGTCAGATGAGACCAAAATTTAACTCTTTGGATGCCATAACACACACCATGTTTGGAGGAGAAATGGCACTGCACATCACCCCAAAAACACCATACCAACAGTGAAGTTTGGAGGTGGGAACATCATGGTGTGGGGCTGTTTTTCAGTATATGGTACTGGCATACTTCATACAGTATTATTGAAGGAAGGATGATTGTAAAAATGTACAGAGACATTCTTGATAAAAATCTGCTGCCATCTGCCAGGATGCTGAAGATGAAACGAGGGTGGACATTTCAGCAAGACAATGATCCCAAACACACAGCCAAGGACTCTCTCAATTAGTTTTACAGAAAGAAAATAAAGTTGCTAGAATGGCCCAGCCAATCACCTGACTTGAATCCAAGGAAAGAACTAAAGAGTTTATAGTAGAAGCCTACGGAACCTTCAAGATTTGGAGACTGTTGTGTGGAAGAATGTGCAAGGCGAAAGCTGAGCGAACATTCACTGAATCTCCGTCTAACTCCTGTCCTTCATTCTGGGATTAGCCCAGATTGGCTCCTGCATCTATATCCTGCTGGTGCGAATGCTGCTCCGATGCCGGTGATAGAGTTTTTGTGTTTTTCCGGTTCTGAGATTATCTCCAGTCATCCAGTCGAACTCCAGTTCTCCTGTCCACTGTGTATTGTTATTCTCCCATCTGTGTCATCCAGGCGGCACAGTTCACATATCATCTACCTGCCGTTTGTGTCATCTATGCGGCATGGTCCGCATATCTGTCCTCTGCTGTTTGTGTCATCCAGGCGGCACGGGCAGTTCTCCATGTCCAGAGTACGCAGCCCAGCATGCACTGCTTTTGTCAACCAGGTGGCACAGACAGCACTACAGCATCAGCTGCTTGTGTCAACCCGGCGGCACAGGCCGCACCACAGTGTCAGCTGCTTGTGTCAACCCGGCGGCACAGACCGCACTACAGCGTCAGCTGCTTGTGTCAACCCGGTGACACAGGCTGCACTACAGCATTCTCAGTACGCAATCTTGCGTACCAACACATGTGTCTTCATCACAGCACTTATCTTCATCTGCCACATCATGCCAAGTTAGTCTAGCCCTCAGGGCTACTGCACGGCCCAAAGGCCGCTTCATATCCTACGGCCCACCGGCTACAGCTAGCCAATACATACCAGCCCTCAAGGCTGCTGCACGGCCCACAGACCACTTCTCATTTTACGGCCTACAGGCCCATCAAACCAAGTTACTTTAGCTCTCAAAGCTACCTCAGAGCCGCATCTATCCAAGAAATACCAGCCCCCAAGGCTGTTGCAGGACTATACCCTAAAGAGTCTTAACATTATCACCGGCCATAAAAATATTTTCTTGGGGTGTTTTTGTGGTCCTTTATTATGGATCCTAGTCAAAATCCTGCTCAAAACCTGGCTGCACAGATACAGGTGCTAACACAGAAAGTTCAAGAACTTTCCCTCCGGGTGGAAGAGAATCGAGGCGCTACAGCCCCGGCTGTAGCGGAACCCAAGTTAAATATGCCTGAATGGTTATCAGGGAAGCATAAAGTTTTTTTAATTTTTCAAAAAGAGATGCAAACTCTACTTTAGGCTCCGACCCAGATCCTCGTGTTCCGTTGCCCAACAAGTAGAGATAATTATCTCTTTATTACAGGGCAACCCGGAAACCTGGGCCTATGGTCTTCCCTCAACTAGCCCGACACTGCAGACGGTTGAATCATTTTTTGCCACATTGGGTCTGACTGGGATAAAGCAGCTATGGCAGCGGCTAGCCTCAGGTCTCTGAAACAGAGCTGCAGAGGACTATTGTACGGAGTTCTGTATATGGGCTGTCAATTCTGGTTGGATTGACCCAGCCTTGTGAAGCCAGTTTCATTGTGGATTGTTAGATGAAATTAAGGATATCTTAGTCCAGTATCCTTTTCCGAGTTCTATGTATGATCTCATGAATCTTGGGCCTGAAACCTGAGCCCTTATCCACACCTGTGTTGGTTATTGGACTGGACGGGACAAATCTTTCTAAGCTTCCAATAGTCTGCCGGACCCCTTCATTGCAATTGTCCATTGGAGCTATGCATCAGGAAGAATTGTTGTTCCTCCTTCTACAGTGTCTGCTGGCTCCAGTCGTTTTGGGGTTACCCTGGCTGAAAAAACACAACCCGGTGATCCAGTGGCAAACTGGTGAAATTCTTGAGTGGGGATCCACTTGCTTCTCTCAGTACCTGTCCTAACCTATTGGCCTTGCTGTCTTAGCTGAGTCCTCATCTATTCCTGCTCCATACCGTGATCTGGTCAATGTTTTTTCTAAAAGGAAAGCTGACGTTCTGCCGCCTCACCATCCTTTCGACTGAGCCATCGATTTGTTACCGGGTGCCAGGCTTCCTAAGGGCAGATTATATGCTTTGTCCATGCTGGAGGATAAAGCCATGCAGGAATATATTCAAGAGGCTCTGGATAAAAGATTAATTTGTCCTTCTAAATCCCCAGTGGGAGCGAGGTTTTTCTTTGTCCAAAAGAAGGATGGATCCCTCAGACTCTGCATTGACTTCTGTGGACTGAATAAGATCACAGTCAAGAATGCGTAGCACTTGCCACTCATCTCCGTTCTCTTTGACCAACTGCATGAGCCCTTCATCTTTTCTAAAATTGATCTTGGGGCGCATATAACCTCATTCCCATCAGAGTAGAAGACGAGTGGAAGACAGCATTTAACACTCATTCGGGACACTTTGAATATCTTCTTATGCCGTTCGGCCTCTCCAATGCCCCAGCCGTCTTTCAAGATTTCATTAACGAGGTGCTAAGGGATTTCTTGGGAGTCTTTGCAGTGGTCTATGTAGATGACATCCTCATCTATTCGAAGGCCAAGGATGAACATTGCAGATATGTGAGGCAGGTCTTAGAAAGGTTACTGGAGAACAACTTGTATGCCAAAGTAGAGAAATGCGAGTTTGATGTAAAGGAGGTCTCATTCCTGGGTTACATTATTTCTTCACAAGGTTTCTCTATGGACCCTGGCAAGGTGAAGGCCATCCTGGACTGGGAACAACCCGCTACGCTGAAGGCCATCCAGCGAATCCTGGGTTTTGCAAATTATTATTGCAAATTTGTTAAGTTCTTTTCCTCCATAGTCTTGCCCATTGTGGAACTAACTAAGAAAGGAGCTGAAGTCGCTAATTGGTCGCCTGGGGCCATTCAAGGATTTAACACACCGAAGGCAGCTTTTGTGTCTGCTCCTGTCCTCCGGCATCGTAATCCAGAGTTTCCATTTATCATCGAAGTCGATGCATCTGAGATTGGAGTGGGCGCTATCCTTTTGCAGAAGGGTATCAAAGATGGCAAGCTTCACCCATGTGCGTCCTTTTCCTGGAAATTTGATTTGGCAAAGAGGAACTATGACATTGGTAACCGGGAGCTTTTGGCTATTAAGTGGGCCATCGAGGATTGGAGGCATTGGTTAGAGGGGGCCATAAAAACAGTTTTACTGACTAATTAAATAGATAGCTGCTTAATCATACATTGGGAGCGCAAGATATCAAAAATCCATTAAGGGCGGGATGTACTAAACGTGGTAAAACCCATTAAATTGCAGTTTATTTTTCAGATGTACTAAGCACCAGAATGCATCCCATTCCACTGGATCGTCCTGATGGGTAACACTATCTTCAGAGTGTTGAGGATACAGGGTCTTTTTATCTTTTATTTATTATCATTTCTTATGATTTATGTCTTTGCATTACACTACATATTGTACTCATAATTATTGATTTTTACTTCACATTCCTGCATCCTGCTAAATTTACTGGCCCATATAGTAAAGCACCCTATTATTTTTCATTTAAACAACATGCTTTAGTGAAATACAAGCGCTTCTATCAACATCCCACCCTTAAGCTTGCAACCTTATGTCAAGGAACCCCAGAATCGTCCCCCACATGTCCATAAAATAGTAGTGCCCTGGTGCAGGACACACATGGAAGGGTATTCAATATGAAAGGTTAACTTCCCTGGCGAAGTTAACGTTTCATATCGGAGTTTTTTTCTGCGTAAAGGTATGGTGCGCGCTCCAGCTTATCCCCGTATTCAATATCAAATTAACAAAAACGGGCAACTCCGAAGTTGGATTTGCGTAAAGTTATGAATTTTTTCTTAAAATAATTGTAAGACCCCCCTAAAGTTGTAAAAACATGGGGGAACACTGTGGGTACCCCCGTTTTAGCCTTTAATTGAAAGTCGGGGCTTTAAATAGCCACAGCAGGTGTTTTTTCCCCAACATTGAAGAAGTGATGCAGAAGAGCACTTAGGTTATTTTTTTCATTTTTTTAAGTGGTCCCATCAAATTTGGGGTACATGAAAATGGGTACTAGCATATTTTTTAAAAATTCTGCATTTGTGCACCTGCCGCTATAATTCTATTCTAGAAAACACCTGCCGCATACTTGCAGAATAGCCCTGAACCTATTTGCCTATTGTTAAACAATTTTTTCCCATTTTTTTTTTGCACCCCAATTTTTAAATAAATTTTTTGGGGTGTCCCTATTTTTTTTTTTTATACTTTTTTTGACACAGTTCTTTTTTAAATGTCAATCTCAGGGGTGCAGGCTATTTTTTTTAAGCCTGCACCCCTAAACCCCAATTCTGCACTTTTTTTCGACACCTATTCAATGTTGAAAAGTTATCACCGTTTATTATCAAAGACTTGTCAAAACTGCGATAAGTCTTTGAAATTGAATAGGGTGTAAAAGTAAAACAAGTGATATTAACGCAAAAACGTTAAAAAGTGCGATATTAACGCAAAAAACTATGTTATCGCACCCATATTGAATACCCCTAATGGTCTCTTCTGGCCCCTCTCATCTCCCCGCTCTTCCAGTCCTTTGGAACAGACGTCTGGTACCACTGGATCTTATTTTTTTAGCTGCCATTTGCAGGTTAGATCTGGGCTGCAGATAGATGTGGTCACGCCTCTTTTTATTCCCTTAGGGGTCAATTCTAAATGCTAAATCCTGTTCAATGGATGAATTAGTGCTACCACCATAGTATGCACTAATCATTTCGTGTAGAAAGGATCATACAGATGAAGGATAGTTAATTGCAGTGAACGGCACATCATGCATGCAATTATTTATTTTAAATTAGTTCTAATATCCCGAATTAGAAATCTGTGGTAAAAAAAATACAGATTCTTCACAAAATATTTAATCATAGTGTATGGTTCACTTCAATACATCCTACATTTATTTTATACATTTACATTTAAAACATCCAAGGCAGTCAGAGCCATATGACCATTCCCAGCATTGGAATGGATAAGTGTATCCAAAATGTGCGGAACCTTTGTTTCTGTCATTCACGGGTGATGGGGACTCATCTGTAAAACTGTGTGTTCCATTTAATTCAGGTTGAAGAAAGGTGGTGGGTTATTTATTTAATATTCAAACAACAACAAAGAATTGTCCTGGAGTTTGTGCTCCTATTGTAGACATAGATAGGGGTCTATGCACTATCCATTGGAGAGGGGTAAAGTGAATGGATATAAAGTACCAACCAATCAGCTCCTGTCACTTTATAGGCTGTGTATTAAAAATGATAGTTAGGAGTTGATTGGTTGGTACTTTATCTCCATCCACTGTATCTCTCTCCCTGGCAGACCCCAGAGTATAAATGTACAAATTGTTTTAATACAAAATATTTAACTTTACAGTTACAGTAGTAAAAGTTCCTAAAAAGCATTTGTCATTCATATAAACACATAAAAAATATGGATTAAAAACAGTAGCATATAAAATGTAAACATAAATAAATAAATAAAGCTTAAAATAAAAAGGTAAAAGAAGGTATCTCACATAAATCAATATGCAATGCAGTTAACTGTGACATCCGCTTCTTCAGGTAAAAATGTACCACTCTAAATCCAACTGTAAAACAGGACAATGATGTGATTTTTCCACTGCCCAGAGATAATTGATTGCTTACACCTGTGTCTCTGTGTTGAATTGAACATGCTTTCACTTTATACACATTACAATTAAGGACATTGGGCCTGATTCAGAGTCGTACACATAGTGGTGACATCAAAGCCAGATTAAGACCTCATCAGGCCCTAGGCAAGATACTGGTCTGGGGCCCCCATTCAAATCTGTTCATACAATGAATACCTTTTCTAGACAAACTGAAGCTGAAAGAAGATCTTAAAAAGAACCGTCTCCCACTGCAGAAACAGAACAAAAAATTACCAAGCAAATGAATCCATAAAGTTATAAAACATATAGGGGTCTAGTTACTAAGCAGTGTTAGGAGACAGTGTGAAAAGTGATAAGTAAGTGATAAGGTGCCAGCCAATCAGCTCCCAACTGTCATTTTTCAAACACTGCCAAGCCTGTGAGATGACAGTTGAGAGCTGATTGGCTGGCACCTTATTACTTTCTTACCACTTTTCACTCTGTCTCCTAACACTGTTTAGTAAATAGACCCCTATATGTTTTATAACTTTATGGATTAGTTTGCTTAGTAAATAGACCCCATAGTGTCTACTTAATGATAAGCGGAGATAAGTGACATTTTCAATCAGCAGTGCCTGCAATTCTGTCAGCACGTCATAGCAAACAATTCTTGCTGCAGCCCGTTACAAACACCCAGTCACAAGTGGAGAATAGACTGAGATACATACAATTTTGACAGAGTATGGACTGCCCCCTTCTCATTTTTGTGACCACCATACAATACTGAGAGCATTTTTGTAACCACCATGCACTGCAGAGAGCATTTTTGTGACTGCCTTGAAACTACAGAGAGTATTTTTATGGCCACCGTGTAATACAGAGAAATATGTTAATAATCACCATATAATACAGAGAGCATCTGAAAGACCACCATATGGTATAATACAGAGAGCATGTGAGTGACTGCCATATAATACAGAGAACACGGACGGCCTTATAAAACACAGAGCATGTGAATGACCACCATATAATACAGAAAGCATCTGAATGACCACCATATAATATACAGAGAATGTAAATAACTGCCATATAATACTGAAAGCATTGATCACCATATGAATGACCTCCATATACTACAAAGAGTATGTGAATGACCTCCATATAATACAGAGAGCATGTGAATAACCACCATATTATATAGAGAGCATGTGAATGCCCACCTTATAATACAGAAAGCATGTGAATGACCAAAATATAATACAGAGTAGTTTTGAGGCTGCCACAAAGTATTATCCCTTCATCCTAAAATAATACCCCATAAAAAAATCAATAACTACTTCAGGATGATTATATCACCCCCATATAAACTGTACCTTATACATATCAATAATTTAATTTACAGTCTTACCTGTACCTCCCTTTTTCTATAAAAAACTCTTCATATTAATTAACCTCCAAAAAAGCATTAACCACTTCATAACTGACCCTCATAATAAAACCCCCACAAAACTTACTTATAAACTTTCCCCATGTTTACCAATTACCCCCCACCCAACTATCAATGTTTTCCCAACTATCAATGTTTTTACCATTCAATGGTGGCTATCCGATGGTACAGTAGCTGCCATCAAATGGTGTGGGAATGATGGCCATCTGATGTTAAAATACAGCTGATTTCAACTGTCTAACATCATAAAAAGGCACAGGGTGCTATTGCACATGCGCAAACAGGGTATTTTTTTGCATATGAGCTAATCATATGAATGTTTTTTCCATACATTTTATTTGGAAGCAATGGTTAGTTACCATCGTATTGAAAGTTTTGATGATGGAAACCCAGCCTTCATTTGATGGTGGGTTTCCAGTGTTCATCCCTAACCTGCTGCTGTTCTGTTCTCACTCACTGTGAATTTCTCATGAGGCTGCTGCTGATCACTACGGGTCAGAGGGGCGTGTGATGGCTTCCTCCAATCAGAGATCATCACATGCTCATCTGACCCCCTCTGCAGCATCTCATGCGATTTACCTAGTAGTGCAACACCATTACCACTGTGTCCTTGCCCCGGAGCCTGGACTGAGAGACTGACTGTGTTGCTAACAGACAGTCACTCACAGAGACAATCTGTAAGTGACACAGTCAGACTCCACTTCATTGATGTCGAGGGGGAAGGCAGGGGAATGCACCCTGCCTACAACCAATGAAGAAATAGTGATTTGCAGTTGCTGTCATGTGACAGTGATGCAATTAGACATATATACCACTATGAAATTTTTGTTTATACTGTATCTTAGCAACAGCCATTACATAATCATGTGACATGCATTTTCTATGTTGGGATCGGTTGATTGTATTTAGATTAGACAGCTGTACTTTGTTTAGATTGATGGAGGGGGTAGTTACGGGAAAACAGTGAGGGGAAACACTCACTTACTCACTTTGCCTTGATAAAGACCCGGGTGCAGGTCAAAACGCGTCAGTGGGTAGTGTATTATTCCGAGGCGGTGGATGTGAATGGTATTTGGCAGTATTTGAAAATCCAGAAAGGACACCTGGACTCCATTGGGATTCTATTCAAATAAAGCGCTATAGAACTGGAAACCTTTGGGCTACCTTTAGCTCTAAAAACTCTGCCGGTAAGTGTTTCCATTTCTACTTTGTTTTGGATGTCCACAATTTTTTTATATGTCTACTATTACTGTACATTTGGATTAAACACAGTATTGCACTATTTTTTCCTCCTTCTCCATATTTTTTATTTTTGATTTATGCATGAAACTACCAGTGTCACAGAAAGGAAGAGGATAATCGAAACTGACTTGTCTGGAAAAAATTGGTCATTTATTGAGGGGTATTACTACCTTTTGTAATACATGGATGAGAACTCATATACCATCATTGGAAACAGAATGTGACTACAATATATATAAAACTTGAATTTATTTTTTTTCATTTATTTTACTCTCAAAGTGCCACAGGGTGGTTTAACCTAATTTAGATTTGTTTGATTATATACAGAGGTCGGGGAAAAACCTCAGAAGGTTATTTCACCCACTAGCTGCTACTTTTTTATTTTGCTCATGAGGAGTTACCCACATAAATTTTTATTTATTAGACTCTACTGCTGTCTGAACCTCAGCTCACAGTCACCCCTCCCCCACTCTCCCCCAACTAGGCCCTAGGCAGCCGCCTTTGTTGCCTTGGGCATAATCCGGCTCTGGGTGGCATTTGTGGCCGCATTGCATGTTGAAAATATTTGTGGATTCCTGCCACTATTCAGTGTTGGCCACTTGTGAAAGTAGATATCATTATTATCACCCAGGTGCTGGCTGGCAACTTTTAGGCTGTAGAACAAACACAAGCAAGTGCCCCTAGCTTAAAAAAAAACAGAAGGAAGACTGCATATAATATATATTGATGAGGTTACCTGGAAGTGGTGGATGCAAAAAAAACTCTTTTATTTGATGTAAAATATATTATCATTTTGTATAGTAATGTTTGTATAGTGCTCCTACATTTCTGTGTATGTACTAAAAGTATCAGAATGGTAGCACCTCTCAGTACTTGTAGTTAGGATGAAATCAGAATGTAATACCACCGCCCGACAGCGGAAGCCCAGCATGGGTGAAGATCCCGACAGCTAAAAAAGTAAGTATAACTAACCCTATTCTCCCCCCTAACTCACCTTTAGGGGTGCCTAACCCTAACCTCCCCCCACGTGCCTAACCCCCCTCTAAGTACCTAAACTTAACCCCCCCATCCCCGCAGCCTAAACCTAAGTCTCCCTGAGGTGTGCCTAACCCTAACCTCCCCTGGGGGTGCCTGACCCTAACCCCCCCTTCCCCTAGCCTAAATCTTAGCCTCCCAGGGGTGATGCCTAACCCAAAGTCCCCCCGGGATCCCTAAAACCTAACCCCCCCCTGCGGCTGTCTGCGCCTTGTTTACCTTCGTTCGGTATGCCAGGCATCAGGCTCCTGGCGTAGGTCTAATGACAGGCGTCGGAATTTTGACACCTGTCATTAGTACCTTGTCAGGATTTGACAGTCGGGAAGCTGGCGGTCAGCATTGCGACCGTCGGCTTCCTGACTGCATCCCGTGAGGGTATATATATCCTATATTCTGTATATGTATACACATTTGAAGGCACGCCTTACACAAAGTTGGTGCCTTCACCTTGGGGTGGTTTGGTTGAGCTGGTTTAGGGGTTGTCCCGCGCTCTAGTCTTGAAACATTTGAATGGTAGGGACTTACCCAATGATGAGGTTACCTGGACGTGGTGGGTAAGCCAATAACTTTGGCCACAATTATGCAAAAAAACTCTTGTTTATTTGATGCAAAACATATTATAATTTTGTATAGTAATGTTTGTATAGTGTACCTACATTCTATTTTTCTGTCTATGTTTGAAGATCATCAGGGTGATGGAGGTCTACATGGAGCCCACCAAGTAGGCTGTGGAGTCTCTGATTTCAAAATTTGGTTTAAGCAAATTTGCTCAGGATGTCTTTCAGTGCCAAAATCTTCTCTGATCTGAAGGCACAGACTGATATGTATCAGTGGGGGCAGGCAGAGCTCCAGTAGAACAGCAGTGAGTCAGATGAGCAACTGTCACACTGCACCTGCACTGACAGCTGCTAACCTCATCCAAGCACATTTTCATATTCCATGGTCTCCAATGTTGGCCTGCAGAGATTTCTGATCAGCAATAAAGATCTGTTCTACACTGATTTCTGTTCTTCACTGATTTCTGAAACCATGGTGATTTGGGAAGCTATACTGATTTCTATCCTGTAAACCAATCTTCTCCTGATATACCCCATTCCAAACAGTTAGAGAGGGTGCTTTGTTAATACCTCAGTGTTTAGATAACAGTGTCTAAATACTCTATATCAGTGATTCCCAACCTCGGTCCTCAAGGCACACTAACAGTCCTGGTTTTAGTGATATCCATGGTTGAGCACAGATGGTTAAATTAAAATAACTGAGGTACTAATTAAGTCACCAGTGCTTAAGTATGGTTATCGTTAAAACCTGGACTGTTAGTGTGCCTTGAGGACCGTGGTTGGGAACCCCTGCTCTATATAAATGGATAGATAGGTAATTTTCAGGGCTAAAACCATGTTAACAAACAGTGGGGTCCTTTTTAGGATCAATGGAATAGGGTTATAGGTGAATACAATGTCAAAAATAAAGGATGCAGATGTACTTCAAGGTCCATTCTTCAACCTGGGCAATGCTGGGTGTACCAGCTAGTCTATATAATAAGCGAGAAAGTGTGTGTCTGTCTGTTTGTCCTTAATACACGGCATAGTTTTGTACTTAGCTCCACCAAATTTGGCATGGTGGTGTAGTTTAAACAGGATTGGGTTTTTGGCTATGTTTGAAGTTCATCAGGGCCATTGAGGTCTACATGGTGCCCACCAAGTAGGCTGTGGAGTCTCTGATTTGACATTTTTATTTAAGCAACTTGCTTAGGATGTCTTCCAGTGGATACAACTGCACTGATCTGTATCAGTGGGGGGCAGGCAGAGCTCCAGCAGAAAAGCAGTGAGTGGGAGGATCAACTGTCACACTGCACCTGCACTGACAGTTACTAATTTCCTCCAAGCACATTTTCATATGCCATGGTCTCCTATGTTGGTCTGCAGAGTTTTCTGCTTGGCAATGATTTCTGTTCTGCACTGATGTCTGATCTGCAGTGAGGGGTAAGTAATGTTAAATATCAGCAACATATTCATTAATATCACTGCAATACTTAACAAAACATGCCACTGGTATTTAGGTTCTTTGTTAAATGGGACCATAAATACTGTATAAGTAAAATTGTGTTAAAACTTCAAGCAAATTGAGTTTTATGTTGGAAAAAGGTTGTTTCATAAAGATATTTAATCCCTGTTATACAATCTTATTGCCACTAAACAATGTGTTTACAAGTGGGCATTTTGCAGAATAGAGCTGATACAATACTAATCAATTAATTCTGCTGTGTGATATGATGGAAACAGTTAAAGCCAAATGCGGAACGAGGTGTGCAGTTTAGAAAAATCTCTAAAACAAATGTAAACTGATGTGTCTAAGAGCTATTACAGCAAATTTGTCAATATACATTTCTGTCCCATATCAGGTAGGTAGCTATGCTGCATGATTTGCATAAAATCAGCCCTGGAGGCAAGCAATTTTCATGTGACTTGTTGTATCACAATTTCCTTCACTTGCACATTACCTCGCATAAATTTATGGCAACTCATTTCCTCCATAGAGGTTAATGGGATTAGTGATTAATTACTCGTTCAGGAGATCTTGATGGTTTTGGGCAAAATTATGCTCCATGATAACATGGGATGGTCATTTTTTCTTATGAAACTAACTTAAAAATGTTATGGGAGCCCTAACCTACAAGATGTGTTCTCATATATCTAGCCTCATTATGCCATGTGGTGTGAAATGCCTGGCGCGAGGGAGCCGCCAGGTCCCGTGCGACACCGATTGCACAGACAGTCTTTTCTTGCATGAAAATCGCAAACAGATGTGACTAACCTATTCACGAGACTGTACTGATTAATTTGATATGCGACACTTTTATATGTGTGTGTGACTGAATCTGTATACAAGCACAATGGACCTTGGTGCAGAAAAAAGCCAGGGGCACTGCATCGTAGCAGATTCAGACTAAGGGATCTATTTACTAAGCCTTGGATGGAGATAAAGTGAATTGGGATAAAATCCCAACCAATCAGCTCCTAACTGCCATGTCACAGGCTGTGTTTGAAAAATTACTGTTAGCAGCTGATTTCTTGGGACTTTATCTCCATTCAAGGCTTAGTAAATACTATAGACCCCTTAGTCACACACAGATATACAAGTGTTGCATTTATTGATCAGTGAAGTCTCTAGAAGTGCTTGGTCAAATCTGTTTGTAACTATGCACCATGCAGGGCGACTGCCGATCCGTCAGCAGACGGATCGTGCTGTCACCGCCGGCAATCGTGTGGTCCCCGCAGACCGCACGATATGCCGGCTTCCCCCTCCTTCATCTGAATGGGATCGTACATCGCTTCCCAGATCAGATGGTTTTGCAGGAAGACCTGGGGATGCGATGTACAATCCCGCGGGAGCGCGCAGCACGATATCGGGTACGATATCGTGCCCATACACGGCACGATATAGCACCTATATCGTGCCGATCCATCAGATCGGCGCGTATATCGTGCCGTGTATGGGGGCCTCAAGACGTACTTTTGAGCAAAACAGATACAAAACTGCCACCCCCCAAATCCCGTAACAGGTCAATTATGTTGCAGCTAATGGGGGACTGCAAGTGATCATACAAAACCCCTTCTGCACGTGCCCAGACCAGATCCTGCGTCTGTGCAGACCAAAAACAATCAGATTTGTACGTAAACCATCGGGTTTGCGTGCAAATCTGAATTAGGCCCTGAATCTGAATTTGTGCAAATAGGGCTCCGATGCAGCGACCGCAGCTTTTCCTTATTTCAAGTTCTGTTGTAATTTGTACATGTGTAAAACAAATTCCTGTGTGGTCAATACCAAGCTTCTCTAGTACACTGTGTCGTACATGTTTTGTTTTATGGATCCATGAGAAATATCCACTTCTGGGGTTATTTATTTTTATTGAGGTAAGTGAATAAATAACCTCTTTATCCTTCTAAAAGGCAAGTTGTGCAATTAAATGTTACAATAAAGTCTTTGCATTTCTGGTTTGCACTAACTCATGTAGAAGACCTTGTACATACACTATAATGATAAATGGACAAGGGCTACGTGAAGCTCAGGGAATAGAAAAGATGGGACTATGACATTTACACAATGAGGGGCCTGTGGGGAGGGCAGAATCACACTTAATAGGGAACTTCAGCGATTCAATTTTAAGATGACACAGAAAGAAGAAAAGTGATGTAGTCAAGGGCAAGTAATTAAATAAGGTATTAGAGTGGGTAGAGGGCAATACCATCCATCAATGGATGACATGGAGAAAAACACATAGTATGACAGGTCAGCTTGAGGTCAGGAGGAGGAAATGAGCCTCTGGCTGGGAGATATTACACTGTAAAGTATTTTAGTGTACAAAATATGAAGTAACATAACCTAAGGTGATAAAGAAAGGAAATGAGTGTCTTGGGTTAATGGAGGAGAAATTAGGGTATTACACATGTCTCAGAGCAATTTCCTGGGGTCAGATATTATCTACAGTATTTATATTGACTAAAATAATATATTTATTGGTTAATTCTTGGGTTATTTTATTGTGTATAATTTTGCTCGCCCATACAATCACTAACATCACTTTAAATTCCTTGATGTGTTATGGGCACTGATTTTTTCATAAATAATAATGAACATAACTGCTTTGTTATATGAGCTTTTTGCCCTATATTAGATTCATTTTAAAAACGTTTTGTGTAGAGTAAAAATTAAATTTCACCTTTTAACCATGTAAAGTTGGCATGTAGTCAGATCAATCTTTTTTGTTTTCATTTGCTTTGGTATAAGGTTGGATTAAAAAAATAATCAAAAACACAACAAAATACTCCAACTTAAAATTATTTTTTCTATTACATATATAAGCTCAATTGTAATCAGTGGGTTAAATAGTTAATTTCTACATAAGCATATAAGTTACAAACACATGTACCCCTTGCTAGGCCTCTTGAGGTTTGAAATGAGATTGTCTTAATACAGTTGCTGTTTTTCCATAGAATGGTCAAATGACCTTTTGGGGTCAAATAAGCCATAATTTGAGGGGCCTACTCTACCTGTCATTTCTATTGCAACTTTAAGTATAATGAGCTATTCATAGTTTCTATGTTCTTATCAGTTAGCTACATTCCATCGTAAGCTATGTAGAGATGCTAAGCATTATGGGTAATTAACAGTGATGTCCAGACTCTATACAAAGGAGCCTTGAAATAGAGTTCATCTCCAGCCATAGTAGGATACGTCATTACTGTATCTCTTTAAGTATATCTTAGTGCTTACAGAGCATGTGCAATAGAGATAAGTTTGGTCAATGCTATGCTAGACCAATGAGTGCTTGATACCTAGCACTGTTTGTAACTAGTATGGGCTTAATATCCAGAAAGCCAACACCCCAGACTAGGGTATATAAACCAGAGGTACACAAAGGACCCTTTAGCTCGTGGTAGACCTGAGTCTGCAGTAAGGTGCTGCCAATGTAAATTGAATAACCTGGGCGTTGTGAAATGATGGGCTCCCCAGAGAGAAGAAGATGAAGTACATCTTATGTTGCTGATGATGAATTACCGGTGTCATCTGAATACATAGACAAAAGTTGAGTATACAGTATACTTTGTATGTTGTTTGTTTATTATTTGTTTGTTACTTGTAAATAAAGTGTGTTCATTTGTACCTCACTCATATTGGTCACATGGGTACTATTTTATTTCGATCAGAACAAAACCCACTGTTGTGCACTCAATATTGTGTTGTTTATCCTTCGCTACGAGCCCTAGCCATAAACCTAGCTAAACCTCTATTCTTTTTGAAAACACTAATGTCTTAAAGCGGCCCTGTATGCAGACCATCCAACATGACCCATTCCATTAGGTACAAACTGCTCTACTCCTGGACTTCCTTCTTAATTTATGATTGCAGCCACCTGTGTTGAAACACCTGTCTCGTCAATTACCTAGTTCAACACAGGTGTCTGCAATTATAAATTAAGAAAGAAGTCCAGGAGTAGAGAGCATTCTGTACCTAATGGAATGGGTTATGTTGGAGGGTAGGTGTATGTATCAATGTGCAAATGAGGGAAAACCATAAAATGTTTGCAATATGTACCATTTGCAGCTTAAAATTTCTCAGGTGCACAAACAAAATCTGAAAATCTTAATATAGCATTTTTGTGTTTGTACAGCATTACTCCTAGGTACATATGGAAAACAACCCTTAAAATGATCATGGTAGTCTGACTGAAAGTAGCCACAATTCTGTTTATTGAAGCCCCAAAACATTTAGTTGTATTTGCAACTATTTTAGTCATCATGTCCAGTTCTTTGGTAAAGCACACTACGCAATTTACCAGGCCTTGGCTCAGCTTCTGATATCATCTCACTTGTTGCCACACTCACTGACCAGCCCCTGCAATTTGTATATATCATAACACTTGATCAAACTAATCTTTGATAAAATATACATATAAGGTATCCCTGTTAAATGTTACAAGTCGTAGAATAAATATAGTAAAATATTTGTTGATTACACTGACTGCTTAAAAATAACTAGGGTAAAAAACCATAGCCAGGTGCATTTTTTCCAAAATAGCAAAATAAAAAACATATTTATCCCAATATGCTACCATAAGGTAGTCTTGCAAAAATAACAAATTCACTCAGAAATAATTTATAATTCTCTGTGACAATGGTCACATGGGCCTAAACATATATGTATGACAAATTGAAGTAAACTGCATTTAACGCTCAACAGCTACGCTCCTGCCTATGGGATCACTAAACCTAAGAAGTATACAAAATCACACAAAGAGGAAAACCCAGCAGTGTTAAACTATATTTACTATATTTTAAAGAAAGTATCATCCAAAAAAAATCTTACTGTAACTTCAAATAGATGTAATCCTCTCATAAGGATAAACCTAATGTGTATTCTTTTAATGAAACTAATACATAAACTGCTTCAATAGTGCAATTACGTCCTACGTATACAGATGATGATTTCTTAATGTTTCTCAATTGTTTTCTGAATTCCTGAATTTCCTTAGAGCACTACTATATATTTGAAGTTAAGTATTTTTTTAAATGAAATAAGCACATAAAGAATGTTTTTGGATGATATTTTCCTTAAAATATAGTGATTATTGTTTAGCACAACACTGCTAGGCTTTGCTCTGTGATTTTCTAACCATATATGTGATCCCTAAGGAGTTACTAATTAATCTTTATTTTTATGTAGTCCGTACAATTTTATAAAGTGTAGTGCACAATAATGTATTTATCATGCACAGTTTCTTTTTCCAATTGAGTTTACTAGCTGAAATACAGGGGGACAGAGACTGGTCCAAACAGGGTCAGCCCTACCACTAGGCAGCTGCCTAGGGCACTGGCACCTGGCGGGGAAGTGGTGCTAAGCTCGCATACCACAAAAATTAAGGATGTCTCGGAAAGACATCCTTCATTTAAGTAATGCTGGCAGCAGCTGCAGATCTCACCAGCAAACTTTACCCTGTTCTTTGGACCAGGGTCAGGATAAAGCCCTGACAGTCATATGACATGTGCTGTGATGTTGCCAGCAATGCCCAGGCACTCTGCTCAGTGCTCTACCCTTTCCTTCAAAAGCTCAGTTGCATGGGCTGCCCTGACACTGGAAGGCCAGATGTGTGGGTGCATCAGCCAGGGGATGACACCCCCTGCTCTTTGATTTTCCATCCCCTCTCCATTACTTTTCCCCCGCTCCCCTGCTGAGAATCTTGATAGACTGCTATGGCATCAGAATGGGGGAGACTCGCACCTTCCATAAATTTAAAAGGGGAACCAGTCAGTGTGTATGACAGAGGCTTCCCACCACCTCCCCAGTGGTGAGAGTTTCTTCTGGAGTAAACTCTTCATCACCAGTGCCACTTCCATGCGGTGTCCCACAGGGTTCTATACTCCTATGCTTTTTGCAGTATACATCCTACCATTGGGTGAAATAATCAGATGTCATGGCCTGGTCTACCACTGCTATGCAGGTGATACACAACTGTACCTGTCCTTTGCTCCAGGTACAAAGGACCCAATAACAACGCTAAATGGCTGCCTAGCCAAGCTTCAGGAGTGGATGAGTGCCAGTTGGCTGCAACTGAACCCTGATAAAACAGAGGTTCTTATGATAGCTCACAGGACAGGGCTACAGCATAGCCAACCAACAGGACTTACGCTTGGGGGTTCAGAATGACAAAACACTAAACATGTGCGTAATCTTGGTGTTGTCCTGGATAGTGGCTTGACACTTAAACATCAGGTATCAGCCACAATCAAATCCTCATTCTTTCATCTGAGGAACATAGCCAGAATCAAGCACCTAATTCCCTCAGAAGATATGCCTAAAGTCATACATGCATTTATATCATCACGTCTAGACTACTGCAATGCCCTCTACCTCGGTCTCCCAGCAAAAGACTTACACCGCTTGCAGATGTTACAAAATGCAGCTGCCAGGCTATTAACCAACCAGCCCCGTTCCAGCCACATAACACCTATTCTCTACTCCCTTCACTGGCTGCCTGTCAGATGGTGAATTGCTTTCAAGATTGGATTAATAACTTACAAAGCCTTCATGACCATGGCCCAGGGTACCTGAAACAGCTTCTGATTCCTTACTGTCCCACTCGATTACTGCGATCCGTTGACTAAGGACTATTGACAGTACCTAGAATCTCACGGAATTCGTCTGGGGCTCGAGCTTTCAGTTTTGTGGCTCCAACCTTTTGGAACTCACTTCCCCGCACAGTTCGAGAAGCCTCCAAAAATAGACTCAAGACTCACCTATTCACCCAAGAATTTCACTAATGTCCCTTGTTTAAGCTTATTTTGTATTTTGTACTGTAAATGTACTGTAAATGTAAAGCACTTTGAGTCCTTTAGGAGAAAAGCGCTATATAAATAAAATTATTATTATTATTATTATTATTATTCCTTTTCGCCAGCTGCGCTGGACCTGCTGCCTGTGGTTACAGGTGACATCACAACAAAGAAGCACAGCAAAATGTCAGGGTTGTCTTAACAGCAGTGTGGGCCCTGGGCAAAGCAATGCATTGGGGCCCTTACCCACCCATTCACGGGCAAAAAATTTAAATCTTCAATAAAATTAGACCCTCCTGCATGCCCATCAGACCTCCCACACACAGAGAGACTCTGTCTGACTGGTCTGAAGCCGGCAGATGAAGTGAAACTGGTACTGAGGTGAGTACTCATCACCAGGGGGGGATGGGGTGGGGGAGGTTAGATCGAAATACAGTGCACCGGTGGCCGGCTTATAAAAAAATCACAAATTTACCAACTGGCTGTGGCTGCAAGGGGGCGGATTTGCCGGCCCCTACAATCTTTGGACCCTTGGGCAATTGCCCAACAAGCCCAATGGAAGAGATGGCCCTGCAAAATATAAGTGGTGTTCAGCACCCTCCTGCAAACTATAAATTTGTGCTCTCCTACAAATATGTCTTCTTGACATGTCTTATTCATGTTACGCCACACAGTAGTACCCCTTATTCACGTTATACCACCTGGTAAAGCCCATTAGTCACATTAATCTACACAGTAGAGCCCCTTATATGCATTGCGTCACACAGTAGAGCCCCTTATTCACCTTATGCCACACAGTACTAGTATACCTTACACACATTATGCCACATAGAGACCATTATTCACATTATGCCACACAGTAGTATCCCTTAAACACCACACAGCATAGCCTCATATTCACATTATGCCACACGGTAACACCCCATTATACCACACAGTAGTACCCCTTATACACCACACAGTATAGCCCTTATTCACATTGTCACACAGTAGGGCCCCCTTACCTATGTGTTACTAAAGAGTGGACTAGGCCTATTGCCCAGCCACTCACCAGGGGCTCGGGTTATTGCCTGTCTACCTTAGGGTGCATAAAGTCACCTGGGCCTAATTACTGTTAATCTGCCTGCTTAATATGCACCAAAGGTTTGAGGCCTGATTACAGCCATGGGACTAATGCCTGATACCGGTGGTCTAGGGAGGGGAGTGGTAAATTACCAGTGGCCAAAGCCACCTACTGGTAAGCTGGGAGAGGCTGTTTAGCTCTTTTCTACGCAACACCTGCACCACTTTCCAGTCTTCATATTCTTTCCTCTTGCAGTGTCATCTTCTGGATTGTTCCATGGCTGCCAGAGCTCTTCACGTGACATCCTCTTCTTTTGACTACCCACCACCGTACTGAAGACTCCGCTTTGTGGCATCTGACATCAGAAGCTGAGAGCAGGCGTTATGAAGCGGTGAGCTGAGATTGGTTCACCGCAACTGCTTTTTTGGTTGCTGTTCCACGAAGTTCAAATAGTTTCTGCTGACTATTGGCCGCCGGTCTTTGGTGCCAGTTTAAATTAATTAAAATTGATGCCACATCCACTTGCCATATATTGCACCTAGGCCCACTACTTGCTAGTTCCGTCACTGTAGGGCACCTAGTGATCTTGCAATGGCCCTGTGCCCAAGGTCCATACTAGGTTGATAATCGAGGTTTCAAGCAGAGAAAATCTTTTAGTGTCCTAGTTTTATGAACCATATTTTATGATAGCGCTATGAAATGGCAGTGGATGTTGAATTAATTGCTTCCTTAGTATTACTATACTAAAGTGGACATGACTATTAACACTTTGTACTCTGTCTTACTTGTATCACAGTGTGCTGTATGTTTAGTACCTCTGTTTCTTCTCCAAGAGGAATAAAAAGATAACAATTTACTAATAATTTACTCTGCTTATAGTTTAACTTTTTTTTATTGTCAATCAGAGAGGAACTGCACAACATAAGGCAATCAAACATTGTAAAATGTACAGGTACAGTACAGTAAAAAAAACATATTTAAGAAAATCCTAGTATCCTCCGACTGACTTTTCTAAAGTTATTTATATTTTTTTAAAAATCCAAGATTTTTGGAAAAGATAATTATGGGACAATCCCTATTTTTATATATAAGTTTTGTCACATTTAGAGACTCAATTGCCTATTTATCAATATTCACATTTGTAATGGGTTTCAGGGCTATGTCGCCGCTGCACAAAATAAGGACGCCGACTTTACCTTACACACATCCATAATACTTAGCAAGACTGCAAAACATCGGTACAATCGAGTACCATCGCAGCCTCATGCACAAGGTCAGACCTTACTCAGAAATTGCTAACTTCAGCAAGCGCTATGTGGCTGCGTATGGCATCGCAGTGCATAATTTCTGCATGCCCCTGCAAAGGCGTTCAAACTAGGGGTGTGCACCAGCCACTTTTCGTGTTTTCTGTTTTGGTTTTGGATCTGGATCTTTCTTCGTGTTTTGGATCTGGATTGGTTTTGCCAAAATCGCCCTTCCGTGTTTTGGGTTCTGGGTTTTGTGTTTTGGATCTTTTTTTTTTTTTTTTAAAAAGCATAAAAACAGCTAAAATCACAGAATTTGTAGGTTTTTCTGCTTTTATGCTATCATTAACCTCAATAACCTTAATTTCCACTCATTTCCAGTCTATTCTGAACACCTCACACCTCACAATAGTGTTTTTATGTCCAAAAGGTTGCACCGAGGTAGCTGGATGACTTTGCTAAGCGACACGAGTGGGCGGCACAAATACGTGGTCCATCTAGGAGTAACACTGCAGTGGCAGACAGGATGGCAGTTTGAAAAACTAGGCCCCAAACAGTACATAATACAAAGAAAAAAAAGAGGTGCAAGATGGAATTGTCCTTGGGCAAGATGTCGTCCTCATCCTCCTCATCCACCGATTCCTCACTCTCTTCAGTGTTGTGTACATCCTCATCCTCACAGAGTATTAATTCGTCCCCGCTGGAATCCACAACCACAGGTCCCTCTGTACGTTCTGGAGGCTGGTCTCCCTGGAAGAGTTGATAATTCATTTTGATGAACATCATCTTCTCCACATTTTGTGGAAGCAACCTCCTACGCCTTTCGCTGACAAGGTTCCCGGCTGCACTAAACACTCTTTCGGAGTACACACTGGAGGGGGGGCAACTCAGGTAAAATAGAGCCAGTTTGTACAGGGGCCTCCAAATTGCCTCTTTTTCCTGCCAGTACAGGTACGGACTGTCTGACATGCCTACTTGGATGCTGTCACCGATGTAATCCTTTAACAGACAGATGTATGCTTGTCGCTGCTGCTTTGAGGATGCAGGTGCGGCTACAGCCCACACAATTCACAAAGACAGAAAAAAAAAGAATTTTTTTATTGTTTGTGGAGCACACTTTGAGGGTTACACCACCCTTTAACAGACATACTCACGCTTGTCGCTGCTGCTTTGAGGATGCAGGTGCAGCTACTGCGCATACATTTCACACACAAACACAGAAAAAAAGAAGATTATTTTATTTTGTTGGAGCGCACTTTGGGGGTAACACCACCCTTTAACAGACAGACGCACGCTTGTCGCTGCTGCTTTGAGGACAGTATCATATGCAGTGACAGTTGACTTGTCAGAAATTGTTGGCACGTCCTTCAGTCCGGACCAGATGTCCAAACCGGCCCTTGACTTATGACACAGGCGCACACTTGGCGCTGCTACTGTGTTGATGCACGTGCGGCTACATCGCACACAAGTCACAAACACAGAAAAAAAATTTTTTTAGTTTTTGGAGCACTTTGGGGGTTACACCACCCTTTAACAGACTTATGGGACACAGGTGCACGCTTGGCGCTGCTCCTTTGTTGATGCACGTGCAGCTACAGTGCACACAATTCACAAAGACAGGAAAAAAAAGAATTTTTTTATTGTTTGTGGAGCGCACTTTGAGGGTTACACCACCCTTTAACAGACAGACGCATGCTTGTCGTTGCTGCTTTGAGGATGCAGGTGCGGCTACAGCCCACACAATTCACAAAGACAGAAAAAAGAAGAATTTTTTTATTGTTTGTGGAGCGCACTTTGAGGGTTACACCACCCTTTAACAGACAGATGCACACTTGTCGCTGCTGCTTTGAGAATGCAGGTGCGGCTACAACCCACACATTTCACTAAGACAGAAAAAAAAAGAAGAATTTTTTATTTTGTTTGGAGTGCACTTTGGGGGTTACAGCACCCTTTAACGGACAAGCCAGCCAGCCCTTTACTTATGACACAGGCGCACGCAGTCGCTGAATGGCAAAAGTGGCCAGAAATTTTTCGGGCCACCCAAAGCGTCTCCTGCACGCCCCTGTCGCTTTTCAGAAAATTCTGCACCACCAAGTTTATTGTGTGAGCAAAACATGGGACGTGCTGGAATTTGCCCCGATGTAATGCCGCACAATATTGGTGGCATTGTCAGATATCACAAATCCCCAGGAGAGTCTAAGTGGGGTAAGCCACTGGGCGATGATTTCCCTCAGTTTCTCTAAGAGGTTGTCGGCAGTGTGCCTCTTACTGAAACCGGTGATAAAAAGCGTAGCCTGCCTTGGAACGAGCTGGCGTTTCTGAGATGCTGCTACTGGTGACGCTGCTGTTGTTGCTGCGTAAGGTGATACATTTACCCAGTTGGCTGTCACAGTCATATAGTCCTTAGTCTGCTCTGTTCCACTTGTCCACATGTCCGTGGTTAAGTGGACATTGGGTACAACTGCATTTTTCAGGACACTGAGGACACTTTTTCTGACGTTTCTGTACAGTCTCGGTATCGCCTGCCTAGTGAAGTGGAATCTAGACGGGATTTGGAACCGGGGACACACTACCTCCATCAATTGACTAAATCCCACTGCACTAATGGCGGATACCGGACGCACGTCTAATACCAACATAGGAGTCAAGGCCTCAGTTATACGTTTTGCTTCAGGATGACTGCTGTCGTACTTCATCCTCCCCGCTAAGGACTGTTGGAGGGTCAATTGTTTAGTAAAAGTAGTGGTGTTCCTACTTCCTCTCTGGGATGATGAACAACTCCCAGCAGCAGCAACAGCACTAGGAGGAAGTGGTTCTTGATCGTTCTCTATTTTATTTTTATCGGAGAAAGTTTGGTCCTCCATTTATGTTATATTGATATATACGTGCGGCTAAGGCGCACACAAACACAGAAAATAATTTTTTATTTTTGTTGGAGACTAGTGCACTTTGTGGGTTACACCACCCTTTAAGAAATGAGCCAGCCGGCCCTTTACTTATGGGACACAGGCGCACGCTTGGCGCTGCTTCTTTTTTGATGCACGTGCAGCCACAGTGCACACAATTCACAAACATAGAAAATATTTTGTTTATTTGGTTTGGAGTGCACTTTGGGGGTTACAGTACCATTTAACGGCCCTTTACTTATGACACAGGCGCACGCTTGGTGCTACTTTGTTGATGCACGTGCGGCTACTGCGCACACAATTCACAAACACAGAAAAAATATTTATTGTTTTGCACTTGGGGAGAGCACCCCTGATGAACAGAGCACCCCCTGGACAACACTGCAGCACCCGTTTAGGACTGGGACACTGCAGAGGACTTTGGAGTGAACACAGCCCCTATGGACAACTGACTGCACAACACAGTCCAGCCAGCCCCTATGGACTTTGGAGGAGTGGACACAGCCCCTATGGACAATAGCAGCACAGCACAACACAGCCAGCCCCTATGGACATTGGAGGAGTGGACACAGCCCCTATGGACAACAGCAGCCCAGCACAGCACAGCACAACACTACACTGCACTACACTACACTACACAGCCCAGCCAGCCCTAACTCCCACCCTCCCTCTTCACTGTCCATGGCCGAGTGAGAAAATGGCGCCGACGCTGGTACCTTATATAGAATCCAAAACCCGCGAGACCCGGAAGGCGGGATGATGACGTTTTGCCTCGATTTCAGATCCGAGTCAGGCGGGAAAAGTCGAGCCTTCCTCGGATCGGCCTCAGATTGGGGGGGCTCGGGGGGTTCGGATTTCAGAAATCCGAACCCGCTCACCCCTAGTTCAAGCACACTGGAATGCCTGCGTTTCGCCAACCACTCCCCCATCACCACCCACAAATGGCACTTCCTGTCAATCACTCTGCGATGGGTCTCTGTAGTCACAGCGATTGCAGTCCTGATCGCAGTTGCTGGTTCGCGCACTGCAATGCATATGTTTGAGCAGTACGCAACAATAATAATGCTAATAAGTCATTTTTTTATGTATGTTAAACACTGTCGGTATGTGTCTGGGGAAGATTGTTACTCTGTGGTTTTGACAAAATGGCGTTGTGTGCTCTATTTCTAAGATTGAGTCTTGTCGCCATTTGTGAGATGGCGTTGCACAGATTCCGATTGTAAACAGATTCTGTCTCAGCTGATTATCCGGCTTTGACAGTCACGTCTGCATCTTTTGTTAATGCAGCAACCAATTTTCTACAAACTGAGGCGCCCACTTCCAGTGTCGGCCACTGTAGGGACTGGCCCAGCGGGAACCAGCCCAGTGTCCCGGCAGCCCAATCTGCCCCTGGCCATGAAACAACACTGGAGCCCACCACCAGCACTTACCATAAGTGTACCAAATCCTGGATGGTTTTAACCACAATATGCCATACAGGTTAATGCCTACTAACGTTCCCTACTCATTTGTATTGATTTGATAGTAGCTCATTTCCTTACCACCAAACTCCTAGTAGAGCCTTCACTACTGGGGTTTTCCCTGGTCTCTGAATTGTAATCCTTCCCTTATACTGTGACATGGTTTGCTAGTATATAGTACAGTACGTTTAATTTTTCATAACCTTTGAAGTATTAGTACATAACCTTTCATCCAAATTGTGATTTGACATATATTACAAAATGTCCAGCTAACATTCCCTGTTTGAATATAGATACAGTTATTTAAAGACTGACATGTTTGGAGGGAGAAAGCACAACCCATTTTTATGCATATTACATTAAAGAGACAGCACATGCTGCATTTATTCTGTAGTACTGGGATGTGCAGAACGTCTTCACTTATAAATGGAACAAGGACAAGGAGCAAAGAACACAGACAAACTCTCATGACACAGAGGTAAGTATTGCTGCATATACTACACTACCTCCCCACCACAATTACTTCTCACCATCTGAAATACATCTGGCGTATACATCATTCTGTGCAATCACATTGTTACCACCCATTTTCTGCCCCAAAACACCCATTTCAGACAAGGAGAGATCTGCCCAAGGCCGGTCTTACTCAGAATCACCCAGAAATATGCAAAACCACATAAATTCAGATCTATACATAAGCCGTGTGCTAGAACTCACTGTTTGAATCCATGAAAAGAGTGCGTCTGACTCAGAATATCCCCTATTTGTATGCGTGCATGCTGCAGCTGTTATGTATATAAATCAAACAATAGAGGATGGTCATCTTTCAAATACCCCCTGCATAAATATTTGTGCATACAGCCATACTTAGGGGCATATGTATCAAGTATTGGGTATCAGATCAGACATGATAATTGTACAGTAATTATGTACCACCCGAATGTTTCAAATACCACATTCAAGGACAGAGGCTTCAAAATGAGCCTGCCCCTGAGATGTGTTTGGAGTGAAAAGGCCACATCAGCGTTCTCTTCCCTACTTCCCTTCCCTACTTCTCTACTCTATCAGGATTCCTGGGAGCTACTGACCTTGCATGTACAATGACTATTGCCAAGGCGGGTCCCGGAACCCTTTCCCAATAAGTTTTGCAAAATGGAGCACATAGGCTACAGTGAGTAATGCCATCTTCAGATGGCGTTAGCTGCGGGTGCCAAACTCTGAAATGTGAAGGTAAATCTGACAGCTTCGCAGACTACATAGAAACCTATGTGGCTTGCGGCTTCTGCCCGAACTTAAGGGACTGCAGCAGAACAGGAGAAATCTATCGCCCTCCTTCATACATTGGGGTGATACTTAATATTTTTGGGCATCCCCCGAAAAAATGGTGTTTTCAGGGGATATGTCCAAATACTGAATAATAAATAGGCCACTTAAACAGATTTGTACTGGTTTTACTTACATCTTGTCCCAGATTACCTAGTCACGTCAATACTTTGAATGTATTTTCCTTTCTGACGGGAGCTTTCATGTTAACACATCAAGCACTTGAAATGCATTTGTTACTAAGGATGTAGCATGTTTTTATTGTGGAGCTGTTCAGTTCTGAGAATTCTTCCAGCTGTTCTATAAGGCAATCAACAGGGACAAAATCCGTTCAACCTGCACATTCTGTGAAACTCAGGGATACATTCAAAAACAATAAAATGCTTTGAAATATAATATTGTATCAATTTCTGAAGTCGTGCACAAGATACATGACCTCGATAAATAAGATACTTGGATGAGTGAGATATAATACATTGCAGTTGATACTATGCTGTAATAGAAACTGTAAATATGGGGTAATTGCTGTGGATTCAAAATTTACAACTGTCTGTTCTTTATATCAGTTTATAAAATAATAATGAAGAGATGTTACTAAATTGTGAACTATTGTAATCTAAAACACTGATATTTTGCAGTTTTCACTATGATGTGATAATAAAACTTATTTTTAATTATATGGAAATAGTATTGCCTAATAATGCTTTTTTGCTGACTTGTACATACTGTAAGTAAAAGAAAATTATTGGTGCGATGATGGGAGTATTGCAGTGTGATGACTCCTGATGTGAGTATTCTCATGGCTCCCGGTGGGAATATTGTGGCATTATGATTTCTGATGGGAGTATTGTAGTATGATGACTCCTAATGGGAATATTTTGGTATGATGACTCCCGATGGGAGTATTTTAGTGTGATGACTTCTGATGGGAGTATTTTGGTGTGATTACTCCTGATGGGCATACTCTGGGTGTGATGACTTCTGATGGGAGTACTCTTGGTGTGATGACTCCTGATGGGAGTATTTTAGTGTGATGACTTCTGATGGGAGTATTTTGGTGTGATTACTCCTGATGGGCATACTCTGGGTGTGATGACTCCTGATGGGAGTACTCTTGGTGTGATGACTCCTGATGGGAGTACTCTTGGTGTGATGACTCCTGATGGGAGTACTCTTGGAGTGATGACTCCTGATGGGAGTACTCAGGGTGTGATGACTCCTTATGAAAGTATTCTTGGAGTGATGACTCCTGATGAGAGTATTTTGATGTGATGACCCCCGATCACAGTATGTGTGGTGTGATTAATTGTGTGTCTCAAACGATGCCCACATGCAAAAATTTGATTTTATTTTGCAGATCAGGTGAATTGAACTGTGAATATAAGATATGGAAATTGAGCCTTTACAAGAATATCCCTGGGATAGTGGATGGCCCCTATTTTCCCTATAAATTGACATTTGCACATCACTGCAAGTGTCAGAGATTAGCTATTGACTCAGGACTAATGATACACTGCCTTTCAGAGCAGAGGTTACAGTAGCCATCACGGGGAAATTAGAAAGTATCCTAATGTAATATGTTTACAATGTAACATAGATATGTCAATGTGTATTATACTACAGTATACTTTACATGAAATTATATATTTGAATATCTCCCCTTTTTATAAGGCCTTTTTTATTTTCAAAAGGAAGAAAACATAATACTGCACTTTGAAGAAACTGTTGTAATCCATTTGCAAATAAATTAAGCCTTCCTGGCTTATCCCATCTGTAAACATGATTATACAGCACTGTACTGTAAGTAGAAAATGGGGCAGCAATGCTTTCTCTCTTCATTAAACAAAATACATTATGTAGTTATTTTCTGTAATTCATTCTTAAACATTAAACTGCATTGATAAAGGCAGAAATCCCATAAAACATTGGCCTGATTTTGGCTTCAAAATATAATATTTTCTGTTGAAATCACAATACTAAAATATATGAAAATTGTGGGGGGAAAATGTGAACATTTAAAATGTTACAATTCAATTATGAAACACTTATGTGGTATGTGCCATCGTTGTGTGCTATTGTATATTATTCATTTTGTGCTAATCCCTTCAATGTACAGTTCTATGTAATATGTTTTCACAATCCCCCAACCATCTGCCTCAAGTGGAACGGGGACTAAAAGTCAGAGCTAGTATTCAAGCACTCCAGCTTCCATTTGCGGCGCACTTGAAAAACCCCAAAGCGTTTTGATCAGTCTAAAAATGTCATAGAAGGCTCAATTATTTAATGTATCATTCACCATCATGTCTATCCATTGGTGTACTATATTTTTAGTAGTGGCAGTGGGGTGATTATTTTTTTTTTTGTAGAGATCATGTACATACTGTAAGGTCTGTCACTAGCTTATCCCATCACTCTCCACTGCCCTCTTCCCCACACTTGTCACTGGTGTGTTTACTGTATATACGATGAGTGAGCAGATGAGGGTTTAACAAGTGGCAGTAATTGTAAAACGTGTAATAATTTATAGTGTTGAAGAAAGTTGGTAAACCATGGAACAAGGTGCTCTTGGATGGCTGTCGCTGATAGTGAGATTTTGGCTATAAACACTGAAATATTCTGTATCTCAGATTCAGAACCTAATAATTCCCAAGTATGTTCTTGAAACTAAAGGAAGACATGCTGAATTTAAGAAAAGGCTACAGCCAGTTACTGAATTTGGGATGGAGACTGATAACCAGCTACTGACACTTTGAAGCAGTGACAGTACAATGTACATTATTTTAAACTACAGTATAACCTTTTTTTTTTTCTTAAAAAATTCAAGAAGTGCATATGTCTAGCATATGTCTACTAATGGCAAGTATGGTGTCCTTAATTACGTTCTCACCAATGTTAACCTGTCTTTCCACAAGTGGTCTTTGTGAGGACCTCTCTGGTACAGCAAATCTGGACATCATAACTTGAGATATAGATCACAGAGGAGCATCCAGGAATTGTCTATTTCTGCTGTAGTGTATATAGTCTTCTGTAGATCAGTGTTTCCCAAACTCCATCTTCAAAACCCCCTAACAGTCCTGGTTTTAAGTATTTCTATGAATGTGCCTAGGTGGCTTATTTAGTACCTCAGTAATTTTTATTTAACCATCTATGCTAAAGCATGTACAGTATATACTAAAAACCTGGACTATAAGGGATCTTTAAGGACCGAGATTGGGAATCACTGGTCTAGATTTGTATTTCTCACAGGGGTAGATGTACTAAGCCCTGGAGAGAGATAAAGTGGAAAGAGATGAAGTACCAACCAATCAGCTCATAACTGTCATTTTTTTAAATACAGCCTGTAAAGTGAAAGTTAGGAGCTGATTGGTAGGTACTTTATCTTTCTTCAAGGCTTAGTACATCTTCCCAATAAGTTGAGAAATAGTCTCAAACCATCAAGAGAGATAAAGTGGAGACATTCACCAAAGCAACCAACCATCCTCTAGCTACCATTTATCTAGCACAGTCTATAAAATGACAGTTAGATTAATTGGTTGCTATGTGCAACTTTTTCTCTCTTGAAGGTTTGATACATCTCCCCCATACTGTCCTTAGGGAACCTTATTCACTAAAATGTCAAAAGATCCATAAGATCCATAAGTGATATTATTTATTTGTTTTGTGATTTTTGAGGAGACCTTGAAAACATGAACTGTTAGGGTTTTTTGAGGACCTGATATGAGAAATACTAATCTAGATTGTAGATTGCCAACCAGTGTACTGGAAAATATCTCTAATTCTCAGTGCTAGACTGGAATTGTCACAAGAATTTAGGTGTATTAATATATTCTAAAGATTTATTTACAGTAAGAAATGCAAATGGAATTATAACATAAAATACTTGTAATTAAACAAAATGTGGAAGATTTGACCTGGTTTGCCTTATGCTGTTTTGAGGATGTTTTATTTATTTTTACAATATTTTAACAAAGCTGTGTTGGGAAAAAATGAATTACCAGACAGATGTGATCCATATAACAAGGTTAGAAACTACTGGTTTATTGAATGAGTTGAACTAAGGGTATGAGGCGAAAAATAAACACTTCCAACCATAAGACACTAAACAGCTTGAAGCACAACACAATATACATTACAATAAATAGTTAAGGTCATGCATTTTTTATCTTGCAGGTGTTTGAAGCTAAGCCACTAAACAAAAAGATATAAAAAAATATGTATCCCCTAAAATAATTGCTCCACTGTAATTTGAAAACAGTATGAAAAATACATTAGTTAATTAAAGCACTAATGGGGAGGATGTATCAAAACTTGGATAAAGATAAAGTGGAGAGAGGTAACGTATCAATCAATCAGCTTTTAGCTGTCATTTTTCAAATACAGCCTGAATGGTCTATACTTTATCTCTCTTCACTTCATCTCTTTTCAAGTTTTATTACATTTCACCATAAGGGCAGATGTACTAAGCTCTGGAAAGTGATAAATTGGAAAGTGATAACCTGCCAGCCAATCAGTCCTAACTGTCATTTTTCAAACACAGCCTGTAAGATGACACTTAGGAGCTGAGTGACTGGTAGTTTATCACTCTGTAATATTACTTCCCAGAGCTAGTACATCTATACAAAACAAAATTACATAAATTGTGTCACTTATGTGTAATACATGTATGCTTAAGATCAAATTGCCAGTATGAAACATGAGTAAAAATTAAATACAAAAACAAAGTGGGGCAGTTGGTTTCAAAACCACCTTTATAAAATGATATATAATCCTAAAGGGATATAGTTATGGTCTCAATAATAACATCAGAATCCTGGCAAGGCACATAAGACAGGCTTCAAAATACTGATGCCTATCTTAATCCCGACTCCGGAACGCCAAGGACACTAGCGCGAACAAGGTACGTCCGGGGCGCCCTTAGCGTTAGCCGCTGGGGGGCCGGGTTAGGTTTAGGGAGTCTAGCGGGGCTAGGGTTAGGTTTTGAGGAGGGGAGATTAGGGTTAGGCACCCCTAGGGGGGAGGGTCAGGGTGAGGCATTCCCGGTGGAGGGGGGGTGTTAGGGTTAGGCACCGCCAAGAGAGGGTTATGGGGAGAGGGGTAGGGATAGGGTACTTACCTGCCCTGCGGGGATCTTCTCCCTTCGGGCTGCCGGCATCTGGATATGGTATGGGACTTCATACCCATTCCTTTTCTAAACATTGCATTTAATAAAATTGTATTATTTTAAAACAATTACAAAATAAGAGAATATGCAGAGATAAAGGCGGGAAATAGAAATACATGGCCAACCTGGACTTGATAAATCAAGATAGTATTTCCTCAAAAAACATTGAATAAGTAGTTTTATTAGCTATATGATTATGGTGCTGTGCTTTAAAACTTTACTATATGTGTTACATCCACATACAGTACTCTACCAGTAAAAATGAAGAAAATCCCTTCCGTGCTTCAAATCAAACTGATGCAGCCTGTTAGCATTACAGAGTGGCACTACAATCGGCATAGCAAGCTATATACACAGAAAATACAATGTAACAATTGGCTTCTGTGTAAATATGCTGCTAATAAAACAACAGATTTGTATAAAGTGAGAAACACCACAAACATAGGGTCTCATTCAGAGCCGCTCGTAAGTGGCCGCTCGTTTGTTCCGAGCGATGTTCGCACAACTGCGCATGCGTACGGATTGTAATACGCATGCGCAAACCATTCAGTGCGGCCGAAAATTGTGTGCTCGCTAAATAGCGAATGTCTGCTATTTTGAGTGACAGAATGAGGCGTATGTGGGTGGTAACAGGGGAAGGTGCTTGAAAACGGGGAGTGGGGATCCGAACGCAGGCGTGCCTAAAGGTCAAAACGGGCGTTTTAAGGGTGCGCATAATTAATACAGCAGCATCATCGACCACGTCACTTGGTTATTTTATAGTCAGAACTGCTCGCAAGATTGCGGTAGGAAAAACCAACCACAAGAATAGCGAGCAGTTAATTCGCCTTTCGATGTACTCGATTAATCTAATAAATAGCGGACATGACGTATGATGCGAGCGGCCAGGGGGCATTTTTATCAAAATTAGGACCGCAAGTTTTGTTCGCTCGTTCTAACATAGAGGCGTCAACAGACCGCAAAGAGCGAACGGTTAATTTGAATAGCCACCCCTTTTTTCTGAACGAGTGAGCGCATATAGCGTCCGGCTCTGAATCAGGGCCATAGTGCATTGCAGTCCACAACTGAATAAGTAACCCATTAGCACTCACTACAGAGGTTATAACATCCATGCAATATCTAGCAAACAGTGCTTTGTATCTGACGATAATGACTATCTTCTTAACAAAAATATTTTATAGGTATTTCTGTAAGCTCTGCAGGACAGGCCTGTTTTCATCCAATGGTTTTGCGGATCTTTGCATTGAACTCCAAAAATATACTGGTAAGTTAATTGGCTCCCAACAAAAATTAACCATCGTGTGTAAGTTTGTGCATGTACATATGGTAGAGAATATATGGGTTGGGTATGGGAGACTGGCAGTCGGGATGCCGGATGTCAAAACACAGGCAGCTGCATCCCGATGCTCAGAATCCCGACAGGGGCTAGGTAAGTATTCTAACTCTCCCCCTTTCACCAACTAACCCTTACCCTCCCTTCCTGCATCCTATCCTTAACATTCCCTACCCCACACCCTAACCCTCTAAACCTAACTCTCCCCCCTTAGTTCCTACTCCTAACCCTCCAGGTGGTGCCTATTCCTAACCCCCCCCAGGCCGCAGCCTAACCCTAACCTCACCCCGCCCGCAGCCTAACCCTAACCTCACCCCGCCCGCAGCCTAACCCTAACCCCCCTGGTACCTAAACTCCCCACTCGCAGCTAACAGCTAACCCGGCCCGCTATACTGTACTTACGATCGGTATGCCGGTTGTCGAGATTCCAACATCGGCATCTCAACTGCTGTTGGGATTCTGGCGCCGGTGTACTGATTGTGGTTCGGGATTCCGGCGCTGGGATTTCGACCGCTGGCAGCCCGATCGTAGGTAAATTCACTATATCCGTAATATAGGGCCTAATTCAGCGAGGATCGCTGATGCGATCGCGTACACAGATGCCCGATTTTTGGTGTACTGCGCATGCGTATGTATCGCAGTGCGCATTTGCGAATGCCTAACTGCAATCACGGAGACCACGCAGAGTGATTGACAGGAAGTAAGTATTTGGGGTTGTTGACGAGGGGGGTGGTTGGAGAAACACAGGAGTGCCAGTGCATTTGAATGGGGCATGCATAAATTAGCCACTATGATGGCATACGCAGCTCACTGCGTACAGGAAAGTTAGCAATTTATAAGTGAGGTCTGATCAGCTGTAAATGTGCGTGTGGCTCTGATGTACAGTACTTAGATGTTACCGATGTTTTTGCTGGATTACAAGGTATTACGGATGTGTGAGAGGAGAAATGGGCATCTGCATGTTGTCCAAGTGAGTTCTTTGGGAGGCCATGCCCCCTACCCGCTCAGTCACATCCCCTGACCATGAGGCCACAACCTTTTTTGCAGGCATGCAGCTTTGACGCTCTCGCTACGTCCTTCCACGCACCGGGTGTCACCACGGAGAGGGACGCTACTGAATGGAAGCCAAATTAAAGTCCTCTCTGAGACAATAGCTTTTCACAAGAAATGTCCTCGCAGTGAGGCAATAATAAATCATGGCAAGATATAATTTTTTCAAAGGGGTGATATGTGTTGTTCATTTTGCGATTTATGATAAATAGTACATTAGTATTGCATGGCCAGACTAAGCTTAATACTGAATGTGCAAAACAGGTATATGGTATAAAACAAAAAAAAATTATATTGAAAAAGCTCTCTACAACCTGCTTTATACCGGGGGATTATTGTACATATATATTTACACAATATTAGACATACAGTACAGAACATGTTACAGTATGTTAAGTGAATTTTAACATTGAAACATACAACAATGTGAAACTCCACCAAAGAGTGCAGATTATATTTCTCTTGTGAAGAGGAACTCATTAGGGTTTAGATCAACACACATCACTTCTCTCAGAGAAGACTTGGGACCACATATCAGTTGATATAATGAGGCATTATGTTATTGTATTAAATTTATTATAATGTCTCCTAACTTGAATTCAACCATGGGCATAATAATATTTGGTTTCAGCCAGTTACCTGCCACAGACCATTTAGCCACAGATATAACAGGAATAATACATGAACATGAATTATATATTTGTATAAAATGTAGTATTATGAAAATGAACGGCGTGTTGTAAAGGATTCCTTGATCGGAGCCATGCCCTGTGACCCAAAGCTTACCAGCCCTGCCTTATTTTATCACTCCTAATGTCTGAGTTGTTAGAAATTTGAACAACTTGTTTCTGGTCAATTAACTACATGAGTACAGATAACAGAGGTATTGCTAGAAACAGGATTTTTACAGTCATTCAGAAATAGCAGTGGAGACATACAAAAGTAATGTCATCTGTCTAATAAACAGTACCATTAACAAGGGATCAGATTAGAGCATTAGGAAACACTGAAAATACATTATGAGTGTCAACTTTGCTAATAAAGACTATTGAAGCTCCTCTTCTGTACTATTTGGGCCTGATTCAGAGGCGCACGTAAGCCGCACACAATGTCCATGTTCCTGTAGTCGATTTGCAACTACACATGCGCAAACATTTCAGAAAAGCCCTATGGCGCATGCATTACACAGAGTGTACACACAATGATTCTGTTCTGTGCAATCCAGACAGATGGTACCAGAAATGGGCCAGCAAAGTAATGGGCATTCCTTGGCAGTGACTGAAGGATGACTAGAAGTGAATGCAAAAAAAGTTAATCTCATGGGTGTGTTATGGGAGTGTGGTGGATGGCTCAGTGAAAGCTGTTGCATTCCCAAAAGCACAGGTGCAGCCATAGTGGGTCATACTAAGACGGAGAAAATGCACCTGCCATAGGACTGGTAAAAGTATTGATGGTGCATGCAATGGGGGCCGATGGTGGCTTCTAAAGCATCGCATGCAGTGTTACAGCATGCAGAGACGCTGAAAGTGAGCATCTCAGTCCTTGCACATTCAGATACAGGCCACTAAACCAGGGGCAGGCTGATACTAGCATTTCCATATTATTACAGCTGCGACTATGTCAACAAATGCAAGAGCGGATGCAGCAGCGTCCATATCTGTATCAGGCCCTTTATGTCTATGTCCACAATCACCCACCTTTATCGTCAGTGCTAGTTCTAGACTAAGTAGGGCCAAGGGCGAAAAGTCCCTTTGGCGCCCTACATAAAAAACAATTAGACTGTTTTTTGTGTGTACTAAATAAAAATACACCTTACCTATATGGTGGTTTATCTGCAATGGGAAACATGATAAAACTTGTTCTCCCTAGGCAGACATTGTCTTCAGTCAGTACTCACTATTCAGGTAGCAAATCACATGATCAAGAAGATACATGTTTGTTTAGGAATATAACCAATGTCATCCTCATACAGCAGAGGTTGAGCTAGACTCATGGCCCCTGTGTCACCTTGTGCCTCCTGTTGCCCCTCCAGCCTCCTGCCCCCTGTGTCTCTTGAGCCTCTTGCCCTGTGTCTCTCCAGCATCCTTTCCCATCACTCCAACCTCCTGCTCAGTCAATACAGCCTACTGTCTTTCCAACCTCCTGCCCCGTGTCACTCCAGCCTTCTGTCTTTCTAGCCTCCTGCACCCTGTGTCTCTCCAGCCTCCTGTCATTCCAGCCTAGAGTCTTTCCAGACTCCAGTCCCCTGTCACTCCAACCTCCTGTTCCCTGTCACTTCAGCCTCCTGTCATTCCAGACCCTTATATTTACAGCCTCCTGCCCATGCCACTCCAGCCTTCTGCGTCAGTTCATGAGCCAACCCTCTCAAATGTACCTTCTTCTTTGATCAATGGTAGACTGGGGCTCTAAGGGCCCAAAGGAGAATGCAATAATAGAGGCCCTCAAAGGGGCATGGACAGTCACTGGAGGGGGTGTGGCCCACTAGCTTGGGCAAAATGGTGGTATAATATATAGCACTTACATACTCTACAAATAAAATATAATGCTATAGAACTCCCCAAATATTTCCTCAAATATATTTGCTCCAATTGTAGTTACAGGTTAGTGTTTTAGTAGATATGAATATACTCATCTGTGGTTCTAGATTTCTTAGTAGGCTTTTGCAAAGATAGCCGCTCAGCTACTGGTTACTCCTTCTTAATATTGTGCAATAATTTATAAGCTATAGGCAGGGGCTAGGGCAGTGATGGGTATGGAGCAGTCAGAGAAGAGGTGTAGAACGACAATGGGAGGGGTCAGGGGGAAGACCAGATAGGTAGTGATGAGTATTGAGGAGTCAGGAGGGGTAGTAGAGCGGTAATGTTGAGAATGGAGGGGTTAGATAAGAGAAGTAGTGGTTGATATGAAGGGGTCAGGGAGGTAAAGCAGAATGGTATTGGTGAGTATGAACTTGTGAGACAGGTAGTGCAGAGATGTAACAGTGAATATGAAGGGGTCAGGGGGTAGTGCAGAGATGTAACAGTGAATATGAAGGGGTCAGGGGGTAGTGCAGAGAGGTAACAGTGAGTATGGAACAGTCAGGGGGTAGTGCAGAGAGGTAGTGGTGTGTATGGAGGGGTCAAGAGAGTAGTACATAGAGGTAACAGTGAGTATGGAGGGGTCAGGGAGGTACAGCAGAGAGGTAGTGGTGAGTAATGAGGGGTCAAGGGGTGGTGCAAAGAGTTAGTGTTGAGAATGGTGGGGTCAGTAGTTAGTGCAGAGAGGTGTGGTGAGAATGGAGGGGTCAGGGTGGTAGAGCAGAGAGGTGTGGTGAGAATGCAGGGGTCAGGGTGGTAGTGCAGAGAGGTAGTGGTGAGAATGGCGGGGTCAGTAGGTAGTGCAGAGAGGTGTGGAGAGAATGGCAGGGTCAGTAGGTAGTGCAGAGAGGTGTGGAGAGAATGGCAGGGGGCCGTAGGTACAGCAGAGAGGTGTGGGGAGAATGGAGCGGTCAGGGTGGTAGTGCAGAGATGTGTGGTGAGAATGGAGGGGTCAGGGTGGTACAGCAGAGAGGTGTGGTGAGAATGGAGGGGTCAGGGTGGTACAGCAGAGAAGTGTTGTGAGAATGGAGGGGTCAATAGGTACAGCAGAGAGGTGTGGTGAGAATGGCGGGGTCAGGGTGGTAGAGCAGAGAGGTGTGGTGAGAATGGAGTGGTCAGTAGGTAGTGCAGAGAAGTGCGGTGAGAATGGCGGGGTCAGTAGGTACAGCAGAGAGGTGTGGTGAGAATGGCGGGGTCAGTAGGTACAGCAGAGAGGTGTGGTGAGAATGGAGGGGTAAGGGTGGTAGAGCAGAGAGGTGTGGTGAGAATGGAGGGGTCAGGGTGGTAGAGCAGAGAGGTGTGGTGAGAATGGAGGGGTCAGTAGGTACAGCAGAGAGGTGTGGTGAGAATGGAGGGGTCAGGGTGGTAGAGCAGAGAGGTGTGGTGACAATGGAGGGGTCAGAAGGTACAGCAGAGAGGTGTGGTGAGAATGGCTGGGTCAGTAGGTACAGCAGAGAGGTGTGGTGAGAATGGCGGGGTCAGTAGGTACAGCAGAGAGGTGTGGTGAGAATGGAGGGGTCAGGGTGGTAGTGCAGAGATGTGAGGTGAGAATGGAGGGGTCAGGGTGGTAGAGCAGAGAGGTGTGGTGAGAATGCAGCGGTCAGGGTGGTACAGCAGAGAGGTGTGGTGAGAATGGAGGGGTCAGGGTGGTAGTGCAGAGAGGTAGTGGTGAGAATGGCGGGGTCAGTAGGTAGTGCAGAGAGGTGTGGAGAGAATGGCAGGGTCAGTAGGTAGTGCAGAGAGGTGTGGAGAGAATGGCAGGGGGCCGTAGGTACAGCAGAGAGGTGTGGGGAGAATGGAGCGGTCAGGGTGGTAGTGCAGAGATGTGTGGTGAGAATGGAGGGGTCAGGGTGGTACAGCAGAGAGGTGTGGTGAGAATGGAGGGGTCAGGGTGGTACAGCAGAGAAGTGTTGTGAGAATGGAGGGGTCAGTAGGTACAGCAGAGAGGTGTGGTGAGAATGGCGGGGTCAGGGTGGTAGAGCAGAGAGGTGTGGTGAGAATGGAGTGGTCAGTAGGTAGTGCAGAGAAGTGCGGAGAGAATGGCGGGGTCAGTAGGTACAGCAGAGAGGTGTGGTGAGAATGGCGGGGTCAGTAGGTACAGCAGAGAGGTGTGGTGAGAATGGAGGGGTAAGGGTGGTAGAGCAGAGAGGTGTGGTGAGAATGGAGGGGTCAGGGTGGTAGAGCAGAGAGGTGTGGTGAGAATGGAGGGGTCAGTAGGTACAGCAGAGAGGTGTGGTGAGAATGGAGGGGTCAGGGTGGTAGAGCAGAGAGGTGTGGTGACAATGGAGGGGTCAGTAGGTACAGCAGAGAGGTGTGGTGAGAATGGCGGGGTCAGTAGGTACAGCAGAGAGGTGTGGTGAGAATGGAGAGGTCAGGGTGGTAAAGCAGGGAGGTGTGGTGAGAATGGAGGGGTCAGTTGGTATAGCAGAGAGGTGTGGTGAGAATGGCGGGGTCAGTAGGTAGTGCAGAGAGGTGTGGTGAGAATGGAGGGGTCAGTAGGTACAACAGAGAGGTGTGGTGAGAATGGCGGGGTCAGGGTGGTAGAGCAGAGAGGTGTGGTGACAATGGAGGGGTCAGTAGGTACAGCAGAGAGGTGTGGTGAGAATGGCGGGGTCAGTAGGTACAGCAGAGAGGTGTGGTGAGAATGGAGAGGTCAGGGTGGTAAAGCAGGGAGGTGTGGTGAGAATGGAGGGGTCAGTTGGTATAGCAGAGAGGTGTGGTGAGAATGGCGGGGTCAGTAGGTAGTGCAGAGAGGTGTGGTGAGAATGGAGGGGTCAGTAGGTACAACAGAGAGGTGTGGTGAGAATGGCGGGGTCAGTAGGTAGTGCAGAGAGGTGTGGTGAGAATGGCGGGGTCAGTAGGTAGTGCAGAGAGGTGTGGTGAGAATGGCGTGGTCAGTAGGTACAGCAGAGAGGTGTGGTGAGAATGGCGGGGTCAGTAGGTAGTGCAGAGAGGTGTGGTGAGAATGGAGGGGTCAGTAGGTACAACAGAGAGGTGTGGTGAGAATGGCGGGGTCAGTAGGTAGTGCAGAGAGGTGTGGTGAGACTGGAGGGGTCAGGGTGGTAGAGCAGAGAGGTGTGGTGAGAATGGAGGGGTCAGTAGGTACAGCAGAGAGGTGTGGTGAGAATGGAGGGGTCAGGGTGGTACAGCAGAGAAGTGTGGTGAGAATGGAGGGGTCAGTAGGTAGTGCAGAGAAGTGCGGTGAGAATGGCGGGGTCAGTAGGTAGAGCAGAGAGGTGTGGTGAGAATGGAGGGGTCAGTAGGTACAGCAGAGAGGTGTGGTGAGAATGGAGGGGTCAGGGTGGTAGTGCAGAGATGTGAGGTGAGAATGGAGGGGTCAGTAGTTACAGCAGAGAGGTGTGGTGAGAATGGATGGGTCAGGGTGGTAGAGCAGAGAGGTGTGGTGAGAATGGAGGGGTCAGTAGGTAGTGCAGAGAAGTGCGGTGAGAATGGCGGGGTCAGTAGGTACAGCAGAGAGGTGTGGTGAGAATGGCGGGGTCAGTAGGTACAGCAGAGAGATGTGGTGAGAATGGAGGGGTCAGGGTGGTAGAGCAGAGAGGTGTGGTGAGAATGGAGGGGTCAGTAGGTACAGCAGAGAGGTGTGGTGAGAATGGAGGGGTCAGGGTGGTAGAGCAGAGAGGTGTGGTGAGAATGGTGGGGTCAGTAGGTACAGCAGAGAGGTGTGGTGAGAATGGCTGGGTCAGTAGGTACAGCAGAGAGGTGTGGTGAGAATGGTGGGGTCAGTAGGTACAGCAGAGAGGTGTGGTGAGAATGGCTGGGTCAGTAGGTACAGCAGAGAGGTGTAGTGAGAATGGCGGGGTCAGTAGGTACAGCAGAGAGGTGTGGTGAGAATGGAGGGGTCAGGGTGGTAGGGCAGAGAGTTGTGGTGAGAATGGAGGGGTCAGTTGGTACAGCAGAGAGGTGTGGTGAGAATGGCGGGGTCAGTAGGTAGTGCAGAGAGGTGTGGTGAGAATGGAGGGGTCAGTAGGTACAACAGAGAGGTGTGGTGAGAATGGCAGGGTCAGTAGGTAGTGCAGAGAGGTGTGGTGAGAATGGCGGGGTCAGTAGGTAGTGCAGAGAGGTGTGGTGAGAATGGCGGGGTCAGTAGGTACAGCAGAGAGGTGTCGTGAGAATGGCAGGGTCAGTAGGTAGTGCAGAGAGGTGTGGTGAGAATGGCGGGGTCAGTAGGTACAGCAGAGAGGTGTGGTGAGAATGGAGGGGTCAGGGTGGTAGAGCAGAGAAGTGTGGTGAGACTGGAGGGGTCAGGGTGGTAGAGCAGAGAGGTGTGGTGAGAATGGAGGGGTCAGTAGGTACAGCAGAGAGGTGTGGTGAGAATGGAGGGGTCATGGTGGTAGAGCAGAGAGGTGTGGTGAGAATGGAGGGGTCAGGGTGGTAGAGCAGAAAGGTATGGTGAGAATGGAGGGGTCAGGGTGATAGAGCAGAGAGTTGTGGTGAGAATGGAGGGGTCAGGGTGGTAGAGCAGAGAGGTGCGGTGAGAATGGAGGGATCAGTAGGTAGTGCAGAGAGGTGTGGTGAGAATGGAGGGGTCAGGGTGGTAGAGCTGAAAGGTATGGTGAGAATGGAGGGGTCAGGGTGGTAGAGCAGAGAGGTGTTGTGAGAATGGAGGGGTCAGGGTGGTAGAGCAGAGAGGTGCGGTGAGAATGGAGGGGTCAGTAGGTAGTGCAGAGAGGTATGGTGAGGAAGGAGAAGTCAGGGTTTACTGTAAAGAGGTAGTGGTGAGAATAGAGGGGTCAGGGGGTAGTGTATGGAGGTATTGATGAGTTTGGAGGGTTCAGGAAGTAGTGATGGGTGTAGGAATCTGCATGCAGACTTGGGGCAGGCTGTGACCAGGGATGTAACTAGGTATTTGAAGGCCCCATAGCAAAAATTTGTAAGGGTCCCTATGTACCAACCAATGGTAAAAAATTACCGCTTGCACCTATGGTAGTTACGCCCATGGCTGTGACGTCTGTACCTTCAGCTGCACATAAGTGACATATATGATGGGTGATATCATAATCACCCACAGATGAGCTCTGCGAGACTGACACTACACTGATTACAGCTAATCAGTATGCAGCTCTCCCCCATGATGTCATACAGATGGTTGGGGTGGGAGTCAGAATGAGCATTTTGGAGACAATTCTATAATAATAAGGCTGAGCCTGCAGGAAGAATACTGTGGGTACCTGCTATGCTGGGGGTAACAGGCTGGGGGCATGGCAGAGGCATTGGGGTATTGTTGTAGGTGACTCAGGGCCTGATTCAGAGATGTACGCTAATGCAATTGCATCTGCAATTCCGCAAGGAACGCAGCTGCAAAACTATGCTAATGTTTAAAAGGTTACCCAAGCATAGAGACGCCCACTGCGGCCTTCTCATATCCGTCCGACGTTGTACAACAGCATAAACATCGTTAGCATTGATGCAGATCGGGCAGCCTCATAGCAAATGTGGCAATTCTGACCAGCCGCAAACACTGCAGCTCTGATGACACGCAGGGCAGTCTCATGCTACAAAGAAGATGGCAATGGCTAATTTATGTACGCCCATGAAGTGCCATTTAAATGGTCAGACACGCCTGCATTTTCCTAGCCATGCCCCAGTTACCTTCCCCAAACACTGACTACCTGTCACTCACTTTGTGAATGAATCCTCTGTGCTTACATGCTGGCATAATGGCAAACAATCGCTCGATCTGCAGAAAAATTGGCATTGCATACATCTCTTAATCAGGCCCTCAGTGTGCTGTGCCACCCCCCTTGCACTGCACATTGATTAGGAGCTGGCCCGCACCACACACCCTGCATCCATATTATACTTACCTCTCCGGAGCCCTACGTCTGCGCAGGTGTCTGCTCTGTAAAAAACGGCTGGAAAATAACAACCGCTGTCATTTTCCCGGTGACCTGCGCATGCGATATAGACTCTGGGCACATTCTAGTGCCCAGAGTCTATTAGTGTGGTGCTGGCCACTGAACGGAGAGGATGGGGCCCGTGACGGAGACTGCACATGGGCCCCCTCCTCTCTAGCAATGCCCCTGCCAGAGGGAATATGCAGATGACAGCTGATGAGGACAAGGCTGGTGGCTTCACAGCATTAGACCCTTCCCCCTCACAGATCTCGGGTGTATGAAGAGGAGTTGGGCCAAAATATTGTAATTCTCATAGAAATGTTTCATATTGTCCCCACTTCCTCCACCTAGCTTCGCAATTTGCAGCATATGTGTATATTCACCATCATGCCCACTTCACTAGAAAGTGGGCAGAATGCAGGGCGACCACCAACTCTTCCGGATCGCGGGTGGTGCAACAAATTAGGGAGTCTCCTGGAGATTGCAGAAGAGTAGGTAAATATAATCCATAGATAACTTTGCTGCACATGTTGAAATGCACCATACAGTAATAAAACCAAAGGGAGAATTGTGCCTTCATCAGGAGTGACACCGATAATCCACTAGAGGGCTGCATGTGCTCCCTAAATTCCACCACTAGATAATTCATATGAAGAGTTTAATGCATTATAGTTTTGTGCCTGAGTAGACATTGATGAGTTCTTAAATGAACACTTTAGCTTTATTTAAACAACAAGAAAACCCTGAAAGCATCTGACATTATGATGGATTGATAATGTTCTGCCTTAGTTAGTGGCCAGGTGGAGTGGTGCCAGATCTCAGAAAAAGCTAAATTGCTGACAGCGTCATCGGTAATTGTAAGACTAAAAGAGACAATACAACATATAACCTATCATGTAATTGAAAGGAAAAGTAAGTGTAACTTTTATTATATTAGGAAATGACGTTTATTTCTCAAACATTGGCTCTGTTTCACTTACTCCTTTCGCCTTTTATCAATGTAATTTATATAATTATAAGGAATATAGGTCATGATTCAGCAGAGGTTGCTAATGCAATCGCAGCTGCTATTTAGCATAATAAGCAGCTGCGAAAATATACTAATATGCTAATAGATTCAACCACTGCTGCCTTCTCATCTGCATCCAATGTCCCGTACCTGCGTAAACATTGATAACATCGATGCAGATTGGACAGCCAAACGGCCATTACGGCAGGTCTGACCTGTCTCAAATACTGCAGCTCTCCTCGCACGCATAGAACTCTCCTGCTGCCAAAGCAATATCAATGGCTAATTTTTGCACGCCCACAGAACAGCGTTTAAACTGGTCAGACATACCTGCGGTCACCTAACCACCCCTCCGTTACCTCCCCAAACGCTGACCACATGACTTTCACTTTGCAAATGATTCCTATGTGTGTACGTAATGGCAAAGCGATCGCAACGTGTGTGTGTGGCTTACAGCATGCGCAATGGCAAATAATCACCTGATCTGCCTAAATAGCAGAATTGCATCTGCTGCTGAATCAGGCCCATAATGCATTGATGCCTTTGCAAAAGACATATCTATTGCCCACGTTATGTGTTTTGCACAGCAGCTCATAATTCGAAAACATGGGGAAATTAAGTTATTATATTTTGACTTGTTCCATCCTGAACATCTACATTTCTCAAATGGACATTATAGATCTCAATAAAAGGGAGTTGTTTAAGGGATTATATCATTGAATTGAATATACAAAAGGCTCAGCCAGCATATGCTATCTGCTACTACTGTATAAAGTGCATGGTGACTAGGTAGTACATCACTGTATGAACACTCCTCCATTCACACTGTTGCACACGGTAAAATATACTACTAAGGGAATTTGAAAAGCTTTTAAAGTGAAAAAAATATAACCCAAGTTACTTTCATAGTGTAAGTGCTGATTTTCTCTAGAATTTATTACTCAGTGGTTTAGTTGTCTGAGGAACACATCCAGTAATATATATATATATATATATATATAATTATATTGTGATATGATTGGGGTAGGGGTCCCTCTCCTGGGGTAGACGGATGCCTCCTTACACACAGCAGCCAGGAAACCGCAGTAGTCGTGGCTTTCGTGCAAGCTGGTCGGCACCAGTTTTTATTGTATGACATCAATAATCAAACAAACAAAATATAAAAATAAACCCTAGCCGGTCTGGGCTCTAACTAGGCAGGTAACTCCCTCTCTACATGTGGCAGGGCCTACTGCCTTACCACAAACATAGTACATACCAATGTCACAGTGTCTCAGAACAAAACCTCAATGTCTGTTCTCCCCAGGGTGTGTGAGACACTGCATCAAAACTCTACACAGCTCTTATGAGCCACTTCCACGTGTAATCATTAATTAGCCTGGTCTCAGGCTGAAAAACCCAACACCTGAAGCGGCCCTGTGGATGGAGCCCTCCCTTCTCTCTCACACCCACACCTCCAGGATCCATTATCCGGCTTTTACCAAAAGCCAACACTCAAATCTGCTTGGTAAAAGAGACTTTTCCTGGGGGTTTAAAATACATATGACAGGAATCTGGGACACACATATATGCCATCCCCAGATTCCCCAGTGCCTCTATCACAATATATATATATATATATATATATATATATAGATATATAGATATATATACCGATATACACATATCCCCCCCCTCTGTTTCGACCTATGGGTGGAACAATTGCAGCCCCCAAATACTGGACATGTGACAAAGCATCTGCTTTGGCTAGCTGGCTTCCTGGCCTGTGTTCTACTGTGAACTTGAAACTTTGTAACACCAAGAACCAACTTGTTATTAAGCTGTGGCTTTATTAAACCTCTGCCAACAGTGTAACCAAGATACTTTACTTCTTCCATCCCTAGGCAACATTTCTTTGGGTTGGCTGTCAACCCTGCCCTATAGATGGAGTCCAACACTGCTTGTACTCTGGGCAAATGAGACTGCCAATCAGGACTATGAATGACTACATCACCTAGACAAGCAACAGCATACCGTTTATGGGGTCTTAGAATTCTGTCCATCATCCTTTGGAAGGTAGCCGGTGCCCACGTAACCCAAAGGGCAACATCTTGTATTGGAACAACCCTTCTGGTGTCGAAAAAGCTGTCTTTTCTTTGGCACTCTCAGTTAACAGCACTTGCCAATACTCTTTGGTTAAATTTAAAGTGGTTAAATACCTGGCTGTTCCTAGCCCTTCAATTAGCTCATCCACCCTTGGTATTGGGTAGGCATCAAACTTTGACACACTGTTCAATTTTTGGAAATCATTGCTGAAATGTACACTCCCGTCAGGCTTTGGAATAAACACAATGGGACTTGACCACTCACTATGCGATTTTTCAATTACACCCAGTTCCAACATTTTTTAAATTTCTTTAGACACTGATTCTCTTTGGGCTTCTGGTAAACTACAGGGCTATAGGTTAATCTTAACCCCTAGGTCAGTGATTATGTGATGTTTAATGACTGTGGGTGGTTTTGCCCGGTACATCTGAGAACAAAACCCTATTTCTGATAAGAAATTCCTTAACTTCTTGCTGTTGAACGGTCAACAGGGTTTTAGCTATTGTCACTTCAGGAACCAAAGGCCCTCGGTTTACTGGAGGGACCGGGATGGTTGACAAAGCTGCTCTATCCTTCCAAGGTTTGATAAGATTTACATTTCCTCGGCTTTTACCAGAGTAGGGTCATTGAACTGCTCCATTGCAAAGATCTCTTTTTTGACCTCAAGATCAGACAGACGATCAACTGGCTTAACAACACTTCCCATCTCAGTATTCTCTGGTTCTCCAATCATGCTAAAAAAAGGGAACTTTTCAGACTCGTAAGATACTTCCCCTGCTACTGCATCAGCAACCTTCTCAAATGGGTTGGGGTTATTTACTTCGGTAACAAATCGGCTTTCCCACAACTTCCAGAAGTGAGCAAAGTCTCTCCCCAACATTATATCATACGTCAAGCCATGCACCAAACCCACAGAGACTATAGCGGAACCACACTGTGTTTCTATGTTCACGTCCACAGTAACATAATACCGAGTATTCCCATGTATGCAGGTCACACCAACAGCTCTTCCCTTGCACTTTAAGGGGTTCGCCAGTTCAGCTTTCATAAGTGTAACCAGGCTGCCAGAATCTAACAGAGCCACTACTTGATTGCCTTCTACAATAACCTTACACATTTGCTTATCTCTCAGCCTATCGGTCGGCAGTACAGGCGGGCTGTGCAAAGAAAGACATTCTGCGATGGACATAAGCAGTATCACATTGCATAGGTTCAGAGGTGAGTGGACAATTAGTAGCAATATAGACCAATTCACTACATCGAAAACATTGTATCATATTATTATCAAGTCTTTTATGGGGTAAGAACCTTCCTGGCCTGGCTAGCCTATCCCTAGGTTCCAAACCCACAGTCTTAAGTTCATTCCACCACCCAGCACCCTTCTCCCCTGGAACAGTCTTACCAGTAGTCACGGGAGATCGGCGTTGTGGAATTGGGACTCAGTGGGACACACTCAACAGTTCCTCAGCTGCCACATACCTCTCCACAAGTTCAACTAACTGGTCTGCGGACTTAGGGTCTGCATGGCTCACCCACTTGCACAGAGATGCAGGTAGCAATCGTAGATACCGGTCTATCATGACTCTTTTGATGATCTCTGGTCCTGTCAGCATCTCGGACTGTAGCCATTTTGTGGTTAGATGGACGAGGTCATGCATCTGTGAGAGTGGAGACTTTTCCATTTGAAATTCCCAGCGATGGACTCATTGGGCACGAACAAACAAGGTGACCCCCAACCGAGTTAGGATCTCCCGTTTTAGCTTTTCATAGTCTTTTGCATCAGCCAGGAACAAATCATAGTAGGCCTTTTGTGGTTCTCCAGACAGGAAGGGTGCCACAAGACTTGCCCACTGTTCCTTGGGCCAACTCTCCCTTTCTGCAGTTCTCTCAAAGACTGCAAGATATGCTTCCACATCATCACTCACGGTCATCTTTTGCAGAAAGTGACTGGCCCATATGGAGCGAGTGTCATATGGAAGTCCAGTGGAAGCATCTCCAGACCGGACTACTAGCTGCTGTACCACGTCTTTTAAGGCCTGGCGGGTTTCCTCTATGGCAACCTGTTGTTGCCTCAGGGCTTCATCCATGGTGACTTGTTGTTGCCTCTGGGTGGTCTGCCTGGTCTCAGGCTGAAAAGCCCAACACCTGAAGCGGCCCTGTGGATGGAGCCCTCCCTTCTCTCTCACACCCACACCCCCAGGACCCATTATCCGGCTTTTACCAAAAGCCGACACTCAAATCTGCTTGGTAAAATAGACTTTTCCAGGGGGTTTAAAATACATATGACAGCAATCTGGGTCACACATACATGCCATCCCCAAATTCTCCAGTGCCTCTATCACAATATATATATATATATATATATATACACAAAGAGGAATGCCCTTATTTGCGCTAAAATTAAAGGGATTGCCGCACCTCAAGTTGAACCCCTGTTAGTGGGAATGCACAAATCAAAACATACAAAAAGAAACTTAGAGGGCGCAAATAGATCAAATGTATTTTATTACATCAATTAAATACTAAACACAAATTCTGTTTTGTAATGAAGATTCAGAGTCAGTCCAAACTGTCACTAATAGAAAGTCTCAAAGGAATTAGTTCACAGAAAATCCAGTTCACAATCTATTCCTCTATCATGAATCCGATATTGTTGACAGTAGATTCCATATGTTCCAAAACAATTTTCTAAAAAAGACCTGCTCACCAGAAAACACCCAAAAAATGGTACAATGACCAACTATTAGAAATGTTTGAACAATGATTTTTGTAAAAAAAATTCTGTCATCAGACATATAATATAAATACATAAAAATGCTTACATAATCAATTTTTGGACAAGCAATATCCTGCTATTCCCTTTATAGGACTAGAATCCAATGGAAAGGTAATTTCTTTCTGACTGATGGATTCACTCCATAACCCAATGCATTTCGTCCGTTAGGACTCCGTCAGGGGTAAACAATTTTGAAGGAAAAGATTCAAAAAAGAAACCTGGCAAAATCATGTATGTGGAACAATAGAACTTTGGCAAATTGAGGTCACTATGGACAACTGTTTGCTGGATACACTTCCCAAATTGTGCTGTGCTCTGATCAGACAGCTTGATCTTCTGATCAGAGCACAGTGAATCCATCAGTCAGAAAGAAATTATCTGTGCATTGGATTCTAGTTCTATAAAGGGAATAGCAGGATATTGCTTGTCAAAAAATTGATTATGTAAGCATTTTATGTATTTATTTTATATGTCTGATGACAGAAATTTTTTAATAAAAATCATTGTTCAAACATTTCTAATAGTTGGCCATTGTGTCATTTTTTTGGGTGTTTTCTGGTGAGCGGATCTTTTTTAGAAACTTGTTTTGGAATATATGGAATCTACTATCAACAATATTGGATTCATGATAGAGGAATAGATAGTGAACATTATTTCCTGTGAACTAATTCCTTTGAGACTTTCTATTAGTGACAGTTTGGATTGACTCTGAATCTTCATTAGAAAACAGAATTTGCGTTTAGTATTCAATTGATGTAGTGAAAGACATTTGATCTATTTGGTCCTCTAAATTTCTTTTTGTATGTATATATATATATATATAAATATATATATATTAAACAATTTTATGTTAATATATGAATAAACTACTGTAAAAAATATCTTTATTAACAGTAAGTTTATTATAGTCGTGAGTTCTGATTGCATAACTTCATTGCTTATAATGAACACTGGCATCACTATGGGTGGTGACACTTAGTGTATCACCCAGGGTCTCCTCTCGCATGCAAAAGGTGTGTAGATGTAGAAAGGGGTGTGACCTTGTACCCACAAGGTCACGCCTACTGATGTGTGATGTTTTGGGGACGCGCCCTGTTTTTGTCATGCTGGGGGCTTGCTGAGTAACCCTAAGCAGGGGCGGATTGGGATGGAAAACTAGCCGGGAAATTTATGGAAGCAGCCCTAATAGGTGCGGGGTCTGTTGAGGGGGTGGGGTCTGTCTAGGGGGCCGGGATCCCTTCTCATAGGGTCTGATTCTGAGATGGACACAATAGCAGCTGTCCTTGTATCTTTTGCTGCAGTTTCGTCTGTGACTTTAGGCTATAAACACAATGCCCTTCCCTGGTGTATAGCCATGCATTCGAATATGCAAGTACTGAGACGCCCACTGTCAGTGTCTAAGGTGTCTATGTACTAATAATCACGGTACTGCCACGATTGTTATCGGTTCAACTCACATGGGGATATTTTCATCTTTAATGAAAATATCCCCTCTATGTACCAAGGGGAGCTCACAGGGACAGAGGTTGTGGTAACCACTGTCCCTACAAGTTGTATCCCCAGCAAATTTTGGAAGTCTTTCACAGAAGTGAAAGACTTCACCGGGGGAAGCTGACACTGCGCATGCGTACAGCGTAAGCTTCCAGAGCTGGCTGGAGGCTGCGAGGGAGAGATCAAAAGATCTCTCTCCTGCCTCCTGGAATCCCCATTGGCTTACAGTAGTTTACACCATCTGAAGATGGTATGAACTACCGGGGCTAAACTCTTGAGTAGCATCGCTTTTTGTAGTTTAGTACATAGGGCTCAGATCGTAGTCCCCATTGATGTTAATGGGGACTGCGATCTGCAGCGCTAATTAGCACTTTACTGGAGATTTCTGTGAAATCACCTGCTTTGTGCTTTTAGTACAATACAGTGCCATAACTGATTTCTGTGAAATCACCTGCATTGTGCTTTTAGTACAATACAGTGCCATAACTGTATAACCCGCAGACCCCGCGGTGGCTTGGGGGCACGGGGGCTTGTGGGGCGAGGTGGCCGCAGATTCCATGCGGACTAGCCGTCCGCATGGAATCTGCAGAAAACGGCCCTCCAAAAATGGCCGCCGCCTAGGAGGAGACAGATGCTAGAGGTCCTACTGGACCTCTAGCATCTGTTAGTCACACAGGCAGGGCGGTAGTGTGGACCGCACATAAGTGCCGTCCACACTACACTAGTATAACAAACAGACAGCCGCCGGCGCCGGCTGTCTGTGTGTTTGTTTTAGCAACAGATGAGTCAGACAGACTCATCGGCTGCTTGTCTTGTGCCCACTGCCGGAGCCGGGCTCTTCCGGCTCCCGCAGTGGGTGATGATGGGAGAGATGTCATGACGTCTCTCCCATCATGCAGAGCGGGCCTGCCCGGGAGGACGCCAGACGGAGGAGCCGATGCCGGAGCGTTGATCAAAGTAAGTGGATTTTGTGTGTCTGTCTGTCTGGCGGGGTGGGGGGGGGGGTTGTTTACTACTACTGGGAGCATTGCTGGGGGGGTTGTTTACTACTACTACTGGGTGTATTGCTGGGGGGGGTTGTTTACTACTACTACTGGGGGCATTGCTAGGATTGGGGACTACTACTGGGGGCATTGTTGGGGGGGTTGTTTACTACTACTACTGGGGGCATTGCTGGGGGGGTTGTTTACTACTACTACTGGGGGCATTGCTGGGGGGGTTTACTACTACTACTGCTGGGGGCATTGCTCGGTAGGGGGTCTACTACTGGGGGCATTGCTGGGGGGTTGTTTACTACTACTGTGGGCATTGGTGAGAGAGAGGACTACTACTGGGGGCATTGCTGGGAGGGAGGACTACTACTGGGGGCATTGCTGGTGGGGACTACTACTGGAGGCACTGGTGGGACCACTACTTGGGGAACTGCACTGGTGGGACCACTACTGGGGGCACTGCACTGGTGGGACTACTACTACTGGGGGCATTGTAGGGGGAGGACTACTACTACTGGGGGCACAGTACTGGGGTCACTATTTAAGGGGGTCTACTACTGAGGGCATTATATATGGGGCACTGCATAGGGGGATGACTACCTGGGGCACTGCATAGGGGGACCACTTCTGGGGGCACTGTATAAGGGCACTACTGTACACTGTAAACTGTCTAGGGGTGGTGGGAGCAAATTTTTAACTTTTGCACTGGGGGCCAAATTGCGTATAAATGGCCCTGTAATTATTTTACCAAAATGCTGAGGGGGGGGGTTATATGGGGGGGGCAACAGAAAAAATATTGGCAGGGGGGAGCAAAATTTATAGTTACACCACTGGTACAATACATAATATTATGCATCAAACAGCTTGATACATAGGCCCCTAAGTCTTTAGACAGCCTCCTGTAGCTATCTAGGAACACCCAACACATTTCTAAAACACTCCTTGGTGCATGCGGATAAATCCACACTGCAACTCAGACCTATGCGCAGATGACAAACAATTCACAAGTAAAAAAAATAAAAAACACATTGCCCCCACAAGAAATACATAAAAACACATGAGCCTCAACAATAAAAAAATAAAATACACACTGACCCCCGCAGAATAAAACAAATACATTGGCCCCCAAAAGAAAAAAAAACATTTACGCGCACAAAAAAAATAAGACACCATTTTCCCCACTGGATAAACAATCACACTGGCACCTACCAAAATGGTAGTGTCTAGATGCCCTTCATAGAGAGGACCCTGATGTCATCAGTTACTGTCCAATGTATAGTAATTCTCTACTATTCACGTGGACATAGAGGGAGAATATAAACCAGTGGCGAGCAAACCGAGCCCACGAGAGGACAAATTTCTTTGCTTGGTGGCCCTTATGGGCATGGAATCACACTTCCGCCTTCACCTCACCTTACAATGAAGGGGAAATAAACTCAACCCTACAGAAATCAATAAAACACAATGGCCCCTACAGGGAAAAAAAACGCATTGACTCCCACAGGAAAAAAATAAAAACACAGATCAGGTGCAAGCTTGGAGTAGTAGTAGTGTGGGGACAGGCAGCGAATAGAAGTAGTGTGGGGGCAGGCAGGGAGTAGCAGTGTGGGGCAGGCAGGGAGAAGTAGTAGTGTGGGGCAGGTGGGGAGTAGTAGTGTGGGGCAGGCAGGGAGAAGTAGTAGTGTGGGACAGGCAGGGAGTAGTAGTGTGGGCAGGGAGTAGTAGTAGTATGGGGCAGGCAGGGAGTAGTAGTAGTAGTAGTGTGGGGCAGGCAGGGAGAAGTAGTAGTGTGGGGCAGGAGGGGAGTAGTAGTGTGGGCAGGGAGTAGTAGTAGTAGTAGTATGGGGCAGGCAGGGAGTAGTAGTAGTAGTGTGGGGCAAGCAGGGAGAAGTAGTAGTGTGGGGCAAGCGGGGAGTAGTAATGTGGGCAGGGAGTAGTAGTGTGGGGCAGGCAGGGAGTAGTAGTATAATGGGGCAGGCAGGGAGTAATAGTAGTGTGGGGCAGGCAGGGAGTAGTAGTAGTATGGGGCAGGCGGGGAGTAGTAGTGTGGACAGGGAGTAGTAGTTGTATGGGGCAGGCAGGCAGTAGTAGTAGTGTGTGGCAGGCAGGGAGTAGTAGTAGTGTGGGGCAGGCAGGGAGTAGTAGTAGTGTGGGGCAGGCAGGGAGTAGTAGTAGTAGTGTGGGGCAGGCAGGGAGTATTAGTAGTGTGGGCAGGGAGTCGTAGCAGTGGGAGTAGACAGGGAGTAGTAATAGTGCGGGGCAGGTAGTAGTAATGGGGGCAGACAGGGAGTAGTAGTAGTGTGGGTCAGGCAGGGAGTAGTAACAGTGTGGGGCAGGGAGTAGTAGTAGTGTGGGGCAGGCAGGGAGAAGTAGTATTTCTAAACGGGACAGAATGGGAGTACTAATGGAAAGCAGGGCAGGATGGGAGTAGTAGATTGGAGTAGTGGGCAGGATTGGAGTAGTGAGCAGGATTGGAGTAGTGGTGGGAAGCTGGTAGGATAGGAGTAGGTCACTTCAGCTCATGGGTCTTGGCCGCCGTCCCTTTCTCTGCACTGACAGCTGCCTCATAGCCAGAGTAAGCCCCTGCCATCCGTGTCCTGCACCACTCATCCTGCTGCCATCCGTGTTCTGCTGCCTACTCCTCCATCCCAGGCTGACTGACAACTGCATACAACCCGCCCCCCTGCATGGTCCCGCCCCCTGGCTCATCTCCCGCAGCCTTGCTCCGACATCCCACGGAGCTGATGGTGGAAAGCGGAGGATGAGAGAGGGAGGGAGGGAGGGTACACCAGCACCGCACATTCATTGGGGTGCCCGACGCTTCAGGTTTGCGTTCCATAGCGAAACATAAACCACGGAAGCACTGCAGCCGGCAGTCAGTGCCAGACTGACCGGCAGAATCGGCCAGCCCAGCAAAGGGGTTTAGGGGTCGGCCCAGCGGGAACTTTCCCACTGTCCCGGCGGCCCAATCTGCCCTTGACCCTAAGCCTCTCCCAGCATGCACGCGTCATTCTCCTCAGCTGCAGTGTTGCTCGGTGACACCATTCGAGTGAGTGACAGCAAAATACCAGAGCAGCTCTGCTATTTTGGTGTCACTCCCTCGGATGGTGTCACACAGTGCATCCTGCACCCTCCCCAGTGATGCAACTGATATTGAAAACTTGTGTATTATATGATGTACTGCACCCCCTAATGTAAATTATTATTAATATTGAAAGACAAGTAATGTCTTCTCTCTCCTATTGATATTGTAAAAGAATTAAATCATATGCGGCAGCATTCCCCAGTGTCCCTCACAGCTCGTGTATGCATTGGCCGACAGCGATGTATGCGCAATAGAACTCCTAGGTCATAGCCATGGAAGTCCTTACAACGCAAAGGACAGCTCTTATCGGGAGAGCTGTCCTTTGCATTTGTCCATGTATACAGCAATAATAAACACCACTATACATGCAATAACTTAAGTGACAGGATATATCACATACAATATATGATGCATGGTACATTCCACCCCTATGCATATTTGAGTTTGATTTGCCACTGTAACACATTTGTCATTTTTATTACATTTTGTTGCATGCATTTGAATGAGCTACTATTTGCAATACACTACAGCATTCCTACAAGAAAATGAGAAAAATAAAGGTATCACAATTTAGTATTCATTGCCTGGTGTGCTGGATAGTTCAGCATGCATGGTTGATAGACTCAGGTTATGGAAAGAACATTGATTAAACGAGACCAGTAGTTTATGCTAAGAATAAAACCTAGAGCAGTTGCTGAAATGTACTCGGGCTCAGCAGGTAAGATAGTGCCATATGTGAGCAATCAGAGCTGAATGGGGTATTAAGAAATCAGACATTCATATGGAAATGTGAGACTGTCAAGGAACAATGCCTTGCCTGATCGATATGGAATAAGAGCACACAAGTCACTTCTAGCAGAGCAGAATCCTCAGTGAGACAATGAAGTTTTTTTTTTAAGTGTTCAGATAGATAGGACTTGGTTAAAAATGACACGTACCCCAGTAGTCTTCTCTGCTCTATTTAACATTTGCCAAGTGCAGTTGCGGTAACACATTTTAACAATATCTTCTTTGCAGGCATCTTTTTCTACAGTCATTCCTGTTATAATAAAATGTATCTACCTTTTGGCTAAGATCAAGTATAATACTCTCCAAGGAGAATTTGGAACCCCATCATGGATGGGCTAAATTAGTTCTCTACGCAGTAGACTTGCAGTAGGAATCCCAGGGTAGTCAAATTATGCTCACATTGATCTTTATGGCACTTTAACATATACTTTACTCTCTTTTGCTGCTCCATTTTTTTGCCTGAATCCTGTGGCTGAGCAAAAGTATATTTTTATTCAATACTAAAGTCATAACTCCAGGACCGTTACTAGGGGTTTGCGAGCGATGCTGCTGCACAGAGTCCAGGGCTCTGTGGGCAGCACCAACGCTGCCCCAAGGTCCTTGCACCTGGCTAGCAGGGTGCCAGGAAAAGCACCCTGCACCTAGTGTCACTGCTGCAGCGCCACTGGAGAGTCTGTTGGAAGCTTCAGACATACAGCTGGCAGCCGCTGCTGCTGTCCTTACCGCAGCTGACTTCACAATATCACGCAGTTAGGGACTGCCGCAGCACAGGGCACCATACCTCCCAACATGACCCTCTCCAGGAGGGACACAATGCTGTGGTCCTGGACTTCCCTGGTGATTTATGATTGGTGGCGGCTCCAGAGGTTGGGCTGCAGCGCAGTCCAAAATTCAAATAGGGGAGTCACACCAACTGCCAGTGAGTCCCAGCCAGTGATGTTTGGCAGCGGTTGGAATGACAATTGGTGTGATTTCCCTATTTGAATTTTGAACTGCGCTGCAGCCCCACCTCTTACCAGGGAAGTCCAGGACCAGAGCATTGTGTCCCTCCTGGAGAGGGTCATGTTGGAAGGTATGGGGCACCATAAAGTCCTGTTACAGCTCTGTGTACCTCACATTACTAAGGCCTCTTAACACTATTGACTCCCATACCCCCCAACAATAAGTGAAAGCACTAATTTACCACCGCATATTAAGCGCAAGCACATTCAGCCTATTTATTTAATTCTTCATTCTCATGGCGAAAGGGCGTCTAAAGTTGTTTTCTCCTACAGGAGCATTGTAGCCATTGGTGTTAGGGGCAAAGCAATGATACTCTTTGGAGGAGAGCATGAAGGTAGTACTGTAGCACCAGTGTACTTTCTGTGTGTTACTGTATACTTTTTAGGCATTAGGCCCCCATTTACTATCGAGTTTTATCACCAAAACGAGTTATACAGTTCACAGTGTCAGAAAAATGACAGTTGGGAGCTGATTGGCTGGAGCACCATTTATCATACACAGTGAAATTTATCACTAGTTTTGGTGATAAAACTTGATAGTAAATGGGGGCCTTGGTGTGTAAGAGAACACATAGTTTGGATTTTTTTTTACAAACGCTTGATTGATTTCCCTCTGCTGCAATTCCACACTGACAAATGTTATTGTGGTAACAAACTTTAACAATACCATTGTGGAAAGCACCATTTCTGAGTCATCCCTGGCACAATATATCTATGGAATTGTTTTAATTTATTTTCTTCTTTTACCTCTATCCTTTTTTCATCTGCGGTAGTTCGGTAAATAAATGATTGTCCTATTATATATTGTGTTTTATTTGTGTTTAGGATGTTCAAGGATACTTACAGTATGTGAGAACTGTTCTTGTTATATTTTGTACTGTTTTATTAGTTTCATTTGTCTTTGCTTGTTAAAAAAAATATTTTAACAGAAAACCTAGACAGACAGGAAGTTCTGTAGTTATTACAAGACAGATGTTTGTTTTCTCTTCTCTTCATTGCTAAGAACCATAAGTTGTCTATAGTCTGATAACCTCTAATCATTATTAACCTACTTCATCTATATCTATATAACTAGAAATGACGACAGACACAGAAATTGCTATTTAAATAAGGTCACAACTTTTATTATTTAATTTTAACTAATCAAATTTTTATTAGAAAAGAAGGTGGCCAAAGAAAGCATTGCTAATCTCAGCTCTAGCCCAAACATTCTTCAATATCAAATGGGGGGAGGCGGCTGTACACCCCCCGATGCAAACTGAACCGTGGAGGTCTAAACTCCCCCATCTATTGGCTTAGCACTGCTGGGGCCCAACCTTAATGAAGAAGCCCAGGTCCCCCCATTGGGCAGAGACAGCTCGCCCTGCGAAAGGGAAGGTGCCCCCAACAGCTACCACTTGCATCCACTATTGGCCGCTGAGAAGCAATGCTTTCCCGCCTTGATGATGTTTGTTATAATTTATTCGATTTATTAGACAGAACATACCATCCATTCAAAACAAACGACCATAAGACAAACAGCAACGACCACTAAAATGAATAAAATTAATTGGGTGGGTGGGCGGGGAATCCTGGAGCAAAGAGGAAGTCCTCAGCTTTCACTTAAACCTTTATAAATTTTAAAGACCCGCCCTACCTATGCTCTGATAGGACAAAGAAACACAGGTCCTACTGACCTGTCAATCAACAACTATGTAACCTGGTTTCTTAATTACTATCGGCTCCAAGCCTGTACACTTATATAGCTTTAGGCTTATGCAGCCTTCAGCTACCTTAAGTTGTCTATAGTCTGATAACCTCTAATCATTATTAACCTAGTTCACTAATATCTATATAACTAGAAATGACGACAGACACAGAAATTGCTATTTAAATAAGGTCACAACTTTTATTATTTAATTTTAACTAATCAAATTTTTATTAGAAAAGAAGGTGGCCAAAGAAAGCATTGCTAATCTCAGCTCTAGCCCAAACATTCTTCACTATCAAATGGGGGGAGGCGGCTGTACATCCCCGACACAAACTGAGCCGTGGAGGAGTAAAACTCCCCCATCTATTGGCTTAGCACTGCTGGGGCCCAACCTTAATGAAGAAGCCCTGGTCCCCCCATTGAGCAGAGAAAGCTCGCCCTGTGAAAGGGAAGGTGCCCCCAACAGCTACCACTTGCGTCCACTATTGGCCGCTGAGAAGCAATGCTTTCCCACCAAAGCAGCAATCACTAAAATCGCAGCCCGCCACCAAGTGACCCTATAACTATTTTTGCAATATTGAAAAAATTTCCTGAAGGAACACTCTAATCCCATCTTCACTAAGATGAATCCCATCATTGCGGAAGGTTAATGGGTCATCATACCGGATACCCGGATGCCTTGCCACAAGGCCTCCTAAGTTAATGATGTGTTTGCCAACTGCAGCATTAACTTTCCTACGTATGCGGTCAATTACCGGTCCTTTGTGAGGGCACCTCCAGACCCGACGCTGTACTATGTCTGACCAAACAATTTGCATTGAGTTATAAACTGAATGCCATTTATCAACATCTGCCCTTATGTTAATTATAAGTTTAATCCCTGTCCAATTACCGAAGTCATTACCCCGTGCATGTATGACTAGGCATCCCGGGGGTCCCCATTTTTTTATGGAATCCTCAATTAAACGATCCATACCCTCCCACTTTAGGCCCCTGATACCTATCCACCTAACCCTCCGACCATTGAGCAATGTAGTAGCCTCCATGGCCGATGTCGAGTGGGCCGCCCAATAAATGAACGAGTGACCCACGAACCAGACTTCTGAAGAGGTCCGGAGAACATCTGTAACAAATATAATCCGATATATAATTAATAATAAATCCAACCAATCAAATCATGCTCACACAAACAACATGAAACATAAAAGGTTCAGGATGGGGGGGCGGAAAGGGGAGTGGAGCGCAATAGGACGGGCAACCCAGACGAAGGTAAAACCTGTATAATAAAAAAAAACCTTAGTTAAAGGGAAACAATTTAGGCAAATCCCTTTGTACCCCCACAATAGTGGCGAGTTAAATGACTAAGCCTGGGTTTACCCCGCAAGGAGCGCATAATGCCTAACGCTGCGCCTTACTGCGAATGTACTTCTTATATGCTGCTGACTTCCATCTGCCAAGTTCTTTAATGGCCGGTCCAGAGCAACTCGCTTCTGCTGCGCAAGTGGCCGCCCCTATACGGAATGAATGTGTGCCATATACTGCCACATCCAACCCCAAAAATACTAAGCATCGCTTAAACACTGCAGAAAACTGAAATCTAGTAAGCGGTGAGCCATCTGCATGCGCCAACCAATGCTCGCTATCCCTGGGACGTACTCTTGAGTAATTTTCTGCTAAGGTTACCAGGCAAACCTGTCTTACAACCTGGGCTGGAACCGTCACCCATCTTCCCTTACCTAGCTGATCTGTTTTAGACCTATGAATTTTACACAGTAGGGCCTTAGGCTTTTGTACCACATTTTTTCCAAGAAGACCACACTGCATGGACTGCTTGGAGGTGGCTACTAGTTCACAAACCCTAAATGCTCCAAAGAAGGCCATGGAGAATGCGGTTTGAAACAATATTGTTTCAAACTCATTGGAAGCTACATTGGGCAAACAAATAATTAGATCCTTAAGCAAGTCCAAGTCAACGGGACGTCTCTTATCCTCCTTTACTCCTTCCGATTTTGCCCAACCCTTCATCGCTTTTGTAATTAAAAATGATTTTGTGGGGTCATTTCTACCATGCATCTTTGAGAAATATGAAATCCCTGCCAATGCTGTAGCAGTCGACGCACTAGATCGACTTTGCTTGTAACACCCCCAAACAAATGCACTTAAGCTCTGCTCGCAGGTCTTACCTTCGCATAAACTAGAAACCCGAAACTGCTCCCAATCTTTCCATGCTTTGGAATAGGCCCGTCTCGTGGACGATGCCAACGCCATGGCAGCTAATCCTTCTAACCCATCTCGATAATCTGCCAGACAGAGGAAGGGCATTTTAAACCTTGGAGATTCGCCTTGGGAGCGAGCGCTCTGAATTTCAACCACTGGAAACGTGAAAGCGCGTCGGCGATGCAATTGTCTACTCCCGGGATATGTTTTGCCTGAAAAAAACATTTGCCTCCAAACACTTAAGCACTAAATGTCGTAAAAGACGCAACGCCAAAGGTGATTCAGCTCTCTGATTATTGATAGCTTGTACTACCCCTAAATTATCACACCAGAACACAATGTTCCGGTTGTGAAGTTGCTGTGCCCATAATTCAACTGCAACAACTATTGGAAAAAGCTCCAATAGCAGTAGGTTTGCGGTCAAACCAGCAGTATGCCAAGCTTGAGGCCACTGCTCCGCGCACCATTCCCCATCTAGGTAAGCACCGAAACCTACCGAATCTGAAGCATCTGTAAACAGTTGCAAGCAGGGGCTGTCTGTGGGCCCACTCAACCAAATCCTAACCCCATTAAAGTCCCTTAAGAATGACAACCACATGGTCAGATCATCCTTTATTTCCCTAGATAATCTAATTTTATGATGCGGAGAAGTGAGCCTAGCTGTAGCCCTTTCAAGCTTCCTACAGAAAACCTTTCCAACCGGTATTACCCTGCATGCAAAATGCATTAAACCTAAAAGGGATTGAACTTCCTTAAGTTCAATCTTGTTACCTGATAAAGAACTGCTTATCTGTTCCGTTAATCGCTGTACCTTGTCTAATGGTAAACGGCAGCATCCCATTACCGTATCAATTTTGATACCTAAGTAAGACAAACAGGGTGTAGGACCCTCCATCTTATCCTGAGCAATAGGTACTCCCAAAACCTTAAACAACGTCTGTATTGAAAACAATGTTTTCTTACATGCCTCACTGTCCCGAGATCCGACCACCAGAAAATCGTCCAAATAATGTGCGACCCCAGTGTGACCTGTACCCGCTTGCACACACCATTGCAAAAAGGTACTAAACCTTTCAAAAAAAGCACATGATATTGCGCAACCCATAGGTAAACAACGATCAATGTAATATTGTCCTTTAAACCTGAAACCCATCAACCTGAAGGATTCCGGATGTAAAGGCAACAGGCGAAAAGCCGATTCAATGTCGATTTTAGCTAACATAGCCCCTGGACCAAAACTTCTAATTAATGCCAAAGCTTCCTCAAAGAACTGATACTTTACGCTGGCAATCTGAGGATCCATGGCCTCATTTACTGAAGTACCTGCTTGGTAAGAAAGATGTTGAATCAAACTAAATTTTCCTTCCGTCTTTTTAGGTACAACACCCAAAGGTGAGATGCACAATTTTTCTATAGGTGGGCTATTAAACGGCCCAACCATCCTACCTAATTTTAGTTCAACATCTAACTTAGCCTGCACCTCCTCAGGAAAATCCCTGGCGGAACGAAGGTTGCGAAAAGCAGTGGCAACCACCGGTCTGCAAACAGGAATTCTAAAACCCACAGTAAAACCTCCCCTAAGAAATTCGGCATCGAACTTGTTTGGATACCACCCCAACCATTTTGACAATTGTGATAATTGCACTGGGGTAGGAGCTCTATTTAACTCATTTACGAGATTCTGTTGCCGAGGGAGTTGTTGCTGCCGTTCCTCTCTGGCATTCCTTTGCAGAATGCCCTCCCCCACAATTGGAACAAAGGTGTCGTAAACGACAGCTCGCCCCCCGATCGCATTGGCCCCCATTGAAAGCAAAACATTTCCCTGTTTGAAAAGTGTTTTGCTTCGCTCTAGCTGCCCCAAACTGTTTTTTACTAACCGTTACCTCCGGTCCCCCTTTCTTCTGGTGAGTGACTTCTAACCATACCTCTACGTCTTTAAATCCAAAAGACATAATGGTATGCCCGGCCTGTTTCTTACGAAACTCTTCGTTGTAAGATCGCCAAATATTGCCCCTAGATTTTACATACATACCATGTATCAAATGTATGTATTTTAGAATGTTCAAATACTCCGTGGGCCTAGATTCCGCATAGCATGCCCCAAAAACAAGCATACCATTCATCCAGTTATTGTAGCATCTATAGGCCTCCTCCCCTATGCCACCTGATGCCTTTGCTGCTGACAAACCCTTTCTTCCTTCCTCCGTAATTTTGAACATATCCACAAAACATCCTTTAACTATTCTTTCTTTTACGCTTCTGCGTAAACCCCTTTGGATTGCCATATTCGCGCAATGCACTAAATCTCCACCACTGCTAGAATGGCTAACTGTCTGCGCAGTATGCTTGCTGGAATCGCTCTTATGCGTTCCCTTAAAATGTTTTTCTAAAATTTTCATAATTTTCTTCGGCCTCTTAGGTGAGCCCGAAGAAGAACTACTATCGCTAGTGTAAGAGCTAGTGTTATCTGATGTCTGTGTAATAGCACCATACTCACCGGCACTAGATGTACCAGCCACTGGCTCCACTGCTTGTGAAACACTCTTCTCCCTCGCCTTCTCCACACCTGTTTCGGATGTCGCCATTGATACCGATGATCCAGCGTCCACCGCTGCAATTGAGGATGTAACTGGAGGAGCGGCTGTTGGTAATATAACAGGAGAAGGGGTTGGTGTGACTTGCGCCTGTAATGCTAAAACTTGCTCCCGAACTTCGCTCGGGGTAGGAGCCGCATTAGCGTTAGCTATTGAAGAATTCAATTGCGGTTGCGCGGGCCAATTAAATGGGGAAAAACCCCAGGTTTGCGGAGACCAATATGGGAAAAAACCCATGCCAGCTGGATTAAATCCGCTTGCTGACGACTGCATATTTTGAGGAGAAAATGGCCAAAAAGGAAAGGTGGGGTTGGTAATATTAGATACTTGAGCATTAAAACCGTGTGCAAATGGAAAAGCGGAATAAAAAGGGGGGGGAACACCTGACCCACTTAAGCCAAGGTGCGCCTGGGGGGCTGGAGCAGAAGATGACGCCGTTGACCCGGAAAAAAGCAGCGGCGATGTAGGGGGAGGAGCAGAATGTATAGGTTCAGCTACAACAGACAAACAATCATCATCCTCACTAGGTGTGCTTCAACCACTGGCAGAATCTAAGTGCAACTCAGGCAGGAGAGGCTGCACTATATCTTGGGATAAAGGTGGGACCTGCTGCAGAACTGCCTGTGTGCTGGAACAGGGGATGTACATGCTGCTGAAATCTATGCCCTGCTGAACCTGCACTGCATGGGGGGTTATGGCAGTGAGGCTGCCTGCAAGGATAATGGATAATGATGTGGCAGTAGGTGGGGCTAAAGGGGCCAAGTCTCTGTCAGCACTGGCTGACTCATGAGAGACTTGGCCAAGAGGGTGACCTAAAATGGCCGCAGGGGGCGTGGCCAAAACGGCTGTGTCTGCCTCATTAACGGCAGACACACGCCGCCCTTTGCGTCCCCGGCCGGAGCTCACCCGGGCCGGGGTTAAACAAGTAGAGCTGTGTGGGAGCATGGTAACCGCCGCGCTACTCGCGGCGGGACCCAGCAGAGCGTGCGCAGCGGGAGTAACAAAACCTACTGCCGGAAGAGCCGCAGGTGCCATTAGAGGGGAAAATGGCACCGGCTGCAAGCCCGCGCCGGCTGGTCCTGTGACCAGCTCAGCCGCGGCGGATGCCGCCAGCACGCCCTTGGCGGCAGCGCGAAAAGGCATAGCCGCCGGGGGGATGAAAAGGGGGGGCGGCAGTGCATGCCTCTTGGAAGCACGCCACGCAGGAGGCTACCGGGCTCCAGAGGAGGGCTGTGGGAGCTGCCCAGCAGGGGATAAGTGCCTGCGGACCGCAGAGCTAGATGAAAGGGGTTGTGAGAACTCAGCCAAATGGCTGGGGGGGGGGGGGGGGCAGGGCACTGCTGCCTATACATGGTAAAAGAAAAATAGTAAGGAAATAAAAACAAAATAAAACTAATGTGAGAACTGAAATTAAAATGATACTGCAGAGAAAACAAAGACAGAAAGGAAAAGGTGAAATAAAAGATAAGAATTCTTTATTTATATATAATATGCCAAACAATTTGACAGGACCAATTTGTGGCACACAGAACACTTAGCCTTCCGGAATCCTGGGAATCCTGGAGCAAAGAGGAAGTCCTCAGCTTCCACTTAAACCTTTATAAATTCTAAAGACCCACCCTACCTATGCTCTGATAGGACAAAGAAACACAGGTCCTACTGACCTGTCAATCAACAACTATGTAACCTGGTTTCTTTATTACTATCGGCTCCAAGCCTGTACACTTATGTAGCTTTAGGCTTATGCAGCCTTCAGCTACCTTAAGCAAAACAATATCAGGGATCCTCTGTGAAATACAAACTAATATCCTATTGAAGTTTCTCTATGTGGAAATAGATGACGGGAATCACCTATGGATACTAACTAGTGGCATATCTATAATAAGCACATGGTCTGTAGTGCACAAAGGCCCATGCGTCATAGGGACCTGACTCAACCACCCTGCTCCCAGAGCAGCCATTGGTACCATATTTGGGGGGAAGTGGGGGGATGTAAAATCTTGCACACATTTCTTAGAAAGCTAAATTACCAACAGTTCTAAATAACAATTTGGAACAAATTAGAAAACATCTCTGATCTAACCAAACCATGCCTGATCTGTACAAACCACACGCAATTTACCCAAGCTACTATCATATCTTGCATGACCACTCCCAGAGACAGAGAAAACTAGAGCCATGCCAAGGATGGCCGCACTATTGAGTACTTCCAGAGATGGCATCCCTTCTGACTCCAGTTATAATACACTAGGAGAAAGACATGATCCTGCCAAACAGCAACTAGTGGAAGCCATTCAGTTAAACAAAGACTGTCGTGCATAAACTTCTATTAAGGGCCATATTCAATTACAAGCGAAAAGTCAGTTTCGGCGATACTTTTTCGCCGATGACGTCATTTTCGCCTGTTTCAACTTATCCCCGTATTCAATTGTAGCGTCTGTCTGCCGGTGCGAAAACACAATGCAATGTAATAGGCGAAAAAGTTTTGCCTGTGAATACCCAGCAGAAAAAAGTGCAGAATTGGGGTTTTGTGGTGCAATGTTGCGGGAACCACCCTACACCCTTTGGATACCCCTCCTGATGCTAACTGCATCAAAAAAAAGCAAAAAAACCCACAAAGGACACCCCAAAAAAGCCCTTTGAAAAAGTGGGCGAAAAAAATCAAACTGGGGGTACAAATTAAAAAATTAGCAAAATAGCCTTTGAGGGGGTCTGGAAGTATGGGGGAGGTGTATTTTTGATTGCAGGTGCTTGCTGAAGGTGCGTTTTTGGTGCTTTTTAATGCTTGACTTTAGCAACTTTAAAATATGCTTGTACCCATTTTCATGTACCCCAAATTTGATGGAACAATTTAATTTCCCCCCAAAAAATGGCTAAATGCTATTCTTCATCACTGTCTAATAGATGCTAAAAACGCATATTGAGACCATTCAAAGACCCCACATACCGTCAGCAGAGCTAATCGGGGGTACCCATAGTGAACCCCCATGTCAGAGCATCTTTTGGGGGGTGTCAGGCTGATTTCCCCAAAAATGACAGAACTTTTCGCCGATTTAGATTTCGCAGGGTCCCGTTTTCACACATTTGCAATTGAATACGGGGATACGTGGGGATGCGCGCAATACTTTTTCGTTGGCAAAACCTCCGATGACGGCGATAAGTTCAGCCTCGGACTTTTCGTTCCAAATTGAATACGGCCCTAAGTTTTCTAGAAGAGCAGCTACTGTTTGTAATGGTAAATTGGAAGTTACATTTTTATTTAACTCCTCCCTATAGATGAGGAAATCTCCCATGCATACCTCAGCGCAGAAAGGCTGAAAATGCATTGATGCTTCCAGAGTGCAGATCACCTGACTTCTTTACAGTATAAGACACATTCCAATAAGCTAAGTGCATTTGAATGATGGAAGAGAGGAATTCTACTGTATGGTATAGATGAACTGACCCTATATAGAAGATACTTTACATTTCAATTTCCGCTTTTATCAATAAGAATGTCTGATCATGATGAAAAGGCAACAGATTACACTATGCTTATACCCCTGTAGTCTCAGCACATGTTTAAAATAGCTAACATCAAATGGATAAATAAAGAATAGACTGACAAGATGTATTTGTGAAATCAAGTCACGTATTGCAGTCGTTGACCCCTCTGTGCAGATCAAGTGCTGGAGACGACTGCATGGAGCTGTCTAAGTGCTGGAATCTAGACCTAGAAAACAGTAAATTTCCTTCTCATTACAACACTGAAACCATATGTGCAACCACAAAAGGTCAAAAACACAACAAGGAAAGGCACAATGTACAATGTAAAATCTGCTGATATTGGAAATGAATTTAAGGGTCTGAATGTGTAATATCATCTGTTACCTACAGCCACAGGAAAAAAGATACAGGGGGAGATGCACTAAGCTTTGGAGAGTGATAAAGTGGAGAGAGATAACGTACTAACCAATCAGCTCCTGTCATTTTACCGGCTGTGGGCCGTATTCAATTAGCGGCGAAAATGGCAGTTTTTTTCGCCCCAAAAAAGCGATGATATTTTCGCAAAAAAACAGGTGAAAACAGCAACAGGCAAAAAAACAAACTGGAGAAAAGTATTCTCTATCCCAGACAAGGCGGAAAAAAAATGCAAAATCCCTAGTTTTGGCTAAAAATGTGGGGCTTTCTTTTAGAACCCTTTGGACAACCCCCTAATGATAAATTGGCATAAAAAAAATCGTAAAGTTGCGTACTTTGGTGGAAAACTACCATGCAAGTTCTGGGGAAAAAAAAAGCCCTTTGAAAATGATTTTAATGTACAGTATTGGGTATGAGTTTTCGGTTTTTAAAATTTAGTTTTTACGACATGAAAATATACTTGCACCCATTTTAATGTACCCTCAATTTACATGGAACAGTAATTTCCTGGAAAAAAAATTACTTTCTATCTTTTTTCAACGTTTTTTTTTTTTCGCCCAAAACTTGCACGGTCGTTTTTCGTCAAAGTATGCAACTTACGATTTTTTTCCCCATTTATCATCAGGGGGTGTCCAAACTTTTCTCCAGTTTTTTTTCGCCTGTTGCCTTTTTCGCCTGTTTTTTGGCGAAAATATTGCAATTTTTTTTTGGTGAAAACGTCTGGTTTCGCCAATGGCGGAAAGTACGGGTGTTTTCGCCGCTAATTGAATATGGCCCTGTGTTTGAAAAATGAGCTGATTGGTTGGTACTTTATAACTCTCCACTTTATCACTCTTCAAGGCTTAGTGCATCTCCCCCATTATGTTTATTTTGTCAAATCTTTTTTTTAAGACATTTATTATTGGATTAATAACATGCATTCATGACTTTACTAATATATCCATTTAGTGCACCATATACAGTATGTAAAATGTGGACAGTACATTTGAAGTTGTCTGAGTTTAAATTTTAAAGTGCAATTCAATTGCAAGCTAAACAGCTAAACTATCTTATTTTCTCGGATTACATGATACACAAACAGCCAGTTTAAAATATTTGTGTACCGCAAACCTTATGTTATATAATATATGACTAGGTGTTACCTTAATTGACACTTATTAGGTGACATGATACATTTTCTTCTCTGTGTACAAATGGCATGATGAGTGTAGATAGTGACAGATACATGATACCTGAGCCCAGTCCTCCATTGAGCACCCTATGGCTCTATCTGAGCTGGATTGGCTGGATTGTGGGTGGATCAACTGGTCTACACACACATACCCTACCTAGGCTGTGATCCATTCTTTTGACAAAGCTAAGAGGACAGAACCCTTTAGATATGTCTTTGGTTGAAGCAGTCATTGGGGCTTATTTAGATTGGCATATTGTTATTTTCCCTAAGATCTTGAAATCTTACAGCATGTTACAAGGTAAAACACTACTACTACATGACATTCTGACCCTATCATGTTCCATACAGATCCTTGATTGTCCAGATTAATTAGATGGATTCATCGAATGACAAGTAAATGATTATTTCACCCGTATTTGGGCAGAAATTCCCTTGCTACGTATTAGGTTAAGTGCTGTAGAAGAAATCCAGGACTGCTTTTTATTTGACGATTTTTCATTTCTAGGGGCTCATACACATCTGGGTTTTTTCTTTATAGAATTTTTACTTCAAAAAAAGCACATTTAAAGGCGGTGCTCCCTCTTTATACAAGCTACTTTATAATACCAAAACTAGCACCAATAATATTCTCTACACAATATTGCATTAAAATCTTAAGTAATATTGCCACTAAATAACATATTTTGATTAAACTACCTTCGGTACACCAGTTTTGCCCTATATTTTAAGCTGGTGGAATAAATTGGGTGCAAATGACTTTCAATGGTATAACTCTCTCCATTAGTTTTGAAATTTTAACACTTTTAAGATTTTAGGCTACAGCATAACCTATTTTCTCATCAATAATGTAAGTTAATTCTGCAATGGCATGTCTAGAAAATACATATCACTGAAAATGAGTTAGCTGTTTTCTAGACATTAAATACATACAGGCAATAAATAAAAAACTAAGATCCGTATTCAATTTGAGCGGACCCGCGATACTTTTCCGCCTCCCGGACTTTTCGCCAACTTCGCCTGTTTTGCAGGCGGAAAATTATCGTGCGCGTGCCCTCATATCCCCGTATTCAATTTGAAAATACGTGAAAACGGGACCTGGCGAAACTGAAACAAGCGGAAACTCATGTCAGATTTGGGGAAATCAGCCTGACACCCCCCAAAAGATGCTCTGACATGGGGGTTAGCTATGGTACCCCCCAATTTGGCTTGCTGAAGGTATTTGGTGTTTTTAAACGGGCTCAATAGCCGCTAAATAGCGTTTTTGTATAAGTGGAGAAGAATAGTATTCAGGAGTTTTTTTGCAGAAAATAACAATCCCAGCAAATCTGGGGTACTTGAAAATGGGGGCCAGCATATTTTAAAGTTGTTAAAGTTAAGTTTAAAAAAAATCCACCTTCCGCAAGCACCTGCAATGAAAAAAACACCTGGGGCATGCTTGGGGACCCCCATGGAGTCTATTTCGCTAGTTTTTAACTTTGTCCCCCAATTTTTTTTCCTCGCCCCCAAATTGAAAGTGATTTTTTGGGGTGTTCTTAAGTGTTTTTTCAAATTTTTTTTTATGCAGTTTACCTTTGGGGGACTGTCTGAAGGCTGCACGGGGGTTCCCGCAACGTTGCACCCCAACACCCCAATTCTGCACTTTTTTCCACCTGCTATTCATTGGCGAAACTTTTTCGCCTATTACATTGCATTGACTTTCCGCCTAGGCGGAAAGTCTTTCAATTGAATACGGCGATCCTTTTCTGCCTGGCGAAATGACGTCATTGGCGAAACTATTTCGCTGATCTCGGCTTTTTCGCTCCAAATTGAATACGGGCCTAAATAGTGAATAAAAATAAGTAGAATAGAAAGCAATACTGCACAGTGTGAAAAGTGTATATATATATATATATATATATAAAAAAAAACATTAAAAACCATGCCTAAATGTTTGTTTCTAAGTCTTTATTACACAAAGTCATAAATGTAATTGCGAGGAATGTACTAATTAAGCGAAAAACACAATAAATCAAAAAAACACAGATAGGTTGTGAAATATCTACAGTACTTATCAGCAGAGAAATGAAATATGTTTTTATTGTGTACATTTCATATTGTAGATAAAGGAGATGGGTATTTGTCAGCAGTTAATTGCTTCTGACAAATCATTTGATTTGTAATTCCTCGATCCCCATGGATCCATCTAAACACATGAGTGAATGTTTAGATTGTCCTACGTGTATCCATTGGTTACATTTATGTACTGCATCATACAGATATGTCCTCATGCACTGTGGCTTCAGTCGCATCAGACAGTTCCTCTTGGTGCGCCTGGTTCTGGGCGACTCTTCATCACAGACCGTTTTTTTTGCTCAAATCGTGCTTGTTATCCGCACATATAAAACATATGGACGTGATAAAACTACTTTGCTAGATTGCACTAATCAATTCGATGTGCGACATTTATATGTCTGTGTGAGACTGAGGGCCATATTCAATTTGAGGCGAAAACCCGTTATCGGCGATAAATTATCGCAGATGACGTCATTTTCGCCTATTGTCATTATCCCCGTATTCAATTACAAAGACTTTTCGCCGGTGCGAAAAGTCAATGTACAAAAACGTTTTTCAGCCTTTAGCTGGCGAAAAAAAGTGCAGAATTGGGGTTTAGGGGTGCAGGCTTAAAAAACATAGCCTGTACCCCTGGGAATGACCCCTAAAAGCGATGTGTGTAAAAAAAAGTTTTTAAAAAAATAGGGACACCCCAAAAAAATATTTTACATTTTGGGTTAAAAAATAAATAAATAGGGAAAAACACTTGTAAAATAGATAAATTCAATCCAGAGGGGTTCCAAAGTGTGCAGCAGGTGTTTTCTTCCATGCGGGTAGTAGCAGCAGGTGCATTTTTAAAGAATTTTAAAAAATCATTTTAGGGACTTAAAAATATGCTTGCACCCATTTTCATGCACCCCAAATTTGATGGGCATAGTTACTTTTCCCCCAAAACATTGCTAAATGCCCTTCTGCATCACCTTCTTCAAAGCCGCATTTGTGCACCTGCCGCGGCTATTTAAAAACACGACTTCCTTTCAGCAGGATCTCCCATGTCTGGACATCTTTAGGGGGGCCAAGGATGATTTCCCAAAATTCACGTTTTTTTTCACCGCTTCAAGTTTCACCGGTTCCCATCTTCGCGTCCTTTCAAATTGAATACGGGGAATATTGGGCTCGTGAGCGATACTTTCCACCTGGATAACATGCGAAGGAGGCGAAAAGTCTGGACTTTTTTCGCCTCAAATTGAATATGGGCCTGAGTGTGAGTCTGTGCGAGACGCACTATGATGCAGCAGCCGTAGCTTTTTCTCACTCCAAGTTCTGTTGTGCTTCATCTGCGACTTTGTGCGTGCTTAAGACGAATTCCTGTGCAGTTTTAAGTCACAGACGTGCATCTCTAGTACACTGTGAGTAGAGTTTTGCAAATAAGATTCAAGATTTAAAAAAAAAGACAATGGGGTCTATTTACTAAGCAGTGTTAGGAGACAAAGTGAAATGAGATAAGGTACCAGCCAATCAGTTCCTAACTGCCATGTCACAGGCTGTGTTTGAAAAATGACAGTTGGGAGCTGATTGGCTGGTACATAATCTCTTTTCACTTTGTCTCCTAACACTGCTTAGTAAAAGACCCCAATATGCTAGACCTCATGGAGTGCCTCAGTTACGCCGGGCATCTTGCGCCATATGGTATATTGAGACAAGGTGTATGAGGACACATCTGTAAGTATAAAGCAATTTAAATTTATTGAAGTCTTTGGAAATTACATGGTAGTACCGAGAAGTATAATCACACCAAAGGGGGAGATGTATCAAACCTACTAAGGAGAAATAGTGTAGAAGTTGCCAATAGCAACCAGTCAGCTTATCACTGTCATTTTATAGACTGTGCTAGATAAATGAGAGCTGGAAGCTAATTGGTTGCTATGGTCAACAACTCAACATTTTCATTTCAGAAGGTTTGATATATCTCCCCCCCCCCCAAGTACAGGGTTGTTTCAAAGGTTTGTTGGATTTGGAATACCATTGTCAATACCAAGCAGTCAGTTCAACTATCATTGCTTCTGTCATATCTATTCATCCTTTAGGGATTTCCATGGCCTCTGTAGTGACAGCCAGGGGCATATTTATAATGGGTGCAGGGCGTGCAGTGCACACGAGGGGGGCCCGCGCAGTACACCTTGCACCCATATTATACCTACCTCTCCGGAGTTCCATGTCGGTGCCGGTGTCAGCGCTTTTATCGTTGTTTTGTGCATGCGCAGTACAGGGAAAATGGCCACAGTGGCCATTTTCCTGTTGACCTGTGCATGCACTACAGACTCTGGGCACACTCTAGTGCCCAGAGTCTATCAGTGCGGCGCTGGCCGCATTATGCTCAGTGTGCTGCCGGCCGCCGATCTGAGAGGAGGGGACCTGTGACGGAGACTGCACACGTGCCCCCTCCTCTCTTGAAACACCTCTTGTGACAGCAACTGACACCACAACTTCTACGAACATGAGATACATGTATCTTGAGTCTGTGTCCAGCAGTGAGTATGATGCCAGCCAAACACATGTGCTGGGCGCACAGCTACTTTGAGCTGACAGATAACCACAATAGCACTAATGCAGCACAAAACTGAATGCCTTTTCCAGGTCCAGGAGACAAAAGAGATTCAGTTAGGATAAATAGTGAAGATCAGTCACAGTTGCCAACAGTTGACTGTATTAATATTTCTACAAAAACGAGTTCATCTTTCACATCTCTGCCGTCCATTGTCTCTCCTCATTCCAACCATACCCCACCACCGCTAGCTGCACAGAAAAGCCAATGCTCATTGGTTGCCTGGTGACGCAGCTGCCTTATAGTAGCCACACACACGTCTCTTAGATTGTAAGCTTATTTGACCAGACCAACCTATAACTTCTGTTTCATAGCATTCTATGTAATTTGTTTATATTATGATCCTTTCAGTGTGTAGCACAGTGTAATATCTCAGTACTTCAAAAATAAAAAATAATAAAATAACAACAATATTAGTTAATACTGTCTGAGTATCCCCAGCCTTCTGTTCAGTGCTGTATTCAAAATGTTTCACCATCACCCAATGAAATATTGAATCAAAAGAGATCTTACAGCAGCTTACTTATCTCTAAATGCACAGAAAAAACTCACTACCAAGTATTAATGAGCCCTTTAGCACTTTTGCGATTGAGCCAATTATCATTGTACAGAAGCTGCAAGCAGTGACTACCTCTCTCCCAATACAGGTTGTAAGCTTGCGAGCCAGGCACTCTTACCTCTTTGTCTGTCTGTGATTACCTGCTCATGTTTTATTACTGTGTTGATCCCAATTTTAAAGTGCCACGGAACATGCTGGTGCTATATAAGTAATTGTTAATATATACATAATTCTTATGCTTGATTCTATCACAGATACCACACACACACACACACACACACACACACACACACACACACACACACTGTACACAGGAATGCCATATAGTGCATCCTAGGGAACAGAAGTGGACCTGCCCTCTTTGTTGCGAGGAAAGCAGTCAGCAGCCTGCACCCACCCCCATCAGCCCCATAGTCCATAGTTGCTGCTGTACTAAAAGCTTCTGTTCATTCTCCCACATGCCCCCTCCTCCTTTTCTCCTACATCAGCCTCAGTGTCAGCAGCAGCAGCAGCAGCTCAGGGAGAGCTCAGACAGCTCTGGGCATAGGAGAACATCACCTTCCTATACTTAACAATCGCTCTTAGCTGCCAGAGACAGTTAGATTCAGTCCGTAAATACTAAAGAGGTTCCTATTACGCTGCCTAAAAGTTGGGGTGGGGGCTCTCCCCTCCCTGATCCCACTTATTATCTCCTCTTATGGATGCTACTGTCAATATCGGACTCTTGCTATCAGACCAGGCGATGTAATTGCAACATACGTGTGCCAGCAGTCTTTGCAACCAGGGGAAGAAGCCAATGCAGGAATCCCCCTTATCACTATGTTCATAAGGTGACATTTATCTATACAGAGACCCAAGAAAGGAGGGAGCATATATCCATCTTGTGTTCTGTCACTGTTCCCAAATAATGAGCCTGGGCTTAACCTGACCATGTTTGCAGACAGGAGCTTGCTGTGTGCTTTCCCTTTAGTCTGTAACAATGCTCTTCTCCCCCATCTTCATCTCCAAGGAAAACAAAATCTCATCTGTTTGGGGATCTAGACAATAGGAGCTATCTTCCCTTCTCCCACCAAAGGCTTTCATTTCCTGGGGTCATTTCTGGACTATTTTTTACCTTAAAATAAATCAGGAGGAATGAACCGGCGGTTGGTTAACATTTTGACAGCCTTCCTTGCATTATTCTTTGAGACCAATAACTTCAGGTAGGCAAAATAAATGGTGTTTTTCCTAATATTTACCATCACTATGCTAATTTTGACATATATGTGGTATATGCATGTACATCGTTCACTTATTCGTGTGTTTAGCTACTCATAGTATATTTTATTCATTTGATTTTAATGCAGTGACTTACAATAGAATGCTGGTTAATGTTCCAGAGAATACATCAAATTAGGTGCATGGTTCTCCTCTATTCCTTTCCATCTTTATAGCTGTGATATAATAATCTCCTCTGGCAGAAGTTAATAAGTACACTGGGGGCCACCTTGTGTATCCATAGGAATGAGCTTCTGTATGCCTGTGCTCTACATTTAATATAAACACTAATGGAGTCATAATTCGCAAACAAGCTAACTATCTCTTTCACATTCAAAGCTGTATTAAATAAATACAAATTTTAAGGTTAAGGAGCTAAATAATAGGCATAACGAGGTGTAGTATTGATTTTATTAAACGGGCGCCATACAGTATATTGTGATATCCACCTTGTGTGTTCAGATGCCCCTGTGGCTATGTTATATTAATAATGATGATATTCTGACTGGCCTTTCATATCTTTTACATATTTCATACATATGCAAAGTCTCCAAAGGTCATCAGATGACTGTGTTCCAAAGGCCGTGGGGCTAGTCTTACTGAAAATCACTTTTATGGTCGTATTTTAATACATCATAAAGAAATATTAAAGCCTAGTGGACTCATTCTATATATCTGTGGTGCAATCTCTGATTTAGTTCATCAGCAGTTACTTGCCACAGTGTCGCACATGTAAATGGCATCATCAGCACAGACAGGTAGAGGGACAGGAATATCCCTAGTTAAATATATTCATTCATTCATATCCTTAGATCCGCCAGCAGCCTTTCATGCCGTGTCTGTAAATTTGACTGATGAGCTGACCTTTTAAATAGCTTGTGACTGGAAATAAAGTATTGGATCATTTGGCTGGAAGTGGCAGACAACAGATCTGCCACTACACAAACTATACTGTACAGTATGTCATCACTATTTACAATTGTAACATTGTATAACAAAGCTGTGATTATTCCTTCCATTTTAACTGGTGTTATAGTGTGAAGACATTGAGTTAATAAATTAAATTTTTGACAGATGTTTGGATATTAAATGGATGTAATATTACCAGTTTTTTTTCAAAAACATTATAGAGGTTGTGATGGTATTGTATATAGGTCATCTGTATTACAGATCTTTGCATTAAGCTGAATCCCCTGTATATATTGGAAAATACCATGTAAAGACATCTCTGTGCTGTCTTAGCCTAACAGCAGAGTGATTGCTAAAGAAGCTCCAGTTTGTTTCAAATTGAGGGGTCTATGTACTAAAGCTTGATGAGAGACAAAATTTTGAGAGAAAAAGTATTAACCAATCAGCTCCTAACTGTCATTTTTCAAACACAGCCTGTAAAATGTAAGTTAGAAGCTGATTGGTTGGTGCTTTATCTCTCACAATTTTCTCTCTCTCCAGTCTTTGATAAATACTCCCTGAATCAGCTCTAAAGCTAGAAAATGTGCTATAAAATCTCAAACTTTAGGCAGATGATATAATTGGAGCTATGTGGTATGTACACATGGTATGACTTTGATGATCGTTCATATCGTTATCATTAATATCGTTCACTTGTTTGCAGTCACCAACCTGACAATGACCAACGATGCGCATTCCCGCAAGGACAATAAAGATATCTTTCATCGTCCATGCATACAGGCCAACTTGGACGATATCGTCAACTTTGCCTGTTCAGAGAGTGGCAGGATGACTTAACTGAAAGATACTGTATATTTCAAGTCGTTGGTGGTACAGATTGTACCGTGTGTATGCACCATTAGAGTAAGGTGAATAGTTTCACACATGTTTGAGTTTTAATGACTTATGTATACATGTATTTTGAATGGTTTTATATAACAACAAGCTTCAAAATGGAACTTTGAACTTAGACATAGGATGGAACAGATAATAGTTTATTTTAATGTATTTTTGTTTTAATTACAAGCTGCAAACCCGAACCTTGAACTTCGGTGCAGCAATCAAACCAAATTCAAAACACAATCGTACCATGATCAAGTTTCAAGCCCCAGGACTGGCCAAGTTGGACTGAATTTCAAACTGGTTCAAGTTATTTAAGTCTCTCTAGTGATACTATAATGAAGTTACCAAACATTAATTGTGTTTCACCAGAAAATCACTCTGTACAGGGAAAAATGACCATCACTATTAACATTTACAGCATCAACATGCTTCACAATTGTCTTTCATTTCACATTAGATATATATTTTATTGTTACACCCCTTAATTACATAATCTTCTAAATTTATATAGAATCTTGTCTATTATTGGAATGTCAGTACATTGTACTGCTCTGTCTACAATTGTTATAATGAGTGCTTTTATATGAAAGTCTGCTGAGGACTGTGCACGTGCCTGTATATAGCTGACATAAGCAAAGGTTTTGGTTTATGTTAATGTTACATAATATGCTTTGGCTGTTTGATATGATGAAAGATAAGAATAAAGTTGAAAGTTACTATTAAGTACAATAGCTAATGCTGGTCACTGGTGGTTTGTTTAGGACAGCTTACTGTAAAGAACATGACTCCAGGTCTGGAAAATCCCCTTCTCAGAGCATGTCTCCTTCTGATTTTTTGGACAAGTTAATGGGAAGGACGTCTGGATATGATGCACGAATTAGACCAAACTTTAAAGGTAAGCTAAATGTTAGGTTCTAAAAACCCAATAATATTTTAAAATGTCACCTACACTCATGTAGCTAAATTGCTGGTTAAACCACTGTTCAAAAGAAATCAGCCCATCAATTCACTAAGATCTAGTGACATTACTGAGGCACGAGGCACAACATTGCTGTCTCATTGTAGATATGCAATTGTGCTTTCTTTTCTTGCACATTACCAAGCTTTATATTCCCATTAGTGCATAGTTAAATTAAGTTATTTTTATATATCATATAATAGTCAAAAGATAATGCTAAATATTTCATACATAGAAACACATAATTGGTGCCACCAGCTTAAAACACTACAAATATAACGTTATTAAGATGACATATAGTGGTATTAATACAATTTAGAATAAATTAGCATTTTAAGAGAATATTTATTTTAATTATTGTCATACAGGTACTGTACACAATATAAATGCTTTAAAAATATGTATTATTAATCTGTAAATCTGTAAATAGAGTTTTTTTAGAAGAGAGATTTGAAGGCCTTTAAGTAATCAAGATTTAGTTGCTGACCCTTCAAAATTATTTCACTAAGAATTCATGGAGCACTTCCTAACAAGAACAAAAAATCTGAACACGGGTAACAAAAAATTACTAATCTTTATCAGCAATATAAAGAACAAGGGTTCCCTGAACCTGGAGAAAAGTATTTCACAATACAGTAATTCAGAGGTGAAAAATATTTGCTAGTTAATTTTGTAGTATTGTATTTTAGACAGTTAACCCAGTAAGATATATTAATTTAACTTTTTTCAAGTAAGTAAAAAATAATTGACTGTCAGTATACAGTACTTACTGATGGTTGGCAACAGCTATTTGGGACCATGGTGCTTCTAGCACAAATGTACTGTAACCCATAGCAACCAGATAGTCAGATGTCAGATAGTGACTTTCATCAGTGTACAGTAGTTAGTGTAATGAAAGCTAGTTGCTTGGTATAAGTTACATCATCAGTGTGCTAGTTGCACTAGAGCTATCAAATCCCTCATCTAAAAAAATGAAATATCTCTGCTATATGTGGAATATTATCTGCATTCAGTATAATATCTACCAAAGTGAATTCATTATCTAGCACAGTTTACAGTATTGAAAATAGCAAATGGTTACTATTTAAAAAAAAAAAAAAGTTGTTAAAAGTTTGTTACTTTTTAATTTTATATTTCCCTCCAAAACCATTGTATCACCTTAATTCATGCCTGCTTATTGATGCATTACTTCATTAAAATGTTCATCTTCTCGTGTATGTCTTCCAGCTATCAATTCATCATGTGATAGACATTGTCCCAATACATTCCATCCATCCATTACTACAACTGGAATAACATTGATCATGAATAATGGATATATGGTACAAAAAAAAATTCTTTGAAGAAGAGTTCCTCAGTGTCCCTTAGCAATTACCTGCAATTGTTAACATACAGTACAATATGATTCTTGTAAGAGGACATCTGGCACATTGTAAAATAACGTAATTCCTGCCGCCGAGAGTGGAAGCAAGATATGCAGCAGTATTGACTCATTTGAAAGACTGTTACTTGGAAACAGATCCAGATTTAACATTTTAAGTAATGTATCACTGAATAATGTGTTTGGTACTTGACATAAGCACATTTGTTCTAGATTACCACATAAAAGATTCATAAGAGATCTAAAGATATAGGAGCGATTTTCAAATGACTTAACTTTCAAAGACAGATTCTGGAACTTGATATCGCTCTTTAGCAGCTACTGCTTTCAAGTAGCATTTTGAATCACTTTTATTTGTACTCTTTAATTATTCTCATTTCGATGATTATAATCAAACGTGTATCTACACTGTATTACAATGCATTGAGTATGTTTGTATTTTACATTAGAGCAGCAGTTTCCAACTCTAGTCCACAGGCCTTCTAAATAGTCCAGGTTATGAATCTACCCATGATGGAGCACAGTTGAAGCACCAATTAATTCATGTGTACTCAAACATGGATATCCTTAAAAATCACAAATGTTTAGGGGGCTTGTGGAATGGAGTTGGAAAACATTGCATTAGAGGCGGTTGGGTATGAAATACCAAAAGACCGACAGCGGCATCCCGATGCTCAAAATCTCGACGAGGCTCGAGAATATGCTAACACTGGCCCTTTCTCCGCCTAACCCTCTGTTCCTGTATCCTAACCCTCCCCCCTCCCATTCTAACCCTAACCTTTCATGTTAGTGCCTAAATCCAAACCTCCCCACGTGGTGTCTGAACATAACCCTCCCCCTTAGTGCCTAAAACTACCCCCCCCAGTGGTGTCTAAACCTAACCCTCCCGGTCCATAGCCTAACCCTAACCTCACCCCCATAGCCTAACCTTAACACCCCTCTGTAGTGCCTAAATGTAACCCGCCCTCCCCCGCGGCTAACACCCAACCCCCCACGCTATACTTACATTTGGGGTGCCGGCTGTCTGGATTCTGGTGCCAGGATTTCAACAGCAGGCATTGGGGCTGTAGATATAATAACTACATCCCCATTAGAGGTAATCTAATTTATGTAGTAATTATTATTAGTAGTAGTAATATTATTATTAATAATAATTATAATAATAATAATAGGATCAATCAGGGATTATTTTCATAAATTTATTTTATCATGATGAAATGAAGGAACCTTGAAGAGTAATTGTGGTAGGGGGCAAGAGTGAATGTGGGAGGCACAGAAAAGCTATATATAATTACATATTATATGTAATTATGATTCTGTGGACCAAAGCCCCGTTTTTATCAATTCATTCTTTTTCTGAAAGGGCATTACCTAATGACTGTGCATTTCCATGACAAGTGAGCCATCTGCTGATTATCATGTCCATCAAATCCCTCACTGTATTGCACTTGCAGTCAGCTTGGGCAGCCATGTATATGAGGGTACGAAGGTAGAAACTACACCATAAAAACAGTTGCCAATGGTCAGTTTATATAAGAGATTAAAGAAATTGGCAAAATTACAAATTTGGAGAAATGTTCAGATCTGCAGTTAGGGAAGTCAGCATATTTTCTATTACTGCTAGATTAAATTGAGTATTATTTTACAGTATAGCACCTACTTTATATATACCAGCATTTAAAGATGTTGAGAGACATTTATGAAAATTTGTATACAGGAGAGCAGCTGTGCTATGATGCCCATAGCTACCAATCAACTGCCTGTTCTATTTTCTTAAGATGAACTATTAAAATGTCAACTAGCATGTATTTGGCTTCTATAGGTAACTCCAGAGTTTTCCTGTGCACTGCTTTCCAAGCTAAATTTAATCTTAATGGTAATTTCCTGAAGGTTATTTCCACTGTAGTAACCTTTCGAAACCTATAAGAGACATTCACTTAAATAATTTGATCTAACTCCTTTGAGGATGGGAGGTCCAAGGGGCATGTCGATGTGACTTTCATTATCATGCATCCCCCCCAACATGGTATGGATTCCTACCTATCTATACACTCTAAAATTGTTGCTGTTTAGCGTTATGAGTTGCACAAGAAATAATTGCTTTCAGACTTTGATTGTGGTTCCAAAGCACAATAAGTTATTATTCACCATATAAACAGATAGTTACACGCTGTGATCTAAATACAATTAGTGCAAACAAATTATACAGACACAAGGTACAGTCGTTACATACGCACGCACTCTGAATCCAGATCCCGGCATCAAAGATGAAACCTCCGTCAACAGCAAAGCAAGAAGACTAGCATCTAGTTTCAGAGAACCTGCATATATACTGTTACAGAGATAGGCAATACAATAGAACAGTTTGGCATGATTCCATTGGTTCTTCTTCCTGGTTCTTCTGTTACAGTACAGTTCATAGGTCAATTCGTATGGTCACATTCCAGCCTCCAATAGCTCTTTCTGTCCATTTTCCTGCTGCATAACAAATTAGACTGGCTGCATTACAGGATACATTTCAATGCCTAACTCTCTATGATCCATAACTTGCAGACACATGTTGAGATTTCTTCCCCGATGGAACCGGATTTCTGCAAAGACACAGTGGTCTAGAATGACACCAAACACGGTCTGCTTATCATGTACTAAACCTTAGATATCAAATAACATGTATTTAACAACATTACTGATAATGAATAAAACCTTAAATATTAACCTTAATGCTAGGGAACCTTTTTATGTAAGTGTGCAGAGTGTAAGTATTGGGGTATTAAGAAAAGACGCTAGTTAGCGTTGTGCGACTTCGTGTCTTGTGGAGCACACCATGGTATGTGTTTTGCAGGATTGATCATATTATATGTTTTAGTAACTGTATTTATATAATGAGGACTTTTAACATCTTTCTATTGCGTGGGAATCGCACAACACTAAATAATAGCATCGCCGTATGTACTTATAATGTGTGAGATTCGCTAAAATGGCGCTGGGCTGCCAGTCGCAAAATGGCGTCTTGTTGCCATTCGCAAAATGGCGTCGTGCAGATTTAATTTTAAACATATTCTGTCTCAGCCAATTATCCAGCTTCAACACTCCACCCTTTGATAGCAAACAACATGCTATCACACTATGATTTTACAACTAATTTAATTTAGGCCTACATTATGACATATTATTTAATGTTATATTATGGGATGACACAAGGTGGTTCTTAAACCATCAATAATGTGTCTCTGGGAGGGACATAAAAATACCCTTATACGCACACCGCGGATCTTGGGAGATCATGGGAAAGATGTGGGGATGCACCAATCTTATAAAGGAAGTCTTGAAGGGGAATAGGGACTTACATTATTTAAGATGTTTTAAAATAACATTTTAATAACACATTTCATGCATGGCTAAAGTTATACATCATCTGATGGTACCTTCTAGTTCAGGGTTGTAATGCAGTCCTACATTTATCTCAGTATTCATATTGTTACTTCTAACCCTCATCAAAATTTCACTCTTTCGGTTTACCTTATCATTACATTTTCCATATTTCAACACAATAGGAACACACCTGACACATAAGCCAATTACTATGATGACAACAAATATGAGGATCAGGAGGAGTTTACCTATACTAACAACCATTTCTTGGACCCACTCTCCTAGACCGGAGAACCATTTCACTAGGTTCAACTATGAAACCCATTCCTCTACCTTCTCCTCTACTTCATCCACTGAAGCATTATGGTTCTTCCGGAATTTCCATTTCAGCTGCAGAATTTCGTCCATCTTCTGATCTATCACCTCCTTGGGGTCACTAGTGTTATTTGTACTATATGTGCAACACCTTACACCAAATTGGGTGGCCAAATTTATGCAATACCCTCCAGTGACAGCTGTTAAATAATTTAACACTAGTCTATGTTGCACCAGTTCTTTCTTGTAAGCTTGCAACTCCCTACCTGTATATCTAAATGTGTCATCATACATCTCTGTGATATTATCTATTAATTTAGCAAGGTCTTGGATATATCTAAAATTTAGTGTAGCCCGAGCAATCCTGGTGGGGTCCAATGCTACCAAAACTTGAAAGCCAGTTGTTTCACTAATTAACTGTCTGGCTTTATGTTCATCATCAGGTATCATATTTATTTTGTCTCTATGTTCATACTGTGTGTGAAGATATGGTGATGCTGTGTTTTTATGAATATGAAGCATTTCACCATGTGTAAGGGTCATAACTTCTGGGACTACTCTTCCCAGATAACACAAACCTTCAGAACTTGGAGAGAGCCACTTATATGCTTTTCTACCACATATAAAATATACATCATCAAGGAGAACATAAGGAATAGTAAACATCATTATCGTCACACACATTTCCCTAGCAAGTGATCCTATTTCAGGTTCTCCGATTTGACTCATGCAAGTTTCTGGTTGTAATATCTTGGCACAATACCCTTTTGGTACCCTACCAACCATTTCTTTGGTGGAACATAATGTATATTTATACCTGAAGTGTCTTCCACCCGACCTAATTGTGCATAACAGTTCATAATTCATAGGTTCATGATCAGCTCTTAGTGAGAAGGTCATCGTCTGGTTATTCCCAGTCACTTCCCAACTTCCTGGGTCATTGGAGTTGGTGATGTACAAACATAAAAGTGATTTATCTACTTGGTACTGGTGGAGCTTAAAATGAGGTGGTTTGGACTTTCCATCCAGTGCATGCCCTCTTTGTAATTCTAAAATCTCAGAAACATTTAATGGAAATGGCACAAATCCTACAGTATGCTGTCCTTGGGGCTCATGGGAGCACACCCAACAGTTGGTTTGGTTTAAAACTTTGCCCACCATGGTATGATAATTCTCTAAAGGATACCCACCCCAATACTGGTTATACTTAGTTTGGTACTGCTGGATGCAATTCTCATCAACTGAGAACCCACAAAACTCGCACATACAATAATCTTCAGACAATAGACCTTCACACTGTCTCTGAGTTTCTACAATAGCAGATCTCTTAACAATTACTGTACTGTGTTTGGTCAGATAATCCCCCGGTTGGTTTAGCACTCTTTCTCCTGACTCTACTCCATTGATGTCACCATCAGCTCCTCTCTCTGACCTCTGTCCTCCGTCACAGAATCCAGAGATCCCGAAACAACCCAAGATAATGAGGACTCTGGGAGAAAACACAAAGATAACCACAGCAGACCAATCCATTGCTGAAAACAAGGATCTACAAATTTCTTTAGCTCAGGTTTCTCACTGTAACCTTTAACCCTCCCGGAACAGGCTTGCAATTGACAGGTCTCTGTTATCTGCCTCAATTCCGCCTTGTCTCTCCACCAGTTGGTTGAGCTTCTTACAGTGAGTGGAATGAACCCAGGTATCTCTCTCCGCCACCTTCAATGAAGTTGTACTCACCAGCAACACCTGATATGGGCCTTCCCTCTGATCTGTCAGACAACCTGAATGCAAGAAATTTCTGATCATAACAAATTCTCCAGTTTAAACAACATGACACTTTGTTTCAGGCATATCATGCAACAACAATTTCAGTTTCTGCTGTTGCTGTTTTAACTGTTTACTCATTGCTATAAGATACCTTACAGTTACCTCGTTGTTACTTTTCAAATCTTCCTGCGGACTTATAATCAAATGAGGTTGTCTACCAAACAGTATTTTAAAGGGGGACAGATTTTGAGGGGGTCTAGGAGTTGTCCTGATACTGTGGAGGACAAGTGGTAGTGCTTCTGGCCAACCCAGTCCAGTTTCCGCCATGATTTTTTACTTAATTTGTACCATTCATCCTCTCCACCTTGACATTGGCTTGCAGTCGGTAGGGGGTGTGAAGTCTACTATTAATACCCATCAACTTACACATGTTTTGGAAGACATCACCTGTGAAATGAGTACCCCTATCACTTTCAATAATTGTAGGGATACTGGACCTCATTCAGAGTCGGTCGAAGCGGCCGCACGGTCGTACGGAAAAAGGGGCCGGATATGCAAATGATTCCCTAGCAAGTTGCGTCCCTAAGTTCGGATCGGCAGCTGGCCGACGAAGGGGAGGAAGCGGTCGGAAGACAAAAAAATACGTCCCCTTCTCGTACGCATTGCACGTCATCTCTGGGCATATAAGGATTAATCGAGACCATCGGCAACCATCGAAACTGGTCGTAGAGCTTAAGGTTGACCATACCCTCTCTTAAGCTCTAAGATCATGTCAGTGTAAAAACCTCCCATATCACATGTGCCATGACGCTACTTTGTTAATTATGCACTCCCATAAACCGTATGCACTCCCACAAAATGCTGTTCGCATAATTAGGCACGCCTGCGTTCGGATCTCCACTTCCCCCGTTTTCAAGCACCTTCCCCTGTTACCACCCACAAACGCCTCATTCTGTCACTCAAACAACCGACCTGGCTGTGTTCAAGGAGAGAGAAATTTCTGATCGTAGTGGCTAGTTTGCGCACGCGCATTGTGAACTTTACGCATGCACAGTATAGCGAACATCGGTGGCGTACGACCGTGTGGCCGCTTCGACCGACTCTGAATGAGGTCCACTGTATCTGCATACAAACTCCAGAACAATCTTCAGCAGTATTAGTGGCAGCTGGGTATGCCTCAACCCAATTAGAAAACACATCAGTGCACACTAATACATACATGAGATTCCTGCAGGGTGGTAATTGGATAAAATCAATTTGTATTACCTGAAAAGGTCCGTCGGTCGGAGGAATGTGGGATGGTTAGGTAGGGATCATTTTCCCAATGTTTTTCCTCAAGCAGGTCAGACAGGACATTGCTCTCTTTTCCACTTGAGAAGAAAAAACCCGGTGCACACCAGTATGCTCTCACCAATTTGCACTTACCTTGCTTTCCCAAGTGAGTCAGACCGTGCGCTGCCTCAGCCAGGCTTGAATAGTACACCTTGGGAGCCACTGGCTTACCTTGTCCATCTCTCCAGAGTCCAGAGGACTCTTGCCCACATCCCTTGGACTTCCAGACTGCCTTTTCCTGAATGGAACACAAATTTTGCATCTCAATTAATTTCCGCATGTCAATCATTTGAAACATCTTTTGGTTAATTGGCACATTTACTTTTAACCCTGCCGCCCATTTGGCAGCTTCATCTGCCCTGTTGTTGCCCAGTGACACAGGATCATCCTCACATGTATGGGCTTTACACTTAATTATTGCCACTGTCTTAGGCAATTGGATTGCTGTCAGTAGTCCTTTTATATGTCTGGAATGTGCAATTGGTGTGCCTGCTGCTGTCATAAAATTTCTCAGACGCCATAGAGCACTGAAATCATGTACCACCCTGAAGGCGTACCTAGAGTCAGTGTAGATATTAGCAGATTTACCTTCTGCTAACTCACACGCTCTCCTCAATGCTACCAGCTCCGCCACTGGGGCCGAATGAGGTGGACCTAAAGGTTTGGCCTCTATGATATCTTCGTCATTTACCACAGCATAACCTGTACATAACTCTCCAGTGTCAGTTTGTCTATGGCAACTCCCATCCGTGTAAAATGTCACATCTACATTTTCTAAAGGTGTATCCCGTATGTCAGGTCTTACAGTAAAGGTTTGATTCAGATATTCCATACAGTCATGTGCATCAATATACCTGTAGAACTCACCTTCCACCAGCGACTCACCTCTCTCCACCCTTTGTACATCATGTTGAACATATGGTAAATACGTTGCTGGATTTAACGTACTACACCATTTGATGGTGATGTTTGCAGGTGCTATTAGAGCTAGTTCCTATTTTGTGAATCTAGCTGAGGAGACATGTCTGGTTTGGACAGAGTTTAGCAAAGCAGGTACAGCATGGGGAGTATAGACAATGAAATCATGGCCTAATACCACATCCTCACTCTTACTGACCAATAGAGCAGTTGCTGCTACACTTCTTAAACACATTGGGAGTGATCCCTCTTTTTCATATGCACAAGTGTGATATGGGAGTGAGAAGATCTCTATGAAAAACACATCTTGGATATATACAGAAATAAGCCCTCCTATTGTGACTACGGTGAAAGACTGCAAGAACATTACATATTGACTTTTTTGAATACTGTGTATATTGTTATTATAGGGGTACCACTTACCACATTGGATTTTCAATTTATGTCCTATATTGGTGACTATATTGTAATTTATATGTTTTGTTTGGGGGTATTTATAGGGATTACCCTTTCACATCAGCAGCTGCCTATTGTGAAGCGCAGATTCCTATATATTTATTCTTGTTTTGTGTGAGGACACCTGCTGCACAACCATCAACTTCCGTACAATACAAATAAAAGGTTTTTCGTAATCAGGTATTCCCAATGCAGGTGTTATTGTCAGACTATCCTTCAGATTAAGGAAAGTCTACTCTGATTCCTCTGTATGTATGACACGATCGGTCTTTGAGGAAGAGACTATGGACCTCATTCAGACCTAGTCGCAAGCACTGAGCGCTCACAACCAGGTCGATGTTTTGGTCCTGCACACGCGCAGCAGCCACACTGCGCATGCGCAAGCCCCAGAGTGAGAGAGAAACTCTCTTGCTCCGGAGCTCACTACAAAAGGGCCGGCTGTCGATGTTGATCGTCAGCTTGGCCCATTTTGTAGGCAGAGCAGGAGGTGGTTTCACAATTGGAGGTGTTCCTTAAGGAACGCCTAACGTTTTGTGGGCAGCTGCACTGACATCAGCAGCGATGTCAGTGGGGAGGTTCTTGCTCGATCAGAGCAGGAAGCTCCCTGGGGCTTGCTGTTGCCAAGACCCAACCTTAGGGTCTTGTCGCAAGCCCCGATGGTCGCGATGGTCTTGACCATCGCGACCATCACCCTGGTCGGTCACTAAGCTGTGGGTGGTAACCCTCAGCATAGCTAGCGACCAGGAGACCGCACTTAATACTAGAAGCGGCCGCCCTCATTCAGAACGAGTGCTCGCTTCTTGCGAGCACCTCTGAATGAGGGCCTAAGTCCTGTAATGGCAAGGCCAAAATAGAAAAACCTGGGATCCACATTCTGCAGTATCCACACATTCCCAAGAAGGTACAGATTTGCTGCTGGTTGTGCGGCAGTGTCATGGTCTGTATGGCTTGGATTCTGTCATTTGTCAGATGTCATAACCCCTGGGTTAGGCAATGTCCCAAGTATTTAACCCTGGACTGGCATGGCTGTAGTTTGTCTTTAGCAACCTTCTGTCCTGTTTGCGAGAGATGAAGCAACAAAAGTTTAGTATCATTTAAACATGACATAAATGAATCAGAGCATAACAATAAATTGTCCACATATTGTATTAGAACAGATCCATTGGTAGGTTGAAAAGATTGTAAACAGTCGTGTAAGTTCTGGGAGAAAATACTGGGGCTGTCTATGAAGCCCTGGGGCAATCGTGTCCATGTGTAATGTACACCCCTGTATGTAAAAGAGAATACGTACTGACAGTCAGGATGAAGAGGTACAGAGAATAAAGCAGAACAGAGGTCAATGACAGTGAAATGGGTTGCATGTGGTGGGATCTACATAAGAATGACAGCTGGATTTGGCACTACGGGAAATTGGCTCTCTACTACCTTATTAACCCCTCTAAGGTCTTGTTCCAGCCTGTAACCTCTCCCACCACTTTTCTTCACAGGGAAGATGGGACTGTTAGCTACACTTGCTGTACGGACTAAAATTCCCTGCTGTAATAATTGCTCAATTATGGGATAAACCCCTAACTCTGCCTTCTGTTTCAATGGGTACTGGGGAATTTTTAGAGCTTGCCTACCACTTTTTAGATTTACCATTACGGGAGCTACATTTGCCATTAATCCAGTGTCCTGTCCATCCTTGGTCCAAAGTGAATCTTGTATTTGGGATAACATTTGATCTACCGTGGATGGAGTTTTACATGAACCAGTAGAGTGATACATTAACCTTTGGGGAGTGCCCAACATATCCCTCACCTCATGCGCAACTCTCTCTGGGATATCTAGATATATACCATCAGAGGTGCAATATATGACACATCCCATCTTACATAACAAATCCCTTCCCAGTAGGTTAGTAGGAGCCACTGCTGCCAGGAGATAAGAATGCCTGGTATGCAATGGCCCGATAGTAACCTCTGTGGATTTGGTTAAAGGATAATGTTGCACTTTACCCGTTACACCCATTGCTGGTACTGTTTTGCTGGTCACCTGTAAATTAGCTGGAGATTTTATCACTGACCTGGTCTCCCCTGTGTCTACAAGAAAAGGATGTTTAGTACCAGCTACATCAACCATCATCACTGGTTCTTCCCTAGTACTTCCAGTTAACCTGACTTTCTGTAGACTACAGGTATGACCTGACCCCTAGCGTTGACTCTTACTCTTCAATACAGCATTTAAGGCCACAATTGGAGCAGGTGACTGTTGAAAATTTCCTTTCCTCTTTGTATATCCCTTATGTGGATATCCAGGTACTCCAGTTAACTACTACTGGAAAATATACACCCAACTGACTTATTATGCGGGTAATGTTACCTTGGTTACCCTTGTCTGATAAGGGACCATCTCCATCCAATACGCAATCTGTGATAAACTTTTTCACGTTGGTATTGTGTGGAAGACAAGCCCTTAACACCACTCGCCAATCCTTATTGGTTGAATCGTGAGCATTACCCAAATTTTTCAAAAATCTTTGGCATTTTGCTAATTCTTTCTTAGGGTCAGGGAAATCATTCATTATGGAATTTAGCTCAGCTCTTGTACAGGGACAATGCATTGCTACCTCCCTTGTGGGCACTACACCATTTGCATCTGGATTCCCATTGGGAACAGTTATTGTCCGGATGGGATGGATACCACCCACACTGTTACCTTTGACCTTGTTACCTGGCTGGGGATTTAGTCTATTACTGCTACGTATAGGGTTAACAAATTCCTCTACGGGTGCAGCGGATGTTAACACTTCCTGTACTACCACTGATGAAGATGGGGCCACCACTCGTGCTTGTTGTGATTGAGCATCTAACATGTGTAAAGCTTGGGAAATGGCAGACATAACAACAGGTTCATCATCAGCATCATAAACATTTTCTTTGTGATTACTCAAGAGAGGGTACAAGTTACCTGTTACATTTTTATGAGTTTTTACATCGACTGTACCTTCACCCCCATCCGCATAGGGCGGTGGTGGTGCGCGTGCACCACTGGCAATACCTTGCGCAACGCTACCTTGCTGTGCATGCGTGCTATTTTGCGGCTCGCATGCACCGCAGTTTAGCACTGCATGCGTACTCCCCTGCATCGTGCACGCGACACTGATTTGCGTCCCATGCACACCCTTAAGCCACGTATCCCCCTCGTGCTGCCATAACTTTAAACAATCATTATACTTTATCTTTTTCATTCGAGAGTGCACCATACAGATCCTATCTCGGACATTGGGCCTGATTCAGACCCGGTCACGAGCGCTGAGTGCTCGCAACCGGGTCGATGTTTGCGCACTGGGAATGTGCACGACGGAGCCGGCTCCGTCGTGCGCATGTGCGAGACCTGGCTAGCGATGGGTGCTCCATCGCTCTGAGTCTCGCACCAAAGGGGGCGAGCTGTTGATGGTGATTGACAGCTCACCCCGTTTGGTAGACAGGCAGGGGGGTGGCTGGCCAAACGGAGGTGTTCCCAAAGGAATGCCTGCCATTTGGGGGCGGCCCCACTGACATCACCAGTGATGTCAGTGGGAGAGCTTCGAGCTCTATTAGAGCCAGAAGCTCTCTGGGGCTTGCGGCCACGAGACCCTACCACAAGGGTCTCGTCGCAAGCCCGATGGTCGCGATGGTCTTGACCATCGCAACCATCAACCTGGCCGCTCGCAATAGCTATGGGTGGTCACCCACAGCTATGCGAGCGGCCGAGAGGCCGCACAAAAAAAAAAACCTTGATTCAAAGCGAGCGCTCGTTCAGAGCGTCTGGCTCTGAATCAGGCCCATTGTTCAATACCTCCTTATCAAAGCTGCCAATTCTGGGAAACGGTTTCACACTCTCCCTCGTCATTTTAAACCATACATCACAGCACCTAGTTGCATAAGCACCATACCTAGTATGCATAATATGCCGTGCTGACCCAAGTGGCGCTTCCAAGAGCAGCACTTCATCTAAAATCTCTACCGTTTGTTTGGCTCCCATCTTTGGGAATATAATGCCAAACTTTTCAATAGAGATTTAGACCGGTGAAAGAACATCAAGGCTACTTTCACTTACCTGTGGACGATATTAACAGGATGCACCCACATACCTATGGAAGAATAACCAAGTTGCTTCTACGCACCTAATACCTTTTTGACTACCTTTCACTGCTAGCATTTAGGTATTCCAATAACACCTACTCTTTTCAGTGATTTCGTCCACCCTCTGCTCAGTTCACAATTTGCCACAACTGTGCGGTTCAATTACAATGCTCAATAACCCTAACTGATCACTGAATGCTGCAATTACACTGAGAGCCGATACCTACAACAAAGACAACAACTACACCTGCTTATGTGTACAGACTGCAGTATCTACTACCGAGCCACTAGGCCGACAACAGGCGCCTAGCATGTAAGGGTCCTATGGTACCCTTAACTAGGGAACATGTTAGCCCTACCAACACACATTCACTGTTACACACTCTTTTCCTGCGCAGAAAAATAAACACTGACTAAGATATTTACAATAATGTTATCACTCTATCAATATCACAATGCAATCTCAATGGCTTTGTTTAAAACACGTGGCAGCGATACAGGAAATACGTATACGCTATTGTGCAACTAGTCACATACACAATAATGCGACTGCTACACAAAACGTATTATTACCCTTACGCTAGTGTGCGACTTCCCCTTTTAACATGAAATTCTATCAACGAAGGAAAACAAACTTTTTCCTCCCTTGTCCCTGGATTCTAATCAGCGCTCCTTGAACTCACATAATATATGGATAGCGGTCTCTCAGCAACCAAGTGGTAGCAGGTTTTCGAAGGCAAAGCGTTTTTCCTGCTTATGGCGCCTTTCCACCCTTTTGGTGAGAGATCGCTAACCGTGTGTCTATCGTGGAAGTAGTAGAGTGAGCTCACTCGACGGAGCCCCCAACTATGGATTCCTACCTATCTATACAAACTAAAATTGTCGCTGTTTAGCGTTATGAGTCGCACAAGAAATAATTGCTTTCAGACTTTGATTGTGGTTCCAAAGCACAATAAGTTATTATTCACCATAAAAACAGATAGTTACACTCTGTGATCTAAAGACAATTAGCACAAACAAATTATTCAGACACAAGGTACAGTCATTACATACGCACGAGCTATGAATCCAGATCCCGGCATCAAAGATGAAACCTCCGTCAACAGCAAAGCAAGAAAACTAGCATCTAGTTTCAGAGAGCCTGCATATACAGTATACTCTTACAAAGATAGGCAACACAATAGAACAGTTTGGCATGATTCGATTGGTTCTTCTTCCTGGTTTTTCTGTTACAGTACAGTTCATAGGTCAATTCGTATGGTCACATTCCAGCCTCCAACAGCTCTTTCTGTCCATTTTCCTGCTGCATAACAAATTAGACTGGCTATATTACAGGATACATTTCAATGCCTAACTCTCTATAATCCATAACTTGTAGACACATGTTGCGATTTCTTCCCCGATGGAACCGGAAATCTGCAAAGACACAGTGGTTTAGAATGACACCAAACACGGTCTGCTTATCATGTACTAAACCTTAGATATCAAATAACATGTATTTCACAACATTACAGATAATGAATAAAACCTTAAATATTAACCTTAATGCTAGGGAACCTTTTTATGTAAGTGTGCAGAGTGTAAGTATTGGGGTATTAAGAAAAGATGCTAGTAAGCATTGTGCGACTACATGTTTTGTGGAGTACACCGTGGTATGTGATTTGCAGGGTTGATCATATTATATGTTTTAGTAACTGTCTGTATTTATATAATGAGGACTTTTAACATCTTTCTATTGTGTGGGAATCGCACAACACTAAATAATAGCATCGCCGTATGTACTTATAATGTGTGAGATTCACTAAAATGGCACTGGGCGGCCAGTCACAAAATGGCGTCGTGCAGATTTCATTTTGAACAGTTTCTGTCTCAGCCAATTATCCGGCTTCGACAATGGGAAGGGGAAGTGAGTAGCAGGGCATGATTAAGGGTTCTGGACGTCCTAGGCTCATACACTTGTAGCGCCCACTGTAGTGCTGACACTCTTCCGTCGGTATCCCATATTCATGTAGGAGATCATTTGGTCTGGAAGATGCCTGTTTGTGTAGGAATATAACCAATGTCATAATCATACAACAAAGTTTCAACCTGCCTCGTGTCTCTTCAGCCTTCAGCCCATATATCTAGCCTCCTGCACAATTGGTCCAGCCTCCTACCCCATTTTTCCAGCCTTCAGCCACCTTTCGCTTCAGCATTCAGTCCTGTCACTCCAGCATTCAGGCCCCTGCCACGCCAGCATTCTTTGTCCTGCCTCTCCAGCCTTTAGACCCTCACTCCAGCATTCTGCCCCCTTCCACTCCAGTCTGCAGTTCCTGTTATACCAGCCTTTAGCCCCGTGTCACTCTAGCTCCCTGACACTCCAGCCTTACGCCCCCTTTCACTCCAGCCCCATCACACCAGCCCCCTTTTATATCAACCCCCATTATATATCATTGTTGCCAACTTCCCTTGCCCCCCCCACACTGATTGTAGCAGGCCCCTATCCCCTCAGTTATCATTAGCATATTATAGGGAATGGGGACCTGCTAAAATCAGTTGGGGGGAGCATTTATAGCATTATCTATCAGTGCTCCTGCCCCCCAACTAATTTCAGCAGGCCCCCATCCACTATAATACTCATGATTGCACCCACCTCACTTACTGGCTGCATTATACAGTCAGGTGCATAAATATTGGGACATTGACAGAAGTTTCATATTTTGGCCTCTATTCACCACCACAATGGCTTTGAAATGAAACAAACAAGATGTGCTTTAACTGCAGAGTTTCAGATTTAATTTGAGTGTAATTACATCCAAATAAGGTGAACGGTGTAGGAATTACAACAGTTTCTATATGTGCCTCCCACTTTTTAAGGGGCCAACAGTAATGGGACTATCAACTCAAAAGCTATGTCATGGACAGGTGTGGGCTATTCCCTCGTTATTTCATTATCAATTAAGCAGGTAAAAGGTCTGGAGTTGATTCTAGGTGTGACATTTGCATTTGGAATCAGTTGCTGCCGACTCTCAATATGAGATATAAATAGCTGTCACTATCAGCGAAGCAAGCCATCATTAGGCTGAAAAATCAAAACAAACCCATCAGTGAGATAGCAAAAACATTAGGTGTGGCCAAATCAACTGCTTGGAACATTCTTAAAAAGAAAGAATGCACCGGAGAGCTCAGCAACACCAAAAGACCCGGAAGACCATGGAAAACAACTGTGGTGGATGACAGAAGAATTATTTCCCTGGTGAAGAAAAACCCCTTCACAACACTTGGCCAAATCAAGAACACTCTCCAGGAGGTAGGTGTATATGTGTCAAAGTCAACAATCAAGAGAAGACTTTACAAGAGTGAATACAGAGGGTTCACCACAAGATGTAAACCATTGATGAGCCACAAAAACAGGAAGACCAGATTAGAGTTTGCCAAACAACATCTAAAAAAGCCATTACAGTTCTGGAACAACATCCTATGGACAGATGAGACAAAGATCCACTTGTGCCAGAGTGATGGGAAGAGAAGAGTATGGAGAAGGAAAGGAACTGCTCATGATCCAAAACATACCACCTCATCAGTGAAGCATGGTGGTGGTAGTGTCATGGCGTGGGCATGTATGGCTGCCAATGGAACTGGTTCCCTTGTATTTATTGATGATGTGACTGCTGACAAAAGCAGCAGAATGAATTCTGAAGAGTTTCGGGCAATATTATATGCTCATATTCAGTCAAATGCTTCAGAACTCATTGGACGGCGCTTCACAGTGCAGATGGAAAATGACATGAAGCTTACTGCAAAAGCAACCAAAGAGTTTTTTAAGGCTAAAAAGTGGAATGTTATACAATGGTCAAGTCAATCCCCTGACCTGAATCCAATTGAGCATGCATTTCACTTGATGAAGACAAAACTGAAGGGAAAATGCCCCAAGAACAAGCAGGAACTGAAGACATTTGCAGTAGAGGCCCGGCAGAGCATCACCAGGGATGAAACCCAGCGTCTGGTGATGTCTATGCGTTCCAGACCTTAGGCTGTGGGAGGCACATATAGAAACTGTGGTAATTCCTACACCGTTCACCTGATTTGGATGTAATTACCCTCAAATTAAATCTGAAAGTCTGCAGTTAAAGCACATCTTGTTTGTTTCATTTCAAAGCCATTGTGGTGGTGAATAGAGGCCAAAATATTAAAATTCTGTCAATGTCCCAATATTTATGCACCTGACTGTATATCATTGTCTCCCCCCTTCTTCACTGATAGCACCATATCCCCATCTCCTCTAATACACATTACTACACCCCTCACTCACTGACCCCAATATATATCTGTGGCCCGCACCCATGCCCCCCTAACTGATTGTAGCAGTTCCCATCCCCTATAAAACCCCTCAGCCACTTACTGTATTAAATATAGTAAATGTGTCTACCCCCCTCCTCACTGATTGTAGCAGGCCCCATCCTCTATAAAAACCCTTGGGCACTGACTCTATTATATATGTTTCCCCCTTACTAATTGTAGCAGGCCCCATCCCCTATAAAACCCCTCAACCATTGACTGTATTACATATGTGACCTCCTCACTGATTGTAGGAGGCCCCATCCCCTATAAAACCCCTCAGCTACTGACTGTATTAAACATAAGCACCCCCCCACACACACTGATTGTAGCAGGCACCTAAAAATGATATAACTGTTATATATAAAGTGCACTGTGCACAACAATTATACTGTTAGTGTCAGTCTGTCTAAACAGCAAACAGACGCAGCCAGCACAATGCACCTCTTTTCTTTTTTTTTTGCTGGTTGCATACCGCCTCCTCTGTCTGTGCGTGTGATGTCATACGCAAGTGCGTGTGATGTCATGACATCACACCACACGAACAACGTGGCAGAAGACAGAAACATGTGCACCTCTGGAGCTGGCACCTTGCAGGCTGTCAGCTATTATACAGCTGCGGGAGTCAGGCTTCAGCCAGCAGGTGCATTTTTGGTGCCCAGAGCATGTGCTCTGTCAGAACCGCCCTCCCTACGCCCCTGTTACCCTCACATGTTTGATCTGGACATCTAATCATCTAATGTTGTGTGTGGAGTGTAAATGAGACTTTTGCTTCTGGGGAATGCAAAGATAATGGCATGCAGCTCTTCAGACTACCCAGATGGCGCTGTAGCACAATCTACGTAAAGTCAAAGTTATAGCAGTAAATTACATGGTCACATTGCCACAGCCATCTGGTAGTCAGAACTTTCCCCTCCAGACCACATGGGATGACCTGATAACTTCCAAGAGAGCCATCTGTTGATTTGCATGTCCATCAAATCCCTCAGTGTATGCTGCCATAAATTAAAGTAAAGATACATATGTATATATGGTGTGTGTAAAAAGCTTATGGTACAGGAGTTCCTTTATATATTTTTAAATATATTACTTGTGATTATAAATTCCACTTATTAAATCAATGTAAAGAATATTATTTGTATTCAAGTATTGCTGTTTATACAGGGCATTATATATAAGAAGCACACCTGTCTATAGGCTTTCCTTTAAAGATATCATTTGTATTGATTATTTGTCACAGCTCCCACTTTTCCTCTTATCTCTTGGCACAAATTGTTATTTTTTAAGAATCATTGCACAGCTCTGCCTAGTCACTAGCAAAAGAGCTGTTCATCTCCCAGTAAAATCAATAAGCAAATTGTACTACACAGTTAATTTGTCTAGTTACTGTAAATTATTATATAACTCATTTCCAAATACATTCACACATGTTTATTTTTAGGTAGCATTTTTCATTAGTTAAGTTGAAACATGATCCAGGGACAGTGCTATGAAATATGGCAGCTGTGTCTAGCAGTGAAAGATTTCAGAGCAATAGAAAAGACATTAGGACAGCCTGACTTATAATAGAACAATAGTGCTGTATTAAAGAAGGATGGCAATTGGGTAAAGAGCTTGCTGACCGCAGATCTACTCCCGCATGTCAAATTAATTAACAGGAAATGTCAAACCTTTGTGTTTTAAGTGGGGACATAAGAGATATTTATAGAAGCTGGTGCACATATAACTGTGCAAATATGTGTTGTAGCTCATAGCAACCAATCAAATACTGTCATTTCTCTAGTACAGGCTAAAGCATTAAATCAAATGTTTAGTTGGTATTGGTTACAGAAATATTTTTGCGCAAACACCTTTTTATCAGTTTTTATAATTGTCTCCCATCGTGTTGCAGTGTACAATTCCTATGATGGGGGATCAAAACAAAATCTATTTTAATCCTAAAAACTCTTCATAAAAATAACAGAACAATGGCCCTGATTCAGAGCTGGACGCTCTGACTGAGAGAGCGCTCGCTCTGAATCAGGGCCGGTCTTTTTTTTTTTTTAGAACGGCCTCCTGGTCGCTCGCATAGCGGTGGGTGACCACCCACAGCTATAGCGAGCGGCCAGGAAGATGGTCGCAATGGTCAAGACCATCGCGACCATCGGGCTTGCGACGAGACCCTTGTGGTAGGGTCTCGTTGCTGCAAGCCCCAGAGAGATTTCGGTTCTGACAGAGCCGGAATCTCTCCACCGACATCACTTGTGATGTCAGTGTGGCCGGCCCCAAACGGTAGGCGTTCACATGGGAACGCCTCAGTTTGGGAAGCCACCACCCAGGCCTGCCCATCAAAGGGGGCGTGCTGTCACTCAACATCGACAGCACGCCCCCTTTGGTACGAGACCCGGAGCGACAGATTGCTCATCACTATCCGGGTCTCGCACATTCGCACGACGGAGCCGGCTCCGTTGTGTGCTTGTGCTCTGGGCCACCATTGACCCAGTTGCGAGCGCTCAGCGCTTGCGACCAGGTCTGAATCAGGCCCTCTGTCTTATCCTACAACATATGGAATGAAAAGTAGACTCTTGTGTAGGGGCACTCTTAAAAATGTTATACAATAATAAAATATAATCTTTATTACTATGCATTAAAATCAAATATGAACCAATTCTAATTGGCCATAATAAAGGCACACAAAAAAATAAAAAAAATATATTATGTACAAGAATGTAACAGCCATTTAGTCAGTGGTTACAACAATTTTGGATAAGGGACTATCCTGCATATCACGGTAATGCATGGCTGTATTAATCAAAGCAATTGGACATAAATACTCGTCTAACTGATGTAAGATTTTGGCAAAATATATACAGTATGTGGAGACCTGTTTAATTCAAAATTTAGGATTAGATACGTAATATCATAGTACTATACGTACCACTTAGCACAGTGGTACTGGTACAATGTCTTATCCTGTCTGCTTCAATCTGACAACCTTTCTCATTATTGTTTACATTCAGAATTCTTCAGGTTTTCCTGCCTGGAGCATCATTCATTATAGGTGATTATCACCTCAACTGCAAATCTAAAAGTTCACCATTATATTATTTTGTAGTTGAGTTCCAATTTCTTAAGAATATACAGCGATCAGCCATAACATTAAAACCATCTGCCTTGTATTGGTCTGCCTTATGCTGTCAAAAAAGCTCTGACCCATTGAGGCATGGACTTCACAAGACCTCTAAAGGTGTCCTGTGGTATCTGACACCAAGACATTAGTAGAATATACTTTAAGTCCTGTAAGTTGTGAGGTGGAGCCTCCATGGTTCAGACTTGTTTTCCCAGCACATCTCACAGATGCTCGATCGAATTACGATATCGGGAATTTGAAGGCCAAGTCATCATTTTGAACTTTTTATGTTCCTAAAACCATTCCTGAACAATTTTTGCTTTATGGCAGGGCGCATTATCCTGCTTAAAACCACTGTTATCAGGGAATACTGTTGCCATAAAGGGGTGTTCTTGGTCTGCAACAATGTTTAGGTAGGTGGTACATGTCAAAGTAACATCCACCTGAATGCCAGCCCCAAGGTTTCCCAGTAGAACATTGCCCAGAGCATCACACTGTCCGCTGCCTTGCCTTTTTCCCATAGTAAATCCTGGTGCCATCTCTTCTCCATGTAAACAACACACACACGCATCAGAAACACACACTATCAGGCGCTAGACAGTTAGTAATTTAATGTACAAAAATAGGGATACACATGAAAATTAGCAAAAGAAAAAAAATTTATATAATAAAAATAATTAAAATAAATGAGCATTGATTATAACCATATAAACATATAGGTAATAAGAGCAAACAACTAAAAACAGTTTAGCACTTGATATGCACAAGTTGGCCCATATCATAAAACCATATAGGCAGATAAGGATCATCAGCACTTAGCAGTAATCGGTAATTACCTATGTGCAATCAGCCAAATTTTATTTAAATGTCACGTATCTACTATGGCAATTTGTTACAGTTCTATTCAGTTCCAGGAAACAGTGTTGCTAAATAGACCTTAGTATCACCCGATTAAAATATAGGGCTGCTCTTATGTCCACCACTGTTCACAGTAGAAAAACACATAAATTAGGGTATAGATTTCCAGTACTTCCAAATCAAGTGGCTGCTTTTTTGATGCAAGCCACTCTTATTATATGTAGACTGTAAAGCCGTTAATAATATGCCGTTTGTGATGTCTGGGGTGGAGATGGTACTTAACACTGTATGCATGCATGCTTAAGTGTAACTCATGGTCCTTCTTGTATCTACTTTCCCTGCTGGGACTTTTTCTATTTGGCTCTCTAATAGAGCGATGCTCACATACCAGTGAGAGGGTTGTAAGTCCACTGTAGTCGCCCGTCGGCGTTCTTATGCCTCAGTGGACTATATATATATATATATCCGGTCCCCAGTATGCAGCTGATGGTCCACTCAGTCGGCTAACAGTCTCACATCTCTCTATGCATTTTTCTGCTTTCAAAGTGTCAGCGGCTTCTTCAGGAGATAGGCACACACGCACCTGGCCATGCACATGATGTAAAAGACAACGTGATTCAGCAGACCAGGGCACCTTCTTTCATTGCACCATGGTCCTGTACTGAGGTTCATGTGACCATTGTACATGCTTTCGACTGTGAACAGGGATCAGCATGGGCACTTTGACTGATCTGTGGCTATGCAGCCCCATACACATATAAAACTGCAATGTTTTCTGTGTTCTGATACCTTTCTATCATAGCCAGCATTAGATTTTTCAACAATTTGTGCTACAGTAGCTTTTTTGTGGGATCAAACCAGACAGACAAGCCTTCATCTACCACAAGCATAAGCAAGCATTGAGCACTCATGACCCTATCACCGGGTTCACCAATTGTTCTTCCTTGGACCACTTTGGGAAGGTTCTAACCACTGCATACCGGGACCACCCCACCAGACCTGGTGTTTTAGAGATGCTCTGACCCAGTCATCTACTCATCACAATGGGCCCTTGTCAAAGTTGCTCAGATCCTTACGCCCATTTTTCCTGCTTCCAACACATAAACTTCAAGAACTGAGTTTTCACTTGTTGCCCAATATATCCCACCCCTTGACAAGTGCCATTCTTACAAGATAATCAATGTTATTCAATTCACCCGTCAGTAGTTTTAATGTTATGGCTGATTGGCATGTATTGCATGCTCAGACTGAAAATATCAGCTGCTTGTGTCTCCCATTTGAATCTGTCTCTTATAGCTTTAACTCAAGCATTATAGGTTGTTATCATTCTCCTCAGACTGGGTCTGTCTATATCAGGGTTTCCCAAACGTAGTCCTCAAGGCACACTAACAGCCTAGGTTTAGTGATATCCATGCTTGAGCACAGATGGATAAATCAAAATAACTGAGGTAATAATTAAGACACTTGTGGCTATCCTTAAAACCTGGACTGTTAGTGGGCCTTGAGGACTATGGTTGGGAACCCCTGGTCTATATATATTATATGAAGTTTTCTTAGCACTTCCACTTCCTTGGAGAACCATATTTTTTTTGCACTTTTTGTTTTACAAAAGTATCTGGAATAAACTGCCATTGTGTATAACAATGCATTTTATTTAGAAAAAAATATATTTTATTCCATTATTCCTGAACTCCACCTATCAAATACAATACAGATATTCACATAAATTATTCCTCATTTCAATAAATTCAGCCTTTCAAAAGCTATAAAACCCTTTTGGTGCTGCTTTGCTTTATGGCTGTCTATACTGCAGGCCTGATTCAAATATGGATGGAATTGCAGAGCCGCAGACAAGTGACAAGTGGCTGCGCAATTCTGTCCATCTAAATGCAAATGAATAAGGAGGTGTGAGATACCTCCTTGCTGCAATTGCGAGCACAACTTTAGTCAGGCTGTGGGAGCTGAAGCCAGGTGCTGGTCACTTAACAGGCCAGGAATCTGCGTCCCCTGACGCAGAGCCTGGCCTCGCTCCTCCTGGAAAACGGGGGCAACACACCACATTTCCATGAACAGCGACCAGACATGCCCCCGCTCCGCCCCCCCAAATACTGCAGCATGTCAATCATGCTGCAGCTTGGGGAGTCTGCGAGCATAATCGCAGGATCCATTCTGCACATGCATTGGATGAACATATATCTCTGAATCAGGCCCTATGAATGATACAGCACTGAACAATGGCTACCAGACCCCAAGTTTTTACATACTTTATAAATATTTTAATTATATTTAAAAAAAAAAAAAAATTCACCTAAGAGAAACCCACTGTATGTCTCGCATGTGCATATCAGCAAGTCTCAAGGTTTCCTACCTCTGCATTACAATACATTTTGTGCAGTTGTACAGTACACTATATGCATCAATTTAATTTTGCCAAGTGAGTTCAGTGATCTCTTAATAAATCCACATTATTTTTGTCCTGCAGTTCATATTGTTCAGTAGACAGGATTACTCAGTGGCACTGCCCAAGCCGCAGCTCAGGACAGTGCCTTCCCAGACTCCATAATCATCTATTGCGCATGCACAGTAAATGTAGCTGGGAAAGTGCACAGAACCCCTCAGCTGCATCTGTCACTGCACTTCTGCACATGCGCAGCTGCTTTAAAAAATCTTCCAGGGCTGCATAGCCTGCAGCCCCTAGAAGCACATCATGGACAGTGATTTAGAACACCATGGGCTTCCTGCTAGAAGCTCTTACTGCTATTTACACTCCGGACTGGCATTTTCTTCCCCCGAGACTGCCAGCCCTGTGTAAGATTAGCAGACAGAGGGCCAAATGTAATGGGGTGAGAGCTTAGAGAATGTGAGAGTTCAGCAGTAACCTCTCACACTATTACATTGGTCAAGTTTTATCTTCAAAATGGGAAAACATCTGGATGAGAGTTTAAATCGAGAGTTTTTAGTTTAAAAACATGCGAGTTTGCATGTTCTCTGACTCTATTACATTGGCCGAGTTTAAAAGGTGTTACTGCTAAATTCTCACATTTTCTAACTCTCACCCTATTATATTTGGCCCAGAGTGTCCAATAGGAGACCAGTACATGGCCAATTCCTCCTCATTCAGGACCGGTCTACACAGGGAGTCTGTCTCTTGCTCCCTGCTTTACACTAGTGAGGACTTAGCAATCATGCTCACAGGGAGTGTGGGGGGGGGGGGAGGGGTGCAGGACTGGGGAAGGGGGCGAAGCTGGTGCTGGGGCCAGAGCTCACTAGGAATGGTGGAGCAGTCCCTAGGTAAAATCCACCACAAGGATTAATAATGGTTATATTTATTCCCACTTTGGAAGAATGTGTGTTCTCCAAGGCTACTTTAGTTTCTACCTTTGATTTGTCAAAAATATATAAGGACTTAACTCCAATCATGAAAATATATATTTTTTCTTCATGTGCACTGAAATAAATAAAATATAGCAATATTTCAGAATTATGCAGAAATCTTTCTTGCTCTACTTCCATAGGTAGTATAATAATGAAATATTACTGCCATTATACAGCTATGCTTCTTCAAGTTTGATCATTTCAAATTTTTTAATGGTACTTGGAATCTGTATTTAATGCCGGAGGCTGAATAGCCGTCGGATCAAATACCGACAGCGAAACCCCAACAAACCTAATTGCCAACTGGGGCTGGTAAGTAACCTAACCCTCCCCTCTCCCCCCCCAACCTTTCCTTTGAGGTGCCTAACCCTAACCTCCCCCTTAGTGCCTAACCCTAACCTCCCGCCCCTAGTGCCTAACCCTAACCTCCTCCCCGTTAGTGCCTAAACCTAACCCCCCATCCCCACACCCTAAACCTAATCCTCCCGGGTGGGTGCCTAACCCTAGCCCCTTCTAGTGGTGCCTAACCCTAATCCCCCCTTTCTCTACCCTAACCCTCCCGGGGGGGTGCCTAACCCTGAGTCCCCCTGGGGGTCCCTAAACCTAACCCTGCCCCCCCTCACGCGGCAAGACGACAAGACATCCGGCTTACCTGCGTTCGGGATGCCGGGTGTCAGTATTTTATAGTGGGGCTAATGATAGGCGTCAAGCTTTTGCCGCCTACTGTATCTTTAGTCCCGTTGGGCTGTCATTGTTGGAATATCGGTGGGCGGGATAGCGCCCACTGGTATCTTGAATGCATCCCGGTACTCACCCAGATGTGCTTTATATTTGTTAATGAAAAACATGCTGCGAGATTAAACTGGGACATGATTCCTCCTCCAAGGCTATATTTTAATGCATACAGCTTTTATACCTCTTCAATGATAGATTATTTCAGAAGACAAATGCATAATACATTAAGTATAGTCAAAAAATGTTCTTTAATCCTTTCAGCAGATACAGTTTACATTGAATGAGAAATCTAGAACATTTACAAAGCTGGAATTCATATTCACTGGTAATTGGCTAAATATCAAAGATTACAACTATATATTACAGCTAGAGTATTAACAATCCAGGATCAATATATCAGTGTGCGTGTGTATATATACAGTATGTATGTATATATATATATATATATGTATATATATCTATATATATATATATATTCCTCATAGTTGCGGCACTCCATGCAAATAAACACACTGCAGACGTGGCTGAGATATCAATGTTTCAACGCCTATAATACTGGCATTTCATGAGGATGTCCTGATGAAAATGCCAGTATTATAGGCATTGAAACATTGATATCTCAGCCACATCTGCAGTGTGTTTATTTGCATAGAGTGCCGCATCTATGAGGGATATGTGAGTTTCAACGTGTGCAGGCAACCAGCTAAGTAACTTCCATTTAAGGAGTGTCGGACTATATGCTATATATATATATATATATATATATATATATATATATATATATATATTAGGGGTGAGCGGGTTCGGATTTCTGAAATCCGAACCCCCCCGAGCCCCCCCGATCCGAATCAGGCTCGACTTTTCCCGCCTGACTCGGATCTGAAATCGAGGCAAAACGTCATCATCCCGCCTTCCGAGTCTCGCGGGTTTTGGATCCTATATAAGGTACCCGCGTCGGCGCCATTTTCTCACTCGGCTGTGGACAGTGAAGAGGGAGGGTGGGAGTTAGGGCTGTGTAGTGTAGTGTAGTGTAGTGTAGTGTAGTGCTGCTGTTGTCCACTACTTCAAAGTCCATAGGGGCTGGCTGTGTTGTGCTGTGCTGCTGTTGTTAATAGGGGCTGTGTCCACTACTTCAAAGTCCATAGGGGCTGGCTGGACTGTGTTGTGCAGTCAGTTCTCCATAGGGGCTGTGTCCACTCCAAAGTCCTGTGCAGTGTCCCAGTCCTAAAGGGGTGCTGTAGTGTTGTCCAGGGGGTGCTCTGTCCATCAGGGGTGCTCCCCCCAAGTGCTAAAAAAATAATATATTTTCTGTGTTTGTGAATTGTGTGCGCAGTAGCCGGACGTGCATCAACAAAGTAGTGCCAAGCGTGCACCTGTGTCATAAGTAAAGGGCCGGCTGGCTTGACCGTTAAGGGTGCTGTAACCCCCGAAAGTACTCTCCAGTCCAAACCAAAAAAATAATTATTTTCTGTGTTTGTGAATTGTGTGCGCAATAGCCGCACGTGCATCAACAAAGTAGTGCCAAGCGTGCGCCTGTGTCATAAGTAAAGGGCCGGCTGGCTTGACTGTTAAGGGTGCTGTAACCCCCGAAAGTACACTCCAGTCCAAACCAAAAAAAAAATAATTTTCTGTGTTTGTGAATTGTGTGCGCAGTAGCCGCACGTGCATCAACAAAGTAGTGCCAAGCGTGTGCCTGTGTCATAAGTAAAGGGCCGGCTGGCTTGACCGTTAAGGGTGCTGTAACCCCCGAAAGTACACTCCAGTCCAAACCAAAAAAAAATATGAGATATGGTAAGAACTTACCCTTGTTATTTCTATTTCTACGAAGTCCATAGGGTTCCACAGGATACCTTGGGGTATAGGTGTGACGTCAGTCGCAGGGCACCAAAGAGTTAAGCTTTCAGCCTCCCAGGATGCACTAGGTCCCCCTCCTATACCCCGCCCCCGGGCCAAGGCACCTCAGTTAGTTACCAAGCCATAGGCCGGAGGAGGAGAAGGAAGAGAGAGAACAAAGATCTGGACACATACAAGAATCACATTCTCACCAGAGGGAGACGGAAAACCGGTGACCAGAGCAAAGCCCATCTGCAGCACAGGTGCGACAGGGCGGGAGTCCTGTGGAACCCTATGGACTTCGTAGAAATAGAGATAACAAGGGTAAGTTCTTACCATATCTCATATTTTCTACTTCAGGGTCCATAGGGTATCCACAGGATACCTTGGGGATGTCCCAAAGCAGTATCCTTTAAGGGTGGGGACGCTCCTGTGCAGAAAGGAGAATCTGCCGCCCGAAGGAAGCATCCTGAGAGGCGAAGGTGTCAAACCTGTAATACCTCACGAAGGTATGGACAGAAGACCACGTAGCAGCCTTGCAGATCTGAACTGCCGAGGCACCACGTCGAGCTGCCCACGAAGGACCCACAGACCTAGTGGAATGAGCCTTCAGAGAAGGAGGGACCGGTAGGCCTTCATGAAGATAAGCTTCAGAAATAGCCATACGGATCCAGGCTGCCAAAGTTTGCTTTGAAGCAGGCCAACCCTTTTTACAGAAGCCATAGAGGACAACAAAGCGTCCGACTTCCTAAACAAAGAAGTGCGGTCAACATAAGTCCTTAAGGCCCGCACAACATCCAAAGAGGCCTCACCCACGGAAAGACCCGGTGAGTTAAAGGCCGGAACAACTATTTCCTCGTTAACATGAAACTGGGAAACAACTTTGGGAAGAAACTCGGGCCGAGTGCGGAGCACTGCCCTGTTCCCATGAAAAACCAAGAAAGGGGGTCTACAAGAAAGAGCCCCTAACTCAGAAACACGTCTGGCTGAAGCAACGGCCAGAAGGAAAACAGTCTTAGCTGTTAGCCATTTAATATCCACTGAGCCCAGTGGTTCAAACGGCGGTCCTTGGAGAGCCCTCAGGACCACAGCCAAATCCCAAGGCGCCACAGGTGGAACAAAGGGCGGCTGAATACGGAGAACACCTTGCATAAAGGTGCGCACATCCGGGATTGTAGCAATCCTACGGTGAAACCAGACAGATAGGGCCGAAACCTGTACCTTCAAAGAAGCAAGGCGAAGCCCATGATCTAGTCCCGCTTGCAGGAAGGCGAGAATCCGAGACAGACGAAACTCCCGCGGTGCATAACCTCTCGGTCGACACCACTGGAAGAACGTATGCCACACGCGATGGTATATCCTCGCGGAAGACGGTTTCCGAGCTCGTAACATGGTACGCACCACAGAGCTGGAAAACCCCCAGGACCTCAGCATGGCCGTCTCAACAGCCACGCCGCCAAAGACAGCCGAGTCAGGTCCGGGTGAAGACAAGGACCCTGAGACAGAAGGTCCGGTCGTAGCGGCAACCGCAGAGGACTGTCCACGGACAGACCCTGAAGGTCTGAGAACCAGTGCCGTCTGGGCCACGCGGGAGCTATCAACAGGAGCGTCCCTCCTTCCTGTTTGAATTTCCGGATTACCCGTGGAAGAAGGGAGACCGGAGGGAACAGGTATGCGAACCTGAACGTCCACCGGACGGACAGAGCATCCACCAGAGACGCCCCTTCGTCTCTTGTGCGAGACCCGTACACCGGCAACTTGTTGTTGTGCCGGGACGCCATGAGGTCGATTTCTGGAAGACCCCACCTGTCCACCAGTAGTTGAAAAACGTCCGGGTGCAGGGACCATTCCCCTGGATGAACGTCCTGGCGACTTAGAAAGTCCGCCTCCCAATTTAGCACTCCCGGGATGAAGACCGCTGATATGGCCGGAAGATTGCGCTCCGCCCAAACCAGGATCCGAGAGACCTCTACGAGAGCCGCCCGACTGCGAGTTCCTCCTTGCCTGTTTATGTAGGCCACGGTGGTAGCATTGTCCGACTGGACCTGCACCGGGTGACCCTGGAGAAACCGCTGTGCCTGCAGGAGAGCATTGAAGACCGCACGGAGTTCCAAGATATTTATTGGAAGCTCCGCTTCTGTCGGTGTCCACCTGCCCTGGAACAAGTGTGGACCCGAAACTGCTCCCCAGCCCCGAAGACTGGCGTCCGTTGTCAACAGGACCCAATTTGGAACCCAGAACGGACGTCCCTTGTTGAGGTGGGTCGTCTTTAACCACCACGCAAGGGACAGGCGAACCTCCGGGGTGAGCACAATCGTCTGGAACTTCAGAGACTGAGGCAGCCCGTTCCACTTGGACAGGATCAGGTGCTGCAGAGGTCTGGAGTGAAACTGGGCGTATTCCACCATGTCGAACACCGACACCATGGAGCCCAGTAACCTCATCGCCGAGTGTAAGGACACCCGGCGGCTGTGCAGACAACTGCGCACCCTTGACTGTAAAGCAGAGATCTTGTCCTCCGTCACGAAGATCCTTTGCTGTCCCGAGTCCAATAAGGCTCCAAGATGCAGAATCCTCCGAGACGGGATTAGAGTGGACTTCTGCCAGTTGATTAGCCAGCCGTGCCATTGCAGCAGTGCAATGGTCAGGTCCAAGTGGTGTAACAGGAGCTCTGGAGATCCTGCCACCAATAACAGGTCGTCCAAGTACGGCAACATGCGGACTCCTTGCAGCCGCAGAGAAGCCGCCATGACCGCCATAGCGTCCTGTAAGTTCAATGACACCATGTAGTCCCCAGGTTCCAGCGCCAGAATGATGGACCGTAGGGTCTCCATCCGAAACTTCGGGACCCGCAAAGACTTGTTGAGTGCTTTGAGGTTGAGAATCGGACGATATGACCCATTGGGTTTCTGTACCAAAAATAGATTTGAATAGAAACCCTGGCCCCTCTGGGAGAATGGAACAGGCACTATAACTCCAGCCTGGAGCATAGTGTGCAATACCTTCCGCAGCTCCGTAGCCTTGTTCCGGTCTGATGGTAGACCCGTGGTGAAGAATCGAGCCAGGGGTCTGTGCCGGAAGGAGAGGGCGTATCCGTGAGAGACCACCTCCAGAACCCAAGTGTCTGTCGTTGTGAACGACCAACACCGGGAGAACTGCAGCAGGCGGCCTCCCACCCTGGGATCCCCCAAGGGGAGACCCGGACCGTCAGGCCGCAGGCTTGTCATCTGGCTTGGGGGCCGGACGTCTGGTACTCCATGCCTGTTTCCGGGGCTTGACCGATTTCTTAGGGCCAGCCTGTCGAGGAAACGACTGTGGTTTGGGCCTGCCCTGGGCCCTAGATGACCGAAAGGACGATGGTCCAGAACCAGAAGGAGCAGCGGCCGACGGGAGACAAGCAGATTTGGCTGCCGCCAGCGTGGCCACAATCTTATCCAGATCCGGACCGAAGAGAACTTCTCCGGTAAACGGCAACGCTTCCAGACCTTTCTTGGATCTGCGTCCGCCTTCCAGGATCGCAGCCACAAGGTGCGACGAGCAGCTACCGCTGCTGAAGAAATTCTAGACACCAGAGTACTAATGTCTAGAGCCGCCTCGTTGATGTAGGTGGCCGAATCACGGAGATTGCCAATCAACTCCGCCTGTTCGGCCGGACAGTCGGATTCAAAAGAAGCCTCTAATGAATCCGCCCAGCGCTCCATCGCTCTGGCAACCTAGCAAATGGCCATAGCCGGCCGTGCTGCCCCCCCTGCAAGGGAATAAGCGGACTTCAGGCAGATTTCTACCTTGCGGTCCGTAGCATCCTTAAGGGAGGACATGGATGGCATCGGCAATGTGGCACTACGGACAAGACGGGTCACGTGAGAATCCACCTGTGGAGGGGATTCACACTTAGCAAAATAATTATCCACGAACGGATAAGCCACCGCCAGGCGTCTCTGCGGCTGGTATCTTTTGCCAGGTTGTTTCCACGCCTCCTCTAAATGGTCCACCAACTGACCCGAAAGAGGAAAGACTGTGGCATCGCCCTTCACATCTTTGAAAAAGGCATACTTAGATTTAGCCGCTGGGGGAACTTCGTCCTCAATCACCAAGGCTGTGCGGACCGCCCGAATAAGTCCAGGAATATATACTTTGGACTTAGCATCAGCGTCCTTAGTATGGAAAGGTTCCTGATCGTAAGGATCCAGAATCTCCCCATCATCAGACGTCCCTTCGTCATCCTCCTAAGGAGCGGACAGAGACGCCACCGGCCTTTTATGAGGCCGCATCACAGACTCCCCTTGCAACACATCCGACAAGTGCTGTACAGAACTCGTCAGGGAGTTAACCCACGCTGGCTCCTGAGAACCCGGGAGTGGGGAAATAGGGAGACTGTGGGGTACCACCAATTGTCGTGGGAACCCCTGCATGGGTGACGACACCACAGACTGCTGGGACAAACCCATCGGAGTAAACGCGGGCTGCGGAGCTAACTGGCCCACTAAAGCTGTTAACGCCTGAGCGAAACAAGCCCAGGGCGGCTCCTGTACCGGTGCTGTAACCGTAATAGGCCACGCCATGGACAAACACTGCCGGCAAAGGCCCTCCGCGCTACCCTCCCCCTCCGCTAACGGTACTTTGCACGTGGTACACTGTAGCCGGAGGGGAAAATCACTTTCAGACATGATGGCACCACGTATGTGACCTCTCTCACCAATTAAGTATTAAATAGGCGAGAGACCACCCTGCAGCACCGCACCGCAAGGGCTTTAGCAGAAAGAACAGGGACAGTAATAAAGCTGACAGTTTAGAGAAGAAAAGTTACAGGCAGCGCTAGCACAGTCACATACAATGCAGAGAAATAACAATTCCTGCACTAACAGCGCTGATCACTCAACTACACAGACACAGGGCCTGGTAGGACACAGCGCTGCATACACAGACCTGAGCCACAGCGGAGGAGAGGTATGCGGGGGGACCCAGACCACGATGCTTCCTTCCAGACTTCCAGCAGCGTTCACCATGCGTTGCAGAGAAGATGGCCGCCGAGGAGCAGAGAGAAGCTGGCCTGGGGGAGGAGCGCTGCCACAGGACCAGTCAGCACAGTGCAGAGAGGGCTGTGTGCAGCGGGGGAGGCGCCGGCTGTGAGACAGGGAAGGCGCGCTCCCCTGGCATGCATTTAACCCCTGGGACGCCGCAGCGCTACCGCTCTGCTGCGGTCCGCTGTCCCAGGGGGTAGTGGAAGCGCAGGTTGGTCGCCTGGCTCCACGCTGCAGCCAGTCCCCAGGGAGCCCCCTGCCTGGGGACTTAGGACCATGTGATCAGCGGGGACCCACCGCGGGACCCCGCTGCTTACCTCTGTCCCCCTTGAATCCGGCCATGGTCCGGAACATCTGGGGTCACCGCTAGCTGTGACCCCAGACGCCCACCAGCATCCCCGGATCAGTACCGGCGTTCTGGTACCGGCGGGGTGTAGGGAAGACAGCATGGACGTCAGGACTGACTGCCCATGCTGTTCATCCAGATGTGCAGCCACAGCTGCATGAAGAAAAAGCTTCAGGGGCTCTTCTAGCCCCCACTCCAACAGGTGCACCCGACTCCGGCCGGGCACCAAACTAAACTGAGGTGCCTTGGCCCGGGGGCGGGGTATAGGAGGGGGACCTAGTGCATCCTGGGAGGCTGAAAGCTTAACTCTTTGGTGCCCTGCGACTGACGTCACACCTATACCCCAAGGTATCCTGTGGATACCCTATGGACCCTGAAGTAGAAAAATTATTTTCTGTGTTTGTGAATTGTGTGCGCAGTAGCCGCATGTGCATCAACAAAGTAGTGCTAAGCGTGCGCCTGTGTCATAAGTAAAGGGCCGGCTGGCTTGACCGTTAAAGGGTGCTGTAACCCCCAAAGTACACTCCAGTCCAAACCAAAAAAAAAATTATTTTCTGTGTTTGTGAATTGTGTGCGCAGTAGCCGCACGTGCATCAACAAAGTAGTGCCAAGCGTGCGCCTGTGTCATAAGTAAAGGGCCGGCTGGCTTGACCGTTAAAGGGTGCTGTAACCCCCAAAAGTACACTCCAGTCCAAACCAAAAAAAAAATTATTTTCTGTGTTTGTGAATTGTGTGCGCAGTAGCCGCACGTGCATCAACAAAGTAGTGCCAAGCGTGCGCCTGTGTCATAAGTAAAGGGCCGGCTGGCTTGACCGTTAAAGGGTGCTGTAACCCCCAAAAGTACACTCCAGTCCAAACCAAAAAAAAAATTATTTTCTGTGATTGTGAATTGTGTGCGCAGTAGCCGCACGTGCATCAACAAAGTAGTGCCAAGTGTGCGCCTGTGTCATAAGTAAAGGGCCGGCTGGCTTGACCGTTAAAGGGTGCTGTAACCCCCGAAAGTACACTCCAGTCCAAACCAAAAAAAAAATTATTTTCTGTGTTTGTGAATTGTGTGCGCAGTAGCCGCACGTGCATCAACAAAGTAGTGCCAAGCGTGCGCCTGTGTCATAAGTAAAGGGCCGGCTGGCTTGACCGTTAAAGGGTGCTGTAACCCCCGAAAGTACACTCCAGTCCAAACCAAAAAAATATATATTTTCTGTGTTTGTGACTTGTGTGCACTGTGGCTGCACGTGCATCAACAAAGGAGCAGCGCCAAGCGTGCGCCTGTGTCCCATAAGTAAAGAGCCGGCTGGCTCATTTCTTAAAGGGTGGTGTAACCCACAAAGTGCACTACTCTCCAGCAAAAATAAAAAAATATTTTCTGTGTTTGTGTGCGCTTTAGCCGCACGTATATATATCAATATAACATAAATGGAGGACCAAACTTTCTCCGATAAAAATAAAATAGGGAAAGATCAAGAACCACTTCCTCCTAGTGCTGTTGCTGCTTCTGGGAGTTGTTCATCATCCCAGAGAGGAAGTAGGAACATCACTACTTTTACTAAACAATTGACCCTCCAACAGTCCCTAGCGATGAGGATGAAGTACGACAGCAGTCATCCTGAAGCAAAACGTATAACTGAGGCCTTGACTGCTATGTTGGTGTTAGACGTGCGTCCGGTATCCGACATTAGTGCAGTGGGATTTAGACAATTGATGGAGGTAGTGTGTCCTCGGTTCAAAATCCCGTCTAGATTCCACCTGCATCCTCAAAGCAGCAGCGACAAGCGTGCGTCTGTCTGTTAAAGGGTGGTGACTCCCTCAAAGTGTGCTACACAAACAATTAAAATATTGTTCTTTTTTTTTCAGTCTTTGTGAAATGTGTGGGCTGTAGCCGCACCTGCATCCTTAAAGCAGCAGCGACAAGCGTGCGTCTGTCTGTTAAAGGGTGGTGTAACTCTCGAAGTGCTCCAAAAAATAAAAAACAATTTTTTTTATGTGTTTGTGACTTGTGTGCGATGTAGCCGCACTTGCATCCTCAAAGCAGCAGCGACAAGCGTGCGCCTGTCTGTTAAAGGGTGGTGACACCCTCAAAGTGTGCTACACAAACAATAAAAATATTCTTCTTTTTTCTGTCTTTGTGAATTGTGTGGGCTGTAGCCGCACCTGCATCCTTAAAGCAGCAGCGACAAGCGTGCGTCTGTCTGTTAAAGGGTGGTGACACCCTCAAAGTGTGCTACACAAACAATTAAAATATTGTTCTTTTTTCTGTCTTTGTGAATTGTGTGGGCTGTAGCCGCACCTGCATCCTTAAAGCAGCAGCGACAAGCGTGCGTCTGTCTGTTAAAGGGTGGTGACACCCTCAAAGTGTGCTACACAAACAATTAAAATATTGTTCTTTTTTTTTCGGTCTTTGTGAAATGTGTGGGCTGTAGCCGCACCTGCATCCTTAAAGCAGCAGTGACAAGTGTGCGTCTGTCTGTTAAAGGGTGGTGACACCCTCAAAGTGTGCTACACAAACAATAAAAATATTCTTCTTCTTTTTTCTGTCTATGTGAATTGTGTGGGCTGTAGCCGCACCTGCATCCTTAAAGCAGCAGCGACAAGCGTGCGTCTGTCTGTTAAAGGGTGGTGACACCCTCAAAGTGTTCTACACAAACAATTAAAATATTGTTGTTTTTTTTTCGGTCTTTGTGAAATGTGTGGGCTGTAGCCGCACCTGCATCCTTAAAGCAGCAGCGACAAGCGTGCGTCTGTCTGTTAAAGGGTGGTGTAACTCTCAAAGTGCTCCAAAAAATAAAAAACTATTTTTTTAATGTGTTTGTGACTTGTGTGCGATGTAGCCGCACTTGCATCCTCAAAGCAGCAGCGACAAGCGTGCGTCTGTCTGTTAAAGGTTGGTGACACCCTCAAAGTGTGCTACACAAACAATAAAAATATTCTTATTTTTTCTGTCTTTGTGAATTGTGTGGGCTGTAGCCGCACCTGCATCCTTAAAGCAGCAGCGACAAGCGTGCGTCTGTCTGTTAAAGGGTGGTGACACCCTCAAAGTGTGCTACACAAACAATTAAAATATTGTTCTTTTTTTTTCGGTCTTTGTGAAATGTGTGGGCTGTAGCCGCACCTGCATCCTTAAAGCAGCAGCGACAAGCGTGCGTCTGTCTGTTAAAGGGTGGTGACACCCTCAAAGTGTGCTACACAAACAATAAAAATATTCTTCTTCTTTTTTCTGTCTTTGTGAATTGTGTGGGCTGTAGCCGCACTTGCATCCTCAAAGCAGCAGCGACAAGCGTGCGTCTGTCTGTTAAAGGGTGGTGTAACCCTCAAAGTGTGCTCCACAAACAATAAAAATATTCTTTTTTTTTTTCTGTCTTTGTGAATTGTGTGGGCTGTAGCCGCACTTGAATCCTCAAAGCAGCAGCGACAAGCGTGCGTCTGTCTGTTAAAGGATTACATCGGTGACAGCATCCAAGTAGGCATGTCAGACAGTCCGTACCTGTACTGGCAGGAAAAAGAAGCAATTTGGAGGTCCCTGTACAAACTGGCTCTATTTTACCTGAGTTGCCCCCCCTCCAGTGTGTACTCCGAAAGAGTGTTTAGTGCAGCCGGGAACCTTGTCAGCGAAAGGCGTAGGAGGTTGCTTCCACAAAATGTGGAGAAGATGATGTTCATAAAATGAATTATCAACTCTTCCAGGGAGACCAGCCTCCAGAACGTACAAAGGGACCTGTGGTTCCAGCAGGGACGAATTAATACTCTGTGAGGATGAGGATGTACACACTGAAGAGGGTGAGGAATCGGTGGATGAGGAGGATGAGGATGACATCTTGCCTCCGTAGAGCCAGTTTGTGCAGGGACAGATTAATTGCCAGCTTGTTTTGTGGGGGCCCAAACGAACCAATCATTTCAGCCACAGTTGTGTGGCAGACCCTGGCGCTGAAATGATTGGTTTGTTAAAGTGTGCATGTCCTGTTTATACAACATAAGGGTGGGTGGGAGGGCCCAAGGACAATTCCATCTTGCACCTCTTTTTTTTCTTTGCATTATGTACAGTTTGGGGCCTAGTTTTTCAATGCCATCCTGTCTGCCACTGCAGTTTCACGCCTAGATGGGTCACGTGTTTGTGCCGCCCACTCGTGTCGCTTAGCATAGTCATCCAGCTACCTCGGTGCAACCTTTTGGACATAAAAACACTATTGTGAGGTGTGAGGTATTCAGAATAGACTGGAAATGAGTGGAAATTAAGGTTATTGAGGTTAATAATAGCATAGGAGCAGAAAAACCTACAAATTATGTGATTTTAGCTGTTTTTATGCTTTTTTTTAAAAAAATACAGATCCAAAACACAAAACCCAGAACCCAAAACACGGAAGGGTGGTTTTGGCAAAACCAATCCAGATCCAAAACACGAAGAAAGATCCAGATCCAAAACCAAAACACAAAACACGAAAAGTGGCCGGTGCACACCCCTAATATATATATATATATATATACATATATATATATATAATCAAATGTACTGACACAGTGACTCATCAATGCCCAGTCCAAGCCCCTGGACCAAGAAACATGAGGATCGGGGAGTATATTTCTTCCATGTTGTAGGTGCCCACTAAGAAGGGATTTTTCTAAATTTGACTCCTGAGGGGGTGAGAATGGCTAAAATGTTAAACTTTCAATCGTCAGATGGTAGATGTGACCCATAAACTTAAACTAAACTTAACTAAAATAAACACACGAGACCCATTTATGTCATTTAAATTAACTGGTCAGCTGTATTTAGCTACAATGTTAGGTATGGTGGCAGGAGAAAGAACGGCAAACAACCAGCATCCACTTGTCTTAGGCCAAAAGTATATCACAGCTTGTGAGGGCCAACTATCCCAGACAAGGGTAAATGTGATCTTATTGCAAAGGCCAACAATCCCTTTCAGGGTAAGTGATGCGGCCCCAACGCCCATGCCAATGCACCATTCATCCTGCTCGGTCGAGAGGTGCCGCTGACCCCAATAGGGTGAAATCAGCCTAATCAGTGCATTGAAGGGGTGCACACCAATATTACTTCCGCAAGATGGATGGTTCAATATTGCCGGTCTTTCCCTGTTATGAAATAAAGCCGGCACAAGACACAATAGGAGAGGGAGGGTGGGAGATCAAATTCAAAGAGGCAGATTTTCAACATCAGATTCCCCACACCCTCTCAACTAACACGCCCCCTAACCTATAGCCCTATCAAATCTGCCTACCTACTGTAAACAGAAAACAAACATCTTTAACTTTATTAACCCCCTCTATCCCTGACTAGAAGTTTATGTGCCCTCGGTTCTAGCCCAAACCTCCGTTATATTTCTTCCCCCTGTGCAATATCCTGGCTGACTGCTTTATAATGGCTGCAGCACAGTTGTATATTCAAACACCAACTGTCACCCCATGTGCTGCCAAACATCACTGCCAGTTGGTGTGGCTCCCCTATTTGAATAGTGATTGAAGGGAATGTGTTACTGCTGAGGTAAGAGAGGAAAATGTGTTACAAAAGCAGTGAGGGGAGTGTGTTAATATAGAGGTGAGGAAGGGGAATGTGTTACTAGACAGGTGTGGGAGGGGAATGTGTTACTACACAGGAGATGAAGGGGAATATGTTACTACAGAGGTGAGGGAGGGGAATGTCAAATGTGTTACTATGGGGTAAGGGAAGGAAATGTGTTACAACATGGGCAAGGGAGGAGAATGTGTTACTACGGGGGAGAGCGGTGGTAATGTGTCACTACAGAGGTGAGGGAGGCAAATATGTTACTACAGGGGTGAGCCGGGGTAATGTTTTACTACAGAAGTGAGGGAGAGGAATGTGTTACTCCAGAGGTAAGGGGGGGCAAGTTACTGCAGGTGTGAGTGAGGGTAATGTGTTACCACAGATGTTAGGGAGGAATTGTATTTCTACACAGATGAGGGAGATGACTGTGTTACTACAGGGGTGAGCAGTGGTAATGCGTTATTTCAGAGGAGAAGAAGGGGAATGTGTTACTACAAGGGTGAAGAAGTGGAATACATTACCACAGTGGTTAGTGAGAGTAATGTGTTGCTACAGGTGTGAGGGAGGGATTGTATTTCTACACAGGTGAGGGAGGGGAATGTCGTATGTGTTACAACATGGGTGAGAGAGGGGAATGCTGCCCATAATACCTTGCCTAAGTGCCCTCCCTAGATCCAAAATATTCATGTATGCACAGGCAGTACCCACAGGTCCATCGAATTGCAATAAATCAATAATCTAAGACAAATATTTAATTATACTAATTATACTAGCTTTATCGAGACTTTCCTCAGGTACAACACAGATACAGGCCTCCATGGTATATCTACCCGCATCCCAGACTTCTGTGTGAACTAGCTATTGGGAGTCTGGGGGGTGGGCAGATACACCACAGAGGCTGCTGATTGCCTTTTCTCAGCAGATGGGACATGGTGCTGATCCCCTGTGTGCTTACAGACTGTGTCCCTCTGGTAGATTTAGTAGGCGCTGCAGCCCAGCCAGAGTACCACCACTGCTTATGTGTAAGTAAAGTATTTTACATTGAATCCGGTAGAACACAGTTCACCAATGGAGGGACTGACAGAGCAGAGCAGCAGACGAACGTTTAGTATGAAAGATCAGCCTTTCAAACTGGATTGTAGTGGTCAAAGTCTTTTTTTTGGGATGACCACAGGGTCGTATCTATAATGGGTGCAATGTGTGCAGGGAACACGGGCCCCTGGGTCCAGGGGGGCCCCGCACCACACACCCTGCACCCATAATATTACTTATGTCTCCGGAGTCCCACGTCGTCGCGGGGGTCCGGTGCTGTAAAACAATGGGAAAATGGCCGCGGCGGCCATTTTCCCATCGTTTGTGCATGTGCAGTACAGGGAAGATGGCCGCCGCAGCCATTTTCCCGGTGACCTGTGCATTCATTATAGACTCTGGGCACACTCTAGTGCCCAGAGTCTATAACTCTGGCGCTGGCCTTGCACAGCTCAGTGCGCTGCCGGCCGCCGGGCAGAGTGGAGGGGGCCCATGTCGGAGACTGCACATGGGCCCCCTCCTCTCTACAAATGCCCCTGGATGACCAGTAAGGATACTATCGCAATAATGAATGCTGTAGAAAGTGAGTGTATGAATTAAAGTTTTTGCAGTGTCTTTTGTAAGATACTTGCATATTCTGGATATGTTTTTTTAGATGTATGTAACATGATTTAGAGACAGATTGAATGTGGGGAATAAAGGAAAGTTCAGAGTCAAGGTTGACACCTAGGCAGCGAGATTAAGGGGTAGGGTTGATTGTCGAATTATCAACAGTGATAGACATATCAGGTTGGTAACTACTATTTGCCGGTGGAAATATTATTAATTCTGTTTATGGAAGGTTACATGTAAGATGAAATGGCAGAAAGACATTCATTATTTTCCATTTAGGAAACAACAAGATTGAACTACAGTAACACTTTATAATCACCTGAAATATAGATCTATTTCTCGGGTTCTCTTATGTACCTAGTTGTTTGCTGGGGGGGCACTGAATGGGAACCAACTATGGGCCTGATTCAGAGCCGTTCGCTATTTGTGGTCGTTCGTTCAAAAACAAGGGGTGGCTATTCAAATGATCCGTTCGCAAATTGCAGTCTGTTCCCACCTCTAAGTCTGAACGAGCGAGCAAAACATACGCTCGTTTATTTGATAAAAACGCCCTCTGGCCGCACGCACCATACGTCATGTCCGCTATTTATTAGATTAATCGAGTACATCGTACAGCGTATGAACTGCTCGCTATTCTTGTGGTTGGTGTTTTCAACCGCTATTTTGCGAGCAGTTCTGAGTTAAAAAAAAACAAGTGACGTGGTCAATGACGCTGCTGTATTAATTATGCACTCCCTTAAAACGCCCGTTTTGACCTTTAAGCACGCCTGCGTTCGGATCTCCACTCCCCGTTTTCAAGCACCTTCCCCTGTTACCACCCACATACGCCTCATTCTGTCACTCAAAATAGCAGGCCCTCGCTATATTGCGTACCAACGATTTTCGGCCGCACTGACTGGTTCGCGCATGCGTACTAAAAACCGTACGCATGCGCAGATGTGCGAACATCGCTCGGAACGAGCGTACTGCCGCTAGCGAGTGGCTCTGAATGAGGGCCTATATCACCTATTCCAAAGAAAAGAAGCAAGAGTTCAGCTTGGGTGGTTTAATGACTGTGTGGAAAGGTTATAGGGGAGACAATCTTGGGTTCATCAAACCACTGTATTTGCTGCACAATGCTCTGGTGTTAGAGAGAATCTGAGAGTTTGATGCAGAAGTTTTGTAGCTAACAAATGGAAGCAGCTGGACACTAAGGCAAGATGAATTTGTTAGAGGAGCGCTCTGTGCAGCCTCTGTTCCCTTTAGACTTGCAGCTGCTAGGCACTAGGACCTAGTGGCTCGAGAGTCTCCATGGAGGCCTGGTCTCCGATATGCATCTTATGCCCATGCACGGCACCACCACGTATCTTTCCTCCTTAGCATCCTGTATGACCGGACATTACCCTGAATTACACTCTCCATGGGAAGCCCTACAAAGACTGCCATTGTCTTGTACCACCACACAGTACAGTAGACCTCCTGCTGTCAGTCTACAGTGTGTGTGTACACATATAACACAATGCACTACAACACCTAGTATACCCTATATGCTACAGGCTACATCTGGAGTACCATCTACAGCCAGTACCTGTATTAACTCTGTGTCCTATGTTACCTGTTTCTATCTGGTTAATAAACCAGCACCTGGTTAAGTTATCTGCTGTGTGGTATTAAAGCTAAAATCAGTATTGACTAAAGATGATTTTGACCTTCGATATAACCATGTGGTTTCTAAACCCCTGTCTTGCTGCAAACCCACCTCGGTCCCGCTGCAATCCCCCTGTAATCCTTCTGAGGTTTGAATGCATGTACAGACCCCTCTGTTGATCTCCTGCAATTTCATAACCAGGCCATAGTTTTTAAGCCTAGTCTGGTAGTAAATAATAAGGCGAAAATGGCAAGGTCCCCCCCCCTATTTTTCACTACCAGACTATAGTGTCACCTGCTATGTTTTGTGACACTATAGCAGGCGGTCCTCTTCAGTCCATGTACATCCACAATATTTGCAAAGCAATAAACCAATGTGACTACTCCATTCAGGAGCCCTGGTGCACTTTCCTTCAGAATGAATGGGGCCGCGCTGATTGGTCAGAGAGTGGGAAATACCTTTTCACACATTTGAGGGTATATGAAAGTTTTTAGAAATGGAGATGTTGCACATAGCAACCAACCAGATTCTACTTAACATTTAACTAGAACCTTCTAGAATATAGTAGCTAGAATCTGATTGGTTGCTATGGACGGTATGCAGTCGGGAACCCGGCAGACCTAATCCCGACAGCCGGCTTCCCGACTGCTTAATCTCGGCGAGGGTTAAATGACAGGCGTCTAAATCTAGACGCCTGTCATATTACCGACGCCGGGTGACCGGCGCCTGGCATCCCGATTGAAGGGACGCCGGGCGCCGAGCGCGGATAGTCAAGGGGTAGGAGGGTTAGGTTTAGGGTTCCCGGGAGGGACTTAGGGTTAGGCACCCCCCCCGAGAGGTTAGGGTTAGGCTAGGGGAAGGGGGGGTTAGGGTTAGGCACCCCCGGGGGGGACTTAGGGTTAGGCACCCCAAAGGGAGGGTTAGGGATAGGGGGGGAAATTACGTTAGTTTATACTTACCTTAGCACGATCAGGATTTCCTCCTCTGCCGGGCTGCTTGTGTCGAGATTCCAACCGCCGGGCATTGGTCCAGCGGTACATCATACCGATTCCCTATGGACAACATTTCCACTTCTAAAAACTCTCACTTTAGTAAATATACCCCTAATTCTGTTATTCCTTTTAATAACCTCTATTTTTTCTTGTGAAATGAAAGAAAACATTAATGTGTTTGTAAATTATGCAATTTTTGTAAACCACACGTGTGACTATCAGCTCATATTTGCTTTACTGTATGATCTTTTAAAAAGGGTTTCTATAATTGAATATCAATATTCAGAGAACTAGACGAACTGTGGGCCTGATTCAGAGATTCAGAGATGGACGCTAATTTGATTGCAACTGCGTTTTCGTATGCAACATAGCTGTGAAAATATGCTGATGTTAGCAAAGATCACCTGAGCATAAAGATGCCCACTGCTGCCTTCTTACTTGCGTGCGATGACACATACCTACATAAACATCGGTAACATCAAAGCACATCGGCAGCCATCTTACCCTTGCGGAAGGTCTCACCAGCTGCAACCTTGGGTGCTCTTCTGACATGCAGAGCTGCATATGCAATCGCAGTGGCTAATTTATGCACGCCCATGTAACGGCGTTTAAACGGACAAGCACACCTGCGTTTTTGAGACTCCCCATTACCACCCCCAAACACTGGCAGTCTGTCACTCACTTAGCGATGGATTCCTCTGTGCGTGTGTAATTGCAATGTGATCACAGCGCAGGCACAGTGCGGTGCATTCACAGTATGTGTGAAACTTAAAACTCTGTATATTAGTACAAGCTACTGTACAGCTGTACTTATATGTATAAGTTATGTTGAAATGGTGAAATCTGGTGTATTAAAAACCTTGTGGGCATCCTGTGCTATAATCCTCTACTTTCATTATATTTTAATGGTAGCAGGATAGGGTTCAGCCCTGTTTGACTGACATTCAATAAGCGCCTTTTGCCTCATTTAATTGACTATCACCTGTACTTGTATTACTCTATTAATCAAAATATGTAGTTTTTCTTATATTTGGATTATTCTATAAAGTAATAATAATTGGGTAGTTGGAAAAAAAACTTGATTACATCTTTTACATTTGTAAACATCTTCTATTACATAAAAAAATAAAACCTGAAATATAAAAAGAGAATAAATCCTAATACAATAATAAATACAATTTATAAAAATGGCTACTGGGTATACTGTCAAACAGAACATTTTCTGTGAGTACGTGGAAGACATGTCCTATGATGCTGCTAATAGTAAAAATTCACGTGGTATCCATTTATTAGTTTGACACAGCAACTAATATTAGGGACATCTTGTAACATCTACAGTATAAAATACAAGTGTTATATAAACTGTTCATACATACAGTTAATAGAGCAGATGATAAATAATTTTTCAAATTACAGATTGTTATCAGTTGTTTTTAAAAATGTACTTCTTAAACATACTAAATAATTCTACTAAAAGTTAGCTTTATATTGTGATGGTGTGCACATTGATCTTAACTTATAATATAAGTGACACATTTTCTTAAGTGTTATTTAATAGAATTCTATAAAGTTTAAATAAACTTTATCAAAATATCCAGTGCTCTGTTCTAGGTCCCAGCAGTTAGGTGAACTGCATTATAGTTAATTTAGTAGAATTTCACATGGATAAATATTACAGCAATTATGATTTTAATATACATTAGACTACAGTTTTCTAAAATTTGTTTTCAACAAATAAGGCAGAAATTACACATACAATATCATAGTGACAATTTTCTATGTGTCAATTTATTCAGTAGCTTTAAGGTGACTTAAACTAAATGGAGCATCTTAGCACATTTGCTGGTACTAGGCTAGAAGAGTGAGGTACATAGGTAAAACCAAGCTGAATGTAACAATTTAAAGAAGAACAGGATATAAAAAGCAATATTTGAAATAATGACCAAAAATAAACGGTTATAAAAAAAATAGTATTTAAGACTAACAATAAAATTATTATAGTACATTTGAAATTCTTGTCAGTTTTACATTATAATAATTATTTAATTAATTGTTTTTTTGTCATAATATATGTTAAAAACATTGTGATATATATATATATATATATATATATATACAGTGTATATATATATATATATATATATATATATATATATATAGAGCAGAAGGTGCGGCACTCACGGACCAATATTGAAGTATACAGAGGTGATACAGGCAGAATGACGTTTCAGTTTTTTATAACTGTCTTCAGAAAATTCAAAACATACAAAAAACACGTACCTTAAGTATCCCATCACCAATCACCAGGTGGACAATTAGCGGCGTTTCTACAGCGTGGTCATCGTCACCCCTCCCGCTGTATCCGGCCGCGGAAGATGACATCACCACAATCGACGCACACCACGTGACTCCCCCGACAAGCAACCATGTAACAAGTAACCAAATATTAGTAATCAAAGGCATATTACAACATACAAATATCGTAACATAATCATATAGAAGTAAAGATGGCACATCTAAAAACAACAATACTAATTTAGATGGAAGCGAAACTGGTAAATACAGAAACTACGTATGGGTCTCGTCACAACCAACCAGTAAACATTAGTAACATAGTGCTATACACTTATTATGATCATGTAATAAAATGTTCTCACCTTGCACTATTACACGATATAAGGACCCTATATATACACACTGCCCCTCCGAACAATATGGAGTACCCAAATTAACCAATTAGGCCAAATTAGATTAACGCTATTAACGTCTCCTGAAAAAGGGCAATCTCCGCTCGTAATCCTGCTGTCCACCTGCCAGCCACCGATATACCTGATGCCTAATATCATCACAGTGTTTTGTTTCATGACTTTCACATTCATTTTCCATATATGTAGAGCCCCATGTGCCTTGGTTTTCCCCCAGTCTGATATTTACTGTACTGAATGTCACTGGAAATTCTTAATTCAGAAAGTTTCTTTTGTTTCACTTTAGATTTATGATATGAACAGAGGGCCTGATTCATATCGCAAGCGGCTGCTCGTTCGCTCCGAGCGATGTTCGCACATCTGCGCATGCGTATGGGTCGTAATGCGCATGCGCCAACCAAATCGAGCGCTCGCAAAATAGCGAGTGCCTGCTAATTTGAGTGACAGGATGAGGCGTTTGTGGGTGGTAACAGGGGAAGGTGCTTGAAAACGGGGAGTGGAGATCCGAACGCAGGCGTGCCAGACGGTCAAAACAGGCGTTTTAAGGGTGTGCATAATTAACAAAGCTGCGTCATCGGCCACGTCACTTGGTTGTCTCTTAGCCTGAACTGTTCCATGATTGCGGTAGGATAAACCTACCACAAGCACTGCGAGCAGTTCAGACGCCTTTCGATGTACTCGATTAATCAAATAAATAGCGGAGATGACGTAGGATGCGAGCGGCCAGGGGGCGTCTTTACAAAATAGCGAGCGCATGTTTCGCTCGCTCAGACATAGAGGCGTCAACAGACCGCAAAGAGCGAGCGCTCAATTTAAATAGCCGGACCCTTTCTCTGAACGAGCAAGCGCAAATAGCGTCCAGCTCTGAATCAGGCCCAGATTCACTAAAATAATAAAAATATATATCTTTTCTACATATTTGGCACTAAAAAAAAAAAAAATAGCTATAGACTGACGAAGTAAAAATATGATATGCAAAAACCTGTGTCAAATCATAAAACGATCAATATTATATTTGGTTTCTCCATTCATTTATAAATTACAAGTTTATCTGGTTTCTTTGAGTTTAACTCAATTAGGGGTGATATGCCGCGATTAAAAGCTGCAATGTACGTCTGTACACATATTTGTTCACTACAGTCAAAGCCAGATTATCCATAAGGCAACCTAGGATGCCGCCTACGGCCCTATGGGTATTGTCCTACCACATTGTTACTGTACATTGGTTTTTTTTTTGACAAATGGAGATGGGAAGGGGGCCCAAAGCAGTATGTTGCTTAGGGCCCATGGGGTCTTAGTCTGACTCTGATTGGATCAGATACTACTGTACTGTACATCTTTGATTTTCCTGCACACCTTTGTTGAAGCAAGGTAAAATCAGCAATGTAGGGGTCTCACAATGTGCCAGAATGACATATATAGCACATCACAGCTAATTAAATCCCTTTGTTTGAAAGTTATAGTAAGAAAAACATTGTTGACAAAATCTACAATAGTGTATATTCTGGACTGTAAGCCTTGCATTTCAAATTGATATTCAGAGTGACTGTGTGTGTCATGGACTAGCCATCTGTGTCATTCCATTTCTTTTTACACTAAATACATTTACAAATGTATTTTGCTTCTTCCATTACTGTTTGTGTCATTATGTGTTGCCTGCGGATTCCAGAGCCTACTCTGATCATATTTATAACTAGATTGTAAGGCACAGTGGCATAAAATGTTCATGCGCTTGTTAAAAAGATGCTTGTATTAGATGGTTAAAGCTTTCACATTTACCTTTGCATTACAAACATTATCAGCATTGTACGCTGCATTTTCCCATGTCATGTTTTTAGCTGGCTAAACATTTGCTTGTTTGCGAAATATTCTTTACTTCCTTTTGGTTACCTCCGAATCTGTACCAGTTTGTACAGATCAGAGTCATTCCTTATTTGCCTCCGTATGTACTGCAACGTTCTTATTGCATTTCGCAGGTCCTCCAGTAAACGTTACATGCAATATTTTTATAAACAGTTTTGGATCAGTCACAGAGACCACAATGGTAAGTGCTGTTCTGCACTGGCTAAAGCCAGGTGACAATGAATGTATTTATTGAACACAAATTGTCATTTGTTTTTTTCTTTCTTTTGTCTATTGTTTTAACTTACAGGTCCTCCTGTAAATGTTACCTGCAACATATTTATCAACAGCTTTGGTTCAATAGCTGAAACCACAATGGTGAGTGGGACTGGACATTGAAAATACCCTGCCAAGAAGATGGACATGTCTGTGTACGCTTCAGATATATACTAGTCTTAAAAAAAAAAGACTGGTTAAATTTTAAAAAAAAAGACAAATAATTTAACTGTTTATACTGTAAGCCTGTTAAACCAGAGACAGCATGTTAAAAAATATTTACATTTCCCGTAACTATTGCCCGTGTGTGGGATATATTTGTCATAAATGTCCCCTTCAAATGACAAACATATATTATTACAGTATGAGTCAATTAATCATACTGTACGGCACTGCGGACCACTTGTGGTGCCTTATAAATAAAATTTAATGATAATAATTAAGAAAAAGTAATCAGAATTTTGAAATAAAAAATCCCTGTACATCAAAATTCCGTTTTAGCATTTCAGCTCAGAATATATTAGACCCAGAAAAGCAATCAAATACAGAGCTAGCATGTCACCATCTTTGCAGGATGACATTCAATGTGATTAAATGTACGCGCTTCCAATGCTTGCATTACTTTATAGTCCTCTCATTGCATTTTATTGCATATCCCAAAATGCACATGCTCATGCACAGATATCTAGGTTTATCAAACAGTGAAATTGTGTCCTATGTATGGGAATATTTCCGTGTATCTCTTGGGGGGATATATCAAACCTTTGAGAGATATAAATTGTAGAAGTCCATAGATTCCAAACAGTTTCTAGCTATCCAGTGGCGGAACTAGATAGTGGTGGGCCCAGTTGCAAAAATATGCTTTGGGCACACCTATGCAGTGCCCTCAGTAGTGGTCCCCCTATGCAGTGTCCCCAGTAGTGACCCATATACAGTGCCCCCAGTAGTGCCCCTTATACAGTGTCCTCAGTAGTGCCCCTTATACAGCGCCCCCAGTAGTGGTCCCCCCTATGCAGTGCTCCAAGTAGTTCCCCTTATACAGTGCCCCCAGAAATGGTCCCCACTATGCAGTGCCCCCAGTAGTAGTCCCCAATATGCAGTGCCCCCATTAGTGGTCCCTCCTATGCAGTGCCCCTTATACGGTGCCCCCAGTAGTGGTCCCAGTAGTGCCCCTTATACAGTGCCCCCAGTAGTGTCCCATATACAGTGCCCCCAGTAGTGGTTCCCCTATGCAGTACCCCTTATACAGTGCCCCCAGTAGTGGCCCCCCTACATATATAAGACAAACACGCACTCAAAAAAACAAAAACACACTTAACCTGAATCCCGTTCCTGCGCCCGCCACGATCAGCTCCTCTGTGCTTCCGCACTGCACGATGGGAGAGATGTCATGACATCTCTCCCATCACCCACTGCGGGAGCCGGAAAGCGGAGCTCATGAGTGAGCTCCAGCCCGGCTCTCTCCATGGACACAGCAGCCAATGAGTCTGTCTGACTCTCATTGGCAGCTATAACACACTGCCGGCGCTGGCGGTGGTGTGTTTGTTACTGTGTAGTGTGGACCGCTCTCACTGCGGTCCGTACTACACTTAAATATTGTGGGGCCTGGGGGACACTGGCGGTGGGTGCAGCAGCGCTGTTGGATACAGGCAGCTATGGACCCCTGCACCACAGCAGGCCCCACTGCAAGGCACCGGCTGCATCGCCGCTAGTTCCGCCACTGTAGCTATCATTTATGTAGCACAGTCTATAAAATTACAGTAAGAATCTCATTGGTTGCTATGAGCAACTTCTTCACTTTAAAGGCTCTATGTACTTAGTGACGTCACAAGGTGGGTGTGGGTAGCACCCAGGTGTCACCCGCCGAGGGGTGACACCAAGGTGCCAACTCCCTCTAAGTGACAGGAGCCAGGTGCTGCACTGCAGCATTAAGTCCAGGACTTGGCTCCAGTCACAGTGAGGGAGACGGCACTACACACAGGGCAGACCGCACCTCCGACACCCACCACCCCCTTGATGATGAGAATAGGGGTTTGGCTGCAAGGCCACGTCCCCTTCCCATGAGGCCACTCCCCTGCCGATGAGGCCACCCCCCTTTTGCCACACACACGCCAGCCCTCCCTGCACCGTGTGTCACCGCGGAGAGGGATGCCACTGTACTAAGCCTTGGAAAGAGATAAAGTGGATGGAGATAAAATATCAACCAATCAGCTCCTAACTGTCATTTTACAAACACAGCCTATAAAGTGACAGGAGCTGATTGGTTGGTTTAGTACATAGGCCCCTAACCTTCAAGGTTTTATACCTCTCCCCCACTGAGTTCCAAGGAGACACATTTTTCTAGGTAACAAAGACCTAAGATATTTTCATACTTGAGATACATTTGCACCATTTGAAAAATGTAGATTGTTTCTGCATTATTTTAATATGTATCACAGCTTTTTTTTTTACAAAACAAAACTGTGGTCTGTATATAAAGTGAATCATTGTAGCACTGTGTGTTGTGAACCTACAAAATGTTGTGTACTGTATATTGTCTTTTATCTGGAAACCTGTTATACAGAATGTTCCTAAACACAGAAAGAAACATGGAAATAATAATTCAAATCCCCAGTAAAAACCACAACCCGAGAATTATGGACAAAATATAGAATACTTAATAAAATAGACTTTAATACCTAATTATTAATTTAACAATCAATAATATGGTGCATAAAATTCAGCATCTTGTTGTGATGTTTGTGTTTGCAAAAAACTAAATCTAACATTTTTCTACGGCTAATGCTTTAGCCCATAGCAACCAAACAGATATTGACCTTCATTAGTTACTGGAAGTGCAGTGTTTTTTGTTCAGGCCCAGGGCTTACATTAATATGATGGTTAAATAAAATATATTGTATGCTATAAGGTTAATTTAAACTTTTACCTGTTTCCCTGTGTGTATTCCAGCAAACTGCTTCAGTTACCATTTCATAAAAATATTCATACATTCATGTAAAATTATTTTAAGACCAAGATTAACTTTAATCTTTTCAATCTATATGCATGTATTTATTTGTTAATATTTATCTATCCATATACAGAAAATTACAGGCCAGTATGAGTGTCTGGGCCTAGGGGGCATACATGTGGAAGCAATGCACAATCCACTTTGTACATAATTACTTTGGGGGATATTGTATATTAATTGTTTCCCTATTTGCATATTATAAATATATATTCATAATGACCTGAAAAAGACTGAATTAGTTATATTAATCTGCTTAATATGTTTATTTTGGATAGAATACAGTGGTAACTAAAACCATGGAGAGGGCATAATGAAGTATATTAGACAATATAACTATTGGCCTCCAGACGTATTCTTGCAAAGAACTTCACTCATTTCTTATTCTGGTCGCTAAGTGACCTATTTCATTTTCTATGCACTTACCAAACACTAATTGGGAAGAGAACAACAGCAAATTGCTTATACTGTAAGTCAAAGCAGTTAATGACAGGTTGTTTGTACAGTAACTGCATAAATCACAGAAAAATGCCACATGTATGTTGCTTGTTTGCTTTGCCTGCTGTGATAGCTACATACATATACAGAAAATGTATGATGCTGTAAGACATATTTGCAAGACACCTACACACCTGGGAGAGTGAATCAGCTTCCCAGATTCTGCCCACTTCTCCAGTGAAGAGGTTGGTCTTGGGGCTTAAGCATGGTATTGCAGAGCATGGGCAGGAACACAACCAGTTGATTTACAGCACCATCCCCCCCCCCACACACACACACGCACACACATATCTCTCACCTGTACCTCCTATCTCTCAGAGGGGATAACAAAATAAAAAAACCTCGGCTATTAGCACTAATATCACCGAAGGAGGTACAACCTGCAGCTGTTTCAAAAAAGGGGAAATTTGCAACCCCAGAAGAAAAATCAACCTGAGGATGTTTATATGTATATGTGTAAATTCACATACATGTGTAAACAAATGCTTTACATATACACACGCAAATACAAAAAATGGAAGCTAATAGATTATTAAAATAAATTTAATTGACTCAATAAGTTACATAAAAGATCACATATCATATAAAAACATTTTAAAAAACATATTAGGTATAAAAAACAAGGAAAAATATTTGTTGGTCCGTTTTAAATAGTCCTTTGATTCAAAATGCGTACTTTGTAAGCAAGTATCAATCCTTATGTTGAACTATTACTGAATTATCCAGAGAAATAAAGTATCTTGTAGGTTGATACTAACTAGCAAAAATAGTTCCAAAAATTAGAAACTGTAGCATATCAATAGGATTCATATGACCTGTCTTATAGATGGTAGGTCACATACAAACTAATAATAGAGCGCACTAAACAGAAAGCTATCCCATATTTAGAGGAGGATAGTATATGTATAGCGTACCCTAATAAAATCTGGAACAAAAGAGTCTTTTACGGCCCCTGAATATTTTAGCAGCTGGTGGCTTTTATTACCTGTCTCTCAGCATACGCTGGTGGTTGCCTGCTGCCGCCGAACTTACTGGGCAGTCCTCGGAGCCACTGGAAGAAACGGTGGATGTGTGCACTTATTGTAGTTCCGTATAGGGATCTTCCTCCCGTATGTCAAAGTGAATCTCACTCACTAAATGTAGGAGTTTAAACACTTGTAGTTCAGTTGTATAAAAATCGGGATACAGCGATGCATTTTTTTCACATCTGTGGACATTTTCAAGGTATAAAGAGATGTGAATGAAATACATTGTTGTGTCCTGATTTCTCTTAACCTAAACTATAAGGGCTAAACTCCTACATACATTATATATATATATAAGATATTTGCTGAGTACAGTAAATTACATGTTTTGCATCCAACTTTTATATGACTGTACAGATGTGTATTTAGGTTCACTATGTGTAGACATTTTGGATCGATAACACAATAAACCCCTGTAGTCAATTGCAAATGGCCTTGTCCAAGTTTTACTTGATATTTGGGGTGCTTTAAACTTTTTTCCCTATTTTAATTTTTTTTGCCATTTCCTGGTCCCTTGAAAAACATAATACTGGGTTTTAACTATACTTTATTGTTATGTACCCATTACGTATACAGTACTGTTTAACCTAAAAAGTAATATTAATTAGTGGAATGTTTGGAAATACCCAGTACTATTAAGTATGATAGATCATTAAATTAATCAATGGTAGTTCAAAATAGCTTTATAAAAATAATATATTATATATCAGAATATCATAAGGTTAAAAACACTAAACATCATGCTGATTAAATCTGTTAGATTATGGCCAAAATGTTAATAACCATGTTCTAGTAGACTTCTGTAGCATAACATCTGATTGTTCACTATTGGTTACAGCATGGTTATGATATGTGAAAATGGTTCTGAAACAATTTTATTTTAATGTTATGTTGTTTTCATTATAGACTAAATGACTATTATTTTACAGTAAATACATCTTTGAATTCACAGCATAACATGTCCATTGTCATTCATGTCACTTTTGAATAATAGTTGATTGTGTTACTACAAATTCAGGAATACCATTTGGAATTTTACACCTTTCATTTTATTTTTTATTTTCTATTTAATAGGACAATATATTATATTTCTAAGTAGAGTTCATTTTCATATTATTTCTCTAGAATTAGTCAGTAAGAAAAATTATTTGGCTAGGTTATTCTCCAGCACAAAGAAGAGAATTTCCTTTGAATTATTTTAATTCAGTAATATGAGTGGGACATGGAATATTGCTTCTTCAGCCACAGGCAAAATAAAATAAATGAAGACATTTAATTAAAAATATAAATTTTTCAACCTTTTCACGTCACATTTACAGTGGATTAGAGCATGCAAATAATTTTATGGCAGAACAGAACATAATGGTACACCAAATATGCCCTTGCATTTTGTTTTCTATTTAAGGGGTGGGGGTATCTATATCTTAACAATAACAATATATTTGTTATATATATATATATATATATATATATATATATATATATATATATATATATATATTGTTAATTTATTTAGCTGATGGGTTCCCACTGCAAATGCTGGCAGGCTATTATATGGATCCCTCACACTTTTGCATAGAAAAAAACTTCCTTATGTCACTGTTTAATCCTTCTGCCTTCTTTTTGAAAATATGTCATGTTCTAGAAAGCATCTTATTTAAAAAAAATACTGCTGAACTTTACTATACAGTATAGTATTATTGGGTGTGTGTACAATAATGCTGTGATCACATGACATAAGCCACTTGTTATTTTTCATAGTAATGTGAGCTATGTAATCTGCATATTGTGTGTAATACAGAAAAGTGCTTGCAACTGTGTAGTTGACAACAAATTGTAAATTTTATTTCTGTCCTCTGTCTATTAACCTTTAATTTGACATACAGCTCTGGCTGTTAAGTTTTTCTTATATAGTTGTTGGCATTACTGTAACACAGTGGTTCCCAAACTGTATACCGCGGCACCCTGGGGTGCCTTGGGACACTTGCAGGGGTACCTCAGGTTGGTGGTCCAGCACCAAATCAAATTTTTTTATGGTCAATGTAATGTAAATATGTGAACAAACAGAAGCACAAACCTCTCCACCACTATATAACCAAACCTAAGAATAAAAGGTAAGCACAATTTACTTCACTTTGCTACTTCACTACATTTTTTTCTGAATTTCTCAATAACAAACTTTTGGCTTAGGGGTGCTCTGGAAACAATGCCAATTCACTATGGTGCCGTGATTCAAAAAAGTTGGGGAACCACTGCTGTAACAAGTTAATTGTAAGGTATAAGTTCTTATGTAGTTAGTTTTATACCTTAAAAGACAAAAAAGAAAATTATTATTTTTTGTGTGTTCAGTCTAATTTTTTAATGTTTATGGGGGATATTAGTGAGGGTAGTTAAATAAATGTTAGAAATACATTTTAGGCAGAGTAATTTAAATAATAGTTGCTGTTAGCATTTTAGTTTTAGAGCTATCACATAATGATTATATTACAAATTTTTAAGCTTTTATTTATTTTTTGCTTTGTTTTGGTCAGCTCTTTCTAGCTACAGTAGATATAGGGATGTTATATAACTGTATAGTATGTATGGTAGTATGACGCACAAAGAGGGACATCGAGAGGGGTGACAGGCCTGGGTAATGGAGGCATGGTCAAATCGGAAAGGCAATGCCACGTGCCATATGCAATAAAGAGTACCCCCCCCCCTCTCGGCGACCCTGCACACAGAGTCTGTAGGACTGAACATGAGTATAAAATGTTTTGTTTGTCTTATGACAAGAGCAGTGAGGTTATCTGAGGTTCAAAGTTTCAGCTTGTAGTGAATAGTGACTCATGGGATGCTGTCAATATCCCAAGCACAGGGATTCCAGTGCTCAGAATGCCGGCACCGGAATCCCCAACACCTGTCAGATGGCGTTGGAATCCTGACCGCCAGAATCCCAAAGGTAAGTAACAGGCTTGGAGGGAGGGTTATGGTTAGGGGTTAGGTTTAGGCACTAGGCACTAAGAGGGGAGGGTTCAGTTTAGGCACTAAGGGGAGAGGTTAGGTTCAGGCACTAGAGAGGTAGGGTTAGGGTAGGGAGGGGAGGAGGGTTAAGATACCTACCAACAAGTGTCAGCATCCTAACTCTGTCAGGATGCCGGTGTCAGGATTCAGACCGCAGGGATCCCTAGCGCCGGCATCCCGTACCCATCCCGTGACTCATTATTGGCCACCTTTACCCCAGCAAACAGAGTGAGTACAACTGAAGGAGTAAATAGTCAATGCAACAGGTTGCTACTGATAGCAGCATGCTGTATTGACAAATATTATGAAAAAGGAATAGTGGGTGGCGCTTGTCAATCACAACAGATGGATAAATTCAAAACAGTGATAAATGCTCAGCATTAAAAATCTCCCAAATATGGGGTCAATAATATTACATTAATAGGAGTATATATTCATCAAGATAGAAAGCACATAAAAACCATATATCAAAATAGCAATTATATGGCAGGCATCCAATATTAGAGCAATAAATATATGGAATCTCACTGTCCCATAGAGCGTCCAGTAGCGGTACTGGTGTAATGTACTAATTCTTGCCATTATAAAATCCACATAGTTCAAATCAGCAACTGTATCATACTTGTTTCCAATGACCGGATAATGTTAATAAATTTGTAGCGATATGTGGCGGCTTATACCACAGCATGCCGTCAGGAGCCTCAGCTCTCTAAGTACTCACAATGTCCCAGTGTATGTAACTGGAACATATATTTATTGCTCTAATATTGGATGCCTGCCATATACAGTAAATGCTATTTTTATATATGGTTTTTATGTGCTCTCTATCTTGATGAATATATGCTCCTATTAATGTAATATTAGTGATCCCATTTAATGCTGAGCATTTATTATTACTGTTAAAGATAAAAAAACATATATAAATATATATATATATATATATATATCCATCTGTTGTGATTGACAAGCCTCACCCACTATTTCTTTTTTCCTATATGTGTGTTGTAAGAGGGTTGGCAAAACCTCTTTTTGGGTGTGCAGCTATTATTATCAGCAGAGCATAGTCTATAAACCCCACCTGGCGCCTGGATTATTCATTGTATATTGCCAAATATTAGCACTAGTTTGCAGGTAAGATACCACAGGCCACATTAATAAAATGGATAGTTGCAGATTATGGGGCACAAAGCATACAGCTCCAGAGATCCTGCATTAGTGTGCAAGGGAAAACAGTGACTCTATGTGGTTATGTATGCAACGCCCATATTCTGAAGGCTGAGCCCATTACTGAACTACAGTAGAAAAAGAGTTTTGTGGCTCATCTATTAAGTCTTACTAGTCAATACACCCCATTCAGCATTTGCACTTTAATATACAGTAATACCCTCGTCCCACCAAGAAATAACCAAAGGCATGATGGCCTGTATAGACTTAGAATCAGTGGCAGCTCCAGAGGTGGGGCTGCAACATAGTCCAAAATTCAAATAAGGGAGCCACACCAACTGCTAGCTGGCAATGTTTGTCAGCATTTCAAAGGACAGTTTTTGTGGTTCCCCTATTTAAATTTTGGACTGCACTGCAGCCCCACCTCTGGAGCCACCACTGCTTAGAATTTAGACTTTTTTTGTGCTACATTTGCAATGTTTTTCCATCCAGTCGCAGGCAGGCCATACATCTAGTGGGCAAATCTCCATTCTCCGATGCCGATGCAATTTGCTGATCAGCAGACTCCAATGATAGGTGATTTCTCAGGTGATCAGCTAAATACTACATGCTAGAAATCCCAGACTCACCGATTCCTAGTCCGACCCAGTTATCAGCTGAACTAGGAATTGGCCTTAGAAATGCATGGTGCATGGGCCCTCTTATATAGAGGATATAGTAAACCACGAAACAATGTAGGCAAACCACAAAGGGTTCATAAAATGACTGGTCGATAAAAAATGAAAAACGTGGGCACAACAATGCACTACAAACAGATGCTGAATGTTGCAGAATTTATCCCACATATTTACGTGATTTATTTTCTTTTTTTTATTTTGTTAAAAGTTTATTTTATTTTATAATTTAAGAGATTAACATTATCAACCACAAGGGCCTAATTTATACCACTTTCCATCTGACTGCAGGGTTGCACCAGACTGGTGGCCCGACCTGGCACTAATGCAGGGTCGATGATGTCATCAGCATCACGTGGTGAGCTGGTGCTTGGAGATTATCTCATCTCCTAGAACCGGCTTTTTCTATGCAGAGAACGGGACCCGGTACGCATTTACCCGGGTTGCCCGTTCACACTGCATCACAAGCAGGGTTGAACACACGTTCAGACCTTCTTGTGACCAGGGTTGAAATGCTGGGTCGCTCGACTCAGCTTATTTCAACCTGGCCCTTTCACACTGCACGATAACCTGGATTGCTTCGAGTTCATGTGCAAAAACCCGAGTTATTGGAGCAAGTGTAAAAGGGGTATTAGTGATGTCTGTATACATCTACAGCTGTTAGCTTTATAATAGCATTCACAAAAAAAAAAATTTCCTACACAGCAGAAAAATATTAGCTTTTCATAATCAAAATAAATATCTTAATTAATTCCATGCTGCATTCACTATCAATCATTTTCTGTTGCACCAAAAAAATAATAACTATGCATATGCAGCTAATGATCCAGTACTTTATTTTTTTTTTGTATAAAGTAACTGTTTTAAGAATAGCTTTATCCTATCTATAAAAAAGTGTACATATTATATACTTTTTAGTTTCAGATGTTACAGTACTGTACTTGAACAAAATTCACTATTAAAATGCAACATTAAAGAAGAAAACATACTTAATTTTCACAAAAATGTACAACTGCACTGAGCAAAGTAACTTAACAAAAAAATATAATATCCTGATTAACCAATATGGATTGTTCGGTTGACCATTTGAAAATAAAAATTATGTTTCTGTTTTTGGGAATTAAATATATAGGAAAATATATTATTAATATGTATTTGTACACCTCCATTATTTACAGCAGTCCCCAAATCTCTGAGCTTACACTTACACTTTGAGGCCCTCATTCAGAGGCGGTCGGAGGATGCAAGCGGTCGCTCAGAAACTGGGCGGCCGCTTGCATCCTGACCGGTCGCCTCTGTTTCTGTCGTTAGGCTGTGGGTTAACACCCACAGCTCTAACGACCGCTAGGGTGATGGTCGCGATGGTCATTGACCATCGCGACCATCGGGGCTTACGACGAGACCCTAGGGTAGGGTCTCACTTGTCGTAAGCCCCAGAGAGCTTCCGGCTCTGTCAGAGCCGGAAGCTCTCCACTGACATCACTAGTGATGGGCCTCCCCCAAACGGCAGGCGTTCCCATGGGAACGCCTCCGTTTGGGCTGCCACCCCCCCGGCCCGTCTTCCAAACGGGGCGAGCTGTCAATCAACATCGACAGCTCGCCCCCTTTGGAAAGAGACTCGCTACGACTGGCGCTGTCGGTCGTAGCAGGTCTCACGCATGCGCATGAAGGAGCTGGCTCCCTCGTGCGCATGCGCACTAGACAAACATCGAGGCGGCCGTGCGGTCGTAGACTGTACGGCCGCCTCTGAATAAAGCCTGAGTTCCGTACTACACAAACATTTAGGTCCATTTTGTTTAAGGTCATTTAAACTACCAGTAAGTGAATACCAGCACAAAACCAAAGATCCAAAATTAGTCACAACACTTGTAGTTTAATATCATCAGGGCCGTAACTAGAGTTGTGTGACCTGTGCCATGGCACAGGGCACCGCATGGCAGGGGGTGCTGTTTGGGCCCGTCAATTTTCCTGTTTATTATCATTCTCACTTGTAGCTTCCTCTTCTTTTATCCCCAGCATCTCCTGGCCTCCCCAATCTCTTCCATGGCCCTTCCCCATGAGGCCATGGCTCTTTTTCTGGTGCACTATCTTAATGTCCCTATTTGAAAAATGGAGGGAGGCGCCAATGTTCTTACTGGCACAGGGCATCAAAAAGTCTAGTTATGCCTCTGAATATCATAGCCTGTCCACAATTGTAACTAGATATGGATAATTTTGTTGCGGTGATAGCAATGTTCTGGCAGTATGGAAGCAGAAAATCATGGAATATTGACCATGACAGTTACGCTACTTTATCATTTGTAGGCCCTGCCATGTATTAACCAGCATATCAACTACACACATGAGGATTTATATACATTGCTGAAGTAGCATAATACATGTTGGGGTGTATTTCCTTAATTGCCTATGTTGTGTGTTAAAAACACCCAATATACATTTTGGTGCCTATTTCTAGAGAATCTCAAAAAAGGTTTACAAATCATACTACCATACCTACAACATATAGATATGTCCTCATAGACTGTGACTCGAATCACTCCTAATAACCCCACTCTGCATTCCAGGGCCAGTGCGTTTCAGCGGCACCAAGCATCTTATTCGCTCATAATGCGCATCTTATTAGCACTGCTAAAACAACTACACGCAACCAAACTACATTGCTAGCATGTGCTGGTTAAGTTAATTGTATACTTTATTACACATTATATTACATATGTAAAGCTTATTGTATTTATTCACATTTTGTTTGGTGCTTATTTATTAACAGTGAGGTGCAATATTTGGACTAAACCATAGTAACCAATCAGAAACTTGCTTTCATTGACTAATGTGCACTAGGCAGATAAAAGCTTATTGCTGATTGAATGCTCTGTTTCAGTGCATGTAATATCTAAATGTAATGGGAACAAATGAGCCAAGAAAATAGAAAAAAACACTTTGTAGCACTACCAGTTGAACTAAAAAATAATGACTTTTATAGCAGAAGCTATAACATTTTTTTACTTTTTATTGCAATTGTAAATGATGAAATCTTCACACAACATTATTTATAGGAATAGGCTATAGTCACCTAAATTATTTGAAGATGGAAAGGATGAATCCAAAATTTCAGTTTACAAGTGATCAAAGCATTTTTAGTATTTGAGAACAGTAGCACTACAGAGTAGAGACATGCAGCATCCAATGACTTTTGTTTTACTTTACTTAGTGGTGCTACAAAGCACTTTGTCTATTTTCATGGTGTCATGGTGTATGATATTTGTTATCAGTAATTGTGTATCGCCACTCACCTTAGCAAATAATGGGTAAGGGCCGGGAGATGCCATTCTAGCCTCTTGGGTCCCCTGAGTACACACAGCCAGTGGAGATTAAATCAGATGAAGCCTGTGTTCTGCACTTTAAGAGCAAAATGGGAGGTTCAAAAAGAGTGGTGTGAGAACAAAGCATACCACGCTCCAAAGTGGTCATACCCCTTTTACACCCACCTTTTGCATTGTGTGCAGTATGTATAACCACTAGAGATTTCCTAAAAATTTTAATATTATTTGAATTTAATTTAATATTTTTACACCTTCTCTCTTTCACTGCTATATATCTTCATCAACGTTCTACATTAGCCCTGTGTTTTTTCCTACCAAAACCCCCCACTCACCTCTCCAGATGCAGCAACTGCAAACTGATCACATAACACAGCTTTATTATAAATTACAGCTTTTCTCCTGTCATTGGAAAAAAAAAAAGAAAATGCATCATTAAGTTAAAAAAAAACTAAGCACAGCAATCATAATGACAATACTGTTCATTCCGTGAGCCCCTACTGTGAAACATAAGGATAATATGTATAATGTAACAAATTTCATTTTGCTCCAAAATGTAATGATCTTTCTGATTACCAACAAAAACATGGTGCATAAAACATATCAGAGCGCTGTGTTTGATTATAGGTTTTCAGGCACATTTCCTGCAAGTGACATGACTTTTTGCAGGGTGACAGGCAATCTAATTACACAGCTAATGTGTCACTATAGGGATAGGAAGACACAAACAAGAATCAAAATATCGCAAACTCAAGAGTCTCAAACAAAGTGCTGCATTTCATTAAAATGAAAATGTATAGTTTCAGTGCTATTTAAGGATTCACGATACCAGCAACTGATAATTAATCTATAATTATTGCCCTGTTACAGCTTTAAGGTCAGTGGTGACTTTCATAGGAGTTTTTAACAGCTGACGACCAAGTGGCAGATAAAAAAAATTGTAAGCCAATGTCAGGTTTACTAGGCAATTATTTGCCCACTATGCATAAATGGGTGGATGAGAAGACAAGGGAGAAGATATTGTCCATAAAGGGGCACACTTATCAACGCATTTTATCGTATGCAATAAGTTTTAAAACTCGTTGCATATAATAAATGGTGCCAAGCCATCAGCTCCTAACTGTCATTATTCAAACAGATGACAGTTAAAAGCTGATTGGCTGGATCACCATTATCATACGCAACAAGTTTGCTTATGATAAAACTCGTTGATAAGTGGGCCCCTAAATGAGATGCACAATTATAATTAACTCGCCATCCAGTCGTAACTATTCCATCATGAATTCAAACATTCCAGATGGAAAAATCATAAAATACATGCCATGTCTGTTTCACAGGCTATGGCCAGAACCATCATTTTGTCAAGGGTGATTCCCAAAGTTTTCAATTTGGAGGCACAGTTACAGATTTAACATCCCTTACCTACTGTAAGATGCACTATTACCTAGGAAAATATTAACATGACCCCTCCACCTTACTATAGCCCCTGAGTTGCTCCATACAGCCATTATCCCCAGGTGGGCTCTGCTATTTCTCTCACAACTTGGTTATGAGAGGAGTGGACCAATCACAAGCTTGTGATTGGTCATCCTGCTCACATACATCTCTTATGCCATTTAAAGATGACAAACTGTATTGATTTCCCTTTTCTTCTACAAACATTAGTAAACTATTTTCCAAGGGGGTAATGTAAATTTCAACAAGAGGTAGATGTACTCAGCGTTGGAGAAAGAAAATGTGAAGAGGTAAAGTACCAACCAATCAGCTCCTGTCACTTTACTTGACAGTTAGGAGCCGATTGGTTGGTACTTTATCTCCCTCCACTTTATTTTCCTCCAAGGCTTAGTACAGATGTGTCAACGTACATCTTACTTCCTTGCACATTAAACAGCCCTTCTAGTTGCGCCATGCCATGACGTGACTCGGTAGTGCTGGGCATCTTTCAGTGTGACTCTTTACCTTCAAATGCGTCTTATGCACAAAGCAATGTGAATAGGATGCAGAAGCAGCTTCTGCTAATTAAAATGATATGCGTCATGCTTATATTCTGTGTGCGACTGTGGGTGTAACTGCATGCAAATTGATACAATACACACATCTGTACTTCTCTCCTTATATCTGTAAATAAGATATTAGATTATAAAGCCAGAAGGCAGAATATCCCCTTTATAAAAATTTTTGGTGGAACTATTTTACTGTAACTAGTACCTGTGCAAAAGTTTCATTTCAGAAACATATATATCTTAAGAAATACCTAGAAGGCACACAAAACACACAGTAGATCATTTCAAGTGTGATTCTGGCTTTAACTTTATAATCATTGAACTAATAACTTCCATAAGCCCAGTATTGGGAGATATTTTGGCTGGATGCTGCAAGGGCAGTGGGGACATTGACATTTCGTGTGGTCAGAACTGACTGAATATTTATGACCATTTGTTCTGTTTTCCTGCAATAGCCTTAGAGCAATGTTACAGTTCCATTTCTGCGCATTCAGTTTGAAAGTTGTCACTCAAAGTCTGCCTGCTTAGTTATTGAACACCTAAGTATCTTGTAATGGGATGTAGTCAGAATACCGACGCCCAGGAAGCTGTCTGACAGAACCTTAGGGACTAATGATAGGCGTCTAAAAAATCCCGACGCCTATATTTAGCCCGACGACCGAATCCCGACAGATGGTTTACCAAATGAAGGTAAGCTGGCACCCCCCTGGGGAGGGTTAGGTTTAGGCTAGGGGAAGGGGGGGTTAGGGTTAGGCGCTGCCGGGGGGAAGGTTAGGGTTAGGGACCCCCCGGGAGGGTTGGGTTTAGGGTGCGGGAAGGGGGGGTTCGGTTTAGGGATTTTATTTAGCGGATTTTATTTAGCGGTTTATTTAAGTATAAATACTTCAGCCTTTTACATGTACTTAAATCAGCTCAATAATATGGGTGCAGTATGTTATGTCGACACAAGAATGTCAACATGGCATGAATGTAGACATTCAGAATGTCAATATAAACATTATGTTGACATGCACAATGTTGAGATGGTCAGAATGTCCATATGGTCATAATGTCAACATTGTGCATGTCGACATAACATTTTTCTAGTGTTAGAGCCCTAACCCTGACCTTATCCAGAGCCTAACATTAACTGTCATCATTGTGACTGTTGAAAGTCGACTGTAAGTCCATGTTGATATTGTGAATGCCAACATCTTTACTGTCAACATTTTGACCATGTCGACATTCAGACCATGTCCACATCCTGGTGTCAACATTCTGAATGTGCACATAATGACTACATACCCAGCAATATACCAACTTTCACATATAAATTTGAATACACTGGCTTCACTTGCTATTTATGCTCACATTTATGAAAATCCTTTGCTCTATTTACAACAATTTTTGATGGCTATTAGAAAACACACACACACAAAGACACCCACAGACATTTTCTATGTTCAAACGGCAAGTCATAACAAGCCAGCAATTCCATATGGACATACTGTAGGAATAATTTGGAACAGAAATCCTCGCTTTACATCAGAGTTCAATGAAGCCTGTACTTTCCAAGCTTAGGAACAAGAACAGGATACACTGATTTGATTGAACTGTTTTGGCATTACTGGGATAACTGTGTCTAATTTTCACTGATCTACATACCATATGGCATATGGAGGGCATTTAAAAACCCATCAACTCATTGCAACACCATTGTTCCCAAAACTGTAATGCATAATTTGTTCATATCAAATTAATTATGGTTATTTGTTGTGTATTGCTAGAATGCACTCAAATACAGTCTGTTGTGTTGTGGCATTTGCTAATGCTGCTTTATAACGGCATTTATATACACTATAAACATAGTGATACTCCTCAGGTTTGTTTAAAAAAAATTGCAGTTGAAATTGTGTCAAATTATTTTTTTGCTTGTTAAAATTTCAGTGTATTTATTTATTATTTTTATAATTGTAGTTTTTTATTAACAAATTAAAACTGACATTTGTTTCTATTGGTTACTATTAGGCCCCTCTACACCGATATTAAATTATACATTTTCTACAGTTTTATTTTAGGAATAATACTGCTACTGTATATATACATGTATTTTGGTTCATTCTCCATTAAATGTTTATGTGCTATAAGTATGACCAATAACATAAAAATAAATATTTTAAACAGGGTAATATCAAAGAATACCAATTAACTTTTTGCTGTTTTATATCAGTCCTAAATTACAAGTAAGTGTTGCCCCTTTTAGTAAATAAATACATATATATCTGTGGCCCATTTTGTAGACAAATAAATTGTGGTGTCCTAATTAGGAAATAAATACAATGTGATAATTAGTATGGCCCCCTTTAATATATGAATAATAGTTCCTCCTTTGTTATAAAAATACTAGTATTTAACCACTTTAGTATGTAAATAAATAGTATTGCCCCCTTTAGTATTTACACAGTATTGCCCTCTTTCATATCTAGATAAATAATATTTTCCCCTAAGTATCTCAATAATTGTATTGTCCACTTTAGAATCTAAATAATCATCAAAATCTTTTTTTTATGGAAAACAAACCGACAGCGCTACAGTAGTTCTGCCACAACTGTTCTCTGTTATGTCCACTAACTTCCAGTCCATGAATACACTCACCTCTGGCCACTGGGCTAAGGGGCTGATTCAGACCCATTCGCTAAGATGCAAACGCTCGTAGCTGGCCGATAGTCACTATCTGCTCATGCGTATGCATCGCAATGCACGTGCGCAAACCAATGCAAGAGATCGGCATGCATTTGCTCACTGCGTATAGACTACCCAGTAGAGTCATTGACAGGAGAGGCTGTTTGTGGGTGGTGACAGGGGCTGACCACTGGAAGTTGAGGTGCGAACGCAGGCGTGCCTGAGTGTCTCAATGCCGTTTCAGAGGCGTGTATAATTAAAAGACAGCATCATAGTGCACATCACTTGGTGGGATTTCACTCTGAAGTGATCGCTGTGCTTGCGGCAGGGTAAAGGCAACCTTAAGCACTGTGATCGCATCAATGGTGCTCGATGTACCAATGTTTTCATGCACTTCCAGAAGATGACGTGCGCAAGTGGGCGTCTTAAGAATGGCTGGTGGGCGTCTGCATACACAAAGTGACCGCACGCCATGACATAGTGGGTGTACTAATGCCTTGGCATGCAATCGCCTGCCTTACTGGGCATGTGCTGGATTTGCATACGCAAGGAGCGAGCGAACGTAACTAGCGAGCGTGTCTGAATGAGCTCCTAAGTCTCAAGGCCATTATATTGTGAAAATAATAAAAAATGAATAATAATGAAAGGTGATTATGAGTCAAGTGAAAAAGATTACCATGAACTGTGAGCTCTGCAAGTAACTTTAGTAGCCCCAATATAGGAACAAGATCTGTAATTATCACCGTGGGCACTAGAAAATGAGTATTATATAATGAATGGTGATCAACAGATCACTATGAGGTCTGTGTTATCAGTACTGTACATAGGGGTAGATTTATCATATCTTGGAGAGAGATAAAGTGGAGAAAGTTCTATGTACTAAGCCTTGGAGAGAGATAAAGTGCATGGAGATGAAGTACCAACCAATCTGCTCCTAGCTGTCACTTTACAGACTGTGCTACAAAAATGACAGAAGCTGATTGGTTGGCACTTTATCTCTCTCCATTTTATCTCTCAACATTTTTGATAAATATCCCCTTAAGAATTAAGGGGAGATGTATCATACCTTAGAGAGGGATAAAGTGAAAAGAGATAAAGTACCAACCAATCAGCTTCTAACTGTCATTTTATTGGCTGTGTTTGAAAAATGACAGTTATGAGCTATTTTGTTGGTACTTTATCTGTCTCCACGGTTTAATAAATCTTCCCCTCATTGCATAAACGTCCAGAATGGACACTAGAAGCACACTGCAACCAGCTGGATCTATTGGACCATAACTGACATTGTCCGTGGTAATATTATATCAAAGTTTATATAATAGGCACAGCTAATGCAACTCTGTCCTTAATCAGATGAAACTTCTTGCTATGAAAAATTTATTTGTCTGCAACTTGCTGCAAATCCCTGCCTTAGTTTTGTTAGTGCAGAAATATTCTGCTTGTCTAAATGCTGGTTCTAGGCCACCACGGCTGGAGAACAGGCTTAACCCACATACATTATACACCCTACCAACTCCCCCCCAACTCTCCTGGACATAAATACTGAGGCAGCAGTTACTGCTGTTGTCTCCTCCTCACTGTTGCAGGCTCCCAGGGAAGAGGCAGCTTTATTTTCAATCCCAGATGGCCAATGTGAGACTGCTCTATTCGGATGCAACAGTTTCACATCTGCCATTTTGGATGCAAACTGAGGCTATGTCTGTGGTATCCTGCAACTGCAAGGTACCAATTCATTGGTTTGCCGGCACTGCTCAGGCCGCTGCAGCCATAATGAACTACTGCCTCAAAATTCAATAGGCTCATCTGAAATGCACAGCCTGAAGTGACCGTTACAGAGAGGACAGTTAGTGACTGTTACAGCTGAGGCAGTGCTGGACAAGGAGGTCCTGGGTGATCTGCACATGAAGGTGAAAGGGAGAAAGACGGCTCCAGAACTCGGCAGTGGGACTACATACAGGAATGAGTTTGAGGAAACAGCAAAAAGCAAAAACAGATTAGGTTGCATCCAGAGTCACTTACACTTACCAAATGGAGCCGGCAGTTGTTATCATACCTGACTTTGCCCAAGTTCAGAGGGAAGCTGATTCACTAGTGTTACTCAACACTAGCTGATAATGTTCCAATTATAACACCAGAATGTGGAATAAATATTGTTGTTAGATTGCATCTGAACTGTGTTGTATCTCTCTGTGTCTGGGGAATCTTTGCCCCTTTGCTGGGGCGTGGCTTTAGTGAAGAGCTGATGTTGAAACAAGACTTCCCCTCCAAGGTAACTCTGATCTGTATGTGCAACACACATCTTCCCTGAAAGCCGGGAATAGCAAGGACGAGATGCTTTTAGTAGGGGTTGAGGCTGCCAATGTGGTGTGTGAGTGCACACTCTAAATACATTGGGAAACATATATGGCTATGATCACCAATAGCCTGGTAGTTGTTGTTCAATAACTATAGCTTTACCAATGAATAGAACTTATTATATTACATTATATAATATTTAATACAGTATAATATAAAATGTATTATTTTACTAACTTATAGACATTTAATAGATGTATATATTTATTTGACACAAAATTTAAATTGAAATGTGAAAAAAAAATTGTAAAGCTTGTGTTATGGACCATACTACAGTATGTTTTGTTTAAATGGTATTTTTGGAAGAATATTTTAATAACTGCACTACCTCTTAACATATGTGTACTGCCAAAGGCACCTGCATAGTTTTATAAAATAATGCAGACCCTATGGTAGTGAAGAGATGAAAATTTCACTTTAAGTAGAAAAATTAACTATTTACCCACCACTTTTCTAGGACTACAGAGTGAACATATTTTTGAGGCAGCAATGGAATGACCCACGACTGTCTTATAGTGAATACCCTGATGACTCCTTGGATTTGGATCCTTCTATGTTGGATTCTATTTGGAAACCGGATTTATTTTTTGCTAATGAAAAGGGGGCAAACTTCCATGATGTCACTACTGACAACAAACTACTGAGGATTTTTAAAAATGGAAACGTGTTATACAGTATTAGGTAAGACAAAGTGTTTCTCTGTTTGGTCCCCTACACACTGGTTGGATTATTACAATATCAACATTTTCATATCAGTATAGGTTGGATTAGAAATAATGCATTTAAAATGATACACATACACTTAATATGACATTATTTTAGCACAGTATGGGCCTGTCACTAAGTTGAGCGTATCTTGTGTATTTTCACACTGCACATCTGCAACTGAACATACACAAATACAGGCAATGCAGAGTTGTAAGCATTTACAGTGCATCTATAGTGGTGTAACTGTCGTGTGCACAAATCACTTATCAAATACAATATAAGAATATGAAATAAAGACATACAGTTGGCAGAAAAAAAAAATGTTAGCTATTTATTTATTTAAATATATAATAAAGGGAAAAGTTTGGTGGCAAAGACAGGAAAGCCAGAATCAGCACAATCCACAATAACCACCATTGCAGGCGGATACCGGCCAAAGTGCACAGATACAACTATAACACAACTTTAAAACAACAAAGATGTCCACTTGGCTATCTAACTTGACTACCCATCCGGGAGGAAGGGAGCCGATCCAAACTTAAATAATTGCACCTGGAATGGTGACCCACCGTTCTTTCCTGATGCAAAATAGGCAATGATAAACCATCAAACTGACAGTTACACAAAGGAGGGAGGGTGGGAAGACTGGAACAATAAGGCTTTGACTTACATCCCAAGCTCTTAAATAAACTAAAACAGTGACACAATAAGCAGGCTTAATCAAGAGATCAGCCCCTATGCCACAGCCTCCATCCTAGAAGATTAAACCTCATTCTAATAACAATCAATTGGTTTCTCATCTGGCTGCTCACGCAACAGTTAGAAATATGCAGTTGATTTATCTGCAGTTGCTGATATTAAAAGCGATACACATATAACACAATCCTGGAATATGCACATGTGGTTACACCTACTGCTCTGCCCCCAATGCCACGTTAAGTCCCTACAATGCCCCACGCCATGCCCTTCCGCTGAGCCAACCTGGTTGCCCCCTCTGGGAAGTATGCATTAGACTGTCTTGATTATAAAACATTTGCATGTTGAGCTGTTTTGGTCACTGAATCGTCCAACACTTGCACCCCAACAATCAACTCTCTTTTGAAATTACTGTTATTTAAGTTATAAGCAAGCACAGCAATCCAGCATTCTTATACATGACAATGATGGGATTTATATAATTAATGCATGAGCCACACTTGTGGCAAAGACCCTGCTTTCAATAAGCTTAATGTTCCTCATTTACCCAGGAGTTTCCATTTCTTGTCTACTATTTATATATACATATATAAACACATACATAAACATACCTGAGTATATTTCAATTGACAGCTTTGTAAAATGATGCCAACGTTTGTTTTGATTGTTTGAGTGAGTAATACATTTGAAATCATTGTAGCACATCTAATGCCTGACAGCTCGTTGCTGCAATCCAAAATACATCTGTAAATACCATTTTACATAATTTTTCAGAATTTTTAACTTGGGAAAATGTCAAGTACATTATCCAGTTCATTTCACAATGGCACCCAACTGTCTCCTATTTCTCAGTGGCATGGCATTTGGTGTCACTTAGACAAGATTCTATCCTATGTAATGGTTTGACAGGTTGCGTGCAGCTTCCATCTTTGTAAACAAGAGTGTGTTGATGAGTGATTGAACATGAGATGGAAATATATTTTAATTTATGTTTTTAATTTTTATCTGTCCTAGGCTTTTTCAGATACGTAGAAACCAATTAATTTTAAAATCTGACAGTATAAAAAGTCACTAATAGAAACTCACATATGTTTATCTATAGTGTCCTAAGACGATTGTTCCTGTCACGAAGACTTTCAGCCCTTGTATATGTTATACTAGTTTCCATAGAAAGCCGTACTTCAGTGCTTTGCCCAATTTAGGACTAGAATCTATTAGTTTCACAATGAATTCTTTCTTTACATAAGATACAATGGGAAACATGTATCAAACCTTGTAGAGCGATAAAGTGGATTTAGATAAAGGATCAACCAATCAGCCTCTTTCTGTCATTTTTTAAACACAGCCTGTAATGTGACAGTTAGGAGCTGATTGGTTGGCCATTTATCACTCTCCACTTTATCTCTCTCCAAGTCTTGATACATCTCCCCAATATTTCTTATTTAGAGTAATGCTGTATATATACCATATACAGTATGTATCATGCACTACAGTACACTTATACACAATACAAGGAAACTACTGTTCAGAGTATATTATTATTATTATTATTATTATTATACTACACATGCGTCTCTCATCCACACTCATTACCTGCTTCCTTTCATGGATACAGGACTTTTTATGGGCTGCACCCATTCTGTGGAATGCCCTCACACACACAACAAGATTTTCCTCTAGCCTCTAGTCTCCAAACCTTCAAGTATTCCCTGAAAACTCACCTCTTTTGATAAACTTATAAAATCATGGAACTACCACATAACTTCCAGAAGCTATCCTACCCAATTACATCCTCCTATACTGTGCACATGGGATGTAGCTAGCAGACCGGCAGACGAGATGCCACCAGTCTGATTCCCGATGCTGGAAGTCTGACACGGGACTTAAGATCAGCGTCAAAATACAGATGCCTATCTTAATCCAGATACCGGAATACAGACAGACACCAGCCCAAACGAGCTAAGTCTGGGGCATCCATGCTGTTAGTCACAGTAGAGGATGAGGGTTAGGTAGCATAGCAGGGTTAGGTTTTGGTGGGGAGCTTAGGGTTAGGCACCACTGGGGGGTTTAGGGTTAGGCACTATGGGGGCAGGGTTAGGTTTAGGCACAAAGGGGGGAGAATTAGGTTTAGGCACTAACAGGGAGGTTTAGGGTGCAGGGTGGGGAGGGTTAGGGTTAGGCTACAAGAAGGGAGCGTTAGGGGGAGAAGGGACAAGGGTAAGTATACTTACCCGACATCTATCGGGATACCAACCATCGGGAAGCCGCTGTCGGTGTTTTGACAGGAGGCATCCCGACAGACATACCGATTCCGTGCACACATAACTTTACATACTTCTACTTTCTTCATTGTCACATCCTTCTGACCCTAGACCAACACCTCTGTGTGACTGGATCATACAGCACAACAAAAACCTCTGCAATCTAGCTAGACAAATAAGCAATATGGAGCACTTATCCTTGTGTATATATGCCTCAGTGGCAGAACTAGAGAATACACTTTGGGGCCCCCCTATGCAGTGCCCCCAGTAGTAGTCCCCCCATGCAGTGCCCCCAGAAGTAATCCCCCCTATGCAGTGCCCCAGTAGTATCCCCCCCTATGCATTGCCCCCAGTAGTAGTGCCCCATATACAGTGCCCCTAGTAGCGACCACCCCCCTATACATTGCCCCTAGTAACGGCTACCCCCCTATACAGTGCCCCCAGTAGCACCCCCCCTATGCTGTGCCAGTTCCTGTGCCCCCTTACACACACACAAAATAACCCCCCACAACAAAATAACCCCCCACAACTGAATCCCACTGCTGCCGTGACTGCTGCTGTCCGCTCCTCCTGGACCGCTTTTCTGGACTTTGGGAGAGACGTCATGACAAAAAACAAGAAAGAGTTAAGAAAAATATAAAAAGTAGTTGATCTTCGACTGCTTCAGTTTATTGATGGTTCATCAACAACAGCAACCAATGACAGCACTGCTTTCTTCTAATTAACATTCAGTTTGCAAGCAGGAAGATTGCAACTTATCTGGGTGAATTCATGAAATTTAGGTAGGCGGCTGTTCCGTCAGACCCTATTGTAGTAGAGTTGTCAGCCCTGCACATTGGACTTGAACTGCTCAGCAGAGTATTCTTTATAAATTTCTGATTTTTATACTTGCTGAAATCCAATAGTAATTTGAATGCCTGGTTATCTGTGCAAAAACTGAATAAGTAACAACTTAACATAATTATAATTATGTTACCATTTCATGGTATCATATAACCATACTACTGATTCCAATTCTTCAATCAACTAAATAAACCTGTGCCTCTGTATCATCATCTCTACAGCTGTAATAATCTCGTATCGAGTAACTCTATGACTGTACACTGTATAAATGAATAATCCTACACTTTAGTCATGCTAATTACCACAAATTCAGAAACATGTATTTACATTAATGTCTAGGGGCAACAAAATTGGTGGTGTAAATTAAAAGTAAGTAATCTATTTTTTTTTCCAAGTAGATAGCTATTTATGGTTATTTTGTGTAATTTGTAAAGCATAATTCAGACTGGTAAATGGAACTAAAGCTATTTTGCCCTAGATTTGTGCTAAATATAATATCTTTCAAAAATAAATAATAATGGATTAAATTAAGAAGTACATGAAAATATAGCTTTTATATTATAGTGTGTGTGTGTGTGTGTGTGTGTGTGTGTGTGTGTGTGTGTGTGTGTGTGTGTGTGTGTGTGTGTGTGTGTGTGTGTCTGTGTGTGTGTGTGTGTGTGTGTGTGTGTGTGTGTGTTTCCCTGAAATAATCAAAGAACAAGCACATGAAGAGATGGTAGCAAATGAATTTATGCCCAAATACAGGTGGATCATTCGATGAATCCATCTGGTTAATCTGGACAATCAAGGATCTGTATGGAATATGAAAGGGTCCATGAAACATACGTGCATACTGCAATATATTAATAAATAAAAATGAGCAGATTATCAGAGAGAGAGAGAGAGAGAGAGAGAGAGAGCGAGAGAGAGAGAGAGAGAGAGAGAGAGAGAGAGAGAGATGGACAGACAGAGGAGAGAGAGAGAGACTTATAAAACTTGCATTATAATCCAGATTTTATGTTTGTTTGTTTGTTTGTTTGTTTTATTAAAGGCACATATAGTTACTTTAATAAGCTTTAATTGTTATTGATGTTATTAGGTATGAAAATGCCCTATAAATGTTATACTTTGTAAATATCTTTCTTGCTTATGTTCATGAACCATTATCTCTGTAGATATGCCATCAAGCACATTTGTTACATGAGGATTTGCATATAGTATATCAGCATACATATTAATAAATTTGTAGTGGCAGATGGGGGTGTCTCAGACCAACATCTGGGGGAACCTGAGGTATTTTAATAAATCATCCTACAGGTCTCTAAGTAACGTAGGTATCTATTTACTAAGCCTTCGATGGAGATAAAGCGAACGGAGAAAAATTACCAGCCAATCAGCTCTTAACTGCCATGTCACAGACTGTGTTTGAAAAATGACTATTAGGAGCTAGTTGGTTGGTACTTTATCTCCGTCCACTTTAATCTCCATCCAAGGCTTAGTAAATAGACTCTTGAGATCTGTTCAGTTCTGACTTGTCTTGTAAAGTATATTATATAAATTTTCTACATGGAAAGGATTAAAAAAACAGATCTATGGGTTATAAATGATATAGTGTAATGTAAGAGCATAAAATAACAATGCTTGTCTCATTTATTATATTCAGACCATGCAAAAATAACTGCTGATTTGTCATGAACCAAATATACATGTTTGTGAAAGGTTCTATCAATCAACTCTTTGTTTTATCCCTTTCAGATTAACATTAACATTGTCCTGTCCAATGGATTTGAAGAATTTCCCTATGGATGTACAAACGTGTGCAATGCAGTTGGAAAGTTGTAAGTTTTTAAAACAACAAATGCAAGTTTCATAGATTTAATATAGCATTGTTGTTGTACATCAAGAGTTACAATGATGGTAGACTTTTCTGCCAATGGTTTCAGATAATAAGAGTAGACTGGTTTAAGTAGTTGTAAAGTTGTTTAACTACAAAATTCATAATGCTCATCTCCAGCTTTGGAAGCTAAATATGTAGAATGTAACAGTCTGTAACTCACTGTGCTTACAAAGTATATTAGAGAATAGATTCTTTATTATTGATTGTTCTTCATAAAATTGATTACAGTGAAAATAGCAATGTAAATGCAGCCTAAATGTGCCCTGTATGTTATATCACATACAATGTACATCCAAGCAACAGTCCTGAAAACCAGTTGAGATAAGTTGTTCTCAAATTGTTGTGTGTTTGCCCAAAATAATCATCAATCTCTATCAACATATTTCTGGGATTAATTAGACACTTTTTGAGACTGGTCTTAAACGTGTCTGGACAATAACTGATCTAAACATGTGTGCTGGTAGCCTCCAAACACATAAGGGATCCCATTAGATGGATGTTTCTGATGTGACTGCATATAGCCAAGTGTGTGATAAAGCAGCCTTCTTACAATTTGGTCTGTGCAGCTGAATCTGCCTGTGTAAGAGTATCTTCAAGGTTGTCAATTAGATTTAAGCTAAATTTTCAAAACTGTTCTGTGAAATATTTGTCTCATTCCACAATAGATCGAGAAATGAACTCTAGCCTTAGTTTTAGGTGTTCCTAGTCCTACCCCTAACCATGCCATACAACACTATTTGTAGACTAAATTCTATAATTTGTAAAGTAACAAATTCAGTGCCAAATTGCATTTCTCTGAATGTCTAAGCAAAAGCAGAACACGTTTGTATAAACAGAACTCCACACCACTGAGTTATGACCTGTTCTACTAACATTTCACTCACAAAAATATTTATTCTTTCTGGTGCCTATACACACTCAGATCTCATTGCTTAGCTTCATTGCAGAATGAATGAAAGTTGCATAGTAGATTTGCTGCACACCTGGCCAAATCTGTTGCATACACAGTCATATTTTGTTCAGGCTGAAAAATATGACATGGACACATGGAACTTCTATGTCCCCCTAGCCAAAGGTGTAATACATAGATCAATGTACAGTACATCATCAGCTTTTTCATCTGTACGCTTTAATTTTGATAGTCCATGCTATGATATCAACCTAATTTGGTTTAAATATTATTTGTGCCTACAATATATGTCAGGTTTTATATGATAGTAGTTTAATAATATACCATTGACATTGACATTATAATAATAATAATAATAATAATAATAATATATCATTAGTAAATAAATTAACAGCAACATACAATTACTGATGTAAACATGGATTTGATTTATTAATCCCTCCAAATTGTGGGGACCAAAGAAAATTATTTCTTTGCATTAAACCTTTCCTAACAGTAAGCATTAGTAGCATTATCAAGTGTTTGAGACTGGAGTTGTGATTTACAGCAAATATCTGGAATCTGGATCCATTCAGATAATAAGTGTTCCCGTGGCAACCAGACCATGCAAGAACTGTGATGAACAAATTAAGAAATTCTCGGATAATCATTAACTTTTAAGCAATACTGCCATAACCAAAAGCCTAATCTGCTTTCTCATTACTAGATGCCATTTTCTTTATAGCATTTCATCACACCGGATAAAACCAGGGACAAATTAAATGTCACCTTTAATGAAAGCATTTAAAAAGTCGGTATTTCCATTGCTCGTTTTCATGCTCTTTGCTGATGATGTTTTTTCTGTGTTATTCCAATTTAACGAATAGGTTTTTAAGGATTAACTGTAATTTATGAAAAAAAAATACAAAAAATGATGAGTGGTTTAAGTACATTTAAATTGACAATGGCTTTTGTACCCAATAAAAACATTCTGAAATAATTCACTGGTCTATCTGCAAATAAAATGAAAATTATGTTATTCTAAGCAACAGTGAAAATATTAATGCTATGTTTGTGTCACACCCCCCCCCCCAACACACACACACACACACACACACACACACACACACACACACACTAGGTCATGGTGCTATGTTTGTAATCTATTTTTAGCACAACAAAAAAAAACTGTTAAAGTAAAGAAAGGATAATACTTTAATGTGAGAAAGCCCTGTTGCTCTAGGTCATTTCAAGAAAAATAAAGTTATATTATATATTCTAAATAAAATATAAGATTAACAGATCAGATTCTAGACTATATTGCTTTTGAAGTGGGAATTTTATCCCATGCATGGGTAGAGGGGCATTGGCCATAAAGCAAGAAAGCAATTGCCCTTTAGCTTACCATTGTTTTTTACAAATCAGCAATGGAGACTCATGAGGCTTCCAACAACACTACACTTAACCAGTTTGTCAGTACACAGGCAATGTATTCAGCACGTATGTGTTTGAGTGCATATGAGCAGTCATACCACAGATTTCACTACAATAATTAGAAAAATAAATAGCTTTAACAGGAGGGGCACAGATTTTTTTATTAGGTCATATGGAACAATTGCAGGGATGGTAGGTTGCCCCTCACTCATCTTAAACTTTTTCCTAAATGTATACTTGTGAGCACATAAAATATAACAGATCTTTGAAATAAGAGTAGAATACATTTACCTATTTTAATTATACAGACTGGGTAATGTGGTAGTGTTGGCCATAAAGCTCTGTGTTCATAAAGAGCAGTGTTGGGTAGCACAACAAACATAGACTGGCAAAGAAGAAAATTGAAATTCCCCTGTCCATTTTCACGCTATTTCCACATTGTATTCCCACTGTTGCTGAATTACATTTTTTTCCCCTGGAATCCTGCTTCAATTGTCCTAATTAGTCTCCCTACCAAATTTGGTGACATTCTGATTGTTATATCAAGCTACACATGACTCTAAATAGGGAAAGTTTAATCACGGTCACCATGTATAACATAAGCAATAATTATGGGGCCTGCTACCTATCAATTCCTTAGGAACTTGTGACATCAATAAGCCATGAGTCACCAGGTGCTAGTGATTTGTTAGTCTTCAGATCATAATATGGTTGCCTGTATAGTCTGTAGCTACAGTACATGTAGGATTTAACAGGGTACCGTATGACAAAAATGGACACATACATGTATAAATGTCTTTGGAACCTTCCAATTAAGTGATTTATTTCAACCAAAGAGAACTAGAAACAAAATGTAGATTTCTGTTTTTGTCTATTTTAAAATCAGTGCTGTACAAGCATTGTTATATAATGTTAAGCATTCTGATCTTGTTCAAAATGAAGTGGCATAATTAGAATTGTCTTTAGAATGTTAGACGCTATTCCTGCTTCAAATGAGGTTAAAATCCTTGTTGTTTTTTTCTGTGAGAAACTGATGTGACTTCAATTTACAATGTAATCAACTGTGGTTTGTTTCCTCTAGTTGGATACACAATGAATGACCTTATATTTGAATGGCTGAGTAATAGCCCAGTGCAAGTTGCTGATGGTTTAACATTGCCCCAGTTTATACTGAAAGAGGAGAATGAGCTTGGCTATTGTACGAAGCACTACAATACAGGTAAAATACATTGTTTGTTCATATTTTCAACATTTACCTACTCTATACTCACTTGTTTTTTTATGTTCAAACATGTAACATGGATAAAATTTAAAGGCGATCGATAGTTGCTGGTGTATGAAATCACATCTTGTCATAATGTAGACAGAGTTCTTCTCCCCCCTACATGTCCAATCACATTTCCACACACATTCCCTCCTGCCCATTTCACTCTATTAATGACTGCAATCTCACATCTTTCCTGATATCTTCTTCCCAGTACTGTGATCAGGATTTCTCCTGTGCTGCTTCCAACCACTGAAATACTCTCTGTCACTCCCCAATTATAGTTTCAGCTACCTGTCAGCCTTTAAATGTGCCCATATGACTCAATCCTAGTTGCATCATGTCAATAAAAGATGATAATACATCTTTTATTGACATTGATAAAACTACAGATGGATATGGGTATAGTAGGTATTACCGCCGGTCGCAACCTAACCCCCTCTTCCCCTCTGCCTAAACCTGAGTCCCCTAGTGGGGTGCCTAACCCTAACCTCCCCCCTTCCCCTAGTCTAAACCTAACCATCCCTGGGGGTGCCTAACCCTAAGTGCCCCCGGGAGCCCTAAGCCTAACCTTTACCCCCGCGGCTGTCTGCGCCTGGCGCCCGGCTTACCTTCATTCGGTATGCCAGGCGTCGGTCTTCCAGCACATGGTTAATGACAGGCGTCAAGTTTTTGACACCTGTCATTAGTACCATGCCAGGACCGTCGGCTTCCAGACTACATCCCATTGACATGGTATTGGTCTGTGCATCATGGAAACTGACTTTTTATTTTCCACTCTTCTTTGAACAGAACTTTCATGAAATATTAACGATGGTGAGAAACAGAGATGTAGTAGAGGACAGAAGTGTAACATCTGGTGGTAGCAGGGGAATGTGACTGCAAACAAACCTAATGACATTGTAAGCCAGTGTTTCCCTACTCCAGTCCTCAGGGAACCCTGCCAGTGCATAATTTCCATACTCCACACTGTATTCAATATTAACACATTTTAAAAATTCCACAGCTGGTACTGTACTAATTATATTTCACTTGTGATTCTATGAGGAGATCAGGAAAACATGCAGTGTTAGGGTGTCTGAGAACTGGAGTTGGGAAACACTGCTGTAAGCAATTCTGAGAAGATTCTATCATGTGTTTAATATTTTCAGGATGTTCTAAGGTTTTTATTTTTAGTCTCTTCATTTTACCCACACACTGTAAGTTTTTCCAAATCCTATTAGATAAATTACATAGAAGGTCTGACAATTCATCAGACACTGATTTATCTTACCTTGGAATGAATGGAATTAAATAATTGATACTGTAGTTATCTCCATGCTAGAATTTATAATGGTTACATGAGAATAGACCTTTGGTTTGTATTAGCCAATTACCTGAAGGTTCCTTAAAGTATCTTAATAAATTGTGTTTTGTATATTTGACATAAACTACTGAACGGTTTAGCCTCACTTATGGTTTTGATGTGTCCTAAGAGTAAGGGGACAATCACGTCTACCTTTATTACTTGTAACATTACATCTGAATAAGTCGTACCTGTATGATGGAACACGTTAGATCCTTAAGGTTACTCTATTGATTGGGACAGTGTTATAATTCCTATAAGACCTTTGGCTCTATACTTCAGAGCGGATGGATACTTAAGAGCAAAGTGTTTTTTCTCTTTTACCAACAAAAAGCAAACTCCTGAGAGATTATGTTTCTGCAAGTATACAGTATGTAGCTAAAATATCTCTGCCTCTTGGTATGTTAACCTTTTCCTTATACTGTGCTTAAAGAGACTTTGGGGCATACTTGCCGATATCCAGGCTGCCCATTCCGGGAGGGAGTAGCCAGGTCAGCTTAGCAGGGGAGAGGGGCTGGCAAAAGGGGGCGTGGCTGGGACTAGATGTACTTTTTTTTAGGGCGGTGCCAGGGGAGGAGCCACTTACTCGCATCATTTTGGCCCCACCCCCGCTACACAATGCCGAGATTTCCGGCATTGTGGAGCAGGGGGCAGGGTCATGATGACATGATTCAGTGAGAAATGCGTCATCAGCCCCCCCGCTGCGGGTGTTTGGGTAAGTATTGCGGGGGGGACTGGAGGGGTCGGGAGACATGCCTACTTTTCCGGGGTGCCGGGAGCAGCACCCGATATTCGGGAGGCTCCCGACCAAATCGGGAGAGTACGCATGTATGCTTTCAGGTAAATTTACTAAACAGCATGTTTGCAATACTGACAGTATTTTTGACTCAAAACCACTGCAAAGTGGTTTTATAGTAATAACTGGGCAAAAGGAATGTCCAGGTCAGGTTTTTTTTTAATTAATTGAATTGGCAAAAAAAAAATTGTGGTAAATTCCCCTGTTTACTGCATGAAAAATTATCATGGGCAATTGAATTCCTCCCTTATTAGTCTGGCTCTCTTTGCTAAGATAACAAATGAGAGCAGAAAGGATGTAGAGCCAAGTGCAAAGATCTCTAAACTAGTGTTTTTACTCAAAATGTTTCATGGCAGTGGCATGTCCAGTGCTAATGCTTAACTCTGTGTGTGTGTGTGTGTGTGTGTGTGTGTGTGTGTGTGTGTGTGTGTGTGTGTGTGTGTGTGTGTGTGTGTGTGTGTGTGTGTGTGTGTGTGTGTGTGTGTGTGTGTGTTTCTTTTAAAAGTGCATTTGCATTTTCCATTTTGTATTACTATTCAGAATTATTTAATTAAAAGTAATAAGTAGGACTAATGCTTAACAATAACTTATTCTTACTTTCAATTTCATATATCTCTGCATGTACTTTGTATGTTTCAATATGTTTAGTCTGTCTATATATATATTCAGATATAAAAGGAATATTAAGCGGTAAGAAAAAATGGTTTTATTGAAAGATGTAAAATAAATCATATCAAATAACTTTGTATTGTTAATGTTAGAAAGCATTAAAACATGGTTGATCAAGGTTTCTAATACATAGCAATGTTACATAGTCTTACTATAATAAGCAGGATTCCATTTTTTTTCATTAAAACATTAATGCAAAAACAAACTGGTTTAGACAAAAAAAAGTTTAAACAATAACAAACTCCCATGAACTTTGGCTTAAATATATTCAGTAGGTGCACTGGGATAAATTGAGAAGATTTGGCCATTTTGTGGACATCAATGTGGTTCATTGACAACATGTAACAAGAAGACACTTAGGGCCTGATTCAGTACTGATCGCAAGCGCAACTACGGAAGCAGATCAAGTGATTGTTTGCCATAACGCACGCATTTAAGCCGCATTCTGTGTGCGCTGTGGTTACACTGTGACTACGAATGCTCAAAAGAATCCATCGCAAAGTGAGTGATAGGCTGATAGCGTTTTGGGGTGGTGACGAGGGAGTGGTTGGAAGAATGCAGGTGTGCCTGTCCGTTTGAGTGCCGTGTCTGCATAAATTAGTCACTGCGATTGCATAAGCAGAATGAGAGCTAACGGCTTGCATGCAGACTTGCAGTGTCTGCGGCTGGTCAGACCTGTTGTAAATACTGCGTGACTGGCCGATCTGCGTCGAAGGTACTGATGTTTACCCAGAAGAGTGACATTGGACAGATGTGAGAAAGTAGTAGTGGGTGTCTTTATGCCAGCTGAGCTTTGGTAGGCTTTAGCATATTTTCACAGCATCTGTCGCAATCGGTACTGAATCAGGCCCCTAATTTGCACTGTCAGTTGTGAATTATACAGAGTTTTTGTATGCTAAAAGTATGGGGAACAGGTCAGAGATTATGATGTGTTGCTCTAATATAAGATCTCTGCATGGAAACAGGCAGTGTTTATTACAGCACTTTCTGTAGTCTGCATTACAGCTTCCTCACCTGTCCATGGTGCTGAAACAGGGATAGGGCAATCAAGAATAAAATATTCAGCATTTTTACAATTTCACTGACAAGACCTGAGATCCTACTTTTCTAGTTACAATGCCAAGCGAAAATGCTTATATAAAGAGTGACACTGGTACCAGCTTAATATTACATTGAAAAAGCCTCTATTAAAAGTGCCAAAGGCTTTTCTTCTGGTGTCGTTGTCTCTTCCTATTTCTTAGTCAGGGACTATGGTTATTAGGATCCATTCACCACGGCAGAGGAATACTTGGTGCTACTGTGTATACGAAGTGAAGCTGTCAGATTTGCTTTTTATATAATGGGAATAGCTGCTTTATTCTTGTCCTGTAACTCCAAGGTGACATCTAACATAATTAAAATGTACAGTGCAAACTTTACTGGACTCTATTTCTAGGAAAATAATTTACATGAGTGTATGCAAACATTAATGTAATGTGTTTTATCGGCAGATTAATCCATCTCCCTTAACACTCTGCAGTGTAAAGTACAGTTTGATATATGTCCTAAGAGCAATTTGCTAAGTGGGCATACAAACATGCAATAAAGATGTCAGACACACATTTATATGTATAACTCTATTCCCACCCAACCAACTAGCAAGTCATCACAATACAATGATATTGAATATATATATATATATATATATTTTTGTATAAATTAATAATTAAAAACAAGTCATAAGAAAATCCAATTTAATTTTAAATCACTCGTGATCCTCCCCATCACCTCTCCAATACATGCTATAAACGTGCATATATTACTCAGAATATAAACAAAAGCTGATGTAACTTTTGCTTTACACAATTGTAAACTAAGCATTACATATTGAGGTAAAACACCAAACGAATTGTTTCTTCCAGTTTCATGCAGTATAATAATAAATCATGGCTTCATTACACTATAGTATAATAAAATAATTAATATAATAGATGTGTGTGAAACAAAATATATTTTAAAAGTAACTGTGGGTATGGAAATAATAGATGTTTTATATAAGATTATAAGGAGGGCTTTGTTTTTCTGTTTATGACTGAATGGATCACTGTACGATATATATTTTCTAGTGCTCTGTTATTGTGTCCTGTGAAGGTCATAATAATATTCTCTGATATATTGTAAACTCAGATAGGGGACCATCCATGCATATACATGCTCTGTGCTGTATCTGTAATACACTAGTGTCTGTATTACATGTCTTTTTCAAATGCCTTCATAATAAATCAGAAAGACCACTATCACAACTTCCAAATAGAAATGGTTCTCTAGAGACTCCTTGAAGCTTTTTTTTTTGACTGATCGGCATTCATTAGATTTGGTTTGCTGAGAGAATCTGATAAATGCATAGAAAGGCTCCTGACTGTTTCCAAATAAATGGATTTGAACTGCAACCATAATTTCCCAGATAAGCAGGAATGTATCCTACTGTAGTTGCATCAGTTTTGTCATTGTGTTCAATCTCATAATGAAATATGGCAGATGCAGCCATATGTGTCATACTTGCATCTGTCACTTTTAGAGGAAAAAATTCTGAGGCTTTCAAGTACATAAGAGTCACATTCGGTTTAAAAAATACAGTCATAATTTAAAAACTTTACATCAGTTAATAGCTATGGTAAAGAAAGGTTTAAAGAGTTATTGTTGTTTCTAATTATTTTTCAATAGAGTCTGGGAAGCATTTACTGTGTAATGTATATCTGTGATTTATTGCAACCCAAGAAAGATAAAAATATGTCACAAAGAGCGCAAGAATAATGCTTCAAAGAATGAGAGTTCCGTAATTGCTGCAGGTTAGCAATTGCTGGCTGTAAACATATAAGTCACAGAAAAATAAAAATGCAACAAAGTCTTCCAATTCTATGGCAAACAATGGAATAATCTCAGCGCAAGCATTTAATTGTGAATTGATTTTTTTTTTGCTTCTTGTTACCTATTTATAGAATTTAATGTATAAATGTATTGTCCTAGTTTGCTGACCAAGCATGTGCCTATGATTTGTTTTGCTGAAATTAAACATTTTTTTGTAGTTTCTTAGAGCTAACTTCTATTTGGCATAAGTTACAGTTTATTCCTTATATTACAATTTTAACATCATAATAAATTAAAATAGAAAATAGTTGTAATAAATAATAAAAAAAACTAACAGTTAAAGTTTTCACTTTTATATTTCACATTGATTCTTTGAAGGACTTTTGATGTTGTTAACTCATCTGATTAATGTGTATATATACCCTTACCTTTTTATGTACTAGAGAAAATGTTTTATACATTTGTCTGTAATAGATCCCCAAGTGCAGGTCCACCATGAAATATTCCAGGCCTCGGTACATTAGGGAGCATGGAAATCAGGCCTCCTGTATATACTGGGCTGAAGGGAACATGACCACACCATCATGGGGCTCCTTGTCAGGCCCTGTCCTCTGGGCTGGCCTGGACCCAGTACATCCACCCTCATTGGTGCCATTAATCAAGGGTAATACACCTTTCTTGTGGGTAAACTCAGACACCTCCTCATCACTCTTGCATCTGCCTACACTCCTATGTAGCACAAAATGAAAGTGCATTTTTCTCTGAATGTGATTCAAATGACACAGTGGTTGTATGGGATTATTGGTTCTTGGTATCCCGCTCTTGATACCTCCCTTTGTACCCTGACTGTTAAGCACCATTGCTACCCTAAGAACAGCAAATAAATTAAGCTATTTGCTGTTATGGGTCAAATCAACCAAGTATTATCCAGAAAAGCAGTTGGCTTCTACAAAAGTTTTACTAGAGGAAAACATGCCAGGTACACTCCTGGTCCAGAAACATACAGCTATGCAAACCCATAACCAATTAGTCTCAATAAGAAAAAAATAACAGTGACTGCACTAGTTTTCACCAGCAAACACTAGCTATCCATTTCTGGGAATAAAATCATCAATGCACATATATGGTTTGTGATGTATCTGTAGTACACTAGTGTCTGTATTACATGTCATTTTCAAATGCTTACATAATAAATCAGAGAGACCACTATCACTACTCACAATAGAAATGGTTCTCTAGAGACTCCTTGAAGCTATATTCTGACTGATCGGCATTCATTAGCTTTTGTTTTTGGAGAGAATCTGAATGCATAGAAAGGCTCTGGATTGTTTCCAAATAAATAGATTTTAACTGCAACCATAATTTCCCAGATAAGCATGAACGTATCCTACTGTAGACCCACTTTCCATAATATAGAGCATTTTATGTACAACTTTTCAACCACAGCTAAAACTATCCTAATGCTGATTCCCCCAGCAGGAATATATTCAATAATTAAATAACTCAAGCAAACAGCTTAAGAGTTTCTCAGGTCTAGGGCTGATCAACTTCACAGCACGCTACTATAAAAACAAAAGTTCTCCCATGCTGTTTGAATGTGCCACTTGTTGTAACCATCAATTAATGGAGAGATCTCCATTGATTGGTGGTTTGATGTAAATTCCAAGCAATGGAGAGATCCCAATGTATGTAGCATCTACTGCCCTATTTTTCTTCTAAACTGATCTAAAGTGGTTCACCAACATCCTGGTGAATGAACCTGACTCAGTCATCTCCTCCTTGTTATTATCAGCTTTAAGACACTACAAATTTCCACAATGCAGTACAGAGCAAAGATACACAAACCTGGTAAACTGAGTAACAGGATAACAATTATACTGATTTTTTGGGTAGTCCCCGACACCCCAGAAAGAGTGGGTGGATCTTCAGGGAAGTGCAGTCAGGGGAGGGAGGCAGAGCCTCCCCTGTCATACTTCTGAGATTTGATGTAAAAATTATTAGAATAATACAAAGAATATATTTATAACTTATAAACATCTTCTTTGTTTATTGTAATAATTTTTATAGTTAACACTCCCCAGCTTTGTGAAGTTCCCTGGGACTGCAGGGAGATGAGAGATGAGACAGCAACAGCTCAGCCTCACTTCTGTACAATCAGACACTGTTTGCAGAGCTGCGGGTGGGGCCACACCACGGGCAGTAAGCTGCATAGCAAGAGAGCATGCCTCTGAGTATGGGTGTCTTGCCTTGAGCACAGATGGACACCTTGATTGTGTCATGTGACCAGGAAGTGCACTGCAGTGTTTAGAGATCAGTGCTCAGCAGCAAGAGAAGACACAGTGATGCAGGTCGGAGAATCAATGGATAGAGAATCTTAGTGTAGTGAGGGAGAGTTACAGTGACATGCTCCCAGCACTCAGACCCATCTCCATGTGTGCCTCCCCAGATGTTGACCTCACTGCACGCCACTGTGGATCTCCCACATTTCACTCACTTCCTAGTTAAGTGGACAGGATAGGAAGATAATACCAGGAATCGTTGGTCTGTATTGAGGGGGCAGTTATAAAATTATGCAAAATTGCATCATTTTAGCCCTATACCTTACAATGAACACATGATTTGTGGCATTTTGCCATGGCGGGGGCGTAACCTAATTATGTAAATAGCCTGGACCAGCCCCCAAAGTGGTCAGCTGCATATCCTCTCTGGGCTTATGATGGAGAGCTGAAATTAATCATATGCAAGTACGATGTGGACATACTGTAATACTGACACATAATAAATACCAATTTATACAACCAGAAATACTTATTGCATCTTGATCATCCTATCATGTCATTATAGTTATTGCTTTCAAGATGCATTTAGCTGCGTAGTGTTAGAAATGGGTGGTACAGTATATGCCAGAATATGATTCATCTTTGATTCGGGTCATAAAGTGTACATTTAACTAGCACTGTACATTATTTTTAAATCAATACTTTGATATGTCTAAGACATGCTTCAAAGCTTGCACTTCAAGCACTATGCATCAGTCTGGAGGCATAAGGTGAAGAGATGACAATTAGTGTTTTCCTACTCAAATTTCTGTGTTACAGGATTACAATCCATTATGCTCTGTTTGTTGTAAAATACTTGACTTGCACATGCTATCGGTATGGAAATTGTGTTTATATTTATTAAAACTGGGTGCTGTACATTGCAGCTAATCATTTCTGTTCGTCATATAGCTCTATGTATAAAAGGTAAGTGATCGAAAAAATAATAATAACAATGTTTGTTTCTTGTTTTTTTAGGAAAATTTACATGCATTGAGGTTAAATTTCACCTAGAACGTCAAATGGGATATTACTTGATACAGATGTACATTCCCAGCTTACTCATTGTCATTTTGTCTTGGGTGTCATTCTGGATTAACATGGATGCTGCTCCTGCCAGAGTTGCTTTGGGAATTACAACAGTCTTAACAATGACAACGCAGAGCTCAGGCTCAAGAGCTTCGCTTCCAAAGGTAAGCAAGCATATTACTACTGTCTTAGAAAAGATAATTATTACATAAAAATGTAATAATTATCTTGAACTGATTTTTTTGTTGTGTTTATGTAATCATTACAGGAATAGTATATGCATTTTATAGTAATTCATTATAGGGATAATTGGAAATGTTATTACTTGGATATGAGGGGGTGATTGATGATGTCAAAGTGGCATGGTAGCACATATACTGTAGCTGTAGGATGCTTTTAGGTTTATTGTAAGCTCATACAATATAATAAAGAGATATGCTATGTTTCTTATTTGTTTTATTATATACTGTGCATTTAGTGACAAATGTCATGTTACTGAAAGCCTGTCATATTACAGGGAGTCCATATAAACAATGAATCTTTGATATAAAAAAAATATTTTTGAAATATCAGGAATTGGCAATTTTGCACTGATTTATACATTGTGTGGATGGATTTTCTCACAGACCAACATACTCATTATATGGATTCATATCTATTGCAAAACTATAGACAATGAGCCTGATTCAGAGGCGATTATGCATGCAATCAAAAAATTATAAGTATAAGTATAAGCCGTACTGTGCGTGAACGCAGCGATCGGACTGCGATTACGGACACACATAGGAATCCATCACAGAGTGAGTGATAGGTTGTCAGCATTTGGGGGTGGTAACTGGGAGTGGTCCGAAAAATGCAGGTGTGTCTGTCAGTTTTTAACGCTGTTACATGTGCGTATATAGATTAGCCACTGCGAGTGCATACACGAGCTCTGCATGGCAGAAGAGCCCCAAGGTTGTGGCAGGTCAGACCTGCTACAAGTGTAAGATGGCGGCCCATGTGTGTTGATGTTACCAATATTTACACAGGTATGCATCGTCACACGTAAGTAAGAAGGCAGCAGTGGGCGTCTTTATGTTCGGGTAATTTTTGCTAACAGCATATTTTCGCTGCTGTGTTGTGTACAAAATTGCAACTGCGATTGTATTAGCGTCCATCTCCTAATCACGCTCTATGTTGCAGAGGATGTTTTGTTTTTGATGAGTGAGCAGATTTCCCAGTAGTTTTTGTTTTTTTTGTGGGGAGAGGGGGGGGGTGTTGATTTAGGTTTTAGCAAGACCGAGCTGGTGATTTATCTTTCTTGATAGATTACTCCCAAAAATGTGAGTTTAATGAGAAAAGTTAAAAATATGTAAAATGTAATTTTTATCTGTTTCTTTTGTTCCTGCACTAGTATTATATATTTATGTTCATATTCACTCATTTGTAGTCTATTTTACAATGATCACCTTACAATAATCAATATTGCAACTCTGAGTAACAATGCCAAACGTTTGCAGTAAGCTGGTAGACTGAAAATAGTACTCACACCCAGTAAGTGGTTGTTGTTGAGTTGTCCTTGGAACTTCCCTCCCACCATTCAGGGGTATATTTACTATTGTCTGATTTTTAAATTATTTTGATAAATTGAAAATTCATCAACATTGTTTTTCTGGGGCTAATTCCCACATTTTCTAATACTTAAAAAACAACAAAAAATTTGTCTGTTAGTAAATGTGTGATTTACTATACAATTATGAGTTTTTTCAGCAGACTGACACTGGTTTGCTTCTTGTTAAAACCAGTGATATCTAAAGCAGCTGGCCTGTGGTTGGCTTGTGATTGTGTGCTAGTAATACTAAAGTATAAAGAGGGGACGATGATGATACTCAAGGTACTGCTGCAATATCCTGTACTTCTAAAACATATACAGTGCATCAGAGCTAAAAGGCATACATTTACTGGTCATAAAACAATCCAAGTTTAGACATCACACTTACATTCCGGCAGGACGTATGGTACTAAAGGGCCTATTCATCATCACTTCATTTTTACAAAACCAGGTGAAAATGCACAAATAAAAAAATTAAGTGTTCGGGCCATTCATTAAGAAGGTAAAGCAGGAGGTCACATAGATATCTCTTACTTTCCTTCATCTTGCGGAATGGCCCGTTATCCCCATACACTAGTATGGGGACAGAATTCATCAGGCTCTAAAAATATAATATTTTCAGAGCTTGATTGCAGGAGCATTCGCCATCTTCAGACGCCGGGCTCCTGTGCGCATGTGTGACCTGTATGTCACGCATGCGCACTAGCGTCGTTGCCCTGAAATGAGCAGTGAAACAATTCACTGCTTTGAAAGGAGCAGTAAAGCCACTCATGGAACAGCTGATTTTCGGATTAGCTGTCACAGCACCGCTAAATTGCTCCTGATTCCATGGCAAGTTAGAATGTTATTTATCGGGGTCCGAACAGATGAATGAATAATCCTCTAAGTCATCACAATTATTATTATTGTTATCATCATTATCATTATGTTTCACCTAACCACTTGCCTGGCGTGCTTGCATCGCTTATTAGGCTTTGAGCTCCCTGAAATGGTCTCAAACAATGTGACCAGTCAGAAACACCCACTGGGGGTATGGTGGAAGATTTTCTCCAGACCCCTCTGCATCCCTGCACCTTCCCAAAGTGTCTGACGAGCTGCTGACCACTGCTGATCAGGCAGGCTGGCAGCACCCCCAAACAGGCGGCTGCAGAGAGGAGCAGCTGCCGGGGAAATGTAAATAAAACAGCCCTCAACCCCCCAGTGTATACCCGGCAGCTGCTCCTCTGAGCAGCCACCAGGGAAATGCAACCTGCTAATGTCAGGATGGTTTGATCATTGACAGGGCCGGCTACAGGGGGAGCCGCGCCCTGCGCAGGATGGTTAATCGATGATCCTTAGGGGAGAGCACTAAGTACCATAGGCCACACCCCTAATTGACATTATTTGGGGGCGTGCCCATATGGCACGCCTCCCATTAACAATCAGGCTGAGGGTGAGCCCAACACTACGTCAGTAGCTGGGCTGACCCCAGCTTTCTTCCCGCACTGAATGGATGCCGCGGGCATTCACGCGGCATCCGTTCATCTGAACTGTCCCACTGAAATCGGGAATGGCTGGGAGGGGTGCATCCTCTATGGGGTGGCACCCCTGTTTAAGCCGGCCCCGATCATTGGTAGTCCGATATAATCGATGGTCAATATTAAAATCGATATCAATGTAATTTGTATAAAAAATCATGTTGGTTAAGTTCTAATGAGATTTTCTTGTCTTAATTCAATCATAAAATAACCAGACAATTTCTGAGCAGTTTTTGGAAATAATATTAGCCATTTAAGTTTTTAATGCTTTAAAGAGCTGCTTTTTTGGGAAAGATCATCAAGCGATTTGGAGAACCTTGTCACGTTCTATTTTACTAGTAGAAGTACCTCCAGCAGGGGCTTTTAGGGGAAGAGGTCTGGGTGAGGTGTCTGAGTGGGGACGCACGTGAACGTGCCATTAAGTGTACACATTATCCGATGTGAACGACATATCATCCAATATATTGCCTAATGTGTAACTAGCCTAAGTATATTGAATGAGGGCAGGGTGTGCAGGGGTCCATGTACAACGTATATTCTGCAACCATTATAAATACGCCACTGACCTCCAGTACTAGCCATGTTTAACAAAGCATAAGAACAGCACAACTGACACAAGAACTAAAGCAGTGTACTAGAGTGTCCCAACAAAGTGACTCAATCGGCAATTTAATATTCCCTTGTATTACTGTAGCTGCCTCTACACACATGATAGTCCAAGGTAGGTAGGGAAGGATGGGGCTACAGAATTAAAGAATCCTATAAATTATCCATTGCGCTAATTTTTGATATCTGAGCACTTTTATTTTTTCAGCATATCAGAAATGTATTTTTGCTAGCATTAAACACTTGCTTGTTTTGTATGTGCTATGATGAACATTCTCTAAAGGTTCTGTTCTTCCACCCACATTTTGCCATTTGTTACTTTGCCATTTCTGCAGCACAGTATTGATCTGATCAATTTCACGCATTTGCATTTAAATTAAAGAATTATACTAAATCAACAATATTCAACAACAATATTCTGCTCTGCCACTGATAAACAGCAATGGGTCAGATTTAAATTTAAATGGAAGAACATTTGCAGCATATAGAAATAAGCTTTTCTGAACTGTGCATATCTACAAAATGCGGCTGTATGTGGACGGAGCTGGGGAAAACTTAATTTAGCAGCCCCTAATATCTTTAGAAGCTGATAAGGTGGTGGGCTTGGGCTTGTGTAAGTGCAGTGGAGTAAAGGTGATTTTGTCTCATCCTGTACTAGTGTCGCCTGGCAGCACAGTGATAAATATTCGTATAAGCTCCACATAAGGTGAATGCAGGTGATATGTACCATGTGGCATCACCTGGAGTCAGTACTTATAGAAGGGTTGATTGTCAGTTGTTATGATGCCTAGTAATTCTGAACACACATTGGCAGATCCTGACACTGTTACACTCTGTACCTCATTCAGAGCCGCTCGCAAAATGCGAGCGCTCGCTCTGAATGAGGGTGGCCATATTTAAAAAATGATCCGGCCTCCTGGTCGCTCGCTAGGCTGTGGGTTACCACCCACAGCTTTAACGAGCGGTCAGGATGATGGTCGCGATGGTCCCTTGTGGTAGGGTCTCATCTGCCACAAGTCCCAGAGAGCTTCCGGCTCTAATAGAGCCAAAAGCTCTCCCACTGACATCACTGGTGATGTCAGTGGGGCCGCCCACAAACGGCAGGTGTTTGCTTGGGAACGCCTCTGTTTGTGAAACCACCCTCCCGCCACACCTACAAAACGGGGCGAGCTGTCAATCAACATCGACAGCCGCCCCTTTTGTAGTGAGTCCTGTAGTGAGAGAATTTCTCTCTCGCTCCGGGGCTTGCGCACGTGCAGTGCGGCCGCTGCACTTGTGCAGACCCAAACATCGACCCGCTTGTGAGCGCTCAAGTACTTGTGAGCGGGTCTGAATGAGACCCTCTGTGCGGCCATATTGTACAGGGTACATCCGGGTGTATTAGTTATATTAGTTCAACGACGACTGCACACTCTGGGACTAATGCAGAGGTGAACACAAGTCCGTTTTGTGGATGGATTTTGCATCTTGTCGCACTGTGCACGCATCTACGGGCAATTCAGGGTCATGCAACTCTTATCTCCATTTGCGGCTGAATTGGGATAAATAGGTGGTCACAGGTTATTTGTCCTTAGGATAAGATTAGCAAGTGAATGGATAGGTGCTAGGCGGTCACATAGATGTGTACAACTACACATATCCATATTGTTTCCCATGCATGCAACTGTGACTCCTGTGAATTTGCCTATATGTTTGCCGAAATTTTTTATATCAATGCGTGTGTCCATCTTAAGTATGATAAATACATTGGGGTAATCTGCAATGGCTGGGAGGAATTCACATTTCTGAGATTGCTTATTTTTGATACGTACCAGGTTATGCTCACAGGATATGGTCTATGATTTCCAATATGTCTCCTAGTGAAATCTGAATTCAGCCCACAAAATTACCTCTAACATGAGTAGGTACTAGCCCTGTGGTTTCAGGACTGCAAATAGGGTTCTGGTTGATTTATATCATCAAACAGTATCTTCTGCCACTAAGCAATTTATTCTCTTTCTATATTTAAATACAGCTGTCTGATATAATAGAACATACTAGACAGATAATGACCCAGGGGCATGAGAAAAATGTGTATATCAAAAGCTCCTTTGCCTTGCAGTAGGGATAACTTCAGGATATGAGTCATACAGGTGGAAAAAATAAGAAGCAGAGAATGCATACAGAAGAGGATACCTGATGCAGCTTTTTTTAGGTGTATTTTTTCTCAGCCAAAGTCAGTTGTCATGGAAACTGGTTTTATCAGATTGGTAATGGGCCAATCAGAGAAATATCCAAACAAATCTCATCACTTGTATACCTAATCCATCAATTCAGTTAGACAGGGAAGGTTTTTAATATATTGTATCAAGATATTGTGTTGCATGTTCCTAAAGCATTTTACGTGGAAATATAAAAAGATATGTATCTTATTTACAGAAGTGAAGTGTCTGGGAATGTATGTAGTGTTAAGGACACCAGGCACAGTGAATACTTTTAACTTATCCTTTAATGAAAAAAATACATTGTTTATATCTGTTAATGGTGGTTTTGTGCATTTTCTTGATTTAAATATGCTGTAAATGTTATGTAGGAGGAACAATTAATCAGAGCAACATTGATATCACTGGTTCTTAGAGAAATTGTAGTCTCTGCAGTTTCATAAACTGGCCACTTCCATTGTGTAAGCAGCCTGTATACTGTATGTGATTTTTGTTGTGCAATGTCTATTGCTAGATGTTACCACTAAAACTAGATACCTCGGGATCTATTTACTAAGCTGTGTTAGGAGACAAAGTGAACGGTGATAAGGTACCAGCCAATCAGCTCCTAACTGCCATGTCACAGGCTATGTTTGAAAAATGGCAGTTAGGAGCTGATTGGCTGGTACCTTATCACCGTTTACTTTATCTCCTAACACAGCTTAGTAAATAGACCCTTAAACGTGCTAAAATTATTTTCATGGAGAATTAATCTGAACAACCACAAAGTAATGTTGGCCACTCATGAGCTCCTCCTACCACTCATGAGCTCCCCCTACTGGCACACCAGCGTTTCACCGACCACCTCCCCGTCACCTCCCACAAACGGTACTTCCTGTCAATCACTCTGCGATGTGTCTGCATAGTCACTGCAATTGCAGTCCCAATAACTGTGGCTGGTTTGTGCACGGGCAACGCCATGCTTTTACACATGCGCAGAACACAACAATCATGCGTAATCGCAGTTACAATCGGTAATAAATCAGGCCCCAAGTTTGGAAGCCTGTAAATGTTAGCTCAGGAGTGCATTATTTTTAATGGTCTTTTGTTTTCCACAACATGTGGGTATATACTGTATGAGCAAAAATTTCACGTGAATGGAGTTTCACTGGGTAAAAGTTCTATTTTATAGTGGTGTGAGGTTCTGGCAGTCTTTCAGTTATGCTTTTCTTACACCATTCTATATGCACAGTGTCTGGCATTAGAGATATAAAATGAGCAGCATGCCCTTCTCCCTCTCGTCACTTCCACATCTGCTTTCCACTATAACAAGGAGACCACGAGCCACGAGCATGGACTTCCTGTGATATAGTGAAAACCTGGCACAGAATGATCAGCACAGAGATTGTGCCTCAGTGAAAGGTGACACAAGACACTACCAGCCCTGTATCTGTAAAACCCCTAAACCTAACCCTCCCCCCCTAGTGCCTAACCCCTTACCATAATGCAAAACCCTACCCCCAAACTCGCTACTTACCTTTGGGATTCTGGCGGTCGGGATGTCAGCACCGGGATTCTGACAGGTGTCAGGATTCCGACTTCGTTATTCTGACCTCCGGAATCCCCGCGGTCGGGATATTGACGGCATCCCAAATAAACATGTTGTAGTTGTGTATGTGTTAAATATAAGAATTATATACAGTATCATGCATCTTTATTTCTATCTTGGCATAGTCTCCTTTCTTTATAAACTGCTGTGCCACTGGCAATAACACTTCCAGCCAACGGAAAAGACGAGGTATAGTACTAATGGTTAATATTGTATGTAACTCATGTGCATTTGGTGTCAGGAGGGACTTTATACTAATGTTACTTATTTTAATAATGATGCATGTTTTATAGATTATTACTTAATGAGACAAAGGTAAACACATGTCTACAAAATGTGTTTTTACTCTTTTCTGTTGTGTATCATTATATATTGAGCACAAGAGACACTGATTACTAGTGATTTAGAATTTTACCCAGTGAGCAATCAATAATTCTGACCTCCATTAAACTAATTAAAAACATACGGATCCATAATGGGATGGACCTATTCCCAATTCACAGACATTCCTTATTTACATAGATCCTGTAACATAACAGATTTTAGTGTCATTGTACTTTGCTAAGTCGTTTTTCCTCATTCGCTCAGTTCATTATTTTATTCTGGAAGACAAACAAGCTTAACATACACATTGCACAGATACTGTAAGTAGCCGCCTTTCAGTGTCTGCCATCAATAGACTTACAGGGGTATTCAATATGGGAGCGAAAACTCAGTTTTTGCGTTAATATCGCACCTGTGACGTCATTATCGCAGGTTTTAGTTTTACACCGTATTCAATTTCAAAGACTTTTCGCAGGTTCGAAAAGTCTTTGATAAAAAACGGGGATAACTTTTCACCATTGAATAGTTGTCGAAAAAAAGTGCAGAATTGGGGTTTAGGGGTGCAGGCTTAAAAAAAAAGCCTGCACCCCTGGGAATGACATTAAAAAAGAACTGTGTCAAAAAAAGTTTTTTAAAAAAATAGGGACATCCCAAAAAATTAATTTAAAAATTGGGGTGCAAAAAAAAAATGGGAAAAAATTGTTTAACAATAGGGAAATAGGTTCAGGGCTATTCTGCAAGTATGCGGCAGGTGTTTTCTAGAATAGAATTATAGCGGCAGGTGCACAATTGCAGAATTTTTAAAAACTTACTTTAGAGACATCAAAATATGCTAGTACCCATTTTCATGTACCCCAAATTTGATGGGACCACTTAAAAAAATGAAGAAAATAACCTAAGTGCTCTTCTGCATCACTTCTTCAATGTCGTAAAAAACACCTGCTGCCCGACTTTCAATTACAGGCTAAAACGGGGGTACCCATAGTGATCCCCCATGTTTTTACAACTTTAGGGGGTCCTACAATTTTTTTAAGGAAAATTTCATAACTTTACGCAAATCCCACTTCACAGGCTCCCGTTTTCGTTAGTTTCATATTGAATACGGGGATAAGCGGGCGCGCGCCCAATACTTTAACGCAGGTAAAAGCTCCGATATGAAATGTAAACTTCGACAGTGACGTTTACATTTCATATTGAATACCCCTCTTAGGCATATCAATGCAGGCATAGGAGACCATGGTCTGATGAAGAAACTGCAGTTGCCATCAGGCTGGTGCAAGTTTCTATGGTGCAACCGATGGCGGGATATATGGATGCACAATAGTACATGGTATTACAGCATGAGCGGGTGCTAAAAGAGGGAGTCTTAGTTCTTACACAAGGGATGGGGTTCATAGGCCATTTGCACATTTGCATAAACTTGTAGACGGGCGGCCGCCAATAGACGCTGCTGCATGCGCTTTTGCTTGTGACTCAGGATCAGGACCACTATATCTAATACTGAATCTAGCACAATGAATGGTCTCCATGTATAATTGCCTACAGCTATATGTTTTACTGAACATTTACAGTACAATAAATGGATGGTAAAATGTAATCTAACAAAGAGATATTTTCCTATAAATCTTACAGTTGAAATTGTAATTTGCACAACTTCATTGCTCAGATACCTTATCCCTTACGTAATGAATGATCATTTAATGTCTACCTATATTCCCATAGGCGAGATTTGGACCCATCCACAATATTCTTCGTCAGTAGATTTCATTACTCTTTCCACTTTTTTCTTTCTTGCAAGTGTGTAAATGATTAAAGATTAGGGGCTCTATTTATTAACATTATTTTTACTAAAATATAGTAAAAAAGGGTGTTTTCACACCCTTTTCACATTATTTTAGTATCACCTAAAGTTACTACAGGGCAATTGGAGTAGAATTCGTAAAATTCAACTCCAAGCCCTAATTATCACTTATTTTTAGTAAGCAGATCGCATTTCCCATAAGTGTAATGGGAAATGTGATCTGGCCAAAGTTACTAAAAATAAAATGTGAAAAAATACCGGGGAAAGCCCTGTGATCATAACGCCACCTGGAGATGGAGTTGTCCAGGGTCTCCCCCGGTTACCGGACTCCTGCTCCGCTCTAACGGGCAGAGCAGAGCCCGGAGCCGGCCTCAGTGATCAGCTGTGTGGTCTAAACAGACCACACACTAATCTCTGCTGAAAAAATAGAAAAAAAAATTAGCTAAAAAACTTACCTGAGTCCAGGGACCGGTGATCGGGGCTCCGGGTGATATCGTCCCTCCGGTCAGCTGGTCTCCCAGCCTGCACTGGGGCCCGGTCGTCACCTGACTGAGTCCCAGTGCAGTATGGGATGTCAGCTGACCGGAGCCACGGAGGACATCACCGGAGCACCGATGACTGCAGGTAAGGGAGGGGGGCCACGGGGGTCTGCGATCACGGGGGCAGGGCTTAGCGCCGGGGGCAGGGCTTAACGACGGTTGGTCGGCGCATGCGTCGGCACTTGTCATGGTATTTTTTGCGAAAATACCGTGATAAGCGTGTGGAGGGGATTCGCAGGGACAGAGCTTTATCGCAAGCTCTGTCCCTGCAAGGGATTTATAGTAAATCCCTGTGATATTGCCTGAATTTGCAATGCAAAATCAGTCGGTAATATCACACTACAATCTGCATTACAAATGCGGATTGTAGTAAATAGAGCCCTAAAAGATTAAAGAGTTTAGAAGTAAGTCTCCTTCTAAAGATAATTTGATTTCGGTGACCTCATTAGCGTTGCCGCTAGGCTGTGGGCAGGGCAGGGTGCTGGGGGTTCGGCAGGCTGCGTGGCCGGCTGGGAAGGGGCGTGGCCGGCCATGCACATGCCTCCAATTTGTCACACTTGGGGGTGTGCCCAGCACTTACGGAGGTGCTGGGCTTCCCCTAAGCTCTCCCCTAGCGATGAATAGATGCCTTGATCATTCACCGCAACTTTTCCCACACACGGATGGGGAAATCTCAGGGCAAGCTGTTTTAGCAGGGCGTCGCTAAATAGACAGGGAGCATTTTGCCCTTTTAAAATCAGGCAGGGTGCAGAGCCCTAGCGGAAACACTACCTCTTTCCTTTTTTGGAGTTGGAAGAGGGTAGGATAACGTGTGCATGGAGGTATGGCGAGAAGGAAGAAGATATGTGACAGCTGTATCTGACACAAAGCAGAGGGATGGGGCAATTGTTAATAGGTAGTCTGATATTTGCAGTATAAGTTTTTATACTGTACAGAGCATTCAGTAGAAAGTGCAAAGAATTTTAGTAAACCATGGTGTGCACATAGGACTCGGAGACAGGAGGGCTAGGTCTGAGTCAGACGGATTTCAGTGCATGGATGCAATTGACGAGTGTTCGCATACAGCACATGACCAGGTGCGAATTTACACATTTACTGTATGTGTAACTCCGTCCTATTCTGAGTCATGCGGAACTCGGACAGTTGTCTTTCCATAAAATAGGGCATTTCAGGGTTGCCACTGGGCGAGAACAATGCAAGTGCACAGAAACACCCTGACTTGTGGGAGTGTCCTCGGAGTATTGTGGACGTGTATCTAAAGCCATGGACTTAATTACAATAGGTACAATGGGTGCAGCTGCTATGGGGCCCAGAGCTGAGTGGAGCCCAACTTCCATGTCAAAGTTACATTTGGTATATACATTTTTAACATTGGGTGGTACATAGGGGCCTTTACAAACTATTGCTATGGGGCCTTCAAATAACTAGTTACGCCCCTGTCTAAAGCTCAGTGTGATTCTGCATCATGCATTCTGGCAAGGGAAGCCTATTTCTGGTGGAGCTCTTGCATAGGGGCTGGTACAAGTGACGATACTAATGATAAGGGTTGTGGCGGTTGCCGTAAAATCAATGACCGGCATGGGTTTCCTCTTGCAGGCACAAAAACACCACAATAGCCCTTCAGTTTCTCTATTTAGCAAAAGATAGTAAATCAGGCTTCTGTGGCTGCCCGCAAGAACTGTACAGCCACTTTGTGTGTGACTCTCAATCAGCACCAGGGTGTGGGATAAGGAGCTATTATGAGTTGAAGGTGAGATCACAAAGTACTTTTAAAATAAGGTTAGGACATTGCAAAAAAGCATTTTTGGGAAGAATGGGCAATAAAAAGTTCAACAGAATGTGTCCAGGCAATGTAGAATTCAGCAAAGGCCCCGAGAGGGATGGTTGGTATTATTTGCCTGGACTTGTTGTTGGGGCCCGGGTTGGTTGCACAGACATCATGCAGGGAGAGAAAAGAGGCTGATGCTGTTTAGCGGCAGCAGCTTCTCTCCCCAACCCAGCACATGCTGCTGTGTGCTGAGCTGCGAAGGGTCCAGGGAGGCAGACGTCTTTTTTTTTCCCCCTGCATGATGTGTCCTCTGCTGCTGCTCTGCTATTCAGTGGACAGCGGTAGTGGACAGGTAAGAAGTGTTACAGGAAGGGGGAAGATCACACTCACAGCCCCCTTCCCCTATTTCCGACTTGTGTTTAGTTGCACGCACCACTGTGTAAAGTATTTTTAAATTAGTTTTGAAGTGGGACATGAACTCGCCTCCCTATGATTCTGCAGTACCCAGGCCCATCCCCCCTCTCAACAGCCCTTCAATTCAGGTGCATGAGGTGGAAGGTATCAGCATCTTACAATGTTGGATTTTGCCCTTTTGTAACAGTGTTTCCAGGTAATACTTGTATACATTTGCTATACTACAACACACACTGAGAAACACAAACCATACACATTACATTAGTCTTGCACTGTATACAGTCTGAACTTATAAAGATCGCAAAACATGATCTATGACTGGACACCAACACATCAGTGCTCTCACACTTTAATGTTCTGTAATAACATTCTTACATAAATAAACATTGCATATAAATCAGTCTATCATAGAATTACACAGATTGCAAATCTGAATGCTGGCTAAGTAACTCGTGTGGATTTAGTTTAATCAGATAATTACCATAGAATTAATACAAATTGCACATCTGAATGCTGGCTGAGTAAATGATGATTACCTGAAAGCAGTTCTCACAGTTCAGCTGGATTCTATGCAAGGTGACATATATTAGGCATATATTAGGCATTCTGCAAGCTATTACAATATATAATTTATTCAGTGTTTTCTAGCCTAAATTGTATTGTAAATTTAGGACTCTATTTATGCCTCTTCGCAATTTAGCCCTGAAATGTGTCATTGCTGATCGCTGCATATCGCAGCAATTAGCAATGTATTTTGAGGGCTAGTTACTAAAATCCCAATGAAGAGTGATATAATAATGTAACATGATAGCTTATTCTAACACATTCCTATGCAATTTGGACCTGGCTTGCCAACTGCCACCGAGTCATGCATGGGCAAGCATAGCCTGCCGCGAAAAGATCAGAAGATCTCTTTCTGGTGAAAAATAACTACTAGGAAGAAAGCTATAGGCTACTATGGCCAAAGTCGGACCCAGAAAAAAAATTTCCGGGGCGCAACATGAGGGTCAGGGGAGGGTGGTGGGTAAGGGGTGGAAAAGGTATGACCAAGTGTGTGAAGAGATTTGGCCTCCACATAAATATTGAGTGCGCCAGACCCACCATTCTACGGGAGAGGGTACAGGTCCTCATTTGCCTTTCTCATTGTTGGGTTAAATCTTTCTAAAAATTTTCATAATATCAAAGTTTCAGTCTACTACCCCCGTCCTTCCAAGATCCGCTTCCCATATCGGTTTTATAAAATATTCATAGAAACTCTTACCAGCTCTTGGCTAGCTGGCTAGTCTGCAGTCCTGATGCACTCATGTCTGATGCAGCCAACTTTTCCCTCACATAGGGTGAGATGCAGGAAGGGGAAAAAAGCAGTCAAACCCCAAAAATGCGGGTTTAATTGCATTTCTCATATGCTTCCTGATGGCATTACCCATAGAAGCCTATGGACTTCACTCCACTGAGTGCTGCTAGAGGGATCCAAATCGGATCCCTCCTCGCATCCCCCGCTGCGCATGCACAGATGGACACCAGTGGGGCTTCTGGGTCATAGACCCGGAAGTCCCTCCATCGCAAAGGGCTGCTCTTACAGACGGTGACCGTTGGAATGCATCACGTGCGATGCGTCATGCATCCCGCCCATAGCCCCTTGCTCATCAGATTTTCTCTCATGTGCCACCAGTACTCTCTCACATGTCAACCCTGCCCCCATATTTTATCTTAGATGTCCCCCCACACCTGATACATTTTCCATATTTTTCCTTTTATGCCCCCCTGCCTACTACATTTTTCCTTACATGTCCCGTCTGCCCAACACAATTTTCCTTACATGCTACCTCTGCATACCATATTTTTCCTTACATGTCCCTGCCTAGCATTTTTTTCTTTACATTTACCACTTTTTCTTTACATGCACTGCCACCTACTGCACCATTTTTTTTCTTCATATGAGTTGTGGCTATTAAATAACAAGATATGCTAGAATTTATATGTAATTATATTAAGTACATTTTAACTCAATTATATGTACTTTACTTCTGCATCCACACACCACTGCATTCATATTTTCTATTGGTCAAAGCCATGCTGTAGCTCAATATCTGTCAGCTGTCTCAACAGCTACGTCATTTTTTTCTTTACCTCAGTAACTGATGCAAAACTGGTTCCCTTAAATACAGATTTGACTTTAGGGAAAATAGAGAAGTCACACGGTGCTAGGTCTGGTGAGTATGGACGGTGTTCTAGCACCGCAATCTGTTTCTTGGCCAAAAACTGCTTCACAGACAGAGCTGTGGGCTGCTGCATAGTCCTGATGGAGGATGAAACCATTTTTCCACAACTCTGGCCTCTTTCTTCTGATTCCTTTCCGCAAAGTTACTAGAACTTTTTTGTAGTAATGTTGATTAATCATGCGGATGATTAGTCGATGGTCTATTCCAACAATTTTCTAAATGTTTTCCACATTGTCATTTGTTTGTGATGTGCAAGGCCTTCCAGGACATTCATTATCTTCCACATCCTCACGACCATCACTAAATCTTTTATACCACTTAAACACACAAATGCATGTGACATGAGCCTCAGTTAGCATATGGAAAGATTCGTTGGGCGTTTTGTTCATTTGACTAACAATTTTAAGTAAACACATTGCTTTACTTTTGAACTAAGCATTTTTAAGATGCACAGTAAAAACTCAACTTCTTTGCAGTGGTGGATCTAGACTCTTCATTTAGGGGGAAAAGTTTACTGTTTAGCACCGACTCTTCCCCTTTTCAGTCCCGACTTCTCCCCTTTCCAGTCCCGACTTCTCCCCCTCCAATTAATTTACTTAACACCTTGCCAGCCAATGAGGAGAGCTGGGAGGAGGAGGGCTGGACCTGTGACTGTGTGAGTTTCTGCACTCAGCATATGCACACACATATAGCCACATATATACACACAGCCACATATGCACACATACTGTAGATATCAACTTACTGTATATAAACACAGACAGCCACATATACACACACAGATAGCCACATATATACACACAGCCTCATATGCACACACAGCCACATATACACACACTGAAATATTAGGAACTTATATGTTGTTACTACCTCGTTATGGTACCACATTATTCCTGAGCCGGGTGCTCTCCTGTGATGTACTTTACTGGTTGTGGATATGTCCCCTTTCATAGATGTACCCACTACCACAGCCTGCACTCTGCCTGTCTCCGTCTCAATACTCTCCCCCATCAGTCCCCTCTTCCAGTCTCACCAGTTGCTCCTCACAGCTCCTGGACCTCACCTATAGCAGAGAGGTTGATTCGGCATGCAGTACTTGGGAGCTGGGCATGCTACCATGGTACTTCTTCCTGATGGGGGCTGGTCCTCGGAAAAATGGCCACTGTTCCTCATCACTTGCACACAGATAAAGCCAGGGGACACCTGCTACTACTCTAAGTTGCCCTCTAGTGCTTGGATCTCCACCCCCTGATGCCTGCAGCAGCGTGACATAACCGGCTGCTGGATGCTAGGGACGCGGATCGCTGTTCTACGGCAGCGGGGTCTGTGCTGCTCTGTCTGCTAGGGCGGGCGATCGCCTCAATCGCCCCCACCTGTATCCGCCAGTGCTTCTTCGAATGCTGTGTGACAGCAAACTACCTGTGCAAGAGGGGTGAAACTTGCCAAACTGTTTTGGGATAGTCCAAGGTCACTGTTCCTATTCATGCAGTGTGATTTATTTTTTACAAGTACAGTCTTATTTAATACCCCACTGTCTACCACATTTTTCCTTTACATGCCACCCCATGCCCACCATACTTTTCCTTAAATGTCCCCATGTGTACCACACTTTACTCACATGCCCCTCCCCCTACCTACTAATTCACCCATTGCCCCTTCTACCTACCTGATTTGCCACCCTACTGTTATTTCATCTCTGACCAATTGTAGCAGCAAACAAACAAAAATAAATATAATATACAGATTATAGCAGCTGCTGATTACAATCAGACACTGTCCCCAGAGGCACAGAGAGAGCGGTGTTGGTACATATTACCAGGGCCCGGGCTTCTTGGAGGCGCCTAATGTGTGCCCGGGCCCTGGTAATATGTACCCACTCACCCCCCTCTCTGTGCCCCTGGGGAAAGTGTATGAATGTAATCAGCAGCTGCTACAATTGGTATATTATATTTAGTATTGTTTGTTTGCTTTATGACCCCAACAAACAGCTTCTGGATACAAGCATGTGTTCAACTAGCACTATTTTAGTATTTTGATTTTCATAATGATCCTTTATTTTAATATTCCAGTTTGTGATAAGAAATTAATTAAGCTCTGTCAATGGATTGGTAGTATACTATTTTTAAAATTACTAATCTTACAGTTTTCAGTGACACTGTTCTACTATAAAGAAATAAAATTGTGTTTGCAATGTGTATTTTCTAAGTATGATATTTTGTGATATATTTTTCACTGATGTATTCTGTGACTACACAAACGCCATTTGGTGCTGCAAAATTAAAGTTTCAAATTTCCATAGCACCCACCAGTCCTGTAAACAACACCTATAATTGTCATGCAGTGCCATACAATTTTCAGCAAAGAGTTAATGTAAATATAAAATATAGAAATAAAACACAACAGGGAACTTTAAAATGTTAAGCTGTATTCAAAAGAGAAATATACTTATTTTTTCCAGCCACATTATGCCCTGATGGTCCATTGACAGAATAGTACATATAACAATGTGCTTAATGTGATTTCCAAATAACTGTTCTTTGCATTGCAAATATCTTGTTTAGCATAAATATTGTAATGTCTCTCTACCATTACTGGTCTAATCCTGGATAATTAACATGTACCACGGTCCCATCTATGTGGTCCATTATAGCACTTAAAAAATACTATAATACCAGACACATTTGATAATAGTGAGATGTAACAAAGTACATAGTAAAGTCCAGTGGAATAGTTGAAAACAAGATACAGTACTTGTTAGATTCCCTTCAGCACCAAGGCTAGGGCCAGCACTACCATTAGGTGATGAGTAGGGAGATAGCACATGCTTTGCAGTTGTTAGTTATAAAATACATAACAGCTTAAGAAATATACAGTATATTGTCAATAATGGACCACACAGACAGGACTGTAATACAATATTTATGTTAAAGATATATTGTTTTTGACAAAGCAAAACATTATAGTGTTTTGAAATGCAAAGAACTGTAAATTTAGAAAGCACATTATTATAGGTACTATTAGTTAAATAGATCATCAGGAAATAATGTGGCTGGATAAAATAAGTATATTCCTCTTTTGAATACAGCATTATATTTAAAAGTTTCTTGCTTTGTTTTTCTTTATAAATTTACATTAATCCTTTGCTGAAAATAATATGGCACTACTTGACAATTATAGGTGTTCACAGGACTGGTGTTTCTTATGGAAATTTGCAGCATTAATTTTGCAGCACCAAATAGCTTTTCTGTATTCACAAAATACACTGGTGAAAAATACAGCACAAAATAACAGTTAGAAAATACATATTGCAAAACAATTGTATGAGAGTGGTTTAATAAGTAAGGTAACAAGGCCTCTCACATGTGTAATATTCTCTATTTCATTCTAATTTCCTGCCAGGACAGAGCATGTAGACCACTGCTTTCCCTGTTTGCCATTAGACTGCGCCTCATATCAGTCATACAGTCCCAAAATCAGTTGTAAGATGGTGGGCTGGTGGACACTTGGTCAAACATTGAAGTGCGTAGTGTGATCATATTTCTGTGTCTAAAGGGCACATCAGCAGCTGAAATTCATCAACAACTTGTCGGGGTGTACGGTTATAACGTCATGTCATGGAAACAGGTTTGCGTTTGGTGCACTGCCTCTGATAGCAGGACAGACGGTTAGGTGCACTGCCTTTGATAGCAGCAGGACAGACGTTCAAGATGAGCAGTGATTCGACCAACCAGGCACGTCCACCACAGATGACAGCTTGTGCCACATTGAAGGTCTGATTCAGGAGGACAGACGCATTTGCGTTAGTGAAATTGCTGACGAACTGAACATCTCAGTGGGTACTGTGCACATCATCGTTCATGAGCAACTGGGGTACAAGAAAAAGTGTTCACACTGGGTACTGAAGCAACTCACAGAAGTTCACAAAACCAATAGGATGGGAAAATCTCTACATTTGACGTGGTACCATGAGGAGGGAGTGCAGTTTCTGAAGCGTTTTGTTACAGGTAATGAAACATGGGTGCATCATGTGACACCAGAGGCAAAGCAAGCATCCATGATATGGAAACATGCATCATTCCCACCTTCAAAGAAATTCAAAACACCATCAGCAAAGAAGGTCATGGCAACTGTGTTTTGGGACTACAAGGGCGTGCTTCTTGTTGATTTCTTCACCAAGGGAGATACTGTGAATGCTGTTCACTATTGTGACACATTGAGTCAGTTGCAGAGGGAAATTCGTCGAAAACGACCTGAGTTGCTGCTAACAGGCGTCATATTGCTGCATGATAATGCCTGGGTGGAAGGCGATTCACAACCAACAATGAAGATCTTATCACATAGTATTAAAATAAAGGATCATTATGAATCTTATTCAAACAACTATTGAAAAGCATACATACATAATGTCAATTTAGACAAATCATTAAAATAAAAAATTATAGAATGAAGCAATTAAATACTAGAAGTGTGATGCTCTCTGCCCTAATACATTCATTAATTCATTTGCAAGAAGGAAAACAATCCGGACTATTCTTAATTAGTTAAGGATACTTTTTCCACATAAATATCTTTACATACTGTAAATCTTCTATAGTATCTTCTATATAAATGTTTATTCTACAGTACATACATAGGTATAAATATTACTATGTATTAGTGAAAGAAAATTTACTATATTTTTGGGCGGGATGCAGCAATGTCAGAAATGCGGTCAAACTCAGTTAAACATAATTTCCTGAGGTTTGAGCGCATTTCTCCTATGCACCAAGCCCCGGCATGCATTGGATGTGGTGGGTAAGGCCATCTTCAGTGTTTTCACCATAATTGGCCAAAGACTGCAGTGAACTAGCTGGCTAAACTAAGCTACAGAGCAGCATCACAAACACATGGCAGCTTAGAAGAATATGGCTTATCTATGAAAAACAATTGTAACTAAGTGCCTCTCACTTCAACTTCACTTCTATAACTAGATACACAATTCAAAGACATTTCAGTCGACTGCTGATATACACACTTACCAATCAGCCGCTCGATATGTTGGGCCAGATATCACAACTGGGCAGAAGTTTAAATTTGCCCACCCAGTGGTAATGTCAGAGTCAGAAGTCCGCATTGCCCGTACACACTTGCAGTTCTACCAATATATCTGCATGATGTGCTGTAGTGTTGACCTGATATATCTATGATCAACATTGTTCACATACATACCAAGTGTACACACCTCTCGATCTGCAACCGATATATATTGTTCGCCAGTCCTTAAAACGATATATCTAGTAGTTTGTACCCAGCATTACAAACACACACAAAAGTTTTTTTCTACTGGACTGCATGTGCTAGCTAGTGTCTGCCAAACAAACATACAGAGTGACAAAGATGACTTCAGTCTTTTACACGCTTCCTATACCACTCCATCTGTAAAGAGTTTATCTTGTGTATTATAATTCATTCTTCACTCGACTTACAGAGAGGTGAGAGTAAAGGGAGCACACGAAGAGGTGGCGAGGCAGCTTGTCTTTTGTGAACACCGGTTTATTAGAGGGTCAGCAGGGAACTTGCATAAATAACACACAACCTCACCCAACGAGGCAACCTCTTAAAGCATTCTTAGCGGGTAAAAACACCGGTTACACATAATAAGAAAAATACTTGCATGATACCACGCAAATTTCTATAATGTTACATAGACAGCTATATGTACAATATAAGGCAACCTTTACATTATTATTCATAGTTGAATGCAGTACTCATTGGATATCCCTATTCAACACAGCTATACACCACAATAAACCAATTCTGCAATAATGACAGTACTAAACTAGCTAATAGTCCCAATGTTCGTAAGCACATTACAATAAATTCTGTCCCGTCTTCGCTGCTGCAGCCAGTGGAGCTCTTATAGATGAGTTTGTTTTGACCATGGTACTAGTCCCACTTAGCGTGGCTTTTGTTAGTATCAAATCTGATGCAAGCTTATTTACCTTGGGGATTTCTTCTTATTACAACACTGCATAAAGTCACCCAATAACGGCAGGGTCCAGCAAGAAAGTAATGGAGACAAATTTACTAAAGGAAAAGAATGTATATGGAAGTCGTGCGCGCAGTACAGCAATTAAACCACTGGATGTTGATACAGCTTTTCTCACAAAAGGCACACTCAGTTCACTGACAATCAGGGGGTTATTCAGTATTCATATGCAACTGTCACTAGTAAATTGTCCCGCAATTCTATCCCAGGCCACTGGGGTTATATTGTCTCTATTAAGCAGTATACTCCAACTCTCAAGTACCAAAGGATCGCTGGTGCCGTGAATAAAACAGTCATTATGTGATCCGAAAAACATGCAAAGTTAACGGTAGTAAAGTTTGGCCAGTGAGGCAGGTAGTTCGAATACAATGGAAGTGAAGATAACACTGAGATTCTGCTGTTTCGCAAAGAGGTATGAGCAAATCCACTAGTACTAAATATCAGTGCAGCTTTGCATGTGGTGCAATCAGTTTTCAACTCATCACACCTGTAGTTACTCTTGGGTAAAGGGCTGTATATCTTTGCAGATGCTGGAGCTGTGTGTCTATACTGCAGTTAGTCGGTGGCCATCTTGTGGTTGCAGAATAAGTTGTGGATGGCAGCAGGACAGCCCCTTCTCCTACAAGTATTGGAGCTGGAATGATGGTGCTTTGGGAGGTACCCTATGGTCCCCGCTGTGGTGGTATGGGGCAGGGAGGATGGCTGTCCTGTACTGTGTGCTGCTGCGGCTGTATATCTCCACTAGTGCCTGTCGCTGCAGCTGGGGTGGCCGCCTTACCAGTGCACTGCTCGATGGTGCCCTCGGTCCCAGCTCCCCTCTGCCATGGCTCACCTGACCCAGTCTATCTTCCGCGGGTTCCTGGCATCTGCTTTCCAGGCTCTGTTTCTCCATAGCTCCCTGGAGCCTAGCAGCTTGGTGTCTCTGCCTTCTCTTTGCGCTGCACTCCACACACCTCCCCCTTGCCGGCAGGAACTCCTGACCACTCCTCTTGCTTAAGGAGACAAGACGGGCTCCTCCAATCAGCGCCCGATGTCCCTGTGCTTCACACATGCTGGATGAGATCTGCACTAACTCCTTCCTGTCCCAAGGCTGAATTAACCCCTCACAGTCCTGGTGTTCTGAGTGCAGAAGTGCTGGCAGCGCAGGGCTGCCAGTGGTGCCCTCAGTGCAGGTTTGCTGGCGGTTTTGGAGGTTCAGGGGTGTTGGCAGTGTAGGGGTGGCGGCGATGTCCTCAGTGCGGGAGTGCTGTCAGTATCGGCAGTGCAGGAGTTCTGGCATTGTTCTCAGTGTGGGGATGGCGGTAGTGTCCTCACAATGGGGTTGTTGGCATTTCAGGGGTGCTGGCGGTGTCAGCAGTGTGGGGGTGGTGGCGGTGTCCTCAGCGCGGGAGTGATGGTGATGTTGGCAGTGCAGGAGTTTCATGGAATCTGAACCATTCATCTCTAATTATATATATATATATAAAAGAAATAAGTTGGAAAGTGTGGCACAGGATTATCAAACACACACTGTTATCGGTGGCTTATTGGTGAGGATAGAACTACCCGTTTAAATCAGGGCCCCAAACAAAGACGCTTCTATAGAGCTAATCGATTTGATAATTATACCTCTAATTCATCCTCTGAAACCGATACTGCTGATAGTCTCCCACCATCAGGATCTCCTTTTTTAGGCCCCAATACCAGGTCCCAATTAGAAGGTTCCAACAGAGCCCTCGGAGACCGCACCTGCGGCGGGGGGGCACCAAGAGGAAGACCAAGGGGTCGGAGAGGAGGAAGGAATTAATTTTTAACTTATCTTCCCATGTACTGTCTGATGCAGAGATTTCCCTGCTCTCTAAGGGTTTATCATTTATCCCTACCTGTAAAGCTGATTCATTCCAATGATCAGTGGATTTATTTAAAATGGGTCGAAAATTGAGATTGAGGGAGTTCTTTGACAACAGACAGGATAATAGAGTGATGAAAGAGGTATCTAGTTCTAAATTTAGAAGCAAAAGTAATTTTGATCCTAACTCAACTAACGCGAGTTTAAAAACATTCTTGAGAATGGTTGATACAGATTGGAAAGAGAACTCTAAAATTAACAATAAAATATTTGAGAATTTGACTATAGCTGAGAAATTAGCTTTAAAAACTTTACGTAGTAATACATCTTTGGTGATACGTAATGCCGACAAAGGAGGCGCAATAGTTCTTTGGGACTTTGCGTCTTATGATCATGAAATAATGAGACAATTGTCGGATATCTCTACCTACCAAAGTGTAGAATATAATCCAATAGTGAGGATTAAGAAAGAAGTAGATGATTTAATTAACATTGCTTGTATGAATGGGTGGATTGATGAGGAGGTTGCGGCCTTCTTGACAGTCGAAAATCCTATTTGCCCAATTATATATACTCTACCAAAAATCCACAAGACATTGGTGGATCCTCCCGGAAGACCCATAATTTCAGCTAGGGGCTCAATATTACAACCGGTAGCCCAATTTTTGGATTTTTATTTACAACCGATTGTGAAAAATGCCGCAACCTACCTCCGTGATACTGGTCACCTATTAACCGATTTGAGAACATTGGCCCTCATTCAGAGCCGGACGCTCTGAGCAGAGCGCACGCTCTGAATGAGGGCCGGGCTCCATTTTCATGGAGCGTCCTCCTGGACGCTCGTATAGCTGTGGGTCACCACCCACAGGCTATACGAGCGTGCATTGTGATGGCCGCGATGGTCGTGACCATCGCGACCATCGAAATTGCGAGCCGGAGCCTGCGGTTGAGGTTTTCAACCGCAAGCTCCGGAGTGATTTTGGCTCTATCAGAGCCAAAATCACTCCCACTGACATCACTAGTGATGTCAGTGGGCCGGCTTCTGACGGGAGGCGTTCCCGTGGGAACGCCCCCGTCAGGGAGGCACGCCCCCTGGCACGCCCACCAAAGGGGGCGTGCTGTCAATCAACATTGACAGCACGCCCCCTTTGATCGGACACAACGAGCGAAGGACTTTCCTTCGCTCGTCGCGTCTGGCGCATGCGCACGACGGAGCTCCCTCCGTCGTGCGCATGCTCAGTCCATAACATCGACCCACTTGCGAGCGGACAGCCGCTCGCGAGTGGGTCTGAATCAGGCCCATTGTCCGATCTACCCTCTCAGTTTTTCTTGGCAACATTGGACGTATGTTCTTTATATACAATAATTCCACATACACAGGGGATAGAGGCGGTTGAGAAAGCATTATGTGAGGGGCCATATTGTGGACCCCCAATACAGTTCATGTTGGAACTATTACAAAAAGTGTTGGAATGTAATCATTTCCTATATCAAGGGGAATATTATATTCAAGTGGCCGGTACGGCGATGGGGTCGAATTTGGCTCCGGCCTATTCAAATATCTTTATGTACCAATATCTTTATGTACCAATATCTTTATGTACATATCTTTATGTACCAATATGATACATTTTGAGCAAATATGCTGAAAGTATCTTTTATTATAAAAGATTTATTGACTATTAATTTGGTTGGGGGATGAAGAGTCTTTCAATGCCATGGTTTTGAGTCTGAACAGCTTATTAAGTCCTATTCGCCTCACTTCTACTGTAAGTGGTCAATCAATCAACTTCCTTGATGCAACGATCTTTAAAAGCATAACTGGATTGGAATATACTTTGTTTCGGAAACTAACTGATAGAAATACCCTTTTATGGGCAAGTAGTCATCATCCAAATCCATTGAAATCTAACCTTCCAATTTCAGAATTTCTACATATATTAAGAAATAATTCTGATCACTCTCTGGCTGAAAAACAGATTGAGGAATGCTGTGAGAGATTCAAAGAATGTGGTTACAAGGATTCTGTAATTAAAAACTGCCTTGCTAAAGCGAATAAACGTTTCCTTGCTAAGCAGCATGTACGTAGAAAGGAGTCTGATATGGTGATACTCTATACAATAAATACAAGGTGTGATACCAACCTAACGGTTGTTCAGAAATCCATAAGGAAGAATTGGTCTATACTAACTACAGACCAGTCTTTTAAGAAATTAGGGAGAGCACTGCTAAGTGTTAATAGAGGTCCAAATATATATATGTATATATATATATATATATATATATATATATATAGATGATCGTTGAAAGCAAGTGGCACCCAGGAGACTTTGTGAAATAATTTATATATTTATGTAATCATATTACATAATACCACACCAACGTTTCGGGACATACCCGTCCCTTTGTCAAGGTATAAACAGCAAATAAATAATGAACACCGCTCACCTTAAGTAAGAAAAGAAAACCCGCCAAACGTGAAGTGTGTCATTCATCAGAAGAGCAGAGAAACCCGGTGGACGCCGCGTCTACAGTAGATGATGTCAGTGAAATACAGTGGAATATATATATATATATATATGCATAGGGAACAGTTAGAGGGTAGTCACATAATTACAACACAATCACACGTGGATGCATCAACTACTATGTCTTTTAGGAGGAGTGTCTCTAGTGGGTGCTGAAGGGCTGATGGAACAAAATGCAATGGTAAATAATTACTATCTAGCTGCTTTTATTTGCTATTAAAGTATTGACTTCCCTAGCTGATAGTACTTAGCGTCAGGGCTATATAATATCAAGTCACAGCTGTCTATTCACATTACTTAATTGACATTTCAATTTTTACTACTGCAGGAAACAAGATTCCCGTTGGATTTTTAAAGGGAAAACAACAGATGTTTGCATTTTATTTTAATTTTCTTTATTTTGTATTTGTATTTTGCATTTATGTTTGCATTTAATTACTTTTTAGATTGAAAATGAAGCATTTATTAATACCTGTCTGTAAAATATTTTTTTATGTGTAAGACACTTTTCACATTATTATAATGTATACAATTAGGGCAAGGGTTCTCAAACTCGATCCACACAGGTCACATTTTCCAGGTCACCTAACAGGTGCATGGGTGTAGTCATTACTCGCTGACACATTTTAAAAGATTTGCAGGTGGAGCTAATTATTTCACTCGTTTCTGTGAGGAGACCTGGAAAACATGCACTGTTTGGGGTCCTGAGGACCGAGTTTGAGAACCTGCGAATTAAGGTACAGTAAGGTGATTTTAACATTTACTACTAAGTAGAGATGCACAGACCCACATGATTTGGGTTTGGTTTTAGGTTCTGATTCATCATCATGTTTTGGTTTTGCCAAAATCATCCTCATATTGTTTAGGATCTGGATTTTATTTTTTTTTAATTGTTAAAACCAGATAAAATCATGTAATTTGTACCTGTTTTTGATCCTACAGTATTAATAACCTCAAAATTAATTTCCAGTCATTTCCAGTCAATTTCAGTCAATTCTGATCAAATCACAGCCCACAATATTGTTCACCAATATTGACCAAAGGCTGGCTGGCTAAACTAAGCAACAGAGCAGCGGCACAAACACACATCAGTTTAAAAAAATATATAATCTATGAAACATTGTGGCACAGCAGTGGCAAACATGGTGTCAGTTTAATAAACTATACAGCCCCATAGAAAGAATGTTTTCATTAATCATAAACTATATCAAGGGCCCAAGGGCAGTACAAGGGAAATAGAGATGGAGTATGTAGTGGAAGGCAGGTAAAGCATTGATTGATTGATTTAGATGTGGCCTTGCGAGAGCTGTTTTTGCAGCAACTGAGAAGAGAAATGTCCATAAAATAATACAGTATTAATAGCCAAGGATTCCTGACAAGGGTTGAAAGAGAAACTAGCCATACTACCGCCCCTCCTTTCTCCTTCCTAATTTGGTAACACACCCCTGTAGTACATTTATGAGGTGCATCGGAGGGTCTGAGTATGAGGGTAACTAGCTCAGAGGCCCAAGGGCAGTACAGGGAAATGAAGATGGAGTATTTAGTGGAAGGCAGGTATAAAACTATAATCGAGTTATTTAATTAAATAAAAAAATTATACTAGGCCTTGTGAGAGATATTTTGCAGGAACTGAGAAGAAAAAAGGCTGTAAAAGAATAGAATATTAATAGCTAAGGATTCCTGACAAGGGTTGCAAGAGAAACTGGCTATATAACTCCCTCCCCACTCCTTCCTAGTTAGGTAACACACCCCTGTAGTAAATTTATGAGGTGCACCAGAGACTGAGTATGAGGGTAACCAGTGCAGAGGCCTTGGGGCAGTACAGGGAAATTGAGGTGGAGTATTTAGTAAAGACAGGTAAAAAAAATATTAATTGATTAATTATTTTTAAGAAAAAGAGACGTGGCCTTGTATCTTCTTGTTCATATTACCAAATAATACTAAATATGCTCCATAAATCTATTAAGTTTTTTAATATTTTGTGAGACACTACATTATTTCTGGTTAAAAATGTGTTGCAAACTAGTTCAGGTTGAGCCTCCCATATTCAAATATTCTGAAATATGAAATATTCTCAAATACGGAATTGTTTGAGCATGACTGAAATAGTGCCACCTTTGCTTTCTAATGGTCAATGTACACAAACTTTGTTTAATGCACAAAATTATTACAAATATTGTAAATATAAAAGAGAAAAAGACAGATGCGCCCCTCAGTCAGTCAGTATAAACTGGTTTCAAAGTGGCAGCTCCACCAGCAGGATCTGCTACCTGCTAAAAGGGGAAATCTGGAAAATATGGATGGAGAGCTTGTTTGAATAACCACACATATGTTTAAAACCAATTATTTAATAACACTATTAGCATATTACATACAATGCATAAAACAATAAAATAAAGTGCAATATCTGCTCAAGCTCTAAAATCAATAAATTGATTCCCAATCTTTTTCCAAAAAGAGTATGTTGGATCAAAACAGTAAGTCAAGGATTCATGTAACATTGGCCTGTCTAGATCCACCCGAGAAGGGATTATTCTGATTTGTGTATTCCAATTAATCTCCCACTTATTTAGTGGGCATATTAGTACAATGTCCTTTTTACCTGCCACATATGAAGAAATAAGTGAATATGTCCTGGTTTAAACAATCTGTATCTCCAGCGTGTGGTGTTACCCCAATATTGGGCTAAGTCCTTTGACTGGGTGTCATATATACAAACATACACAGAGGTTATTAGGTTTTCTAAGCTGCATAAAGTACTCACTGGTCTGTGTTATTAGGCACTCGATTATTTAAAATAATTTTTATTCTTTTATTTTAAATCACATTGTTTCATACTATACACATCTCTTCTCTATATTTTTTTAACCAAATACTTAGTTTTGCTTCTGTGTTATTTGAATCATTTTAATTAATATAATAAAGGTTAGATTTTAACACATGTGCACCATATAAAGATCCCTTTATCTCTCCTTTCCAATATATGTGTGCAAATGTTCCAAGATTCTGAAAAAATCTGATATCCTAAATTCTTATGGTCCCAAGCAATTTAGATATGGGAGACTCCTGTAATGTGTTAGAGCAAAAAACAATAAATATGTTTGTCTATGCAAAAAAGACCATCACCAATGCCCCCAATCAGCCCATAATGAAAAGAAAAATGGTCCACAATGGAATTGTTCTTGGGCCCTCCTACCCACCCTTTTGTTGTATATTGAAAAGCGTAGAGAAGAGTAAAGAGAAAAAAGAGACTCCTATAATGAGGCACACCCTGGACATCAAAGAAAAAAGGTATAAGGTATGCATAGAGGTCAAATATCTAAAACACAAAATACTTTATTAAATTAATCTAAAATTCAGCAAAAAAAACAATAAGCAAGATTCAAAGGAAAGACACACATGCAACACATAACTTAGAAACAGCCTAAAGACAACAGTAATAAATAATACTGTTGCTATATATCAAAAAATTGTGTACCATAATAAATCTATTAGTACCCTAACAAAAAACCAATCCAGTCACTGACTGCAGATATAATGATGCACATGCACCTAATAGAATCTAGTAACCAAAAATGGACTTAATGTCCTGTGCATAATAGCACGGTGTAAGATGGTTAACAGAAATGTGCAAAAATATATTATAATCAGGTAACCAATAGAATAAATGGTATAACACGATAGTAAATATGAAAAAATTGGATGGATGAGAGTAATAATGGTGATAGAGGATCAATCCTCATATACAAGGCAAAAATAAGACATAACATAACAGTGTAACAAAGGTACAAGACAATGTTTAAAAAGCTGTACACCGCACCCACATAATAACCAGACAAATTCTGGGATATAATTATAGGAGGCGTCCCTCTATTGCAAATTGGAAAGTAGAGAATTGTATAATATCATAATAGATATGAAAAGCAGAAAGTATGCTCTTACAGGTCAGATACTGCTGTTCCATGTCATGTGATCCAGAGGACGTGGAATGAGTTTCACTGTCACACGGCATACATAGAAACAGTGCAGGCTGCTTCTGCTGTTAGTGTCAAAATGTTAGTGATGTCCCTGTTGCTCTAGGCAGCGCAGAAACTCAGAACACAGGCAACTAATGAGAGAGAGCAGGAAAGGAGGTAAAGCAGTACCTGTAAGACAGACTCTCCAAAGTGGGTGTAAGGTGAAGGGGTCCTCAGTGCGCACTGGGATCCCCCAGCTGACATGCCAATGCACGTTTCGCCGGGAGCGGGCTTTCTCAAGGAGGCTGTCTCATTACTGTGTAGGAGCTGGATGTAAATAATCCCAGCCGTCATGTGATTGGTTGGGTCATCTGATTGACATACATACTAAGCCTGTCAGAGTGAGGCTAAGGAGGGGAGGGCGGGATCAAATGCCCTCCCTATGGTAACAACTACAACAAAATATTCGCCATCATGCAGCGTGCGTCGGCAATCCCCAATGCTGCAAAATATAAAAAGAGGGCTAGGGGGCCGACAGCGCCATAAACATGCAGCAGACATTAACAAAAGCAGGACCCAAAAGCCCGATATCATGACACCAATCAATGCACCACTGACATGTCACTCCAGATAAACATATCATTAGTGTCAGAAAAGGTGGCACAAAAACAAGGAGGCAGCATCAGCCACTTGCCCTATTTAATAGTCTAAATGACCAATGTTACATGGTGACCAGTATTTCATAGTAACAGATATTTACAGCCTGCATACACGGACAACATGCCCACAATGGGTTAAATGCACACCACGCAACACCACGTATATATAATCACAACATAGCCCAGCATCGCTTAAAAGCAACATGGGAGATATTATAACTGGAGGACAGAATCGATCACCAACCCTATCTGCCAGGGTAAACACCGTGCTGAACATACACTGGAGACCGCATTAAACAGACAGTGTGCCCATTATGGGCACAGCGCATCACTGCATGATACTATATGCACAAAATCATAAGACAGCCCAGCACCACCAAAACAGCAAAAGCCCAAACGTATGAGGCCAACAATCAGGACAAGTATAAGGGATAACATATTAAATGGGTAAGGTAAAGCATCGTCCCCATATTAACCAAAAGGAGCATCAGCGTCAAATAATAACATGTGGAAACATTGAATACAATGTATAAAAAGAATAGAGACAAATAGTAGTCTATATAATTAATGTACAGACATAAAATATCTTTGTAAATTGCATGAGTCATAACTGAAAGACAATGGAGAACTAATTAATACACCAGTCATATTAAACACCAGGTGTCAAGCTATCTGATAATTAAGTCATATCTACAAAAATATAATAGAATAGAATATATTAAAAATAAGAATATAATAAATAAATTATATAATATCAATAAATTAATAATCACCTAATGTTACTCAGTGCACGGATATAAATAAATAAATGTCAGCCGTGCCTAATGTAAATAGATATCCACAGCTTATTGAAAATATATTATAACTAGAAAAATAAATATTTTTGTACAAAATGGATCTTTTGTTTCTCTTTACTCTTTTCTACCATATTGACGACTCCAGGGAGCACCCCCTGATTTCCATAATTCCCTATTGACTTATAGATTAGTACATTAACATTTTTCCTGTGCAATTGCTCCTTCTTTTCCCCCCTTTTTCCCATTATAGTATATTGAAAAGCACATGCACAGTTATCGATCTCATCCTCCTCACCCAAATTGTGTTAACATCATCACACAATATTATTGTAGCTTATCCCCACTGGAATACACCATAAGTATCTATACATTGTTGCAATTGGTGGCAAAGGTCTTGCTCATGGAATTTGTAGTTCATTTTTATGAACATGAGGTTTTCCACATTTTGAGGAAGTACAGTAGTCCCCTACGCTGATTGCTCACAAGGTTTCCAGCTGTGCTAAACACTTTTTCCGGGTACACACTGGAGGGTGGGCAGCTTAAGTACACCAAAGCTAGTTTGACCAAGGGGCTTCAAATTGCCCCTTTTTCCTCCCAGTAATCAAAAGGACTGTGTGACATGCTAAGTTTTACATTATCATTAATATAATCTTTCACCATCCTGTTGTGTGTTATATTTTGCTGCTGCTGAAGGCAATACACCCACCTAGTGGGCTCTCACAATAATGTAATCTTTCATTTGACCAGAACCACTTGTCCACATATCTGTGGTTAAGTGGATAGTGGGTATAATGGAATTTTCTAGGCCAATAACTAGTTTTTTGTTTTAACATCCCGCTACAGCTGAGGAATTGCTGTTCTTGTAAAATGGAATTGGAATTTTGGCAGACACAGGACCTCAATTAACTGTCTAAAACTACATGCACTGATGGCACATATTGGACACAGATCTAATGCTAGCATAGCCATCATGGCTTTAGTGACCTGCTGTGCAACTGAATGACTGCTTTCATACTAGCTTCCTCTTGCAAAGGATTGATTCATAGTCAATTGTTTGAAACTAGTCTATTTGGTCACCTTCTGGGATGAAGATTCACCCCCATCAGCCACAGCCCTAGTGTGCAAGGATTCTTCTGTGGAATCCAAGATAGGGGAGGAGTCAGTTAGCTTTCACAAATTGTATGCAGGAGGTCTACCTCTGATCATTAATGAGGAGATTGCTGATGAACGTATTGGCAGTGGTGATTGTATATGCTGGGATCTATCCATGCTGCTGGAAGATGATGCTGGACTGCTTGTAGTTGTTATTATTTTAAAGGATTTTTGAGATGTTCCCATATCATTTGCATGTACTCACTGCAAATGACATAACAGGGAGGAGGTTCCTACCTCTACTTATTTGGTACAGATGGCTTGAAACATGTTGTCAGGATTTGTGTAAAAAAAAAAACACACGAAAGGGGTGGCTTTTTTGGTCTTATGTCCAGGCATGACAATGGCCTTTTTATCACGGGCAAGAACTGCTTCCACTGGTGGCTGACTTACTTTTACACAAACAAAATCCTCATCATCAACATCCTTATTAGTGTCAGATGCACAAATATCCGCCTCATCCTCCTGTTGTACTTCTAATGTAGCATCCTCAATTTCTAAGTTACCATCTTTACTTTTACTCTTGCTCCTCTCCACATTGGCAGAGGATGTAGAAATGGTGGAAGGAGTAAGAGTACGGTGTCAGAAATGTCATACTCACACATTTAACTCGTGGACACAATTAGACTATCCTCAAAGATTTGTGAAGCTTGTGAACACACAGGTTTCTCCTCATCTTTAGTTATGTTTTGGTGAACTAATTTGCTTGTTTTAAAGGTGACATACAGTATGTAGACTTAGTAGGACCACCATTTGTAAAGAAGGCCATGGCCTGAGTCTTTTCTTGCCTCTGCATGTGGTGTAAGGAATGTTGGCAATTTTATGCCTTTCAGAATTATTTGCTGTACATATAAATCTTACAGTAATAAACATCAGAGTACTGGAGTGTTTGATGTTAGAGGTCTATGTTTGCAAAGCATAAGGAGTTTATTTTAATAATGTTGTAAGTTTCCCTGAAGTTTAAAATGTTGGATATTTACAATGAGAATGAAATTAATAGCAATATCATGTAGACAGTAATATTTAGAATAATGGTAGACTTTGTGCATTGCAGCATTCAGACAATTAACTGTAATAATGGCAGAGTTTTGTGATAATGTAGTTTATTAATTAAATAGGAAACCCTCTTTTCACATACTTATTTTTATTCACAGGCAATCAACACTTTTAGCTCTTTACTCACTTTATTGTGTTGTAAAGTCCGTATGTAACATTTATATTCACATTTTATTTCACACTGATACAATCATTTTTATTGTGTTTATATATTGTGATACAGTCTATTATGTGGAATAAGTTTCTCTAACTAATCAATAATAGCCCTAATTGATCTTTTCATAGAAAATGGTTTCATTTATTGATTAGTCTGGGAGGCATGATGCATTTAATTGATTAACTTGTGATTGCTAGTACTATATAGAATGTTTGTTATAAACATACATTCTATAGTTTTTGTAATGATTTGTTTTAATTCACAGATTGATTATATATGATTTTGAGCAGCATTATTTGACAGTGAAACTGCGTATATTCCATAATGATCCTTTATTTTAACATTCTGTGAAAATGTATTAATTAGGCTCTTTCAATGCATTGGTTTTTGTATGGCTACTGTCAGTGATACTGTGTCACTGTAATGAAATACAATTGTGTTTGCAATGGATATTTTCTACAATATTTTCAAGTTTTTGATGATATTGGGCCTGATTCAGACCCACTCGCGAGCGGCTGTCCGCTCGCAAGTGGGTCGATGTTATGGACTGAGCATGCGCACGACGGAGGGAGCTCCGTCGTGCGCATGCGCCAGACGCGACGAGCGAAGGAAAGACCTTCGCTCGTTGTGTCCGATCAAAGGGGGCGTGCTGTCAATGTTGATTGACAGCACGCCCCCTTTGGTGGGCGTGCCGGGGGCGTGCCTCCCTGACGGGGGCGTTCCCACGGGAACGCCTCCCGTCAGAAGCCGGCCCACTGACATCACTAGTGATGTCAGTGGGAGTGATTTTGGCTCTGATAGAGCCAAAATCACTCCGGAGCTTGCGGTTGAAAACCTCAAACGCAGGCTCCGACTCGCAATTTCGATGGTCGCGATGGTCTCGACCATCGCGGCCATCACAATGCACGCTCGTATAGCCTGTGGGTGGTGACCCACAGCTATACGAGCGTCCAGGAGGACGCTCCATGAAAATGGAGCCCGGCCCTCATTCAGAGCGTGCGCTCTGCTCAGAGCGTACGGCTCTGAATGAGGGCCATTGTTCTACCCTCACTATAATCTCATCTGATTAAAATTAGACATACATCATAACTACTCCTACTTTTCAATAATCCAATCTAGACCTGAAGATCTGAATAATGGCTTTTATGATAGTGATAGGAGGGGTGATGAATTAAATGGTAAAACTGTAATACAAACATATCAGAATGCAATTACAATGTGAACTGATGCAATGCAAACATGAAACATACAGTATACAGTAACTGAGGTCTGTGGCTGACACAAGATCTATGGTATCAATTTAGATCAGAATTCTTACCATCAATGCTGTGCTGAAGGCAGGGGCGGATTGGGATGGAAAACTAGCCGGGAAATTTATGGAAGCAGCCCTAATAGGTGCGGGGTCTGTTGAGTGGGTGGGGTCTGTCTAGGGGGCCGGGATCCCTTCTCATAGGGTCTGATTCTGAGATGGACACAGTAGCAGCTGTCCTTGTATCTTTTGCTGCAGTTTCGTCTGTGACTTTAGGCTATAAACACAATGCCCTTCCCTGGTGTATAGCCATGCGTTCGAATATGCAAGTACTGAGACGCCCACTGTCAGTGTCTAAGGTGTCTATGTACTAATAATCACGGTACTGCCGCGATTGTTATCGGTTCAACTCACATGGGGATATTTTCATCTTTAATGAAAATATTCCCTCTATGTACCAAGGGGAGCTCGCAGGGACAGAGGTTGTGGTAACGACTGTCCCTGCAAGTTGTATCCCCAGCAAATTTTGGAAGTCTTTCACAGAAGTGAAAGACTTCACCGGGGGAAGCTGACACTGCGCATGCGTACAGCGTAAGCTTCCAGAGCTGGCTGGAGGCTGCGAGGGAGAGATCAAAAGATCTCTCTCCTGCCCCTGGAGTCCCCATTGGCTTACAGTAGTTTACACCATCTGAAGATGGTATGAACTACCGGGGCTAAACTCTGAGTAGCATCGCTTTTTGTAGTTTAGTACATAGGGCTCAGATCGCAGTCCCCATTGATGATAGGAACTGCGATCTGCAGCGCTAATTAGCACTTTGCTTTAGATTTCTGTGAAATCACCTGCATTGTGCTTTTAGTACAATACAGTGCCATAACTACAGCCCCCGCAGACCCCGCGGTGGCTTGGGGGCGCGGGGGCTTGTGGGGCTTGGTGGCCGCAGATTCCATGCGGACTAGCCGTCCGCATGGAATCTGCAGAAAACGGCCCTCCAAAAATGGCCGCCGCCTAGGAGGAGACATATGCTAGAGGTCCTACTGGACCCCTAGCATCTGTTAGTCACACAGGCAGGGCGGTAGTGCGGACTGCACATAAGTGCCGTCCGCACTACACTAGTATAACAAACACACAGCCGCCGGCGCCGGCAGCTGTGTGTTTGTTTTAGCATCCAATGAGTCAGACAGACTCATCGGCTGCTTGTCTTGCGCCCACTTCCGGAGCCGGGCTCTTCCGGGTCCCGCAGTGGATGATGATGGGAGAGATGTCATGACGTCTCTCCCATCATGCAGAGCGGGCCTGCCCGGGAGGACGCCGGACGGAGGAGCCGATGCCGGAGCGTTGATCAAGGTAAGAGGACTTTGTGTGTCTGTCTGTCTGGCGGGGTGGGGGGGGGGTTGTTTACTACTACTACTGGGGGCATTGCTGGAGGGGGTTGTTTACTACTACTACTACTACTACTGGGGGCATTGCTGGGGGGTTGTTTACTACTACTACTGGGGGCATTGCTGGGAGGAGGGACTACTACTGGGGGCAGGGCTGCCATCAGAAATTATGGGGCCCGGGACTACCAAAATAGGCAGGGCCCCCCCAACCCGACACTTACCTTAGTTACCACACTCTTCTTATTCCGTTCTAGCTGCTCCCCAGTCCTCACATGCTGCTACTCCTCTCTTATCCAGTGACGCGGCGTGATGTTATGATGTCTCGTTGCACCGGCTAACACTTTATTGTACAGGATGCGACATAGGTAGGCGGCGGAGCAGGGAAGCCCTGGGCAGCTTGGTGAGATGTGACCCACAAGCAAGGGCAGATCCAGAACAAAATGACAGTGGGGGCACCATGCCTCACAACAAGGGGCATGGCCTCAAAGGGAATGCTGTATCCACAAGCCACGCACTTGTTGGAGAGGCAATGTGCGACGCCAGAGAGGGGAAGTGGGTGACACCAGGGAATGGGTGACAGGGGGAGTCAGAGGGTGACGCCAGGGGGTGGCAGTGGGTATCATAGAGGACGAGAGGGAGAAGCAGTAAGTGACAGGGAGAGGGTGATGGGAAGAGGCAGTGGGTGATCGGGAGAAGCAGAAGGTGACAGAGAAAGGGTGATGCTTATAGAGGGCAGAGGGTGACAGGACAGAGAGGGTGATGGGGAGATAGTAACACAAAGGGGAGGCAGAGGGTGATGGGGAGAGGGTGACAGGGAGAAGCAGTGGGTGACACCAGGGAATAGGCAATGGGGGAGTCAGAAGGTGATGTCAGGGGGTGGCAGTGGGTGAAGTGGTGGATGACGGGGAGAGACAGTGGCTGGCAGAAGAGATAGGTGACTGGTAGATATAGTGGGAGATGGAGAAGTAGTGGGTGACGGGAGAGGGTGACGAGAAGAGGCCGTGGGTGATAGGGAGAAGAAGAGAGTTACGTGGAGAGGGTGATGCCTTGTAGAAAGCAGAGGGTGATGGGAGAGATAGTGAAGCAGGGGAGAACCAGAGGGTGACGGGGAGAGGCAGTGGGTGATGCCAGGGAGAAGGTGACAGGGAGAGGCAGTGGGTGACGCCAGGGATAGTGTAACAGGCAGTGGGTGACAGGGAGAGGAAGTGGGTGATGCCGGGTAGAGGGAGAAAAGGAGAGGCAGTGGGTGATGCCAGGTAGAGGATTATGGGGAGAGGCAGTGGGTGATATATAGGGGGGCACTGGGCTGGATGTAAAGAGGGCAGTGAGATTGTGGTGGGTGGGGGGAACACTAGGCTGGAGAAGGGGTACACTGGATTGAATGATGGCAGGACACTGTGACTGGACAGGCTGGGGTGGGGTTCTTTGCTGAGGGGCAGTTAGAAGGTGGCAGTGGGCTGGTTGGTGGAGGGAACGGGGTAGACACTGGGAAGGTGAAGTCAGTGAGATCCCAGCATATCATGTACTATGTGCAATTCTAATATATTTGGCACAGGCACAGCATGTGAAAATGAAATAAAAAATACACCTGACCTTACCGATATGGAGGTTTCTCTGCGATGGGGAACCTCTGAAGAAATTGATCCTCCCTGGGCAGATGGTGTCTTCACTCGGTATTCACTTTTCATGTAGGAAATCCCATTGTCCGGAAAATGCCTGTTTGTGTAGGAATATAACTAATGTCATTATCATACAACACAGGTTTAACCAGACTCGCCACCTGTGTTGCCTCCAGCCTCCTGCTCCATGTCCCATCTATGCCCATGTCTTTCCAGCTACATACCCCATGTCATCTCCAGCCTCCTGCTCCCTGTGTCACCTCCACATCCCTGCAACATTCCAGCTTTCTGTCCCGTATCCCCTCCAGATCCTTGCGTCATTCCAGCCCCTCTGCCCTGTGTCATCTCCAGATCCCTGTGCCATTCCAGCCTCTCTGCCCTGTGTCATCTCCAGATCCCTGTGCCATTCCAGCTTCCTGCCCACTTTCTGCCATGTCTTTCAAGCCACCTGCCCCCTTGTCTTTCCAGCCTACTGTCCCCATCTTTCAAGCCTCCTGCCCCCCGTCTATCAAGTCACCCCTTGTCTTTCAAGCCACCTGCCTCCTTTCCTCCCCCTTGTCTTTCTAGCCTCCTGTCCCATCTTTCAAGCCACCTGCCCCCTTTCCACCCCCTTGTCTTTACAGCCTTCTGCCCCCTTTCCACCCCCTTGTCTTTTCAGCCTTCTGCCCCCTTTCCACCCCTTGTCTTTTCAGCCTTCTGCCCCCTTTCCACCCCCTTGTCCTTTCAGCCTTCTGCCCCCTTTCCACCCCCTTGTCCTTTCAGCATTCTGCCCCCTTGTCCTTTCAGCCTTCTGCCCCCTTTCCACCCCCTTGTCCTTTCAGCCTTCTGCCCCCTTTCCACCCCCTTGTCCTTTCAGCCTTCTGCCCCCCTATCAAGTCACCCCTTGTCTTTCAAGCCACCTGCCTCCTTTCCTCCCCCTTGTCTTTCTAGCCTCCTGTCCCATCTTTCAAGCCACCTGCCCCCTTTCCACCCCCTTGTCTTTACAGCCTTCTGCCCCCTTTCCACCCCCTTGTCTTTTCAGCCTTCTGCCCCCTTTCCACCCCTTGTCTTTTCAGCCTTCTGCCCCCTTTCCACCCCCTTGTCCTTTCAGCCTTCTGCCCCCTTTCCACCCCCTTGTCCTTTCAGCATTCTGCCCCCTTGTCCTTTCAGCCTTCTGCCCCCTTTCCACCCCCTTGTCCTTTCAGCCTTCTGCCCCCTTTCCACCCCCTTGTCCTTTCAGCCTTCTGCCCCCTTTCCACCCACTTGTCCTTTCAGCCTTCTGCACCCTTTCCACCCCCTTGTCCTTTCAGCCTTCTGCCCCCTTTCCACCCACTTGTCTTTAAAGCCTGTGTCTCCCTCTCTTACCTTTTGTATGCTCCTCTGTTAGCTGCATCCGGGTATCCAGCGTGACCGACGGCTCCTCTCTTTGGCAGGGAGCGCGACGTGACGTCACGGGGTCAGCGTCGCGCTCCCAGCAGTCCTGCAGGTAGGAGAAACTGTGTCACAGCAGGATCTGCCACTGCGCCGCCGAGCAAGACCATAGAGCTCGTCGGCGCAGTAGCAGTGCCTGCTATGACACAGTTAATAATGGTGACAGCTGCGGAGGTACTATGAGCGGGCAGGGCCCCCGGAGTGTCCGGTCGGCGGCTGTGTTAGGCAGCAGAGCGAGGAGATTTACCTGGGTTTGGGCGGCAGCAGGGGTTAGGAGGAGCAGATGGTAGGAGTGGACGGGTGGCCCCCCCCCGAGTGTCCGGGCCTTGGGTGACGGGTGGATACCCCCCCCCCCCCGCCCCGAGTGTCCGGGCCCGGGACTCCAGTCCCGGCGGTCCCCCCCTGATGGCGGCCCTGACTGGGGGAATTGCTGGGGGGTTGTTTACTACTACTACTACTGGGGGCATTGCTGAGGGGTTGTTTACTACTACTACTGGGGGCATTGCTGCGGGGGGTTGTTTACTACTACTACTGGAGGCATTGCTGGGGGGTTTACTGCTACTACGACTGCTGGGGGCATTGCTGGGAGGGGGACTACTGGGGGCATTGCTGGGGGGGTTGTTTACTACTACTGGGGGCATTGCTGGGAGGGAGGACTACTACTGGGGGCATTGCTGGGGGGGACTACTACTGGGGCCATTGCAGGGGTGGAACTACTACTGGGGACATTGCTGGTGGGGGGACTACTACTGGAGGCACTGGTGGGACCACTACTGGGGGCATTGCAGGGGTGGAACTACTACTGGGGGCATTGCTGGTGGGGACTACTACTGAAAGCACTGGTGGGACCACTACTGGGGGCACTGCACTGGTGGGACCACTACTGGTAGGGGCATTGCTGGGGGAGGACTACTACTACTGGGGGCACTGCTGGGGGGTTAGTACTGGGGTCACTATTTAAGGGGGTCTACTACTGAGGGCATTATATAAGGGACACTGCATAGGGGGATGACTACCTGGGGGGAGCAAAATTTATAGTTACGCCACTGGTACAATACATAATATTATGCATCAAACAGCTTGATACATAGACCCCTAAGTCTTTAGACAACCTCCTGTAGCTATCTAGGAACACCCAACACATTTCTAAAACACTTCTTGGTGCATGCGTCTAAATCCGCACTGCAACTCAGACCTATGCGCAAATGACAAACAATGCACAAGAAAAAAAATAAAAAACACATTGCCCCCACAAGAAATACATAAAAACACATGAGCCTCAACAATAAAAAAATAAAATACACACTGACCCCCACAGAATAAAACAAATACATTTGCCCCCAAAAGAAAAAAAGACATTTACCCGCTGGATAAACAAACACACTGGCACCTACCAAAATGGTAGTGTCTAGGTGACCTTCACAGAGAGGACCCTGACGTCATCAGTTACTGTCCAATGTACAGTAATTCTCTACTATTCACGTGGACATAGAGGGAGAATATAAACCTGTGCCGAGCAAACCGAGCCCACGAGGGGACATATTTCTTTGCTTGGTGGCCTTTATGGGCATGGAACCGCACTTCCGCCTTCACCTCACCTTACAATGAAGGGGAAATAAACTCAACCCTACAGAAATCAATAAAACACAATGGCCCCTACAGGGAAAAAAAACGCATTGACTCCCGCAGGAAAAAAATAAAAACACAGATCAGGTGCAAGCTTGGAGTATTAGTAGTGTGGGGACAGGCAGCGAGTAGAAGTAGTGTAGGGGCAGGCAGGGAGTAGCAGTGTGGGGCAGGCAGGGAGAAGAAGTAGTGTGGGGCAGGTGGGGAGTAGTAGTGTGGACAGGGAGTAGTAGTAGTATGGGGCAGGGAGTAGTAGTAGTGTGGGGCAGGCAGGGAGAAGTAGTAGTGTGGGGCAGGCGGTGAGTAGTAGTGTGGGCAGGGAGTAGTAGTAGTATGGGGCAGGCAGGGAGTAGTAGTACTAGTGTGGGGCAGGCAGGGAGTAGTAGTAGTGTGGGGCAGGCAGGGAGTAGTAGTAGTATGGGGCAGGCGGGGAGTAGTAGTGTGGGCAGGGAGTAGTAGTAGTATGGGGCAGGGAGTAGTAGTACTAGTGTGGGGCAGGGAGTAGTAGTAGTGTGGGGCAGGCAGGGAGTAGTAGTTGTATGGGGCAGGCAGTAGTAGTAGTGTGGGGCAGGGAGTAGTAGTAGTGTGGGGCAGGGAGTAGTAGTAGTAGTATGGGGCAGGGAGTAGTAGTAGTAGTGTGGGGCAGGCAGGGAGTATTAGTAGTGTAGGTAGGGAGTAGTATCAGTGGGAGTAGACAGGGAGTAGTAGTAGTGTGGGGCAGGCAGGGAGTAGTAATAGTGTGGGGCAGGGAGTAGTAGTAGTGGGGGCAGACAGGGAGTAGTAGTAGTGTGAGGCAGGGAGTAGTAGTAGCGTGGGGCAGGCAGGGAGAAGTAGTAGTGTGGGGCAGGCGGGGAGTAGTAGTGTGGGCAGGGAGTAGTAGTAGTATGGGGCAGGCAGGGAGTAGTAGTACTAGTGTGGGGCAGGCAGGGAGTAGTAGTGTGGGGCAGGCAGGGAGTAGTAGTAGTATGGGGAAGGCGGGGAGTAGTAGTGTGGGCAGGGAGTAGTAGTTGTATGGGGCAGGCAGGCAGTAGTAGTAGTGTGGGGCAGGGAGTAGTAGTAGTGTGGGGCAGGCAGGGAGTAGTAGTAGTATGGGACAGGCAGGGAGTAGTGTGGGGCAGGCAGGGAGTATTAGTAGTGTAGGTAGGGAGTAGTAGCAGTGGGAGTAGACGGAGTAGTAGTAGTGTGGGGCAGACAGGGAGTAGTAGTAGTGTGGGGCAGGCAGGGAGTAGTAACAGTGTGGGGCAGGGAGTAGTAGTAGTGTGGGGCAGGCAGGGAGAAGTAGTATTTCAAAACGGGACAGAATGGGAGTAATAATGGAAAGCAGGGCAGGATGGGAGTAGTAGATTGGAGTAGTGGGCAGGATTGGAGCAGTGAGCAGGATTGGAGTAGTGGTGGGAAGCTGGTAGGATAGGAGTAGGTCACCTCAGCTCATGGGTCCTGGCTGCCGTCCCTTTCTCTGCACTGACAGCTGCCTCAGAGCCAGAGTAAGCCCCTGCCATCCGTGTCCTGCACCGCTCCTCCGGCTGCCATTCGTGTTCTGCACCACTCATCCAGCTGCCATCTGTGTTCTGCTGCCTACTCCTCCATCCCAGGCTGACTGACAACTGCATACACCCCGCCACCCTGCATGGTCCCGCCCCCTGGCTCATCTCCCGCAGCCTTGCTCCGACATCCCACGGAGCTGACGGTGGGAAGCGGAGGATGAGAGAGGGAGGGAGGGGACACCAGCACCGCACAGTCATTGGGGTGCCCGACGCTTCAGGTTTGCGTTCCATAGCGAAACAAACCACGGAAGCGCTGCAGCCGGCAGTCAGTGCCAGACTGACCGGCAGAATCGGCCAGCCTAGCAAAGGGGTTTGGGGTCGGCCCAGCGGGAACTTTCCCGCTGTCCCGGCGGCCCAATGCACCCCTGGCTGATGGGAGGGTACTATAAATATGCCCCTCTTTGCAGTAGACCATGTGAAATATAATATTTAGACTGCCCTGTGACCTACCCAGGATGCACTGGGACGCTTCAATGGTATCCTATAAGACACAAAGTAAGCAGATAAAAACTGACCGCTAGGTGAGCCCACACAGGATCAATGCATATAACAAATAATGGTGAAAGGATGAGAATATATTTGTGATGCCTTCATGCTAACTTACACCAATTATTAACACCTAAAGAATGGAGGGCCTTATTCAGACCCGGTCGTAAGCGTCCGCATGCTAGCTCTGAGCGATGGTAGTACAACTGCACATGCGTATGGTTTGCAATGTGCATGCGCAAACCAGTCATTGCGGTCGGAAATCGTGCACTCGTAAAACACAGAGGGGCTGCTATTTTGAGTGACAGAATGTGCCGTTTGTGGGTGGTAACGGGGGAAGGTGCTCGAAAACGGGGGAGTGGTTGTGCAAACACAGGCATGCCCAACGGTCAAAAGGGCGTTTAATAGGAGTGCATAATTAGTAAAGGAGCGTCATCGATCACGTCACTTCGTTGTCTTTTAGCCTGAACTGCTCGCAGTGATTGTGGGAAGTAATTCCTACCTCAAGCGCTGTGAGCAGTTCAGATGCCGTTCGATGTTCCCAATTAATCTAATAAAAACATGATGTGATTTGCGAACGGCAAAGGGGCGTCTTGAAAAAATAGCGAGCGCATTTAGCGGACGCTCGCACAGACATAGAGGAGCCCTCACACCACAAAGAGCGAGGCCTCAATTTAAATATCCGTCCCCTTTTTGAGAGCGAGCATCCGCAAATAGCGTCCGGGTCTGAATCAGGCCCGGAGTTCACCTCCAAATGCTTTGCTTTTATGTACTTGCACTACAAAAGAACCCATCCTCTTCTAAGAGTTGCATCACTATTTGGTACTTGCATGATGTTTTTAAAAATATTTAGCATACACACTTTTGGCATTTTTTAGAGGTAATATCTTGCTCCTGACTATCACCAGCCACACAGTGAGTTAGTCACTAGTGTGCTCCCTTTATAAGTATGAACTGTCCTGCACATACATTATATTGTAGTGCTATAATACGTGTTGTGTCCTCCCAAGTTTATTATTATTCTTAAGCTTTTTTGGGGGGGAGGGGGAAAATGGGTATATGGCATTGGTTGGAGGGTCGCTATTTTTTCCATTTCTATTAAAGTGGGTTCACATACTAGGATCACCCCAACTCATTAAAAAGATGCACCCCTGTGTAGTGTATCAATGGAATTGAAACCTTTGAGGGCTCCATTTATGAATGATGCATAACCCCTTTAGCATCCTGTATTCAACAAACAGCGGTAATCTAAGATACAGTGCCCCTTATGCAGTGCCCCTATTAATGCCCATTATACAGTGCCCCCACTATTGGCCCTTACACATAATACACAGACACATTTTATTTACCCAGAACCCCACTCCTGCGCCCACCGCTCCTCTGTTCCCGCTCGGCACTATGGAAGAGACGTCATGATGTCTCTCCCTCCACCCACTGTGGGAGCCGGAAGGCAGAGCTCATGAGTGAGCTCCAGCCCTGGGTGCAGCAGCCAATAACAGTCTGTCAAACTCTTGTTGGCTGCAGTGCTAAAACTAACACACCACCGCCAGGTAGTACACACTAACCACTGACCTGGATGGCGGTATGTACAGCACATTCTCTTACTAGTTGTGCTGTAAATAAGCACATAATTCTATTGAGGTTACAGTGCTCTTAAATGGGAAAATAATGTTTTTTATGTCTATTAAATAGGGGTGAGCGGGTTCGGATTTCTGAAATCCGAACCCCCCCGAGCCCCCCCGATCCGAGGCCAATCCGAGTCAGGCTCGACTTTTCCCGCCTGACTCGGATCTGAAATCGAGGCAAAACGTCATCATCCCGCCTTCCGGGTCTCGCGGGTTTTGGATCCTATATAAGGTACCCGCGTCGGCGCCATTTTCTCACTCGGCTGTGGACAGTGAAGAGGGAGGGTGGGAGTTAGGGCTGGGCTGTGTAGTGTAGTGTTGTGCTGTACTGCGCTGTGCTGCTGTTGTCCATAGGGGCTGTGTCCACTACTTCAAAGTCCATAGGGGCTGGCTGTGTTGTGCTGTGCTGCTGTTGTCCATAGGGGCTGTGTCCACTACTTCAAAGTCCATAGGGGCTGGCTGGACTGTGTTGTGCAGTCAGGTGTCCACTCCAAAGTCCTTTGCAGAGTCCCAGTCCTTAAGGGGTGCTGTAGTGTTGTCCAGGGGGTGCTCTGTCTGTCAGGGGTGCTCCCCCCAAGTGCTAAAAAAATACATATTTTTTCTGTGTTTGTGAATTGTGTGCGCAGTAGCCGAACGTGCATCAACAAAGTAGTGCCAAGCGTGCGCCTGTTTCATAAGTAAAGGGCCGGCTGGCTTGACCGTTAAAGGGTGCTGTAACCCCCAAAGTACACTCCAAACCAAATAAAAAAATATTTTCTGTGTTTGTGAATTGTGTGCGCAGTAGCCGCACGTGCATCAACAAAGTAGTGCCAAGCGTGCGCCTGTGTCATAAGTAAAGGGCCGGCTGGCTTGACCGTTAAAGGGTGCTGTAACCCCCAAAGTACACTCCAAACCAAATAAAAAAATATTTTCTGTGTTTGTGAATTGTGTGCGCAGTAGCCGCACGTGCATCAACAAAGTAGTGCCAAGCGTGCGCCTGTGTCATAAGTAAAGGGCCGGCTGGCTTGACCGTTAAAGGGTGCTGTAACCCCCAAAGTACACTCCAAACCAAATAACAAAATATTTTCTGTGTTTGTGAATTGTGTGCGCAGTAGCCGCATGTGCATCAACAAAGTAGTGCCAAGCGTGCGCCTGTGTCATAAGTAAAGGGCCGGCTGGCTTGACCGTTAAAGGGTGCTGTAACCCCCAAAGTACACTCCAAACCAAATAAAAAAATATTTTCTGTGTTTGTGAATTGTGTGCGCAGTAGCTGCACGTGCATCAACAAAGTAGTGCCAAGCATGCGCCTGTGTCATAAGTAAAGGGCCGGCTGGCTTGACCGTTAAAGGGTGCTGTAACCCCCAAAGTACACTCCAAACCAAATAAAAAAATATTTTCTGTTTGTGAATTGTGTGTGCAGTAGCCGCACGTGCATCAACAAAGTAGTGCCAAGCGTGCGCCTGTGTCATAAGTAATGGGCCGGCTGGCTTGACCGTTAAAGGGTGCTGTAACCCCCAAAGTACACTCCAAACCAAATAACAAAATATTTTCTGTGCTTGTGAATTGTGTGCGCAGTAGCCGCATGTGCATCAACAAAGTAGTGCCAAGCGTGCACCTGTGTCATAAGTAAAGGGCCGGCTGGCTTGACCATTAAAGGGTGCTGTAACCCCCAAAGTACACTGCAAACCAAATAACAAAATATTTTCTGTGTTTGTGAATTGTGTGCGCAGTAGCCGCACGTGCATCAACAAAGTAGTGCCAAGCGTGCGCCTGTGTCATAAGTAAAGGGCCGGCTGGCTTGACCGTTAAAGGGTGCTGTAACCCCCAAAGTACACTCCAAACCAAATAAAAAAATATTTTCTGTGTTTGTGAATTGTGTGCGCAGTAGCCGCACGTGCATCAACAAAGTAGTTCCAAGCGTGTGCCTGTGTCATAAGTAAAAGGCCGGCTGGCTTGACCGTTAAAGGGTGCTTTAACCCCCAAAGTACACTCCAAACCAAATAACTAAATATTTTCTGTGTTTGTGAATTGTGTGCGCTGTAGCCGCACGTGCATCAACAAAGTAGTGCCAAGCGTGCGCCTGTGTCATAAGTAAAGGGCCGGCTGGCTTGACCGTTAAAGGGTGCTGTAACCCCCAAAGTACACTCCAAACCAAATAAAAAAATATTTTCTGTGTTTGTGAATTGTGTGCGCAGTAGCCGCACGTGCATCAACAAAGGAGCAGCGCCAAGTGTGCGCCTGTGTCCCATAAGTAAAGAGCCGGCTGGCTCATTTCTTAAAGGGTGGTGTAACCCACAAAGTGCACTACTCTCCAGCAAAAATAAAAAAATATTTTCTGTGTTTGTGTGCGTCTTAGCCGCACGTATATATCAAATCGATATAACATAAATGGAGGACCAAACTTTCTCCGATAAAAATAAAATAGAGAAAGATCAAGAACCACTTCCTCCTAGTGCTGAAGCTGCTGCCACTAGTCATGACATAGGCGATAACATGCCATCAACGTCGTCTGCCAAGGCCAATGCCCAATGTCATAGTAGAAGCCACATACAATCCCAAGTGACAAAGTTCAGGAAAATGACCTTAAAAAAATATTGAAATCATCTGAAGAGAAACGTAAACTTGCCAATATGCCATTTACGACACGGAGTGGCAAGGAACGGCTAAGGTCTTTCCCTATGTTCATGACTAGTGGTTCAGCTTCATATGACGATGGAAGCCCTCCTCCCACTAAAAAAATCAAACGAGTTAAGCTGGCAAAAGCACAGCGAAGAACTGTGCGTTCTAAGAAGATATCACAAATCCCCAAGGAGAGTCCAAGTGTGGTGGCAGTTGCGATGCCTGACCTTCCCAGCACTGGATGGGAAGAGGTGGCTCTTTCAACCATTTGCACGCCCCCTGCAAGTGCTGAAAGGAGCACCCACAGTCCACTTGCTGATATGCAAATTGAAGATGTCACTGTTGAAGTACAACAGGATGAGGATACTGGTGTAGCTGGCGCTGAGGAGGAAGTTGGCGAGGAGGATTCTGATGGTGATGTGGTTTGTTTAAATCAGGCTCCCCGGGAGACAGTTGTTGTCCGTGGGATGAAAAAGCCCATCACGGTCATGCCTGGGCAGAAGACCAAACATTCCACCTCTTTGGTCTGGCAATATTTCTATCCAAATCCGGACAACAACTGTCTTGCCATATGTACCATATGTAAAGGTGAAATAAGTAGGGGTAGGGACGTTAACCACCTAGGAACATCCTCCCTTATATGGCACCTGCAGCGTGTTCATAATAAGTTACTGTCAAGTTCAGAAACTTTGGCTAAGACCGTAAGCAGTCCAGGGACACGTAAATCCTGTTGTCCTGTTGTATCCAAGCGCCTGCAAACCACACCATCAACTCCCTCCTCGTCAATTTCCTCCTTAGTCAGGATCGGAAGTAGTCCTGCAGGCCATGTCACTGGCATGACTGACTCTCCTATCCGGGATTCCTCCGGAGGATCCTGCATTGCTACGCCTCCTGCTGCTGCTGTTGCTGCTGCTGGGAGTCGTTCATCATCCCAGAGAGGAAGTAGGAACACCACTACTTTTACTAAAAAATTGACCCTCCAACAGTCCTTAGCGAGGAGGATGAAGTACGACAGCAGTCATCCTGAAGCAAAACGTATAACTGAGGCCTTGACTGCTATGTTGGTGTTAGACGTGCGTACGGTATCCGCCATTAGTGCAGTGGGATTTAGACAATTGATGGAGGTAGTGTGTCCCCGGTTCCAAATCCCGTCTAGATTCCACTTCACTAGGCAGGCGATACCGAGACTGTACAGAAACGTCAGAAAAAGTGTCCTCAGTGTCCTGAAAAATGCCGTTGTACCCAATGTCCACTTAACCACGGACATGTGGACAAGTGGAACAGGGCAGACTAAGGACTATATGACTGTGACAGCCCACTGGGTAGATGTATCACCTTACGCAGCAACAGCAGCAGCGTCACCAGTAGCAGCATCTCAGAAACGCCAGCTCATTCCAAGGCAGGCTACGCTGTGTATCACCGGTTTCAGTAAGAGGCACACCGCCGACAACCTCTGAGGGAAATCATCACCCAGTGGCTTACCCCACTTAGACTCTCCTGGGGATTTGTGATATCTGACAACGCCACCAATATTGTGCGGGCATTACATCTGGGCAAATTCCAGCACGTCCCATGTTTTGCTCACACAATAAACTTGGTGGTGCAGAATTTTCTGAAAAGCGACAGGGGCGTGCAGGAGACGCTTTGGGTGGCCCGAAAAATTTCTGGCCACTTTCGCCATTCAGCGACTGCGTGCCGAAGACTGGAGCGCCAGCAAACACTCTTGAACCTGCCCCGCCATCACCTGAAGCAAGAGGTTGTGACGCGGTGGAACTCAACCCTCTATATGCTTCAGAGGATGGAGGAGCAGCAAAAGGCCATACAAGCCTATACATCCACCTATGACATAGGCAAAAGAGGGGATATGCACCTGACTCAAGCGCAGTGGAGAATGATTTCCATGTTGTGCAAGGTTCTCCAGCCCTTCGAACTTGCCACACGTGAAGTCAGTTCAGACACTGCCAGCTTGAGTCAGGTCATTCCCCTCATCAGGCTTTTGCAGAAGCAGCTGGAGAAAGTGAAGGAGGAGCTAAGACGGAGCGATTCCGCTCGGCATGTGGGACTTGTGGATGAAGCCCTTCATTCGCTTTGCCAGGATTCCATGGTGGTCAATCTGTTGAAATCAGACCACTACATTTTGGCCACCGTGCTCGATCCTAGGTTTAAAGCCTATGTGGTGTCTCTCTTTCCGGCCGACACAAGCCTGCAGAGGTGCAAAGACCTGCTGGTGAACACACTGTCAGCTGAAGCGGAACGTGACACGTCAACAGCTCCTTCATTTTCTCCCGCAACTGGGGCTGCCAGGAAAAAACTTAGCTATCCTAAGCAACCCGCTGGCGGTGATGCAGGGCAGGCAGGACCAAGTTTGGACATCTGGTCCGGACTGAAGGACTTGGCAACAATTTCTGACATGTCTACTGTCACTACATATGATACTGTCACCATTGACAGAATGGTGGAGGATTACATCGGTGACAGCATCCAAGTAGGCATGTCAGACAGTCCGTACCTGTACTGGCAGGAAAAAGAGGCAGTTTGGAGGCCCCTGTACAACTGGCTCTATTTTACCTGAGTTGCCCCCCCTCCAGTGTGTACTCCGAAAGAGTGTTTAGTGCAGCCGGGAACCTTGTCAGTGAAAGGCGTAGGAGGTTGCTTCCACAAAATGTGGAGAAGATGATGTTCATCAAAATGAATTATCAACTCTTCCAGGGAGACCAGCCTCCAGAACGTACAGAGGGACCTGTGGTGGTGGATTCCAGTGAGGACGAGTTAATACTCTGTGAGGATGAGGATGTACACAACACTGAAGAGGGTGAGGAATCGGTGGATGAGGAGGATGAGGACGACATCTTGCCTCCGTAGAGCCAGTTTGTGCAGGGACAGATTAATTGCCAGCTTGTTTTGTGGGGGCCCAAACGAACCAATCATTTCAGCCACAGTCGTGTGGCAGACCCTGGCGCTGAAATGATTGCTTTGTTAAAGTGTGCATGTCCTGTTTATACAACATAAGGGTGGGTGGGAGGGCCCAAGGACAATTCCATCTTGCACCTCTTTTTTTTCTTTGCATTATGTACAGTTTGGGGCCTAGTTTTTCAAACTGCCATCCTGTCTGCCACTGCAGTGTCTCTCCTAGATGGGTCACGTGTTTGTGCCGCCCACTCGTGTCGCTTAGCATAGTCATCCAGCTATCTCGGTGCAACCTTTTGGACATAAAAACACTATTGTGAGGTGTGAGTTGTTCAGAATAGACTGGAAATTAGTGGAAATTAAGGTTATTGAGGTTAATAATAGCATAGGAGCAGAAAAACCAACACATTCTGTGATTTTAGCTGTTTTTATGCTTTTTTAAAAAAAAATACAGATCCAAAACACAAAACCCAGAACCCAAAACACGGAAGGGTGGTTTTGGCAAAACCAATCCAGATCCAAAACACGAAAAAAGATCTAGATCCAAAACCAAAACACAAAACACGAAAAGGGGCCGATGCACACCCCTACTATTAAAGAATGGATACATTTCTCAAATTGCAGTATAAACAATGTGAGCATTTATAACTATACATTTTATAAATGATGTTATTATATGCTACATCAATTCAAGTTTAATTTGCATGTGATTATAATATGGTGCCTACAGAATGCACGCACTACTCATTTGTCACTGTTGCTAAGATTACATATCTAACCTAATTCTGAGTAAATTGATGCTCTATTTAGTTAAACACAGTAAAGGCGGGTATCCACTACAAGATTTGACAAACGACAGCACGATTACGACATTGTAATCGTTCAGTCGTTTGTCAGTTGTGTGGTGACCTGCACTGAACGAGCAGTTGTTCAGTGCAGGGTCATCAATCATCTGGAAACATGCTGAACCTGACGATATCGTCAGGTTGACCAGCAAGTTGGAAAGATGATAGATGTCTAAACGACCAGCGGGTACGCGCATCGCTGGTCGTTTTAGACACTTTTGCAAACGATTTGCTAACGATTTGCAAATAATTGAACGATCAAATGATCGTTAACGTTCAATCGTTCATAAAAAACGCTAAGTGGATAACCCCCTTTAGTTATACAATTCATAGGGGCAGACGTACTAAGCTTTGGATAGAGATAAAGTACCTACCAATCAGCTCCTAGCTGTCATTTTTCAAACACAACCTGCAAAATGATAGTTAGGAGCTAATTTGTTGGTACTTTATCTCTCTCCACTTTTTCTCTCTCCAAGGCTTAGTACATATATACCCCACGATGAAGCACTGTTAATTTGCAGCATGACGTAAAGATTAATCCAGTGTTTTTTATTTCCTTTACATATAACCAATTATATTTTCTAATAGTTACAGAATATGCAGACAACCTAGGTGTGTTTTCAAGGAACATGATTTTCACTTCACTATAAATCACAGGTCAATTCTATTCTGTATGAGATAGTCACAATATAATTTCCTCTGCTTGACACCAGGCTGTACAGACTTATACACATGTGAATATGTGCTGTAATTAAGTAAATGATATTTTTAAGATGGTAGAAATACAGTATGATGGTGCGGTATTTAAAAAAAAAAAAAACACTTTCAACACAATGAATTGGTATGCGCAGCTCCAAAAATCTGCCTCTGTTTACTGTTTAGAAGGCAGGCAAATTGTATTTTGCTTCTCTGTGAGTAATCTAAATGTTTCTGATGTAATTAGCTGCAGGGAAAGAGGCCCCTATGCACAAGAGTGCTCACACATCTTCCTACACACATCTCTTGATTTATCTCTGCTCTGTCAATCTGAATGTGATGTTCTTCCGGCTGTCACTAGGCTGCATGATACATGTGTGGGAGTATACAGTATGTGATCACTGGTGTGCTTAGAGGGCAGCAGCCTAACACAACAGCTAAACAAGCCATTCTGAAAGGGCTACATCCAAAAATACAGTGATTTACTTTACATATTTGCTGCCAGCATCATATACAGTAAATTAATGCAGGCCAGATAGAGCAAGATTAGTAGCCTACATTTAGAAATGCAAAATTTAAATGAGCAGAAATACTCTGTGCTACTGCAAACATGTTAATGATCTCGTTGGCCAATGGTTGTTCTAGCCCTGCCCACTTCATCTTATGGACCTCTGTTTAATTGGCCAAGGTAGATTTTCAGGACAAAAAAAGGAGAAGGTAAAATGCTGATATTAAGCCAGTTGAAGTGTATGTACAATGTCAAATATGTATACGTTTATTCAGAAATTCCATAGACAAAAAACCTTGCGGTTTCACATGTGCCATTATGGCTGCTTAGACATGATCTGAAAATTCACAAAACCTATTGATTTTCTGCCAAACTCCAAAAAGTAATGAAATTACGATCATTAAGGCTGACACCTTAATGGACCTGTTCCTTGTGCAATACAGATATGGTATGCCATCACACCCTGTGGTTAACTGCAGATTCAGCACTCTCACAGAATGAGATTGCTGTCACTCACAAAATGGTGGAGCTGCTATTTCACAGAATTGTGTGCTCATTGGAGTACACACATGCAGTCTATGCAAATGAGGTTTGAGCAGTTATGTGGCTTCCACATCCCACTCAGTGCCCACAATCTTCCCATTTGATCACCAAAACAATCTCACTGGCTTCCAACTCACTACATACATTTACCTCATTTACAATACACATTCAGCTCCCTTATTTTTAAAAATATCATACTCAGTCTATGCATGTACACTTTCCACCCCTATATGCCTCCATGCTGCTATATATTCCCCAATCCCTACTGCTGTGTGGTCTCCTAACTGTGATAGTCTGTGTTCCTTCATCCGCACCAATGTTTTTACCCAGCCACACGCACCTGCATCTGTGCCTTCTCCACAGCCACGTTGCTGTCTGTGGCACTCTTTCTTCCTCCATCTGCACTACTCTGGTCCCCCAACCGTGCAACTCTGTCTCCCCTCCCCATCCACACCAATCTGTCTTCCCCAATCCCTACTGCTGTGTGGTCTCCGAACTATGGTAGTCTGTGTTTTCTCATCCGCACCAATCTGTCTTTCTCCATTTGCACCGCCCTGCATCCATGCCACTCTGTTTGCTTCTGCACCACTGCCTTCCCCTAAGCCACGCCACTGTCTTTCTTTCCTCTGTGGCACTCTTACTTCCTCCATCTGCACCACTCTGTTCCCCCAACTGCGCAACTGTCTCCTCCCCCCACCCGCACTACTGTCTTCCTACCCATTCACACTAATCTGTCTTCCCCAATCCCTACTGTTGTGTGTTATCCTATTTGTGCTAATCTGTATTCCCTTATCTGCACCAATCTGTCTTTACCCATCTGCACTGCTCTGTCTTCCCATGTCCATGCCACTCTCTTCCCCCATCCACGTTGCTGTCCCCCCAAACCATGCCACTCTGTTTCCCCCCCATCCGCACCACTTTTCCACCCATCTGTATTACTTTGGCTACCCCCCATCTGTACTGCTTAGCCTTCCCTCCTCTACACGCCTTTGTGTCTCACCTATCCACGCTGCTGTGTCTCCTCCCCCCATCCACACCACTTTTTTCCCATCTGCACAATTCTACTTTCTGCTTTGACCTCAGAGTCTGATTCAGACCCGCTCGCGAGCGCTGAGCGCTCGCGGGTCGATGGTGGCCCAGTGCGCATGCGCACAATGGGCAAGCCGTCGCTCCGGGTCTCGTACCAAAGGGGGCGTACTGTCGATGTTGAGTGACAGCACGCCCCCTTTGGTGGGCGGGCCGGAGGCATGGCTGGCCAGACGGAGGCATTCCCATGGGAACGCCTACCATCTGAGGCAGGCCCCACTGACATCACAAGTGATGTCAGTGGGAGTGCTTTTGGCTCTGGTAGAGCTGAAAGCACTCTAGGGCTTGCGGCAACGAGACCCTACCACAAGGGTCTTGTCGCAAGCCCAATGGTCGCGATGGTACCATCTTCCTGGACGCTCGCTATAGCTGTGGGTGGTCACCCACAGCTATGCGAGCGGCCAGGAGGCCACTCTTAAAAAAACAGAAGGCCGGCCCTGATGCAGAGCGAGCGCTCTGTCAGAGCGTCCGGCTCTGAATCAGGCCCTCAGTTGCATAGAGTGCATGTGTGTATTCCAGTGAGCACACCTTCCTGTGAATTAGCAGCTCCACCATTTTGTGAGTGACAGCAATCTCGTTCTGTGAGAGTTCTGAATCTGCAGTTAACCACAGGGTGTTATAGCATACCATATCTGTATTGCACAAGGAACACATCCATTATGGCGTCAGCCTTAATGATCATAATTTCATTACTTTTTGGAGTTTGAGTGGCAGAAAATCAATAGGTTTTGTGAATTTTCAGATCATGTCTAAGCAGCCTTAATGGGACATGTGAAATATGTCATAGCTTTTTTAAAATGTATTAACTATTAGGGTTTGGATGAGCAAACCGGGCCACCTGCATGGGAGAAGGGCAACAAAATGGTACACTAATGCAGGTGAAAGAGGGGACAGCACAAAGGAGGTTAGTTTGGGAGGTGCAGAGTGCGAGACGGCTGTAGGCATGTGGGGTAGCGGCAGCAGCAGTGGTGCAGAGCATTGGCAGTGGTGCAGTGAAATGGGGCATCAGTGGGTGACAGAGGGCTCACTGGTAGTGCGTATGCACCTGAGAAAATCAAATCGATAAGTCACAGATGGACGAATGCAGCAATGAGATCCATCTACACATCTGTTAAAAATTGAATGTGTAAAAAAAAAAAGGCATAGCCCCACCCCCTAGAAGACAACCAGCAGCGGGCTTTGGAGCCCCAGTACTGGTTGTGCTAAATACAGGGGACAAACAACGTTGGGGTCCTCCGTATTAAGCACAACCAGCACCAGGCTATTCAGAACCAGTCTAGGTTGCCAACATACGGGGGACAAATGACATAGAGGTCCCCCGTGTTTAGTGCAACCAGCACAGGGCTCTGAGCCGGTCCTGGTTCTGGAAATACAGGGAGGAAAAATGTGTAGAATCTTCCTGTATTTCCCAGAACCAGCACCGGACTCCTTCTAGCAGGGGGTTGATGCCATAGCCAGGGGAGCCCTTTCATCGGGCCCCCCAGCAGCAGCATCACTCCTGACCACTAGTCTGCCCAGGCCGGGAATCCCTGGGGAGCTGGGGGCCCCCAATTAAAGGGGACCCCCTCTCCAGGGCACCCCATGCCCAGGCTGATAGACCGGGGCTATCTGCGGAACCCCTGGGCGGTGGGTGCCGAGTTGATTACATTTTAAATATTGTCTTTTGCTGTGGAACTACAGTTCCCAGCAAGCCTCCCCCACATGCTGGTACTTGGAGAACCACAAGTATCAGGATGCGGGGCATTGCGGGCGTACTGGTGGCTATAGTTCCACAACAAAAGCAATATTAAAAAAACACACAACACACTGTAGAAAAGTATAATTTTATTAAAACATACATGCACCCACACATGTACTCACACATGCATACACACTATCTTACATATTCACCTATGTATCCCTGAAGCCAATCTGTGGCCTTCTCCAGTAGGTAATCCAATGGTGTACCTGTAATGAAAAATTTCATACCTCCTATGCGTGGATCTGTCCTCTTCGTTCCAAAGTAGGCAAATTCTGGGCCTTGGCAAAAAAAAAAAACACGAATTACCCGAGCCCACGGACATTAGTAGTGTCCTCCAAGGACACTACTTTCTGAATGACAGCTCCGCTGCGGGATTTAAGTCCAGAAATCCCGATGTGGAGTGCTCATTGGCTGAAAGAGGCGAGCCTTCCACCTCTCAGTCAATGAGCGGTTCTCACCACTGAATTCAACGGTGAGAACCGAGCGTGCTCTGGCTGTGGCATCAAACCCCCCCCCACTAGAAAGAGTCTGGTGCTGGTTCTGGGAAATACAGGGGGGCCCTATGCATTTTTTGCCCCTGTATTTCCAGAACCAGGACTGGCTCAGAGCCCAGTTCTGGTTGCGCTAAATACGGGGGACCCCTACGTCATTTGTCCCCTGTATTTTGGCAACCAGGACTGGTTCTGAATTGCCCGGTTCTGGTTGTGCTTCATACAGGGGACCCCTACATCGTTTGTCTCCTGTTATTAGCACCACCAGTACTGGGGCTCCATAGCCCAGGACTGGTTGGCTTTTTGGGGAGGGGGCCACGCCTTTTTTATTTTTACACTGTTTTTAGTTTTAAACACAGAAGCATAGACGGGTCTCACTGATCCATCCGTGCTCCTGTGTTTGTTTTTTTTAAACACAGATGCAGGTATCGTGGAATTTTCAGATCTGAGCCTGTATCTGTGTGCTGCTACCTCCCCGGGTCCTAACGCCTGCACCACCACCGCCCACACCGCCGCCGCTAATGACTGCTACCATCCCCGGTTCCCGGCTGCAGCTGATGCTCGCTAGCCTCTACCCCCTCTCCCCCGCATCCCGGACACAGCAAACGCCGGCTTCCTGCCCTCCTGGCCCGGCCCCCGCCCGCAAACGATGGCCATCTTGCTGCACCAAAGTGAAGCCACTATGACTACACCTGCTGAAGGCTCCTACTGAGGCTGCGCAACAAGTTGAAAAGTCCTATCTCTACAATGGCACATTCTTGAGGAAATAGTTTAAAATCTGTAACTTTCTAATTTACCTGAACCCCAAAAGCACGTACCCTAGCTCAATAGCTACCTAATAAAACAAACCCCAAGTCTAAATTCCACCCGTACCCTGAGTTATGCCTTCCCAAAATCCCCTATAGACTATGGGCCTGATTCAGACCCACTCGCGAGCGGCTGTACGCTGGCAAGTGGGTCGATGGTCTGCACTGAGCATGCGCACGACGGAGGGAGCTCCGTCGTGCGCATGCGCCAGACACGACGAGCGAAGGACTTTCCTTCGCTCGTTGTGTCCGATCAAAGGGGGCGTGCTGTCAATGTTGATTGACAGCACGCCCCCTTTGGTGGGCGTGCCGGGGGCGTGCCTCCCTGACGGGGGCGTTCCCACGGGAACGCCTCCCGTCAGAAGCCGGCCCACTGACATCACTAGTGATGTCAGTGGGAGTGATTTTGGCTCTGATAGAGCCAAAATCACTCCGGAGCTTGCGGTTGAAAACCTCAACCGCAGGCTCCGGCTCGCAATTTCGATGGTCGCGATGGTCACGACCATCGCGGCCATCAAAATGCACGCTCGTATAGCCTGTGGGTGGTGACCCACAGCTATACGAGCGTCCAGGAGGACGCTCCATGAAAATGGAGCCCGGCCCTCATGCAGAGCGTGCGCTCTGCTCAGAGCGTACGGCTCTGAATGAGGGCCTATAGCAGAAAAGGGTTCCTAATTGACAATGTCAGAAAAATGTGATAGTTGGAGCTTTAGATTACTCCCATGTCCTCATTTTTTATGTTTATGCCCTGACATTTAGCATGCAGCACCCAGTGACAGTTCTACCTAGTCATGCCGAATTTCAGATCCGTACCTCTAATAACTTTTGAGGTGTAGCCCCTTGAACACCCTGCCCCCCCCCCCCCCCTCCGGAATTCTCTATGGAAAAATAATTTTTTTTTTTAGATGCAGCCTTATTATAAGGGCACAACTGTGACCTTATAATAAAAACATTTATAATATACAGAACAACTAGTGAGACTTATTATTTTCTCTATATTCTCTCTGAGTATATTTTCAGTAACTCGCATTTTTGTGCCCCAGCTACATAGATTACTTAACTCCCAGGTTACATTAATACTGCAAAGTTAGTGAAAATCTTTAGTGTACACTGCATTGCGGATTGCAAGTTGCTGTCAGACTAGATCAGGCTGACTTCACTGCTGTATAAGCTTTGTCTATGACCCTGGAAAGTGTAGGCCAGTTACCTTGCAGCTTTTCTTCAGGAGGTAAATTGTTGGAAGTTCATGCTATTATTTGAGACATTGTTAGGGATCAGTGTCAAGCCTGGAATAATCAAAGGCAGACAGCAGGGTGCAGAAAGATCATATCTATTCATCACAGGCTACAAAATAGCGGTGCGTGGCAATTTCACCAGATGCGAGATAGGTAATTGTTTTCATTGAGAAGCCGCTGAAAGACTATAGGAGACTTGTAAAACAGCATTTAAGTCTCCCCATCATTTGAGTCTATTATATAATAGCCTTTGTATACTGCACAAGATGTCTATTCTGCATTAACCCTTTAAAATATAAGGTGATGGGATATTACAAATATATATTCTGGTTTCAAAGAAGACAATTCCCTCTTTATTCAACAGGATGTGTTTAGTTCAGTTTAAATAATGGGGCTGATGGCAAGTGAGTACTGTGCCAGTTGGCATAGCGTATTTTGCGTGAGATCAATCAATGAATGCCCACACCATGGGCACGTAATGGACAGGCTGAATAGGACAGTATAGAGCAGTCTAATATTGGAGTGTTCATGTAAGTGCAAAGAGATACTGACTGGGACATAGACATATACAGTATGTGACTGAGAAAAGCTTTTTATTTGCATGTGGTCAGGGACAGGTGCAGATAGCAGATTATAATGATGACGTTCCCAATCTCTAATGAACCACTTGTGCCAGGCTGTTTATAAATGCTCCATTGACACTGATTGGTGATGTCTTCATTGCTTTTGCATATATTAAGCTTTTTGTGCTTGTGTTTATTAATAGGTTCATGCTCCCAATGTAATAAACTGTTGCAAATTTTATTTTACAAGCATTAGTTAAATGTATTCTGTATACCAACGTAGTCACTGAAGCTCACTGAATGCTGGGTTGTTCAGCAATGCTTTTTACTACTTCCCTTCTTTCCGATTACCTAGGAGATAGCAGCCACCTCTAGCAGCTGCGTTATCACAACTAGAGATGTGAGCAGATCCTGTGTTTTGGTTTTCATTCATTATCTTGTTTTGGTTTTTAAGAGAGCGAAAAAATGAGGCGATTGTTACATGTGAGAGCTCATAAAGCATGCAGTCTGTTCTATCTGGTCATTCAGGAGAGCAATGAGGGCAATCATTATGTATTGAATAAAACATTGATAATTCCCTTATGATGATATACTACATTATAAATATATTGGGGGGATTATTGTTTAATTTTATTAAGGGAGTAATAATGTTTATTAATTGTATTTGCTTATTAATTGTATTTACCCCTTTGCTGCTGACGGTTTTCTCACCCTTGTGCTGAAGCCATTTTTTGACATTTGCGGTCGCCACATTTTAACATCAATATAACGGATTTGTTCATGCGGTACCCACACATATTATACCTCAGAAGACTTTGTATTTTCAGAAAATACAGTTCCATAAGTCTTTTCACTCATTTTAACAAGTCCATAAAAAAATAACCAAAATCGCCAAAAATTTTTAAGAAAAGGAGCTACAGTAAAAGCAAATGCAATTTTTTTTTCCAGTTGTATCGGGCTGATGGTAGGGTTCGGGTATGGCGCAGAGCCCATCTATCCCATGAGTTTTGGCATTTCAGTGTAGATAGATAGATAGATAGATAGATAGATAGATAGATAGATAGATAGATAGATCTCTATATATACATTTTTGCTTTTAGTTCACTTGCTTGAAAAAAAAAAACTTTTGTTGCCGCTTTGGGCAGATTTTTTTGGTATTTTCTAAATATTCAAAATCTTCTTAAAAACAGAAGGAATCATTTTTTGGTGGTTACTGCGTAAACCAGTCACTGGTATTTGATGTCACCAACGCAAACAATGGAAAAACTGGCTCAGCAAAGGGGTGCGAAAGCCTCAGAGGTTAAAAATGTTTGTATCATGTGATTGGGCCTTTAAGAATGGCAGAACAATTAAAGCCTGCAATTGTACTATATTTTAAGACCTACATTTAGAAATTGTGATCCTTTAAGCAGAATTATGTGGGATGTAATGAGTCACAATCAGCTGTACTGAAAATAGTTTCTTATTTACTGTAGGACATATTGTAATATTTATTATTGCTGCTGAGTCATTATAAGCCTCTGAGAAATAGTGGCTTTTCTGTGAAATAAAATATTGTTTTTATTGCACAAATGATGGCAGTATACAATGGTTTCTCTGTTATGCATGAATTAACATTATGGTATGGAATGTAGCAGTCATGTAAATCTTTAAATCAGATTACAGGTTCTGCTAAGTGAAAAACATTCTAATGTCGTAATTTGCAGCACATTAGATAATACAGACGAGTAAACTACAGTATTTGCAGCTAATATTGGTCTCACACAAGTGTTTATATATAGTTACCTAACAAAGGGGTCTATGTACTATGCCTTGGAGAGAGATAAAGGGGATGTAGATAAAGTACCAACCAATCAGCTCCTGTCACTTTACAGGCTGTGTATGAAAAATGACAGTTGGGAGCTGATTGGTTGGTACTTTTGCTATATCCACGGCTTAGTACATAGGCCCTAAAGAGGCCTATGCATGATCCCTTTTAGGCTCATTACACATGCAGAAATGCTTGTTTCAGCAAACTTCAAAATCTGAACTATTCAGGGTTTGCTTGCGAGAACCAACGCCATCTTTAGATGCTGTTGATTTCCGGAGCCCCACTCCTTCCTATGGGAAGGAGATCTGGTGTTGTGGAGAGGGTTGTGAGTAGATTCCTCTGCCACCTCTGCACTGCGAGACCTGCGGCCTCAGGTCACACGTCATGCACAGTCGGCCAGGTCGTCAGAGGTAATGCCGGGTACACACTAGACATAGACAATGTGTTTTCTGATCCCGCTGGATCGAACGACATATCAGACACATCATCTAGTGTTTACTCGATATGCTGCTGTCAATGCTTGCTCCTGCGCATCATCAGTGACAACACCTGTCGGACCTGCATGCAGGTCCAACGGGTGACATCATTAGCGATGCCCCCACTCTTGCGCCGTCTCTCCCAGCATCGGCAAGTGTGTATGCACTTACAGATGCCGGCACACAGCCGGGTTGCGTCGCAAGATCGGTACACACTAGACATCGTCTAGTGCAGTGGTTCTCAAACTCGGTCCTCAGGACCCCACACAGTTCACGTTTCCAGGTCACCCAGCAGGTGCACAGGTGTATTCATTACTCACTGACACATTTTAAATGATTTATAGGTGGAACTAATTATCACTGCTACTTCCGTAGCACTGTTAGGCATTGCAGGGACAGCTGCTTTTAGAAGCACCTGTCCCCACCTCAGAGCATTACTGAATCCACCACCACAACTTGCGGCGAGTTGGGTACTTAATTATCGAAGGCCAAACTGCCCCTATTGATGAATAGGCCCCAAAGGGATCTAATTGTCACAAGCCTCTGTTCTGCTAGTGAATTGAAAGTACTGATGCAGATGTTTAGTATTAACAAAAATGCCCAATATCTGTATGATACAGCATATAAGGAATTTATTCAGCCTGGGAACTGTTTATTGCACATTATCTTGGGCTAAAAAAAAATTGCATTTCCCTTAATTGATCTCCTAATATTTTATATTAACAAAGAGAGACTAGAAAACTCCAAAGAAATATAGGGGTTATATATATTTCTACTACATACTGTTATACTGTTTCTTAATATACTGGGCCTTATTTTAAGTTGCATGCAATTCGAATTGTGGATGGATCTCGTAATTTTTACCAATCTGTGCATACGTCATTGCCAGAATATGTAATTTAGAGCATTTACAAGTTATTCTGATTTGGTTGCATCTCGTTCACATCATCGATTATGGCTGAATATGCATTACTGGGTGGCAATGAGGTGTTTGCTAGAGACATTGCTAGCTGTAAATGCAATGCAATGTTCCCATAATGTAGCTAACTAATGTAAAGTACTGAAGTAGCAGCTGCAATAGCTCATTTTTATTGCTGCATCCCATTCTTAACCACAATGTGCTCCCTGCTGCTAATGTCTCTTAGTGGCTATAGTCAACTATCTGGTGGGTTGTGCATGTAGAACATCTACATTGCTTCCAGCTGTGAGTGGGGTTCCTCAATATTAGACCTATTAGCATCTTGTTCCACAGGATACCAGCAGTGGTACTGGCTCCTCTTGGTTGGCTTGCTTAATTTTTAAGCTGAACTTGACCGGGACGAATTTACCCTTGTATGTGACAGGTATCTCTGGCCCTTTCTTTAGTGGTGCTTCTAAATAGTCACTCACAGCAACTACTTCTGGTACTGCCCTCACACTCGGCAAAGAGGAGGGGATCACTCACATGATTGAGTAACTAATGCAGCCTATTTGGCGGTGATATGCAGAGTTAATAGTAACACCAACGGAATTGCACATACAACAAACAGTCCAGATGCTTAATCAGGTGTCAGGTTTATTTGCAGTGTAGTAGTAGTTAGCTACTAGTTACTGGTACAGCTGTACTCACAGTAACACACTTTTTGATCTAGCTGTATCTAGATGGATCTTATTAAGGCCAGAGCCTGAGCGAGACATACGGAGCACCAGACGGTGATGTATGGAAATAGTGGAGCAGATATATATATATATATATATATATATATATATAGAAATGCATTCATGTATGCAATAGAACAAAAATTGTTATATAGTGATGGTCATTTGAGAGCAGAAATAATATTGTATCATCGATATATCGACGATTTATTGATCTTTTGGGCCGGTACCTCAACTGCTTTGAGTGAATTATTAGAGGAGCATAATGCATCACTTAGTGTAGTAAAATTAACTTATACGATGAGTATGGATTCCATTCATTTTTTGGACGTTATGATCTCTATACGGGATTCGAGTTATAAAACTGTGTTATATACAAAAAAAACTGACAGAAATACTTTACTTCGTCAAGAAAGTTTTCATCCATTAGCATTACGCAAGGGGCTTCCATATTCCCAGTTCCTTAAAGTGCGGCGTATTACATCAGATATTAATAACTTAGAATCTGCCCTGGAGGATATGTTAGAAAAATTTGTGGCACGAGGATATGATAGAAAAGAGCTACTTTTGTTAAAGAACGAAGTCATTATGATGCCTCGTAATGACACTTTAGCAGTTAAAATTAAATCTCCTATTGGTCGGTCCACTAATGTAGTCCCTTGGGTGAATAGATATAGCTCCACCAGTAATTCTGTAATTCGTTAAGTTAAACAGTGGCCCATGGTTCAGACTGATCCTGAATTACCGTCTTTACGTAATGTTAAACTCTTACCTAGTTTTACTAGGGGTAAGAGCATAAAAGACCAGGTGGTAAAGTTAGATATTACAAGACTTGACAAAAGTCCAGTTACACATTTTTTAAGTAAAAAGAAGGGCTGTTATAGTTGTCTGGGCTGTGTGACATGTCGATCATTATCTATAGGACCCACTTTTTGTCATCCGCATACTGGCAAGAGCATTAGTATTAGACATGTTGTTACATGTACCACCACACACGTCATATATTTAATGACGTGTCCATGCGGATTGGGCTATGTGGGTAAGACCCAGCGACAATTTCGTGAACGCATGGCCCTGCATCGTAGTGCCATTCGTCAGGCTCTTGAATCAGGCACTAGCGATCAACCGGTCGCGAGACATTGTGCCCGTTGTAAACGTAGCGTAGCAAGTATGAGGGTTGTTATTATAGACCATGTCCCAGAAAACAAACGAGGTGGGAACAGAGCCAGGGACTTATTACACAGGGAAAGTCATTGGATTTTTGAGCTGGGGACCTTAGCCCCTAATGGGCTTAATGAGACCTTGGGACTTCAATGTTTTCTTTAGTATGTTTGCATAATAATAATATTTTTTTTCTTTTATTATTTGTAATGTTACCCTGGGTACATGATATTGGTATTATGTCTTGCCAGTGGCTGATACAGGGGCAACTTACTGGATATAATTTAAAAAGTTTATTTTTCTTAGTGGCTTCTATATGAGTATTACTTGTGGTCATAACCTGTTGAAACCGTCATGCAATACAGGTGTTTTTATTAATTGTCTGTGTGATGTTTACAGCTCGGGAGTTGCTATGCAACTATGAGCTTGTGTCATAGCCATGTGCCGCGCTGCCGATGATGTCATTAAGCACGCGACGGACACACGAGCCTGAGCGGGCAGCGGGACCTCAGATGGCAGCGTGTCACAGGTGACTGTGATAATGATGTTTTAATGATATGTGTTTGTTATATATATGTCTGTGTTAGTTGCCATTGTTCATTGCTTGTCCCTGAAGGCGGGGGGTTACCCCGAAACGCCATTGGATATGAAATAAAGGACATTGTTTTACTATTGAAATCAAGTCTGCTGAGTGCCTCCTTGCTACTATTTTCTACATATGGGATTTATTCCCTTAGGAAGGCACCGCAGCAAGTTATTTCTTCTTTTTTACCCTATGAGTGCCGGGCTCTCTGTGCTATATATATATATATATATATATATATATATATATAAAGCGGTATGCAGCATATTCTGGTAGGTTCTCAAACACAGTGACAAGATGGTGCCATACATGCGCATAAAACCAAATGGTGTACATCTTGGTACAGAAGAATGCTTCAGACATAGAGCTTACATGGGGTAGTGCACTTTATATTGCAACAGCATCCAAAGCAGTCCCTAGAAGCCGTCCAGTTTGTACATTTGTGCGCATGCATGGATTGTGATCACACATGAACACAATTACAGCCCTCCACCCTTCCCCCCACCTCAACCAAGGCACAAGCCACCATTGATCATTTATATGTTCATTTTTGTGCCCTTCTAATTCTTCCCACTTCAGACATACAACTCTTGTTGACAGTTCCATGTCTTGTGCAAGCTGCATTAATTGTAAGGGGTAAATTTACTAAAGTGCTGGTTTTTAGAAGTGGAGATGTTGCCCATTTTTTGTATTTTGCCTGCAGTAGATTTATGCTATCGCTTGGTGGTAAATGTTCATCACAGCTATGACAGTAGGGGGGAGATCCATTTAGCCACAGCAATTTATCATGGGCTAATTGATCACCATGGTCTATTTAGCCCCACTTAACAGATATTTATTTTTGGGTCTCATGAGATCTGAAAAGAAATCCCCAATAACTGTGCTGTTAATGGATGATAATAGCCAGTTGCACAATTCTGTTTCACAGATTCAGTGTGTTAATGTCTGATAACAAGTGTTCAGGATCGTTAGCACATTCATTTAACAGGCGTTAACACAGGTATCTGGGGAAAAGTGAAATCTAATTGAATAGCATCGAGTGATAAAGCCCAAGACTACCTCCCTTTTTCACCTACGATAATTTATCAGGGCTAATTGAATCTCTCCCTAACTGTTCATCCTCATTCTGCCTTTGGGAAAAATCATCACATCATAGTACTACAGTACAGTACCTTTTCATCACGGTCATCCTCAAACTGCTGCCAATAATTATGGGAACATCATTGTATTTTCAGATGTATTTTATTGGCACAAATGTCAGGAGGACCTGATCTATCATCCAAATTGGCTAAAATGATTCACATTCATGTATTATTATTTATAATGCCAGTATGGGCTAGCTATGCCATAATTTCATACCTTTTATTTCTTCATACAACTCATTATTGTCTGCCATTGTACTGCCTGAGTGACAGGTGGAAGCAAATGTAGTTATTTCTTGTGTCAGTGTGTTGTAGAAAACACTACAATTTATGCGCTGGTTATATTATACACCTCACGACAAAGTCACACTCATAAATAATAGTGTTCATTCCTAGACACTACAATCCGGGAAGAATGGTGGCCATGGTGGTGGTAAGCACCTTCTATCATTCTAGAGACACATGAGGGTATATTTACTAAAGTGTGGTTTTTTAGAAGTGGAGATGTTGCCAGTAGCAACCAATCAGATTCTAGCTATTATCTTCTATAAGGTGCTAGATAAATATTTAGTAGAATCTGATTGGTTGCTATGGGAAACATCTTCACTTCTAAAAACCTGCACTTTAGTAAATATACCCCATTGTATTTGTTAATGCTTTGTGATTGGCTTCTTTACATTACACACATTGTGACTGGCCTGTTTCTCTAGCAGGCATTAACTCATTTACAAACATTGGGTGAATCTGGATTTACATATTAATTTGCATATTGCTGAAATTCATTTGAATTACTTTGCTCATCTACAGTTTTCCCCAAATCATGTTCTTGTATAAGTGTACTGGCAGCTATGTATAATTCTATTAAAGTGATTCTAGCAGTTTATTTTCTTTTTACTTACATCTCTAAAGCACAGGTTATCAAACACGGTCCTCAGGACCCCAAACAGAGCATGTTTTCCAGATATCCTCACAGAATCACAAGTGAAATAATAATTAGCACCACCTGTGGATCTTTTAAAATATGTCACTACACCTGTGCACCTGCTGGGTGACCTGAAATATGTGAGCTGTGTGGGGTCCTGAGGAACGAGTTTGAGAACCACTGCTCTAAAGCAAATCAGGAATATATTTATAAATACATTCTTTATAGGACTGTACCTAATTTTTATAATGGTGCTAGTAAGTCAGCTTGTAGATATCACTGTTAATAGGGCTGATATTATTTATTTTCTCTTGCACCTAATCCTTGCATCTGCTCCAAGAGCTTCCTGTCAACCTTATTATTACATTCTGGACAGATGGATGCCACCAAACCAGGATTTACGCTGGCATGATTGAGGCACAGATTCTAATGGACCCCTCGGTCATCACTAAGAAACGTGGGGCTCGCTGCCAGGAGTACGCAGGTCATTGCCCTCTAGCTGCCCCCTCAGGTGATAGTGTTGGAGTAAATTGAAGCAAGGTACAACATCAGCAGGCAAATACGTTGTCAGGTGGTTGAAGTCAGGGGCACCAGGAGGGGATGGCCGAGTACTAAGTACCTGGGCCCGGGCTTATGGGCTTATTGGAAGGGCCCAGGTCCGACACCCCCTCCCTCTTACCTGTCAGAGGCCCAGCAGACGCTGCTGTGTGCTAGGCTGCAGTGGGACCAGGGAGATTACTGCCACTGAGCAGCAGTAGTCTCCTCTGCACAGCCTGTGGGGGGAGCGATCATACTGATTGTGTCTCCCCCCCTGTATTTGCGCCTGGCTGAGGGGCTCGCAACACTCTCCTCATCAGCATGTGGTGCTGCAAGTACAGTTTTTCTTTTTTTCTAAGGGGCAATTAGGCCACACACCCCGATAGTAATGGGGCCCAAACCAGATGTCTATGGCCCTAGTCACAGGCAAAGCAGCAGCACAGTAAAAAAGTCGAGGTCAAGGGGCACACACAGGTAACTGCAAAATAATAAGGAAGAATCAGCAGACAAACTAACAGTCATTGGAGCAAGGTGATGTGACTTAATACTCTAGCACCTGATCAGTGCCCAGAGCCTTCCATAAAAGAGGGATGGATTTGAATTTTTTAACAACATGATGTCACATTTAGTGATCTAAGGAGCATGTGGCAATGCTTGCAGAGGCTCACCGACTATAAAGCTAAATCAGTTGATGTTGGGAGTGTAGATAATTCCCTTGCAGAGGACCTAAATGGGTTCTACTCCAGATTTAATTGCACAAATAAGTCAACTGTTCCTATATTGGACCAGAGAGTAGGGGAGGTTCCCTTGGTGCAGCACGAATCAGCTGTCCATCAGTGTCTGCGTTCTGTGGACCCTAGGAAGGCTGCTGGTCCGGATGGTATCAAGGGTAAAGTTTTGAGGGAGTGCAGTAATCAGTTAGCTGGGGGTTTCACGTTAATTTTGAACTTATCCCTGGATTCCTGCATGGTCCCTCTCGTGCATTAAGTTAACTACTATAGTTCCTATTCCCAAGAATGGACCCCCGAAATGCTTAAATGATTATTGCCCTAGAGCTTTGACATCACTTGTGATTAAATGTTCTGAGAGATTAGTATTGAACCATGTAAAGTCACACCTTATAGTGGAATTTGATCCCTGGCAGTTTGCCTTTAGGGCTAACCGCACGACTGAGGATGCTGTCTTAACTGTTTTGCACCAGGTGCAGTCTCATTTAGATGTTAGGGATACCTACGCAAGAATTTTATTTGTAGAGTTTAGATCAGCATTTAACACTATTGTACCTGGTGCTCTGATTGCTAAGCTCTTTGGGTTGGGTTTAAATGGTTTTACTTGCAGATGGCTGTTAAACTTTTTATCTGATAGACCTCAGGTGGTCAAGCTGGGCAAATTTAGTTCCAAGGAGACGGTGCTGAATTTTGGAGTTCCGCAGGGGTGTGTCCTGAGCCCAGCTCTGTATTCATTGTTCACCCATGATTGCGAGTCTAAATCTCGGTCTGTTAAGATCATTAAGTTTGCAGATGATATAAACATTGTTGGTTTGATAACTAACGGGAATGAACTTGCTTATAGAGCGGAGGTTGCTAAAATGTTTGAGTGGAGCGATGAAAACTGCCTTTTCTTAAACACGATAAAAACAAAGGAAATGTAGTGTTCCTATAAAGGCCCCTGTTTGTCTGGGTGGCCTGACTATAGAGATAGTGTAATCTTTTAAATTGTTGGGGTTTTTTATTTCAGATACTCTGACATGGTCCTTGGACCCTGGTCTTTTTGGCTGAGAAGGCACATCAGCGCCTTTTTTTTCTGCGCCATTTAAAATCAGCATGTGTGAGTAGTGGGACCCTTTTAAATTTTTATTGTCGTATCGTGGAAATTATCCTGACTTACGGGATTGTCAATTGGTACGGGAATTGTACTGCGGCTGAACGTAGGGCACTGGATCGGATGGTAGGAACGGCTAGCAGAATTATTGGAGTTGTGCTACCACGCACTCAGGAGATCTATGAAAAGAGGCTCCTGAAGAAATCTAGATCCATTTTAGCAGAACCCAGCCATCCTAACCATACTGTTACAAGTCGCAGTCACGACTTGTCTCCTTCAAGTAGATTACCCAGTCAGGACGCGGTTACTCCAGTTTCTTCTGTTGCTAGGCGATCGGCACACCTCAGGAAGTGATGTATCATCCTCAGTGCAGCATGATTGGTCCATCCTCCTATTTGTATACACTGGACTTTTGCCGCCTCGCCGACTATAGCATTCCTGTAGGTTCACTTGGCTCAGCGGCATGAGCAGTAACGAGTCGACTCTGCTGGAAGGATCTCCGTCTCCTCTGTGTTGTCTCCCAGCTGCCTCCAGCTCTTGTGGCTTTTCCGATGGCTCCGTAGCCGCACCATCAACTCCCGCACTGTGCTCCGGCTTCCTTATCCCACCTGCAGCTTCATAGCTGCACCGCCAGTGATGGCCCTCCAAGCCGAATCAGTATTTTCGGCAGGTCAGTGGATGCTAAATTGTACACAAACTTATGTATTGTCCATCAGGACTTTGGATGCCAATTTGTACACAAACCAGTACACAAACTTGCACTCAAATCTATGTACTGTCCGTCAGGACTTTGGACGCTAATTTGTACACAAACTTGTACACTAACTCGTACTCTAATCTATGTACTATTTATCAGGACATTGGACCTGATTCAGACCTGCTCGCTAAGCTGCGGCCGCTCGCACTGACAGATACTCCCCCATCTGCGCATGTGTATAATTCGCAGTGCACGTGTGCAAACCAGTGTCAGCAATGGGAAATCGTGCGCTCATAGTACACAGACTGCCCACTACTTTGAGTGACAGAATGTACCATTTGAGGGTGGTAACAGGGGTAGGTGCTTGTGAACGGGGGAGTGGATGTGCGAACGGAGGCATGTCTGAGTGTCCAAACGGAGTTTTTTGGGTGTGCATAATTACTAAAGATGTGTCCTACTACACGTCACTTGGTTGTTTTTTACACTGAAGAGCTCACAGTGCTTGCGGGTGGGTAGAGTCAACCACAAGCGCTGCGTTCGCTTCCGATGGTCCTCGATGTACCAATGTTTTAAGACACTTCCTGAAGATGGCGTGCGCTAGTGGGCATCTACAAAGTGTTTGCTCACCAAGACATAGTGGGAGTGCTTATGCCTTGGCATGCGATCGCCTGCCATGCTGTCATTAACCCAAATTTGCATATTCTAGGTGCGAGCGGCCGCGATTAGCGACCGGGTCTGAATCAGGTCCATTGTCTCTAGTTCAGTGCTCAAGCCACTATATCGGCTCTCCAAGCCAAATCAATTGTCAAACTCTTCAGCATTGGCTCCAAGCCGCACAATCGGCTCTCAAAGCCAACTCAAATATCTTCCTCTTCAGTATGGGTCTCAGGCTGCCTTTTATACTCTTATTACCATACCACATTTACTACCAACAGCATCTTGAACCAGCTTCTTGCCGCATTGATAGTGTACCACCTCCTGTTCTGGATCTATAATCATATCTACTATCCACAATTTGGTCTCCATTCCTAATGTTGCTCTCACCATTGAATCCTTTTGCTCCTCCATGTGAATTACTACTACATCAAGCTATAAGTCCAGGCAGCGACCTAAGTACCAGTGAACGTTTCCCAGTTCTAAGGGAACAACGGGCGTTTGTTATTGGCAGAAGATCTCGCTAGCCTGGTTATAGATTTTTTCACATGGAGTAGGCATTGGATATCATAACACATGCTCTCTTTGAGAAATTGCCATTAAATAGGTGTTTTAGAGCTGTGCGTTCTCGTACAAAACAGTTGCACAACAGTTTTTTTCCTACTGCAGTGCGTATGTTAAGTGACTGTAATAATCCTGATCGATTGTTGTTATTATGATGTTTATTTACTTATTATTTTAATAGTAGTGTAATTGCTGCATGCCTTATTATGCACTACAGTGCTGCTTGGTTTTTTCATTGACATCACTTGTGCTGTTAATGACAATAAAGTAAGTAAGTATTTTGCATGCATCAGTGCCTTTAAAGCTAAGAGGGAACAACGTGTGCAGGAGCCACTGAAGTCATCCCAATGCAATCGCTGGACAGCCAGGCGGTGTGTATGTTGGCAGCCGGAGAGAGCAGCAGAGTGGGCTACACAGAGATCCTGCCAGACCACATAAGTCGGCATGGGGTGGAGTTCCATTTTGTGACACTCCAAGGGTCTATTCATCATCACTTAATTTCTACGATAGCAGATGAATATTTATATTTGCACCTACTTTTATATAAGTTCAGTGTCAGGGCCATTAATTAGAAAGATAGCGCAGGATATATCACTAATATCTCTGGTTTATCTTTCAGCCCTGATCTGGGCCACTGGCTCCATATACTAGTGTGGGAACCTAAATTCATCAAGCTCTGAAAATAAAAAATATCTGAGTTTGACTACGGGAACATTCAATATCTTCAGATGGCATAAATTCCCTGCACCCAGGGCCGGCAACAGAAATCTCGGGGTCCAGTACACTGATGTCTCTGGGGGCCCACCTTCCCACCACAACCCCGGTTCCCACACACCCTCCCCTGCATGTGTGGTTTGCAAAGCATGAGATTTTTAATTGAAAGATATGCCAGCCTTTAAATAAAATAAAAATACACTATGACTTACCACACTGTCTTGCTGTCACTGATGATGCAGGCTGTATTTCTTGTCTGCCGTCTCTTGCAAAGTCTTCTTGATGACAGTGCTGTGGATGCCTCAGGGGTACAAGGGATGGGGTCTGCAGTCAGCTTTCCACAGTATTCATCATCTTCCTCAAATTCAGCCTCTCATCACCATCCTCAGCCCGGAAGCCCCCATCACCTTTCTCTGCCCCCAGCCCCCATCACCTTTCTCTGCCCCCAGCTCCATCCTCTGTCCTCAGCCCATGTCACCTTCTTCTGTCCCCAGCCCCCATCACCTTCCTCTTCCCCTTCATCTTCCTCTATCCCCAGCCCCAATCACCTTCCACTGCCCCAGACCATGTCACCTTCTGCCCTCAGCCCTTTCCTCTGTCCCCAGCCCCATCGCCTTCCTCTGTCCCCAGCCCATATCACCTTCTGCCCCCAGCCCCTTCCTCTGTCTCAAGCCCATGTCACCTTCCTCTGTCCCCAGCCCATGTCACCTTCCTCTGTCCCCAGCACCCTATATATTCCTCTGCCGTAGCCCATGTCACCTTCTCCCACCAGCCCCTGTCACCTTCCTCTGACCCAGCCCGTGTCACCTTCTTCCTCCAGTCCCATCACCTTCCTCTGCCCCAGCCCATGTCACCTTCTTCCTCCAGTCCCATCACCTTCCTCTGCCCCAGCCCCTGTCACCTTCTTCCTCCAGCCCGTGTCACCTTCCTCTGCCCCAGCCCGTGTCACCTTCTTCCTCCAGCCCATTCACCTTCCTCTGCCCCAGCCAGTGTCACCTTCTTTCTCCAGCCCCTTTTCATTTCCTATGCCCTCTTCATCTTCTTGCCGGGTGACCTGGTCAGAGGGAGCTGGCAGAGGCAGCCGTGACATGTATATCAAGGTTCCATCTTCCCCTTCCACAGTCCTCCACCGCAGCTTGCCTGACTTGCGGCGACATGACCTATGATGTCATGCCACCATGTTGCTTAAAGGTCAGACCCAGGCCACAGCTGAGCCACCTGGAAGAGCTCAGCGCTGCCCGGGCCAGGCTACAGGGGACTTGGAGCTGGGGCTGGGTGGCCGCTATGGGGCCCGTTGGCTGGAACAGCATCCGCTGCCTGTCTGGTCCTCAGGGCCCCTCTGGACCTCGCCTCGCCAGGCCTGCCTGCACCCCCACTCCACTCCTATAAAAGGAGTTCCAGTTGTGATTAGGAATCTCTCCACCACTGCTCGGCTCTTTCAGCAGGAAGTTGCGGTGAAAGGATTTGTGGGGACAGCTGATCAATATTGAATGGCTCCGGTACTCACAGTGATTAGATACTTAAATATCGGCCCCCAATAATTACCATAATTAATATGCCCTTATTGAGGAGTGATATTCTCATAAAACAATATTTTAAGATATATATGGTTTGAGAATGCACAGTGATTCATAGTTCCACTTGGATTAGTTTTCTCTTTTGAGGAAAGGGAGAATAAAATGAGCATGGGCCACAGCAAAAGTAGGGCTTCCAGAGTAGAACATGGGGGGATTGTAGACATGCACATCCTCCTAAAATGAGTTGTCATGGGAGGTTGCAGTTCTGCTATGGTCATGTAAGTAACAGACACAGGGCATTAGTCAGCAGTACACGTATTTGCACTCATTGGCGTAAATTCACCCTAGACGCACGGAGGCAAGTTATAATTTGGTGCCCCCCCCCTCCGTCACAGCCGCTGACACTGTAATGTAGCAATTTGCATGCAGACAGGCTATAGATAGATGAAAGCAGCAGCTGATGGTCTAACATGGAGCTCTCCACTAGTGTATGGTGGCTTCTCAGGTGCCATGTACGGGTGGCCGTGACGGTATACTCCTGGTACATAGTTACAGCCATAAGTGGGGTAAATATGTTGTGGACAATGGAGGAGGTGCCCCTTCAGACCTGGAGCCCGGTGGCAGGCGCCTCCATTGTCTCCCATAGTTCTGCCTCTGTTTGCACTGTTGAACACAGATTCCCGATGGTCAGGAATCTGCGCAGGCGCCGGACCCGTACAGTGTGTTCCTACTATTGGGGGGGAGGAGGCAAGGATCTCCGTCAGCTGATGAAGATGTACTGGCCTCTTTGTTAATTGTTGTATCTGCAGCAGCCGGCTTGCATGATACCATGGGTCATTTAGCCAGCCGATGTTATCGCAGATTATACGAAGTTGTGTCGATGGACGCAGCTCGAATAAGTAATGCATGCAGGAGGTATGACGCCTCCTGCTGCATTACCATAATTGCAAAGGTGCTTGTGTGCAGCTTTGCAATTCCGTCCTGTGCTGAATCAGGTCCACAGTCCTCCACCCAGTGGCCCTAAAGACCAGCATGGTTGGCATAGTGGTTAGCATTAATGCCTCCCAGGTCCAGCACTGAAGTATTGGGTTTCATTCCTACTAAGTCCTGTCTGTTGGGAGTTTGCATACTCTTCCTGTGTTCACATGGGTTTCCTCTGGGTGCCCCAGTTTCCTCCAACAATCCAAAAACATCCTGGAAGGTTAATTGGATTCTGACAAAAAATTAGCACAAGCGAATGTGTGTGTAAGGGTGGTTACACACTAGGACGATATCGGGATGATTTGTCATATTATTATCCTGTGTGTACCCTCTATTGCACACTCCCGCAGATTACTTATAAGATAGTTTGATTGATCATGCTGCATGATCAATCAAACGATATCATGTGTGTGGTGGTGCATTTTAATGAAGGACGGAACGAGATATTGTTCTGTCATCCATTAAATCGTCTACAGTGTATCAGCAATCTGTGATGGTCCATGGCGAAGGCAGAAGGTATGTTTTGCATGGAGGTGCGATAGGAGTCCAGTAGAATAACACTGCCTGACATGAAGTTCTCACTCCACTGCATGATAAGCACAGCCGCATAAAAGGATAATGAGTTACAGGTTTGTGTCTATGTGAGGGACAACTACACAGAGCCATAAGGGGCTGAGGGGTCTATTTACTAAGCCTTGGATGGAGATAAAGTGATGGTTGATAAAGTACCAGCCGATCAACTCCTAACTGCCATGTTTGAAAAAATACAGTTAGGAGCTGGCTGGTTGGTACTTTACCTCCGTTCACTTTATCTCCATCCAAGGCTTAGTAAATAGACCCCTGATTCTGGGTTTTGAGCAAATCAAAAAAAGAATATAACTTTTCACCTGGACAAACTATGTTGCACTGTCAGGGGTGCAAATACATTCTTATTATTGTTATTATTATTATTATTATTATTATTATTACTACTACATGCAGGGTAAATACTGGCTGCTTTTGCATGTAGCCTACAAATGCTAGACAGCTTTATTTTTACACTATAATTTAGATGTCAGTTTCGATACACCCCTCCCACATCTAAATCTTTCTGTACATTTTACATCTGTCTCACCTGCAGTGCAACATGGTATTACCAAGATGCACAGTTACTTGCCCCACCTGCATTAGAACATGGTTACCAAGATGCACAGTTACTTGCCCCACCTGCATTAGAACATGGTTACCAAGGTACACAGTTACTTGCCCCACCTGCAGTATAACATGTTGTTACCAAGGAGCACAGTTGCTTGCCCCACCTGCAGTATAACATGTTGTTACCAAGGAGCACAGTTACTTGCCCCACCTGCAGTATAACATGTTGTTACCAAGGAGCACAGGGCCTGATTCAGAGCTGGACGCTATTTGCGAACGGTCGTTCAGAAAAAGGGGCTGGCTATTTAAATTGAGCGCTCGCTCTTTGCGGTCTGTTGATGCCTCTATGTCTGAGCGAGCGAGCGAACGAAACATGCGCTCACTATTTTGTAAAGACGCCCCCTGGCCGTTCGCATCATACGTCATCTCCGCTATTTATTAGATTAATTGAGTACATCGAAAGGTGTCTGAACTGCTCGCAGTGCTTGTGGTAGGTTTTACTTCCCGCAATCATGCGAGCAGTTCAGGCTAAAAGACAACCAAGTGACGTGATCGATGACACTCCCTTACTAATTATGCACTCCCATTAAACGCCCGTTTTGACCATTTGGCACCCCTGCGTTCGGATCTCCACTCCCCGTTTTCAAGCACCTTCCCCTGTTACCACGCACAAACGCCTCATTCTGTCACTCAAATAGGCAGCCCCTCGCTGTTTTGCGAGCGCACAATTTCCGACCGCAATGACTGGTTGGCGCATGCGCATAACAACCCATACGCATGCGCAGATGTGCGAACATCGCTCGAAGCGAACGAGCGGCTGCTTACGAGTGGTTCTGAATCAGGCACACAGTTACTTGCCCCACCTGCAGTATAACATGTTGTTACCAAGGAGCTCAGTTACTTGCCCAACCTGCAGTATAACATAGTGTTACTAAGGTGCACAGTTACTTGCCCCACATGCAGTTTAACATGTTGTTACCAGGGTACACAGTTACATGTTATTTTTTGCTTTGCTCCCAACACAGAATCAGCTCCATGGTGCCTGTTATGTATTGTATTCATGTCAATGTGACCCAATGGTGCATTTTATACAGTATTGTTTTTTTTAGCTCCAGTGTGTTTTCTCCTAAAATAACACCCTGGGCTACAATTCCAAAAATATAGTCTCTCCCTCTTCATTTACTTTTTTCATTCAATGGGAAATCTGTTTTCCAAAACAGGCCGATGATAGCAATCTAATAAACAAGCACTAAGGTACTGTTCCAGTTTTAAAAAGTTGCTAAAGGCAGTTATGTAAATCTCACATTTCTACAATAAACATAAACTGACACTATATATATATTTTTTTTTTTACGAGCACACACTGGTATATAGTAAGTAAATCCATCAGACACTTATCAGCTGCAGTCTGTAAAACTTTCTAAAGGCCACCATACATATGCAATGGTTTGGGGTGTTAGATTTCCCTGATTTCTCAAACCCGATCAAAATATGATCATATTCAGCAAATCAGGGATTTTTAACCTAAAGAATTTCACCAATCCCCCGACGGACCAACGGTCTTCAATGGTCACCAATCGGCTTATTCTGACCAGCGGACTGGTGGTTCCGGTCTGATAGGGGAAATGTGGAAATGACCAGCAGATGTATGGGGGGCCTTTAGCCTTTGTTCTTGCAATACTCCTAAAAAGACAAAGGAAGTCATCTTTTTCCCTGAGAAAGTCATAACTTTAATAAATTAATTCCTTTGTTTGTACTCTATGTTAAGAGTTTAGCTTATGTTGCATATAAGCGTATTAACACACCTAGGGACATATGTTCAGCCTCCCAATATGTGCCAAATAGAACTAAAGAATATTATCAACAGATAAATAATATCAAATGTGTCCATCTACTGTGCTAATTTTACTGAATTAATTATGTAATTTTAGGGCAATTAGGATACATATTTCCTGACAGAAAACATGCAATTTTGACTCATGTACCATGCAAGATCATAACACTAGTTAACTAGGTTTCGGCAACATGAATGAAAATGTTCATGTTTTGTTAACTTTTAGGTGCTGATTCAGAATATGACACGAAGGGGCATATGTATCAAAGCTTGATGTGAGATAAAATTGTGAGATATATATCACCAACCAATCAGCTTCTAACTTACATTTTGCAGGGAGTGTTTAAAAAATGATAGTTAGAAGCTGATTGGTTGGTGATATATATCTCACAATCAGCTTCTAACTTACATTTTGCAGGCTGTTTAAAAAATTATAGTTTGGAGCTGATTGGTTGGTGATATATATTTCACAATTTTATCTCACATCAAGCTTTGATACATATGCCCCTAATAGTGTTCTATGACAAAATATTTTAGATAAAGTCAAAAATATCTTAAAAAAATGCTTGAAAATGCTTTTGATATTGACCTTTGGGTCTGATTTAGCATTGCATGCATGTGAAATGCTGAACACAGATTCCCAATTATCGTAAATGTACGCGTGCGCAGGACCTATCCTGCCAATGTATTTCCATCCTGGTTAACTTTGTAATTCCGTGTTGAATCAGGTCCTATGTCCCTATCTATGTTTAATTTATTTATAATATTGGGCATTATGTTTCCAGTTTACATGTGGAGGTATAGTGATTGTAAACAATATGTATTGTTAAAATACATATTACTAAACAATAAAGGGAAAGGGGACTTCTGCACTAGATAACTATACATTTATATTTCCATCAAAATAAACCACATTTCTATATAATGAGCTTATGTACTTCTCTAAGTGGAGGTGCTGCCAAAAGACAATGATTAAACAAGAAAAAGGAGAAGAAATGTATTTTTTGTTGATGCACTATAGATTATGTATTTCAAATATAACCTTTATTTATTATTGTTAAAAATGTATAATGCCTCACCAGTGAAATGTATATATATAACAATTGTTATTATTCTAATTGTTGAAGCAACCTTGTCAAGTGAAATATAAAACAAAAAATATGTATTCCAAATAAGAACAAAAAAATGTGTTAAAAACACACTGATTCACTATGTACTGCTGCACTATGAATAATGTTGTGGGTATAACCTGCCCACAACACTATTCATATTGGACTATATATATATATATATATATATATATATATATATATATATACTCCAACCAATGGCAGCACTCCGGATAACAAACAATACGGACACTTAGCTGGTTTCAGCGATGTTTCAGCGCCTTTAATCAGTGCTTTTATCAAGCATATACAGTAATACAAATGTGAATAACAGACTTAAATAGCTCACCACCCCGCAGGCCAAACCTCCGATGTTGCACACATGCGCTGCCAGACAGCAGTCGCACAGGACATGACGTCATGGTCAGCCCCTGGTGTAACCATAGTGATGTGAATGCACACTAATACTCATTGTGACTGCTAATCAAATAATCGTAAGATAAAAGCAAACTCTGTGTCAAAACCGCTACGCGGCCTGAAACAGAATATGCACCATTAAGTGAAAATGAATGAAAACACCAATACTCTAAAACTTACTCTCGGCAGACTGCCGTAATTATGTTAAAAGCACCATGAACACTACCTACACCTATACATACATGACTGACAACATCAACACGACGTACCTTAACATATATGACATTAGACACATAGAACAATATCAATTTACAATGTACAACAAAATATTAATGCACACAGTAAACAGACAACCAGCAGCAGATATGTACCCACCTTGTATCAACCCACAAAGAACTTATTATGGCTATAATCAGGCCAAAACTAACAAAGACTATGCTAAGATGTAAAATAATGTCCGGACCTATCAAACAGCCCCCTTGGGAGCAATAATCTATTGGCCACTACGGCAAACACCACTAACTGTTAGATGATTGACTCTTTAGCTGTTTATACAAAGCATTGACAACCTAAAGTCTCATTCAAACCACGAGGTGCCAATGTCTCTAACCTCATGATCCAATTGGCTTCACACTGTAACAATTTCTTGCCACGATCACCACCTCTCTGTAGAGGAGGCAAATGGTCAATAATGCGATAGCGTAACGTCGCAATGCTATGTTTGGCCTCAGAGAACTGTCTCGCTACAGGCTGTTCACTGGTGCCGCTAACAATAACAGCCCTAATAGCTGACCTGTGTTGCGCCATACGGACTCTGAGTGTACACTCTGTCTTCCCTATGTACTTTTTGGAGCAAGGGCAGATGATCGCATAAACAATGTATGAACTAGTGCATGTAAGGTGATAGCGTATATTGTATTTCACACTTGTGAATGGGTGGAAAAACGAAGGCCCTGTCTGTAAATAGCTGCAAGTGGTGCAGTTGGAACATTTATAGCAACCCCATTTAGGATTTCCCAAAAAGCTGCTTTTCTTGGATTTACCCAATTGGGTGATGTCATTACGCACTAAAAGGTCTTTGAGGTTTCTACCTCTGCGATAACAAGACATAAGAGATGAATTAATGAGGGGTTGAAGATGCTTATCTGTGCTAATGATTGGCCACAGACGTTTAGCTTGTCGATTGATGGAGGAACTCATGTGGTTAAAGTTGTTAACCCATATATGCCTGTTAGACTGAGCATTCTTAACGGTACTAGGAACACCAAGCAGTTTATCTGCTGGAATTGCCAACGCTTTAAGTTTGGCTTGTTTCAAAGTTGACAAACTGTAACCTCTTTGTAAAAAATTAGTCAGCATCCTATCTAGTTGTTTGATCCCTTCCTCTCGATCTTTCGCTATACGCAAAGCACGTAAAAACTGTGAGAATGGTAAAGAGTTTTTTAATGGTGCTGGGTGTGCACTACTGGCCAGTAACACGTTGTTCCTGTCAGTGGCCTTGGTAAATAAAGAGGGAACTAATCTACCTCCACACTTGGTAACCGTAACATCTAAGAAATTCATCGAAGTGAGACTAGTGTGGTACGTAAATCTCACAGGTCTATGCAAATCATTAAATTGCTCAATCATATTGACAAATGCCTGTGTGGTACCTCCCCACACAATCAATCGTCGATATATCGGTAAAAAGCCAATATGGTTTTGGAAATATTAAGGTCAGAAAAAAATACTTCATGTTCAATGGCGAACATATACGAATTAGCATATGAAGGGGCCACATTAGACCCCATAGCGCAACCTGACAGCTGCAAGTAATAAGCGCCATTAAACATAAAGTAATTTCTAGTGAGTGTTAATTCTAACAACTGTAGAAATAATTCCTCATTGATGCCCTTGAATAAGGGATTATCATGTATTAAATTCCTGGTGGCATGTAAACCTTCCCCATGGGGGATACACGTGTATAGGCTACATACGTCCACCGAACATAAGACACAATCTAAAGGTAAATCAGGGAGATCCGCAAAAGACTTTAACAAAGTGTTAGTATCCTTTAAGTATGATGATCTAGCTTGAACACATGGTTGCAGCAACGCGTCCAAATAAGTGGATGTCGGTTGATACAATGAGCCATGAGCAGCGATGATAGGCCGACCCGGCGGCCTAATGGGATCTTTGTGTAACTTGGGAATCAAATAAAACAATGGTCTGATGGGAAACTTTACTTCCAAAATTTTTTTGATAGCAGCAGGAATAGTTCCCATACGACAAGCTTCATCCAGTATAGCATCCAATTCCTTTTTAAAAATGCACGTTGGATCCTGTGCGAGCTTTTTATATGTAGTGACGTCACTGAGTTGTCAGGGATGCCTCCTCAATATAATCGGTGAGATTTAAAACAACAATCCCTCCACCCTTATCTGCTTGGCGGAATATGATACCATCATATGCAGCTAGATGTTTAAGGGCCATGCGTTCATCTTTGGTAAGATTCCAAAAAGAGGGTGTCCTATTATTGGAATCCTCACAAATAGCTTTATCCAAAAGCCGAGTGAAAGTAGTAATCGACGCATTGGTGCTGATCGGTTCAAACGCAGACTTCTCCTGCAACTTCATCAATTGAGGGGGTATCGATGTGGAAACAGAGGGCTTATCTGCGAAGAATTCTTTTATTTTAAGACTTCTATTCAACATAAATATTTCTTTCTTCCATTGAATTTGATTGAAGGGTACGGTAGGGACAAAAGAAAGACTTTTGCGTAGAACTGAAAGTTCTGTAGCAGACAACATTCTATCTGATAAGTTAAAGACTAAGTCCTGCGTCCCTTGGGGGTCTTCCTCTCCCTCTTGTTTTGTTGCCCTCTACGGGTGCGCTTGGGCCCAAGTCTAAAAAACGGGCTCTCGTGCGATTGCCAACAGGGGATTGAATACGCTGTCTTGTCTTGAACTTAACAGATGTGTCAGTGTCACTTTCTGTGGTCACAGTATCATCGGAGGTATTGAAGTGGGATTTGTACGTATTACTTCTGAACTGAGGTCTCCTGTCATTTTTGGAGTTCGCCCCCGTGAGCCAGTTGTAAACTCGCTGTTAATCGTAATCAAGATTCACCTTCTTCTTTTTGTCTGCTTTGAATTTTACAAGCTCCGTTTTGTAGGCTTCCAATTGTGTTATTAACTTAGAAATCCATTCACCTTGTTTGGCATTCTGAAGAGTTATTAAGTGGTAAGATTCAAAGGCTGTAATTTTGTCTCTAATAATTGCCATCTCTCTTTTGGACTCTTCAATAACCAGTAATAATAGATCGAATGAGCACTTATTCAAAATTGAAGTCCATTTCTTGCAGAAATTGATGTTATAGCGGCCGATGGTAGGCACATTTTTGATTCTGAACCCCCGGGGAATTTTTTTATCTTTGTAATAATTGGATAACGTGAGTCCATGGAAAATGAAGTCAGTTTCTTTCTTTTTGAGATGTAACAAATCATAAAATAAATCTGATGAGGTAGGTACAGACACATGTTTAGACAGATCTTCTGTAAACAGTATGGCCTCAGCCTCTGATTCAGAATAGCTGAAAATAGACCCCTGCTCTAGGGTAATACGTTGGTGTAAACCCTCAGCAGTGCCTTCCGCCATTATGCCACAAAATATAGTGTGACTTAAGCCCCCAAAGGTCAAAACCAAGGAAGAGAGCGACTGAATTTGCTATGCCTATACAGCCAATGTTGACACACGCAGAGGGAAACACATATCACATACTGGTTCCAATGTTAGAAAAAAATGACAAAAAAATACATATAATAAACGCACTTAGAGCTGGACCTGCACTTGCGGTTTGCTTTTAATCCAAGGTGCCTTGATAAATGACAGACCTGCTCCACGACTGAATGAAGAGCCTGGACATCTGCTGCCATACACAACTCTCCAAGATCCGGCACACAAAGGTATATTGTATAACTGGACCGAGTGCCCTCCTCACTGTGACCTCCAAACGGGGATACACTGACACATACTCCAACCAATGGCGGCACTCCGGATAACAAACAATACGGACACTTAGCTGGTTTCAGCGACGTTTCAGCGCCTTTAATCAGCGCTTTTATCAAGCATATACAGTAATACAAATGTGAATAACAGACTTAAATAGCTCACCACCCCGCAGGCCAAACCTCCGATGTTGCACACGTGCGCTGCCAGACAGCAGTCGCACAGGACATGACGTCATGGTCAGCCCCTGGTGTAACCATAGTGATGTGAATGCACACTAATACTCACTGTGACTGCTAATCAAATAATCGTAAGATAAAAGCAAACTCTGTGTCAAAACCGCTAAGCGGCCTGAAACAGAATATGCACCATTAAGTGAAAATGAATGAAAACACCAATACTCTAAAACTTACTCTCGGCAGACTGCCGTAATTATGTTAAAAGCACCATGAACACTACCTACACCTATACATACATGACTGACAACATCAACACGACGTACCTTAACATATATGACATTAGACACATAGAACAATATCAATTTACAATGTACAACAAAATATTAATGCACACAGTAAACAGACAACCAGCAGCAGATATGTACCCACCTTGTATCAACCCACAAAGAACTTATTATGGCTATAATCAGGCCAAAACTAACAAAGACTATGCTAAGATGTAAAATAATGTCCGGACCTATCAAACAGCCCCCTTGGGAGCAATAATCTATTGGCCACTACGGCAAACACCACTAACTGTTAGATGATTGACTCTTTAGCTGTTTATACAAAGCATTGAAGCCCTAAAGTCTCATTCAAACCACGAGGTGCCAATGTCTCTAACCTCATGATCCAATTGGCTTCACACTGTAACAATTTCTTGCCACGATCACCACCTCTCTGTAGAGGAGGCACATGGTCAATAATGCGATAGCGTAACGTCGCAATGCTATGTTTGGCCTCAGAGAAATGTCTCGCTACAGGCTGTTCACTGGTGCCGCTAACAATAGCAGCCCTAATAGCTGACCTATGTTGCGCCATACGGACTCTGAGTGTACACTCTGTCTTCCCTATGTACATTTTGGAGCAAGGGCAGATGATCGCATAAACAATGTATGAACTAGTGCATGTAAGGTGATAGCGTATATTGTATTTCACACCTGTGAATGGGTGGAAAAACGAAGGCCCTGTCTGTAAATAGCTGCAAGTGGTGCAGTTGGAACATTTATAGCAACCCCATTTAGGATTTCCCAAAAAGCTGCTTTTCTTGGATTTACCCAATTGGGTGATGTCATTACGCACTAAAAGGTCTTTGAGGTTTCTACCTCTGCGATAACAAGACATAAGAGATGAATTAATGAGGGGTTGAAGATGCTTATCTGTGCTAATGATTGGCCACAGACATTTAGCTTGTCGATTGATGGAGGAACTCATGTGGTTAAAGTTGTTAACCCATATATGCCTGTTAGACTGAGCATTCTTAACGGTACTAGGAACACCAAGCAGTTTATCTGCTGGAATTGCCAACGCTTTAAGTTTGGCTTGTTTCAAAGTTGACAAACTGTAACCTCTTTGTAAAAAAATAGTCAGCATCCTATCTAGTTGTTTGATCCCTTCCTCTCGATCTTTCGCTATACGCAAAGCACGTAAAAACTGTGAGAATGGTAAAGAGTTTTTTAATGGTGCATATATATATATATATATATATATATATGATTAAATTAACTCCTACTCTAAAAGGTCCTAATGTCAGTATATCCTTGTAAATTATTGTTAACATAAATGCTAACTTGGGAGGGTTAAATGTTAATATTAAATTGCAATTAATGTGGATGCATTAAATCATCATAATGTGGATGAACATAAAGAGTGTATTCCACTCACAAAAGTTGTATGATAATCACATTATAAATTGAAGCTATTAAAGAGTGAAGGTAAGTTATTTCCAGCTACGATGCTCACTAAACACACAAACCTAGAAATTGTTTCAATAATGTGTCAAAATTGTTGATTCCAGAGGACATCGATACATAGTAACAATGTCTCACGTTAACTATCAGTGTCAAGGTCTCTGTTATCCATAGAGCGGGTAACAAAGCAAGGAATAATCAATTAGATAAATAGATGTCTTAATGCTACTGTTATCGTAGGATCTTCACATTCCTCTTGTTACTACCCTGCTGTTATCTATACCAGGCGCATGAAGGGATACATATCACACTCATTGATGTTCCTGGAATCAGTACTTAAGTAACATCAGTGATCATATGTATAATCATCCAAAATATTCAATTCCTTTCAACACAAATCTGCAGTCGCGGGAATTTTTTGTGGCTTCACACATGATGTTAATATTCAATCAGATTTCCATGTTATAGCCAGAGCCCTCATATATATATATATATATATATATATATATATATATATATATATATATACATACATACACATACATACATTTATACTTTTATATACATACATATATATATATATATATATATATATATACATACAGTCAGGTGCATAAATATTGGGACATTGACAGAATTTTCATATTTTGGCCTCTATTCACCACCACAATGGCTTTGAAATGAAACAAACAAGATGTGCTTTAACTGCAGACTTTCAGATTTAATTTGAGGGTAATTACATCCAAATCAGGTGAATGGTGTAGGAATTACAATGGTTTCTATATGTGCCTCCCACTTTTTAAGGTGACAAAAGTAATGGGACTGTCAACTGAAAAGCTATTTCATGGACAGGAGTGGGCTATTCCCTCGTTATTTCATTATCAATTAAGCAGGTTAAAGGTCTGGAGTTGATTCTAGGTGTGACATTTGCATTTGGAATCAGTTGCTGTCGACTCTCAATATGAGATCCAAAGAGCTGTCACTATCAGTGAAGCAAGCCATCATTAGGCTAACAAATCAAAACAAACCCATCAGAGATAGCAAAAATATTAGGTGTGGCCAAATCAACTGTTTGGAACATTCTTAAAAAGAAAGAACGCACCAGAGAGCTCAGCAACACTAAAAGACCAGGAAGACCACGGAAAACAACTGTGGTGGATGGCCAAATCAAGAACACTCTCCAGGAGGTAGGTGTATATGTGTCAAAGTCAACAATCAAGAGAAGACTTCACAAGAGTGAATATAGAGGGTTCACCACAAGATGTAAACCATTGATGAGCCATAAAAACAGGAAGACCAGATTAGAGTTTGCCAAACAACATCTAAAAAAGCCATGACAGTTCTGGAACAACATCCTATGAACAGTTGAGACAAAGATCAACTTGTACCAGAGTGATGGGAAGAGAAGAGTATGGAGAAGGAAAGGAACTGCTCATGATCCAAAAAATACCACCTCATCAGTGAAGCATGGTGGTGGTAGTCTCATGACGTGGGCATGTATGGCTGCCAATGGAACTGGTTCCCTTGTATTTATTGATGATGTGACTGCTGACAAAAGCAGCAGAATTAATTCTGAAGTGTTTCGGGCAATATTATATGCTCATATTCAGTCAAATGCTTCAGAACTCATTGGACGGCGCTTCACAGTGCAGATGGACAATGACCCGAATGCATACTGCAAAAGCAACCAAAGAGTTTTTTAAGGCTAAAAAGTGGAATGTTATGCAATGGCCAAGTGAATCCCCTGACATGAATCCAATTGAGCCCCAAGAACAAGCAGGAACTGAAGACATTTGCAGTAGAGGCCTGGCAGAGCATCATCAGGGATGAAACCCATCGTCTGGTGATGTCTATGCGTTCCAGACTTCAGGCTGTAATTGCCTGCAAAGGATTTGCAACAAACTATTAAAAAGTGAAAGTTAGATTTAGGATTGTTTAGTTGTCCCATTACTTTTGGCCCCTTAAAAAGTGGGAGGCACATATAGAAACCGTTGTAATTCCTACACCGTTCACCTGATTTGGATGTAATTACCCTCAAATTAAATCTGAAAGTCTGCAGTTAAAGCACATCTTGTTTGTTTCATTTCAAAGCCATTGTGGTGGTGAATAGAGGCCAAAATATGAAAATTCTGTCAATGTCCCAATATTTATGCACCTGACTATATATATATTGTGGTGCAGGACTATGGAACAGGAAGTTTTCCATCCCCATAAGCACAACTCAGAATCACATGAAGCGTATGATACACACCCATGTAACTCCCTTCACACTTTCACATGTCAGGGTGGTTACATACAATCGCATTGTCACCGCCCAGTTACCACCCCGAAATGCATAGCTCATCATTTTTTACAGTTCCATTATTTGTTTTCTCTTCCCCATAATCTCTTTGTCTCTTATCAGAGCTCTTCAGCAATTCAATTAAAGCATAATAACACTTTCACCATAAAATAGCCTGTAGCTATGGTAATGGTACAGGTTAAGAGGTTATGGGGCATATTTACTGATTATCATTGTTAGACCCAATAATAATAATAATTTCTTATCTCTGCTATTTGCGGCAATTAGAAATTATAGATTGCCTGGATGTATTATTAATCACTTGCAGGGACAGGGGCTCCAAAAGCAAAACTGATCTTTTCACTTTTCCTTCAGGACCTGGGGCCATTCTGCGCATGCACAGTCTGCTGATGGTGGTCTTTGCCAATGAATAGCAGTCTGGGCCATATTTGGTAAATCTACCAGCTTTGCAGCCCCCATGTGGGCTGCTGATGTTGGAAATTTTCAAGACTGCGGCAGATATGGAGATATCTGCTGCAGTCCCTCCATCATACATTCAAGTAATCTTTAATATTTGTGGGTTCCCCGTGAAAACTGGGGAAATACTATAAATATTATTTGATAAATAGGCCCCTATGCATGATATAATTAACGGCTTGGTCAGGTCAGGCAGGAATGATCTATAAAACTGATAACATAAATTGTCTAGCATACAGGTTCCCTGTTACAGGAACAATCAACACATCAAATTAGGCTAGCATCCCTTATTAATGTAGTAGCTTATCTGCAGACAGCTGCAGCATTGTTACAGCAGAGTAAAACACTAATGTAGCTTGGCTACTTGCTGAGTATTATTTTAGTAAATAGAGAAATCATGGGATGTTAAAGCTCAAGACAGTTTCTTACAAAGTAACTGAATTCTCCAACTCACAAGTAGGTTGTTAAGAAACTATTTCAATAAATGCTTCTTTTTCCACTCCAAATTAGCAGGAAAAAATAATAATTTCAAAGAGATGCGGTTTATTTACCGGCGTCCGGAATTCCGTATGTCGGAATCTCGACGCTGGACGCGCGACTCTGTACTAAAGATAGGCGTCTGTATTTTAGCCAGATGCTGAAACAACAATGCCCGGCATCCTGAACGAAGGTAAGCGGGGACTGTTAGCTGCGGGGAGGGGAGGTTTAGTTTTAGGCACCCCCGAAGGGACTTAGGGTTAGGCACGCCCCGGGGAGGGTTAGGGTCAGGCTAGGGGAAGGGGAGGTTTAGGGTTAGGCACCACTGGGGGAAGGTTAGGGTTAGGCACCGCCACGGGAGGGTTAGGTTTAGGGTGCGGGAAAGGGGGGTTAAGGTTAGGCCTCTCCGGGGGGAGGTTGAGGTTAGGCACCACCGGGGGGAGGTTAGGATCAGGCACCCCTAAGGTAGAGTTGGGGGGGGGAGAGGGAGGGTTAGGGTACTTACCAGCCCCAGTCAGGATCCTGACGGTTCTAGCATCAGTATTTAGTCCGCCGGCAATACATCCGGTGGCATTACATACCGATTCCATTTTAAACCATCCTATCACATGGAGAATGTACATTAAAAATGCATGGAGTACCCTTTTTAACATATTTTAAAGTCAAACATTTAAAAGAGAATAAAATAACTTTAGTGTCAAGCCCAGTGAAGTGTGTAGTGTCTCATTTCAGTTGCTATGTATGAATTATGAAGAGGCGAACCCATTTACTGTTGCAGCTAAATGTTCTGATTTATATCCAAATTAAGTCAACTATCCATTAAGATTCTTTCTGTTCCTCTAAGCGTGCATTTTTTATTTAAGCCATTGATATTTTTGAAGTCCATTAATAATAAGACCAATGATTATAATGGCAATTACTAATTTTTTTCCATATTATTATAGATAATAGTCTTTTAATTGCAGTGGTAAAAAATATAATATTGCATATCTCTTGCAATACTAATTTATGCCTTTTAGCTGTAGCACACTGAGTCATGATGATAAAACTTGTAATAATTAGATTTAAGAAAAATAAATAACAAAATGTAAAGCTATCTGCCAGCGTAATAGACTATTCTTTTTGAAACAGTTCATGAATTTTACGTAGGCTGGAAAACTAAAATTCAACAGCTTAAAAAAAATAAATGATTTGAGTTATTCCTGCAGAATTGATCAGCGTTGCAGAATGGTATCCTATTTCTTCCATTACCAACCAAGACCTGGAAAAGTTTACAGCTGCGATTTTCAATTTTCAATCTAATTTCTAACAGCATGTAGTGGATTTTCTTGTAACTTTCCACTTCGTATGTAGTAGGTTTTAAACTTTGTCCACCAGCTGTACACATGGCAGTGTCTGAATCCCTGTTGAGAGCTGCTGCTAGTTTTGACATTCAAGAGTTGAATATAACTTACTAAGCTAAATATGTTATTAATTTTTAGGTCTGATGCCTGATTTTCACAGAAACCATTATGTAGTAACGTTGTTATTTCAATTTATCTCCAGGTTTCTTCTTGGTGGAGATTGTCATGCTTAAATCTTATCCAACACACACGGGTGATTTCACAGCAAATATAACATCTGCCATTTTCTTCTAGAAAGTCAGGGAATGGATTATCTCTCGCTAGAGAAACTGAAACATGCAGACAGTCTGATTTTATCAAGAAAAACTCACTTTTCTGCATAAATAAAATGGCATGTGTGATGCAATGTCTGCCCGTTCTGTTGATATCTGGACAATCCTAGATGGCCTTAAAGTGGTACTAAACCATAAAAAGAAAACACATTGTTAAATTGGATTTAGAGATGTGAGTTTCGGTTTCCCTGATAATTGAACACACCCGAACTGTATGTTTCAAAGTAGAATTGAGTCCTGGCTCGGATCACTTTTAAGGGTTGAGTTGAGCAGAGTCCCGGCTTAGATCTGCTGGAATTCCAGAAATCTGATTTAAAAAACAAATCTAGAGTTTTGTATTGCATGTACACAGGGCCTGATTCAGAGACGCTCGCTAGATGCGATCGCTCACACGATGTGTATGCAAATTGCCTAGGCAGTACTACCACACAGCAATGCATTAGCACGCCCAGTATTTCTTAGCGAGCAATCACATAGTGTATGCAGACACCCAACAGCCTGTTTTAAGACGCCCACTTGTGCACGTCATGTACAGGAAGTGTATGCAACCATCGGTACATCGGATGTTATCGCAGCGCTTGAGATTAATTTTGGTAATCTTTTTTTTGCGAGTCTGAAACAGACACTCTATTACATTGGGCGAGTTGATTGTTTTCAATGTGATAACATCTGGATGCGAGTTTGAGAATGGGGAGGTTTAGTAACTCTGAAAAATGCGAGTTTTAGTGAACAGACACCCTATTACATTGGAGAGTTGTGAAAAATTGTGACTTTAGCACCAAACTCCCAATTTACCAAAACAGACACCCTGTTACATTTGGCCCCATATGTTTGTTAGAACAACTGGATTAGATTTTCTAATTAATATTTGGGGTAGCATTTATTGCGTAAAAGTAACCAGGTATAGAATATTTTTTTGCATTTTCTTTACCTAGATAATGCCAATGAAATAAAAATATATTTTTTCCAATTTAGTTATCAGTTACAAAAAAGCAATATGCAAATCACTAAGACATTAAACAAATATATAAAATGAAACAGGCACATCACAAAATTAGAAAATTGTGCTGCCCACGAAGGGGTAGAATCATACAGTCATGAAGTGTTTAAAAATTGTCACATTTATATCAGTGAATGTTACAAGATGTTTTTTTCATATAGTAGCAATGTCAGTTATAAATCCTATTTAATCTAAGGCAAAAACTACATGATTGCATCATCTTTCCTCCTGACAGTTCTCTTGGGAGAATTTTCACTATCATGAACTTTCAATTTGATTTATATATATATATATGCATGTGACTGTCTCCACTGTTAACAAAACTGTGTGCATGTGTTTTCACAATGAGAAATAGGACATTTTTAACTGAAAACTATTCACCTTGAGCACCAGTGGCCAAACTCGGTCCTCGAGAGCTACCAACAGTTCACGTTTTCCAGGTCAACTAACAGGTGCACAGGTGTAGTCATTACTCACTGACACGTTTTAAAAGATCCACAGGTGGAGTTAATTATTTCACTTGTGATTCTGTGAGGGACCCCGAAAACGTGAACTGTTGGTAGCTTTCGAGGACCGAGTTTGGCCACCTCTGACCTTGAGCATTTTTATACATGGATATGGCAGATGAAAGATGCATGTGCTTAATATTCTCTGGTTTGTTTATAGAAGGAGCTTCTTTTATATAAACTATACTATTTCTGTATTTCCCTTAAGCAGAAAAAATATGTTAGATAGATGTCCCTTTATTTTTAATGACAATTGCTAAGATGTCTGCCTGTTTTTTTTTTTATTTGATGGGAGCGACCATACAGTTTGCTGTATTGAGATTAAATTAACTATTAGCTATAACATCACTTTGCCGTTATGCAAGTGTTGACAAATAACATCTATATTTGAAAACTAAATAAGTAATTTTGCTATTTATGGCTGCAACCCAAGTGCAACCAAATAGAGTGCTTGGCCATTCACTTGGAAAGATATAGGAATCCCATCTCACATACAGTAGCAAAAAATAAATTACAACTGCTTGTAAGGTGGATATAATTGCACTGCCTCCCAGACAGGCATTATTAGTAGTAGTAGTAGTAGTAGTAATAGTATCTCTTTATTGTACAACACAACATATACAATGTAATATAAATAATTAAAGAATATTGAATTGTTCAAGATTTTGTCAATTTTTATTTGTACGTTTCAATAACGTGAAAACTTAAGAAAGCTTATAGAGCCGTGTGATGGCCTCCAATACCCAAAATAAATGGTTCACATAATTCTCAGTTGCTATCCAACAGATAGAACATAAAATGTAAAAGCTTAAGTAAAGCTAAAATCATAAAAACTATAGTGGGATGTGGAGAAGCAATCACCCTGATTGCAACCCCCTCCTCAGCCCTCACTGCGATGGTGTTTTTTGGGGGGTTTCGAAGGGGGGCATGGCCATGCCTCCTGCGGTTAGGCCATGCCCCGATAAGTGCAGACTTTGGAGCTAGTTGAATTAGCCCAGGGAGTCAATTAGCCGGTGGTAAAGTACTGCGGCTAATTGAATTTCCCCCAATGTGTGAGGGTAGTATTAGGACTCTGGCACTTGGGGCAATCATACTAACGATACTGCCTTTGAACCTCTATACACCCCTGCCTATACCTTCTGATATCCTGCCTATAAACCCCAAATTGACGCTATTTTGCGTATGCAGTTATACAGTAAATAAAGACTCCAGACCTAGAACCTGTGGTTCCAAAGCACAAAGTATTATTGAAGTAAAAGTACAGTCAGTTACATGCTAGTTATAAGTACAATTTAGTGCAAAGGAATTATACAGACCCAAGTACAGTTATACATATGCAGCGCTCTGGACCAGATGTAGGCATCAGCAAGAAACCCCTCGTCAATCAGCATTCACCATGAAGACTAGAAACCCAGGGTCAGAGCACACATATTTATACCCCCCAGAGATAGACAACACAATAGAGAAGTTTGTTGCTAATACCATTGGTCCTAAAGGAGAGAGCATATGTTACAAGGCATCTAACAGGTTGGTTCAAAGACACAGTCCAGCCTCTAACAACTAGTGGTCTCTGGTTTCCCGCCTCATGCAAATCCTAACAGTTGGTCATATAATGTACATTTTGTTGCTTGAAGTTTCTGCGGTCCATAAGTTGAGAATGCATGTTGCGATCTCTACATCGATGTTACCGGAATACTGTTGAGAGAGTACGCATCAGTACAATACCAAACATGGCTTATTTATCACATATAAAACCTTAGTTACAAAATAATCTTTATTTCATAGCAATTATAGTAAATGTGCATACTTGAATCTTATACCTTAAAGCTTATGGAACCTTGTATGTGGATATGTAATGTGTGAGTATGTGGGGTTTGATGTAAAGACGCTAGTTAACTTGGGGCAGATGCGTGTGCATGAAGCTAATATTCTGCGTTTTAATACAGGATCTTATGCATTCGCTAATATGCGACTAGTTAACTGCGCAATTGTGCATTTTAATGTGTGTATGAGAAATGGTGTAAGATGCAATCGCATGATGCTTATAGTAATATCGCCACATGTACTAAAGTGTGAGTTATCTAAAATGGCACTTGGGCGGCCATTCACAAAATGGCATCTTACGATTTCATTTCCAAGATGGCGTCTTGTGGACAGTCACAAGATGGCATCGCTGCGATTCAATTTTAAAATGATCTTGTCTCAGCCAATAATCCAGCTTCGACAGTCCACCCTTTGATAGCGAACAACATGCTATCACAATCTGATTTTAAAATATAATCTTTAGGCTTACATTTATATACTATTTAGTATTATTATAGGATGGCACAAGGTGGTTCTTAATCCATCAATAATGTGTCTCTGAGTGGGGACATAAAACTACTATTATACGCACACTGCGGATCTTGGAAGATCATGTGAAAGGTGTGGGGATACACCAGTCCTATAAGGGCAGTCTTGAAGGGGAAATTTGAGACTTTACATTATCTGAGGTGTTTTAAAATAATATTTCAATAATACATACAATGCATGTCTAAATATAATACATTAAATGATGGTATTTCCTAGTTCAGGGTTGTAATGCAGTTCTGTATTTACCTCAGTATTCATACTGACCACCATCAGTATAATTTCTTTCGTTTTACTCTATTTTTACATTTTCCACACTTCGACACAATAGGAACACACTGGACACATATGCCAATTATTATGATGACAATCAGTATAAGGATAAAGAATTTGCCTATGCTGGCGATCACTTCCTGGACCCATTCCCCTAGACCTGAGAAACATTTCACTGGGTTCAGGCATGAAACCCATCCTTCTATCTTCTTCCCTACTTCAGCCACAGAAGCATTATGGTTCTTATGAAATTCCCATTTTAGCTGCAGAATTTCATCCATCTTTCGGTCTATCACCTCCTTGGAGTCGCTGGTATCATTGGTGACATAGGTGCAACATTTTACTCCAAATTGGGTGGCCAAAGTTACGCAGTACTTTCCAGTAACAGCATTTAAATAATTTAACACTAGCCTGTGTTGCACCAGTTCTTTCTTGTACGCTTGCAATTCTCTCCCTGTATACCTGTATGTGTCATCGTACATCTCGGTGATTTTATCTATCAATTTAGCAAGTTCCTGAATATATCTAAAGTTTAATGTACCCCGAGCGATTCTGGTGGGATCCAATGCGACTAAAACTTGAAAGCCAGTTGTCTCACTAATTAACTGAGTGGCTTTGTGCACGTCACCAGGTATTATAGTTCGTTTGCCTCTGTGTTCATATTGTGTGTGAAGATATGGTGACAGTGTGTTTTAATGTATACCAAGCATTTCAACATGTGTGAGGGTCATAACTTCTGGGACTACTCTTCCCAGGTAACACAAACCTTCGGAACTCGGGGAGTGCCACTTATACGCTTTTCTTCCACATATAAAATATACATTATCAGGGAGAACATAAGGAATGGTATGCATCATTATCATTAAGCACATTTCCCTTGCAAACAATCCTATTTCTGGGTCTTCCATCTGGTGCATGCAAGTTTCTGGCTGTATTATTTTAGCACATTAACCATCTGGCACCTTACCAATAATTTCTTTGGTGGAACTCAATGCATACCGGTACCTAAAATGTCTCCCACTAGATTTAATTGAGCATAACAGATCATGGTTTATGGACTCATTATCAGCTCTTTGTGAGAAGGTCATCGTCTGATTATTCCCCGTCACTTCCCAACTCCAGGGTTTATTGGAGTTGGTTATGTTTAAACACAAAAGTGATCTATCTACTTGGAATTGGTAGAGTTTGAAATGAGGTGGTTTGGATGAGAGGAATTTTCCATCCAATGTTTTCCCTTTTTGTAATTCTAAAATTTCCGTGATATTCAGTGGAAATGGCACCAACCCTACATTATGCTGTCCCTGTGGCACATGTGAACACAACCAGCAATCAGTTTGATTTAACACTTTGCCTACCATGCTATGTTACTCCTCTAAAGGATACCCACCCCAGTACGGGTTATATTTAGGCCGGCACTGTTGGATACAGTTCTCATCAACTAGGGACCCACAAAGCTCACAAATACAGGAATCTTCAGACGATAAACCTCCACACCATCCCCGAGTATCCGGAATAATAGCTCTCTTAACAATAACAGTACTAAGATTGGTCAGACACTCCCCTGATTGGCATTGCACTCCTTCTGAATCCACTCCATCAGCACTGCCATCAACTCCCCTCTCCACAATCGGTCCCCCTTCACAGAAACCGGACATTCCCGAACCGACCAGGTTGGTGAACACTCTAAAACAGAACATGAAAATGAACACAGCAGGCCCGTTCATTGCCACAACAAGACCTGCAGATTTCTTTTAGTTCAGGTATCTCACTACGACCTTTTCAATCCTCCCGGAACAAGTTCGCTAGCGACAGGTCCACGCTATCAGCCTTGTCTCCGACTTGTTTCTCCACCGGTTGATTGACCTTTTTGCAGTGAGTGGAATGGACCCAGGTATCTCTCTCAGCCACCTTCATAGATGTAGTACTTGTCAGCAGCACCAGGTATGGACCTTCCCACCGATCAGTCAAACAACCTGAATGCAAGAACTTTCTGATCATAACATATTCTCCTGGTTCAACATCATGACAGTTAGTTTCAGGCATATCAGTTTCTGATACTGTTGCTTTAACTGCTTACTCATTGATATAAGATACTTATCAGTTACCTCGTTGTTACCCTTCAAGTCTTCCTGTGGACTTATAATCAGATGAGGTTGTCTACCGAACAGTATTTCAAATGGGGACAGATTAAATGGGGATCTAAGAGTGGTCCTCATACTATGTAGGACCAAAGGTAACGCTTCTGGCCATCCTAGTCCAGTCTCTGCCTTGATTTTATTCAACTTATTTTTAATAGTCCCATTCATCCTCTCTACCTTGGCACTGGCTTGCCGTCAGTAGGGTGTGTGAAGTCAGCTATTAACACCCATCAGCTTACACATATTTTGAAAAACATCACCTGTGAAATGAGTACCCCTGTCACTCTCGATGATTTTAGGGATACCGTATCTGCATACAAATTCCTGAACTATTTTCTTGGCAGTAAACACAGCAGTATTAGTGGCCGCTGGGTAGGCCTCATCCCAATTAGAAAATACATCAGTGCACACTAATACATACTTAAGATTCCTGCAGGGTGGTAATTGGATGAAATCAATTTGTATCACCTGGAAAGGTCCATCAGTCGGTGGAATGTGGGACGGTTCGGTAGGGATCGCTTTCCCTATGTTCTTCCTCAAGCAGGTCAAACAGGACATTGCTATCTTTTCTGCTTTTGAAGAAAAACCTGGTGCGCACCAGTATGCTCTCACCAACTTGCACATACCTTGCTTTCCCAGATGAGTCAGACCGTGTGCTGCCTCAGCCAGGCTGGGGTAATATGCCTTGGTGGCTACTGGCTTACCTTGTCCGTCCCTCCAGAGCCCGGAGGACTCTTGCCCACATCCCTTGGACTTCCAAATGGACTTTTCCTGAATTGAACACAAATTTTGCATCTCAATTAATTTCAGCATATCAATTGTTAGGAAAGACATAATTTTTTAAGTGGGAGAAAACATTTTTAACCCTGCTGCCCATTTTGCAGGTTCATCTGCTCTGTTGCTGCCCTGTGACACCGGGTCATCATCACATGTATGGGCTTTACACTTGATTACTGCCACCACTTTGGGCAGTTGGATTGCTTCTAAAAGATGTTTTATGTGCCGGGAATGTGCAACTGGTGTGCCTGCTGCTGTCATAAAATTTCTCAGATGCCATAGAGCCCTGAAATCGTGCACCACCCCGAACATGTACCTCGAGTCAGTGTAAATGTTAGCAGATTTGTCTGCTGCCAGTTCACATGCTCTAGTTAGTGCTACTAACTCTGCCACCTGGGCTGAGTGAGGAGGACCAAGAGGTTTAGCTTCTATGTTGTCTGTGTCATTTACAACAGCATAACCTGTACATAATTCACCTGTGTCTGTTTGTCTATGACAACTCCCATCCGTGTAAAAAGTCACATTTACATTCTCTAAAGGTGTGTCGTATATGTCAGGTCTAGCAGTAAAGGTCTGATTCAGATATTCCATACAATCGTGTGTATCATTATGTCTGCTGAACTCACCCCCCGCCAGCAACTCATCTCCTTCCACCCTTTGTACATCATGTTGTACATATGGTAAATATGTTGCTGGATTCTATCATTTGTGAGATGTCTTCACCCCTGGGCTAGGCAGTGTCCCAAATATTTTACTCTGGATTGGCACGGCTGTAGTTTGTCCTTAGCCACCTTGTGTTCTGTGTGCGAGAGATGAAACAACAGTTTAGTATCATTCAAACATGACATAAACGAATCACAACATAGCAATAAATCGTCCACATATTGAATTAGAATAGATCCATTGGCAGGTTGAAAAGATTGTAAACAGTCGTGCAATGCCTGGGAAAAGATACTGGGGCTGTCTATGAAACCTTGGGGCAACCGTGTCCATGTATATTGCACACCTCTGTATGTAAATGCGAATAGATACTGACAGTCAGGGTGGAGAGGCACAGAGAAGAAAGCAGAACAGAGGTCAATGACAGTGAAATGGGTGGCATTTGGTGGGATCTGTCTCAGGATGACAGCTGGATTTGGCACTACGGGGAATTGGCTCTCTATGACCTTATTAACACCTCTAAGGTCTTGTACCAGCCTATAACCCCTCCCACCACTTTTTTTCACCGGGAAGATGGGACTGTTGGCTACACTAGCTGTACGGACTAAAATTCCCTGTTGCAATAATCGTTCAGTTATTGGAAAAACCCCTAATTCTACCTCCTGTTTTAGTGGGTACTGGGGAATTTTTGGAGCTAGCCTACCGCTTTTTAAATTTACCATTACGGGGCTTACGTTTGCCATTAATCCAGTGTCCTGTCCATCCTTACTCCAAAGGAAATCTGGAATTTTGGACAACATTTGATCTATCTGGGATGGATTTTCATTTAAACTGGTAGAGTAATACATTATCCTTTGGGGAGTGTCCAACATATCCCGTACCTCGTGCGCAACTCTCTCGGGGATATCTAAAAATACACCATCAAGGGTGCAATATATAACACATCCCATCTTACATAACAAGTCTCTGCCCAGCAGGTTAGTAGGAGCCGCAGCAGCCAAAAGAAAAGAATGCCTGGTATGCAACGGCCCAATAGTAACCTCTGTGGACTTTGTTAAAGGCTAATGTTCCACTTTACCTGTTACACCCATTGTTGGTACTGTCTCGTTGGTCACCTGTAAATTAATGGGAGATTTTATCACTGACCTGGTCGCCCCTGTGTCTACAAGAAAAGGATATTCAGTACCAGCTACATCAACCATCATGACCGGTTCTTCCCTAGTACTTCCCGTTAACCTGGCTATCTGTAGACTACAGGTATTACCTGACCCCTATAATTGGCTACCATTCTGCAATAAAGCATTAACGGCCACAATTGGAGCTGCTGCCTGCTGGACATTTGCTGTTCTCTGTGCATATCCCTTATGGGGATATCCAGGTACTCTCTGGTTTGGGGGTCCTACCCTTTATACTCTGCAGTTTTTAATTAAATGTCCTGGCTGGTTACCATTAAAACATATTCATGGATCAGATGAAGACACAGGTTGTTGTGAGGTTTGAGCAGGGGGAAAAGGTGGTGGATATGGGTAGGGATATGGAGGATAAGGGTATTGTGGGGGACATGAAGTTTGTGAGTAGTGTGGGAGCTGTGGTTGTGTAGGGTTAGTAGAATAGAGCTGTGGTTGCTGTTGCGTGGGATTAGTGAGGGCATATAACTGTTCAGGTGTAGGTGTGTGTGTAGATGCAAGTGTGTCTGCTGGCTGTGATGTTACCGTCATTCCCTCCAGAGCTTGATTACTGAAAGCCATTAGTGTTTCACTCTGGATCTCTCTCTTCTTTGAGATGTTCTTATCATGTTCTATGGCAGATTCTATGAGTGTATCTATTGTGACTCCCCTCCAGCCAGGTTTTGAGGTCTGAACCCGAGTCTTTAAGTTTTCCTTAAGACCGTCCATGAGTACCGTGACTATCATTCCACTGTGGTGAGTGCTATCTTTAATATTTTCTATCCCAGTGTACTGGGTGATAGCCTGCAGAGCATGATCGCAATACTCTTCTGCAGATTCACTCTCCTTTTGCTTTATGGTGAAAATTTTGTTCCAGTTAACTACTACCGGAAAATATATACCCAATTGAGTTACAATGTGAGAAATGTTACCTTGGTTTACTTGGTCTGTTAAGGGAACATCACCATCCAATACACAATCCATGATAAATTTTGTCACATTGGTATTGCGTGGTAGACAGGCCCTTAACACCGCATGCCAATCTTTATTAGTTGGCTCATGAGAACTACCCAAATTCCTCAAAAATCTCTGACATTTGGCTAGTTCCTTTTTTGGATCAGGGAAATCATTTATTATGGAATTTAGTTCTGCTCTTGTCCAAGGACAATGCATTACCACTTCCCTCGTGGGCACTACACCGTTCACATCTGCATTTCCATTTGGAACAGTTATTGTCCGAATGGGATGCAGACCGATAGTGCTGCTACCTTTGACCTTGTTACCTTGCTGGGGGTTTAATCTGTTGCTGCTACGTATGGTATTAACAACTTCCTCTACGGGTGTAGAGGGTGTTAGCACTTCCCTTGCTGTTACCGATGGAGATGGCGGCACCACTCGTGATTGTCGTGGTGTAGCATCTATCATTTGTACAGCATGGGAAATGGCAGATATTACAATAGGCTCATCATCCACATCATGAACATTTTCGTTATAGTTGCTTAAGAGAGGGTACAAATTGCTTGTTACATTTTTATGGGTATTTTTGATAACTGTACTTGCACCTTCATCCACATAAGGTGGGGGTGGTGCACGTGAACTGCTGGCAATACCTTCCACAATGCTACCTTGCTGCACGTGTGTGCCATTTTGCGTCTCACCCGCATTGCAATTCAGCGTCGCGGATGTATTCTCTGGCAATGCGCTCACAACGCTAGTTTGCACCGCTTGCCCACTTTTAAGCCACGCATCCCCTTCATGCTGCCACAACTTTAAACATTCATAATATTTGACCTTTTTCTCTCGGGAGCGCATCAGACTGATGTGATCCCGGACATTATCTGTACATCTTTATCAAAACTACCAATTCTGGGAAACGGTCTAACACTCTTCATCGTCATTTTAAACCATACATCACAATACCTTATTGCATAAATACCCTACTTAGTATGCATAATACGACGGGCCGATCCAAGCGGCGCTTCCATTAGCAGCACATCATTGTCTAACATCTCTATTGTTTGCGTGGCTCCCATTCTGAGACAACTCCTACCTTTTTCAATAAAGATTTAAACTGGTGAAAGACAGTCAAGATACTTTCACTTATCTGCGAACGTCTTGGGAAAAAAGGCGTATTCGCAAACCTTATGGAGGACTTCTAGACGCTTCCACTCACCTACGGAAGTAAAGGCCGCTTCCGCTCAGCAATCCCTTTTTGACTACCTTTCAACTGCTAGGGGGCAGCAAAGTACTCTTTGTGTTCCAGTTGATTTCGTCCACTCTCCCACCAGCTCACAATCACAATCTAGCCAAGATTATGTGGTTCAATTATAATGTTCAAATAAGCCTGACAGATCACACACATTGATTACTGAACGCTATAATCATGCTGGAGGCCGAACCCTAACAAAAATAACAAACCATACACCTGCTTTGTGTAAACGGTAAGCTGCTACCGAGTCACTAGGCCAACTCCTGCGCCTAGCACTTAAGGGTCCTACGATACCCTTAACATTTAGGTCCCGTGTTACACCCTAAACAAACACTCACAGTTACACACTTTTTTCCTGCACAGAAAAATACACGTTAACCCAGATATTTAGCAACAATTGATAATGTAAACTCAATGGCTTTGTTTAAACACGTGGCAGCACAACCGGAAGTACGTATACGCTATTGTGCGACCAGTCGCATACACAATAATGCGACTACCACACAACCGTATGACAACCTTTAGCTGCGTACACAAAAGTGCGTCTTTACTGTGCGCAAAACTGCGACTCAGCCGCGTGTTCAATACTGCGGCACCCCTTTAAATGTTAGGTTCTATCAACAAAGGCAAACAAACTTTTTCCTCTCTTGTCCCTGGATCAGCGTGCCTGGCTCACACGAAAACGGGTAGCGATTTTTCAGCACCGAGCGGTTGCAGGTAAACCCTGCATGTGGCCACTCCACCCTTTGGTGAGATATCGATAACCGTATGTGCCGTGTGAGTTGGTAAGTGACTTCACTACGAGCCCCCAACTAACGATACTGCCTTTAAACCTCTATACACCCCTGCCTATACCTTCTGATATCCTGCCTATAAACCTCTAAGGATGATGCTATTTTGCGTATGCAGTTATACAGTAAATAAAGACTCCAGACCTAGAACCTGTGGTTCCAAAGCACAAAGTATTATTCAAGTAAAAGTACACTCAGTTACATGCAAGTTATAAGTACAATTTAGCGCAAAGGAATCATACAGACCCAAGTACAGTTATACATACGTAGCGCTCTGGACCAGATGTAGGCATCAGCAAGAAACCCCTCGTCAATCAGCATTCAGCACGAAGACTAGAAACCCAGGATCAGAGCACACATATTTATACCCCCCAGAGATAGACAACACAATAGAGAAGTTTGTTGCTAATACCATTGGTCCTAAAGGAGAGAGCATATGTTACAAGGCATCTAACGGGTTGGTTCAAAGACACAGTCCAGCCTCTAACAACTGGTGGTCTCTGGTTTCCCACCTCATGCAAATCCTAACAGTTGGTCATATAATGTACATTTTATTGCTTGAAGTTTCTGCGGTCCATAAGTTGAGAATGCATGTTGCGATCTCTACATCGATGTTACCGGAATACTGTTGAGAGAGTACGCATCAGTACAATACCAAACATGGCTTATTTATCACATATAAAACCTTAGTTACAAAATAATCTTTATTTCATAGCAATTATAGTAAATGTGCATACTTGAATCTTATACCTTAAAGCTTATGGAACCTTGTATGTGGATATGTAATGTGTGAGTATGTGGGGTTTGATGTAAAGACGCTAGTTAACTTGGGGCAGATGCGTGTGCATGAAGCTAATATTCTGCGTTTTAATACAGGATCTTATGCATTCGCTAATATGCGACTAGTTAACTGCGCAATTGTGCGTATTAATGTGTGTATGAGAAATGGTGTAAGATGCAATCGCATGATGCTATTAGTAATATCGCCACATGTACTAAAGTGTGAGTATATCTAAAATGGCGCTTGGGCGGCCATTCGCAAAATGGCGTCTTGTGATTTCATTTCCAAGATGGCGTCTTGCGGCCAGTCACAAGATGGCATCACTGCTATTCAATTTTAAACTGATCTTGTCTCAGCCAATAATAATCCAGCTTCGACAATACTTTCCTGACTCAGGGCCTGATTCAGCAATCAACGCAAAGGAGAGAACACATGCACTTGGCCGATGTTTTTGTTCCGTGCATGCATCGCACTGCGCGTGCACGAACTAGCCAGTGCGCTTGGGTAAGCATATGCAGACTACACGCAGCATGCACGCAGACCCCTTCCGATATTGATTGACAGGAAGTGCCGTTTGTGTGTGGTCGAGTGAACACAGGCGTGTCTGTGTGTTGGGACGCCGTCCATAATTAAGCCAGTGTGGCGACAGACGCAGTGATGAGACTCCGTGCACACAAGAAGTTGCCAAGATCCTGCGCAAGGTCTGGTCAACCACAATTATGCAAATGTGGTCGATGGTTCTGTATGTTACCGATGTTTACGCTGTCTTGCGTACTTATCAGGCTGTGAGTAAAGGGAGATGGGCGGCTTAATATAGGGCTGGGCATCTGCATCTTGTGCTGCTGCCTCCCTGCGTATGCATTCATTAGCATATCCTCGCAGCAGATGGGTGCGTGAGTTCTCTCCTTTGCGTTCCTTGCTGAATCAGGCCCTCAATAAACTGTTTCCTTTGGGCTGGAGAAATATAAACTCTAATAAATATCCTCAGATTAGAAGTCCAGTAAATCTGGGAGTTCAGGATACCAACACCATTCATAGAAATGTTAGATAGGATTCTTCATGGTGTAATTAGAGATTGAGAATTCTACATTTATATGAACAAAAAAAAAGTCAATATATTATTTAGTCTATCTGAGCTCTGAGTGGGAACAGCAGGAGAATAAAGACTATGTATAGTATATACTGTAGTGGCGTACTTATAAGAATATGGATGATTTTAAAGTCTATTGTGATACTTTAAGGCCACACTTATTTTTAAAAATAAGGTCAGCACTGAGAAATATATGTGTTTTCTTTTAGTGATGCACAGTCAGACACATCAGTGCACAGTCACTGTATAGAACGTCTGTGTGGCTTCATATGAACGATCATATAACAGATTTGACTACATGGCTTCAGGTCAAGAAGTAGTGATAGTTATCCAGTACTAGGATACAGAGGATAAAACATCTTGCTTTCCATTCCATGATAACTTATTATGTTAAATGCATAGGTACATCAGCCATTTTTGTCTGCATACCCTATGACACAAAAGTTTCAGGGTGTACACATTTTTTGCATTTACAGAGATCTCCAAGTACTTTTTAAAGTGTGTCTTCTGCTTAGCACCGGTAAGACAGCCCTGTTTGTACACCAAACAAATATTCACAAAGCACAATAATGGTGGATCGCTCATTAGCTGTTAAAAGTAAAGATGTGTATTTTGTCGAGTAGGGAAGGGGGAGAGAGGGGAAGGCGATACACCGCACAGAGGAGGTCTAGGCAACTCTCAAGATCACACACACAAATAAATGCTAATAGAAAGATAGTAGATTCCTGATAAAGATATTGCTGTTATGAGGATGCTCCCAAGGACCAATATAGAGCTATACAAAAAAAGGAAGAAAAAAAATTCCTATGTACAGTATAGGGACTTAATTAGTAAAAATAGAACACACATGAGATCAAACACAAGACCTCAAAATTTCACATAGTAATCTATGCTCAACAGACAATACACAAGTACATACAGTAATAAAGTAACATTAACCAAAGAAAGACGGGGAAATATTGGAGTATTAGTGCACAGAGTGTAAAGTGAATTGGTGTAATTAGTCACCATTAGGTGACGGCGAAAATAAATCAAAACATATATAAATCACATGTATAAAACACATACTTATTAGAAAGCAATATGACCACTTGTATGCTCAAAATTATTAATTCATGCACATATAATTAATTGAGGCGTCCCTCTAATAAATGGGAATGTGGAGTATGCTTAACACCAGGTACAATGTACAATGATTCAAGTGTAGTAACTAATAGAAGAAAATATAGACTGCATTTACATACACTGGGATCTGCTTTTCCCTGTGCTGCCAAGCATTAGACTGGGAATGAGAGTCCGTGCAACGGGACAGTGAAAGAACAATAGGCCTGTTTCTGCTGCCAGCACTGGACTGTGAGTGCCCCCTGTTGCAAAGCATTGCAGGATGCAAATCAGAGTCGCAGCTGGTGAGAGAACAGAGAAAATAAGTAAAGTACCTGTCAGTGATTAGCAGCAGGATTCCCTGTGGGATAGTGGTCAATGATGCAGGGGTCCTCTGTGCCCTCAGAGGTACACCTCGAGCGGTGCCGACGTACGTTTTGCCAGCTATTTCCAGTCAATTTTCACCACCTCACAGCACCTGAAATCATGAGGGAGGAACTAAATGAAATTCAAAATGCGCAAGATCTGGATTTTAGATCCAAGTTCCGAACTTGCGAGAAGACCCCAGAAAGTAGGCATCCCAAATTAGCCACAATGTTGTAATATAGGAGCTCATTCGCTTTGCAGCATCAAAAACTACTCATTGGGGACATACATTTTGAGTTTAGGGGCAAACAAATAGTTTAATTTAAAAATGTATAACAGGGTCTTATGGGGCCCATAACAGCAGCTGCAGAGCAAACAGATGTTGTTTGCCATTCCCACCAGGATGTTACTAGATTTTTTTTTTCCATCTTGGCATTGCTTCACAAAGGTCTATTCTGTTAGACACACATCATGTGCAAAACTCAGTTTCAGCATAATGCTACCTTGCTTGCTTTTGCTTGTCATAATGTCTTAATTAATTGTGATTATATAACAGGTATGTATAGTCATTGCTGGTGATCACTGATTGTGGCCAGCAAGGTTATAGCTCGCTTGGTGGTCCAGCCAGGTTCCTTGCACAGCATTTATTCATGGAACTCTATGACATTTGCAGCATTATTTCCAAAGATAACATTTTATCTAACTTACTTAGGATTTGTGTTATGGTGGGTCAAATGTCATTACATTTAATGTTATAATAGCGTTGATTGATGTTGGTTGTGCAGTCCTGGCAACAATGTTTACTAGCAATAGATACTGATATGCTGGTCTGAGGGGCATCGAAAGGGGAGTAGTTGGACATTTTCTTACAACCTTAACACAAATGTAGTAGTTTCTACTTTCTGGTAGATCTAAATGATTATATTAACAATAGTTGTGCCTTAATCATACAATACATTAATAAAAAGTTTATGATGAGCTGAATAAAAACTATGTGGGGAACTCAATTACCAGCGGAAAATAACCATGGGTAATAAAGGGAGGTAGCCTCTGGCTTTAATGCCCAGGGCTATTGAATTAGCCTCCCGAATTTGCCCGATAGCTGTGTTAACACCTGTTAAATTAAAGTGTTAACGGACATCAACACTGATTATCGGGCGTTAACACACAGAATCTGTGTAAAGTACACAGATCCTTGCGTTAACTAGCTGTTATTACCAGATAACTGCAGGGTTAACACAGATTTCTCTTAAGGGGCACATCCATTAGACGATCTACTCCCTGTCCAATCTCTAAACGATTTTCCCTTGATTTTTTCCCTTGAAATTTTATCTTTCAGTCTGAACAATTTGCAAATGATTTGCAAACGATTTGCAAACTATCTTTAATAGATCAAGTGAAATTGATCTGCATGTTCGGTCGACTGACGAGTCGATCAAAACGACCAGCGGGAGCGCGCATCGTTGATCGTTAATGACCACACACGCCACAATTTATAAACGATTTTTAAACGATTGAACGATAATGACGTCGTTATCGTTCAATCGCCTGCTAAAATCGTGTAGTGGATGCCCTCCTTTAGGGTCTCAGGAGACCTGAAAATAAATTAAAGATAAGCGGGGCTAATTGAATAGGGGCCGGTATTCAATTAGCACCAGTTAACTTAACGGGGTTAACTGAATTCCATCCTATGTAGGGCACAGCTCTGGGTCACATTTATAACCCACATACTCAGTACTTGACCTATTGTCATACAATTCATTTAGTGTATGACACAAGAATGTGACTAACAAATTATTATTATAGGTTGGATGATATGTCTTTCTTTGTCTTGTGTGAGCTTTCTATTTCATTTAATTTTGTTAAACAATTGTATTTTGAATATGCAATAATTTTGCATTAACCGTTTTAGTTCACACTTGTAAAGTTATAACTCCATTCTTATGAAATGCTTCCACCCCATTTTAATTATAAACAAATTACAGTAAATGTACAGAGCAGTGGTAGGTGTTTTCTGTAATGACAGCATTTATCAAGTGATATCATTTATTTATTGCTTGCAAAAATGGCAGTGCTGTATCAGCTGAATTTGAGATCCCTGCTTCATTAGAAAGTACACAGTGTTTTCATACCACTTTAAAGAGACAATAACAATGTGCATTAAAAGAAAAAGTACTTTAAACATTCTTTGTAATACTGTATAAAATTAAAATAATAGGCTTTAAAGTCTATTGTGCAAAACAACTGGCTATCTTAAACTATTGGGTGGATACATTCTTTAATAGAGTCCTCTCACTTTACTGGGCAGGCATATTATGCAGTCATGATTGTGTATCGACTTCAGCTGAATTTTACAGCACAAAAAGCCTATAACTAGAGGGCGAGACCAGGGCCATAGCTAGGGTAGTGCGGCCGGTGCCATCGTACAGGGCACCACAGGTCAGGGTGCGCTGTTTGGGCCTGTCAAATTTTTGTTTCTTATCATTCTTGCTCGTAGCTTCCTCTTATTTCATCCCCAGCATCTCCTGGCCTCTCTTAACTCTTCCCTGGCCCTTACCCATGAAGCCATGGCCCTTTTTTGGGTGCATTATGTCCCTTTGAAAATTGAGGGGGGCGGAAATGCTCTTTCTGGCACAGGGCACCAAAAAGTCTAGTTACGGCTCTGGGTGAGACTACCGTATGTAGTTGTTTTATGCATTCTGGAGCTGTTAGTTAATCTCTATATGAGAGAGTATATTAGTTATTATAACTAGTTTAAAGCACGTTCTGCACTTTTGCAAAATAGGATCTATGGGTTTGACAATTTCAGAAGGTTTGAATTACCTTTAATAGACTATGGGCCATATTCATTATGGGAGCGAAAACTCCATGCTGGACTTTTCGCTCCACATCGGAGTTTAGAGTGGGGATAAAGTATCGGGCGCGTGCCCGCTTATCCCCGTATTCAATTTAAAAGGAGCAAAAACGGGACCCGGCGAATTTGGATCTACGAAAAAACACTGGAATTTTCGGGAAATGTGCCTGGGACCCCCCTAAAGATGTCCAGGCATGGGGGATCACTATGGGCACCCCCATTTTTGCCTGCTGAAGGAAGCTGGGGTTTGTAATAGCCGCGGCAGGTGCATATTTTTAAGTCCCTAAAGTTATTTTTAAAAATTCTGCAAAAATGCACCTGCCGCAACCACCCGCATTCTTTTAAACACCTGCCACATACTTGGGAACCCCTCCTGAATTAATTTCGTTATTTAAAAACGTGTGACCCATTTTTTTTCTTTACCCCAAAATTAAAATTATTTTTTTTGTGTATCCCTATTTTTTTTTTTAAACTTTGACAGTTTATTTTTAAAAGACATTCTCAGGGGTGCAGGCTATTTTTTTTAAGCCTGCACCCCTAATCCCCAATTCTTCACTTTTTTCACCACCTGCAGTATTTCAGTGGTGAAAAGTTATCCCTGTTTTTTTTTTCGAACCTGCGAAAAGTCTTTGAAATTGAATACGGGGATAAATGAAATAGGTTAAAATTAATATGGCCCTATGGGCAGTAGCCAATAGCCCCAAACATAGGGCCTGATTCAGAGCCGCATGCAAAAAGCGTCAGGGCGTCAGAGTCAGGGCGGCCGCATGTTTTTTTTAATCCGGCCTCCTGGCTGCTTGCATAGCTGTGGGTGACCACCCACAGCTTTTGCGAGTGGCCAGGTGATGGTCGCGATGGTCGCGACCATCGGGCTTGCGACGAGACCCTTGTGGTAGGGTCTCGTTCCCGCCAGCCCCAGTGAGCTTCTGGCTCTAATAGAGCCGGAAGCTCACCACTGACATCACTCGTGATGTCAGTGGGGCCGCCCCCAAAAGGCAGGCTTTCCTTTGGGAACGCCTCCGTTTGGCAAGCCACCCCCCCGACCCGCCTACCAAATGGGGCGAGCTGTCGATCAACATAGACAGCCGCCCCTTTTGGATACGAGTGCCTGAATCGAGTGATTTCTCGCTCGCGCGTGCACACTGCTTATCAATTGACCCGCTTGCGAGCGGGTCTGAATCAGGCCCATAGTTCGGGTGCTAATGGATAGCCGTGATCGACAAAAAACATGGATTATCCCCATTTCTCACCAATGGTTTTTTTCACCCTATCCTATTATTTTGGTCAAAATAATAGGATAATTCTCCTGAAAACACATAGGACACGCAATATGCTTGCGGACCTATGTTTTTTCGCCATTTAGGTGGTAAAAATATTACACTTAACGTGGATTATTTTTCTGGACACATCAGGTCCCGAAAAATATCCACAATAAGTGCCGGCATCGGACGGCACTTCAAGGCTAAAAGGATAGCTCCGCCAATCAATTAGCAGCGCTGCTGATTGGATACCCCCCTATTTATTGAAAAGAAGGCATAAATTAATTTATTCAAGGAGTAGCCTTAAAGTTATCCAGAGACCCCCTTTAATTCAGTTATCTTTGTTAACAGTTTATGCACACATGTGACCTACAACAGTTTTTTAGTGTAACACCGACATTTGATACACAATCAAGCAGTGGCCAAAGTGGACAGGCTATACAACAGAATGTCATACCGACAATTCTTCTACTGCTTTTGTAAAACTTTTAGGTTCCATTCACTTGCAATTTCCATTCCATTGCAACACTGCAATGGTATGGAATCAGTATGAATGACCACCAGCCCTATGGCTGGCGGTTCAAATCCCGACACAGGCAGACCGACAGCAATTAAAATCTCGACAGGGGATTAAGGTAAATATTACTAACCCTACCCCCCACCTAACCCTAACCCTCTCTTATGGGTGCCTAACCCTAACCTCTCATCCTAGTGAATAAACCTAACCCCCCTTAAGTGCCTAAACCTAACACCACCGTCCCCGCTGCCTAATCCTAAGTCTCCCGGGGGCCTATCCCTAACCTCCCCCCCGGGGATGCTTACCCCTAACTTCCCCCCTTCCCCTAGCCTAACTCTAACCCTCCCGGGGGTGCCTAACCCTAAATCTCCCTCGGGAGTCCCTAACTTAACCCTCCCCCCGCGGCTGTCCGCACCCGCCACCTGGCTTACATTCGTTCGGTATCCCGGGTGTTGGGCTCCCGGCGTAGGCATAATGACAGGCATCGGGATTAGTACCCTGCCAGGATTTGACAGGCGGGAAACCGGCATTTTGACCGTCGGCTTCCTGACTGCATCCCATATGTACTATAGGCTAAATACTGCTTAGGCCAACACACTGTTATTTATTAATAAAAATATGATAGTCATGGATTACAATGACACAATGCACAATCTATATTATTATAACAGTAATAATAAACCTTGGCAGAGAAGCAAAATTGTTTCTAATTCAAGGTTAAAATGTCTCTCATTTCCAACTTTACTTATTCCATACCAGTACATTATAACTTGAATACATATTTTCTTTCAGCATTCAAAAATATATTCATATTTCATGAACATAATTGATATACTGTATGTGATTAGCCCTTAATGGAATACAATTAAATATTTCAAGAATAAAAAAATGCCACACAGTTGAACTCTCTTTACCAATTAAACAAGGATCTCTTAACCCTTTTTTTCTGCTGCAGGTCTCATATGTGAAAGCTATTGACATCTGGATGGCTGTTTGCCTTTTGTTCGTGTTTGCTGCTTTGCTGGAATATGCAGCTGTGAATTTTGTATCAAGGCAACACAAAGAATTCCTGAGACTTCGCAGGAGACAGAAAAGACAAAGCAAGGTAAGGCAATGCCATTGACTTTCATACATGTTTTAGTTATTGGTATCTTAGGAATGTATTATGTTTTTGGATCTGGAATTAAAAAACAGGTACATTCATAAAATATGGGCCTGTATTTGTTGCTACAGTATTATTAACCTCAATAACATTAATTTCCAGTCAATTTTGACTCTCTCACGGCTCACAATATTGTTCACCAATATTGGCCAAAGGCTTGCAGGCAAAACTAAGCAACAAAGCAGCGGCACAAACACATGGCAGTTTAAAAGAATAAAGCACATCTATGCAACATTGCAGCACAGCAGTGGCAGACAGGATGGCAGTGTAATAAACTGTGTGACCATATGAAAAGAATGTTTTCATTAATCAAGAACTAGATCAGGCAGAGGGCCTGATTCAGAGCCGCTTGTAAGCGGACGCTCGTTCGCTCTGAGCGATGTTCGCACATCTGCGCATGCGTATGGGTCGTAATGCGCATGCGCCAACCAGTCATTGCGGTCGGAAATCGTGTGCTCGCAAAACAGCGAGGGCCTGCTAATTTGAGTGACAAAATTAGGCGTTTGTGGGTGGTAACAGGGGAAGGTGCTTGAAAACGGGGAGTGGAGATCTGAACGCAGACGTGCCAAACGGTCAAAACAGGCGTTTAATGGGTGTGCATAATTAACAAAGCAGCGTCATCAACCACGTCACTTAGTTGTCTTTTAGCCTGAACTGCTCGCAGTGATTGCGGGAAGTAAAACCTACCACAAGCACTGCGAGCAGTTCAGACGCCTTTCGATGTACTCGATTGATCTATTAAATAGACGTATGATGCGAACGGCCAGGGGGTGTCTTTACAAAATAGCGAGCGCATGTTTCATTCGCTCGCTCAGACATAGAGGCGTCAACAGGCCGCAAAGAGCGAGCGCTCAATTTAAATAGCCGGCCCCTTTTTCTGGACGCAAATAGCGTCCGGCTCTGAATCAGGCCCAGAGACCCGAGAGCAAAACAAGGAAATGGAGGCGGAGTATGTTGTGGAAGGCAGGTAAAAAAGAATGAATGATTAGATAAAAAAAATAAAATTGAGACATGGCCTTGCAAGAGCTGTTTTGCAGCAACTTAGAAAAGGCCATAAAAGAATACAATGTTAATAGCCAAGTATTCCTGACAAGGGTTGCAAGAGAAGCTGGCCATACTATCCCCCCTCCTCCCTCATTGGGTAACACACCCCTGTAGTAAATTTATGAGGTGCACACGAGAGTCTGAGAATGAGTGGAAGCAGCTCAGAGGGTAGTACAGAGAAATGGAAGTAGAGCATGTATATATGTAGTGGAAGAAAGGAAAACAATTGATTGATTAAATGATTGCTTGATTAATTCAATGAAATAGATTAAAATCAAAATTGCAACATTACCTTGTATCTTATTGTTCATATTACTAAATGATTCTAAATATGCTCCATAATTCTGTTATTTTTTTAAATAATTTGGGAAGCACCACATGAAACTAGTCTTTTTGGTCCCCTTCTGGGATGAAGATTCATCCCCAGTGGCAGCAGCTCTAGCGCGCAAGGATTCTTCTGGGTAATCCTGGATAGGGGAGGAGTCAGTTAGCTTTTGCAAACTGGATGCAGGAGGACTAACTCTGATAATTAATGAGGAAATTGATGGTGAAGGTGTTGGCGGTGGAGATTGCAGGTGCTGGGATCTATCCATGCTGCTGGCAGCTGATGCTGGACTGCTTATTTTTTTTATTATATTACAGGATTTTTTAGATTTTCCTAAATAATTAGTTTGGACTCGCTGCAAATGATGAAACAGGGAGGAAATTTCTAGATGGTTAACATCCCTACTTTTACTTACTTTAGCTTTACAAATTGTACAGATGGCTTAACAAATGTTGTCAGGATTTGAGTAAAAATAATTCCACACATATGTGAAGTTTGTGAACATACAACTTGTTCTTCAGCCTTAGGTTTTGTTTTGGTGAACTGACTTTCTTGTTTTAAAGAGGTCACATGTAAAACTTAGAGTGAGAAGGTGTTGCATGTTAGGTTTCAGAAGATGTCTGATTGTTTGGCTTTGGCTTCCGCAATAGGCATTCTAGTGCATGAAACATCAGTAGCAGGACCACAACACAAAAAGGAAGGCCATGGCCTGAGCCTTGTCTTGCTGTTGTGTGTGGTGTATTGAATTTTGGCACTTTAGAATTTTTTGTCAGTAATGTTTCACTTTCTTATTAGAGGTGATGTTTTCTTTAACATTGTGAAATATTGTTTAGATTTCAGGTGTCCTTCTTACACTTTATTTCCCCTGGACCACCTTTAGTAGCTGTTAAAGCACTACCATGACTGCTGGCAACAGCCACAGAACTAGTACTCGGTTTCTGCTCCTGCTCTTCTATCAACTGATCCATATCGACTCACAGCACTCCTAGTATAAGGGTGGTACCCTAATGATGTTATATTTTTTAACACACAAGTTTTATAATATAATTTTTTTTTACCAGTGTCAGAACCCATAACAAACTGCCTAATAGCACTCCTAATATAAGCTGGATTGCACCCTAATAATGAAGTTATATTTTTTAACACACAAGTTAAGTGCCTAAAGGCCCAGAACACACAACAAACTGCCCCATAGCACCCCAAGTATAAGGGTGGCACCCTAATGAAGTTCTAATTTTTTATTTTTTTTTATAAAAAAGTGCCCTAGTAGGGTGTTATTTTTAGTAACAAGCACAGTGCTGCAGTCCACTCCTATGGTATTTTTTTTGTGCCTCACAGAGTGCTGCAGCTAGCCCACAGTGCTTCTGCCTTTAACAGTGCTCCTAACAGGTTTTTTTTGTATACACAAAGCACCCCAATACCCACATCCTCTCCCTCCAGATTCCAGTGTGAAATGGCACCCGATCACGATGAAGGGACTTTTATATGCAGTCCAAAATACACTAGACCCGATGCTGGGAAGATGACATGTTGCCTTGTTTTTAGATACGAACAAGGCGGGAAGACCCGAGACCCAGCTCGGTACGACTCGTAAACCGTAAATTCAGGTGTGTTCATATTTCAGGAATTCGAACTCGCACATCTACAGTTTTTATATTGTTTTCTGTATTAATTTGCTTTGTGTGAACATTATAAGCATCAGTGAAATTCACATTTACATCTATAGCATACTTGCCTACTCTCTCAGAATGTCCAGGAGACTTACTAATTTTGGGGAATCTCCCAGACTCCTAGGAGAGTAGACCACCTTCCCATATCACGGCACCCCTGTGAAGTGATTGAGGCTTGAGGATGTCATCATGGTCCAGTCTTCATTGCATGATGGCACTAATTGTGGCTCTGTGTAGCAGGGAACAGGTCACAATGATACAAATTGCATCACCTCATACACGCTCTTCCCTCTTGTGTCTTATCTCCACACACAAAATAAAGGTAAGAATGATCTATAGTACTGCTAAGACCTCAATGGGGTCGGCGTTCAGTTTTACCAACATTTTCTAAGTGGGGCAATCAGACTAAAGAATGACTCCTATTTAAATATAGTAAAAGAAAATCTTTACCTTGCCTGCTGCTAGTAAAATTGCTGAGGCCCATTTACTGCTAACTTGATGATTAAGCCATTAAGCCTCAGCTGCAACTCTGATCTACATTATTGTCCAGTAAAAACAAACACTCATGAAAAAAACAGCCACTGAATCCACTAGGCACCAGCAACATCACTGAGCTGTAACATGGCTGTCTGTACTTTGGCTGAATTATATCACTAACTCCTATTGAATTGCTATGCGGCATTCTCATTTAATTTGATTCCTACAACAAAATTGTTAACTCCAGAAGCACCCAAGTGATTTGCGCAAGTGTGCCTAGATTTCTGCCAAAGAGCATGTGTTTGTGGATTGATATTGTGACGTTTGCTTATGAGCTGAAGATTGTAGTCAATTTAATTAGTTTGTCTGAGAGTAGACTCATTGGTACAGTACAAACTGAGGTGATTGAGATGAATGGATGTAGATCAGGGGTGGGTAATAAGCAGCCCTACAGGTGCTTATTACCCACCCCTGTGGTAGATGGTGCATTTGTAGTGGTGTTCCTATCACACCTCCATGCAGCCAATTTTCCTGAGCAAATCAAAGATGAAATTTGCGTGATCTCGGAGCTGGCAAGCTTGGGCCTCATTCTATACTTTTAATGGGACATACAGTGGCACAGTAGCTATTATTGTTGCCTAACAGCCATGGAGTCATGATTTTGGTTGCATGTTCTCCCTGTGTTTGCATTGATTTCTTCAAGATTTCTTCGGTTTTCTCCCGCAATCCAAAAACTACTGGTAGGGTAATTGGCTGCTGGCTAAAATAGAATTCAGCATCTGTTTTTTTATGTGGTAGGGAATTTAGACTCTGAGTTCCAGTGCGGCAAGGACTGATTTGAATGATTAAATATTATCTGTATAATATGGAAGCACTATGTAAAAGAAAAAAAAAACATGCCTTAATCCACATAGTTTTCATAGCTACTTCCCTATATATCAAACAGTGGCTTTCATTACTCTTCAAATATCAATTTTCAAAGGTCCATGTGGCATTGGAAAAAGATGTTCATGAAATTTGTCAACTGAAAGAATTATAAAATACATTTAAATTCTTCAATCTTATATGAATATTTAACAAATATGTATATAAGCAGTACAGTGTTAAAAGCCATTGTTCAGATGTATGCTCTTTAAGTATGTGTAAACAATTGCAATTGTGGTGTTTGTAACTCTGACCTTTGTATGCAAATAAAACAAGAATGTGGCTGACCATGTGTACCATACAAGCATTGATTGGAAATCGAAATTTAAGTGACCATTGAACAGAAAATTACGTGTCACATTGGCTTTTTACCATTGGTGCATCTGTCAGGTCTCGAGAAGAGCAAAAACAGTTTTGTCAAATTTTTGCCAGAAAATGTTGCACGTTTTATGGGCACAGGGCCTTATTCACTACGGATTACTATTGTGATCTCAGCTGTGATTACGCATGCAGGTCTGCTGTGAAAATATGCTAATGACTGCAATTGCAAAGCCAGTTAAGAGACGCCCAAAGCCAGCACAGAGACACTCACTACCGCTTTCGCACATCCGTAATACCTTGCAGTCCTGTGTATACATCGGTAACATTGAGTATCATCGGCCCCTCACACAGAATTACAGCACGTCTGACCTTACTCAGAAATTGCTAACCTCGTCACACGCAGTGAGTACTCAAGCTGCATATGCCGGCGCAGTGGCTAATTTATGCATGCCCATGCAAAGGCATTCAAATGGACAGGCATGCCTGCGTTTCTACGACCACTCCCCCGTCACCACCCCCAAATGCTAACTACCTGTAAATCTCTCTGCAATGGCTTACCCTGCTCTGCGTAATCGCTGTGTAGCCATCGCGCACTGCAATGCATACACATGCACAGTACGCAGCAATCGGCCAACCGTGTACGCTGTTGCAGTTGCGATTCAAAATGAATTAGACCCACAATTTGAATGCAAGTGTGCCAGTCTCCTTCAACCACACCACACAGGAGAATGAATGGACCAATGTCCCAGCATTACTCATATGCTCTAAGGGCCTGATTCAGAGCCGGACGCTATTTGCGCTCGCTCATTCAGAAAAAGGGGCTGGCTATTTAAATGAACCGTTCGCTCTTTGCGGTCTGTTCACGCCTCTATGTCTGAACGAGCGAACAAAACATGCGAACGTAATTTTGAAAAAAACGCCCCCTGGCCGCTCGCATCATACATCATATCCGCTATTTATTAGATTAATCGAGTGCATCGAAAGGCATCTGAACTGCTCGCTATTCTTGTGGTTAGTTTTTCCTACCACAATCATGCGAGCAGTTCTGACTATAAAACAACCAAGTGACGTGGTCAATGACGCTGTTTTGTTAATTATGCACACCCTTAAAACGCCCATTTTGACCTTTAAGCACGCCTGAGTTCGGATCTCCACTCCCCGTTTTCAAGCACCTTCCCCTGTTACCACCCACAAACGCCTCATTCTGTCACTCAAAATAGCAGGCATTCGCTATTTAGCGAGCACACGATTTTCGGCCGCACTGACTGGTTCGCGCATGCGTATTAAAATCCATACGCATGCGCAGTTGTGCGAACATCGGTAGGAACGAACGAGCGGCCGCTTACGAGCGGCTCTGAATCAGGCCCTAAATTCCACAAAGTATTTACAGTGTCTAGAAATAATACATATATATATATATATATATATATATATATATATAGCTTAATACCATTCTGTGCAATAATAAGGCAAAAGTGAAACTTGAACATTGCATCACTTGAACTTTGCATCTCTATGAAATTTGTTCTGCCAAAAGGCAGCATTTGTGCCGCAGTTTGTTATTTCTTGTAAGGTCATTGACTAATCCAGAATCGGTAAATGTCTGTGTGTAAACATCTTCACATGGTGACCCAATCATCCAGCTTAGGTCCGTATTCAATTAGCAGCAAAAAGTCTGAATCCGCGGAAAAGTATCGTGAATGACATAATTTCACCAGGCGGAAAAGTATCGGCGTATTCAATTGCAAACACTTTTCGCGTATGTGAAAATGCAATGCAGTGTAATAGGCGAAAGAGATTTGCCTATGAATAGGTGACAAGAAATGCAAAATCGCTATTTTGGGGTCCAAAGGTGGGGAAACCACTCTGCATCCTTGGGACAGCCCCCCAAAGGATAACTGCGTCAAAAAAATCCCTAAAAATAAATGTGGAACACCCTAAAAATTTACTTTGAAAATGGGGGCAAAAAAGTTAAAAGTTGGGGTACAAACATAAAAAGTAGCGAAATAGACTTTTGGGGGGTCTGCAAGTTGGGGTGAGAGGTTTTTTTGATTGCAGGTGCTTGCAACAGGTGGGTTTTTCACAGTATTTTTAACTTCACTTTAGAGACTTTAAAATATGCTAGCACCCATTTTGAATTACCCCAAATTTGACAGGACTACTTATTTTCTCCAAAAAATACTGCTTCATGCTATTCTCCACCACTTGTGCAAAGATGCTAATTAGAAGTTATTGAAACAACTTAAGTACCCCAAACAGCTTTATTAGGCCTATTCGGGGACATCGACATTGATCCCCAATGTTAGTGCAACTTTTTTTGGGGGGGGTTCAGGCTGAATTCCCCATTTCTGACAGCACTTTCCATATGCTCCAACATCGCGGCTTGACGTTTTCGCTTCCTTTGGAATTGAATAAGGCGAATAGCGGGGACGCTCCCAATAAGTTTCCACGTCCAAAATATGCGATGTAGGAGAAAACTAGATTCCGTCACCCGCAAAATTATTGCGGCTAATTGAATACGGGCCTTAATGTCCAAACAACTGATCTGTGCAATTTTAACCTCCATGTGTGACATATACTAGTCTATGGATCCAGTTGTTCTTCCATTGGCTATGTGCCTAACATTTCAGGAAGTTTAACTGTAATCTTAATTCTATCATTTATTAATTTCAGTCTTCAGTCTCATAGTTTAGGTAAAATATTTTGCGATGGGAAAAATGGATCAATTTAATTATTAAAATTATTTTTACATTGACTCCACAGTTTTATAAATCTTTCATGGAAAAGCTAATGCATGAGCTAAGTACTAAATATTTTCTTCTATAAGAGGAGTTTTAAAAATGGATTGTAATTTTCTACAGCGCTTGTATTGTTTGATATATTCTCTTGTGTTTGCTTAAGCTTCAGCAGATAAATAACATGTTTATGGAATTGTTTTTGACTTAATGTCTCATTGTTCTATGTTATGTTAATTGCATGAAGGATTGTACCCTCCTTCAGTCACAGGGTCACGCAAACAACTCTGCTCACAAGCAGTGGGATAGTGAACATGAGTACAAAAGACAATGATTAAATAGATGAATGTGCACACAGCTCACAGATTAATCACCAGTCTTCATCCTTCGTGGTTGCTTTATTTGCATTCATATAGATTGCTAATTAGTATAAGTTTAAAACTCTGGCAAAAACATTTTATAGCTAATCATAAATACTAGTAGAAACTGTTTTTCGATATGCATCCTCAGGACACTCTGGAGTGGCTGGATAGCCGTGGGCAGACGCTGGTAGCTGAGTGGCTACGTGGAGCGGCTGGATAGCCGTGGGTAGACGTTGGTAGCTGGATGGCTTTGGGGAGCGGCTGGATAGCCGTGGGTAGACGCTGGTAGCGTAGAAGCTACTTGGTGCGGCCTGGGAGCCGTGGGTGAGAGATGGTAGCGTGAAAGCTACTTGGTGCGGCCTGGGAACCGTGGGTGAGAGATGGTAGCGTGGAAGCTACTTGGTGCGGCCTAGGAGCCGTGTGGAGAAGCTGGTAGTGTGGAAGCTACGTGGAGCGGCCAGGGAGCCGTAGGTGAGAGTCTGGTAGCGTGGATAGCTGAATGCAGCAGGCTTACGGATAGCACTGGTCTAGGAACCAGCAGGAGCCTGGGACATACTGGGACACAGAGGAACAGCTATAGCACAAGCAGTACACCACGGAACGTAACACGATGTTCAAGCACTGAGTGCTATTAGAGGAGGATCTATATACCTAGAGTCTGGCAGTGATTGGTGGATACAGACAGGTGGTCTGGCAGTGGAATTCAGAGTGGAGCAAGGCACAGCATGCAGAGGGAGTATTCATCTCTGCAGCCCTTGAGAAACAGGACCACACCTGTGATTCCAATTAAGACTAGCAATGCTCACAGACAGAGCAGGGTCCAGGTATTTAATCAGTGTGGAGGGAGAGCAGTCTGCACACACAGAGATGTTACAGCCAGCATGATTCAGCCAGAGCAGATGTCCCAGGAGAATTACAAACAAGGATCCATGGAGCAGCTGGCAGAGGTAAGTCACAAAAGGTAAAAACTAGCCTTGATTGTGACAGTACTCCCCTCTTCAAGGGTGGACTCCGAACACCCAAATAAATACATAGGAGAACATGAAAAAATGAGACGCCCAGGAAACAGAAAAACTTTCTTCCAAACATGACATTACAGGAGCTTCAAACATAGGAACACCATCACTCTAGAAACATCTCTTTAGACATCTTCTTAATTCTGCATTATTGGGATACCAGAAGTGGAAATTCTTCAAAGGGGATGATTCAAGACCTTCGTCGATTCTCCTTTCTGCTGCGAGAACGTTTTGTGCCAACCAATGGACATGGGATCTCTGGTAACTCCTGTGGAAACACATGACTGGAAAGGACAGGGTCAAATGGCAGATGGTTTTCAGGGAATGGAGAATTATCATATGCAGGATCAAGTTCAGACTCCGAAATATAACCAATTTTGATGGTGTTTTGGGAGTTACCACAGTATGAAGAGGACAAGGAGGTGGCCGCACATCTCATGTTCAGGGAAGTGGAGGACTCAGCAGAGGATGATTCTTTAGTAGCACCAACAGACTGCTTGGACCGATTTTCAGAACTAGAATTTCGTTTGACAGGTTTTAGACCAAATTCTTTAATAACAGCTTCACTGAAAGTCTTTGTTTTTAGAAGCACAGGATCTTTAGACTCGATGAGAGGTCCAATGCCTTACCTCTAAAGGAAGAGAGAAGGTACTTAGTAAGGTTGGTAGGAGTGATACCACAAGCTGGATCTGCTTCCATGATTGCAGCATATTGCGTCAGTAATGCAAAGTATTGCGATAAGTCCCCATCAAAATATATGTATCCTGGAGTATCCAATGAAGTTTGTGTGTTCGAGGATTGTGGAGCACATTCAGGTGCAGGGCTGGAAGAGACTTGAGGATGCTCTGATTGTTGAGGAATCAAAACAACTGAAGTTGACAACTGTTCGGTACTTGGACCAACTAAAGGAACTGGAAGGAGTCCTGAAGAGCCAGAGACAGCAGCTTCAACATTCGAGGCTGAGAACAGGCTACAGAAACTGTCATCCTCTGGAACGATATTTTCAGGAGATGCTGAACAGGAGCCATGATCAGGATTAGTAGTACATGACACTTCTCCCAGGGAACTGGAACCTGGACCCCACTCCTGGGGCATGAGACTTGAGACCACCTCCTGGGGTGCGATACTTGAGGCCCCTTGCTGGGGTGGGAGACTTGAAACCCCCTCCTGGGGTGCGAGACCTGAGACCCCCTCCTGGGGTGCGAGACTTGAGACCCCTTCCTGGGGTGCGAGACTTGAGACCCCTTCCTGGGGTGCGAGACTTGAAACCCCCTCTTGGGGTGCGTGACCTGAGACCCCTTCCTGGGGTGCGAGACTTGAGACCCTCTCCTGGGGTGCGAGACTTGGGGCCCCCTCTTGGGGTGCGAGACTTGGGACCCCCTCTTGGGGTGTGAGACTTGGGACCCCCTCTTGGGGTGAGAGACTTGGGACCCCCTCTTGGGGTGAGAGACTTGGGACCCCCTCTTGGGGTGCGAAACTTGGGACCTCCTCTTGTGGTGTGAGACTTGGGACCCCCTCTTGGGGTGCGAAACTTGGGATCCCCTCTTGGATCCCAAGTTTCGCACCCTTGTAACCCTCTCCTGGGGGTGTGAGACTTGTAACCCTCTCCTGGGGTGAGAGACTTAAGGTCCCCTCCTGGAGTACAGAACTTGACACTCCCTGTTGGAGTATGGAACCCAAAATCCCCTTCTGGGGAAGCTGACTCGACTTTTCCTTTTGGGGTATGGAACATGAACCCCCCTTTTGGGATGCGAGGACAGAGACTTCCTCCTGGGGTGAGTGACTCAAAACCCCTTCTTGGGTTACGAGACTTGAGGACCCTCCTGGGGTAGCCAACTGAAGTCCCCTACCAGAGCAGGCAGAATCCGGGTTGGGTCCGGAACAGGCAAAATCCGGGCTTGGACCGGAACAGGCAAAATCCGGGATTGGACCGGAACAGGCAGAATCCGGGACGGGACCGGAACAGGCAGAATCCGGGATGGGACCGGAACAGGCAGAATCCGGGACGGGACCGGAACAGGCAGAATCCGGGCTGGGACCGGAACAGGCAGAATCCGGGCTGGGACCGGAACAGGCAGAATCCGGGCTGGGACCGGAACAGGCAGAATCCGGGACGGGACTGGAACAGGCAGAATCCGGGACGGGACCAGAACAGGCATTGAGACGTTGACACATAGTTATACTGCTGGAATTGCAAAGGGGACAGCCTTTGAGAAAGTGGTCAGAAGCTCCACAATAGCGACAGAGATGTAAATCTTTACGCCGCTGGCGTTCAGCCACAGAGAGCTTGGAGCGCGGGTAACTTCGATGTCTCACTTTACTTGGCAAGGAAGAATCTTTGGTTCTTAGAGATTCCAAGACAGAGTTTTTAGTTGAGACAGAGGTAGCTCTAAGAAATTCAGGAATGATCTGAAAGATTTTGTTGAGTAGAGCCTGTAGCTGTTCCAGCAGTTGATGGAAAGTAGTTAGGGGTTCAGGTAAGATTTGGGTATCATCTAGCTGGTTAGTCAGAATTTGCAGAAGCTGTAGTACTTGATGCTGTACCGCCTCCTGTGAATCCAAACGAGTGATTAGGTTACGGAAAGCACTTGATCCAGGATTAAGTGCTTGATCCGCTACCATCGTTAGGCTTGAACATACTGTCACAGTTGGTGCTAGCGAGTTGCCTGTATCAGGTGATGAGCTGGAATCACTGGAGGCCGGCTGGACTGGAACCATGGTTAACATGAATAGCTCTTTATTATAAGAAGTGGGTAGCAGTGAGAACTGCCTTTGGTGATGAGTGACTGGAACTGGAAACTGGAGACGTTGGAATGAGACCAGAAGGAACTTGGAGGGACCGGACTGGGACCGGCAGGTAGGCTGACTGAGCTGGTCGGGGTACCAGTAGATGAGCCTGCAGATGGATGGTAGCACGGAAGCTACTTGGTGCAGCTAACGAGCCGTGAGGTGAGTGGGCTTGGAGGAACCGGACTGGGACCGGCAGGAAGACTGGTATCTGGATGGCTACGTGGAGCGGCCGGTTAGCCGTGGGTAGACGCTGGTAGCTGGGTAGCTACGTGGAGTGGCAGGATAGCCGTGGGTAGATGCTGGTAGCTGGGTGGCTACGTGGAGCGGCTGGATAGCCGTGGGCAGACGCTGGTAGCTGGGTGGCTACGTGGAGCGGCTGGATAGCCGTGGGTAGACGCTGGTAGCTGGGTGGCTACGTGGAGCGGCTGGATAGCCGTGGGTAGATGCTGGTAGCTGAGTGGCTACGTGGAGCGGCTGGATAGCCGTGGGTAGACGCTGGTAGCTGGGTGGCTACGTGGAGCGGCTGGATAGCCGTGGGTAGACGCTGGTAGCTGAGTGGCTACGTGGAGCGGCTGGATAGCCGTGGGTAGACGCTGGTAGCTGGGTGGCTACGTGGAGCGGCTGGATAGCCGTGGGTAGACGCTGGTAGCTCGGTGGCTACGTGGAGTAGCTGGATAGCCGTGGGTAGACGCTGGTAGCTGAGTGGCTACGTGGAGCGGCTGGATAGCCGTGGGTAGACGCTGGTAGCTGGGTGGCTACGTGGAGTGGCTGGATAGCCGTGGGCAGACGCTGGTAGCTCGGTGGCTACGTGGAGTAGCTGGTTAGCCGTGGGTAGATGCTGGTAGCTGGGTGGCTACGTGGAGCGGCTGGATAGCCGTGGGTAGACGCTGGTAGCTGAGTGGCTACATGGAGCGGCTGGATAGCCGTGGGTAGACGTTGGTAGCTGGATGGCTTTGGGGAGCGGCTGGATAGCCGTGGGTAGACGCTGGTAGCGTGGAAGCTACTTGGTGCGGCCTGGGAGCCATGGGTGAGAGATGGTAGCGTGAAAGCTACTTGGTGCGGCCTGGGAACCGTGGGTGAGAGATGGTAGCGTGGAAGCTACTTGGTGTGGCTTAGGAGCCGTGTGGAGAAGCTGGTAGCGTGGAAGCTACGTGGAGCGGCTTGGGAGCCGTAGGTGAGAGTCTGGTAGCGTGGATAGCTGAATGCAGCAGGCTTACGGATAGCACTGGTCTAGGAACCAGCAGGAGCCTGGGACATACTGGGACACAGAGGAACAGCTATAGCACAAGCAGTACACCACGGAACGTAACACGATGTTCAAGCACTGAGTGCTATTAGAGGAGGATCTATATACCTAGAGTCTGGCAGCGATTGGTGGATACAGACAGGTGGTCTGGCAGTGGCATTCAGAGTGGAGCAAGGCACAGCATGCAGAGGGAGTATTCATCTCTGCAGCCCTTGAGAAACAGGACCACACCTGTGATTCCAATTAAGACTAGCAATGCTCACAGACAGAGCAGGGTCCAGGTGTTTAATCAGTGTGGGGGGAGAGCAGTCTGCACACACAGAGATGTTACAGCCAGCATGATTCAGCCAGAGCAGATGTCCCAGGAGAATTACAAACACAGATCCATGGAGCAGCTGGCAGAGGTAAGTCACAAAAGGTAAAAACTAGCCAGGATTGTGACACTGTCACACATACACCAAGGGTCTGATTTAGAGTTGGTCGTTAGTCCAACTGCTGGTACCGAAATCCATGTATTCTTACTTATTTAAATTCTGCTGGATTTTAAGCCTTAAGTACCATGAACTTGTGGCCCCTTTTGCCTTGAGGGGTGTATGGGAGGAAGGCAAGCATAAGTTGACTACAGTAGAGAGATATAACTATTTAAAATGTAACCATACTTACCTACTCACGGAACATCTCGGAGACTTCTGAATTTCTCTACTTATCTCAGCCAATCACATCATCAGTTCTCTGTGAATAGCATCATCATGGCATCATCCTCTTTATGGATGGTGTTTCATTGCGTAGCATTTGGTGGGGCCATGATGATGTGTTTGTGCTCCCCTGCACTGGTCACCTGCATTTCCCCTCTGGGAACACCTGTAGAGATGATCACCAAAGTCAATAGCTATGGTGTACAAAAGATGCACACTATAGATGCGGCCAAGTCAGACATTTATCTATTGCACCTCTCTAACCTGTACTGTATAGATACATGCTGAGGAGTACATCAGTCCATACATTTACTGTTTAAAAAGAGATTGAATAGATAAAAAAATGATGTGCTCCCATACCTCTAAAATAGGTAACTAGTTCTATAGACTGGGCTGGTTACCACCAAAGCATATGAATGCAGTATGTCATAATATAAACAGTCTCCAGCACAATAATTAATTCTGTAGGCAAAATCTGTCCTCCCAAAAAATGTGCCACTTCTCCCCCCACCGAGCAAACCAGTGGCTGTATGGCACGTGGGTCACTGTAGCAGGTCTACATATTGAATATCACCCGATATTAATTTATAAATACATTTTAATGAACAAACTGAACTTTAAAAAAGTTGTACTTGCATTTAAAGAATGCCACCCAAAAGCTAGCATTAGGAGAAGTATATTTAATATTTTATTAACCCTGGTATCATACTGTGATTCTAAACTTGTCATGCTCGTTAATCTGGTCTCTGTGGATCCTGAAACCTTCAGTGGTAGCCTGGTCTCTTCTCTGTACAATCACTATTTGCATCATTCAAACAAGTAAAATAGCAGGTGATGCCTTTCATCTAGTGCAAAGCACAATGGGGCAGATGCAGAGTTGTATGCAAATTGGCCGCAAATTAACCTGCATTACTTTCACAGTACTAAATGCATATTTGATACCACAACATCCCTAGTCACACATTTGGAGCCTCAATCAGAGATGCACGCTATTGCAGAGTCGCAGTGGCGGTAATATGCAAATGATAGTTTGTGCCTTCCCCTTGTGTACTAGCGAGTGCCGGAAAGGGTAAACCCTGAGACACCCACTTTAATGCCTGTGGACGGTGCAAATCTGCCGGTGTTTCATAACAATCCACGCACCATCGTGTGCACCAACGGTCCTTGCACCAACCTATGGCTGTTGCAGTGTCTTCTTCGCAACTGTATAACCATATCCTCTGTTGCTGCTGCTCAGTGACTGAGAACATAGCCACACGTACACCCAAGTGAATGCACGCACCATTGGGGTTTTTAGGACTTTTCGTGCATGCTCAGTAGAAAATAATCGGTCAACTGCGCCAACATCAGAATTGCTTTCAGTTTGCGTCAGCCTCTGAATCAGGGCCCTGGTTTCATAGCCCTCATCATTATCAGTGGAGACGTGTACCAGCCCTACTATACACCAGGTGCACAAGATTCGTCTGAAGACAGGCAGATCTAGGCAAATGCACACCTCTGCATAATCCGCTGATCCATTAACACACCGCCAACATGCCCTCAGCAAACTTATTCCTCGTATGAAAGCCCCAATGTAACCCAGTTTCCAGTTACACCCTCACAGAGGATGCGGTTAATATCCCTACGATCGGGATGTCGACTGTCGAAATCCCGGCACCGGAAACACGATCACCAAGAGAACATCGGCACCGGAATCCTGACATGACTGAGGATGCCGACGTCAAAATCCCGGCAGCCGGCATCCCAATTGTAAGGAGATTGGGGCAAGGTATTGGCCACCGGGGGGAGGGTTAGGTTCAGGCACCCCAGGGGGACTTCGTGTTAGGCTGCAGGGGGATGGAGGTTAGGGTTAGGATCCAGACAGGGGGGTTTAAGTTCAGGCATCACCGGGGGAAGGCTAGGGTTAGGCACTAAGGGGGGAAGGTTAGGTTTAGGCACTTACCGAGAGGGTTAGGGTGCGGGATAGGAAGGGTGTAGTACAGTATCGGGATACAAAACAGGAGGGTTAGGGTGTTAATAGGACAGGGGAACAGTACTCACCGTTCCCCTGTCGGGATTACAACCATCAGGATGCCGCTATCAGTGTACTGAAGCCGGCATCTCCTCCATCGGTATTTCATACCGATTCCCCCTCACAGCTGCAAGTGGAGATGTGTATGACTCTGCATTCGCAGTGTGGAAACATGCAAGATCCATCTTTAAAACGGGCTTGTGTACAGCTCTGCATCAGCACCAATATGTTGTCAATGTGAGTTTAGCGTATTCTACAGCATAAAAAATATATTATTTTCAACTCTGCAGATGCACTTCAAAGGCAGCTGTTGTCTATACAAAATGAAAACATTTCATGAATGAAATCAAAATTCAGTCTGTTGCTGTCAGATTGGCAGCCACCAGCTCTGGTCTTGCCTATTACGTTGACCATAAATAATTTGATTTGGTACTTGACCACCAACCTGATGCACCCCTGCAAGTGTCCTGGGAGACCCAGTTTGGTAACCACTTTCTTGTAAAACAGATGTGCTGCAAGAAATGCTGGTGCTGATTGACATTAAAGGGTGCTGCTTATTAGAAGAGGAGATGTTGCCCATAGCAACCAGATTCTAGCTATTATCTTCTTGAAGGTGCTAGATAAATCATAAGTAAAATCTGATTGGTTGCTATGGGCAACATTTCCACTTCTAAAAATAAATCTACTCCTAATTTTCTGCACATACTGTATTTATCAATTAAAGCTCTACGACTTGGAAATGAATGCAGACACCAACAATATTTGGTAAGCATGCTTAATAACTGAATGTACAACAGAAACATGTTTAACTATTATTATTTGCTAATCCATTCAAAAGCAAATTTTAGTATAAGTGGCATCATAACAATTACATTGCTTTGTTATTATCTATGATTTTGCTGCATTTTATTTGTAATGAACTATGGATTTTTTTGTGCTTGTATTGTGTGTTATTTTCTAATTGCTATTATTTTAAAATGGTATGTTATTATGGTTATTATGGTATTGTTTTTGCATGTCATTTTAATTTTTTTTTGTTTAATCATATTGCTGTTCTTCCATTCTTGCTGCCTATATCTGTTATGACAATCTGTGGACAGACTGTGCTTGTTGGGAATGAAAGCGTGGAGTCGGTACGGCGCATGAATGGATTGCGGAGTACAGATTCCTCAGCATACGGAACTTTGAATCAAATCTACAACCCAAGCTTAAGGGTAAAAAAACTAAATTAAGAGTGGCTTCTAGAATAAGAATAAAAGTAGGAAAAGCAAAAGACAAAATAAAAATAACAACAACAGGGCACTGGGTTAATATTCAATCTTCCAAATATTGAAGGTTTGCAACTAAAAAAAAACATTTGTTTTGTTGACTAATTTGTTTTCCAATCCTTCATAGTAAAGAGGTGTGTGTGTGTATTTATACCCTTGTCTGTGCTACAGTATCATAGACATAATGGAGCAGGTGTTTACCAGGGTTGGGTATGAAATACTGGCAGTCAGGGATGCCAGCTGTCAAAATACCAAAAGCGGCATCCCGATGCTCTTTATCCCGACCAGGGCTCCATTAGTATGCGGACCCTCCCCCCTTCTCCCCCTAACCATCTATTCCTGTATCCTAATCCTCACATCCCCTATCCTAACCCTCCCTGTTAGTGCCTAAACCTAAACCTCCCCCCTTGGTGTCTGAACCTAACCCTCCCCCTTAGTGCCTAAACCTAACACTCCCGGTCCGTAGCCTAACACTAACCTCCCTCCATAGCCTAACACTAACCTCCCTCCATAGCCTAACTCCAACCTCCCCGTGGTGCCCAAACCTACCACCACCCCCCCACTTCCCCACAGCTAACACCTACAGTATACTATGCTTAAGTTTGGGATGTTGGCTGTCACAATTCTGGTGTCAGTAATAACTACATTCCGTTTACTAAGAGCCTCATTTAGAGTGAGTAGAACGTCAGTTGGTGAGGGCGTGCATCCAACGCATACTTGCCTACTTTTGCAAAAGCATTTCAGGGAGATTATGAAAGCAATACCTACTGTATGAGCGCAAAATAAAATTGATTTACAGCCAAATGTAAATGTGCCCCAAAGCAGTTAGTAAGATCTATTTGTTGATGAAAATACACAGGTACTTTTTCAGAAAATGTAGCCAAAGGGATCATTGTTACTTATAACCAATGCAGGGAAATTATACTAATGATCCCATTTGATTGTTTAGATTTAATATGAAAGCTTCATAAAGGGGGTAAGGTGCAATCCGGGAGATTTCTAGACTCTTCAGGAAGATTGCTACTATTTCATGGAGTCTCCCTGACAATCAGGGAGAGTTGGCAAGTGTCATCAAACGTGAAATTATTCTTCTCATGCCCATAATACTGGACACATGTATGGTTCTACCCAGGGCCGGATTAATGGGGGGGGCGACAGGGGCGGTCGTCCCTGGGCCCCCACACCTGAAGAGCCCCCACACCCATCGGGGTTAAAGTGAACCGGAGGAGACGGAACCAGTTTCGCCTCCTCTGGCCAATTTAACCCCGGCGCCGCAGGGAGGCTCAATTTGCCAGGTACCCGCTGAGATTGTAACCATTGGGCGCCCGGCTTCCTCCCCGCAGCAGCAGCAGCCGGAGCCTGGAGCTCATTCGTGAGCTCCGGCTTCCGGCTCACGCAGTGCACTATGGGAGGGACACCATGACGTCTCTCTCCCATGGTGCAGAGGAGCAGCCGAGCGGACTTGACGTGGACGGCAGCGGATGCGGGAGCGGGGCTTAAGGTAAGTATTAGCTTTTATTTCTTATTAGCGCATGCAGCTTTTCTACTGAGGGTACTGCTGTCAGTTCCAATTTCTGTGCCTGAACGGCATCATTAAACATCGCGGTGAAAGCGATTATCACTGATTCAGGGTTATGGAACATTTACAACAGGCTACCAATAACCGATTGTTGTCTATCTGAGGAGAACCTGATGTGTAGCTATTTAATTATAAACACCCTACAAGAAACATCTGAGGTGTATTTATTAAAATCCGTTTAAATAAACGGCGATACCATCAATTTTTTTTCCGGAGGACAGAGACTATTACTTGGAACCAAGGTACTGATGGTTACTTATTGCATACTAATATAGGAGATACCTTCTGCAGAGGTTATTCTCCTTTCCATAGGTATGAGCCATTATTGATATACAACACCAGCTTGTATTTTATGTATAACTGTATGTATATGTATGTCTTGATTTTTATAGTTCATTTTATTGCTTATAATTATTTTGTCTTAATTGTTAATTTTATATCAAGCGCTCTTTTGTGTGGTTGAATTTAAACAATCTTATTGGCCTGCTAAGGCATATAAGTTGAATATTCTATATCCAGGCTTTTTTGTAAGTTACATATGATTCAGTGAGTTCTCTACCTTTACTTCCAGCCTTTGTATCAGTGACCCGCAGTACTTAATTCTTCTACCTGCAACTCTATTCTGAGAAAAGTCAGCTCTCATTGTGTCCTGTTATACCAGAGCTACACTCTGAATCTAGAATACTAGTGCAATTACCATCTTGCTGCACTCCAGACTCCTGTTCCATTCCTGTCATTTCCAGTCCAGATCAAGAAGCATTATCAGTCCCAGCCTAACTTCAGTTCCATTCAGGGCCGGCTCCAGGGACTGGACTGAGGCACACGTTAACCCTGCGCATGGGTGAAAATGGGGCGTGGTATAATTACCATAGGTCACCCTCCCTGAATGACGCGATTGGGGGGCATGCCCGTATGGCATGCCTCCCGTTTATCAACAGACTACTCAATGTAGCTGGGCTGTCCCCAGCCCTCTTACTGCACTAAATGGATACCGCACGCATGTGCCCGGGATCCATTTCTCTTCTCCGGGGTCCTGCCCCACCGTGCAGCTGCAGTGGTGGGGGTGCCCAATCTCCCGACCACCCGCGGGTGGAACAGCGGGGCAGTGCCCAAAAAACGTGACTGTCCCGCTGAAATCGGGAAGGTTGGGAGGGGTACGTCTTCTATGGGGTGCACCCCTGTTCAGCTGCACTGGTCGAACGTGCCTCAAGCAAGGCCTGGTTCCATTCCAAGTGATTCTAGTACAGCCAAAGTGCAAAGTCAGTCCCAGCCTGACTCAGACTCCATTACAGTCGGTTCCACTACAGCCAAAGTGCAGAGTCAGATCCAGTCTGTTTCCTTATTCGTTCCAGCCAGTCCCAGTCTGGTGCAAGTGCAAAGTCAGTTCCAGCCTGACTACTCCTTTGTTCAAGCCAGTCCCAGTCCAGTCCCAGCATCTAGTTGTACCAGTCTGACTCCAGCTTCTAGTGCCTGCTCCAAAGTTGTTTACATATTAAATTCAGTATCCAGTCCTTCCTAGCATACCCTCATGTGCAAGACATACATTCGCCCATCAAGTTTCCTGCCCATAGTTCCTTCTACTGAACCACAACCAGCATCACTCCCAGGTTCACAAGAATCTCCTGACGTGAAGAAGCACAAGTGCCAGCTTGCTGTGGCAGAAAGGGCTGCTGGCATCTGTAGTGCACCTGTAAAGAAAGTATTACAATATATAGATACAGGACACAGAAACTGTAGAGCAAAGTATTTTATTACATTAATTTACCCCCAGGCTCCTCGTTCTCACATTTATTGCATGGACCAAAGTTCTCTTTGGTCCATGCAGGCATCCCATGTTCCATACTTGGCAAAAACAATAAAGCAATAATAATAAAATATATGGAACAATGTACTTTTTCTCCGATAGGGGGCCCATTGCTAATGACCGGTCACTTCAGGACACTGCCATTGTAGTGAATAGGAATATTCTGATTGGTTAGTACAACTAAGGCTCTAGTGCTCGTTCTGAATTTGGCCATGACTCTGAACATTAGTAATAGTGCAGGACACACTGTGAAAGAGTACACCCAGCATCCGTTGCATCCTTACAGCAACCGCTGAACAAATCTCAGTGACAATGATGCTGAAGCCATTTTCCCAGAGAAATTAATTTGCGCTGTGGGCTGTGACAGTCTACACTGTGCATGCACCAGCATGAGGGGGGGGCGCTCATAAACTGCACACGGGGCCCCCTCATTTTATAAGACACCCCCGTGTTGGACTGGACTGGAGTTGAAAATCACTGAACTACATGAATCTTAGCCATTGCAGTGCATCATGGGAAATAAAATTTAGCAACAGCTGCATTGCAATTTATTCCCAATATCTAGCTTATCACTATAACTATAAATACTACAGTACATTTATTTTAATTCTGGAATTGATCCTTTCTTTACATCCAATTTAATAATGACTAATTAGCAGTGACAGTTGTGCGGAGATATCGGTGACACAGTGTGCAATTAAGATATAATGGCTGCTATGGAACACATTAATCAAAGAATGGATTTTCAGCTTTATTTTCTCATATTACTGCTCATGTAATATTTACACAAACTATGCAACATTAATCAAGCAGCCAAGCAAAAGACACAGGACGTGCCATGTAGAAATAGCCAGTAAAGCAACAGCGGTCCGAGGTGTTTTAGGGATATTTTTGGAGATTGGCTCCATTTCAATGAAAAATTAAGCAAACAAAGGCTGAATTTGTCTGTGTACACTAACTTATTTATCAATCCATGTTCTGCTGAATCCTTGAATATAAGATTGAACTTCTCAACATTAATGAAACAACACTATTGTATCCCTGCTTAGTTCTGAAAAATTACATGGATTCGACTCAGCAAACACTGGATTCTGGGGGCGTGTCAACATGACACAACCGTTTCTCGTCGCTCTGGGAACATTCCTTTCCATTCCAAATGCACATTAATTCCCCAAGTAGTAGTGCCCTTCTTGCAATGCCCACTGTAGCAGTGCCCTTCTTTCAATGCCCACTGTAGTAGAGCCCCTTAAGCAATGTCCACAGTAGCAGTGCCCTTTATGCAGTGTCCCCTGTAGTAGTGCACCCTTATACAGTGCCCCAGTGGCATATCTTCATCCCAGGTGCCAAGAGGCAAGATAAATGTTGGTGGCCCCCAAATTAAAATGTACCACCCCCCCAGGACCTATGCCAGCCCCAGCTGCCGCCTCCCTATGCAGTTCCTCCAGTAGTGGTCCCCCTATGCAGTGCCACCTATGTAGTGCCCCCCAGTAATGGTCCTCCTATGCAGTACCTCCAGTAGTGGTCCCCCTTTGCAGTGCCCCAGTAGTAAGCCCCCTGTAGTGCTCCCAGTAGTAAGCCCCTTGTAGTGCCCCCAGTAGTAAACTCCATGTAGTGCCCCCAGTAATGCCCCCTGTAGAAAGCCCCCAGTAATGCCCCCTGTAGTAAGCCCCCGTAATGCCCCCTGTAGTAAGCCCCCTGTAGAAAGCCCCCAGTAATGCCCCCTGTAGTAAGCCCCCAGTAATGCCTCCTTTAGAAAGCCCCCAGTAATGCTCCCTTTAGTAAGCCCCCAGTAATGCCCCCTGTAGTAAGCCCCCTGTAATGCCCCCTTATCATGACCAGGGTTTTTCAGCATGGCGGTCGGCGGGTGATACCTGTGAGGACGCTATGGTGAGGGGCGTCTGGGGGTGGCGCTGGTGCCTGGCGGGGTGCATTGGCTGTGCGTGGTCCTGTGCGGGCATACTGTCACTCTGGTCTGGTTAGGCCTGGTGGTGTTTCCGTTCCGCTCTGGCATGGGCACCGCCATCTTGCATCCAGTCATGTGTCCTAGTCACCCTATCCTGGTGTGTCACATGCTCCTCTCTGACCAGTCACAGCTGAGCACTGGGGATTTAAGGGAGTTCAGAGCTCCCTTGCATTGCCAGTGCAATGTGTTTCTCAGCAGCAGCTGAGAGAGAGTTCCTGAGCTTGTTACCTGCCTCCTTGGAAAAGCTAACTAAGCATGTTTCACCTAACCTGCTCCTTACCCTGCTGATTCCCCTGCCTCCTCCAATTACCTCTCCCATTGCCTGAGTACCTGTGTCAGCTGTTACCCTGCACTCTGCCTCCACTTGCATTTCCTCTGGACATTATTCACTTCAGCCTGCAAATTCTCTTCAGCCCGCAAATTCATTTCAGCCTCACAAAACCTGCATCCTAGACTATTCCTGCCTGTCACTGTCTGGACATTCTCCCATTAGCTTCACTACAGTTCTCAAGTGCACTTTTGTGTTATACCTGGACTTTTTCTTTTGCCATTTCCATGTCTACTAAGCCACTCATTAAAAGTTCCTCATTTTCATTTAAATCTACTTCTGTGTCTGCTCCTATCACCACCCCGTGTCCACAACAAAACCAGAACCTCACAGTTTGCACTGGCCCCATGGACCCGGCCACGGGACAGGAGTCTGGAGCAGATTTAGGGCCTCATTCAGACCCACTCGCAAGCGGCTGTCCGCTCGCAAGTGGGTCGATGGTGTGCACTGCGCATGCGCATGACGGAGGGAGCTCCGTCGTGCGCATGCGCCAGACGCGACGAGCGAAGGACTTTCCTTCGCTCGTTGTGTCTGATCAAAGGGGGCGTGCTGTCGATGTTGATTGACAGCACGCCCCGTTTGGTGGGCGTGCCGGGGGCGTGCCTGCCAGACGGAGGCGTTCCCAAGGGAACGCCTACCGTTAGAAGCCGGCCCCACTGACATCACTAGTGATGTCAGTGGGAGTGATTTTGGCTCTGATAGAGCAAAAATAACTCCAGGGCTTGTTGTCGAAAAACCCGACCACAGGCTTCTGGTCGCACTGGCGATGGTCACGATGGTCAAGACCATCGCGACCATCATCCTGCACGCTCGTATGTGCTGTGGGTGGTGACCCACAGCTATACGAGCGTCCAGGAGGATGCTCCATTTTTATGGAGGACGGCCCTCATTCAGAGCGAGCGCTCTGCTCAGAGCGTCCGGCTCTGAATGAGGGCCTTATTCTGAAGTATTGCAGGCCGTTTGGAAAACCTGGAAGCTATGCAGCACCAAATGGCTCAGTTTATGCAGGAAATAACTAAACAACAGGATTTCATTCTGAGCATAGCAACTCGCTTGGAGAGTGTGGAGACTATACAGCGAAAGATGGCACAGTTTGTGCAAGACATTGCACACCGTCTGGATACTGTACAAGCTACTTCAACGGCTCCTAGTGTGCTTGCAGTTACTCCTATCCCCACTCCTGTGATATCTTCCTCTGGATCTACTCCTCATTTGTATCTTCCCACACCTAAGAAGTTTGATGGTACTCCAAAACTGTGTCTTGGATTTCTCAATCAGTGCGATGTGCACTTTACTTTGCAACCCTCTAATATCCCTGCTCCTAAAACCAAAGTGGCTTACATTGTATCCCTGTTATCCGGCTCTGCCCTGGAATGGGTTTCTCCGCTCTGGGAGCGTTCAGATCCGCTTCTGGCTAATTACCCAGAGTTTCTAGCAACATTCAGGAGGATTTTTGACAAGCCTGGAAGAACTTCCTATGCTTCCTCCAGTATTATGAAGTTAAAACAAGGGACCCATCCTGTCAGCAGGTACGTCATTCAGTTTCAGACTTTGGCATCTGAACTCAAGTGGAACGAAGAAGCTTTAAAATTGGCCTTTTGGCAAGGTCTATCAGATCGTTTAAAGGATGATCTGGTGACTCGTGAATTACCCTCTAGTCTTACTGATCTCATTTCCCTTTGTAATAAAGTTGATATACGCTTTAAAGAGCGCCAAGATGAAAAGCACAGAGCTAAGCGTTTCCCTTCCCCTACCCGTCCCACTCCCTCCCTTTCCGAGGAAGAACCCATGCAGGTAAATCATACCCATCTCTCTAATGAAGAACGATAGAGACGCATTAAAGAGAACCTTTGTCTATACTGTGGAGACGTGGGTCAGCTGGTAGCTTCGTGTACCCACAAGCCGGGGAGCGTCCCGTTTCTAGCTAGTTCTGGGTGCACTCAGTTAGGAGCAATTCTTCCGTCCTCTAAACGTATTGACTCTGTCTTGTCCATAGCCTTAGACATTAATTCTAGCCCTGTGTTTGTGTCTGCCCTTTTGGATTCAGGGGCAGCGGGGAATTTCATGTCGCCTTGGTTGGCAGATAAATTACAAATTCCCTGCAACACCTTGGATCATACTGTCTCCTGGAACTCTGTTGATGGTAAATCTCTTTGTAATGGAACTGTGTCTAAGAAAACTCAACCTGTTTTAGTTTGTGTTGGAGCCCTCCATGTTGAATATATCAGTTTTTTTATCATACCCAAGGCTTCCCATGAAGTCATACTCGGATACCCGTGGCTGCGTAAGCATAACCCCAGAATTGATTGGAACACTATGCAAGTTCAGTCATGGAGTGTGGAATGTCAAGGGTCTTGCCTTTCGAAGACCGCCGCCTTGTCACGGTCTTTTCTCCTGATAGTGGTCTAGAGACACTATGGAATACACCCATGCTTGGGGCAAAAGTTTTGACAACAATACAACTGCAACCACCTGTTGGGAAGTCCTTTGTAGCCCCAGGAGGGGTAACTCCAAGGTCTCAACCTCAAAGGGGGTATCCAGAGCCCCATAGGGGATTTCCGAGTGTCCAGCCCAAGGACAGGGTTTTCAGTCCCATGCCTCGAAAGGAGGTTTCAAGTTTTGTACCCCAGGAGGGGGTTTCCAATTCCTGTTCCTGTTGGACCAAAGCTGAGGATGTCCATGCTTCCAGTCCTGTCAACAAAGTCCACTTGGCTCACCCCGTAAAGCCTAGAAGGTGTCCCGAGGCCACCTTCCTGCCTGTCACTGTCTGGACATCCTCCCATTAGCTTCACTACAGTTCTCAAGTGCACTTCTGTGCTATACCTGGACTATTTCTTTTGCCATTTCCATGTCTACTAAGCCACTCATTAAAAGTTCCTCATTTTCATTTAAATCTGCTTCTGTGTCTGCTCCTATCCCCTTTAGAAAGCCCCCAGTAATGCCCCCTGTAGTAAGCCCCTGTAATGCCTCCTATAGTAAGCCCCCATAATGCCCCTGTAGTGCTCTCAGAGATGCCCCCTGTAGTGAGCCCCCAGTAATGCCCCCTGTAGTGAGCCACCAATAATGCTCCCTGTAGTGAGCCCCCCCGCGAGCGCACACACATACAAAAAAAAAAAAACAATACTTACCTGAAACCCTGCTCCGGTGCTGCTGCCTTCTGTCCCCGACGCCGGTCCCCGGAACTATAGGAGGGACATCATGACGTCACTCCCATAGTGCATTGCAAGACCCGGAAGCGGAGCTCAGGAGTGAGCTCCATTCCTCCAGCTACCACCGGGGGGGAAAGAAGGAGCCCGCTGGTAACAAACTCAGCGGGCGCCCGGCAAATAGGGGGTGTGACCGCACCCCCCGTAGTGATGCCGCTGGAGGTGGAGAGCCGATCAACAGAGCTCCATCTCCATAGCAGTGCCCGGAACAGCCTGGGGGACAATGTGGCCAGGTACCCACTTAAGGGCTGGTGCCCAGTGGCAAATGACTCCATTGTCTCTGGGAGTTCTGCCACTGCAGTGCCCCCAGTAATGCACCCTTATGCAGTGCCCCTTATACAGTGCCCCCAGTAGTGACCCTTATACAGTCCCCCCAGTAGTACCACTCTTATACAGTGTTCTCAGTAGTGGTCCCCCCTAAGCAGTGCCCCCAATAGTGGTCCCCCTATGCAGTGCCCCCAGTAGTGTCCCTTATATAGTGCCCCCAGTAGTAGTCCCCCCTATGCAATGCCCCCAGTAGTGGCCCCGTATGCAGTGCCAGTGGCCCCAGTAGTAGTCCCCCCTATGCAGTGCCCCCAGTAGTGGTCCCGCCTATGCAGTGCCCCTTATATAGTGCCCCCAGTAGTAGTTCCCTCTATGCAGTGCCTCTTATATAGTTCTCCCGGTAGTAGTCCCCTCTATGCAGTGCCCTCAGTAGTGCCCCTTATATAGTGCCCTCAGTAGTGATCCCCCCTATGCAGTGCCCCTAATATTGTGCCCCCAGTAGTGGTGCCCCTTATATAGTGCCGCCAGCAGTAGTCTCCTCTATCAAGTGCCCCCAGTAGTAGTCCCCCCTATGCAGTGCCCTCAGTAGTGGTCCCGCCAATGCAGTGCCCCTTACATAGTGCCCCCAGTAGTAGTTCCCCCTATGCAGTGCCCCAGTAGTGCCCCTTATATAGTTCCCCCAGTAGTAGTCCCCCCTATGCAGTGCCCCTAATATTGTGCCCCAGTAGTAGTGCCCCTTATATAGTGCTGCCAGCAGTAGTCTCCTCTATCGAGTGCCCCCAGTAGTAGTCCCCGTATGCAGTTCCCCCAGTAGTGGTACCACCTATGCAGTGCCCCTTATATTGTGCCTCCAGTAGTGCCCCCCCTATGCAGTACCCCCAGTAGTGCCCCTTATATAGTGCCCCCTATGCAGTGCCCCCATTAGTGCCCCTATATAGTGCCCCCCAGTAGTAGTCCCACCTATGCAGTGGCCCCAGTAGTGGTCCCGCCTATGCAGTGCCCCTTATATAGTTCCCCCAGTAGTAGTCCCCTCTATGCAGTGCCCTCAGTAGTGCCCCATATATATTGCCCTCAGTAGTGGTCCCCCCTATGCAGTGCCCCTAATATTGTGCCCCCAGTAGTAGTGCCCCTTATATAGTGCCCCCAGCAGTAGTCTCCTCTATCGAGTGCCCCCAGTAGTAGTCCCCCCTATGCATGTGCCCCCATTAGTGCCCCCTAAATAGTGGCCCCCAGTAGTAGTCCACCTATGCAGTGCCCCCAGTAGTGGCCAACCCATGCAGTGCAAGTGCCCCCAGTAGTAGTCCCCCCTATGCAGTGCCCCCAGTAGTTGTTCCTCCTATGCAGTGCCCCTTACATAGTGATCCTAGTAGTAGTCCCCACTATGCAGTGCCCCTTACATAGTGCCCCTAGTAGTAGTCCCCTATGCAGTGCCCCCAATAGTAGCACCCACCTAAGTGGCACTGTGTATGTGCCAAGGTACATTACCATAGTCACCCACTGCCAGTCTTTAATCGCAGTATGATTGACAGTCAGGGAGCATTTGGGGGTGGCACTGGGGAGAGTTGGCTAAAAACGCAGCTGTCTCGACTGTTTTGAGGGCATGTCACATCCTGCGTCTGTGATCCCATAAGCAGGAAACATGGCCCTGGTGTCTCATATACAGCGGCCATTCTGAGTGATGATAGACTTGCTCAGGAAGTCGATGTTTGCCTGATCTGTGGTTGATGCTGCATATGTGTACGCAGTTGCAGACAGTTGTGATGGTTCAGGTTGGTACAAGTCCTGGCCGCTATTGCACTAGTATATTTTTGCACATCCTTAGTTAATATCTTCACTCCAACTGCTCCCTTTTTCTAAGCACTGCCATCTACTGTATTTCCATAAACCACTGCACTCTGGCAGAAAGCTAGATGTAATGTAACATCATCAGAGGATTTTACACTGCCCTTTTGCAATTTTGAAGCATGATTGTGCCCTGCCTGCTTTTAGTTTGCAACACCTTGTTCCGCAGTCTGAGGAAAGACTGAACACTCTAGGCCTTCTACCCGTGAGCCAGCTTCAACATTATATTAAAAAGCATTAATATTAAATTAATATGCCTCCCAAACAGCCCCCATCAACCCCAAATTATGCTATTAGCACTAACATAACATTAATTATCTTCAGTATAATATTAACTACCCCACCCACACACAGTAATCCCCACATTAAAGTCAATGTACACATTATATTAATAATTCATCCCCACAAAGTAACAGGGAAGGGAAGGGATTCCAATGTAAATTTATATATTTTAGTATGCTAAGCTTTATTGGAAAATCATTGCATATAAAATATTATCAGAAATGGGCACATCTTCAAAAAACTGCATCATGCTCATAAAAGTAGATTTCAGGGCATATGTAATAGGGTGCAAGCTCCAGCCACTGTGGGAACTCCTGCAAGTCTTCCCGTATTTTTAAAGCACCAATTATTTTAAAGGTAAAATCAAGCTGGTTTTACATTTAAAATGATTGCCGCTTCAAAATAAAATGGGAAAACTCAGCTGCAGCTCACACCATATTACATAAGCCCCTTCTCGTGATTAGCAGTGATTAGCAGATCTTCATTCCCCAGCAGTAAATTTTGGAATGACAAAGACATTAGTGCGTCTGAGAGAAATATCTACAAAAAGTAAATTCTTGTTGTAGATATTTCTTCTTGCTTTGTCCTTGTAGCATGCAGGGGCAAAGCATCAACATTGGATAGCTGAGCAATCACACAATATTCCAGTATGCTGTGCACATGTGTATCCATGATATGGTACCACAGGCACACCTACCAGATCACCTAGGGCAGTGGTTCCCAAACTTTCTCGGTTTACCCATATGTGCTCCACCCCTAGGCCCCGAGGTAGAATCTCAGTCCCAGTAGTAGGCCTATTGGGTGAATTAATTAAAACTGGGCTCATTGCCCAAAGGAAGGGGGCATGATAGAGTTACCAGTGGGGCCTGGGCACATGTCAGAACTGTGTGGCTGGCAGGACACTCAGTTATAGAGTGTGACTAAACATAGGTTTACTTACTGCTGGGGGCCGGGGCCAGTGCCAGAACAGCATGGCCAGAGCCGGATTAAGACTTCACAAGGCCCTGAGCAAGATACTGGTTTGGAGCCCTGGATTTCTGTATATATATATATATATATATATATATATATATATATATGTACATACTCAACTCTCCCCCACGCACAGATCTCTTCTCTTCACACAGATATCCCTCACACAGCTCTCTCCCCACACACACAGCTCCCCTGCTTAAACAGATCCCCCCAGGCATACACACAGCTACCTCTAGTGCAAACCCTGACCCCCATCTCACAGATCCACCCCAACAAAGATATCTTGTAGACAGATCCACCCCTCACACAGATCTCCACCAAGTACAGTAGATCCCCTCCCACCCAGATCTCCCCCTAGCAAAGAAAAAAACCCTCACACAGATCTTCTCTTAGCACAGAAGATCTCCCTCACAAACAGATATCCCAATAGCAGAGAAGATCCCCACTGACAAAGCTCTCCCTATTGCACAGAAGATTTCCCCACTGCTGCATAGATCCCCACACTGCTCTCTCCCATCAAAAAGTTCTCTTTCCAGCCTTTCTATCTTGTGCTCCTCAATCCTCACATCATGCTGCTGGTCTGGATGCCGATGCTGCGATCTTCCTCTTACGGCCCTGGGAGCGGTGGCATAATAATGAGTCAGTCTGACTCTTTATAAAGCCACCGGCTGTGGGCCCCTTCACAGAGGCAGGCCCCTGTTCAATGCACAGATTGCACCACTGCTAGTTCTGCCCCTGACTGCCAGGGCCTGGGAGTCGTGACTCTGTAGCGGTCTGGAGGAAGCAGCACGCAGTACAAGAGTATGGAGGGGGCAAAGCTGGAGCTTGCAGCCCTTTCTGTGTAAATGGCCAGTCACAGAAAGGGCGTGGGTCCAATTCAGGGTGTCTTAGTACAAAATTGCTAGCTACATGATGTGCAAGCACAGACTTTTAATAATAAATCAGCATACAATCAATTGACAGGGTATACTGGTTGTGATATACTAAAGGCATATATGTTTATACAAGCTAGATATAGGGGGAGATGTACTAAGCTCTGGAAAGTGATAAACTACCAGCCACTCAGCATCTAACCGTCATGTAACAGGCTGTAATGACAGTTAGGAGCTGATTGGTTGGCAGTTTATCACTCTCCAATTTATCACTTCCAGAGGTTAGTACATCTGCCTTTGTGTTAGATTTACTGTAAAATCATAGATGTAGCAATAGATGAGATGGTGGGTGTGTTCCAATGTGTTTCATTCTTTAAAAGGACTTTTTCAAGGGTACATATTTTGGTGAGTGTTTAAATAGCTTTAACAATGGAGTGTTGTTAGGGGCAGCATCTGTGTCCTCTCCTCTTCTCCCCGGCAGGTGCCATTCTGTTCATTAGAGCCTGAGCATACAGTAGCTGCGACTCAACTGCACATACGCGATGCATATGCCAGTTCGAATGCACTATTTAGGCTACAACCTCTGTCTAATCAGACCTATATGTCTAAATTTCTCTTATAGATTATGAGCCATTGCACTGAGGTGTCATAATAAATGTCTGCAGTTATGGCAGCGGCCATATTGTGGATTGCGTAGCCCCTTTCGCTGAGTCAGCCACTTTTGGTAGTGTGAAGAACTGTATCATGTGTCTGCTTCTTGGCGAGACCATGTTATTGGTTTGATTAGCACAGTGCCATCTTTATATAAAAGATCTTCCAACCTTTGGTGCCACCCCTTAAAGCAGCAGAAAATAGACCGTATAATAAGTCACCAACTTATATATGCACAAATATAAAAACGGATACGATCTTACAATTCAATGCTGTGGGTGCTCCCGTAATACTTAAAGTCTCAGATGTTTATCAAATTAGCAGTCCGTACATATAGGAAAAACATTAAAACAGAGACAGATATTGTAGTACTGTCCAAATTCAATGATTCATACCCTTGGTGCAGATGAATAATAAGGGGTGTGAGTAAAGTCCAAATCCAAGCAGATCTTTATAATATCCAAGCTCCCATGCAAAGGCACCCCGGGGTCCATCTTCCCCAGTAGTTCTATGTTGGCAATTATCTAGGGTATGTGTGTGATTCACATTAATTTTATTTTCTAATAAATGGATGGCAATAGCCATCATTTGTGATTTTATGTTTGTTTCTGGATTTCTTGGGTTCTGTATATCGCTGTCTGAGATTCTTCAGCAAGACTAACCAGAAGTTGGACCTTAAAGAAACCGCTATATGCATTTACCACACTTACCTAAAGTAAGCATACATGTAAGCACCTGCCTTTGATGCACCATTTACGTTTTGGGTGCCTTTGCATGGGAACTTGGATATTATAAAGATCTGCTTCGATTTGGACTTTACTCACACCCCTTATTATTCATCTGCACCAAGAGTGTGAATCATTGAATTTGGACAGTACTACAATATCTGTCTTCTCTGTTTTAATGTTTTTCCTATACTGCTAATTTGATAAACAACTGAGACTTCAAGTATTTCGGGAGCACCTACAGCGCTGAATTGTAAGATCGTATCTGTTTTTATAACAGTGCCATCTTTGTCTAGCTGAACAGACCTTCATGATTACTTATTCAGAATTTTTTTTCCCTTATCAATATGTTAGTTTTATAAAGGTGCTATAGTTGTACTGTGTTGTGAATATATGTATCCAAATGAGGGATTCTATTAGATTATATGTTAGTAGAACTATAATGAGTAGGGATAATTATTTAGACCATGTGGATGGAGAGTGTGTAAATCACTACATACAGTACTAAATTTGACAGTGCAATTTGTTAATTTACCCATACCTATCGCTTTATTTATTGGTGTTCCCCTTTTTCCATGTCTCAACATACAGTACACTGATTGTGTATATATACTGTAGGTTTATACATTAAGGAACATACTTTTTAGAAAGAAGCGCTAGGAAGATAACTAATTTTCTGTGATTATACCTCCCAATCATACCACTTTTTGTGGGACAGTCCAGAAATTAGCAGGTTGGCAAAAACAAACATATAGCTTCGTGCAAGAATTGCTCTTAAAAGAGTTCTATTGCAAATGACTAATGCTGGGCATACACTATGCAATTATCTGTCACATATCTTTCCAATCTGACTGGTTGGAATGAAAATCTGGTAATATATGGGAGCAAATAACAAAAGAAATTTGCTCCCAAACACTAGAAAACGGACCAGATTTTCCTTCCCACCAGACAAATTTGACAGATAATTGTAGAGTGTATGCCCAGCATTAGATGTGCCTGGGCATGCAGAGTCTCCAGCATAGTAAGATATTTGCGTATCAGCAGGTTACACAAATTAGATCGGGCAGCGAATCTTGCTACTTACAGTTCGCCATATCTCGCCTTTATGGCCAGCTCTGCTTAATATTAAAATATAATTTTTTGCATAATTTGTGTGCGGTAGAAATAACTGTTGTCATATGGCTAATAAATTCATCATTCGTTAAATTATTTACTGGACATTTGTTCTGTTATTATTGTGAGTTGTGTTTATTATTTTATCATTCTGGATAGATAGAACTCTTGGCAGAAGTTTTGTTACTGTGTTTTCTTATGGTGGCCAAATAGCATCCAAGCAGTTTGGAAACAAATAGATTGGCAGCATCTCATTGTGCACATGTTCAGTAATTGTCAGGATCAACACTGCGTACAAGTAAATTCCACTGCTGCCTAGCGGCAACACTTATTGTATCAGTTTATAATATATATTTTATTTAAAAAGCAATGTTAAAAGCTTGGCTTAAATTATAATACAATTTCCACAGCAATAAGTTTATGTGCAGTTTTTTCATATTATTTAAAAATAATATATCTAAAATATAATGCAAAGAAGTTGTCTTTTATATATATATTGCATTGTTGATTTTCTGCTTTGGTTTGTTTTATATATGTTTGCAATATTTCTTCATTTACCCACCAAGAATAAATACACATGAAACATTTTAGATATATTTTATGTTTGCGCAAATGCAAAACACAAACATTTATTATACACTGTTTTTCTTTAGGCACTATTCCTAAGACTAATAATAAGGTGAGTATATAATAAATAAAAAATAAAAAACATTTTTGAATACTGGTCTAAAGGAAACAATTATGTTGCTATAGCAACAAATCAGATTCTAACTATTATTTTTTTGGTGCAGTTTAAAAATTAAAGTAGAAAACTCACTGGTTGCTATGGCAACACCACCTGTTTCCATATATAAAATATGTGAGCCTTTACAAGCTTCAGACACACTGGGGCACACATTTTTATGTTCATCTTAATTTAGACCATCTAACATGACCTCTTCTTCCACCAGCTACAAGAGGCTCTACTCCTGTACTTCCCCTTAATTAATGATTGCATCTGTATTGAACTAGTTACTTGATAAAAAGGTGTCTGCAATCATAAACTATGAGGGAAGTTCAGGTGCAGAGCTTTTTGTACCCAATGAAAGAGGTCATGTTGAACGATATGTTAATTCTTGACCATTCCTGGTACCTAATGCTGTATATGTCACCTCTGGACACTTAAAACCACTTTCTTACCTCTCCGATGCCTGTCCAAGATAGCACTGAGGTCTGCTCACGCTGCACATCGCTCCTGGCTTGCGCTGAGGTCTGCCTGCGCTGCTCAGTATCTGGTCACTGAGCATGAAGCTGGCTCTCCGCAGTCCCTTGCTAGACTAAAGGCTATAATAGACATGTGCGCCGACCCCTGTGTTTTGGTTTTGGATCTGTATCTCCTTCGGGATTTTGGATCTGAATTTGGTTTTGCAAAACTGCCCTTGCATGTTTTGGTTTTGGATCTGTATTTTCTTCAAAGATTTATAAACACAGCTAAAATCACATAATTTTAGCCTTTTTTCCTACAGTATTATTAACCTCAATATCATTCATTTGTAGTCTTTTCCAGTAAATTTTGACCACCTCACAGATTACAATATTATTCACCAACATAGGCCAAAGGCTGGCTAAACAAAGTAACCAACAGAGCAGCGGCACAAACACACGGCAGTTATTTCTGTTTACAAATGTTTTACAAATTAGTAATGTATTAGTAATAACCAATCAAACTAACTTGCAAGTATGTTCAATAGAAAATAATACAACACAGAAATATACTAAAAATCGTGCGTGTAATATCCTGCTCAAAACAAGTAGTCGTAGTTAACAAGCCACACACACAAAACCCCTTAACCATGTGTAAATGGCAACTTCAGACATGAATGCCCCCTACAGAAGTGCACAAGCCTGTTCTCAGTGTCCAATCTGTATTTCCCTCCTGGGGGTGCTGGGCCACTGATGTCTGGCACTCTGGCACTCTGTGCCCATGTAAAGCCCTGTTCAATCAGCCTTTTTGTTGAGCAGTTCCCCAAAATCTCCCCAACCATAAAAACAGCATTCCATACCTGCGGGTCAGAAACAGTGCGGGTCAGATACAGTGCAGGGGACAATGCCGGTCGGATATAGTGCGGTTTCTGATATATTGCAGGATACAGTGTGGGTTGGATACAGTGCAGGCTGGAAATAGTGTGGGACACAGTGTGGGTTGGATACAGTGCAGGTCGGATACAATGTGGGATACATTGCGGGTTCGATAGAGTGTGGAATACATTGTGGGTTGGATACAGTGCAGGGTACAGTATGATTCGGTTACAGCGCAGTTTATAGTGCAGGTCGGATACAGTGCGGGATACAGTGTGGGTTGGATACAGTGCAGGTCAGATACAGTGCGGTATACAGTGTGGGTTGGATACAGTGTGGTATATAGTGCAGGTCGGATACAGTGCAGTTCGGATACAGTGTGGGTTGGATACAGTGCAGGTCGGATACAGTGCGGGATACATTGTGGGTTGGATACAGTGCAGGTCAGATATAGTGTTGGATACAGTGCAGGTCAGATACAGTGCGGTATACAGTGTGGGTTGGATACAGTGTGGTATACAGTGCAGTTCGGATACAGGGGGTCATCCAGACCCGCTCGCGAGCGCAGGACGCTCGCAAGCGGGTCGATGTTGCCCCACTGCGCATGCGCACGACGGAGGGAGCTCCGTCGTGCGCATGCGCGAGACCCGGCTAGCGACGGGCTCTCCGTCGCTCTGGGTCTCGCACCAAAAGGGGCGTGCTGTCGATGTTGATTGACAGCACGCCCCGTTTGGTGGGCATGCCGGGGGCGTGGCTGCCAGACGGAGGCGTTCCCATGGGAATGCCTGCCGTCTGGGTCCGGCCCCACTGACATCACTAGTGATGTCAGTGGGAGTGATTTTGGCTCTGATAGAGCCAAAATCACTCCAGGGCTTGCGGCAGCGAGACCCTACCGCAGGGTCTCCGTCGCAAGCCCAATGGTCGCGATGGTCTTGACCATCGCGACCATCATCATGGACGCTCGCTATAGCTGTGGGTGGTAACCCACAGCTATGCGAGCGTCCATAAGGCCGCTCCATTTTCATGTAGGAGGGCCCTGATTCAGAGCGAGCGCTCTGGTCAGAGCATCCGGCTCTGAATCAGGCCCACAGTGCAGGTTGGATATACCAATAGTGCACTTACTGTGACAGCGGTGTCGGCAGTGCGAGGATGCTGGTGGTGTCCTCAGTGTGAGAATACCAGTAGTATCCTCGGTGCGTGGATGCTGGTAGTGTTGAAAGTGCGGGGGTGCAAGCGGTGTCCTCAGTGTGGGGGTGCTGGTGGTGTCAGCAGTGCAGGTATGCCAGCAGTGTCCTCAGTGAGGGAGTACTGGTGGTGTCCTCAGTGAGTAAGTGCCGGTGGTGTCCTCAGTGTAGGGGTGCCAGCGGTGTCCTCAGTGTGGGGGTGCTAGCGGTGTCAGCAGTGCATAGGTGCCGGCAGTGTGTGGGTGCTGACGGTGTCCTCAGTACAAGGGGCGGCAGTGTTCTCAGTGCGGGGGTGCCGGCAGTGTTCTCAGTGCATGGTGGCGGCAATGCGGGGGTGCCGGCGGTGTCAGCAGTGGGGGGGCAGCGCTGTCAGTGCAGGGGAATGAATGCCATCTTCCTTCCATTCCCTGTGCCCACTGAAGTCTATGGGCAAGCGCTTATTGGCTGAGAGCTGTGATTGACGGCTCTCCCAGCATCAGCGGCAAGCCCACTGAATTCAATGGGACTTTGAAAATGGCCGCTCGAGGCAAAACCCCTAGATCCAACAGAAGGATCTCGAGGTTTTGCCTCAAATATTGATGCGGGGAGAGCGTGGAGATTGGAGCTGCGTCTCGGATCCCCGAAATTCGGGTGGGCTCGGTTCTCTGAGAACCATGCCCACTCATCTCTATTCAATTCCTACAAACATTGGTCTCATTCAATACCTCCAATCATCTGTTCCATGCAATACCTCCAAACATCGGTCTCAACCAATATCTCCAATCTTCGATAGAGAGATAGATAGATAGATAGATAGATAGATAGATAGATAGAAGAAAAAGAGGGCACTCGTGATAAGTAGAATTTTTTTAATAATGAAACTGTAGGCTTATCTGGAATCCACACAGTAACTGATAATCTTCTAAAATAAAATGTAAAGAACCAGATATGCTAAAACCTTTTTATATTAAGCAGTTGTAAAAATACTCAATAAAGACTCATGTAAATGATAAAAAAATAAGGCTTACATATATTTTAGATGGATATTCCCCTCACAGCTCACATGACCAGCTGCAGTGTCCTTGGAACAGCCCAGAAGTGACAACACCAGAATGTAGTGTGACAAGGCCCATCCAACCAGGAAAGCACAAAGTAGGGTTGTCCATTGATGGTTCTACCATCAATAATTTGTAGCTATTATTGGCCATGCATGCACAAAGAAGAAAGTAACCACTATCAGACCTCTGCCACTAATGTGCACTATCGACCACCATCGGCAAACCATCGATGGTTGCTATTCCTGACACAAAATGCTGTACAGGAGACCACCCATGCTGATGACAATACTTCATTAATTAAACTTATTTGGTAGTGAGCACATACTTAGCCAAAAATGTATAATCAGGCTTTTGTGGTCAATAGGTAGCATAGTGGGTCAAGGACAATACTTAAAATGGATCATTTTAATAAAATTAATTGGCAACAAATACATGTACTATATGCCAACAACCAAGATAGTCATAGCTATAGGTGAAAAAATATATATATTTATCTAATATCATATGTATTCATTATAATGTACACTTTTTCATTTTATTTTAAAATAATGTTGTGGGAAAAAAATAAATAAAATGTAACTACTATGAATTAGGGGTGTGCATCGGCCACTTTTCGTGTTTTGTGTTTTGGTTTTGGATCTGGATCCTTCTTCGTGTTTTGGATCTGGATTGGTTTTGCCAAAACCACACTTCCGTGTTTTGGGTTCTGGGTTTTGTGTTTTGGATCTGTATTTTTTTAAAAAAAAGCATAAAAACAGCTTAAATCACAGAATTTGTGGGTTTTTCTGCTCCTATGCAATTATTAACCTCAATAACCTTCATTTCCACTCATTTCCAGTCTATTCTGAACACCTCACACCTCACAATATTGTTTTTATGGCCAAAAGGTTGCACCAAGGTAGCTGGATGACTATGCTAAGCGACACGAGTGGGCGGCACAAACACGTGGCCCATCTAGGAGTGACACTGCAGTGGCAGACAGGATGGCAGTTTGAAAAACTAGGCCCCAAACAGTACATACTGCAAAGAAAAAAAAGAGGTGCAAGATGGAATTGTCCTTGGGCCCTCCCACCCACCCTTATGTTGTATAAATAGGACATGCATACTTTAACAAACCAATCATTTCAGCGCCAGGGTCTGCCACATGACTGTGGCTGAAATTATTAGTTTGTTTGGGCCCCCACAACACAAGCTGGCAATTAATGTGTCCCTGCACAAACTGGCTCTACGGAGACAAGATGTCGTCCTCATCCTCCTCATCCACCGATTCCTTGGATAAAACAGGAAAAAGGGATTTAGGTGTCCCTGGACTGCTTACGGTCTTAGCCAAAGTTTCTGAACTTGACAGTAACTTTTTATGAACGCGCTGCAGGTGCCGTATAAGGGAGGATGTTCCTAGGTGGTTAACGTCCCTACCCCTACTTATTTCACCTTTACATATGGTACATATGGCAAGACAGTTGTTGTCCGGATTTGGATAGAAATATTGCCAGACCAAAGAGGTGGAATGTTTGGTCTTCTGCCCAGGCATGACCGTGATGGGCTTTTTCATCCCACGGACAACAACTGTCTCCCCCGGAGCCTGATTTAAACAAACCACATCACCATCAGAATCCTCCTCGCCAACTTCCTCCTCAGCGCCAGCTACACCAGTATCCTCATCCTGTTGTACTTCAACAGTGATATCTTCAATTTGCATATCAGCAAGTGGACTGTGGGTGCTCCTTTCAGCACTTGCAGGGGGCGTGCAAATGGTGGAAAGAGCCACCTCTTCCCGTCCAGTGCTGGAAAGGTCAGGCATCGCAACCGCCACCACACTTGGACTCTCCTTGGGGATTTGTGATATCTTCTTAGAATGCACGGTTCTTTGCTGTGCTTTTGCCAGCTTAACTCGTTTGATTTTTTTAGCGGTAGGAGGGCTTCCATCGTCATGTGAAGCTGAACCACTAGTCATGAACATAGGGAAAGACCTTAGCCGTTCCTTGCCACTCCGTGTCGTAAATGGCATATTGGCAACTTTACGTTTCTCTTCAGATGATTTAAATGTTTTTTTCAAGGTCATTTTCCTGAACTTTGTCATTTGGGATTGTATGTGCCCTCTACTATGACATTGGGCATCGGCCTTGGCAGACGACGTTGATGGCATGTTATCGTCTATGTCATGACTAGTGGCAGCAGCTTCAGCACTAGGAGGAAGTGGTTCTTGATCTTTCCCTATTTTATTTTTATCGGAGAAAGTTTGGTCCTCCATTTATGTTATATTGATATATACGTGCGGCTAAGGCGCACACAAACACAGAAAATAATTTTTTATTTTTGTTGGAGACTAGTGCACTTTGTGGGTTACACCACCCTTTAAGAAATGAGCAAGCCGGCCCTTTACTTATGGGACACAGGCGCACGCTTGGCGCTGCTCCTTTGTTGATGTACGTGCAGCTACAGCCCACAGAATTCACAAACACAGAAAATATTTTTTTATTTTGTTTGGAGTGTCCTTTGGGGGTCACAGCACCCTTTAACGGACAAGCCAGCTGGCCTTTTACTTATGGGACACAGGCGCACGCTTGGCGCTGCTCCTTCGTTGATGCACGTGCAGCCACAGTGCACACAATTCACAAACACAGAAAAAAATTTTTTATTTTGTTTGGAGAGCCCTTTGGGGGTTACAGCACCCTTTAGCGGTCAATCCAGCCAGCCCTTTATTTATGGGACACAGGCGCACGTTTGGCACTACTTTGTTGATGCACGTTCGGCTACTGCGCACACAATTCACAAACACAGAAACTATTTTTTTATTTTGTTTGGAGTGTACTTTGGGGGTTACAGCACCCTTTAATGGACAAGCCAGCCGGCCCTTTACTTATGACACAGGCGCACGCTTGGCACTACTTTGTTGATGCACGTGCGGCTACTGCGCACACAATTCACAAACACAGAAAATATTTTTTTATTTTGTTTGGAGTGTACTTTGGGGGTTACAGCACCCTTTAACGGTCAAGCCAGCCGGCCCTTTACTTATGACACAGGCGCACGCTTGGCACTACTTTGTTGATGCACGTGCGGCTACTGCGCACACAATTCACAAACACAGAAAATATTTTTTTATTTAGTTTGGAGTGTACTTTGGTGGTTACAGCACCCTTTAACGGTCAAGCCAGCCGGCCCTTTACTTATGACACAGGCGCACGCTTGGCACTACTTTGTTGATGCACGTGCGGCTACTGCGCACACAATTCACAAACACAGAAAATATTTTTTTATTTTGTTTGGAGTGTACTTTGAAGATTTAAGCACCCTTTAACGGTCAAGCCAGCCGGCCCTTTACTTATGACACAGGCGCACGCTTGGCACTACTTTGTTGATGCATGTGCGGCTACTGCGCACACAATTCACAAACACAGAAAATATTTTTTTATTTTGTTTGGAGTGTACTTTGGGGGTTACAGCACCCTTTAACGGTCAAGCCAGCCGGCCCTTTACTTATGACACAGGCGCACGCTTGGCACTACTTTGTTGATGCACGTGCGGCTACTGCGCACACAATTCACAAACACCGAAAATATTTTTTTTATTTTGTTTGGAGTGTACTTTGAGGGTTACAACAGCCTTTAATGGTCAAGCCAGCCGGCCCTTTACTTATGACACAGGCGCACGCTTGGCACTACTTTGTTCATGCACGTGCGGCTTCTGCGCACACAATTCACAAACACAGAAAATATTTTATTTTTTTTTGCACTTAGGGGGAGCACCCCTGATGGACAGAGCACCCCCTGGACAACACTACAGCACCCCTTTAGGACTGGGACTCTGCACAGGACTTTGGAGTGGACACAGCCCCTATGGACAACTGACTGCACAACACAGTCGAGCCAGCCCCTATGGACTTTGGAGGAGTGGACACAGGCCCTATGGACAACAGCAGCACAGCACAACACAGCCAGCCACTATGGACTTTGGAGGAGTGGACACAGCCCTTATGGACAACAGCAGCACAGCGCAGCACAGCACAGCACAACACTGCACTACACTACACTACACAGCCCAGCCAGCCCTAACTCCCACCCTCCCTCTTCACTGTCCACAGCCGAGTGAGAAAATGGCGCCGACGCAGGTACCTTATATAGGATCCAAAACCCGCGAGACCCGGAAGGCGGGATGATGACGTTTTACCTCGATTTCAGATCCGAGTCAGGCGGGAAAAGTCGAGCCTGACTCGGATCGGCCTCGGATCGGGGGGGCTCGGGGGGGTTCGGATTTCAGAAATCCGAACCCGCTCACCCCTACTATGAATATAATATATGTAATATAAGAAGAACCTCATATCAACAAAAATGTTACAATAAAAAAAAATTTTAATCATTTTGTTTGTATCTATGCTACTTTGTTATTATTGGAACTTTTGTTTATATAGGGTATAATTATTGTTTGAATCAGCTCCATGGGAATTATGTATTTTGAAGCGTTATACAGTAAGATAAATTCTATGAAACATTATATTATAAATTAATTGTGGAATAAGGTAATTAATTATGTCATAAATGCCATTGCTTCACCTTATATGACACAGACAGATAGATAACCACAGCAAAAGGTGAAGACACTCGGGGACTGGTAAACTTCAATCAAAACACAGACACAGTCTGGTATACGGTCAACGTTTCGGAGGATTATATTCCTTTATCAACATGAATAGATAATGAAAAACAAACATATAAATACCTGTGCAAACACCAACGTGCTCTACCGTCCTGTCCCTGCACCCAGTGGAGAGCCGGTAACGTCATAGGCTAGTTTCACACCTGCTGGTTTTGACCAGCCGAGCAAGAAACTGCCGGTAGCCGGACGAGTTTTTTCAGAAACTCAGTGCCTTTCTCAAGCAGCGGCTTTGAGCCGCTTTTAATGTGTTTGTTTTTTTCTATTGGGCATACGCAGCAGCAGCTGCTGCTGCACAAGCCCATGTGTGTGAAAGGAAACATTGTTTCCTATACACCACTGGCATGCAGGGACGGGATGGACAGTGGATATTCCCGGCTGTAACACGGCAACCGTGCCATTCCTGTGCCGTGTGAAAGAAGGCACCTGCTTTCAGCCACCACTATTTTTCACACCCGGCAAAAAAACGGCCAGCTTTTTGCCGCCCGATCAAAATCGGCAAGTGTGAAATAGGCCATAGGCATGGGACTTGCCGGCGGCGGGGACTCTCAGAGGGCTTGGATAAGGGAGTGACTAACCATCACCTAGGTGATCAATAAACAAACACATTAATACAATTACACACATAGGACTGTGCTATGATACAGTATACAAGCAATACTCGGGCAAGACACAACGGTCATAATCCCAGTAGGGAAACAAAATGTACAGTATATGTGTGTAATGCCAAGTAGACACAGGGCACAGCAACAGCCCAAATCTCTTACTATCATCAAAGTGATATGGCCTAATGAGGTTGGGGTGTAGCTTTGATGAAACTTGAGACTATTGTAATTTGTCCATATAATCTAAATTGGGGTGCAAAGCCTAGGGGGTGGCACCATCACTTCCCTGTGGCACCAGCATTCGGTCTGTATTGTGCCTGGATTGGAATGGCACCCTACAGTCATGAGACATCTGCAGGTTCCTATGGGTGCTCCAAGTGCTCAGCTCCTTCCTGGCGATGTTGACCCCACCCCCTTGTCATGACATCATGTGTTCAGGGTGGGCTTGGTACAGGTCAATATAAAAGTGGTTGTTTGACCAGGTATTGATATGAATATTGCATTATTTTAAACAAAAATCTTGGAATATAAAAGTAAATGGATTTAATGTTATATACATATATTTTATACTAGTTATAATTGTAGTAAGGATAGCATGACTGAAGCAAACTAGCAGGAGCCTATAGACACAAAACACATTAAACAAACACATTAATACAATTACACACATAGGACTGTGCTACGATACAGTATACAAGCAATACTCGGGCAAGACACAACGGTCATAATCCCAGTAGGGAAACAAAATGTACAGTATATGTGTGTAATGCCAAGTAGACACAGGGCACAGCAACAGCCCAAATCTCTTACTATCATCAAAGTGATATGGCCTAATGAGGTTGGGGTGTAGCTTTGATGGAACTTGAGACTACTGTAATTTGTCCATATAATCTAAATTGGGGTGCAAAGCCTAGGGGGTGGCACCATCACTTCCCTGTGGCACCAGCATTCGGTCTGTATTGTGCCTGGAATGGCACCCTACAGTCATGAGACGTCTGCAGGTTCCTATGGGTGCTCCAAGTGCTCAGCTCCTCCCTGGCCTTGTTGACCCCACCCCCTTGTCATGACATCATGTGTTCAGGGTGGGCTTGGTACAGGTCAATATAAAAGTGGTTGTTTGACCAGGTATTGATATGAATATTGCATTATTTTAAACAAAAATCTTGGAATATAAAAGTAAATGGATTTAATGTTATATACATATATTTTATACTAGTTATAATTGTAGTAAGGATAGCATGACTGAAGCAAACTAGCAGGAGCCTATAGACACGTCTTGCACATCTTTCTGCCCTTTTCAGACCAACAAAAAAAGCATATATTGCTAGATGTAAAAACAATGTACTCATTCTTCCTTTTTTTGTTCTAATGTCTATGTCCAGTTTTAAAAACCTTACTGTATTGTGTTTTCGTTTCTTTTTTAAATGTTGATTTCATTTAGATGAATTAAAAATGCATTATTTTTATTTCTAACCCATTCTAATTTGTGTTTTATATGTACTGTAGTTTACAGGCAAAAATAAAAAAAATAAAATAAAAAGCCTGCAAATGGTATGTAAAAACACATTATACTTAGGAAAATGCAATCAAAATGCAATACTTTCTTTAATCTAAATATATAATAAATAAATATACAAAAATTTGCTTTTTGTGATGGAAAAACACCTAATTGCACATATCATAAGTAGGAGTTTGGCCTTGTAATTATTCAAAACATATTACAGTAAATGATAATATGTAATAAATACTGGTAGTATTTCACATGTAATAATGCTATAACCTGACTCTATTGCACTGTGAACTGCTTATGGATATTAGAAAAAGGGATTACAGGCCTGTTTTTATGAATTCCTCTTTTTGTAATTGTTTTTTGTGCCTCACTCACGTTGGAGCAAACAGTTGTGCAGTGAGGGGAAATAAAATAATTCCCTATGGAGTTTTAGCAAGTTCCTTCTGCATGAAAGAAATGCTGGCAGCCGGTTATGAGTATCCTCCCCCTCACTAGCGCTGTGTAAAGTCATTCAGTAATCAATGTAATCAATCAGGACCACCAGCCCTTTGTAATTATTACTCTGGGAGATTTTGTATGCACTGCTCTTCTGGCCATGCAAGACTTCATACACTTTCTTCCCTCGATTTTTACATTGATGTTACAGAACCGATTGAAGACAACATACAGTTACAACAGAATAATGTATAACCATTTGCTCAGTGCAGCAATTACAAGTACTGGACCCTCCTCTTTCCTTCCACATTGTAAGGAAAATACTAATATGGTAGAATTTGGGATACATGCAGTACAGTACATAACTACCATAGCTGGCAACATATTGCCATTATCAAACTCATTAGTGCTGTGCTGTAACACCACTGTGTGCTTTTTTATTATTATTTGTATTCAGATGTATTACATTTATTATTTGTTATTGCTTTGTGGTTTTTTTATTATTGTTTTGTTAGCTTTTTTGCACCAAATATTCAGCTACAACAGTGAATATGAATTCATCATACCAGCAGTAACTTCAAGTTGCCCCACCATGAGTTGACTAGCATTGTTAGATGGGGCTTATGATAGCGATCATAGATCCCTATGAAGAGGGGACAAGGTTGTTCAGGAAATCACAGAAAGAATGCAGACAGAGCAAATAGTATAGCATATGTCTATATTCTGTCCTGTATTCTGCATATATGGCAACAAATTGCAGGCCTCAATTTCTTGGAAGGTAAGTTTGGTTCACAGAGGTGGTGGTCTGGTCCTTGCTGCTTCATCATCTTACCAATGAAGATGAAAGGAAGTATTGTCTATTTCCTAATGACTGTCACTGCAGTACAATTACACAAACAGCAGATAGGAGATTTAGGGCTCTATTACAAAGCCTTGGATGGGGATAATGTACCTGCCACAGGGGCGTGTTAAGAGAGGAGGGGGCCCGTGTGCACTCCCCAAGCGGTGCCCCCACCCCCTCCTCTCTCCCCGGTGGCCGGCAGCCGACTGATGTGGCTGGCCAGCCACCGGAGCATTAGTAGACTCCGGGCACTAGAGTGTGCCCAGAGTCTACTTTGCATGCGCAGAACACCAGAAAAATGGCTGCGGCGGCCATTTTCCGGTGTTCTGAGCAGCGCGGACACCCGACGTGGGACCACAGATAGGTGAGTTTAAAATAATATGGGTGCAGGGTGCTGCCAACCAGCTCCTAACTAATTTTTCAAACACAGTCTGTGACATGGCAGTTAGGAGCTGATTGGCTGGTACTTTATCTCTGTTCACTTTATCTCCATCCAAGGCTTAGTAAATAGACCCCTGTATAAGTTATGTAACTTTTTTTTTCTCTACAATAAGAACTCATCCACATCACTAAGGCAATGGTGGGAAGCACTAAGTCAGCCTCACTCTTTTAGTTTGCCACGTGTATCTGTGACAAGTTCATGTGGCACCTACAGGTGATGGTGAGTGGGATACACCTGCCAGCATGACTACTAGAATGGTGGCACAGCCCCTATATTCAGGACTGTTCCACCTGAAAAGGGACAGATGGGATCATTGCCCAAGTAAGTACAGATTGTATAGCCAATAATGTCACATATTTGCAAATGTGATGTTACCCATTTGCACATTATTTCTGCCTTGAAAACTGAAAAGACCTAACATTGCTTCTATTCATATTTCTGAAACAATGGCTACATGAAGTATTGTAAGGAGAAGGGCAAATTGCAGTTCATATGTAGAAGAAGAAAGACGATTAGGTCAAGAATACAATGACATGTGTGCGTGGGTGAGTATTGTATCAGAAGATGACCAAGTACATACGCTGCAAATTCTGTACAATTCAATGTTCTATTCCATTATATCATCATTGTAATGGTTGTGCAACTTAATGTTGTGTGGTTAAAAATGTCAAGGCACAATTGCTTTATAATGGAGGTAAACAATAAACATTTAACAATGGAAGGGAACATTGTGTATTTTTAATATGCATTCTACAGTAGACAGTATGGATAATTGTTTGATTTTTACAGCTTCCATACATCAAATGCCCTTACTGGTATAAAATACTCAGCTACCAAACATCCCACCTCATTCTCTTTTGCCTTTTGACTGTGCTGAAATTAATGAGTTGATGTTAAAATCACGATCCCTAACAAATAATTCAGTACATGTAACTGCAGTAGTACAATAATTAGAAACATCGGGAGCAAAACAGGTGCAAGGAGTCTTGTTGGAGGGTTGGATGTAACTACATACATGCCTTCCCTCCTGGAATGGCCGGGAGGCTCCTGAAAATCGGGTTTGCACTCCCGGCCAACTGGAGGGGTGAACATATCTACCGGGGGCTGGGGCCACCTGGCCTCGGCCACCCACTACCCCAGTAAAGTAGACAGTACAGGCGGCCAAAGACGCAATTCACGCTGAATCTCGTCATAGCTCCACTATGCTGGTAATCTCAGCATTGCATAGCGGGGGGGGGCTACAATGACGCAATAATCAATCACGCCCCCAGACCCAGGCACCTGCCATCCTATACCGCCGACCTCTGCCTAGCCCCACCCCCTGCAGCCAAAAGGTCGGCAAGTATGGGTAACTACATGATTTATACATAAATTAAAAACTGGTGCTGTGGAATCATGCAAGGGCCTTAATTTAATAAAAAGGTGCATTATGCACAACTGTAGTGTTGCATACAGGAATCAAAAACATTGTCTTTTTTTAGTACAGGTTACAAAATGAAAGCAAACATATATGTACACATAAGAATGTTATGAAATAATATTGTAGATGGAAAATGTACAGTACATGTGTCATAAACATAAGAAGTGTTGATGTAACTACAGGACAGATTGGAGAAAGGAGGGCAGGGTTCGCAAAATACGCGCTATAGCGCATATTTACGCACTGCAGGTTGTTGGGGACCCAATTTTTAAAACTAAGTGGGTTCCGCAGGATGCGCTGTGTGCAGCCAATCGTCGCAGGTGGCGGCGTCCTCACAACCAATAGCCACCGGCGGAGTTTCCTCATCTAGTCCCCGCAACTCACCCAAACACCAGGCAGCTCCGACCAGACACGAGGACAGACAGGCTCCGCAAACTCCCCAGAAGCAGCAGCACCTCCAGCCAATCCTTGGCTTTGTCTCTTCAGTCAATCACAGCCTGCAGTGTCTTCCTCCCCCTCTCTGTGCCCACCAGCGCAGCACGTCAATCTGCTGGTCTCTTTCCTCCAGCTCAGGTCGGTCTCCTGCGGAGCCTCTGCATCCTCTACAGGGCGCGCTGACCCAGGTAGCCGCCGCAGAGACTGTCCCGACTCTCCCGGTGCTGTGCAGCCACCCTCCTCCTCCGCAAAGGTAAGCGCTGCTCTCTGTCACTGCCTCATGATGTGTGGTCTGGTCTGTGTGTGGGTAGCGAACCACCGTGACACCCCATGCCTGCCTACACTCCCCTGACTTGCATCTGTGCCCAGAGAGATGGCTAGGCTTATGGCTGTGACCCTGTATAGTAGGGATGTGTAGATGTGTGTCTCCCCTGCAGTAGTGTTTCCCCTGTGCCTGCAGTGCCTAAGAGCCTACCCCTATACTGCCTGTCCCTAAGCTCCTGCTTGCCTCAGCTACTATCTATCCATACTCCCTCTCCCCAGTACTGCGCCAGTACCCTTTCCCCTTCCCTTCTCCTAACCTAACCCAATCCTTGGCCCCCAGTCCTGCCCAGCTGATATCTACCCTTGCCCCCTCCCTACCCCTGTAGTGCCTGCCCCTAACATAATCCTTGCACCCCAGTACTGTCAATGCTGCTATCTACCTCCTCCCTACCACCACAGCACTGTCCCCAGTACTGTCTGCCCCTAACCCCCTCCTTGTTCCAATGCTGCCCCAGATGATTTCTACCCAGTCTGCCCCTAGCTCCATCCTTGCCCCCCAGCACTTTCCCAACTGCTGTCTACACATACCTCCTCCCTGCCCCCAACACTGCCTATCCTTACCCCCCACTTCTCCCTGCCTCTATCTCCAGCTGTACCCCAACTACTGCTTACCCTTAACCCCCTATACCCCTACTGCTATCTTCTCCCAGCATTGTACCATAATATGTGATGGGACCCAGAAAAAAAGGAATAGGACCCCAAATCTTTTAAAGTGAGGGGTCCCTGGGATCACTGGAGGGAGGGGTGTGCTGATGCCGGAATCCGGGGCTGGATTAAGGTATGTGGGGGCCTCTGGGCAACAAACATGTGGGGGCCCCTTTCAATTAATTGATCAATGTTGATCATATATATGTATGTATGTATGTATATATATATATATATATATATGTGTGTGTGTGTGTGTGTGTGTGTGTGTGTGTGTTTTAATATACAGCCATGGCCAAATGTTTGGCGAACGACACAAGTATAGATCTTCACAAAGTTTGCTGCTTTAGTGTTTTTAGCCCTTTTTGTCAGATGTTACTATGGTATACTGAATTAAAATTACAAGCATTTTATAAGTGTCACAGGCTTTTATTGACAATTATATTAAGTTTATGCAAAGAGTCAATATTTGCAGTATTGACCCTTCTTTTTCAAAGCCTCTGCAATTTTGCCCTGGCATGTTGTCAATCAAATTCTGGGCCACACACTGACTGATGGCCGCCCATTCTTGGCTAATCAGTGCTTAGAGTTTGTCAGAATTTGTGGGTTTTTGTTTGTCCCCCCGCATCTTGAGGATAGACCAGAAGTTCTCAATGGGATTAAGGTCTGGGGAGTTTCCTGGTCTATAAAATTGGTTCATCAGGGCGATGTGGCTGAGGACAGTGGGCCTAATTCAGACCCGGCTCTGTCGTGCACATGTGCGAGACCCAGATAGCGAAGGCCAAGCCGTCGCTATAGGTCTCGTACCAAAGGGGCGTGCTGTCGATGGTGAGTGACAGCACGCCCCCTTTGGTGGGCGTGCCGGGGGCATGGCTGCCCAGACGGAGGCGTTCCTATGGGAACGCCTACCATCTGGGGCCGGCCCCGCTGACATCACAAGTGATGTCAGTGGGAGTGCCTTCGGCTCCGATAGAGCCGAAAGCACTCCAGGGCTTGCGGCAACGAGACCCTACCACACGGGTCTCGTCGCAAGCCCGATGGTCCATCTTTTTGGCCCACAGCTATGCGACCGGCCAGGAGGCCACTCTAAAAAGAGAGAAGGACGGCCCTGATTCAGAGCGAGTGCTCTGTCAGAGCGTCCAGTTCTGAATCAGGGCCAGTGTGTGGGGGCTCCCTATGTGTCGTCTCGCCTATAATCCAGCCTTGCTGGATGCTTTGACCAATAGATTTGAAACGGCAATAGCAATAAATGATAAGCAAACCTGATTTAGCATTTATTTGTATTGCTGTTTTAACAAAAACGATGACTTGGCCTGCCATTTTCAAGCCTGCAGATTCTTCAAGTATGTCGGATAAAGCATGTAGTCAGAATTAGGGGTGTGCACCGGCCACTTTTCGTGTTTTGTGTTTTGGTTTTGGATCTTTCTTCGTGTTTTGGATCTGGATTGGTTTTGCCAAAACCACCCTTCCGTGTTTTGGGTTCTGGGTTTTGTATTTTTGGATCTGTATTTTTTTTAAAAAAAGCATAAAAACAGCTAAAATCACAGAATTTGTAGGTTTTTCTGCTCCTATGCTATTATTAACCTCAATAACCTTAATTTCCACTAATTTCCAGTCTATTCTGAACACCTCACACCTCACAATAGTGTTTTTATGTCCAAAAGGTTGCACCGAGGTAGCTGGATGACTATGCTAAGCGACACGAGTGGGCGGCACAAACACGTGACCCATCTAGGCGTGAAACTGCAGTGGCAGACAGGATGGCAGTTTGAAAAACTAGGCCCCAAATTGTACATAATGCAAAGAAAAAAAAGAGGTGCAAGATGGAATTGTCCTTGGGCCCTCCCACCCACCCTTATGTTGTATAAACAGGACATGCACACTTTAACAAACCAATCATTTCAGCGCCAGGGTCTGCCACACAACTGTGGCTGAAATGATTGGTTCGTTTGGGCCCCCACAAAACAAGCTGGCAATTAATCTGTCCCTGCACAAAGTGGCTCTACGGAGGCAAGATGTCATCCTTATCCTCCTCATCCACCGATTCCTCACCCTCTTCAGTGTGTACATCCTCATCCTCACAGAGTATAAATTCGTCCCCGCTGGAACCACAGGTCCCTCTGTACGTTCTGGAGGCTGGTCTCCCTGGAAGAGCTGATAATTCATTTTGATGAACATCATCTTCTCCACATTCTGTGGAAGCAACCTCCTACGCCTTTCGCTGACAAGGTTCCCGGCTGAACTAAACACTCTTTCGGAGTACACACTGGAGGGGGGGCAACTCAGGTAAAATAGAGCCAGTTTGTACAGGGACCTCCAAATTGCTTCTTTTTCCTGCCAGTACAGGTACGGACTGTCTGACATGCCTACTTGGATGCTATCACCGATGTAATCCTTTAACAGACAGACGCACTGCTGCTTTGAGGATGCAAGTGCGGCTACAGCCCACACAATTCACAAAGACAGAAAAAAAAAAAAGAATATTTTTATTGTTTGTGGAGTGCACTTTGAGGGTTACACCACCATTTAACAGACAGACGCACACTTGTCGCTGCTGCTTTGAGGATGCAAGTGCGGCTACAGCCCACACAATTCACAAAGACAGAAAAAAGAAGAAGAATATTTTTATTGTTTGTGTAGCACACTTTGAGGGTGTCACCACCCTTTAACAGACAGACGCACGCTTGTCGCTGCTGCTTTAAGGATGCAGGTGCGGCTACAGCCCACACATTTCACAAAGGCCGAAAAAAAAAGAACAATATTTTAATTGTTTGTGTAGCACACTTTGAGGGTGTCACCACCCTTTAACAGACAGACGCACGCTTGTCACTGCTGCTTTGAGGATGCAAGTGCGGCTACATCGCACACAAGTCACAAACACATTAAAAAAATAGTTTTTTATTTTTTGGAGCACTTTGAGAGTTACACCACCCTTTAACAGACAGACGCACGCTTGTCGCTGCTGCTTTGAGGATGCAAGTGCGGCTACAGCCCACACAATTCACAAAGACAGAAAAAAAAAGAACAATATTTTTATTGTTTGTGTAGCACACTTTGAGGGTGTCACCACCCTTTAACAGACAGACGCACGCTTGTCACTGCTGCTTTAAGGATGCAGGTGCGGATACAGCCCACACATTTCACAAAGACAGAAAAAAAAAGAACAATATTTTAATTGTTTGTGTAGCACACTTTGAGGGTGTCACCACCCTTTAACAGACAGACGCACGCTTGTCGCTGCTGCTTTAAGGATGCAGGTGCGGCTACAGCCCACACATTTCACAAAGACCGAAAAAAAAAGAACAATATTTTTATTGTTTGTGTAGCACACTTTGAGGGTGTCACCACCCTTTAACAGACAGACGCACGCTTGTCACTGCTGCTTTGAGGATGCAGGTGGAATCTAGACGGGATTTGGAACCGGGGACACACTACCTCCATCAATTGTCTAAATCCCACTGCACTAATGGCGGATACCGGACGCACGTCTAACACCAACATAGCAGTCAAGGCCTCAGTTATACGTTTTGCTTCAGGATGACTGCTGTCGTACTTCATCCTCATCACTAGGGACTGTTGGAGGGTCAATTGTTTAGTAAAAGTAGTGATGTTCCTACTTCCTCTCTGGGATGATGAACAACTGCCAGCAGCAGCAATAGCACTAGGAGGAAGTGCTTCTTGATCTTTCCCTATTTTATTTTTATCGGAGAAAGTTTGGTCCTCCATTTATGTTATATTGATATATACGTGCGGCTAAAGCGCACACAAACACAGAAAATATTTTTTTATTTTTGCTGGAAAGTAGTGCACTTTGTGGGTTACACCACCCTTTAAGAAATGAGCCAGCTGGCTCTTTACTTATGGGACACAGGCACACGCTTGGCGCTGCTCCTTTGTTGATGCACGTGCAGCCACAGTGCACACAAGTCACAAACACAGAAAATATATATTTTTTTGGTTTGGACTGGAGTGTACTTTGGGGGTTACAGCACCCTTTAACGGTCAAGCCAGCCGGCCCTTTACTTATGACACAGGCGCACGCTTGGCACTACTTTGTTGATGCACGTGCGGCTACTGCGCACACAATTCACAAACACAGAAAATAATTTTTTTTTTGGTTTGGACTAAAGTGTACTTTGGGGGTTACAGCACCCTTTAACGGTCAAGCCAGCCGGCCCTTTACTTATGACACAGGCGCACGCTTGGCACTACTTTGTTGATGCACGTGCGGCTACTGCGCACACAATTCACAAACACAGAAAATAATTTTTTTTTTGATTTGGACTGGAGTGTACTTTGGGGGTTACAGCACCCTTTAACGGTCAAGCCAGCCGGCCCTTTACTTATGACACAGGCGCACGCTTGGCACTACTTTGTTGATGCACGTGCGGCTACTGTGCACACAATTCACAAACACAGAAAAAAAAATTTTTGGTTTGGACTGAAGTGTACTTTGGGGGTTACAGCACCCTTTAACGGTCAAGCCAGCTGGCCCTTTACTTATGACACAGGCGCACGCTTGGCACTACTTTGTTGATGCACGTGCGGCTACTGCGCACACAATTCACAAACACAGAAAATAATTTTTTTTTTGGTTTGGACAGGAGTGTACTTTGGGGGTTACAGCACCCTTTAACAGTCAAGCCAGCTGGCCCTTTACTTATGACACAGGCGCACGCTTGGCACTACTTTGTTGATGCACGTGCGGCTACTGCGCACACAATTCACAAACACACAAAAAATATTATTTTTTTAGCACTTGGGGGGAGCACCCCTGATGGACAGAGCACCCCCTGGACAACACTACAGCACCCCTTTAGGACTGGGACACTGCACAGGACTTTGGAGTGTACACAGCCCCTATGGAGAACTGACTGCACAACACAGTCCAGCCAGCCCCTATGGACTTTGAAGTAGTGGACACAGCCCCTATTAACAACAGCAGCACAGCACAACCCAACCCAGCCCCTATGGACTTTGAAGTAGTGGACAACAGCAGCACTACACTACACTACACTACACAGCCCAGCCCAGCCAGCCCTAACTCCCACCCTCCCTCTTCACTGTCCACAGCCGAGTGAGAAAATGGCACCGACGCGGGTACCTTATATAGGATCCAAAACCCGCGAGACTCGGAAGGCGGGATGATGACGTTTTGCCTCGATTTCAGATCCGAGTCAGGCGGGAAAAGTCGAGCCTGACTCGGATCGGACTCGGATCGGGGGGGCTCGGATTTCAGAAATCCGAACCCGCTCACCCCTAGTCAGAATACCTTCTTTCATCTTGCCACAGGTACAGTAATTCCATCTTCCATACCTGATGCTTACATTTCTGCCTGCCTGCACTTTCCACACCTTAAGAATTGTCTGTTTTGAAAGTCTGTTTGCAAATGTAATACCGACGCCTATCTTAATCCCGACACCAGAATATTCTGGCATGAAGCCAGAATCTACAGTGCTCAGTGCCGCTGAGTCGCCGACAGAGAGGAGGGGGCCCAAACGGAGGCTGCACACGGGCCCCCTCCTCTCTTAATACACCCCTGTGGTGATATCTATATTTTTCCCCTATAATTCCCCACTGCTTAGTTATGCATCTACTGAAAGCACATCCTGCCAACTGTAACCCATGTAGTGAATCTCAGATGGCTGCCTCTGCTGGTACTTTCATGGGCAGGATGAACAGCACGTTGGACTATTCATACCTATCACATTAGACACTTTTACTTTACCCGTATATGTCTTTGTTCCGTGTACTGCTTCATTGTAACCTATGTAGTACTCCCAAAACAATACATGTATCTGATGATTTTGTAAGGATCCTGCATCTCACTTCAGTATTATGTAGCCTCCCCATTATGTGTCATCACTTCCAGGTATTGCCTATTCCACTCAGTGTAACCTATGTAGTGCACAAAAGATGGCTGCCTAGTCTGGTACTTTCGTGGGTAGGACAAAATAATCCTTTTTTATCCAAAATGGCTGCATAATCTGTGAACTGTGGCCATGATTCAGAGGCGCTCGCAAAAAGCGAGCACTCGCTCTGAATCAGGGCTGGCCCTTGTTTTTTTAGTTGCGCCCTCTTGGCCGCTCGCATAGCTGTGTGTTACCACCCACAGCTTATGCGAGCGGCCAGGTGATGGTATCAATGGTCAAGACCAGGACCAGAGCATTGTGTCCCTCCTGGAGAGGGTCATGTTGGGAGGTATGCGGTAGGGTCTCGTTGCCGCAAGCCCCAGTGAACTTCCTGCTCTAATAGAGCAGGAAGTCCACCTGCTGACATCACGAGTGATGTCAGTAGGGCCGCCCACAAACGGCAGGTGTTCCTGCAGGAATGCCTCCATTTGCCAAGCCACCTCCCTGCCCCGCCTTCCAAATGGGACGAGCTGACGATCAACAACGACAGCCGCCCCTTTTGGATGCGGGCGCCGGAGCGAATGGTTTTTGCGCTCGCTCTGGGGCTCGCGCAATGCCTAACAATCAACCTGCTTGCGAGCGCATAGCGCTTGCGAGCGGGTCTGAATCAGGCCCTGTGGCCTTTGAAACAAGGGCTTGTGTGCTTGAGAATACTAGTGGCTGGGTCTGTGCTCTGGGTCTGTGGCTGGGTCTGTGCTCTCCCAGTTGCTGGGAACTTTTCTTAAAATTTGCTTCTCTGCATTGGGTTTATCATTATGCCAATATATAAATGCAATTTCAAACTGGTCACAGCTTTATAATATAGAGAGAATTGTAGTTATCTCTATATGCAGTAGCATATAGGACTCTATTCATTATGTTAATTATTGGGATCCGAGCGGACCCCAATAATTAACTGCAACTCGCGGTAAGCGCCGGAGCAATTCATCATTGCTCCGGCACAGAGTCAGCTGATCCAAAAATAAGATGTCTTCCCAAATCTCTTCACTGCTACTTTCAAGAGTTCACGCAGGTGCACAAAAGCCCCAGCATTTGGCGGAAGGAGCCGGACATGGGCGGAAGGATCCGAAAGGATCCCTCCTCGCAACCCGGGGCTCCTTCCAATAGGGAAGGAGCGGGGTATGCACCGTGGCGGAAGCAAACGCTATCTGAAGATGGCGAATGCTCTCGCAGTCATGCTTCAAAAATATAATATTTTCATGGCTTGATAGATTTAGGTTCCCATACTAGTGTATGAGCACAGTGGGCCACATCGGGAGAGAAAGGTAAGCAGGAGATACAGTACCTGCTTTACCTTTTTGATGAATGGCCCAAAAAACCTAATTTCTACAAAAGCAGTTGAAAATGTTCAATTTCACCTGCTTTTGTAAAAATTAAGTGATAATGAGTAGGCCCCATAAAGCATTTTACTGGTAAATATAGACTGTAGAGAGCACCTAAGTAACTAATAAGACAGCTCAAATGTTGAGACATTTTGTGAATTTTGACCTGAAACGTAACATGGCAGTAAACCATCCCAGCGCCTGTCCTCTGGGCTCTAAAAAACATGTCAGCTTTCTGATTGGCAACAAGCAATCTACATCCCCTGCAAAACACCCTATTCAACTGCAAAAAGTTAATTTGCTTTAAAGTCCCAACTACACAATCTCTGTGTAAAAGCAATTGTCTTGCTCTCGTTATGGGCAACATATAAGGAAGGGGAGACTGAAAGCTAGAAGTCTAAAAAAATATTAAAATTAAATATAGTGCAGCAAAGTGTAAAAATCAATTTATCTTCTTTTGGGGGAGATGTACTAAGCTCAGAGGCAGGCTGTAAGATGCATTTCATTCCGGATGTGATGCATCCCGCCGCCCTTTGCATGTATGCTGGTGTTATTTTCCGCCAGTATACTGTTAGGATCCGCGGGCAGCGGATCATCTTGGTGGCAGGTCCCAGCCATAGTTGCGACTGGGTTGCCTACCCACCCGATTTTAGCGGGAGTCTCCCAATTTCGAACCCACCCTCCCGCTCCCCCGCAATTCCTACTGCGAATCCCGATTTCCCACTCCAGAACGGGAGATGTAACGACGCGTGACGTATCTGTACTTGTCTGTCTTTAAGGCTGGCCACCACGGGGTTATGGGTAGCCACAGTGTGACTGGCGGGCAGGGTCAGCAGGTATGCGTCCGGTGCAGCTTGAGATCAGCGGCGGACGAGGTGTCAGTGGTGGCCTTTTCACCCCCACGCACGGCGGCCCTATGCAGTGGTGTAACAATAGTCCCTGCAGCCCCTGCGGTGGCATGGGAGCGGTGCCGAATGGGGACGCCGTCCGCACCATCCGAGCAGTGAGGGAGAGCTGCGCACGGACTGCTACGCTGCCGCCGGAGACAGTGACGGCAAGTGACAGGCGGTGAATCACCAGCAGTGATGCAGGGCTTGCAGCTGCTGGCTATATGAAGACCATCAGGTCCGTAACCGGAGCGCGCAGCTGATGTAATCAGCGAGAGGGGAGAACCGCGGGTGGCCTGTGGGAACAGGCGGGCGGGTGTTGGGCTCAGTGCAGGCTATTAATTACCCCTACATACCGAACACTGGGAAATTTATAGTTACGCCACTTGCCCTGTGTTAACATGTAAGTGTGAATTCTGAATCAAACTAGCAGTAGTGGGAACAACTGAAGTTATGGGGTTTTTTTTAGACAAAGTGTTTTTTGTTTTTTTTCAATCTTTCTATAACCGTTTGTAGCTGTTCTCTAATTCCTGCTGACAGGATAATATCCTACAAGCACTGATGCTGAATACCTCATTTGTTACCTATAAAACACAAGTTTTATTGTTGTGTTATGTACTTATTATTATAAGAAGAGCAAATATCATGTTATAGAATATGGCATAGAAAGGAGAACAATCCTAAAAGGAGGAAAAAACAAACTTTCTCCTCTTTTATTGAACTTCCATCTATGAGACATTTCTCAAATGGGAGCCGTCACAATATTATGTTATTAGGCTATTTAAAGCAGGCTTGCCTACCCTCCCAATTTTAGCGGGAGTCTCCCTATTTCTAACTCTCCCTCCAGCTCCCTCGCAAATTCTACAGCTACTCCCAGATTCTCCCCATATAATGAGCTCTAAAACTAGCAGTAGTGGAAACTGCATCATTAATGTGTGTGTGTTAGCTGACACTTGTTGGATGGCAGGAGCACAGTATACAGTGTGTAGCTCTGTAGTAGTAGTAGAGAGAGGTGTGTGTGTGTGTGTGTGTGTGTGTGTGTGTGTGTGTGTGTGTGTGTGTGTGTGTGTGTGTGTGTGTGTGTGTGTGTGTGTGTGTGTGTGTGTGTGTGTGTGTGTGTCATACATACATACCTTCCTGCTTCTGGAACTATTAGCATATTTTCGAAAGCTGCGTTCCATGTGAAATCGCAGATGCGATTGTATTACAGATGGGCCATCTCTGAATCAGGCCCATTATTCAGTGAGGAACCAGCTGTTATTCATACAACATGTCTAGCATCCCTCATTAATAACATAACAACAAAAAGCACAATCTATGTAAAGCAGCAGTATATTTATACCAGGAGACTGTATATTTATTTTGCAGAGCCCCTGAGTGACATTAGACATACCCACAGGTGGACATAGACACGCCCTTTTGCCAAAACATGACACGCTCCCTCAGCAGCGTGCAATCTCCCTGAAACTAGTTTGCAAAAGTAGGCAAGTATGGACTGGGATACTACATCATGTCCTGTCCTTGTTCCGGCTGTTGCAGGCAGCTGAAAATCCTGTCTGTGTACAGCTCATAGCTTGTCATTCCTGCCTGTCTGTTTGCAGATCTCAGGTACTCACTGATTAATCATCTGTCTCTGGGCAGAGCTGATGTGTACACTAGCCTGTGATTAGGAAAAGCTTTCTGCAGGAAATGGCTCTAATTGGATCCTTGCACTCAGTGCCAGTTATACTGTCTGACTACCAGTGTATGTTGCTCTGCTCACAGTTACCTGAGTTCTTGCTGGTTTACCTAGTTCAACTGTTCCTGTATCCTGATCCTGTCAGAATTCAGCCCTGCTGTATTATTACCACAGTCCTGTCTAGTTGTGTCAGTCTGCATTCAGCTAATGTTACCTGCAGTGTTCTCCAGTTTGCGTTCCTGCCGTATCTGAGTACACCTGTCTGCTGTTTGGTTCCTGCGCCTCGGTCGTGCCGTGTCAGTTAATTCCCAGCTATTCTTCCAGCAGTGTTCTCCACCTTGCTGCCTCTAGTTTGTGTTCCTGCCATGTCTGAGTACTCCTGTCTGCCGTCTGGTTCCTGCATTACGGTCTGCTAGGCCTCAAACTGTGTTAGTACTATCACGGCTCAGTAGCCTCACCTCAGCTGTCTCAGTCACATCACGGCTCCTAGGCCGCACACCCTTGCCAAATATATCACAGCTCTCAAAGCTGCATCTCGGCCGCTAGGCTGCACCCTTACAACGTATATTACAGCTCTCAAAGCTACATCTCAGCTGCTAGGTTGCACCCATGGCAAGTATATCACAGCTCTCAAAGCTGCACCTCAGCCACTAGGCCGCACCCTTGCCAAGTATATCACAGGTCTCAAAGCTGCATCTAAGTTTCATCACTAAAACACAAAAAAAGATGATAACCTCTAGTTGCGCTCACACCTTTTTTCCAACACAATCAACAAAGTCACAATCTAGAACATAAAGAAATATCAAAAGCAAACATCCAATTATAATTAGATATCTGATATCATAGTCATAATTACGGTCCTTAGTTCTATCAACAGTTCATCAGTGATGTTCAATCAAGGGAACTTGTAGGATCTGCAAATCTTCTCCCTAGAGGGTATCTTTCTATGGTGATCCTCAGAGATGGGGGGAACCAATAGTGTAGTATTATTTTTACAGAAGCAATGTCCCCAAAATGTTGTTCTCTATTATGGTAAGTAATCGTATCATACTCAAAGAGTAAAACAGAGGTAAGCTCCCATAAAGGTATCTTTTCCCCAAGATCTCTATCGTACCAGTATCCAAACACCCATATGTAGGTGGATGTCATAGAAGAGAAAGGGCGTACCTTACTCACAATAAATCTTGACGAGATGTATGCATAAAGGTTTCTTTTAGGCTCCAAGGGCACTTTTCAACCATTCACTTTAACCCCTTGCATTCTTTACACATTTTGGGGACACTGTTTCTGTAAAAATCATACTACACTATTGGTTTTCCCCTCCATCGAACTCTGTCTGTACTTTGGCGGCTTAGTAGTCGCACTTCAGTTGTTACAGTTGCTCACGGCCCTCAAGGCCACTTTGTTCAAGTCTCGTCTCTGGCTACTTGGCCACATCATAGTCTGCAACCATCTCGACTCATTAGCCAAACCACAGCCTGCTATCCGCACCTTGAACTGTATCTGAACTCCTTGCCACATCATTGTGCCTTGTCTGTTTCTTGTTAGTCCAGTCTTGTCCGTACTCTAGTCCTGTCTGTCTTGTCTTTGCCAGTCCAGTATAGTCTGCCTTGTTCTTGGCAGGTTCTTGCTTGTCTTGTCTGAAATCCTGCATACCACAGTCCCGGTCACTCCTGCTGTGCAGCCTGTATTGTTTGTCACCTTGCTGCTTGTATAAACAACCCAGCTGCAGCATAGTCCCTAGACATTCCTGAGACCCATCATATGTCGCTGCTGGTGTACCCTGTCCATTACACCTGTTTTAGTACTATTACCTGCAGCCTCACTCCAGCAAGTACCAGTAGTGGAAGGTCTGCCACATCTCTATCCAGCCTTGTACCCGGTCAGCAGTCCTACAATTCTCATCTTGTGTGAGAATCGTAACATATACATGAAAAAAATAGCAAAGGACAGCTCTCTCGGTAAGAGCTGTCCTTTTGCGAATGAGGGACTTCCGGGTCTATGACCCAGAAGTCCCTCTGGCATTCTTCTGGCAGACGGACGCACATGTCGTGGGGATTGGATCCCTCTCCTAGCCCTCTTCGGAAAGAAACCCCTAAGGCTTCTATAGGTTAACGCCATCTGAAGATGGAGTTACCCACTGCATCCAAGCTTGGTACATATGAGAAATGCGGTCAAACCTGCATTTTTGGCGTTTGATCGCATTTCTCACATTGCTGTATCCCGCCCCTGGAAAGTGATAAATTGAAAAGTGATAAACTACCAGCCACTCAGCTTCTAAATGACATGTTACAGGCTGTGTTTGCAAAATGACAGTTAGAAGCTGATTGGCTGGTAGTTTATCAATCTCCAGCTTATCACTTTCCACAGCTTAATACAGATGTGTCCACATACATCTATCCTCCGTGCGCTACATGTCGAGCTACACATAATGCGGGAGCTCTGTCTGACTCAGTAGCGCCGGGCGTCTTTTTGTGCAACTTTTTACCTTCAAATGCATCTTATTCGCACAGCAATGTGAATAGATAGCACAAGTAGCATCTGCATGCAAAATTATATTATTATTATTATCCTTTATTTATATGGTACCACAAGTGTTCTGCAGTGCCTTACATAGTACATAGAACTAATAAGTGAACAAGAAACAAGTAACTTACAGTACATTACAGTGCAGGACAAGGACACGATTTATATACATTGCTGCAATAGTGATTAAAGCACTCACAATAAGCAGCCGGGAGTTGGCAGTCACGTGTTAGGTGCCCTTACGGGGAGTAAGGAGTAGAAGAAAATGTAAAGAGAAGCATATGAGGGAAGAGGTCCCTGTTCGTGAGAGCTTACATTCTAAAGGGGAGGGGCAGACAGACAGATAGACATGACACAGAAGGGGAAGATAAGGAGTAAAGAGCATGAGGTGGGTTAGGGTGAGAGCTGGAAGGCCTTGAAGAAGTAGTGGGTCTTGAGAGCCTGTTTGAAGATTTGTAGAGAAGTGGAGAGTCTGATTGGGAGAGGGAGAGAGTACCAAAGGTAAGGAGCAGCACGAGCAAAATCTTGGATGCGGGAGTGGGAGGAAGTAATCAGTTGGCAAGAGATACAGCATGCATTTGTTGAGCGAAGTGGGTGGACAGGAGTGTGAGGGGAGAGAAGGTCACAAATGTATGTGGGAGAGGATTTGGTGAGGGCTTTGTAGATGAGTGTAAGAACCTTGAATTTTCATCTGAAGGGGAAGGGGAGACAATGTAGGGCTTGAAGGAGAGGGGAAGCAGATGTAGAATATCTGGAGAAGAAGATGAGCTGAGCAGCAGCACTGAGGACCAATTGTAGTGAAGAGAGGTTAGAGACTGGGAGGCCAGCTAGGAGAAGGTTACAGTAGTCCAATCTGGAGATTACCAGCCAGTGGATGAGGGTTTTAGTGGCATCCTGCTTGAGGAAGGGTCTAATCCTGGAGATATTTTTTAGGTGGAAATGGCAGGACTGCGAGAGGTGCTGAATGTGTGGTTTAAAGGAGAGGGAGGAGTCTAGGATAACTCCAAGACAGCGTACTTTGGGGCTAGAAAAGATAGTTGTGCCATCAATAGATAATGAAATTGTGGGAAGTGAGGTAGTGCAAGAGGGTGGGAAGATGATCAGCTCAGTCTTAGACATGTTAAGTTTAAGAAAGCGCTGGGACATCCATGAAGAGACAGCAGAGAGACAGTTGGAGATACGGGTAAGAAGGGGGAGAGTTCAGGGGTGGAAAGGTAAATTTGAATATCATCAGAGATGATATTGGAGTTCACCTATAGAGGACTTATATACAGTAGGTAGAAAAGGAGAGGTCCAAGAACAGAACCTTGGGGAGCTCCTACTGTTAATTGAAGTGGGGGGGAGAGGAGTCATGAGAGGAGACAGAGAAGAAACAATCAGAGAGGTAGGAGGACAGCCAGGAGAGGGAAGTACCATGTAAACCAAGAGAGTGAAGGATTTGCAGCATCTAACGTGGCATTACACCCCCACTAGAAAGAGTTTTACAGTGTTACAGTCGCTGAAACTGTAATGTAGCATTTTGCATGCAGATACACCCATAGTCGCACACAGAATATAGGAATGCTGCATATAATTTTAATCAGCAGAAGCTGCTCATGTAAAATCAAAAGCATGAAGCAGGTCTATTCATTTGCGGATTTGAAGTTCTATTTTGTGTTCAATTTCAAATCAAATATTAGTAAATAAGGGATTTGTGTGTTGGTCTATGTAAAAGTACCAATATGTTCCGATTTTGAGTGGGATTTGAGTGAAATTCGGTTTAATGTTCGATTTGACATTCAATGTTGCCTTTAGTAAATCTCCAAGTGCAAAATCTAATGAAAATTGAATGAAAATCGAATGTCAAATCACACTAAAATCAAATTCAAACATTAGTAAATATACCACTATGTGTCTATAATGAATAGGGTATATAAATACAACAAAACAAAAAAATTCATTATGACACAAGCAATAATTATGTTTTAAACTCGCTGCGAGTTTTAAAAATGTTTTGAAGGCATTAATTATGCCTCACTAACAAAGTATCACTTCTGAAAAGCTGCTCTTTTTTGCAGAGTCAGCTTTTCGTAAAAGAGATACTTTTCCCCCTACAGATGAGGTATCCATAAGGATTTTCTCACTGCGTCTGCCCCCCCTCTATTCCCTGCTGTCTTTCATGTGCGGGTGTCTGATCCTCCCCCCACCGCCAACCTTCCCCACCTCCGCTTCTGCATCCCCCCCGCCGGGCCCCCTCTCATCTGTCTCTTCTGCCGGTGACTAAGATGAAAGAAAGTAAAGAACTCTGTTTGGTGAGCACTCTTAAACTAATGTATAGTAAAGATGATTAAATCTTAACTTTTATTAAATATATTTAAAATAATATCGCATGTTGGCGTGTGCAACATCTCATGAAAATTCACGTATGCTACCTATCACATATAGAACATAACAAAAAAGACAAATTTTACAATAAATATAATGGAACAAAAAACAGGAGAATCTCACTGTAATACACGTAATCTTCTGCCGGTGAGTCTGGGCCGCATGTCTGCAGTGCCCCGGAGCTCTCAGCTCCGGATCTCTTCGGTGCAGACACAGCAGGGAGGGATCTTAATAGATCCCTCTGCTGGCTGCAGTGGCTGGGTTGGCATGTATATCTTCACAGGCTGCCGTGTAAACAGCAGTCTATGAAGATTATCGGGGGCTGTACGCCATCTCAGTGTGGCGTACAGTTTCTCAGTCAAGTGCTGAAAAAAAAGCATTTTCGGAACTTGATGAATTTCATAGTTTTGACATCCCCAAACTAAAGTATGGGGATTGTGGAAATTATCGAGGCACATTTGTAATCAGGAGATATCAGTAATATTTCTTGCAGTGCAAGAATGATGAATGGGGCTGACACTTAAATTATACAAAGTTAGGTGAAAATTGTATTTTTCACCTGCTTTTGTATAAATTAAGTGATGATGAATAGGCCCCCAAAACTTTGAGAGATGTGGTGAAAAAAAGATTAAAAGGAAAGACCTCCAGCGATTCTCCTCAGAGATATTTCTGTATCAGGCTTTTTTTTCCCATAAATTATGTAGAAACTGCAATTACTGCATAAGTTTATGAATTGTTCCAATGTACAATGCAGGAAATTTTACAGAAATCTCCGGGAGGGTGCTAATATTAATGGGGACTACGATCTCTGCTCTATGCACCAAAATCCAAAAAGTGAAGCTTTCCGGAGTTTGGCCCCAGTAGTTTAGACCACCTCCATATGGTGTAAACTGTTTTACATCTATGGAGGCTACAGGAGCAGGAGAGAGATCTTTTAATCTCTCTCTCGCAGCCCCGGTTGGCACCAGACACTGTGCCAATGCGCAGTGTCAGCTTTCCCTGGAGAAGTCCCTGCAAGTTCCCCTTTGTATAAAGCTGAGATAGTTTCATTAAAAAAATTAAATATCTGCTGCATTATGAAACCTTAATAATCGCAGCAGTTCCACGATTATACATAGGCCCCAGTGTGAGTAGACTATTAAGGGGAGAATGTGAAGAACCCAAACTGAGTAGATTTGATGTAATTTATTTTACGTAAATATGTGATTTTTGTTGTATTTATAATGCATTAGCTAGGTCTATCTATTACTATTATCTCTAAAATGAATGGACACTAGGGGGTATATTTACTAAAGTGAGAGTTTTTAGAAGTGGAGATGTTGCCCATAGCAACTAATCAGTCTGCTTAACATTTATCTAGCACCTTCTAGAAGATAAAAGCTAGAATCTGATTGGTTGCTGTGGGCAACATTTCCACTTCTAAAAACCCGCACTTTAGTAAATATACCCCTAGATATGGGGCAGCTGCTGTATGAAGGAACAGTGAGCACCTGTTTTATTTTTATTTTTCCTGTAGTTCACTAGTCACTAAAGCATATGGATTTTAGCTGGATACATAGGGGCATTTGAAGGATTTGACGCAGACCTGAAAACTTTTGTTCTCGGAAGCTCTTGAATGGTCTCACAGTAGATTCTTGGGACCTACAATATACTGTTTTAAAGACACTGTTTATCTTGTGACGAGATCTATATTGTTTCACTTTTCAATGCAGTATGTTTTGTATGAGAACCCAAATGAAAATATCCTCCATTCCATTGAGATGCTTTGTCCCTGGGGAATGTCTATTATTAGGATATTTCTGAGTAAAGGAGTGTCCAGCACATTGTCCACTATCCAAGAAACGGAATTCTGTATGCAAAATAAATGGGTAACAGAAAATCTGTCACTCTTGATATACAGTAGATTATATTGGTGGCCCAGTTTGTGATTACAATATTGTCTTGCTGATAGTAAGGCAATTAATTTATGCAAAGATTGCTGGCAGAGTCACAGAGGGACTGTCACATACCGACAGTCACTATTCAGAGAATTCAGGAAGTTTGAAAACAAATATTTTTTACTTTGCTTAGAACAGTGGCGGAACTTTTAAGCGGTGGTCCCAGGTGCAAAAATATGCTTCGGCCCGCCTCCTCCACCCCACCCCACCCCACTCCAAGTTCATGGTGCAGTGGGTGACAGTGAGAGGTAGAGGGTGACAGGGAGAGGAAAGAGGTAGATAAAGAGAGGCAAGAAGGTGACAAGAATAGGGTGACAGGCACTAGGTGACAGGGAGAAGCAGTGGGTGGCAGGGAGAGGTGACAGGTAGTGGTTGACAGGGAGGGAAGAGGCAGTGGGTGACAGGGAGAGTTGGCAGGTAGTGGGAAATGGTGATAGGGAGTGGTTATAGGCACTGGGTGATAGGCAGTGGAAGAGAGGGAGTTGGTGATAGGTAGTTAGGGAGAGGTTACAGGCACTGGGTGACAGGGAGAAGTAGTGGGTGACAGGAAAAGGGTGATAGGTAGAGGTCAGGCACTTGGTGAGAGGGAGAAGCAGTGGGTTACAGGGAAATGGAGAGGGTGGCAGGGAGAGGGGAGTGGCAGTGGGTGACAAGGAAAAGGTGATAGGGAGAGGTGACAGGGAGAGGGAGTGGATGACAGGGAGAATGAGATAGGGAGAAGTGGGGGATGGGATCAAGGTGATGTGACAGGCAGTGGGTGACAGGGAGAGGTAGTAGGTGACAGGCAGAAGTCGACAGGGAGAGGCAGTGGGTAACAGGAATAGGTGACAAGGATGCAGTAGGTGACTAGGAGAGGGTGACAGGGAGAGGAAACAGGCAATGGGTAACAGGCAGTGGGTGAAAGGGAAAGGGTGACAAATATATTATGTATATTACTATTTACTTACCTGATCCGAGAATTGCAGCACATGGAGGGCATTTACTCCAAGATCATGATGTCAGATCCCCAGTGCTGGTGGCAAGGACTGTATCAGAGAGGAGGAGCTGGGTGGAGAACGGATGAAAGGGGAGGAGCAAGGAGGAGAGGGGGGCCCACAGCTCATCATTCCATGATTTTACCACTGGGACAGGCTGTCGGACCAAGGTGGCGTATAATGAAGGCATCTCTCTGACGAATCTTATATGGACTGAATAGAAGGAACACTAGGCCTGATTTATTACCGTTCGCAATTGCGATTACGCACGCAATTGACTGTTGAAGTCTGCGCATGCATCACAGTGCGCGTGCGCGAAGACTTCACTGCGTTCAAGACTGCACTCCCGATCACAGTGACTACACAGACCCATCGCAGAGTGACTGACAGGAAGTACCGTTTGTGGGGTGGTGACAGGGGGGTGGCCGGTGAAACACGCGCGTGCCAGTGCGTTTAAACACAGTTACAGGGGCATGAATAAATTAGGCACTGCAATGTCATACGCAGCTTGGCCTTTCACTGCGTGCGATGAGGTTAGTAATTTCTCAGTAAGGTCAGACATTCTGCAATGTGCATGAGGCTCTGATGGTACTTGATGTTATCAATGGTTTTTCAGACTTGCAAGGTATTACGGATGTGTGTAAGGTAAAGTGGGCGTCCTTATGTTAGGCTGCGATGGCATTGCTATTGCAATCATTAGCATAATTTTGCAGTGAGACTGCATGCGTAATCCCAATAGCGATCCGTAATGAATCAGTCCCTGTGTTGTGAGTTGTGTTTTCCACCCTGAGGGACTAATTCTGAGTTGGGAGCAAAGGAGGAAAAAAAAGCAAGTTTCTTTGTAATCTCTCTGCATATTATAAATCTCCCCCACCTGCAGTGGAATACGATTTTAGGTGCAAAGTTACATGCTCCCTTTCAGGCACGAGCCAAGCCGGGCCCGGGTAAATGGGGGTGTGGTCTAATCACAGGAGGCGTGGCCATGCCCCTTAGGCAAAAAACAATAGTAATATTAACATTTTTGCAGTACCGTTAAGCGGCGTTGTGTGCAATTGAGGGGGGCGCTGTGAGCCCCCTCAGTCCGGTGCATAGTCAGTGGGGAGGGTGATCAGTGTGATCGCTCCCCCACAGGCATAGGAGACAGCTGCGGCTGCTGCTTAGCAGCCGCAAGCAGTCTCTCGGTGCAGCCCAGCACACAGCAGCGTGTGCTGGGCTGCTGTGATGTAAGAGGGAGGGGGCGGTGCCGGACCCGGGTCACTCCTGCAAGTCCGAGCCCGGGTAATTAGTACATGCTCCCCCCCATCTCGGCACCCATGCTCCCTTTTGCTTTGCGCTTAACTCATAATTAGCCCCTGCGTGTATACTGTACAGTTGAAATCAGCAAATCCCAAAAAGATAGATTAGAACAAACAAGTAATTTATGGTCATATTTCTATTGGGCAGCAGAAAAGTTAATGATAATTAATAATTGCAGATCATATTTTAAATTGGGGAATATTTGTAATACCATTTTGTGTGGATTTTCTTTTTATATGATATTTATTTTTGTAATGTAAAAGCTGCTTACAGTACATGCAGATATTGTACAACTTAATGGCATTGCCAAACTTGTATTTTAATAAGTTAAAGAGGCTGTTTATGGTATTTTAGAGAAATTATATATGATTTCATGAATTTATAAAACTATTCTTTTACAAATAACCGTTTATGCACAGTTGCTCCGGCATTTGCATACAGCATCAATTGATAGGAGACACATAAAACACTTGATGAGTGACATACAGTAATGTAATTCATCCAGTGCTTTTAATGCCTCCACACTAGTGCCAGCCGCAGGGCAAAGCTGTTGGCTGCTCTACCTCAATGAGAGTGTGGCACTTGGCTATAATGACACAGCATAATTTCACATTCTCTTTCTGAGCAACAGAGGTTGCTGCACCTGTTTCCCACTTGCTAAGGTAAAAAGCATTGGGGGTGGGGGTGCAATGCCCAAGGAGAGGGGGAAGGATTGCCCAGCTAACATAAATTAGAATAAAAATAATACAAGCTGCTCTAAATATATAAATACACTCAAGAATCAGAGAAATTGATAAAATACAAAGTATATGAAATGCAACTGAAGCAGGGGTATGTAAGCCTGGTAATTATGCCACTAAAAATGATAAATTAATTAGCATTGGGCCTGATTCAGAGTTGTAGCTGTTAGCATTGCTGCTGCGTCTTTGGACATAACAATAATGCCAAGATATGCTAATGCCTCAGACGGCGTCTTGTGTAAGTAGACACCTCCTGCCGGCTTCTGTAATCCGCTGCTGCATCTGAGAACGCAGCATCTGATAACCATATACAGCCATCGGCCATCTGTGTAAGTCTAAGTTTAATATATATATATAAATATAAATATATATATATATATATATATAGAGTCCGTACCAGTTTAAACAATGTATGCAATATGAATAAAGCAGTCAATCAACAAACCGACATAATGGTCTCTTCCAGTGGTCGCCAACCTTAATTGGGGTGTGAGCTACTCAAGAAAAATGAAACCTCCTGAAGAGCTACTAACATTTTTGAAAAAAAATAAAAATTTGGCTAATAACCAAAAATTTAAGATCATTTATTGAAAATGAAAAAAATGTTTCATAGAAAACAACAACAATGCATTTAATTAATACAGTGATATTGTTGCACATTTGACTTAATTACTGGCTCCAAAGGAGGTAAGTACAGTAGAGGAGCAAAAGATATAGGCAGGGCTGCTGTGTGATTTTTTGGCAGCGCTGGGTGTTAGTCACTCGCCCCAAAGTTCAGTCGACTCTAGTGATGTCCAGATGGTGTCCGTCACGTATTGTATGGCCCTATGGCAATCACCTGACACGCTTCCCTGTCACTCCACCTGCGGCTTTGTCAGAGGTGACTTCCTCCTAATTTACTCAGCAGTACTGCAGCTAGGAGAACTAGCCAAATTACGACTGTGAGCTACGGGTTGGAGACCACTGGTCTATTCTAAGTAAATCCTAAATGACACTTTTTTGATGGTGCTCCCAAAAAATATATTTGTGTAACAAAAAGAGTTTTTTTGTTCTTCTGCCTCTCAGCAAAATATCATCTAAGTCTAAGTTTACTCAGAATGGAAGCTGAGACTCCTCTGCTGGGCCCTGAAAATTTGCATCAGTGGGTGACACACTGCCATTTTCAGGAACCCGGCCGGCTCCACCCACTCCCCACCATTAAACGGATGCAGCCTGTCAATCAAGCTGTGGTTAATGGTGCACTGCGTGCAACAATGCAGGACCCATTCTGCACAGTATAGAACTGGTCTTGCGCATGCGCAGCCCCCCTGCCATCGTAGCAGTACGTAAACCATAGGGTTTGCGTACATCTCTGAATCAGGCCCCTTCACAAATTTATTTAAGTTTCAGTTTGTTATTTTAAATTTAACCTTTTTTGTTACACTTTCCCTGATTCTGAAAACTGTTCCAACACAATAAAAAGTCAGCCATTGTTTGTAATAAAAGCTTCTTTTCTGTTGCCTCTAGTTTAGTTTATTTAATGAGATTCAGAAAAACTGCACATATATTAATAAATCAGATCTGCTATGTTGTATCTTTGGGTGTGAGGTGACGTGTGAGGATATAATAAGTTATGAATTATTATGCAACAATGTGTAATGTATATATGTATTATAATTTATATTTATGTAATTTTGTTGCAATCTGATTTTAATAAACAAAACCAATTAAATTCTATAATTTACATTGTACATTCTAGAAACTGATAGCTAGCAACCAGATTGGTTGCTGTGGGCTACACCTCCACTCTTGCTTTTTAAAAGATTTGATGAATCTAGTCCTTAGGGTCCTATTTATCAAATAATATTTACAGGATATCCCCAAAATACACCAATTTTCTGGGGGTTAGTGGAAATATTAACGATACCCTGTATGTACGATCAGAGGCGGATTTAGACCTCATGGGGCCCTAAGCAAGATATCAGTTTGGGGCCCCCCTTCCTCAACTGCATGTAATTTTACACACACACACTGCCCCAAAGCCTCACACACACACACTACCCCCATATCCACATACATACATGCATTGCCCCTATACAGTAGCTGCATGCACGCACACAGCTTACTGATACGGATACCCCTTACTGACACTGATACAGACGCACTTACTGACACAGACACCACTTACTGACACAGACACCACTTACTGACAGACAGTGCTTACAGACACCTCTTACTGACACACACCTCTTACTGACACAGATACAACTTACTGACATACATACACCTTACAGACACAAACACACTCACTGACACAGAAACCCCTCACTGATACAGACACCACTTCCTGACTGATAACCCTTACTGGCACACAGACTTACAGATACCACTTACTGACATGCACTTACATGACACTGACATAATTTGTTATACATTCACAGAGCACAAGAAGAGAGTCTTCAGTTGCTTGCAGCAAACAAACCAAACCCCCTGTCCCCGCGGAACCCCCTCCCCCCCATAGACTATACCAGGAGCAGGTGGGTGATGAAAACATCAAACACCCCCTCTCCCCTGCGCAAGAAATTTCAATAACAGTCTGAGCCTGGTTTTACTATACTTAGGCAGGTTATACTATACAATGTATAATCATATATTGGCACAAATGTCAAATTGCTAATAAATATACCTCTATGTCACTGTCACTACTTGAAAAAAATTAGCGATGCAGACACTTCCCATCTCCCCAGCCCCTCCAGACAACCCCCCACCTACCTTCCCCTTTTTTCTGAAGACACCTATAATACATTCACGTGAATAAGGATTCTTTATTGCCACAAACTGTGGTGATAAGGAATCCTTATTATCAGGGACACACCGCATGCAGTATATTAATAATATGCCCCTAAATAACCAGACAAGGAGGATGGAGGCAATGATATCGAGACAAACTGTTATACAACATGCGATAAGTATTGGAGCTAGGCACATGTTGGGAAAGATATTATGGACAGAGAGAATAATTGATGACTAGATCGATGGAATGGAGCCAGGGTAACAATGTAGAATGAAAGAAAATATTAAACTGTACTAGTTAGCAAGATGACTATTTGAAATAAGTATGAAAAAGCCTAATGAAACCTATGTTGTGTAAATGCTTTTAATGCGTAGTTAAATTCTTTTCATCCGTTTCATTAGTGCATTTGACATGAATGCATTGTAAAACTTTATAACTGTCCTTCAGTTCCTGAAAAACTATGCAAACAATTGAATGCATTTAGCTTGTCAGCTTTTTAATGGAAAGTATTCAAAATGCATTGAGAGCAAGTGTGAAAAATCTAATCACTGGATGAATGCTTTTTGTTAAATACATTAATATGTATACATTAATTCTAGAAATGTCATATAAAGTGTATTAAATTGTATCATAGTGATAACGTTACATGAAAGTACATAAAAATATTTAAAATCGTAGAATTCACTGTGTGTATTTATGGACACATTGAGGCAGAAGCTAAGTTGTGCTTATGCCTGTTTCATTAGCATAACATTTGCACTGTGCACTGTCCATGCCCACACACAATAGAGAAAGGGGGCATGCAAACACCGGATGGGTACAATAGGGGCATTATTATGTAATTGCAAATAATGCTGACTAGCTGGATAGTAACTGTATCTTTTGCAGGTGCTAAGGACTGCTGCAAAGATCCATGAAGAAACCAGTCTTATGCTAAAAGCAATGTTATAATGTTTTTAAAAAATAAATACATTTAATAGATACCTATCTTCTTTATCAGCAAGATGATGATGAAGACTTGAATCTATAGCATATGATATGCTTACAGGTTTATCAACATGCTTTCAGCATTCACACACAATTAATAATTGTATGCTGATCTTAAGTTCCGCACTCACAGGTAACTAAGGGCCGCATTCAATTGCTGGCGAAAAGCCGTTCTCGGCGAAAAGTTCTCGCCAGTGATGTCATTTCGCCAGGCGAGAACTTTTCCCCTTATTCAATTCCAAAGGCTTGCGCCTTGTAAACAGCGGGAAAGATTTGCCTCTGCAAGGAGGCAGAAAAAAGTGCAGAATTGGGGGTTTGGGGTGCAAAGTTGCGGCAACACCCCTACAGCCTTGGGACAGTCCCCCAAAGGTAAACTGCATCAAAAAAGTTGGAAAAATACTTTAGAACAACCGAAAAAAGTACTTTTGTTTTGGGGGCAAAAAAGTTCAAAGTTGGGGGACAAACTTAAAAATTAGCAAAATAGACTCAGGGGGGTCCTCCAAGTATGGGGGAGGTTTTTTGATTGCAGGTATTTGCTGAAGGTGCGTTTTTTGTTTTTTTTTAAACATTACTTTAGCAAATTTTAACCATGCTTGCACCCATTTTCATGTACCCCAAATGACGGCGGAAAGTACACCATGCAAAAAATCCGGGACTTTTCGCCAGCAATTGAATACAGACCTAAGTGTTTGTGTGTGAAGGCATTTCAATGTTTCTGTCCATCTTTACATCACGACTGTTTTACCAAAACATCTATACATAGTCTGAATGAGCCCATATACTGTAAGTTTTTACACACACTTACCTATATGCAATGAAGTTTAAAGGAAGAGAAGAGAGGGCTAGCACAGGTCAAACACCATTCAGGAAGTAATCCCCATGCAACACATTAGAATGCAGGAGTCCATTGAATTGAATGGAGATCTTCTAAACTTATTTAATTACATGAAGAGAACATCAAATGGGTGTAAGTGTAATACTGTAATTGCTAGTACTTACGATTGCAAAGAGGGCATTATGGAGAAAATCCCTAATTGGCTTGGAAAACCATGTTTTAGGTCTATCAACCCCAAGTTTAATAACTACTGTGGTAAACATAGTTGCATGTAAAGAATAACTTTATAACTAATCATTACATCAGTGATATGAGTGGTCGTCATGTTTGATAGCTTACATTCTTGTGTAGAATGGTAAAGACCCTTCTGGCGGCAAGGTATCCTTACACTGCTTTAGTGCAGTTACTAGATTCCTACACTGCTTTCATTTACAGCAGCACGTTCTCTGCACTACTGTAAGTCTGTGTTTATCACTTCCTGATCTCCCCGCTGTTTATTTCTCATTAGGCCAACTGCAGTCACAATTTAACAATATCCATCTCCCTAGGGTTCCACTTAGACTGCACTTCTACCTCTGCCTGTTCTGTGTCCTGGATTTACAACCTTTCAGCCCCTTTAGACCATTATCAAAAATGTATATTTATGATGTTCAGATAGATAAAATATAACTGTTTAATAGTATTTTATATATACTTGTAGAATATATCTGATATGTGTGTATAAATAACACATATATATGTACAGTATATGTATGTTGGCATACAAATATACATGCATTTTATATATATATATATATATATATATAATTATACGTATATATATATATATATATATGTATCTATTAGGGGTGAGCGGGTTCGGATTTCTGAAATCCGAACCCCCCCGAGCCCCCCCGATCCGAGTCAGGCTCGACTTTTCCCGCCTGACTCGGATCTGAAATCGAGGCAAAACGTCATCATCCCGCCTTCCGGGTCTCGCGGGTTTTGGATCCTATATAAGGTACCCGCGTCGGCACCATTTTCTCACTCGGCTGTGGAGAGTGAAGAGGGAGGGTGGGAGTTAGGGCTGGCTGGGCTGTGTAGTGTAGTGTAGTGCAGAGTAGTGTTGTGCTGTGCTGTGCTGTGCTGTGCTGCGCTGCTGTTGTCCACTACTTCAAAGTCCATAAGGGCTGGCTGTGTTGTGCTGTGCTGCTGTTGTTAATAGGGGCTGTGTCCACTACTTCAAAGTCCATAGGGGCTGGCTGGACTGTGTTGTGCAGTCAGTTCTCCATAGGGGCTGTGTCCACTCCAAAGTCCTGTGCAGTGTCCCAGTCCTAAAGGGGTGCTGTAGTGTTGTCCAGGGGGTGCTCTGTCCATCAGGGGTGCTCCCCCCAAGTGCTAAAAAAAAATATTTTTACTGTGTTTGTGAATTGTGTGCGCAGTAGCCGCACGTGCATCAACAAAGTAGTGCCAAGCGTGCGCCTGTGTCATAAGTAAAGGGCCGGCTGGCTTGACCGTTAAAGGGTGCTGTAACCCCCAAAGTACACTCCAAACCAAATAACAAAATATTTTTTCTGTGTTTGTGAATTGTGTGCGCAGTAGCCGCACGTGCATCAACAAAGTAGTGCCAAGCGTGCGCCTGTGTCATAAGTAAAGGGCCGGCTGGCTTGACCGTTAAAGGGTGCTGTAACCCCCAAAGTACACTCCAAACCAAATAACAAAATATTTTTTCTGTGTTTGTGAATTGTGTGCGCAGTAGCCGCACGTGCATCAACAAAGTAGTGCCAAGCATGCGCCTGTGTCATAAGTAAAGGGCCGGCTGGCTTGACCGTTAAAGGGTGCTGTAACCCCCAAAGCACACTCCAGTCCAAACCAAAAAAATATATATTTTCTGTGTTTGTGAATTGTGTGCACTGTGGCTGCACGTGCATCAACAAAGGAGCAGCGCCAAGCATGCGCCTGTGTCCCATAAGTAAAGAGCCGGCTGGCTCATTTCTTAAAGGGTGGTGTAACCCACAAAGTGCACTACTCTCCAGCAAAAATAAAAAAATATTTTCTGTGTTTGTGTGCGCTTTAGCCACACGTATATATCAATATAACATAAATGGAGGACCAAACTTTCTCTGATAAAAATAAAATAGGGAAAGATCAAGAACCACTTCCTCCTAGTGCTGTTGCTGCTGCTGGGAGTTGTTCATCATCCCAGAGAGGAAGTAGGAACACCACCACTTTTACTAAACAATTGACCCTCCAACAGTCCCTAGCGATGAGGATGAAGTACGACAGCAGTCATCCTGAAGCAAAATGTATAACTGAGGCCTTGACTGCTATGTCGGTGTTAGACGTGGGTCCGGTATCCGCCATTAGTGCAGTGGGATTTAGACAATTGATGGAGGTAGTGTGTCCCCGGTTCCAAATCCCGTCTAGATTCCACCTGCATCCTCAAAGCAGCAGCGACAAGCGTGCATCTGTCTGTTAAAGGGTGGTGTAACCTTCAAAGTGCGCTCCACAAACAATAAAAAAATTTTTTTTTTTTTTTCTGTCTTTGTGAAATGTGTGGGCTGTAGCCGCACCTGCATCCTTAAAGCAGCAGCGACAAGCGTGCGTCTGTCTGTTAAAGGGTGGTGTAACCCTCAAAGTGCGCTCCACAAACAATAAAAAAATTCTTCTTTTTTTTTCTGTCTTTGTGAAATGTGTGGGCTGTAGCCGCACCTGCATCCTTAAAGCAGCAGCGACAAGCGTGCGTCTGTCTGTTAAAGGGTGGTGACACCCTCAAAGTGCGCTCCACAAACAATAAAAATATACTTCTTTTTTTTTCTGTCTTTGTGAAATGTGTGGGCTGTAGCCGCACCTGCATCCTTAAAGCAGCAGCGACAAGCGTGCGTCTGTCTGTTAAAGGATTACATCGGTGACATCATCCAAGTAGGCATGTCAGACAGTCCGTACCTGTACTGGCAGGAAAAAGAAGCAATTTGGAGATCCCTGTACAAACTGGCTCTATTTTACCTGAGTTGCCCCCCCTAGAGTGTGTACTCCGAAAGAGTGTTTAGTGCAGCCGGGAACCTTGTCAGCAAAAGGCGTAGGAGGTTGCTTCCACAAAATGTGGAGAAGATGATGTTCATAAAATGAATTATCAACTCTTCCAGGGAGACCAGCCTCCAGAACGTACAGAGGGACCTGTGGTTGTGGATTCCAGTGGGGACGAATTAATACTCTATGAGGATGAGGATGTACACAACACTGAAGAGGGTGAGGAATCGGAGGATGAGGACGACATCTTGCCTCCGTAGAGCCAGTTTGTGCAGGGACAGATTAATTGCCAGCTTGTTTTGTGGGGGCCCAAACGAACCAATCATTTCAGCCACAGTCGTGTGGCAGACCCTGGCGCTGAAATGTTTGGTTTGTTAAAGTGTGCATGTCCTGTTTATACAACATAAGGGTGGGTGGGAGGACAATTCCATCTTGCACCTCTTTTTTTTCTTTGAATTATGTACTGTTTGGGGCCTAGTTTTTCAAACTGCCATCCTGTCTGCCACTGCAGTGTCTCTCCTAGATGGACCACGTGTTTGTGCCGCCCACTCGTATCTCTTAGCATAGTCATCCAGCTACCTCGGTGCAACCTTTTGGATATAAAAACACTATTGTGAGGTGTGAGGTGTTCAGAATAGACTGGAAATTAGTGGAAATTAAGGTTATTGAGGTTAATAATAGCATAGGAGCAGAAAAACACACAAATTCTGTGATTTTAGCTGTTTTTATGCTTTGTAAAAAAAAATACAGATCCAAAACACAAAACCCAGAACCCAAAACACGGAAGGGTGGTTTTGGCAAAACCAATCCAGATCCAAAACACGAAGAAAGATCCAGATCCAAAACCAAAACACAAAACACGAAAAGTGGCCGGTGCACACCCCTAGTATCTATCTATCTATCTATCTATCTATCTATCTATCTATCTATCTATCTATATATATATATATATACTTTCTATAGTAGTATAGAAGCGCCTCAAAGAACACCAATATCAAACTGTTCACTTCAAACAGATATATTCTAAAAGCCCAATGTATAATTTGCTCATAATCCAATTTACAGAATTATAAATTCTTGATACAAAGATTTCCTGTTGAGATTAGACAGACCAGAGTAAGGAGCTACTTGCTGGGTTGTTGCTTTTGCAGTATTTTTGGACAGCCAAAGATAATTTTTTTTATAGAGCCACTGTCAAAATTACACCTAATAAGGAGCGTTTGCCCACTTTCAAAATTGTGTTATACCCCTGATGAAGTCCTGGTGAAGGAGAAAATGCGTTGGGTGTGTTTTATCTACCCTATATAGGGGTGATATACATATTGAGGTGTGATATTATTCTATATCAATACAACTACAAATTTTATCTGGCTGTATATTGTGGTTGAAAAATATTTTATATGTAATAAATATTTTTATATTAATGGTGGCCTTTGGGCCTTCTTTGGGTATATTCTTGGTGCAAGGGTCTATTTTTAGATATATATCTCCTAAAGAAGATAAGGAGTTGTATCTTCCTATTAAGGAAATCCAACCATATGGGAGTAAAACCACACCAAAGTCTTTAACATTCAGAAAGTGGACAAGTCGGCTGTAAGATTCATCTCTTCCAACAATTTATAATACTGTAAATTGGATTATGATCAAATTATACATTGGACTTTTATAATATATCTAATTGAAGTGAACAGTTTGTTATTTGTGTTCTTTGAGGTGCTTCTTCTATACTACTACAGAAAATATTGTGTTTTAGTCCTTACTAACAGGGAGGTTGTCTCTGGAAGAATTGCAGCCATTTATTGTATACTAATTAAAATCGAGCGCAGGTTAAGGGAATTTTTTTGTGTGATATATATATATATATATTTATTTATTTATTTATAATAGAGAAATGTGTGCCAGACCACTTTAACTGGTTTTGATTTTGGTTGTAATTCGCAGGCCGGTTTTGGTTTATAGTAGTATATATATATATATATATATATATATATATATATGTATTAAAATCACCGTGACTACTTGGGCCTTAGCCCTCTGTGTACACAAGCACCATGACTCCTTGGGCAGTAGCCCTCTGTGTATAAAAGCACAGTGACTTCTTTGTGTACGCTCGCACTCAGCATATGCAAATCCGGCACACACCCAGCAAGGCAGGCGATCGCACAGCAAGGCATAAGCACACCCACTATGTCTTGGCATGCGATCACTTTGTGTATGTAGATGGCCACCAGCCTGCCTTAAGATGCCCACTTGTGCATGTCATCTCCTGGAAGTGTATGCAACTATCGGTAATCAGGTACCATCGGAAGCGAACGCAGCGCTTGTGGTTGACTATACCTTACCGCAAGCACTGCGATCACTTCAGTGTAAAATACAACCAGGTGAAGTGTACTGTGATGCTACCTGTTAATTATGCATGCCTGTGAAACAGCGTTAAGATGCTCAGGCACCTCAGCTCTCCCATTGTTAATGGCCAGCCACTGTCACCACCCACAAACAGCTTCTCCTGTCACTCACTCTTCTGGGCTGTCTATGCGCAGCGAGTGAACACTTCCCGATCTCTCTCATTGCATGTGCAGAATGCAAAAAACACCCAGCTATGAGCGAATGCATCCTAGTGAGCGTGTCTGACTCGAGCCCTTAGCCCTATGTGTATAAAAGCACAGTGACTCCTTGGGCAGAAGCCCTCTGTGTATAAATTAAGAGCACAGTGACTTCTTGGGGAGTAGCTCTCTGTGTATAAAATCACTGTGACTCCTTGGGCTGTAGCCCTCTGTGTATAAAAGCACAATGACTTCTTGGGCCTTAGCCCTCTGTGTATACAAGCAGCGTGACTCCTTGGGCAGTATCCCTCTGTGTATAAAAGTACCGTGACTCCTTGGGCAGTAGCTCTGTGTATAAAAGCACCGTGACTCCTTGGGCCTTAGCCCTGTGTATACAAGCTCCGTAACTCCTTGGGCCATAGCCCTCTGTGTATAAAAGCACAGTGACTCCTTGGGCAGTAGCCCTCTGTGTATAAAAGTACTGTGACTCCTTGGGCAGTAGCCCTCTGTGTTTAAAAGCACCATGACTCCTTGGGTAGTAGCCCTCTGTGTATAAAAGTACCGTGACTCCTTGGGCCTTAGCCTTCTGTGTATACAAGCACCTTGACTCCTTGGGCCTTAGCCCTCTGTGTATAAAAGCACAGTGACTCCTTGGGCAGAAGCCCTCAGTGTGTGTAAGAAAATGCTTGCAGTGCAGCTGCTGGAACCAGTCATGAAGATGATACTAGTCATTCACTATCATCTAAAGCTGAGATTTCATATGGGTAAACACAAAAAAAATGCTAGAGGTTAGTGCAGAAAAACAGAATATTGGCAACATACCATTCACCATGCATAGTGGCAAGGAAAGGCTCAGGCCTTGGCCTTTATTTCTTAGAGGTGGTTCTGCACCTGTCAGTGAGGCATCTTCTGCCTCTCATGATGACAATGAAAGACCTTTTAGAAGAAGTGTAAAAAAACTGAAAAGCACTAAGGCAGTAGATCAAACTGTGCTTTCAGATAGACAAATGTCAGAAATCCCTGAGGAGAGTCTAAGTGTGTCCATGAGTGCTATGTGTGAGCCTGACCTTTCAGAGGAGCCACCTTCAACAGTTTCTGCTCCCTCTGTATTTGTGGGGATGAGCAGCATAAGTATTGCTGATGACATAGAAATTGAGGATGCCAACGTGAAATTGCAAGAGGATGAGGGGGATATTTCTGTAGCTGACGCTGGCACTAATGAGGATATTGTGGATTAGGATGTTGTTTGTGTAAGTCAGGCACTGGTGGAAGCAGCTCTTGGCTATGATAAGAAGAAGGCCATTGTCATGCCTGTGCATAGGAACAACAAATCCACCTCTTATGTCTGGAATTATTTTTACCCAAATCCTGACTACATTTGTCAAGCCATTTGTAGCCGTTGTGGAACCACAGTAAGTAGAGGTAGGAACGTTAAGCATCTAGGAACTTCCACGCTATTACGTCATTTGCAGCGAACTCATTACAAGTATTTTATAACAAACAATCTAATATTACCCTGTATAGCAGGATAATAAGAAAAACTCATTTGTGGGGGCACTCTTATCTTATAATTACAAGAAAAAAAATATTCTTATTCATAAAACATAACTTTTATTAAATATGCACCTTAAAAATGCAAAAGATGGATTTAAAAAAAAAAATAAATTCTTTTCCACATATACACATACATAACATAGACAATACATACATTGTGGTGTTCCTAAGCAAATATGTTACCACAGAAAGAATATATCAGTAGATAGGATAAGCCTAGTAATACTCGTTAATACATACATATCGTATTAGTTATCCTATTACATTTGCTCTCTTTATAATTTAGTGGGAAAGAGAAGGCAAAATATTAGATATGCTTGTCACAAAAATCTCTCATTAGTATATTAAAGCAACTAGACTATAGATATATATATTTACAAGCTATATCTGAAACCGACATCTGGAGGGTTCACAAATTGATATTCTGTTGTCATCTACACTTAGATAAATCCTAATTATACCTCTTAGTGTTATTAATAGATTAAGTTCATGAGTATCCAAAGAGTGTACCAAATCATATTCATGAAGTAAAGGGAGGTCATTCCACCCCTGTTTTATGTTCTCCCAAATGCTTTGTCACCTTTGTAATAATTGGTCTATATACACAAAAGAGGCAGATATAATACATCCATGTGTTATTGTTGTTACATATACATCATCCCTCGTGGCATGTTAGTAACCTGTTGTTTAAGCATAATCGCTATACGATGACTCCAGAATACATGTGTGTATATGCCTTCTGATTTAAACCAACTGTACAATCAAGACAGTATATCTAGCACATATCATTCAGAGTGGAGCAATTAGCAATAAGATGAAAAAAACACACACTGCTGCATGCCATATATGTCGTGAGTCAAGACAGTATATCTAGCACATTTCTATTAGGGTAGAGCAATTAGGCAGTGAGATGAGAAAAACACACACTACTGCATATCATATATGCCGTGAGTAAAGGAAATACAGATACTCCCCTCACTGTTAGGGCAGTACTTTTTAGTTGTGTATTTTTGTGAATATTTTTTTCTTGTAATTAGAAGATAAGAGTGCCCCCACAAATGAGTTTTTCTTGTTATCCTGCTATACAGGGTAATATTAGATTGTTTGTGTACTTGGTTATTTATTACTCCTGGGGAGCACCACCAACCAGGTGATGGAAAAGTAATTTCTTTCCTTTTACAGTAATTTGGGGCAGGCTATTCTGTGTATCACCAGATTCAATAAAAGGCATACCGCTGACAACCTCTTAGAAAAACTAAAGGGGCCTATCCATTAGCAGATAAAATGACTGATCGATATATCGTTCAGTCATTCAATTTATCTGCTATGGATAGGCCCTGAATTTAATCTTTCATCTCTTTCATGACATGTTGGTCAATTATCGTATATCGCTGCCAGATATTAGAAATATCTGGCAGTTTATATGCGGTAAACAACGAAAGATATTGGCAGCAGCTACAGAGCGCTGCACAGAAAAAATCCACTCCCTGAATGATGTCATGCGATATCGTTCATCGTTCGTCTTTTGCCAAAATCTGTCATGCACATGACAGATATTTTTCAGCACAGCCACCGGAATTTTCAATAGATATCTTTTGTCTTTCATCTTTCATAAAAACATCTGCTAATGGATCGGCCCCTTAAGAGATGTCATAGAAACATGGCTTACCCGACTTGGACTCTCCTCAGGATTTGCGATTTCTGATAACGCTACAAATATTGTGAAAGCATTACAGCTGGATGAATTTTAACACATTCCCTGTTTTGTTCACACAATCAACTTAGTGGTGCACGGTTTTTAAAAAAATTACAGGGGCGTGCAGGAGATGCTGTCGGGACATTTTCGGCATTCAGCAACAGCATGCGGGAGATTGCAGCACCTGCAAGAAAAGTTTAATTTGCCCTGCCATCAACTGTAGCAAGAGGTGGTAACAAGGTGGAACTCCACCCTTTATATGCTTCAGTGGATGGAGGAACAGCAAAAAGCCATCCATAGCTATACAACAAGCCATGACATTGGGAGATGAGGGGGAATGTACCTTAGCCCAACACAGTGGAGAGTACTTTCTGTCTTGTGCAAAGTGCTCAAAATATTTGAAGTAGCCACATGTGATGTGAGTGCTGACACTGCTAGCTTGCGTAAGGTGATTCCCCTGATTAGGCTTTTGGAAAATCAGCTGGAGAAATTGAAGTAGGAGATTAAACAAAACGAATCCGCAAAGTATGCCGGACTTGTAGATCAAGTCCTTTATTCGCTTCACCAGGATCCACGGGTGGCCATGATCTTGAAATCTGATCACTACATTTTAGCAACCGTGCTTGATCCAAGGTTTAATTCATATGCTATGTCTTTCTTTCCAACTGACCCAGATCTTAAAAGATGTAAAGAGTTACTGGTGAGCAAGTTGGCAAGTGTCACAAGCACTACGACATATCCTCCTTCAATTTCTTCATCAGCAGCCAGAAAAAAGATCAGCTTTCCCAAAAGACCCAGTGGTGATGCAGATAAGTCAACCCATCAGTTTGACATCTGGTCAGGTCTAAAAGAATTGCTCAACATTAGTGACACCTCTACCGTAACTCCATCTGATACGATCACCGTCCAAAGAATGGTGGAGGATTATTTTCATGGCACCATAAATATAGACATGTCACAGAGTCCCTTCGAGTACTGGAAGGAAAAAAAGGCAATTTGATGGCCCTTGTATGAACTGACTTTGCATTACTTAAGCTGCCCACCCTCCATTGTGTACTCAGAGAGAGTTTTCAGCACAGCTGGGAACCTTGTGAGCGAACCGCTTAGGAGGCTATTTCCTCAAAATGTGCAAAAGACGATGTTCATCAAAATGAACTGGAAATTCCATGAGGAAGACCTTTCCCGGCAATTATGTCACAGTATAGAGTCTTCTGTAATGGTGGATTCCAGTGGGGATGAATTAATATTGTGTGAGGATGATGTACAAACTGATGAGGGTAAGGATGGCAATGACAATGACATCTTGCCACTGTAGAGCTGTTGCCTTAAGCTGATTGGTAGCTTGTTTTGTGGGAGCCCAAACAAACAAAGCACTTCAGCCACAAAAGTGTCAGTCCCTGGCGCTGTAGAGCTTGGTTTGTTAAAGTGTGCATGTCCTTTTTATATCCAACATAAGGGTAGATGGGAGGGCCCAAGGGCAATTCCATCTTGCACTACCTTTCATTTCTGCCACTGCTGTGTGGCAATGTTTCATAGATGTGCTTTAAACTGTGGTGTCTATGCAGCTGCGCCGCTGCTCTGTCGCTTAGTAACCAGTCAGATCACTGCAACCTTTGGCCAATAATGGTGAAAATAATATTATAAGCTGTGAGGTGGGATAAATTGACTGGAAATGACTGGAAATTAATCTTATTGAGCTTAATAATACTCTAGGAACAAATAAAAAATAATTATGTGATTTTAGCTTTTTTTATAAATTTTTGTAACAAATCCAAATCCAGTTCCAGTCACGGCAGGTTTGGCAAATCCAAAGCCGGACGACGAATCAGAACCAAATCCCTTATATATATATATATATATATATATATATATATATATATATATATATATATATATATATATGTGCAAAGGTTCGGCACTCAAACTGAAAAAGCAAAATAGCGGGGTGCCATCCTAAACAGGTAGTATATAGTCCAATGCTCTTCCGATGAAAGGTATAAGAACCCCCCAGGGGTAGAACAAAACAAAGGAGGCACTCCCTGAGATAATAGAAAAAACTTGTAATATACTTAAGGCATGTGAATTTCAGTACAGATGTGTGGATTGTGGTCTTTCATTAATTAAAACGTAACAGTAATTAATTTTATTTTCAATTTTTTTTAGTTGCCTCTTCTGTGTTTTATTACGCTTGTATGTAAAATTTATCGATCGTGGCTTGTAAACTGTGGATTTGTATAGAAAGAAGGACAAATTTTCACTTTTATATAGTAGATATACAGTTCCACAGGCGGCACTCCGGATGATGAATAGACAATACCCAACACAGCTTAAAGCACTTTAAGCTGTGTTGGGTATCATCTTCTCATTGTCTGGAGTGCTGCCTGTGGAACTGTATATGACATTACGTCTCAGCTCTAGGCTAACTGTGGAGGGCACCTGGCTCAGGAATCACATCTTGCCTATTGAGTGCCGGATCATGGATTTGTGTGTATGTACAGGGGCGTAGAGAGCCACGCCGGGCCCCGCTAAAGAGGGGGCGTGGCCTAATCATGGGAGGCATGGCCACGCCTCCTTGAAAAAATAATATTGTTTTGCAGTGCTGTGAGCCCCTCAGCCCGGCGCAAAGCCAGAGGGGGACACTATCAGTGTGATCGCTCCCCCCTTCAGGCATAGGAGATTGCTGTGGCTGCTGCTTAGCAGCCGCAAGCAATCTCCCACTGCAGCCCAGCACACAGCGTGCAGAGGGAGGAGGGAGGAAGTGAGGGGGGGTGGTGCCGGACCCGGGCCCCCACTGGGCCCCCCTGGAAGCCCAGGCCCGGGTAAACTGTATCCGCTCCCCCCCTCTCTCGGCACCCCTGTGTATGTATTAGGGAATGTGCAGGCTCGGATAGGTTCGAGTTTGCATGCCGAGTTTGGATTTTTCCCTCCAAAAAAACGGAACTCAGAAAGAGGCAAAACGTCATCTTGCATGGACAAACATCATCATTCCTGGACAAAGTCCAAGAATGATGATGTTTGTCCATGCAAGATGACGTTTTGCCTATTTCTGAGTTCCGTTTTTTTGGAGGGAAAAATCCGAACTCGGCGTGCAAACTCGAACCTATCCGAGCCTGAATATCCCTAGTATGTATGAATGTACCCACAGGGTCATTCCATGTCAAATTACCCAGAAAATATTTATTATGACACCCACCGACTCAGATTTTCATGAAACTTTGTACACTTGATACTACCACACAGCAACAAACCCATGTACATTTTTTCTTTTCTAGCCCTCATAGCTTTTGAGATATAGGGGGACACAGTTTCGAAAAATTGCTTGGAAATGCCACTCCTGATGCTCCATTTTTATGTGAGGTGTATGTGGAAAAACATTCCAATCTCAGAGCCTAATCCACATATCACTTTGAAATGTTGGCCCTTTGTCAATCAGAATATGGAGATTGCAGAAAAAAATGTTTTATCAACCTCTTACAGTCATTCCTCTACTTCATACTTAATTATTTTTTTGGTGCCATTAAAAAGGTGGGTTTAATACTTGTTATCAACCTAAGGCAGATGAGTTATCATGTCCCTTTTTTTTTTAATTGAATCTTAAACTATACTTTAAAAGACTATGAAAGAAAAATAATGGGATTTTGATTGCCTGTATGAGTATTTTAATGTTTAATTAAAAATCTCTCTTTAAAAATGAAAATTATCATTAGGTATAATTTTGCCTGCCAGGGTAGTATTTAAATTTTTATACTTCTATATATATATATATATATATATGTGCAGATTTCTTATTGCACATAGGAGGGTATTCAGTTAGCCCGCGATTACATGTTTTCGTACGAAAAACTGTTATTTTACTGCAAAAAACCCTTATTCAATTAGCCCCAATAATTTTTTCAGGAATAATTTAACCGCAAATTTCACGTCAGCTACCTTGAGGAAAATAACTATATTAAGGTATAAATGTTGGGATTTGGTTCAGAACCCCTGGGACACCAAAACTTCCCCAAAAGACCCCCCACCCTGATGACTAATTAGAATTTGATTTTTTTTAATTGCCCAATAATTACATTTCTTTTTGGGGGTGACAAAGTGCAAAGTGATGGAATTTTGGGTTCAAGGTATGGGGCAGGTATATTGGGGTGCTTTATGAGTGAAACCAGTGTTTTTAGTTTTGCAGGTGGCAGTCATTTTGCACTTTTTTTTTAAAGTCCCCTAAAATGACCCCCAAATATATATTTATACCCATTTTTATGTACCCTGATTTTAATGAGAGTTTTTATAATTTTTTCCATTTAAAAAGTACCCCAATCTATTTAATATGACCTCTAATACACTTCTATACTGTTATCCTATGTTAGTTTGGCATTTTTGTAGGGTACAGGCTGATTTCCGCATTTTCACCAACACAATTCACAGCAAGAAATCCCATTTTTGCGATTTTGGAATTGAATAGGTGCGAAAACGGGAATGAGCATACCCACTAAAAGTCATTTTAAATACATCAGCTTATTAATCTTACTTTTTTTTTAACAGAGATACCTGATGTCTAACTGTAGTTGAGACTGTACTGCCATTGTACATAATCAACTTCCTTTTCAGGGAAGTACTACATCCTTCCAGTACCCTTCGTGACAGAAGTGCCTTCTGTAGAAGCCAATGAAATGATCGCGCAGGGTATGCATGAACTTAACTTCAACATCACATTCCTCCTCATCTTTTAAAAGTACTTATCCAAAAAAAAGTGCAAACAGACCGACTACTCCCACCTGCAAGACTAAAAACATTTGTTTCACTCATAAGGCACCCCAATATACCTGTCCCATGTCTTCTTTCTTCTGTAGAGGCCAGTGAAATGATCACGCAGGGCCATAGGTGTGCATGAACTTAACTTCAACATCACATTCCTCCTCATCTTTTAAAAGTATTAATCCAAAAAACAAGAATTATCGTAAACACATGCTATGTATGAATTTGTACAGATTTGTGACATATTGACTGGTGTTGGATTGTTCTGATCTGAGAAATGGAAACTGGAAGTTAAGTTTTTATTTGAACTGAGTCGCTTTGTTCCTATGGAAACTTCAGATATAGGGGTGAAGTGATGAAATCCTCTTGTACCAGGTACTGTTTTTTCCTGGGAAAATCGGTCTTGCAGCTGCTGGCGTGTTTTTGAAAGTGTTTCTTTTGATATTAGCCTTAACGTTCTTTATATTTGCAACTCTTGACTTGCAAAAATTAAGACTTTTTCAGCTGAATCAATCAGATAACCTTTTAGTCTCCGTAGGCCCCCTCTGGCAACCAGAGGCTTAATTGTTCCACCAATGCCATCACAAGGAGAGTTACTGTGGCTGGTTGCAAATAATGCCCATGATGCTTTTAAAGTGAAATCTCGATCATGGCAGCACAAGTTGAGAACGTTTTTGCAATTCTTATACTGCCCAGCACACCCATCACTGAAGTAACACAAATTTTTGACAGTAGGAATGTTTTCTTAATGTACCAAATAATTACTTTCTGTATTTCATACACAAATGCTACATCATGCTCCAAATTATCAGTCAAGACACAGACACGTGATGAACAGGTCATCAGACTGGGGAACATGAGCATAGATTCCAGCTGGGTGCAGTGTACAACTATTGTTCGTTGAATGATACCCTTGAACTTCATTCTGAATCACGTAAGAATAGTTTTCACTAAAGTTCAGGAGAACAATAGCTGTGTCAAGTTCAAAGTTGGCCTTCATTTCTTTCAGAAACTTTGAATGTGCCTTAGCAAAACATGAATGAGCGACAAGTATTTCTATTTTTTCGATCAAAGTTTCTAAATATTCATCAAACGTTGCAGTGCATCTCGCCATCTCTGTTCTGTCAGTAGATACCCACTGACTGTAAGAAGCTTCATCTGCAGGGTCTGCGAATTTCTCAAGTAGAATGCTTTTTATGTTTTCAGTTGATGGGCATTGAGAGCAGTGTCGTAGCATGCAGACTCTGTTATCTTTTGAACAGACTAAATAGGCATTTGTGTAACTATAGAGGGTGCAAGGGGTGCGCTTGCTATGTGACCCAGCTGTTAGGGAGGCCCGCCAGCGCAGCAAGCAACCCCTGCACCCTGCCAAGTACAGCGCTGATGTAATTTTTAATCAGGAGAAGGTCGCAACCCAATAGGAACGCTGTTGGTCCGTGAGTTCCGATTGGCTCGTTACTGGCGCCTGATTAAAAATGACATTGGCTCAATTAGAAGCTGGGAGGAGGTGTGACTATGATGACATCCCTAGACCATGGCCACACCTCCTCCCAGCTTCAGTGAGGAGAGATGGAGCGGCACACTGGGCTCAAGAGGAGGTGCATGGGGAGGTAAGTATTATGGGGCTGGGGGTAAGTATTATGAGGCTAGGGGGACTCCGAGGGAATTTTGCTATTTGCTATTGCTATTTTCCTATTCAATTCCAAAATCACAAAAACAGGATTCGTGCAAAAATTCTTGCTGTGAAAATGAGGAAATCAGCCTGTACCCCGGAAAATGGCAAACTAACATAGGATAATGGTATAGAACTGTATTTTTTCCGAAAAATAAGTGCTCTAATTAAATTCGGGGTACATAAAAATGGATATAAGTAAATATTTGGGTCATTTTAGGGTATTTAAAAAAAGTGCAAAAAGACTGACTGCTCCCACCTACAAGACTAAAAACAATTGTTTCACTCATAAAGCACCCCAATATGCCTGTCCCATAGCTTGAACCCAAAATTCCATCACTGTGCACTCTTTTAACCCAAAATCGACATGTCATTATTGGCCAATTAAAAACATCAAGGTGCATAATTAGTCATCGGAGTGGGGGGGGGAGGTGTCCCAGGGGTTCTGAACCAAATCCCAAATTTTTACAGTAAAATAGGGATTTTCCCCAACCTTGCACCTGCTCATAGTAGGTGAAGTGAAATTTGAGGTAAAATTACCACCGACAAATTATTTTGGCTAATTGAATAGGGGTTTTTCACTGTTAAATAGCAGTTTTTCACACAAAAACGTGTAATTGCAGGCTAATTGAATACCTCCCTATGTGTAATAAGAAATCTGCACATATATATAGAAATACACATATTAAAATACTCCCCTGGAAGGCAAAATTATACCTAATGGTAATTTTCATTTTTAAAGAGAGATTTTTAATTAAACATTAAAATACTCATGCAGGCAATCAAAATCCCATTATTTTTCTTTCATAGGCTTTTAAAGTATAGTTTACTGTAAGGTTCTATTTTTTTTTTTTTTTTAAAGTGACATGATAACTCATCTGCCTTAGGTTGATAATGCGTATTGAACCCACCTTTATTTTGCATTAAAAAAATAATTAAGTATGACGTAAAGGAATGTATAATGACTCTAGGAGTCAGGCTAGGTTGATAAAACATTTTTTTCTGGAATCTCCATATTCTGATTGGCTAAGGGCCAAAATTTCAAAGTGATATGTGGATTAGGCACTGAGATAGGAATGTTTTTCCACATACACCTCACATAAAAACGGAGCATTAGGAGTGGCATTTCCAAGCAATTTTTTTAAACTTTGACCCCCTATATATCAAAAACTATCAGGGCTAGAGAAGAAAATTTTACTTGTGTTTGTAAATATGTAGAAGTATCAAGTGTACAAAGTTTCATGAAAATCTGAGTTGGTGGTGTCATTGCATGGGTGATCTGACATGGAATGACCCCACAGTGAATAGTATTTCAGAGACTGTAGATTGAAATTACTTTCTAAAATTTATTTATGGTAATATTGTTATTAGATATATAAAAACCCTGCACTACATTACAGTGTAGGTACAAACATTCTATTACTTTTTATAGTAGTGTTGTCACTTCCCATGTACTAACAGTAATTGTCATTTGTTGAACTTGTTAATAAGTTGCAGTAAAATACATATAATTCTCACCGACTTGCTGATATCGAGGCTTATAAAGCACATAATGATCATAATATGCTCTCTAACTGAATAGTGTTAGCAGCCCTAATACCAGATGGAAGATTCAATTATTAAGACATTACAATTAAGGACTTGATTCTGAGGTTGGCGCAGTGCCAATGTTTGCGCAGTTGAGCTATTATTTGCTACTGCGCATTTCTAAAAGTCAGAGAAACCCCTACAGGGTGAGTGTATGCAGAGACTGCTGTCGTGAATGGAGTCACTTGTAATAAAGCTGGCAGCCAATAAACATTGGCGTCCCTGGGAGGTGACTGGGTGTCCACTTGAAGTGAACACAAAAAAAGAACGTTTCATGGGATTGTTATGGGAGTGTCAAGGGTGTGTCGGTGTATGTGACTGTGTTCTGAAATGCAGAGTCGCAACTACAGAAGCCATGACTAGAGAGAATTCAGAAGGAGACACTGCGCCAGCCTTAGGGCATCATGTCGATGGTGAGCCGATGGTTAAGTGAGTTCACCGGTGAATTGACACTATCCACGGACATTGAAAGTGGGCGTCACAGGGCTTGCAATATTGGGCGCTCGCAAGTAGGCTAAAGCTAGCATTTGTATATTATCGCAGCTGCAAATCCAAATGAAATCGCAGCCAGGCATGCATCTCTAAATCAGATAGTTGAATCAGGTTGTTGCTAGTCAACAGATTATAATACTAAGCAATGTTATGAAGTGTATAAAGAGTAAAGACATGTGAATAAATGTACCTGTTGAACGCTTAATGGGAACATATATTATAAGTAACAATCTTGGGAGAAAAAGAAAATCCTATATTAGTTAGGGAAAGCCTTTCATTCTATCTTAGACAGAAAAATTGAATATCAGACTTTACAGCAAGGTTATTTACATGCAAGCACTGACAGCAAGGTTATTTACATGCAAGCACTGACAGCAAGGTTATTTACATGCAAGGACTGACAGAAGTGGAAATGTAGAAATGGTGTTATGAAAAATGTAAGCAATGGTTTTGGTAGTCTTACAAATGAAGCAATTGGAGAAGCGGCGATATGGAATACTACCGAACATATGTAGTACCACTTCCACCACTGCATGCAGGGGAAAACATATGATACTGTAGCTAAACATTTCCTCCTGAGTGTTACTCATACTCACCTGCTCTCCCGGGACATCTGGGAGACTCCTGAATCTCGGGTGGCACTCCCAGACACCCGCAAAGGTGGGCAAGTGTTTGGAGGCCTCCTTGCTACCCACTTCCTGAGTGAAGTGGGTGGTCTGGGCAGCTTGATGACGCAACTCACGCTGAAGTGTTATTGTGGCCCCACCCCCACTTCACAATGCCAGCATTGTATAGCGCAGGTAGGACTACAATGATGCAATTGTGGTGTCATGCACCACACCACTAATTTGGTTTCACCACGCACCCTGCACTTCTGTCCGGTCTGACCCCTCTTGGAAGAGGCCAGCCAAAAAGTCAGCAAGTATGTTGTTACTTAGGGACATACGGTCTTATTCATACTGTAAATGTTTGATGGAAATTTTGCAAGGTTGACATATTGAGGGGATCACCTGAAAGACTTTAAAACCTGTTTAGAAAATAAATCATGGCTTTTACTAGTATGCACTTTCAACTTTATTGAGAACCCCAGATAGAGCTAAGTGAGCTGCCCACTCCATGTTTTTTAATTCCTTCATATAATAAAAAGTTTTTATATTAAGTTTATAATATTAATTTTTGCTGCTTAAAGTTCAAAAGCAACAGTCTATCAAAAAGTGAAGCTATTTCACCATTTTAAGCTAGGGCAGTGAGATACAGTAAATGATGTGCCTCCAGGAACATGTTTGCACGTAGCGGTCCCTGGTAAAGGTAGCAGTGGGCAGGTACAATTTTCTGTCTACACAGGAATACAGCTTAAACCTGTATTAATATTAATGTAGAAGTTGTCTCATTGTAGGGAAAGGACATTGTCAAAATAAATAAAATACAGTACTATCTGTAAACAATGAATGTGCTTTCAAGAATGAGTCTGAAAATTTTTTTGTACAGTAGATAAGAATATGTAATTCATTCCATAGCTGTAGACAGTTATTAATTTGCAGGGCAAGCAATGTAAATATTTAATTCCATGTAGTGAAGCAACAAATGGGCAATTCAGAATCCAAATCATTAAATTCCATAGAACTCAATTGAGTATTTTTTGTTGTTTTAAAGGAGATATTATTTATTAAAATATTCACTATTAAGTAGCACAAGGAACATAATAATGTGAAAGTTTCTCACAAAATGTTATTTATTTTTAGGACGAAGATCTAGTTCGTGAGAGCCGGTTTAACTTCAGTGGCTATGGAATGGGGCATTGCCTACAAGTAAAGGACGGAACTGCAGTGAAAGCAGCTCCACCCAGCCTTCCGCCTCCTCCGCCCAAGGATGCGGACTCTATCAAGAAGAAGTTTGTTGATCGTGCAAAACGGATTGATACGATATCCCGAGCTGCCTTTCCACTGGCCTTCCTTATTTTTAACATCTTTTACTGGATTACATACAAAATCATAAGGCACGAAGATGTACACAAGAAATAAGCCACTTATTTATTTTAGGGAACTAAATGCCAAAGTGTGCTTGTAAATAATTTGTGGAAAATTCCCTTGACATTAAGACTGATTTTATATCCACCTATTGTACTCATCCTCGGAGACAAGAAGCAGGAACAAAAACATATAAAGAGAAAAGAAGTTGAATATTAATCTTGAAATACTGATATAATCCTCTCGGGACTATAACATTATGTTCCATTTACCTTTTCCCAGAATCCCTTTTAAATAACTCTGGGGCATTTTTAAAGACATGGGACATTCAACATAACTGTGCTTACATGCATAGCAGCCAGTGAAATACAAGTTAGACTTATCTGAGCATAGATCTGTTTGCTATGGGTTACAGTACCTCGTGGTGATTTGACCCATGTTATTAATCAGCCTCTCTGTTTGGACCCAATGTAGCCAGCACTGCCACTAAGATGTTGAATACAATCAAGTTGCTTAAATTAAAATCTTCCATTTTATCACGTCATTTAGTACCAAATTGATCATGTCACCATTTTGATACACACACGGTGACATCAAAGTTTGCGGTAAGGACCAAATTTTTTAAAGAAATTGCTGCCTTTTTACAGTATCTGAAAGAAGTCTACTGAGCTACAGTTCATTCCATCACAGTGTTAGTATCTAGTACAGCACCACGTGTTTTTTTTTGTGTTGACAATGATTTATATGATTCAAAATCTATATATTAAGATTTATACTTTGATATCTTGTGCGAGCGTGACTTTACAAAAGAGATCTTGCTTTACTATTTTATCGTAATATTTGGACTTAAATTTCTGTGCTCTGTGGTTACTTTGTGGTCAGCACTTTAAAAGGTTTACAATAGATATGCCCAAATGATTTCTTTGTATATTATTTATTTTCCAATTTAATTTTTTCTTTTTACTCATGACACTAAGGGTTAATTACTGACATTGCATATAGGTGCAAAAATAATCAATGAATCACAACAACCAATCAGCCAACAGCTTTTATCTGTCTAGCTCAAGTTAGATAATGAAAGCAAAGGTCTTATTGGCTGGAAAGATTTAGTGCAAATTTTGCATGCAAGTGTTGTTATTTTAAGAACCCTAGTGCACTGAATTTACCAGAATTATTGACTGTTTTTACATTCAACTTGAGGTGCCAAACTGTAATGTACCCAATTGTGCTAACCTACTACACTATGGTATTTTGTCACTTGTTTCTGTATGGTGTAGCTCAGTAAAGCTGTATCACTGCCATCCAAGTAGCTGCAGTGGATAGCTCTTTCGGTTGAGTGTCAAACTTGTTTACAGGCCTCCAATTTCTCTCTTTGTCAAAATGGCTGTCCTTTCAAATGCCACTGATTAACCTAAGAATTTTAATCTTTTGCTGTGTTTTCATATCCTGATATAAGCCTTTGGTAAACTACCTATGCGGTTCAGGTCCTTGATACATATTTTAAGTACAAAAAAAGAAAAGAAACAAAAGGTATTTTTACTTATGAATAACAAAAATGTGCAATTTAACGATGAAGTTACAATTTTACACTTACTGTAAAACATTTTACTTAAAAAAAAAAAGAAAAAAAAAAGAAATATTTGTTCCATCAATAAAGCTCAGTGTGGTAAAACATCTGCTCACTGTCTGCTTATTTTTTCTTTTAAGGTAGGAAGTTTTACAATTTAAGATGAAAAGACTCACAGTTTACGCTTCCCAAATGTCCTGAATTTGACACGACATTCCAAACCGCAGACTCAAAGGGGTAGGGCTTCTGTGAAACTAGGCTGAGATTATACATAAGGTGGGAAAATCAGGGTGGAGTTTGGGTTGAATGGAGGTCAGCACAAAACACAGGGATTATTAAATTTTTTGAAATTAGGCATTTTCCTTAAAATGGTGAAGGGCCACAATATTTTGTATCTGACTTAAAGGCAAATTAATACCACTTTCATACAGAAAAACGTGGAAAACCCGGCTTTTACCTGGCATTGGATGAACAGGTTTTCTTTGCCAGTCCCAGTCTGTACTCCCCTTTACACAGAAAAGCAAATTGCTGGGTCAAGCATTTGGCCAGGTAATTTGCAGATTAACCCGAGTATTTCTTCTGTGTGAAAGGATCAACTCCGGTGACAATTCCCGGAACTTCGACCCTGGAAAAAAAAACAGGGTCGAAAAGGGTCGAAGTCCTGGGAATTTTGACCTGGGTTAACCCTTTCACACAGAAAAAGGACTTTATGCGCAAATTACCGGATCTAAATGGCTGACCTGGCAATTTGCTTTTCTGTGTGAAAAGGGTATAAGGTAGTTATTTCAGGCCAAGTTTTGGAAGAAATTAAAATATTAGAGCAGTAATTAAAATTGATAATTTTCCCCATGAATCTAAATAAGTTATTTTTATTTCTGTAGTAGGTACAGAAATGGTTAGAATTGCAGTTTTCATATTATGTATCATATACAATTAGTATACAAGTGCTTAGTTGCTAGTATAGTACTGTAGTTTAAGACCGAGGAGTACAGTATGCAATTACAATAGCAGACATACAGAATAGTTAGACATACCTTGCTGACTGGCATGTCAGAGCCACCACTAATAGTGTATATTGCTGGAGTCAGACGAACAGGTAAGCCTTTATTTATATATGTTATTTATATACATCTGAGGCCCAATCATGGCTTCAATACACATAAAATGAAAAACTATGTTCTACTTGTTTGCTGAACTTTTGCTGCTACAGTATGCCGTTCAGTATATGTTTTTTAAGTGTGAACAAGCTATTTATTTACATCTACATTTTCACAAACATATCCCATAAAAGCATTGTGACAATTTTACAAAGTCTTAATAAAGAACTGGAAATATGCCCAAAGTCTCACAAGTAGAGGCTGTAAATATTAGGAGCAGTAGTCACCATTCTAGAAGTCCAATAAATTAAAATATTGGGACACTTGTAGTAACAAATTCCTTTATTGGTGACAATTGCATACTTTTAAGGCCTCACAACAGGCTGCTAGACTGATATACCATTTTAAATACAGTACATCATGCATTTATATCAAAGGAGATTACATATCAATAATAACATGTTCATACTTTCCTTTCCCTCTCCTTTAGAATGGATCTACTACTGTATATGGAACTTCTATAAACTGAGACGCACATTCAGGCGCACGGCTGTACCCCAGGGAAGGGCTTGTAGCAGTATTAACATTAAGTCGCACAGTTGCGACCGCCAAAAGACAAGTACACAGACGACACTGTGTCTGACTCAGAATCAGGCCCCATGTGCTTCTTCAGGAGCTTACTGGATCATTCATTCTTAGGGGGAGATTATAGTGTTATGTTCATAAATATTTAAACTGTAAATCTGTCCAGATATTCATCACTGTTATATATCCCATGTATTCTGGAGCACTGACCCTGTATGGGGACCTGTTTTTTATCAGGTAGCGACTACTACAGATATGTCCACTTACATCTTTGCCGCATATGGTGCGAGTCCTGTGCCCGCTAACAGATATGCACGCTGTGTTTGCACCCACGATGCATAGGATTGCATGGTGCAAACGCAGCCGTGGCATGGCGTACCGTGGAGCACACAGCCGCTGCAAATTACATGACCCCCAATGTTTGTGCATGTTTGCCCTGCAAGTGGCAAGAATGCAAGAGGACACATCTGTATGTCTCTGAACTCTCCATTGACCGGCAAGGTCACAGCATCCTACTTCATGTTCGCAACACTGCTGGGAATTGACTCCTGGCAGCATAGCGGACATGGGCCTGATTCAGCACAGGACGGAATTGCAAAGCTGCATGCAAGCAGCTTTGCAAATCCGTCCTTGCAATTATGGTAAAGCAGCAGGATACGTCATGCCTCCTGCATGCATTACTTATCCGAGCTGCATCAAAGGACGCAGCATCGGATAATCTGTGATAACATTGGCCATCTGAGTGACCCATGGGGTCACACAAGCCGGCAGCCGCAGATACAACAAAGAGGCCAGGGAATCTCTGTCAGCTGACGAAGATCTTGGCCTCTTCCGTCCCCCCCAACAGCGGCAACACAGGGAGGGACAGGGAGGGAGACAAAGAGGGAGAGAGGGGGAAGGGAGAGAGCGACAGAGAGGGAGGGAGGAGGGGACAGAATGAAAGAAAATGGGAGAGAGGGGAGTGAGAAAGGGAGAAAGAAAGGGAGAGGAAGGAACAGGGAGGGAGACAGGGAGAGAGAGGGAGAAAGAGATGGGGGAGACAGGGAGAGAGAGAGGGAGAGAGATAGAAAGGGTGATAGAGGGATGGGTAAGATAGGGAGAGTAGGAAGAGGGGACAAAGAGAAGGGGAGGAAGAGAGAGATAATGGGAGCAAGGAACTAAGAAAGCCTGCACACACTACCTGACTGTTACAGCAGCAGCAACTTTCTAATGGGGGCTGGCACTTCACGACATTAGGCTCTGTCCCCTACCCACGCACCTGCAAATCGCAGCATTATTTTGGCAAAGGGAACAAGGTTTCCAATCCATAGTCAGCCATGGTCAGGCAGGAGTCAGGACCTTCAGTGAGTGAGTGTGCACTGCTATGCTATGTGATGCTGTCGAGAGGTGGGAGCCAACCAGGGACTGGGAGAGATAATGGGAGGAAGGGCGGGATGGGCGGCCAGGTTCCAGTCAATGTTTGCAGCAGTGCGGGGGCCCCCAATGTGTGGAGGCCCCTGGATGACCACCCCTTCTTCCCCGCCTATAATCCGGCCCTGAGTATAGGAATAACAAGCCTGATTACACCGCATAGGAGTAATAAAACCTAAGTGTACGACGTAGAAGAAACAATGCCTGAGTGCACAACATAAGAGGAACAAAGCTTGAGTACACAGATTCTGAAGAACAAAGCCCAAATGCATAGAGTAGCAGAAACAAAATCCAAGTGCACAGAATAGGAGGAATGGTTCTAAAGTGCACAGCACAGGAGGAGCAAAGCCTGAGTGCACATCTTATGAGGAATGGTGCCCAAGTACACTGCACAGGAGGAACAGAGAGCATAGCATAGGAGAAGCATAGCCCAAGCACACCTCACAGGAGGAACAAAGAGCACAGAATAGTAGAAGCACAGCCCAAACACACTGTGCAGGAGGAACAAAAAGCACAGCATAGGAGAAGCACAACCCAAACAGACTGCGCAGGAGGAACAGAGAACATAGCATAGGAGAAGCACAGCCCATGCACACTGCGCAGGAGGAACAGAGAACATAGCATAGGAGAAGCACAGCCCGAACACACAGCACAGAAGAACCAGAGAGCACAGAATAGGAGAAGCACAGCCCAAGCACACCGTGCAGGAGGAACAAAGAGCACAGAATAGGAGAAGCACAGCCCAAACATACTGCACAGGAGGAACAAAGAGCACAGCATAGGAGAAGCACAGCCCAAGCACACTGTGCAGAAGGAACAAAGAGCACAGAATAGGAGAAGCACAGCCCAAGCACACTGCGCAGGAGGAACAAAGAGCACAGCATAGGAGAAGCATAGCCCAAGCACACTGTGCAGAAGGAACAAAGAGCACAGAATAGGAGAAGCACAGCCCAAACATACTGCACAGGAGGAACAAAGAGCACAGCATAGGAGAATCACAGCCCAAGCACACTGTGCAGAAGGAACAAAGAGCACAGAATAGGAGAATCACAGCCCAAGCTCACTGCACAGGAGGAACAAAGAGCACAGCATAGGAGAAGCATAGCCCAAGCACACTTCGCAGGAGGAACAAAGAGCACAGAATAGGAGAAGCACAGCCCAAGCTCACTGCACAGGAGGAACAAAGAGCACAGCATAGGAGAAGCATAGCCCAAGCACACTGTGCAGAAGGAACAAAGAGCACAGGACAGAAGAAGCACAACCCAAGCACACTTCGCAGGAGGAACAAAGAACACAGAATAGGAGAAGCATAGCCCAAGCACACTGCGCAGGAGGAACAAAGAGCACAGCATAGGAGAAGCACAGCCGAAGCACACTGTGCAGAAGGAACAAAGAGCACAGGACAGAAGAAGCACAGCCCAAGCACACTTCGCAGAAGGACAAGAGAGCACAGAATAGAAGAAGCACAGCCCAAGCACACTGCGCAGGAGGAACAAAGAGCACAGCATAGGAGAAGCACAGCCGAAGCACACTGTGCAGAAGGAACAAAGAGCACAGAATAGGAGAAGCACAGCCCAAACATACTGCACAGGAGGAACAAAGAGCACAGCATAGGAGAAGCATAGCCCAAGCACACTTCGCAGGAGGAACAAAGAGCACAGAATAGGAGAATCACAGCCCAAGCTCACTGCACAGGAGGAACAAAGAGCACAGCATAGGAGAAGCATAGCCCAAGCACACTGTGCAGAAGGAACAAAGAGCACAGGACAGAAGAAGCACAGCCCAAGCACACTTCGCAGGAGGAACAAAGAACACAGAATAGGAGAAGCATAGCCCAAGCACACTGTGCAGAAGGAACAAAGAGCACAGGACAGAAGAAGCACAGCCCAAGCACACTGCGCAGAAGGACAAGAGAGCACAGAATAGAAGAAGCACAGCCCAAACACACTGCGCAGGAGGAACAAAGAGCACAGCATAGGAGAAGCACAAGCGAAGCACACTGTGCAGAAGGAACAAAGAGCACAGAATAGGAGAAGCACAGCCCAAACATACTGCACAGGAGGAACAAAGAACACAGCATAGGAGAAGCATAGCCCAAGCACACTGTGCAGAAGGAACAAAGAGCACAGCACAGGAGAAGCATAGCCCAAACATACTGCACAGGAGGAACAAAGAGCACAGCATAGGAGAAGCATAGCCCAAGCACACTTCGCAGGAGGAACAAAGAGCACAGAATAGAAGAAGCATAGCCCAAGCACACTGTGCAGAAGGAACAAAGAGCACAGAATAGGAGAAGCACAGCCCAAACATACTGCACAGGAGGAACAAAGAGCACAGCATAGGAGAAGCATAGCCCAAGCACACTTCGCAGGAGGAACAAAGAGCACAGAATAGGAGAAGCACAGCCCAAGCACACTGCACAGGAGGAACAAAGAGCACAGCATAGGAGAAGCATAGCCCAAGCACACTGTGCAGAAGGAACAAAGAGCACAGGACAGAAGAAGCACAGCCCAAGCACACTTCGCAGGAGGAACAAAGAACACAGAATAGGAGAAGCATAGCCCAAGCACACTGCGCAGGAGTAATAAAGAGCACAGAACACTGCGCAGGAGGAACAGAGAACATAGCATAGGAGAAGCACAGCTTGAGCACAGAATAGGAGAAGCACAGCCCATGCACACTGCGCAGGAGGAACAGGGAGCATAGCATAGGAGAAGCACAGCCCAAGCACACTGCACAGGAGGAACAGAGAGCATAGCATAGGAGAAGCATAGCCCAAGCACAGCATAGGAGAAGCACAGCCCATGCACACTGCACAGGAGGAACAGAGAGCATAGCAAAGGAGAAGCACAGCCCAAGCACAGAATAGGAGAAGCACAGCTCATGCACACTGCGCAGGAGGAACAGAGAGCACAGAATAGGAGAAGCACAGCCCAAGCATACTGCACAGGAGCAACAGAGAGCATAGCATAGGAGAATCACAGCCCGAGCACAGAATAGGAGAATCACAGCCCATGCACACTGCACCCGGAGGAATGGAGAGCACAGAATAGGAGAAGCACAGACCAAGCATACTGCACAGGAGCAACAGAGAGCACAGGATAGAAGAAGCACAGCCCATGCACACTGCACAGGAGGAACAGAGAACATAGCATAGGAGAAGCACAGCCCGAGCACAGAATAGGAGAAGCACAGCCCATGCACACTGCGCTTGAGGAACAGAGAGCATAGCTTAGGAGAAGCACAGCCCGAGCACAGAATAGAAGAAGCACAGCCCATGCACACTGCGCAGGAGGAACAAAGAGCACAGGACAGAAGAAGCACAGCCCATGAACACTGCACAGGAGGAACAGAGAACATAGCATAGGAGAAGCACAGCCCAAGCACACTGCACAGGAGGACCAGAGAGCAGACCATATGAGAAGAACAGCCCAAGCACACTGTGAAGGAGGAACAAAGAGCACAGAATAGGAGAAGCACAGCCCAGGCACACTGTGCAGAAGGAACAGAGGCCCTGATTCAGAGCCGGATACTCTGACAGAGCGCTCGCTCTGAATCAGGGCCGTCCTTCTCTTTTTTTAGAGCGGCCTCCTGGCCACTCGCATAGCTGTGGGTGACCACCCACAGCTATAGCGAGCGGCCAAAAAGATGGTCGCGATGGTCAAGACCATCGCAATCATCGGGCTTGTGACGAGACCCTTGTGGTAGGGTCTCGTTGCCTCAAGCCCAAGAGTGCTTTTGGCTCTGACAGAGCCAAAACCACTCCCACTTACATCACTTGTGATGTCAGTAGGGCCGGCCCTAGACGGTAGGCGTTCCCATGCAAACAAAAACAGATATGGTGCGCTTTCTGCTTGATTAATGTCTGATACCGACACCTGCAGCTGACACCAAAGGGATTCCTGCAGAATACCCTCACATGAAAAACCAATATAAAAAGAAGTTGTCTGCGCTGATGTCAGTATATAAACACAATATTAGTAATTATCAATAAGATTTATTGTACATATAAAATGAACTGCAGTTCAACAAGTTACAAATAAAAATAAAGCCTAATCACATAATTGTGTAAGCCGGTGTTTGATAGCTCAATCTTTTGAAAAATTAATATTATATAGAACCACAAGTATGAACACAAAATAATGATCACCAACAGTGTCCGTATGCGACCAGATGGATGATGTTCCAGTATGACAAAGTCTATACAATATCCACCAAAGCAGTCATGTAATAAGTAGTCATAAATGGTGACTCCTGCAGTAGGTATTCTTGCAGCAGATATATCATGTATAGAAACGCTGCTGTGAAAGCAAGCTGCTCCTGTATATGTCACAATATGATCCCCAATCCTGATGCTCACATGGGTAAAACAGCTATACAAGGCTTACCACACTGTGAGTGATCCGGGCAAGCTGAAAGCTGAGATACGGGTAGTCGCGCCGCTCCAGCGGCTCCCGACTGATACTTGGAGTAGCAGTTAAAAATCCCAATGCCGGTGGCTCGGCGCTGCGTGTGAGCTCCAGGAAACGGCTGGTAGAAATCGTGCACCTCCACGCATGAGACAAAAGGTAAGTGTGTGAATGCAATCACATGCACTGGTGGAAAAAAGCCATATATTCCTGCTGGTAACTTGTTTATAGATGAAAACCGCAATGGATATATAAATGCAGTTCACAGAATCTCAATCCTTATTTCTTGATGCGTTTCTCCCCTATTACAGGGGTTTTTTCAAAAGGCAAGTAGAAGAACCTCCCTCATGGAGAGGTCTTTTAAACATGTAACTAATTACTCTCAATTCAATCCATCAGTGTGGTTCTAAAACATAACAGAACAGGTGTTCACTGCAGGAGGAACAGAGAGCACAGCATAGGAGAAGCACAGCCCAAACACACTGCGCAGGAGGAACAAAGAGCACAGAATAGGAGAAGCACAGCCCAAGCATAATACGCAGGAGGAACAGAGAGCAGAGCATAGGAGAAGCACAGCCCAAGCACACTGCTCAGGAGGAACAGAGAGCATAGCATAGGAGAAGCACAGCCTGAGCACAGAAAAGGAGAAGCACAGTCCAAGCACACTGCACAGGAGGAACAGAGAACACAGAACAGGAGAAGCATAGCCCAAGCACACTGCGCAGGAGGAACAAAGAACACAGAATAAGAGAAGCACAGCCCAAGCACTCTGCGCAGGAGGAACAAATAGCACAGAATAGGAAAAGCACAGCCCAAGCACACTGCGCAGGAAGAACAGAGAGCAGAGCATAGGAGAAGCACAGCCCATGCACATTGCGCAGGAAGAACAAAGAGTATAGCATAGGAGAAGCACAGCCCGAGCACACTGCACAGGAGGACTAGAGAGCATAGCATAGGAGAAGCATAGCCCAAGCACACTGCGCAGGAGGAACAGAGAACATAGCATAGGAGAAGCACAGCCCAAGCACACTGTGAAGAAAGAACAAAGAGCACAGAATAGGAGAAGCACAGCCCAAGCACACTGCGCAGGAGGAACAAATAGCACAGCATAGGAGAAGCACAGCCGAAGCATACTGCGCAGGAGGAACAAAGAGCACAGAATAGGAGAAGCACATCCCAAGCACACTGCGCAGGAGGAACAAAGAGCACAGAATAGGAGAAGCACAGCCCAAGCACACTGCACATGTGGAACAGGGAGCAGAGCATAGGAGAAGCACAGCCCAAGCACACTGCAGAAGCGGAACAGAGAGCAGAGCATAGGAAAAGCACAGCCCGAGCACAGAATAGGAGAAGCACAGTCCAAGCACACTGCACAGGAGGAACAGAGAGCACAGCATAGGAGAAGCACAGCCCAAGCATACTGCAGGTGGAACAGAGAACACCGAACCAGAGAAGCATAGCCCAAGCACACAGCGCAGGAGGAACAAAGAGCACAGAATAGGATGAGCACAGCCCAAGCACACTGCGCAGGAGGAACAGAGAGCACAGCATAGGAGAAGCACAGCCCAAGCACACAGCGCAGGAGGAACAAAGAGCACAGAATAGGATGAGCACAGCCCAAGCACACTGCACAGGAGGAACAGAGAGCACAGCATAGGAGAAGCACAGCCCAAGCATACTGCAGGTGGAACAGAGAACACCGAACAGGAGAAGCACAGCCCGAGCACAGAATAGGAGAAGCACAGTCCAAGCACACTGCACAGTAGGAACAAAGAGCACAGAATAGGAGAAGCACAGCCCAAGGATACTGCACAGGAGGAACAAAGAGCACAGCATAGGAGAAGCACAGCCCAAGCACACTGCGCAGGAGGAACAAAGAGCACAGAATAGGAGAAGCACAGCCCAAGCACACTGTGCAGGAGGAACAAATAGCACAGAATAGGAGAAGCACAGCCCCAGCACACTGCTTGTAGGGGCCCGCCAACACGCCCCCCTGCAGCCGCGGCCAGTTGGTAAATTTGTGATATTTTTATAAACCGGCCGCCGGTGCACTGTATTCTTATCTAACCTCCACCCCTGGTGACGAGTAATAACCTCAGTCACCGTCCCAGTGTCAATTCATCTATCGGCTTTAGACCAGTCAGACAGAGTTTCCCTGCATGTGTGGGAAGTCTGATGGGCATGCAAGAGGGTTTAATTTTATTGACCATTTAAATTTTTTTCCCGTGAATGGGTGGGTAGCGGCCCCAGTGCATTGCTTTGCCCAGGGACCACACTGCTGTTAAGATTACCCTGGCACAGGAGGAACAGAAAGCACAGCATAGGAGAAGCACAGCCCAAGCATACTGTGCAGAAGGAGCAAAGCTTAACAATTATTAAAAGTATATTACCAAAAATAAATATCTTTATAGATACCAATAGGTACATTTACTAAAGTGCGGGTTTATTGGAGAGGAGCTGTTGCCCATAGCAACCAATCAGATTCTACTTATCATTTATCTAGCACAGCGGTTTTCAACCGGTGTGCCGTGGCCGGTTGTGAAGTGTGCCGCGGGGCTGTCAGAGCCACTGGGCACATTTTACTGTACTTCAGCATCCCGGGCCGCTGAGCTCCTCTGGGAGACTCAGGCGCGACCGGGTAGTGACCTGCAAAGATGCGGCGGCGTGACATCACAGGTCACGCACGCCGCGTTGTCCACTGCCCTCCAGCCTGCTCTGCCAGCCAACGCCCTGCGCCAAACAGCCAGCCCGCGCTCTGTCCAGGCAGGCTCTGCAGCCTGCCTGGAAGCCCGCCCGCACGCGATCCTGCTGCAGTGTGAGTGACAAGGGGGGAAGAAATGTGGGTTTTGTGGGGACCAGACACTTTTTTCTTCTTCGTGGGTACCAGCCATAGTTTATTTTTTCGTGGGAAGCAGTCATGTCATTTTTTTTAGTGAGAACCAGCCATATGTTATCCAGCCATATATTTGCCTATTTAGTGGGGAACAATGTGTTTTGTTTTGTTTTTTGTTTCTGTGGGGCCAGCCATAGGTTTCTTTTTCTGTGGGGAGCAATTCTGTGGGGTGCAATGTGGTATGGTTGTTTTTTTTGTGGGGAGCAATGTGTTTTTTTTTTCTGTTAGGCCAGCCAATGGGATTGTTTTATTCTTGTGGGGGCCAATGTAGTGTGTTTTTTATTCTTGTGGGGGCCAATGTAGTGTGTTTTGTTCCTGTGGGAACTAATGTAGTGTGTTTTTTTATAGTCCGTGCACACCGCATCGCCGGATAGTGTGCCTTGGCAATTTTAAAATCTTGTGTAGTGTGCTGCGAGTTAAAAAAGGTTGAAAATCACTGATCTAGCACCTTCAAGAAAATAATAGCTACAATCTGAATGGTTGCTATGGTCAACACCTCCACTTCTATTAACCCGCACTTTAGTAAATACTGTATATCCCCAAGGGTGTGGTATGAAAAAAAAAATCAACATTCAAAATGTAAAAATTCAGAATATCAACACCAAAATGTTGACAGGTACTGAATGTCGACATGGACTTTAGGTCGAAAAGCAAAATGTCGACTTTCACAAATGTCGATATGGTTAAAATGTGGACATGTTCATAATGTCTTCCAAGGATAAAAGTTGTGATTGTGCTGATGTGAAGTAATATAAAAATATATTAAATAGGTATATCTGCTTATCAATTTATATAAATAGGATGGCTTATCTTAGTTCTCAAAAAACAAAAAAATATTAAAACTGTCCGTATTTATGAGAACACAATTTAAAACATACAATATATCTCTAAATGAGTGTAATCAATGCTGCAAATAACCTTAATGTATACATATTAGTATTGCATAAATCTGGTATTATCAATATAAGTTCATCACAGTCCCTTTTGGTAAATAGCAGAAAAAGTGCAAAGTTCATTACCGGATGCTATTGGTATCCTAAAGCTAGAGGGAACTTCTTTGTTAAGGGGTTTACCTACAATATAGAACACAAATCTCCATGTGTCTCAGCTTCTAAGGCCCGTATTCAATTAGAGGCGAAAAGCCGCGATGCGCGGTTTTTGCCACTTTTCCAAGTATCGACCTATTCAATTCCAGGATGTTTATGACTGTGCGAAAACTCCATAGGCTAAAACAGGTGAAAAAGTTTCTCCACCCAAAGGCAGGAAAAAAGAAGTGCAAAATCCATATTTTGGGGTAAAAATGTGGGGACTTGGTTCAGAACCCTTTGGAAACCCATCAGAATGACTAACTAGTCAAAAAAAAAATATATATCTTAAATCACCCCAAAAAAGACATGTAATTTCTGGGGCAAAAATTTTAAAAGTTTTGGAAAATGGGTCTATAGTACTGGGACAGGTATTTTGGGGTGCTGTATGGATGGATCAGGTGTTTTTAGGATTGCAGGAGGCTGCAGCAGGTGTATTTTTTTATTTTTTTAATCTGCACTTTATAGACACAAAAATATACTAGTACGCATTAATGTACTCCCAATTTAACTACAGTAATTATTTTTCCCAAAAGAAATTGCTTTCCATAATTTTTCCACACTTATGCAAATATGCATATAACAGCCCTTTGATTCAGTTTAAGTACCCTAATTACTTTTATTAGGGTTATTAATAAACTTCTATATTGATTTCCCATGTCAGTTATGCTTTTTAGGGGGTACAGGCTAATTTCCTTAAAAAAAAGCTGTCCTTTTCACTAGTTTCGCTGCATTCGCACATATGCATTTTCGCCTGTTTTGCAATTCAATAGGGCGAAAAGGACTCGAAAGTACGCGAAAAGTTCACTTCAGAACAGGCGCATGAGGCGAAAACAACGCGCTTTTAGCTGATCTTGTCACAGCTAATTGAATCCAGCCCTAAGTTGGTTAATGCTATGATTAGCAATCAGTCTGTAAGTATGTTGCACAGGGTATATAATTAAGCCAGCGGTGAGGGCCGATACTCTTAATGCACTGGTGTAGAGGGCAAACGTCAATGTGTGCTGGCTACTGCCATGAACTGTCGGGAAGAAATTACACACTGTGAAATAGATCAAAATAGCTGGGAAACTCTATGCTCTACTGCACTCCGGTGTATAATGCTGGTTTCAGTGCGTCAGCAGTCTGACAGAATTGCTGCTAACACCCCAAATTATTTTCTGGCATTTTGATACAGATGCACTGTAGTTGATTAAAATGCAGTGGTTAAAAGTGCACACAAGTTAAAAAATTTCCATTCAGTACAAATAAATGTACTTAGTATTTCTTGTAGTTCTGTCAGGTATATGGAAAAGGGGTCCTAGACTGCACACCCTGAAAAAAGTAAAAAAAATAAAAAATAAATATATATATATATATATATATATATATACTGTATATACAGCGCATCCAGAAAGTATTCACAACGTGTAATTTTTTCCACATTTTGTTATGTTACAGCCTTATTCCAAAATGGAATAAATTAATTTTTGTCCTCAAAATTCTATACACAATACCCCATAATGACAATGTGTAAAAAGTTTTTTTGCAAATTTAATTTAAAAAAACAAAACTAAGAAATCACATGTAAATACGTATTCACAACCTTTGCTCAATACTATGTTGGTGCACCCTTGGCAGCAATTACAATCTCAATTTATTTAAATATGATGCCACAAGCTTGGCACACCTATCTTTGGGCAGTATCGCCCATTCCTCTTTGCAGCACCTCTCAAGCTCCATCAGGTTGGATGGAAGCATCGGCGCACAGCCATTTTCAGCTCCCACCAGAGATGTTCAATTGGACTCAAGTCTGGGCTCTGGCTGGGCCACTCAAGGACATTCACAGAGTTGTCCTGAAGCCACTCCTTTGATATCTTGGCTTTGTGCTTAGGGTCGTTGTCCTGCTGAAAGATGAACTGTCGCCCCAGTCTGAAGTCAAGAGCACTCTGGAGCAGGTTTTCATCCAGGATGTCTCTGTACATTGCTGCATTCATCTTTCCCTCTATCCTGACTAGTCTCCCAGTTTCTGCCACTTAAAAACATCCCCATGGTGATGGCAGCATGATGCTGCCACCACCATGCTTCACTGTAGGGATGGTATTGGCCTGGTGATGAATGGTGCCTGGTTTCCTCCAAACATAATGCCTGGTATTCACGCCAAAGAGTTCAATCTTTGTCTCATCAAGGTCTGAGAGTCCTTCAAGTGCATTTTGGCAAACTTCTTTACTAAAGAGTGGCTTACGTCTGGCCACTCTACCATGCAGGCCTGATTGGTGGATTGCTGCAGAGATGGTTGTCTTTCTGGAAGGGTCTCCTCTCTCCACAGAAGAATGCTGTAGCTCTGACAGAGTGACTATCGGGTTCTTGGTCACCTACCTGACTAGGGCCCTTACTAGGGCCCTTGGTCACCTACCTGACTAGGGCCCTTCTCCCCTGATCGCTCAGTTTAGACAGCACTTTTTTAAAAGGCACAATATAAAGTAGGTAAGTCCTACAAAATTTATATAGTGTAGTTATTGGTTGATTTTTGGGGCATGGGTCCCCTGGATGCAGTGGGTAGGCCCATAACCTTGGCCATGATTATGCTAAAATCCTCTATTTATTTATTGCAAAATTTATTACAAAATGTATTATTTATATATAATTAGTAATGTTGGAGTTGTGCACTTGTAATTTTTCTTTTTTAGTTCTGTTGGGTAGTTAGATCTTTTTAAATTGCGGCTTATGGAACACTCTCCTCGTGAATGCGCTTCATTCCCACAAAGATCTTTATGAAGGCGTATTGTGGCATATTGTATCTTGACTTCTTGTTACTTAAAATCTCTCTAATTATAAAATTAGCACACTTGAGAGCAATTAGTGTCCCACCCTTAGAAATCAATTTTGTGTTTCTTTATAATCTTTATATTTTCTTTATACTTCAACTAGCTGAAGTATCCGGCATTGCCCGGGTTTAAATCTTCAAGTTATCAAGTTTTATTGTGTGATGTTGTCCAAATTTATCCAGGGGAAGGCCCAGAACAGGCTCCCTGGGTCAAAGTTCTTCCCGATGCACTCCATCATGAAGTCCAACCGGGACCTCAACCACTCCATTAGGCATCCCAGACCAATTGCCACCCCTCTGTGTGTCACGACCATGTCTAGTTTTCACCTTTTGCCTGTTGACTTACCACTGCCAGCTGTCTCCATGGATCTGTGTGTGTAATTTGCCTGGAGGATCTGTTCTGATCATGCTGCTGCAGCACTTCTCTATGCATTCCTTCCACAGTGATTATTTCACCTGGGTCCTTTCCTGTCTGTGAATACTGCTAGCCCTGATTGGAATCACAGGTGTAGTTCTGACTCAGTGCTGCAGATAAGAATACTCCCTCTGCATGTGGTGCCTTCCACCACTCAGAATGCTACTGCTAGACCACCTGTCTGTATCCTCCAATTGCTGCCAGACCCAGGATATATATATATCCTCCCTTGATAGCATTCTGGGCCTGAACATCTCGTTACTTCTGTGGTATATGGTTCATGCTGTTCTGTGTTCTAGTGTATCCCTGACTCCTGCTGACAGCAACCCCTGGTGCATCCAGAAAACCTCCCACAGCAACCCCTGGTGCAATCCAGAAAACCTGCTACAGCAACCCCTGGTGCAATCCAGAAAACCTGCTACAGCAACCCCTGGTGCATCCAGAAAACCTGCTACAGCAACCCCCGATGCATCCAGAAAACCTGCTACAGCAATACCTGTCAATCCAGACGTCCTGCTAGCATCAGCTAATAGTGAGTTCCTGTGCTCCTGACCTTAGTCCTGTGCTCTGCTGATGTCAGTGTGGCCACCCACAAAACGGCAGGCGTTCACTTGGGAACGCCTCCATTTGTGTAGCCACCCCCCCACGACACCTACAAAATGGGCCGAGCTGTCGGTCATCATCGACAGCCGGCCCTTTTGTAGTGAGCTCCGGAGCGAGAGAATTTCTCTCTCGCTCCGGGTCTTGCGCATGCGCAGGGCCCTGCCATCGACCTGGTTGCAAGCGCTCAGTGCTTGCGACTGGGTCTGAATGAGGTCCAGTGTTTCTAATTAGGAACAAAATGAAATAGTATATCCCTTCTTTTACTGATATCCTACTTTAAAAGAACTTTGTGTTTGACTATGTCGTACTTGCTTAAAAGGCTGATTAACTACTATTGTCAAGTATAAAAACTAGAGATGTGCGCCGGACCATTTTTGCTGGTTTTGGTTCTAATTCATCGTTTGGTTTTGGATTTTTTCCAAAAATGTACAAAAAAAGTTAAAATTACATAATTTGAGCCTTTTTTGTTCCTAGAGTATTATTGACCTCAATAACATAAATTTCCACTCATTTCCGATCACCTCACAGGTCACAATATTGTTTTCATCCAGTTTAGGACAAAGGTTGCACCAAGCTAGCTGCCTGACTAAGCTAAGTGACAGCAGTGGGTGGCAAAAACATGTGGCAGTTAAATTTTAAACATGACACATCTAGAAAAACAGTGACACACTGCAGAGGCAGACAGGGGATGACATTTTAAAAAAACTGTATGACCTCATAGAATGTAACCAATAATGCTTTCATTAATTAAGAACTAGATCAGAAGGAAGGAAGAATTAATTTGTAAGTTAATTTAATTTAATTATTTAATTCTGAATATGGTAATCAAGGAGGACATTGGGGACGGTAATGATCAAACAGTCTTCTTTCATTTGGCTATAATGGTGTGAATAGATCCTTAGCGCAAAGTATATTGCAGGCCAGGGATGGCAATAAATGTGGTTACCATATATATCCACAGGGATAGAGTTAATAGACAATGATTATTGCTCCTCAGGCACTATGGGGCCTATTCATCAACACTAAAATAACGTTTTTAAGGACATTTTCTTTAAATAACGTTATTTTGGTATTCATGAACAGACTTAACACAGGAGATATCACAGAAACTTACCGCATCTGTAGGCAGTGCTGCGCATGCGCTGGTTTTACAGATGTAACAGCGCATGCGTAGCACTGTTTCCAGACGCGATAAGGTAGTGTAGAGAGGGAAAAGTATCTATTTCCCGAAAAGCTGTCATCGCAAAAATGACAGCTTTTCGGAATAGATACTTATGGAGAGGTGGAATGATGAATTCCACCTATAATTAGCTAGAACTCCATGAGAGTTCTAAAGCTAATTATCTCCATTGAATTTTTACCTTTAATGAATAGGCCCCAATATACGGTATATAATACTCAATATGATATAATTGATATAAAAATTATTTTATTGGGAACATATATGCATATTAAAACAAATAAAATAAAAAATGCATAAAACTAACAGCAGCAATGAACAAAATGCATAAAAAGCACATATAGGAGTTCCAATAGGACGTTCAATAAGCACATTCAATGTATGAAATGAAGTGCAAATAGATTGAACATATATAAGTTATAGCAGCAATAACATGGAATTGATACAATGGAACATGTATGTACATAAGATCTGGTAAAACATCCAATAAACACTTTCAATGTGAACAGTTTAAAGTGCAAGTGTAAATATTAATGCAAAAAGCATAAATGGAGAGTTCCTACCCAGGATAGGTGTTGGATCCACAGGTGAAAAAGAATGCAAGGCACCTCCGGAGTACCCTGCATAGGCTCCAAAAATCCACTCCAATATGGTAAGTTCCTTTCCAAATAGTCTAGGCACAGTTCAATTGCCCAACGCGTTTCGAGCCACATAATCTTCCTTAAGGCTTGATACTGTGCTGCATGATCTCCGATTTTTATTCTGAGTGTGGTCCTGCCCTCATATATCCGGAAGTGCATCATCAAACACTTCTGGTGCACGTGGTTCTAGTGCAACCAGAAGTGCCTGTGGTCGGCATGCGCATGACTTCCGGTTCGCTTGGGAAGCCGCAACCGGAAGTGATGTGAGGTTGAGGACAGGGTATCCACGGAAGCTGCAACTGGAAATGGTGTAAAGTTGAGGGCAGAAAGTTCTGCCATCATCTGATATGGATTGGGCGGGAAACATGAGTAATAGTTCCTTCAGCGATTTTGTTCAAAAAGTTTTTTCTAATAGAGCAGGAAGTTCACTACTGACATCACTGGTGATGTCAGTAGGGCCGCCCGCAAACGGCAGGCATTCCTTCAGGAACGCCTCCATTTGTCCAGCCACCCCCCCTGCACGCCTACAAAATGGGTCGAGCTGTCAATCACAATCGACAGCGACCGTGTCTTGTAGTGAGTCCCGCAGCAAGTGAAAATTCACTCGCTACGGGCTCCCGTGTGCGCACTGCCCGGCCTTCGACCCGCTTGCGAGCGCTATGCGCTCGAGAGCGGGTCTGAATCAGGCCCTAAATTCTTTATTGTGGCAGCAATAGGTTTGACTATGGGCCTGATTCAGAGCCGCTCGTAAGCGTCCGCTCGTTCGCTCCGAGCGATGTTCGCACATCTGCGCATGCGTATGGGTCGTAATACGCATGCGCCAACCAGTCATTGCGGTCGGAAATTGTGCGCTCGCAAAACAGCGAGGGCCTGCTAATTTGAGTGACAGAATGAGGCGTTTGTGGGTGGTAACAGGGGAAGGTGCTTGAAAATGGGGAGTGGAGATCCGAACGCAGGCATGCCAAACGGTCAAAACGGGCATTTAATGGGAGTGCATAATTAGTAAGGGAGTGTCATCGATCACTTCACTTGGTTGTCTTTTAGCCTAAACTGCTCGCATGATTGCGGGAAGTAAAACCTACCACAAGCACTGCGAGCAGTTCAGACGCCTTTCGATGTACTCGATTAATCTGATAAATAGCGGAGATGATGTATGATGCGAACGGCCATGGGGCGTCTTTACAAAATAGCGAGCGCATGTTTCATTCGCTCGCTCAGACATAGAGGCATCAACAGACCGCAAAGAGCGAGCGCTCAATTTAAATATCCGGCCCCTTTTTCTGAATGACCGTTCGCAAATAGCGTCCGCTCTGAATCAGGCCCTATGTTCACTGAGTTCACCCTTTTCTCAGTTGCAGTTAGTTTTTACCTCAGGAATGGCTGAATTGTCATTTTTAATCCCTGTTCTTCATGAGAAAGCAGTTTAGTGAGGGAAATTGTACATTTATTTTAGCTAGGACATGTGAGTGTATTAGTTTAAACTGCCTGAAAAAGGGCTGAGTATATAATTTTAGTTTTATTTCTCTATTGTAAGAAGGTTCTAATAGCTGAACTGTATATAACCATGTAGCTGTCTCTGGGCCTGATTCAGCAAGGAACGCACGTATGCAGATGCACGCAATCGGTCGATGTTTTTGCTCTGCGCATGCGTACGCATCGCAGTGCGTGCGCGTGCACGAACTGGCCAGTGCGAAGGAATATGTGTATGCAGGAAATCTGCAGCCCCAGGGACAAGTAATTGACAGGAAACACCGTTTGTGGGTGGTAACGGGGGAGTATTCAGGCAAACGCAGGCGTGCCTGTGCGTTTGGACAGCGTTTCAGCGGCGTGCATAATTAAGCCCTTTGGCGGCGGACGTAGCCCATACTTACCTACTTAGTTGGGCAGCTTTCCGGGAGCAGCAGGAGGGGACCTGCTGCTCTCCTCTTCGGGGGGCGGGGCCAGACGATAGACAGCATTAGTCCCCGCCCCCTTTACAGAAAACCCCCGTGATTCGCGGGTCCGTGAGGAGGGGGCAGGGCTAAATGACGCGATTTGCCTAATTTAGCCCCGCCCCTTCCCGACGGACCCGATAATTTCAGGTAAAATCTCCCCATCCTTCCCACTTCACTAGGAAGTGGGTGGGATGCGGGAGATATGCCTACTCTTCCGGGATCGCGGGGGGTTACCTGAAAAATCGTGAGCCTCCCGCGATTCCCGGGAGAGTAGGCATGTATGACTAGGCTGAGGTCTAGTTGCACACATGAAGTCTCGCTATGTCTGCAGGAGGGTCAGGTCAACCACTATTATGCGTATGGGATCGATGGTTCTCGATGTTACCGATATTTCCACTGTCTTGCCAGGTATAGAGCACGCAAGTAAAGGGAAATGGGTGGTATTATGTAGTGCTGGGTGTCTGCTTATTCTGCTGTGATTACCGTGCGTATGTAATCATTAGCACATTCTCGCAGCGACCGATTACATGCGTCCGCATCTGTGCATTCCTTGCTGAATTAGGCCCTCTATTAACTGTGAGGGCTTGTGCAAGAGTCGTGTGTTATACAGTTGACAGACCTACTTGGTGATTCAGCAGTCCGGAGAGCAGTCTCTCTGCTTCTCAGGCTCCCAGCTGTCAGTCACCAGCCCCAGGGGAGGATTCTGGGTGGTCTCGCTGACGCTGCTTCCTCTCAGCAGTGTCCTCTCAGCTTCCTGTGTGCTTCGGTGAGTCCCGTTCTCCTGTCCCCTCAGACGCTGCTCTGCCCCTGCACTCTCTTGTTCCCGTATGCAGTCCTGAATGGGTGGCCTGATCCAATGGCCCACTGTGAGGGGGTGGCACATACAAATGGAAACAAGCTGGCATTCTTTTATCTTTTGAACTGTACTTTTATATTAACCGGGATTTTTTTACTATTTAATATAGTGCAAGACATAAACTGATTTTGAATCAAACATGCAGTACATTTTATATATTTATTTTTGAAATAGACAAGTGAGGCAGGTTATCAGAGCCTTTCCTGTCATACTTTGGTATACTCCAAAGTTTTGACTATAAAAATAATAAGAAAAATTTTAAGAAAATATTATAGGGCTGTAACTAGACTTTTTGGTGCCCTGGGCCAGAAAGAGCATTGCCCACCCCCCAACCACCCGTATTTCAAATAGGGATATAAGATGCACACCTGAAAAAGAAGCGTGGCCTCATCGGTAAGGCCATGACAAATCTGATTTGTCCCGTACAATGATGAAGAGGTACGGATCCCATTGTACCACTGTTATCCAGGTATCACTGCAAAATACAGTGGGAATCCAATGACTGTATTGATGATACACAATAATTATGCAGTATAACTCACTAGTTTTAGAGGTATGAGAGCGCTGGTGAAGCTGCACCTGCAGCAGGTTTTGTCCATCAGAACAGGCGTGTTGACATGTTAAATGTGGACAATATGAACATGTACACATTTACCATGTTGACATTTATCTTGTCAACCTTATGTCCATGTCAATATTCTGACTGTTGACATTCTGAGCCTGTCAACATTCTGGTGTCAGCATTATGAATTTAGACATTCTGGCCGGATCCCGATACCAAGTATGGTATTACCAATTAGTTGTGTCCTATATGGCTTCAGCGAAGAGTATCTATTATTATTCATGGGTTGTGAGTACCGTGTGGCCTCTGCTTCCAGGTAAAGTGCCGGGTGTTATTCAAATAGAGGCAATCAACCTGCAACTAGCCTTGAGGCAGCATTATCTGCAGATTTCTGCTCACACCCTCCAAAGTGCTGCAAGTAAATATACACATTTATGGGTTAATGTATCAAGCAGTGCAAAGAGTGGAGAAGTGGACCAGTGGAGAAGTTGTCTATAGCAACCAATCAGCTTTGAGGAAGCATTTATCATATACATTATATAAAATGATAGGCAGATGCTGATTGGTTGCTATGGGCAATTTCCCCACTGGTTCACTTCTCCACTCTTTTCACTGCTTGATACATTAACTTGTTGACTTGGGTCTAGTTGTGGGTTGATCATGGGCCTGTAATTGAACAGCTCTGGGTACTTTACCCTGGAGCAAAGGCTGTGCAGTACAAGCCATGGCTAATTGAATCTCCCCCATGATGTTTTCCATTAGATTTTTGTGTTTTTGTGTCCCTACAGATTTCTCCTATTACTAGAACACAGTGGTGTCACTTTTTGGCTGGTAAGGCATAAAGATTACACACTGGAGAAACGTAATTGTTACATAAACATGACATAAAAGCCAGAAGACAGTATACTGAACTTTCATCTCGTACTGATTTAATAAAACAGAAACTGCAGCGTAAGAAAGTGTAATGAATCCACTAAGGTTTATTGGAAGTATCAACAATAATGATTTCTACAGAAAAAGATTATTAGCAGCTTATATATATTTCCCATTGCATTAAAAAACAATCATTGAAGTTTAATCATGAAACGCTGTACAAGAGAAAACCCATTTTCAAATAATAGTGAAAGCACTGTAGGCAATGTTATAAAAATTGACCCTTCTCTTTAGGACATCACTATTTCATATAATCAGGCTGAAGAATATATTTACAAATAAAATATACCAGAGGGCGCTAGGTATATTTCATTTCAATTATGGGAATGATTCCATAAACACAATAAGTTCAAAGGCCCTCATTCAGAGCCGTACGCTCTGAGCAGAGCGCACGCTCTGCATGAGGGCCGGGCTCCTTTTTCATGGAGCGTCCTCCTGGACGCTCGTATAGCTGTGGGTCACCACCCACAGGCTATACGAGCGTGCATTTTGATGGCCGCGATGGTCGTGACCATCGCGACCATCGAAATTGCGAGCCGGAGCCTGCGGTTGAGGTTTTCAACCGCAAGCTCCGGAGTGATTTTGGCTCTATCAGAGCCAAAATCACTCCCACTGACATCACTAGTGATGTCAGTGGGCCGGCTTCTGACGGGAGGCGTTCCCATGGGAACGCCCCCGTCAGGGAGGCACGCCCCCGGCACGCCCACCAAAGGGGGCGTGCTGTCAATCAACATTGACAGCACGCCCCCTTTGATCGGACACAACGAGCGAAGGAAAGTCCTTCGCTCGTCGTGTCTGGCGCATGCGCACGACGGAGCTCCCTCCGTCGTGCGCATGCTCAGTGCAGACCATCGACCCACTTGCGAGCGTACAGCCGCTCGCGAGTGGGTCTGAATCAGGCCCAAAGTTTGTAATTCTTCTCTTTGAACTTTAGATGAATTATTTTCTCTAGTGTAAAAGTCCAAAGTTATCAGGGGGTGGGAAAGAAGAAACCTTTCTGGGAGCACTAAGAACATTTATTAAAATGTAACTTTTATTAGAAATACATTAAGAAGGGCCAGTATATTTCACATATTTAGGAGCGCACTCGTAGCTCCCTATTTGACCCCAGTATGTCCTTTGGAGAAAAAAATAAATAATACAAACAGATATTCTCTGAGGCGAAAATCTTTGTCTAACACTTTTGCTTAATTGCTCGTGTAAAGATAGACACACCCACATAATTTATCACATGAGAATCATTTTTCTTATCTGAAAATATCCACAACCTTAGAGAGGAGAGGAGACAAAATCTGTCCCGATGGAATGCCTGCCGTTTGGGGGCAGCCCCACTGACATCATTCGTGATATCAGTGGTGAGCTTCCGGCTCTAATAGAGCCGAAAGCTTACTGGGGCTTTCGGTAGATGAGACCCTACCACAAGGGTCTCGTCGCAAGCCCCGATGGTTGCGATGGTTTTGACCATCGCGACCATCAACCTGGCCACTCGCTAAAGCTGTGGGTGGTCACCCACAGCTTAGCGAGCGGCCAGGAGGCCGGCTCTGAATATAGAAGCGGCCTCCCTCATTCAGAGTGAGCGCTCGCATTTTGCGAGCGGCTCTGAATGAGGTCCATGGCCTGCAGTGCCACTGTATCAGTGAACTCAAATGCATGTATGGCTGCTGTAGTTTTCATCACAACAAAGAATCAAATATATGTGTGAACAGGGTAAGTAATATATCACAATGTATATAACTATGCTTCCCAGAGGTGACAGCTTATCTGTGTTATTTTAAGCGTAGGCTGTTGTATAGAGGTACAGTGGCATTAGACAACAATATCACATCATCACAAATTTTGTACACAGATATTAACTTGCTTCATGATAATTTCACAAAATATGACACGATTGCTGCAGGCAATACTATCACAGTATAATAGATTTGTATCTCAGTTGCCCAAAAATGGAAGGTTGTTTTGATAGAAGGCAATCAATACAGTGTGTGGTCATATTCATGTTTGTCATAAGTCAGAGATCTCAGTATATAGGATATACAAACACATCTCAGTGTTTCATAAAATAGACATCACATAATGAATGGATAAATAAATAAAATAACCAGACTAACATAAATGGACAGGATGAGTGGGCTGGGAGAACATACAGAGAGGGACCGTGACCGTGACAGAGCAAAGACAGATAGAGCAAACAATGGTTTGTGTGACAAGAAAATAATCAGACATATGTTGGTCAGAGTGGATGTCCAGAGTGGGGAGCTATACAGCATAGGGTCATATGCACATCAGGTTGTCAGCCAGGCATGGTTCAATACCAATATTTGATGCAAACATTCCTGCCTCAGTCTTGTCTGAAATTCTTTGTTGTGTTTGTGTCTCATTTATAATACAAGATTGAGGAAGGGAAAGGAACTGACTCTAAATGAATACTGGAGAACCCAGTACCCGATATAGCAATTTCTTGGGAGCTCCATAAGATATGCTTGAAGACTAGTGGGTGATGACCACATAGGGGACAGCCAGTACTGTGTGCAGAATATAGAAGGAGGACTGCCATCAGATAGTTAGATGCCACCATTATTTGTAGCAACTTCAGAATTACAGTATGTCAATCAGGGAAAGACTACACCAGGACACAGAGATGTGAAAGGTAGCAACAGTAACCGAATAAGGCAAAGACTTGAAATCAAATAATGGACTCTTTTTAAGTAATTTTATATATGATTGTGAGATGTTTATTCAAACTATGTGAATGGACCAAATTATTTAGGGCTAATTGTAATGACCAAAGGAAGGCATGTCATATTTACATTACACATATGACATATCACATACTGTATATATTTCTTTATCTGACATATTGCAGCTTACCTTACTGACAACAATAGTATCACCATATCCAGTGGCGGCTCTAGGGGTGGGCAAACACGTCTATCACCCGGGCCACTGCAGCCTGAGGGCGTGGCTGCAGTCATCCTGCCGGTGCCATCTAATCTGATGGTGCCCGCCCACTCTTGCCCTCCGCTAGTGCTCGCTAGCTATTACCCGCTGCTGGGACTCGGGAGTCCCTGCTCGCCCATTTGGCATCCCAGTCTCCCAAGAACCCTCCCAGAATGCCGGTGCCCACAATTACTATTTTCTTACATTTTTAAAGTAGCCATTGCCACTCCCCTGGGCAGGCTATGCCCCCAGAGCTCACACCGCCGAAAGGAAGCTCTCACCCTGAGCTCCACTAACACTAGGACCGGCCCTGACCATATCCTACAGTACCTTATTATCACTTCAGTGAACTGAAGTCCTGATTCAGACCCGGTGGCAAGCGCTGAGCGCTCGCAACCGGGTCGATGGTGGCCCAGAGCGCATGCGCACGACGGAGCCGGCTCCGTCGTGCGCATGCGCGAGACCCGGATAGCGACGGGCACTCCGTCGCTCCGGGTCTTGCACCATAGGGCGTGTGCTGTCGATGTTGAGTGACAGCACGAACGGAGGCGTTCCCACAAGTGATGTCAGTGGGAGAGCTTTCGGCTCTGTTTGAGCCGAAAGCTCTCTGGGGCTTGCGGCCACGAGACCCTACCACAAGGGCCTCATCACAGGCCCGATGGTCGCGATGGTCTTGACCATCGCGACCATCATCATGGCCGCTCGCTGTAGCTGTGGGTGGTCACCCACAGCTATGCGAGCGGCCAGGAGGCCGTTCTAAAAAAAAAAAACTCGGCCCAGCTTCAGAGCGAGCGCTCTGTCAGAGTGTTCAGCTCTGAATCAGGGCCTCAGATTGATATTCAAAAGGGATATATTCACATAACTGAATTTAATTACAAATATAAATATCTAGTGCAGGAAGATCATTAAGACTTTCTGTATATCTATATCTTTTGGCCACATTTTAAAGGGAATTTTCTATATTGCTCATTCAGAAATTGTCCTTGCAATGTTCATACAGTAGCTATCATCCCATAATGGGATAGATGAACAAAAAACACTGACAGGACAAGTAGTGTATAATATATACTGTATTTCTTTTAACTCCATTTCCCAGAATATATAATGTAATGAGGATGGATTGTCAGGGCCAGCATAAGGAAAGTAATGGGACATTTTCAGATGTATTTTTATATACTTCAGGCAGAAATCTTCAAAATATGGACAAACCTTTATCCATAAATGTCCTGAGCATTCAATCTATTAGACCCTACACTATTAGAGTAACGTTATGTGTATCCCACATCTAGAACATCTTTTTATAGGAGTCCTTCTAGGATTCCCACAGAGACATGCACTCACACATTCACAACAATTTTATCTTCTATATAGATAGCATATATAAAGTCCCTGGTTAGGCGTCTGTCTGTTGTTCATGCTAATCTCGATAACCACTGGACGGATTTTGATGCAGTTTTCACTATTCTATAGAGCATTTGTCAAGGAAGGTTTAGGTGTATGAAACGACAACCGAGCAGTGATGATTTTACTGAATCAAGTCAATGAAAAAACGGACGTCTGAGCGCTTTCTTGGCTTATGCTGGCTAAACCATTAAAAATATATCAAAATGATGAACTTTATTTTATACCATGTAGAGATTGATATGTTTTATCTTTTTTCTCCCAAAAAATTTATGTAAGCCCTGTTCACTGATACAAAATTTTAGATGTTTCCTCTTTTTTACCGTTTCTATTTCATTTATGTGAAAAACGATTCTTTAATTTCAAACAAGTCCAATTCCTGGTAAGAGACCGCTTTAGCATGACAATAAATAAAGCACAGGGACAGACACTTAACATGGCTGGAGTTGTCCTAAATGGAGACAACGTTACGTGGCCCTTTTGCGTGTCACGTCAAAACTAAATCTTTCCATGTTGACCTCAGGAGGAATAACTAATGTGTTCTACAAGATAATCTTATAACACCGTGGTTAAAAAAGACTATTGGTGCAAATTCAAAATTGCTCCTATGCGAAGCTGGGACAAGTCGCTAGTTGAATATAATCTATGAAAATATTTTTATTACTCTATTATTCGATTTGTGGACTTTCGTAAACTACAGGATCTATTACAAAATATAAATTTGTCCTTTATCAAAAATCATCAGTTAGCAACATTGTCTAGGACAGTATTTTACAGGTATTTTTCAGTGTAGTATTTTCATATTTAGGGGCCCAAAGAGTGTAGGGATTATATTTACAAAGTAGACTTTTCTGCACATTTTAGACACATAGGGGTAAATTTAATAAAATGAGAGTTTTTAGAAGTGGAGATGTTGCCCCTAGCAACCAATCAGATTCTACTTAACATTTATCTACCACCTCATAGAAGATAATAGCTAGAATCTGATTGGTTGCTATGGGCAACATCTCCACTTCTAAAAACTCTCCCTTTAGTAAATATTCCCCATAAAGTGGACAACAGAGAGAGAACCAGAACAGGTATCTGTGCAAGGTTCGACCTCAGGGCTCCTGCCTTTGAAGGCTGCTGTTCTGCTAATAAAAAAACTCTATGGGGTAGATTTACTAAGCGGCGGGTTTACTTTCCTGGCGGCTTGCATCCTGCAGATTTATTCATCTGAAACCCGCAGCAAAACCGCAGAGAAACTGCATTGTAGAATAGAACAGAACACCAAATGACAATAAATTTTTTTAACATTAGAATAAGAAATGTCAAGCAGAGGGTTTAGAACCTGTGGTAATATTTTATTAAAGACTCTCTTAATTCTATTTTTAACATATACCAGCCTGCATAGATCTTAGGGATAATGGGCAGGCTTGTAAACCATGGTGGGATGCGGCAGTTTTCTACAGATTTGCAGCGGGATAGGGATTTAGAAACCACCAGGATTGATGGCAGGTTCTATTTTGAAGGTCAAAATGACCTTTAGTAAACACTGCCTTTCTGAACAGAACCCATCGTCAATACATGGGTTCCAGCGAGTTTTAAGTTACCTCAAAACTGCTGCTTAGTAAATTTACCCCAGATGTTGGACAGCTCGCTGCCTTTACATGTGTCAAGCTCAGTCTCACTTATACCCTGATGATGTAGCATGTACTAGCTTCACCTCTGACTTCCTATGTACTGTAAGTCTGGTCCTATCACTCCACCTTAGCCAAACCAGTGTGCTCCTGCCTATTATTCTAGTTGCTGCTGTCTCTGCTGCAAAGTATAATTCTATACACATGTACTCTTCCCATTGGTAGGTATTTTGCCTCTTTCAATACCAACCCCCCCCCCCCCCCCCCCGACTCCTCTGACCAATCCTTGTAGTGATTAGCGGTTCAGTTTTGCTGAAAACCAAACATACCTGAACTTTGAGGTTCCGACTCGGGTGACTTTGGAGTTCCAAGTAGAACCAAGTCCCACCTTCGGTCTTCTCACCAAGTTCTAAACTCTGATGTAAAACTGGATCTTGCGTATTATGGATTGCATTTAAGTACCTCGCTAGTGTTTTCAGGTACTGTGAGGTGGTCTAAACTGACTGAAAATTAAAGTTATCGATGTTAATAATACTATAGGAACAAAAACAGTTCCAAGTTACATGATTTTAGTTGTTTTTAAACATTTTTTAAGAAATCCAAAACTGATCAAACTAGGGGTGTGCGCCGCCCACTTTTCGTGTTTTGTGTTTTGGTTTTGTATCTGGATCTTTCTTCGTGTTTTGGATCTGGATTGGTTTTGCCAAAACCACCCTTCCGTGTTTTGGGTTCTGGATTTTGTGTTTTGGATCTGTATTTTTTGGGAAAAAAGCATAAAAATAGCAAAAATCACAGAATTTGTTGGTTTTTCTTTTCCTATGGTACACACTGGAGGGGGGGCAACTTAGGTAAAATAGAGCCAGTTTGTACAGGGGCCTCCAAATTGCCTTTTTCCTGCCAGTACAGGTACGGACTGTCTGACATGCGTACTTGGATGCTGTCACCAATGTAATCCTCCACCATTCTGTCAATGGTGACAGTATCATATGCAGTGGCAGTAGACATGTCAGAAATTGTTGGCAGGTCCTTCAGTCCGGACCAGATGTCCAAACTTGGTCCTGCCAGCCCTGCATCACCGCCAGCAGGTTGCTTAGGATACCTAAGTTGTTTCCTGGCAGCCCTAGTTGTGGGAGAAAATGAAGAAGGAGCTGTTGACGTGTCACTTTCTGCTTCAGCTGACAGTGTTTTCACAGCAGGTCTTTGCACCCCTGCAGGCTTGTGTCGGCCAGAAAGAGAGACACCACATAGGCTTTAAACCTAGGTTCGCGCACGGTGGCCAAAATGTTGTGGTCTGATTTCAACAGATTGACCACCCTCGAATCCTGGCAAAGCAAATGAAGGGCTTCATCCACAAGTCCCACATGCCGAGCGGAATCGCTCCATCTTAGCTCCTCCTTCACCTTATCCTGCTGCTTCTGCAAAATCCTGATGAGGGGATCGGCCTGACGCAAGCTGGCAGTGTCTGAATTGACTTCACATGTGGCAAGTTTAAAGGGCTGGAGAACTTTGCACAACAGGGAAATCAATCTCCACTGCGCTTGAGTCAGGTGCATACCCCCTCCTTTGCCTATGTCATAGGTGGATGTATAGGCTTGAATGGCCTTTTGCTGCTTCTCCATCCTCTGAAGCATATAGAGGGTTGAGTTCCACTGCACCACAACCTCTTGCTCCAGGTGATGGCAGGGCAGGTTCAAGACTGTTTGCTCGCGCTCCAGTCTTTGGCACACAGTCGCTCATCCCTAATCAAAACACTTGAGGGTGGTTTTGCCAAAAACAAAACACAACAATGATTTAGTACCAAAACCAAAACATGGGGGTCTGCACACATCTCTAATTCCTTGTTCAAGTGAACCTATATTGGGCTGTCTTCCTTTCTAGCTGTTGGACTCTGATCTTGCATCTTTTTGAACTCTGTTTTGTATTTCTGGAATTTGTGCTGTTCTGTGGGCTCACAACAAGGTGACTGCTATGTCTCAGCAATCTGTCTGCTTCTAGTGTGTGGATTGGAAAGAGATAGATCCCCTTCCGTTTCTGTACGATGACATAATCTGCCAGTGTCCAACATCATTCCCTACCATCCAAGTGGGCTTAGAGGGGGAATATAATCATGTGGTGAGCGAAGCAAGCCACCGAGCCCGCAAGGGGTCAACTTTCTTATTTTCGTGGAAAGTGTGGGCAGAAACCTCCACTTCCGCCATCACTCACGTCGCTTCCAGCTACGGCTAGTGAAGGGGATTTATACTCTTCCTGTGTGGATTACATATGGTGAATCATAGCAGTCTGATTAGCTTCATCTGTGTTGATTGCTATATCAGCTCTCTGGTTCAGTAGGTTGCAGTTCATTGAATTCACTAAAGCTGTTCATTGCAGTTCTTTGAATGTTTTTGTCCTGGCCAGTAATGTTGCTGGCTGCATTCTCTGCCCTGAGAGAGGGTTCTGAGGTAATCCTAAAACTGGCCACACATCTAAAGATTATCTGTCCATCCAGACTAGTTGATTGGTTGGAATGAAAATCTGGTAAGATATGAAAGCAAATGACAATCAGCAATTTGCTCCCAAATTCTGGAAAATGGACAAAAACTGTTTTGTGAACAAATTGTTAAGATCAAACATTTAATAATCTTGTCTGAACGACCATTTTTATCTGGTTTCTGACATTTAGGAGCAAATTGCTGGTCATTATTTACTCGCATACATTACCAGATTTTCATTCCAACCAATCAACTAGTTGGTTGGTTGGACAGATAATCTTTAGATGTGTGGCCAGCTTTAGGGTTCTATTTATTAACTTTATTTTTACTAAGCAATTATACACATACAGTATATACGCCTGTTAGGAGGTGCACCAGCTGTGCACCAAATGTATGCCACATAGCCATGAATGCCACATAGCCGTGAATTATGTTATACAATGCCCCTAATACATATGCCACAAATGTGCCCCAAATTCTTTATATGCCATACAGCTATATCCCCAATTCATAATTATGCTATACATCAATGCCTCCCATACATATGCCACACAGCTATGCACCAAATGTATTGTATGCCACATAGCCGTGAATGCCATATAGCCGTATACAATGCCCCTAATACATATGCCATGCATGTGCCCCAAATTCTTTATATGCCACACAGCTGTGCCCCAATACATTATGCCACACATCCATGCCCCAATACACACACACACACCTGCATTAGCCTTGGTCATCAGTAGACCCAGCTGGGACTGAAAGAAACATCCTTCTTTTGTTTGTGGACTCAGCGGCGCCCTCCAGTGGCTGGTGTCCCTAGGCAGCCGCCTAAAGCTACCTAATGGTAGCACCGACCCTGCTTATATGGGGATTTGTGAAACAATTTCAAAGAGATTTCTAAGGATCAATTGTATATAAGATTCTGCTGGAAAAATATGAGAAATAAATGCTGTTACTCCTCTGAAAATGATATGCGTTTAGTTTAATCTAACTCCCGAAGTCCTGCATCACTGCATTACAGTATTTTTAATGTCATGCTTCTTGATTCTACATTTCGCTGGCAAATAGATAACTTTAGAAAATCAATATCAGCAATGTAATGCAAGCAGTGAATATTGCAGAAAGGTGTTGATTTGACTATTAAAAAATAATAGAGAGAAAAACATCAGGAAAAAAAAGTGCAACAGAGCCGCAGAGGGTATACAAGAAATAGCAATAGGCTGTGGTTTAATTGTTTTATTTTTTTTTTGCACAGAGTGTTCTCATGAGAACATTGTTAATAACAAATATGGATCTTAATCTTCTGGTGTTAAAAGGATCATTTCTCTAGAGCTCAGGTTCTACTTTGTGAAATCTATTCTCGCTGGCTCATTATGAAATGCCACTGATACTATACAAACCTTCATTGTAATGAGCCCTGATCAGTACAACCTTTTACCTGATGACATCATCATCTACAGTTGCTGCATGACCTGTTCTTATTCTTGCACTTGTGTAATTAATTATCTTCAGAATAATCTTTTATGAACTTTAAAAATGTTTCAACAGAATGTTATTAGTTCAGATGAATAGACAATTCTGTTTTTAGACGTAGAGAAATGAAATATAAATGTAATATGGAGCCAAATTCAAACCAGATAGTAATGTGGTGATTTTTTATTGTCAAGATTAAGGAGATTTTGCAGTGCGCGTGTCCAGAAACTGGCAGCTGGTGCGAGACCTGCTAATGCTATAGAGGTCACCAATCTCCAATTAAAACCATACAACAATCTAATAGCTTGCGCTCATCTTATGATGTTGATGTGAGAAAAAAATGTGTATACCTCTGACTAACGCAATAATTCTAGATTTAAATAATTAAGGTATCAATACATTTATTGGTAAAATTCTCAATAAGGGGGGACAAACAGACTAACATAAAACAAAATGGAGGGGGTGGTTGGGAATGGTGCGGGAAGGTAATTGTCCTTAAGAGTAAGTTCACTCTAATAATCCAAACAAAAAAATCACATACAAAATAAAAAAATAATGAAAATAAAATGGATACAATTCCAGAAGATAAAATTATGAAAAAAAAATATATACTCCACTCATGGTTAAAAGCAACCAGAAAGCAATAAAAAATATAATCCTGGAAATGTATCAGTCCTTTAGAGTAACTTCATAAGGTTGATTTTGTCAATGAACTAAATGTCAGTATATCACAGTGTTAAAAGACTTGTCCTATTGACTGCCAGAATCCCATATGATCGCAGTATAGGGTAGCCTGTAGCCAGGGCCGGCACTAGGCAGCGCAGTGCCCAGCGCCGTCCTCTGTTGCCGACCCTTCCCTCCTCCGCTCCCTCCCACCTGTGCTTAAATATGTCCTATACTGGCGGGCGTTGCCTGCGCCTTCCGGAAACAGTAGCGCTCCGGGCGATGGACCGGCTTGCCCATGCCTGGAGCTGCTACTGCCTGTAGCCCTGCAGTGGCTGCTAAATTTCTCCCAGGTGAAGTGGAGTTAAGAGGTAAGTGATTCAGGTTAACGCTACTGCGCTGCTCCCTGGAGATCACGGCTGTAGGGGGTCCAACCGTGCACAGGATAAGCCGCGCGGTACACACATACATCGGGTACGCCGCTGCTTATGTGTGTGCCGTCACGCACCCAACACTGGTCAGATAATACACACTGCAGCATGCGCCCGTAGCTTACCTTCTCCTGTTGTGTTTTTTATGTTTTGGGTGGTTGACTATTTTTTTTTTCTTGAACCACAAATAACTTAATTATTGGTACAAAATGATAAGGGTCACCATTTAATTGTGCACAATAGCTGCAATTCAGCTTGACCTGCAATGAGTGGTTTGATCTGTAAGTCCATTTGTGTCTTGAAAAAAGGATACATGTCAAGTTTATAGAGCTGACAATAGACTGTAGTTTCATCTATCAGAGCAGAGGTTTCCAAACATGGTCATCAAGACTCCCCAACAATTCAGGTTTTTGAGATATCCATGGTTGAGCACAGGTGGTTAAATCAAATTGACTGAGGTACTAATTAAGGCCCTCATTCAGAGCCGTACGCTCTGAGCAGAGCGCACGCTCTGAATGAGGGCCGGCCTCCATGAAAATGGAGCGTCCTTCTGGACGCTCGTATAGCTGTGGGTCACCACCCACAGGCTATACGAGCGTGCATTTTGATGGCCGCGATGGTCGAGACCATCGCGACCATCGAAATTGCGAGCCGGAGCCTGCAGTTGAGGTTTTCAACCGCAAACTCCGGAGTGATTTTGGCCCTATCAGAGCCAAAATCACTCCCACTGACATCACTAGTGATGTCAGTGGGCCGGCTTCTGACGGGAGGCGTTCCCGTGGGAACGCCCCCGTCAGGGAGGCACGCCCCCGGCACGCCTACCAAAGGGGGCGTGCTGTCAATCAACATCGACAGCACGCCCCCTTTGATCAGACACAATGAGTGAAGGACTTTCCTTCGCTCGTCGCGTCTGGTGCATGCGCACGACGGAGCTCCCTCCGTCGTGCGCATGCTCAGTCCATAACATCGACCCACTTGCGAGCGGACAGCCGCTCGCGAGTGGGTCTGAATCAGGCCCTAAGTCACTTGTGCTCAACCATGGATATCACTAAAACCTGAACTGTTGAGGAGCCTTGAGGACCACGTTTGGGAACCTCTACCTCAAAGGCAGTTGGTGAGTATTAAAATGTTAAAGGTATAAAGCCACGTATCCACTAGCCAATAAAATGAACAAATGAACAATAATGATATCGTTAAAATCATTCATTATATCTACCAGTGTATATACCATCAACGACCAGCGTTGTGCGCTCACGCTGGTCCTTGATGACGTCGCTCATCGCCCATACTTGCAGGCCAACCCGACAATATTGTCAGGTTCTGCAAGTATGGGGATGAGGGAGGGTGATATCACTGAATGATATATCATTCAGTATGGGTGCTCAATGTCGTTAAGAACATTTAGCACACCACTACCAGGGGACACACTACACGATATTGCTCATAGAGCAAATCGTGTAGTGGATATGCGCCTTAAGTCTGTCATTCAGGTCTTCAGCTGCCATACATTAGTAGATTTTGATTTGGATTACTAATAAAAAAATGCATCCAATATTGGTCTCCCTTGAACAGTGAAGTCCAGACCATGGGATACAAGATAAGGGGAGTTAAAATAAAAAAGAGAGACTATTCCTGTGCATATTGCTTCTTGATATGTACCCAATGAATTTCTCTGTCTTCTGCGTGCAAACATTTATAGCTGACTAGATTATCAGCACCAGCATAGGTGGCGCTAAATGACCCAGGTATTATGGGTCTATTACTAAGCCTTGGATGGAGATAAAGTGAAGGAAGATAAAGTTCCAGCCAATCAGCTCCTAACTGCCATGTCACAGGTTTTGTTTGAAAACGAGTTAGAAGCTGATTGGCTGGGACTTTATCTCCATTAACTTTATCTCTATCCAAGGCTTAGTAAATCCCTAAGATCAAAAGTCACTCACTGTCAGGTGTCTTTTCCATCATCAATTTTGTAATTTGTGGCTACCTGTAACTGCTCCCCCTCACGTGAAGAGGGTGAAGCAGGAAGTGAGCTCTGTCAGATTGTCCATATTTCAATAAAGATTGTACCAAAAAAAAGTAGTGTACAGGAGCAGCTGCAAAGGAGACATCAGGTGAGAGTCCATAGTTTACACATACTGCGCATGCACAACATAAATGTAAAACTTGCTATAGTTATCTGCTAAATCCGCAGAGGGGAAGCATTTTCAGCATGCCTCTTCCCTGCAACCACTTTCTGCTTTGCCACGAGCCCATTTTCTCCACGGTAAGTGGAGTGTTAGTACATATAGGGCCATGTTCTGTTGGGGTGAAGTTGGCATCCTGAGGTAAAGCAAATGCTCTCATAGGTATTGTACATCTCCTCACTTAATCTTTGCGATTTTGCATAATGTAGTATCTATGCTCTACAGTATATCCGAAATCTTCTCTGCTGCTGGTACATTTGCAGTAGCAAATTTCCTATAGCTAACTGTATCTTTAAGATTGATTCATATTAAACCTACAGATATAAATGGCAGAAAACACTGGAACTAAGTGCTAGAGCATGACTGAAGCAGGCTGCAACTGGAACTGGGTGCCGGAAGCATGAATGGAGCAGGCAGCAGGAAACACTGGAACTGGGTGCTGGAGCACTAAAAGAGCAGACTGTAGAGATATATGGTGTGAAGCAATTCTGGAGTAGGTTTTCTGGATGATACTGTAGCGAAATGCTCTGAAACAAATACTGGAGCAGGTACTGTATGCTGGAACACTGAGGTTGAATGCTGTGAAGAAAATACTGGAGCAAGTGTGCTGGAACACACTGAGGCTGAGTGATGTGAAACAACTATTGGAGAAGGTGTGCTGATACACACTGAGGCTGAATGCTGTGAAACAAATACTGGAGCAGGTGTGCTGGAACCCACTGAGACTGACTACTATAAAGCAAATACTGAAGCAGGCTTGCCAGAAAACAGTGAGGAAGAATGCTGTGAAACAAATACTGAAGCAAGTGTGCTGGAACATTCTCAGGCAGAATGATGTGAAGCAGGTACTGAACCTGGAACCAGGGTACTGATCCTCTAAAAGAGATGCAATGAAAATGTGCTGTCAGCAGTTCATGGTTTAAATAGGGCACTCTGGGCCTGATTCAGAGCCGGACGCTCTGACCAGAGCGCTCGCTCTGAATCAGGGCCCTCCTACCTCAACTTGGAGCGGCCTTATGGATGATCGCATAGCTGTGGGTTACCACCCACAGCTTATGCGAGCGTCCATGATGATGGTCGCGATGTGACCATCGCGACCATCGGGCTTGCGATGGAGACCCTGCGGTAGGGTCTCGCTGCCGCAAGCCCTGGAGTGATTTTGGCTCTATCGGAGCCAAAATCTCTCCCACTGACATCACTACTGATGTCAGTGGGGCCGGCTTCAGATGGCAGGCGTTCCCATGGGAACTCCTCCGTCTGGCAGCAACGCCCCCGGCACACCCACTAAAGGGGGCGTGCTGTCAATCAACATCGACAGCACGCCCCCTTTGGTGCGAGACCCGGAGCGACGGCTACCCCGTCGCTAGCCGGGTCTCGCGCATGCGCACGACGGAGCTCCCTTTGTCGCGCGCATGCGCATTTGGGTACCATCGACCCGCTTGCGAGCGTCCTGCGCTCGCGAGCGGGTCTGAATGAGACCCTCTATCCCCTGATAGGCTGGGCGGAACATATGACTGAAATTGCTGAAAGCTGTTAAGCAGAGAACATTAGCAACCACCAGGAGGAGAATGCCAGCCACAATAACAGATAAGTGCCTAAATACTCATGGAGGGCCGCAAAGTGACAGCACCGGATCCGGTAACGGGGTCTCTGATTCAGGTGCCTGACATCCTGCTGCAAGTGGATGGGCTTATTGCTAGGACTCTAAAAAGGTATGAAAAAAGGGGAGTGTAAGTGTTACACTGCACTTAGTATAGGCTATAGATCAGTCTGCTTATGGACATTAATAAATAGGAGGCGCCTATATCAATATAATGATGTTTAATAAAAAAAAACCTGACATATGACAACACACATAATTAATCCACATAATTAGACACAAAAATAAATGTACATAAATTATAAAAATGAAACATGAAATGTTGTAGCAGCAAAATGCAATAATAGCCACTTAAACTCCCAATGATAAGATAATATCAATATAATGGTTAATTGCAAATATAGGTTCAGTCCAGAGCGTAGAAGTGGCATAGTAAGTAACTCACAAAAGCAGGCAGTCCTATGTATTTGTATCAGAACCTTGTGATGGTTAGGACAATCTCTTCCAATTTCCAAAGGGTCCTTATAGGAGACTTGCCACATGTGTTTTGAGCCCGCAGATGGCCCGGAAGTCTGTGTGGGAGGCAATGAGCACTGAAAGTACCTTCCTTCCCTGTAAAGCCAGAACAGTAACAGAATATCTGCTTGTGGGGCAGTGACCAAGCTTCTCAAAGTGCAATCTGATACCACAGTGGGAGTTCAGTTGCTGGTAAATGCTGTCACGTCGGTATACATGGGGAGTAGCGCGATTCGTCACTCCTCTGCATCATTATATTGATATATGAGCCTCCTATTTATTCATGTCCATAGGCAGACTGATCTACAGTATATCCTATACAAAGTGCAGTGTAACACTTACAGTACTGAAAATATGTTAAATATAGCACTGTAATTAGTGCTATTAACATATTGTAATTTGGTACCAGGGACCATACTTATTTTTTCTTAAAACCACAAGGAGGTTTGTAATATGACATGGAAAGGGTGAAGCAGAGCTAAATAACCTTCTAGTGGACCATCCTGCCCCATCTTCACCAAGACTAGACACCTATGTGCTCAATGAAGCAGTGAATCACTTATCAATCTCTCTTTTACCCTTTGGTTGCATCTAGATGCCCTTCACCGAACGGAACCTGATGTCATCAGTTACTATCCACATGGACATAGAGTGGGAATAGTAGTAGCCTGTGCTGGAAGCATGGCAAGCTGTAGGGGTTTTATTATTGTTATAATATAGGCTAGGGTTTAGGGTACCTTCTATTACCTGGGGATCTGCTGGGCTGACATGTGCACATGCACGGGATTGCAATCCCACACATGCACACAAATCAACAACCAGATCTCTAGTGACTGCATCGGCTGCAGCCCCTGGAAGCCAGAGAGGGCTGCTGTTAGAGTAGGTGGATGGCTTCCTATTAAAAGTACTGTCTCTGCTAATTGCAGTCCAGTCTGGCAGTCCCAGGAGGAAAAAACACCTTCAACTGAGACTGCCTGCCTGGCTGTGATTAGCAGGGAGCCCTTCCAAAGGGAAGTCACTGTCACTGCTAGGCAGTCCCTGCGGGTGTCAGATTTTACTGGGGGGAGGGCTGCAGTCCCCTAGGTAGGAATGACCATCAGTGTGGTGTCCATTGATGGTTTCCATCGTTGGTAACTTTGGTGATTACCATCGATTGATGGCACAAAAACAATCTATGGTGAACCATCGATGGTTTGCACCCCATGATGGCCACCGCTGCTGGAGAAGCGATGGGCCAAACAAATATGGGGGCGGGGATTGGTGGGTGATGAGGGAGGGGCTAAACTCCATCCCATCAAGATAAAAAATATTAACTATCGACCCCCACTCGTCCATCGATGGCAGAGACCCATTGGCTCTCTGCCATTGATGGCAAAACCATCGGCCATTGACAGTTAACCATCAATGATGGCTTACTATCAATGGTTAATAGCCATCCCTACCCCTAGATAAAATCCACCACTTGAGGTAATAAAGTTATGCAGTATGTACCGCATCACACTGCTTTACTTGTGAAAAGGGAGATACCGCACAGGCAATACACTGTAACTTGCTGCATTACCCAGTATCGCTGTTGTTACACACTGAACTCTAGTAAGGAAAATAAGTCACCAGATGTGTATGGCTCTGCATATATGTTATCTTTGAGAATACTCATTTCAAGTAATTAACTAATTTTTCTGCGCCAGTCCCACAGTATCTGTTGGCATCTGGGTAAGTGGTACACTGCACAACGCTCCTGTCAACTACATCTAAGCAAACTGCATTACAGTTTTCGCAACCGCATTTGTCCTCATTGATTATAGTGAAATTGACAGGTCACTTATTTAACATCTACTGTTAGTACAGTGCAAACAGAGCAATAATCTGTAGCTCAAAATCAAACTGATAACTCATTGTGGCAGGAATGATCTTGGTAGAGGATTACAGTGGAGGTTGATGGCATGAAGTTCTAAAATGGCTTACAAGTGTATGTTCAAATCAGTGCTGCCTAATGTATCTCGCTAATTTATACTTGCTCAGGTTTTATTTGAATATTATTTGCTAATGCAAGTCGACAGGAATATTCCACAGCTCTGCTTTATTCATGCAATGGATTGGGCCAGTTGTTTGATAATGTCTGTTAATGCACAAAGATGTATCTACTTCTATATTCCAAGGAGACAAGACATGCCATTAATATGTTTTAAAAGGGTATAGTACAGTTTTTATTCACTGCTGCGCTTTAATAAAAACTGGCAGGACATGTCTTAATGTAGCTAATAAATTCAAGTAGAGTGACAGGCTTAAAGTATCATTTGATAAAGAAAATGTTCTAAGTTGATTTCTGTTCACTAATATTAAGTATCTTAATTATTGTGATAACAATAAAGGTATACATGTCTTCTGGTGTAAATTTTATCAGCGACAACATTTTCATGCTTTTATGCAGAATCTAATGTAATGAGGACCTACAATAAGTACTCATCCAGTTTTACTACAGATGATGGAGTCAATGTAATGAGCTGCAGGTATTCAGGCCGTCAAGTTTAGCCTTTTAGAGCATTGCTGTTTTAAAGACCCGCAACTCAATACATTTAAACTGAGGACTGGAAGCCGGTAGGTTACTTCTGATGAAAATATTTACATTCTATATTGGCACACAGAGGCACAACTAAAGCCGCCCATAGGCTGGGACAGGGTGGACACATGGGGGCCCAACAGGTTGGGCATATCTGGATGACTAGTTTTTTTAAAATACTTAACCGCCACTGTTGCATTAGATTCAACCACCTCTAGACAGGCTTTCACTGACATAACCCATGCGACCGTGCCTTCCTCTCCTGTACCCCATTTTGAAGAGGAAATTTGTTCTGCATGTTTCACAATATATATCTCTTGCTGGTTCACCGTGGGCTGTGAAATAGCAGTGTGTCACCACTGATATCACATGCCAATTTTGTGCCAAAAAATGCAGTGCAATCACCATTTTAAAGCGTATGCACCAAATACATAAGTGCACTATTACACTTATCTCTGTTAGTGCAGAGATTAGCTGCCGTCCCCACTGAGACACGTTCCGTTGCATTCTGCAAGAGGGGGTAATGCCACTGGTGGGGATCTATTGCCACTCTACGGTGGTGGGAGTGGCTGGGTAATGCCACTAAGAGATCTATAGCCACTGGATGGGTGAAGGGTATGAATATGAACAGTGATGGGGTGGTAAATAATGTTACAATTGGGACCAATGGACACAGGGTTTGGGGATAATGCTAAAGTGACATTAAGACTACAGTGAGGCGGGCCCGGGATCAAAAATTGTCAGTGGGCCCATAGTTTTAATACTTGCCGTTTCTACACCTGGAAACATTTGGGCGTCAACATATCAGGTAGCATATAATCATTCTGCTCCCTTATATTCTATGAGGTGGATATTTAGGATCTGATTCTGGGTAAGTCCAAATGCAGAGCAGACAGCAATCGCAGAGTGTGCATGCGCCATACCATGCATATAGACATGAACGGATATTGGAAATGTGGATGGATTGATCCATCCATTGAGGGTCCTGTATGAGATTATGATCTGACTTTGTCTCTACCTGTTCTCACATATGATCCTCTATCTATGTGTGGCTCTTGATTCTGCTCTTTTTAAACAACTCAACAACATCTGACCTCTCATCTTTTTCCGTTATTTGACCTTTTTTTACTGGACTTTGCCACTATGCATCAAACATAAAGTGTCCGCCTTGGTACACAGGTCAATTTTGTAATCTCAAGTGAGGTGGGGAGATCACCGAGTCCTAAGGATCCCCAAGTCTGGATCTCCTTTCCAGCCTCCCTCCACTCAGGGTTCCACCTCTTCTTCAGATTTGGGAGTTACCCCTGAGTTGGATGCACCCCTGATACTATACTTCAAATGCTTATTGGCCTGCAGTCAGATCTGACTTTAGAGTTGTAGACATCTCTTTGGGAACTCAAAGTGGAAGTCAATAAAATTGGAGATTGTACAGATAATCTGGAATCTAAAATAGAGGAATTGGTTGCCTCTCATAATGATCTCATCTCTGCCCTTGGTGAAATCTCCTCGCTTCCCGAATAGATAGCAGACTGTGAGAGCCGCAGAGAAACACCATCAAAATTTGTGGGATCTCTGATTTTGTCTCTAATTATGATCTCTCTCTCTCGCTTTGGAATAAAATTTTTGCTTTCCACAGATGACAAGGGCTTTCACCACTGGCTCCCTAGGACAATGAATAAGTCTCAATCCTCCACCATACACAGAGTGTCTACATTTATACTTTTTTATATTATGGAAAACAGTGGCCTACAATGTTGAAATTCTAGGGTCTCTATAATTGTTTGGGGATTTTTCTATGTTTATGGTCACAAAGAGACCTTCATTCTCCTCTGTTACTTCTACATTGAGTACTAAATCTGCCCCTACAGTTGGGGCTTCCCAGTTAAATTGCTCATTTAGAGAGATAGTTCTACATATGTCATCTCAGTAGAACCACATGTAAAGCTGTAGGAGGAATGGAAGATCCCAGTTAGAACATCTTCATTGAGACAAACTCTTACTCCTCAAACTGACTGGTCACATGTTAATTAATCTCCTTCCATACCCAGAAGGCAAATGTGGTTGCCCAGCAGAAAACACAGTTTTTTCTTTATTCTTTTTTTATATTCAGGGATTAAAATGACAGTATCGCATGAGCTACAGTATACTGATAATGGCTCATTCAGACCAAATGAGGTGGTAATCCTCATAAAGGCTGACACTGATTTGTCTTAAAAGTGATGGAGGAAGGTAAGCATGGGAGGTTCCTAATTGTTACAGGTCTGTTGCTCAAAAAAGATGTTTACTGAGACTACTCTGTCCCTCTATGCTCCTAACTCTTTGCTGAAATAGTAAAGTCAGGTTTGGTCACTTGGTCAACATGGGTGTCTAATTTAATTTTTGACCTTAAAATGTACAGATCTTAGGCTCTAGGACAAGTCCCAGCATACCCTCCCACCGATCAGTTGGTAAAGCATGCTGGGACTTGGCCTGCTCTAGGAGTTGGGTTGCCTTCTAGAGACGAAATAAAGGTATGTTATATGATCTCACTTGCGCTTCCAATTATCCCAGGCACATTTTTTACGTGATGAAGTCACAAATGATGCTTTTGCAAAATAGTGTAGTCCATATGTACATGAAACAAAACAAAAAATATATACAGTAGTGTAATAATGTTATAAATTTTTCACTCCATGTGCAATTTTTTTTCAGGTATGGGTGAAATAGTCCTCATCCAAAGGAGTCAGGTATCCCGAACTTCAGAATAGAACACCCAAACGCTTGTAGAGTAATTCACACTTTGTGCATGTATGCGTACTTGTTAAGAGCTGGTGTTAAACACATAAAGGATTCTTTGTGTAATTCTTCTGCATAGTCATATGTATACACATGCGCTCCATTCAATATAAAATTAAACCAAAAATGGACCAATTTGTAATGGTAAAACACATATGGATTAATTTATTGATAAAAAGTAGGGTATAGGCATTCATACCATAATGATGGAATACATGCACTGAAGACGGTAGAACCCAGGTAAATTCATTCAGTTAGCATGAGGATATGGACTTAGAGATGCCGTGCCAAATATGAACCAAAAGACACTTTATTCAACGCATTTTGATGCACTTGCGGCGTCTTGATATCAAGATAATTGTCTCAACAACACATAAAACTTTCCCCATAAAAAACTTGTTTAAGCTGCTGCTTGTAGTGTTTGCTTTCTAGAGATGTTGGCCCCTTAATTGATTTATTAAAACTCCTTAATGAATACTGTATGACTTGTATGATGTATGGTGCACAAACACCCTGATGGCAGAAACAATACCTAGTTCTCCAGTGTGCACAATTAGAAATCTCATATAGTTCTATAGCTAGTGAATAAATGGACACTGCAACATTCCAAATCTGTGAAAAACCTATAACATGGTCAGACCATGTGCACTTGGTATGGTCTTGAGAATCACAATCCAGTGGCTTATCCTCTTATCTGCAAACTTATTATCCCAAAGTAATATCAATATTAACATAATGGTCACCTCAAATGCTTAGTGGTGTTATAAAATCGAGCACCAAGCTTAAGAGAAGATATAAGCAAACTAAAATTGATATTGCATGTAAGTAGTTCTTCTTGGTGTGCCAAAACCAGATATGTGCCTCATTATCCTTGAAAAATTAGGTTCCAGATATTTAACAACAATTTCACATATATGTTTCTTACTTGGATTCAGTATGCCTTGAATAAAATACCGCAAAAGGTTCTCTCCCATGCCTCCTATTGTTGGTATGGTTAGAGCTATATTATTAGACTTACTTTATTATGATGATACAGATGCTCCCTCATACACCTAGGGGTATATTTACTAAAGGTGGATTTTCATCGATTTAAAATCAATGAAAATCGATTGTTTCTGGGGCTAAATCACACATTTACTAATACTTAAAAAACCAAATCTAATATGATCTATTCATCTATTTTAAAATCGATCAAAATTGATCATTAGTAAATACCCCCTAGTGTCTATAATCCATACAGGTCACGACGCCCGGCAAGATTGAAACGCTCAGAGAGGTGTAGAGTTCTTCCTTTTTCTTTACATTTTGTGTCTTATTTGCATTGCAGACGCAAAGAAACAGCAATCAAAGAGTACTGGAGATGCTGGGCTGTGACTTTAACATCACAGGAATTAGTTTTAAATACATACAAAGTCGCAGATGAAGTACAACAGAATTTGGCATGAGAAAAGCCCACAGCTGCTGCATCATATTTGCATTCGTATACATATTTAGACTCATTTGTACACAGATGTACAAATATTGCATATCAGATTGATCAGTGCAATATAGCAAAGTAGTTTTGTTGCTCACATTTGGTTTATTTATACAGAAAAGATGCCCATTTTGAGTAAGAAAGATGCTTTTCGAAGCCAAGCTGCGAGGAATGTGGTGCACCGAAAGGGGATATTTGATGTGACTGAAGCCACAGTGTGTGAGAACACATCTGTATATGAAATTGGTATGATTTAGGCGGTTCAAATCCGCCTAAATCATACTGAGCGGCAGCCCGACAGTGGTGAAAATCTCAATCGTCCAAAGGTAAGTATTGACTAACCCTATTCTATCCCCTAACCCTCCCTCATGGGTGCCTAACCCTAACCTTCCCCTCAAGTGCCTAACCCTAATCCCCCCCTAAGTGCCTAAAACTAACCTCCCCTTCCCCGCAGCCTAAACCTAAGTCCCCCTGGGGGGGTCTCTAACCCCAACTTCCCCCCCGGCGGTGCCTAACCCTAACCCCCCTTACCCTAGCCTAACCCTAACCTCCCAAGGGGATGCCTAACCCTAAGTTCCCCCGGGAGCTCCTAACCTAACTCCACCCCCGCGTGGCTGCCGGCGCCCGGCTTACCTTCGATCGGTAAAACGAGTGTCGGGCTCCCGGCATAAGTATAATGACAGGCATCGGGATTTCGACACCTGTCATTAGACACTTGCCGGGATTAGTCGGGAAGCCGGCGGTGGGAATTACGTCCGTCGGCTTCCTGACTGCTTACCCTGTAAATAAGCTACCCTCCCATATATTTCTACAAAAAAATTTGATTTGTATATAAACCTCCAGTAGCACAGGAGAAAATATGAAAGATGTTTGAATCCACTGAGTGATAGCTCCTGGGACAACTATAAGACTGCTTTATCTACCAAGGCCCCTAGGCTTCTACTAATTTTCTCTCTTTTAGGGCTCTATTTATCATCACTTAATTTCTACAAAAGCATGTGAAAATGAACATTTTCACCGGCAATCGTAGAAATTAAGTTTTCGGGCCATTCATCAAAAAGGTAATACAGGAGATATCACAGATACCTCCTACTTACCTTCCTTTCCCGATGTGGCCCGCTGTCCCCATACACTAGTATGGGGACAGGAATTCATCAAGCTCTGAAAATACAATATTTTCCGAGCTTGACTGTGGGAGCATTCACCATCTTTAGATGGCGAGTGCTCCCGCAGCCCACTCCTTCCCTTCCCTCCGCCCGTTTGGCTCCTTCCGCCAGGGCTTCTGTGCGCATGCGTGATCTGTAGGTCATGCATGCGCACTAGTGTCACTGCTTCTATAGGATCAATGAAAAAACTCATGGAGACAGCTGATTTTCGCATCAGCTGTCTCCGTGCCGGAGCAATGATAATTTGCTCCGGCGCTCGGGGCCTGATAATTAACATGATGAATAGAACCCTTAGTAACAAGTATTGGCCATTTCTGTAGCTTTCTCCCCCAACCCCTCTTCTCGCAGAAACTCCTCCTCCTTTGGCCTTCTAGGGCCTCTTATGTTTCCATGGCTACTTTCATTTGGAATATGGTGTAACTGAGAACTCTCCCTCCTCCCTCCATTACCCTTTCTATTCTTCTTTCACCTTCTTTTTGGTCTTCTTTCTTCTTTTCAGCACTAATATTGTTGCACATTGAAACTTTGTCTGGCTTATGTCCGTCAAGGTATTTCCACTAGTTGCACTTTAATGCTGGGTACACACTGGCAGATATATTGCCGATCAATTGATCGGCCAATATATCGGGTGCCCATCTGCCAGTGTGTACCAGCGAGTCTGTGAAAGATGACGCCAGCCAATGGTAGATATATCTGTCCGTCATGCTGCGTGTATGGGTGGTCAGCTGACCGCCCATACACTTGCAGCAGAGGCCGCGGTGAGGGGGGCACGAAATGCCACCTGGGCAGCGGTACCCACAGCCAGGTGACAGATGATGATTGTTCAATGTTTAAGAACATCCATCATCTGCAAATATATATGTCAGGAGTGTACCCAGCATAAGTCATAAATTGTTCTGGTCATTTCTGTGCTTCCTGTACTACTGTTACTGTACAAAAATACCACTTTCAGACATACGACCTGGGAATTTCCCTGCTCAGACCCAGGTTTTCACCTCAGCAAAACCCAGGTTTTTGCTCGAGACCCCCTTTCACACTACACAGGAGACCCAGGAAATTCCAGGGTCGACCCCATTCAGACATAAGCCTGTCTGCCCTGGCATTCTAATAGCCAGGGCATGATAGGCTGCTCACATGTCACGCTCATACACACACAAACACTCATACACACTCGCGCAATCACACACCCCTTTCCCAGCAGGGTTGTCTACACAGGACCAGTGGCGTCACAAGGCGGGTGCGGGGGGTGCGGCCCGCACCCGGGTGTCACCCGCCGAGGGGTGCCCGCACCTCCTGCACCCCCCGCCGGCACCACCGTGACCCCATTGATACCTAATGTATCATTTTGTTAACCACGGCCACGGGCCGGGTTCGCGCCGCGAGGCCACGCCCCTCCCGAAGGCCCGACATGCGAGGCCACGCCCCCGACACACACCCTCCCGAAGACCACGCCCCCATTTTGGCAGGTGCCGCGCGCGTGGCGTCCCTCCCCACACCGGGTGTCACCGTGGGGAGGGACGCCACTGCACAGGACTAATGTCCTGGGAAATATAACCTGATCAATTTAAGGGGCAGCGACCCCGAGAAGTGTCTTTCAGACATACGCGAGACCCGGATATTTTGGCTGAGCCAGGCCAAAAACCAAAGAATCTCGCTATATCTAAAAGGGGTATAAGAAGCTATTTTTCTTCAAACATTGTATTTGAGCCTTCTTTATGCACTTCATAAGTCATATCAGCAGAGTTAGTGTAATGGCTAGCATTAAAGATTCACAGCACTGAGGTCTTGGGTTTAATTCCCACCAAGTCACTAACATTGCAGAGTTTATATGTTCTCCCCATGTTTGCATGAGTTTTCTCCATGTTCTCTGGTTTATACTGGTAGGTTAATTGGATTCTGAAAAAAAATCATCTTTGTGTATACTGCATGTGTGTGTGTAAATGTGGTAGGGAATATATATTGCCCACTGGTGCAAGTACTAATGTCAATGACCAAAATATTATCTGCAAAAGTGTCACAGAAAATGTGTGTTCTATATAAATAATTGTTAATAAATAACAGTAAAGTAATATTCTGTTTTAATTTTGTGTTTCCCATCTGTATACCTCCCAACATGAGAAGATGGTACAAAATTGAAAAAAAACATTTTTGGAAAAAGACACGGGCGCAATCTAATATGAAGCAGCCACCACACGTGACCCACTGTCCCCACCAAGAACAGCTAATAGAACGAAACACACAATACAGATTTTTGGTCACATATATCAGGCACTAATTAGTTGTTTCATATCATCGAATATAACAAAATAAAGTTCTTTATAATGTCTCTTGTTTCATACATATACTGAATGTCCGTCCAAATTTTCTGTTGCTCGTCGGACAATTTCACTTCCAAAGGTATATAGAAAAAAGAGAAAAAAGCTGTATAGTGTAGTCATTTTTTAAAATTTAATGACACACACACTCACAGATAAATATAAAATTCAGACTTCTTGCTATCACATATAGCCAAGTCTCACTTATTCTGAGAACACTCAGAATTAGAACATATATAAAAGAGGAAATAAAAACAAAAACAAAGAGACAGTATTCACTACAAATACTGTCACATCCACAGTTTTCTCAACTTATCCAAAATTGTAAAAAGTTTGAACCGTACCGTGGTTAGCACCAGATTTGGTGCCCTTTAGAGAGTATAGATGGGAGAATATCCGGATATGCTGCCCAGCTCCCTTTGAGCCTCTGGATGCTGCCCACGGTCACAGGATTTCGCCAGCAGATAGATCCCAGCTGCCTGTGGGAATGTTCTTATGTCCACTACAGGTGTCTGCAGTCATCAGAGGCTGCTGCTTCTTCTTGACTCTAACGGACTGCGACCCGGAAGTTGCCGACAAAGAATAAACGCCCCTCTAGATAGCCACGCCCCTCTCATCTCCGTGTAGCAAAGGGAGCTGGGCAGCATATCCCGATATTCCCCCATCTATACTCTCTAAAGGGCACCAAATCTGGTGCTAACCACGGTACGGTTCAAACTTTTTACAATTTTGGATAAGTTGAGAAAACTGTGGATGTGACAGTATTTGTAGTGAATACTGTCTCTTTGTTTTTATTTCCTCTTTTATATATGTCCTAATTCTGAGTGTTCTCAGAATAAGTGAGACTTGGCTATATGTGATAGCAAGAAGTCTGAATTTTATATTTATCTGTGAGTGTATGTGTCATTAAATTTTAAAAAATGACTACACTATACAGCTTTTTTCTCTTTTTTCTATATACCTTTGGAAGTGAAATTGTCCGACGAGCAACAGAAAATTTGGACGGACATTCAGTATATGTATGAAACAAGAGACATTATAAAGAACTTTATTTTGTTATATTCGATGATATGAAACTAATTAGCGACTGATATATGTGACCAAAAATCTGTATTATGAGAAGATGGTAATTCAGATGGGAGGTTTGTGGCTATAGCATGTTGGGCCATTGCCTGCATCATAGTGGGTGTGGTCATGCACTCACATACTGTGGGTGTGGCCACAACAATAGTCAGTCTTTATCACATAAAAACACCATTTTTAAAATGATTTTATGGCAACACCTCCCACACTACCGGTACTGATTGCAGGATGGTGGGACAGTCCCAGATGGCAGAACAGTCCTGCCAAAATAGGGATGGTTGGGAGGTGTGCATTTATACTTTTACATCAGGTAAATGGCACCTATAAATGTTCTATCCTGTATTTTCGTGTTTGCTTCAAAGTTAATTTATAGATTGATCTCGGCTTTCTGCCACTTCATAAGATGTATAAAAATCATGTAGTTTAATAAGGGGAAAAAAGACTCTGTCACGGGCCCCCTCCTCTCCGCCCGGTGGCCGGCAGTGCACTGAGTGGTGCGCGGCCAGCGCCGCACTAATAGACTCTGGCCACTAGAGTGTGGCCAGAGTCTTATAGCGCATGTGATGGTCACCGGGAAAATGGCTGTGGTGGCCATTTTCCCTTTACTATGCGTGCGCAAATGATGGGAAAATGGCCGCAGCACAGACATCGGCGCCAACGTGGGACTCCGGAGAGGTAAGTATAATATGGGTGCAGGATGTGAGGTGTGGGCCCCCCTGGACCCAGGGGCCCGTGTGCTCTGCACACATTATAAATACGCCCCTGATGCTCTCACAAGTCTATAAATGTCACAATTGTTCTCTCTATTGTACATTGTTTATTAAAAGACTTTCTACATTATATAATGGTTTGCTCCCCCGCACCCCCCCTTTTCCCCCTGGATATGCAACTGGACTAGACACAAATATAGTAAGGGACATGCCAGGGGTCAGAATGTGCAACTGAATGAAAGTAAGGGCCCCGAGCAAAAATTGCCAGTAAGTAATTGGGTCGGTAATAACAGGCAAAAATAATTATCTGATAACACGTACATGGGTAGCCAGGAACAAGTTGGGTCAAAATGGGTAGTCATATCTGTAGCACCCCAATGTTTTGTAGGATCTTTTGTGTAGAATTTCTCAGCGTTAAGTTGTTCCTGTTCCTCCTTCTTCTTGCACCGTCACAGCAGAGAGACAGGTGGTACCTCTATCCCAACACAATAAATTGACACAATAAATAAAATAATGCCTATTTTATTAAGCTGGAACTTTTCCTCAATTCAGGAACCTGTTATGGAACTGGTCAGTAAGAATACATTACACTCTGTAACATATTCAGTCACTATAACAAATTTATGCAACACTTCAAATATACATATTACAGCACCATACCTCATGAATTGTTACATTGCAAGTTGACACATTGTTATGATTCCAGGAGGGAATCGACTAGACTTAATGTAGAGCGAAGGCTGAGTGAGGAGGCTAGTGGGATACTGTCACGCTGGGAGGCGGTTTTCTAGAAGCTGAGGCCAGAGGCTGCGGGGGGAAACGGAGGCGAGGGGCCTGAATGTAAGACCTCTGCATCCACGGGTCTTGTTCGTTGGCGAGACCTAGTCAAAGGTGCGGAATCTAACCCACGAGATGGTGTTCGCCAGTGACCCCACCAATCGGGATATGGGCTTGAGCTGCACCTCGTAAGCAGGTCGCGGTCCTTTGACTAGGTGACCAAAGCCTGCGGGAAAAAGGAGAGACGAACACTCGTGGCCCAAAGGGTCTGTGCCAGTAAGGGGCATGTAGGGACACTGTACTTGACGTACAAGGAAGTGTGCACTGCGGACACACTCTACCGGGTTGCCGGTTAGAAAGAGTGCACCACGGTGCAATACTGTAACACGTAGGTAGGGACCACAGAGTCCAGTAACGAGGTGGGTAGTGGTACTGGAGCCAGCCAGAGATTATGACGCTGGAGAGGTGGGTACATGTAACTACACTCAGGCTGTGATGGTAAAGCACTGGTGAAATGGATAGTATACTGCACACAGGCGGCGGTGGTAACGCACTGGTGGAATGGAGGTATACTGCACACAGGCGAGGTGGTAATGCACTGATGAGATGAAAGATATAGCTGCACACAGGCTAAGATGGTAAAGCACTCATGAGATGAATGGTATAGCTGCACACAGACTGAGATGGTAAAGCACTGATGAGATGAATGATATAGCTGCACACAGGCTGAGATGGTAAAGCACTGATGAGATTAATGGTATAGCTGCACACAGGAATAGATCACTGGAAGCAAGGGAACCTGGAACGAGAGACCACTAGTAACACTAGCAACCTGATACACAGGAGCTGGATATATACCCCTGGAAGCCCACTGATTGGTCCACAGCGTCAGCTGACCGGCCAGACTGTCAGGGAAGGAAGGATAGTCAGAGAAGGAAGTGTCATGGCAGCGCCCATGACAGGAACTCCGATCCCCGCGCACCAGGCCGCCCGAGACACCAGCATCAGGGAGAATGCTCAGCACCTCCCATGTCACCGCACCAGCCGCCCGACTGCCCGGGAAGTCAGAGGAAGCCGGCGGGACGGTAAGGGACGGCCGATCCCCGGCTGAACTCTGACAGATACCTGTTAGAAATGGATGGTAGTCAATACAAGAGCAGTCTGGTGAAAGCCTTGGGGGCTGGAAAGTATTTGACTAGTCGTGGCCAATGGCTAAGGGTATGATGCAGCCTTTGGGCTTTTGAAGCAGCCTTGAGGGCTGATTTGCTTGACTAGTTGTGGTCGAGTGGCTAAAGATGTGATACAGCCTTTGGGCTGTTGAAGCAGCCTTGAGGGCTGATTGTGGCCTGGGGCCCCAGCATAGATGTAGCCTTTGGGCTAATGAGTTTTAGATGGGGTATGCACAAGGACGTTGAATTGCTACCAATGTCGCTGGGTTGACATTGGCAACGGTGCACCGAATTGCACACTGGAGACGCTTAGCTGCAACTAGTGCCGCCGGGTTGACACTGGTGATGGTGTGCTGGATTGCGCACCTAGAACGCTGAGCTGCAACCAGCGCCGCCGGGATGACAGTGGCGACGGTGTGCTGAATTGAGCACCAGGAACGCTGAGCTTCGACCAGTGCCAACGGGTTAACACTGGCGGTGGTGCGCTGACTTGCGCACTCATGGCGCTAAACTGCGACAGGTGCCGACAGGCGCTTCTGGAATAGGAAGTGCACCGTGCCACCTAGATGGCACAAGCAGCACAAGCAGGTGGAATGCAGACCAAGCCGCTTGGATGGAACAAACAGCAGCGGACAAACACATCAAAACTGTCTCAGGAACTTGACTGACAAAGAGGAGACTGGAACAACCGAGAGTATGAGAAACTCTATCACCGGCATGGAGTGAAGGGCTGGCTGGAATTTAACAGCAACACGGCCCAACCAGAGCAAGCCTCCCTTAATGACAGACCAGTGTGCACCTGGGCTGTGCACAGACAGGAGAATCAATTAGTGTGCACCTGATATTGCACACAGACAGGCAGTAATTAATGCAGTGCCTCAGTAGCAACTAAAGCTGGAAATTGCAAATAATATGATCTGCTTAACTGCAGATCCTAACACACATATAGACACACTCCCTCTCTCATATACATACTGTGATAAATGCACAGGAAAAGTTGTAAATGATAGTTACAGTATTTGTGCCCTAGATTCCTGGTGGACAGACGCTACAGTAAATGGCAACATTGATTGTCAGAGCACCTGTGAGAGGCTGAAATAAGGAGTGTCAGTTGTTAGTGTCACTCTTTCACTACCTGGGGAGCAGGCAGCGGGCCTATTGAGAGACAACATGGTTACTGGTTGTAACTTAAGTACTGTGCTAATACTTTTGTGTTGTGAGAAGGATGTTAGGTTCCCCTACACTGAGAGAGGGAATCATTTGTTTAGTTAGCCAGACAGGCTAGGCTTTTATTTTATATTTTGTATATCTTTATGCTGCAAATTAAAACTAGTTGTGGATACTTCTAACAAGGCCCTGGACTGGTGTGCTACTAATTGACTGCTGTATGAAAGTGCACCCGTCTACCCCAGAAGATGGCATTCTTACTCTAATCTTGTCACAATACATACATACATATGTGTTTATGTATATATGTATTGTGGCAAGATCCGGGTAAGAACATACATACACACATACTTATGCAAACCACCAGTCAGGGATAGGATGCCCTAGCTGCAGAGTAAACCTGTGATAGGCATGATTTTTAACATATTTTCAGCAGGGGGAACGGTCGCTACTGTGAAAAGAACAGTACTCCAAATCCCAAAGGAGTGAAGGGTATGCAGGAGGAAAATGGTGGTCAGATGTTTCAAAAGTGGCAGAGCTGCCTAGGAGGGTGGGAATGGACAAGTGGCCATTAGACTTCAAAAAACTCAATCCTGGTGAATTGAATGGAATAGAAGCCAAATTGCAGGGGGTGATTTAGGAAGCAAGAGGAGCTTGTGAGGTGATTACAGACAAACCATGTTGCACTGTAATGGGTGCAAATACATTTATTTATTTTGGATGAAGGATAAATACTGGCAGCTTTATTTTTACACTGTAATTTAGATTTGAGTTTGGTCACGTCCCTCTCACATCTAAATCTCTTTGCACATTTTAAAACTTCCCCAACCTGCAGTCTATGCCAAGGTGCAAGAGGTACTTGTTCTCTTTTTTTTGCCTTGCTCCCAACTCTGAATTAGACCCCAGATCACGTGTAGATCTATAGAAGGAATTTGCTGTGAAACCTAATATTCCCACATACTAAACCAAGATAAATAACAGTTAGTAAACTAAAGGCTGTTATTGTTTATCATATCATGTCCCATCATAAGATGCTTTGCTTTTTGGTTATCTTTTTGTTGAAATTAAGAATGTTGTTCCCTCAGAGCTGTTTGTCTGCAGGAGGATCCAGATGATCTTTTTCAAGCAAATTAAAAAAATATCCATAAGCTTTGCCCTATTCATTGCAACTCATCTCAGGCTGCATTTACTCAAAGCAAGCAGGGTTGGACTGGCCCACAGGGGAAATCCCTGGTGGGCCCCTCTGCCTGAGGGCCCACCCCTCTCCTCTAGGTGTCAGTTTCAATACCTCATACATTGTTACTCTATTAGATGGTCAGTTACCAGGTGGAGTAATAGAACTGATGAACATGGGTGCTTGGTTCTTTTCTATAGAAACTACACAAAGATTTCCCTACTGGTTAACCAAGTGTCTGTGGTGGATGGCCAAACCCCCTCTGGTGGCTGGCCACAACCCTTAAGCATGGGCCCCTACCACTGTATTTCCCCAGTGGGCCCTTCATGCGCCAGTCCGACACTGAAAGGAAGACATGCACTCACAAAATGCAGTAGGCAAAGCGGCAACAATAATTTGTGTGCAGCATCTTATCAATATTACTGAAAAAGTAGGTGGTAAAGTCTTTTCATTGGCTTAAAAATATATATCTACTGGTGATTAAACATATATTCTATGCATCATTAAGAATTCAGTATTAAAATCAATAATGTGAAAAAAAGAACATAAGTGATTGAAATAGATATAGCAGGTGCTCACGTTTCAGAAATGCAATAAAAAGTGTGAATTAAAGTCCAAATATTGTGAAATGTTTTTTATGTGCTAAAATGTTTGCCAGGAATGTTATATGCTCAGTATGCCTCCCAGCAAATAGCTACCTACAGTCCTACAGTAAAAATAAAGTACACACACACACACACACACACACATATATGTATATATATATATATATATATATACACACACTTCAATTTTTATATATATATATACAGTATATATACATATAAAACATACTATATATGGTATATATATATATATATATATATATACACTACAGTATATATATATATATACACATACACAAAACAGATGACACTTAAGCAATGGACTGGGCGGTTGCCTGGTGGGCCGATCATTCCAACATATTGGTAAGTTGTATGTACAAACAATATTGTGCATACACACTTACCAATAGCCTGCCCGACATGTCTGGCCTCAGGAACCGGTAGTAACATCATTGTTGACAGTTCCTGGGCCACCATATTTGTTGGTCAGCTGTACAGACAGCGAGATGTACCAAGATATCTGCAATAGAAATGCAAGGCTGGTTTAAGATAAAGGAAAAATGTCATAAGGGCCGATTGTATTGTTTATCGGGCAGTGATAATTAATGGGTGTCAGACGGAGCAATTCAATTGTTTTGGGCACCCATTAATTATCATGCTTTTCATGCCCCAAAACCCCCTGGTTTAGCTACGTAAAGTGGCTAAACCCATCTAAAGTCCTGGTTCTGGCACCTAAAACATGGACTTTTCGAATGTTTCTACTTGCCACTGCAAGAAAATGCAAGCAGAAATATCGGTGCCTGCGGAACATGTGCAAGATCAGAGCGACAATTAAATTGCTGACAAACGGGTGCCCAAAGAAAACAATTAATTCCCCCCATAGAGTGAAACTTGGACAACAAGTTTTAACTCACTGCAAATCAGATGGAATTTTGACCTTAGATGCAATATCCAGTGGTTTGGAGGCTCAAGTGATTGGCAATATGCAGAGATTTGTGGCTGCTATGAAAAGTTACTGAAATCACAGAAGCATATTTAACAAAACCCAAACTAATATTGGAGCATTTTTGACTAATAAATGAATGAAAAAGGATATCCTTTTGTGTATTATATAATTTATTGGATACTATTTGTTTGCGTGACTTAGATGAATGTCTGAAAACATTTAGAGCCTTCACCAGATGCAAGTCCAAATGCTAAGGCATGGATCAGCTACATTAGTTTTACAAATTGTGGATATGTGTTGTACTAAGCATGTGTCCGTGACATGAGTGTTCCCGGGTGTCAGCTAAGCAGCCACCTTGCCGATGCAGGTAAGACATCCCTGTTGTGGAAGTGTCATGGTAGCATCATGGGCATGTAGTCGGAATTCTGTGCTATGCTGAGACGTATGAATGATGAATGGACACCTGTTTCTGATGGATCGTTTGCAATCAGAATGGGGCTGTTGAAAATGTTGTTACTAATGACGACAACTGCAGCTGCAGACACAGAACCACTGCACAGTGCCACTATATATATATGTAGCTGTACAGATGTTTGCATTAGAATAAGGTAGTACACCAAGCTGCCATGGCTGTTCACACTCATGGCTGCTTTGCATCCAGCTCAGAGTTAGATCATTAGTGTCACATTTATGTATACATTCGGAAATTCTAAAAGGTTCAAACAAAAGTGTACTGTAAAATTGTCAAGATCATCACAGGCTAAATTTTCAACTAATGAACTGCTAATTTCCTTACAGATATCTTTAAAACGATACATACAATCTTTTGTTATACTGTATTTTAAAAAAAATAATAATAATTACTTAAAAAAATAAATAAATTGTGCTGCTGCAATGTAGATCTGGTTTACAGGTTGGAACCTGAACTTGGCTGTTATTTAGAAAATAACTTCAATATTTGCTGGGAAATGTAGTATACACCATACTAGCCTACATTTCATTTTTCCTTCCCGGGAGAAGCTGGCTTGCAATGATCAATTTGATGTGGGACATTTGTACATCTGTATGCGCCTGAGACTAAAATCGGTATATGAAGTGCTACAATGCAGCAGCCGCACCTTTTTCTCACGCCAAATTCTGTTAATAAGAAACTTAGTACAAGTTAAAAACTAATTCCTCTGTGCTAAAAGTCACAGCCCAGCATCTCTAGTATACTTTAAATGGTGTTTTGTTGCATCTGTGATACGAATAGGACACAAAATTGAAAGAAATAGCGGTACTCTACACCATTTTTGTGGCTCAGTCACATCGGCATCTGTAATGGGAGAGCAGAAAATGGCTGCTGAAAGCCATGTTGTGTGCAGTGTTTTTATGAATGTATCAGGCACAGAGGCGTCACTAGGGTTGGTGTCACCCGGTGCTGTAACTCATGGTGACACTCCCCCTCTCCACAAAAAAAAAAAAAATCAAGACCAAGGTGCACAGCTCCGTGCTCTCTACACCCTTACCAGTCCACCACTCACACTGCAGTGCTCCTCCCAGAATGCCGGTCGCACCCAATGCAGGGTGTGACGACGTCACACCCTGCATTCTGAGTAGAGAAGAGAGGAGGACGGTCTTATGGACTGGACCAAAATACTGCCGCCGCCAGTCCGTCCACACCTTCCCACCTGCACGGCAGTGGTGGTAGTGGAGAGCGCACTGGTGGGTGCTGGCAGGAGTGTGGCAGTGGCAGCGTATGTGGGGGGGAGGGGGGTGCGAGAATGCAGGGCTGCCAAGAGAAATCTTGGGCCCTGGTACAGCAAACTCCCTGGGATCCCCCTAGCATGTTGGGAGAATGGCTGCACTTTTTTGTGTCTAGCATGTGAGAAGCACCCACTCATAGGAACATGACAGGTCAGCATTTTTTAAGAGCTAACCATATACTGCCCACTTTATTTTTGGAAACAAATAGATTTTTTAACAGTGTCCAGAAACTGCCCCACTTTTTTTTTTTTTTTTTTAATGCAGAAGATCCAGTAACACACCACACGGCCCCTGAAGCGCAGAGAGTGGTCCCGCTGTTCACTGGTGTCAAAGCGCCTTTCCTTTTACACTGGGGGAGGGATCTGCTCTGCTCTCCAGTTTGATGCCACCCAGCACTCTGACAGTAAGTCTTAATATTAACTCGTGTGTGTTTTCCCAGTGCCCATTTCTCGGCCACATCAAAGTGCCAGATGGCAGGGGGATTTTGCTGGGCAAACACACGAGAAATTAAGTGTAGGGAGAACGCTGATAAACATATACAGTAAATATCTTTATTTATCCATCTATCATCTATGTCATATATATACACACACACACACACACACACACACACACACACACACACAATCACTACACTTGAAACCCAGAATACACTGTTGGAGAGCAATGACTAACAAAATGTTTTGTTACAGTATCTATAACCCCAGTGTTACTCACAGAGGGGCCTATTCATCATAACTTAAAATTTGATGGAGGTAATTAGGTTTAGAACTGGCATGGAGTTCTACCTAATACCGGAGGAATTCATCATTCCTCCTCCCCATAACTATCTATTTCGAAAAGCTGTCATTTTTGCGATGACAGCTTTTCAGGAAATAGTTTTCCCTCTCTGCTCTAACTTACCGCAGCTGTAATCAGTGCTGCGCATGCGCTGTTACATCCGTAAAACCAGCGATTGCGCAGCACTGCCTACAGCTGCGGTAATTTTGTGTGTGTGTGTCCCAACCCCCCCTCCGAAAACCTCCCCCCTCCCAGCCCCAACTTACCTGGCTGCTGCAGCTGCCTCCGCCTCCGCCGGCTGCTCGGACACTGTGTTCTCCTGGCAGAACACAGTACAATTTAAAAAAAAATATATATTTTTTTTTTCCCTTAAACTTTACTGTGTTCTGCCGGGAGAACACAGTGTCCGAGCAGCCGCCGGAGGGAGATGCCGGGGGACCTGACCAGCTGAAAGCAGGTAAGTGTTACCTGCTATTCGCCACCTCACAGTGGGGGATAGTAACTCCATCAAATTCCGATAATACATAATTTTTGGAATTTCATGAATACCATAATTTCCACTTTATTTTAGTGTTGATGAATAGGCCCCTAACTTACTTGTCATCCAGCAAGCTACTGCCGTAGCCTCCACCCAGGAAAGAATATACCTGCCTACACGGCCTGCTGCCTGCTACTTGTCTCCCAGTCCTAGCCAGGAGCAGAGAGAGAGAGGGACTCACGAGATGATGACATCATCATCTCGGGGACCTCACGATGTACAGCGGGCACTAACTACAATGGCATAGCCGCACAACACAACAGTAGCAGTCCAGACCGGACATCGGACTGTCCCAGAGAGCATCCCCCCAGGGCCATTTCTAGAGGCTGGAGCTCCCAGTGCGAACATCCAGAATGTGCCCCCCCACAAAAAAAGCTTAAGATAGTAAATTTGGTCTCACATCAAAAGACTACCTTATGAATAAATAACGTTAGCAAAACCATAGGATTAGGGACAGCAAGATCTGTTAAAATTTCCAAGGTACACCATCAGTCCCCACCTCCACAGGAAAAAAAACACATTGCTCCCAAATAGAAGAAATAACATTGCTCCCCCATGGAGATGCATAACATTTCTTCCCCACAGAGATATATAACATTTCTCCCCCACAGAGATACATAACATTTCTCCCCCACAGAGATATATAACATTTCTCCCCCACAGAGATACATAGCATTGCTCCCCCACAAGGGAAAACTCCCGCACAGAAAAAGGCACGTGTCCCCAGCCAGCCTGCCCCCCCACTTCTGTATCCAGCCTGCCCCCCCACTTCTGTATCCAGCCTGCCCCCCCACTTCTGTGTAGCCAACCAGCAATCCCTTCTGTAGCCAGCCAGGCCCCACTTATGTGTCCCTAGATAGCCTGCTCCCCCTTCTGTGTCCCCAGAGAGCCAGCCTGCCCCTTTCTGTCCCCAAAGAGCCAGCCTGTCCCCTTCTGTTCCCAAAGAGCCAGCCTGTTCCCTTCTGTCCCCAGAGAGCCAGTATTCTTCTATGTCCCCAGAAAGCCAGTATGTCCCCTTCTGTGTCCCCATAGAGCCAGTATGTCCCCTTCTGTGTCCCAAGAGAGCCAATATGTCCCCTTCTGTGTCCCCATAGAGCCAGTATGTCCCCTTCTGTGTCCCCATAGAGCCAGTATGTCCCCTTCTGTGTCCCAAGAGAGCCAGTATGTCCCCTTCTGTGTCCCCAGAGAGCCAGCCTGTCCCCCTTCTGTGCCCCCAGCCAGCACCCTCTTCTGTGTCCAGCCCCCACTTCTGTGTCCTACCAGCCTGCCAGCACCCCCTTCTGTATCCAGCCCCCACTTGTGCCCCCAGCCAGCCTTCCAACACCCCCTTCTGTATCCAGCCCCCACTTGTGCCCCCAGCCAACCTGCCAACACCCCTTTCTGTATCCAGTCCCCACTTGTGCCCCCAGCCAGCCTGCAAGTACCACCTTCTGTATCCAGCCCCCACTTGTGCCCCCAGCCAGCACCACTTCTGTATCCAGCCCCCACTTGTGTCCTCAGTCAGCCTGCCAGCAACCCCTTCTGTATCCAGCCCCCACTTGGTTCCCCAGCAGGCCTGCCAGCACCCTTTTCTGTATCCAGCCCCTACTTGTGCCCCCAGCCAGCCTACCAGTGCCCCCTTCTGTATCCATCCCCTATTTGTGCCCCCAGCCAGCCTGCCAGCACCCCCTGCTGTTTCCAGCCCCCACTTGTGCCCCCAGCTAGCACCCATTTCTGTATCCAGCCCCCACTTGTGCCCCCAGCCAGCCTGCCAGCACCACCTTCTGTATCCAGCCCCCACTTCTGTGTCCCCTACCAGCACCCCCTTCTGAATGCAGCCAGCAAGCCCTCACTTGTGTCCTCAGAGACCCAGCCTCTCTAGCCCCACCTCACTTACCTTCCTCTTGACGGCTCCTCACTAGTCTCTTCCAGCCCTCCAGCGGCGGCGGGCGGAGTGGACATGCACCAGGCTCCTCTCAGCGGCGGGCGGAGTGGACATGCAGCAGGCTCCTCTCAGCGGCGGGCGGAGGAGTGGACATGCAGCAGGCTTCTCTCAGCGGCGGGCGGAGGAGTGGACATGCAGCAGGCTCCTCTCAGCGGCGGTGCAGTGTGACGTCACGCGCCGTGCGCTTTCTTGGGGAAGGAAAAATTTCAAGCACTGCGGCAGACGGCAGCTGGGGACGTGGGCGGGGGAGTGGGCGGATCCTGCACGGCTCCCCCGCCCCTGGCAGCTGTGTGGTGGCGGGGGATGCGGGCATGAAAGTGAGGCTTCTGGTGCCATCCCCTTGTAGGGTGACACCAGGTGCGGCCCGCACCCCCCGCACCCCCCTTGTGACGCCACTGATCAGGCACTAGATGAAGTTCAGGCATTGTATTAGGTGGTACAAAGGAATGTGAACACTAGACAAGCCATAAATCCTCAAGGCGTTGTCTTTAGGTATATAAGCATGTGTAGCTTTCTTATCAGTATTTAACCAATAGAGTAGTAGGAAACAGACTTATACCCATATTTGTAAGTGGTGTCTGCAGCCTGATGGAATCTGGTATAGAAAGTTCAGGACAAAGGAGATTCAGTAGCTTTTGAATTTCTCTCGATGTGCGAGATTCCAGCTCCAAGATGTTGGAGGGGGCTCCTGGAAATAAAACCATTTATGTCCTAAGTAGATGAACCGATGAGCAAGTTAAGTGTTTATACTATATTTTCTTTTACTTTGTAATTGTTTATACTATATTTTCTTTTACTTTGTAATAAATGTCTTTTTAGCTCTTATTATTTGTGTGGCTTGATTAATGTCTTTGTATCCAAGAATCTTATCTTGTTCTACCGAGAACAACATCTCACGCTGTATGGTGTATAGGCGCAAGGTGCATGAAAAATTATGCCCAAAAAAAGGTGCCATGCTGTGCATTGCAGTACATTACTTATCGACATTCCCAATTTTTGTCACCCAAAAGCTGTGCTGTAGTCCACTATAAAAATTGATGCAGCAACACAAAAAATGAGTGTGATTTCTCTGGATGAGTTTTTTTACTTTTTTAAAATGTAAAATGTTGGCTTGTATTCACAAAGTACTGCCTATTTTCTAAGGATTCCCAATGCAGCCTGTGCCAGGAACTGGTCAGAGGTGACAAAGAGATCCAGGAAACAGGGAAGCACAAGTTAATAAATGGAGTACGGAAAGTTTTTGCTGGACATCATGTTTAATACAAAGGGAGTAACACAATACTGTAGCTCATAAAGATAAATATCTGCTTAATTAAGGCACCTATCAGACATTTCAGGACAGCCAGATTATAAAGAGGACAGGTATATCAGTTTCAGAACAATCCAGTTAAACCATAATTTTAAAGAATGTGAAATGTTCAAGGTTACGTAATGTTGATAGTTGTGACTACTCAAATAGTCATAGAAATATATGTGCTATGTGCCCCATATGGCAGCTAAACACACTCTGTACATTTTACAACATCTGGCAAGTATATGGTGTGAGAGTGAAATGCAAACATGGGGGTATATTTATGAAAGTGCGGGTTTCAGTAGTGGAAATGTTGCCCTTAGCAACCAGATTCTAGCTATTATCTTCTAGAAGGTGCTAGATAAATGTTAAGTAGAATCTGATTGGTTGCTGTGGGAAACATCTCCACTTCTAAAAACCTGCACTTTAGTAAATATATTCCATAGTATCTGCAAGGCTAACTCACAGTATATTTAGAGCTTGCTAAAGTGAACAAATGACAGGGAACCTATATTATGGAACCTGGATGAAGGATTTACATGGGTGAAGCAAAGTGTTATAAAAAGTTGACAATCATCCACTTTAATGTCATTTTAGTACAGAATTATAAAAATATGTATAGATTAAGCGCATCTGTTCTAGTTTAGGGGGTCGATTTACTAAGCAGTGTTATGAGACAGAGTGAAAAGTGATAAGTAAGTGATAAGTTGCCAGCCAATCAGCTCCCAACTGTCATTTTTCAAACACAGCCTGTGAAATGACAGTTGGGAGCTGATTGGCTGGCACCTTATCACTTATCACTCTGTCTCCTAACACTTCTTAGTAAATAGACCCCTAATAATGCAAAAAGGCTCCAGTCACATGATACTTCAATAGCATTGTTTACCTCTAGCAGTACTGTACTTGCACTGTATTAAAATGGAACGGTAGATATTAGTATGGTGTGATCAGTGGCTTATCTATAATAGGAGCATAGTGAATGGTGCACACGGGTGCTTCTGCTAAGGCCCCTGCACTAAACATACTGCACAGAGGATGGACACATTTGTAGTACGTCATTTGCACTAATTAATTGTACTCGATGTGAATCTATTTCCTGGACATAAACTGAATGACTGAATGTATCTATTCTACATATCTCAGTTTTACTATTTCTACATTCACTTTTTACTCTTATTTCTTTAAAACGTTTACCTTATTTCTGTCCTACAGTATTATTAATTTAGGTCAAAGAGATATTACTTCAAAGTTCTTCCTTTACAATGGTAGTAACTTTTAAAGCAAGATGGATTTTGCTATAAATAATCTTAAGGGTGTCTGGCAGAAATATCTGTGTTACTTACGACAGTGCTGATATCTCTCTTGCAGTATATAGATGCTCACGTGTGAATATCTTTGGGTACGTTACTGCAGTCACTTTATCCCTTTTGTAATTCCAAGCACAGTGGGTACAAATGACAGCAATCAGTAGATTCTGAATGACACATAATACAAATACATATTCATTCTAATTACAGTATATTTTGCAGGATGACTTTCCATCAGTACATCTCTTAATGCATGACGATAACTCCATGAATTATAAAGCACTAGTGTCTTGCATGTCAGTAAAACACATCAAGCGTGTTGAAAGTGAGTCATTATAGAGATGAGTCATACAGAAGTTTTTCCAATGAGCACCGAATAACATCCAATACAAATCTTTCCTTATGAATATTGCTATAGAACGCCTGTTAAGTTTTACATTATATTTGAATGATTGGGTAAATATAGATATATGATGTTACTATGTTAAAAATGTTCTGCAAAACTTGATTTTTGCATAAAGGGATAATACACTGAAATCATGCAAGCTGTGTTTAGTATCAATTTATTTAATTTTATTAAAATAATAGCAGTTCAAACACTGAAGGACACATTCAGAAGACTAATTTATGGCACCTTGCAACGTTTACTGAATCCACTGACAATCTTTTAAGCTGCATACACACACAACGATTTTGTTACCAACGATTTTCTGTCAGATTATCTGTCAGATTTTTTAAAATGTAATGAACGATTTTTTTGAACTACAAACGATTTTTGCATATTCCCTTAATGAAAATCGTTGAGTTGACAAGTCTGACTGAACTACAAACTACATTGAGGCAATATTGTGCATTAATTCTACAATGTGCTACCAGGAAGAAGTGTATGAAAAAGTGGGGAAATCACCCTGAATGCCCCAAAGTGCCAAATAACATAGCAGCAGGGGCAGAACTATGGGAGACAATGGAGGCACCTGCCGCCGGGCTCCAGCTCTGAAGGGGCACCTCCTCCATTGTCCACAACATATTCACCCCACTTAGGGCTGTAACTATGTACCCGGAGTGTACTGTCACGGCCGCCCAATACATGGCACCCCTTCCCGGCACCTGAGAGCTACCATACACTAGTGGAGAGCTCCATGTCAGACCATCAGCTGCCGCCTCCGTCTATCTATGGTCTGTCTGCATTCAAATTGCTATATTACAGTGTCAGCGTCTGTGACGGGGGGACGGGCACCAAATTGTAACTTGCCTTCGGGCATCTGGAATGAACTTACGCCACTGCATTGCAGAACAGTGTTAGAAGGTGGTTAGTGACCTTAAGCATAGTATTGGCTGTTTTTAAAAGGTATCAAATGGTTGTGTTTTACATTTTTTAGTAATGGTGGAAAAAATGATAAGTAGAAAGTGTTATTCTGCAAATTAAAGTGTACAGTATTTCTGGATGAAGAAAATTGTATTTAATGTTTTTTTTTCAATGTTTCAAGACAAGTTTACAAAATGTTGGAAAAAACCTCTTAACACTCATGCAAGTTCAAAAGCACTTTCCCATAAATGCAGCACCCCCACATATATGTCCCAAATCATTTACCCCATTTTTGAGCATTTTAGAGAAATTCACCTGAAAACTGTCCTGTCAGTATTGGCCATATTGTGCTATTTAAATCCTCCAAGTGCATGATTATACATTGGCGGAGGAGTATCAGAGGTTCTGCACTGTCCCGGCATTTTTAACTATAAAAAAAAAAAGATTTTCCCCACCTTTTTCCATGCTCAGGAGGGTGCAAAGGAAAAAAATAGATTTTGCTGTGAAACTAGTCAGGGAGTTTGGAATTGAATTGCAAGATTGTGCGGAAATTACTTTTACTTGCAAAATCACATTGCCAAACCTAAATTCCAGGAACGCTGAATTAAATTTTCCCCTATGTATGAAGCACCGTAGTATCATGTTCAGTGAAAACAAAAATAAACAACCTGCATGGCCTGGCAGCCTTATATGCAAGATGCTGATTTCAGGACCTCTTCCTTTCTAATAGAGAAACATTACCTTTTGGGGATTCCCTCACCAACAAGTTTATCATATACCATCCAAATTAATACCCCAACTAATCGGGAGTAGTAGTAGTGTGAGGCAGGCAGGGAGTAGTAGTAGTGTGGGGCAGGCAGGGTGTAGTAGTAGTGTGGGGCAGGCAGGAAGTAGTAGTAGTGAGGGGGAGGCAGGGAGTAGTAGTAGTGGGCGGCAGGCAGGGAGTAGTAGTAGTAGTTTGGGGCAGGTGGGGAGTAGTAGTAGTGTGGGGCAGGCAGGGAGTAGTAGTAGTAGTTTGGGACAGGTGGGGAGTAGTAGTAGTAGTGTGGGGCAGGCAGGGAGTATTAGTAGTGTGGACAAGGAGGAGTAGCAGTGGGGGCAGACAGGGAGTAGTAGTAGTGTGGGGCAGGCATGGAGTAGTAACAGTGTGGGGCAGGGAGTAGTAGTAGTGTGGGGCAGGGAGAAGTAGTATTTCAAAACAGGACAGAATGGGAGTAATAATGGAAAGCAGGGCAGGATGGGAGTAGTAGATTGGAATAGTGGGCAGGATTGGAGCAGTGGGCAGCATTGGAGTAGTGAGCAGGATTGGAGTAGTGGTGGGAAGCTGGTAGGATAGGAGTAGGTCACCTCAGCGCACGGGTCCTGGCCGCCGTCCCTTTCTCTGCACTGACAGCTGCCTCACAGCCAGAGTAAGCCACTGCCATTCGTGTCCTGCACGGCTCCTCCGACTGCCATTCGTGTCCTGCACCGCTCCTCCAGCTGCCATCCATGTTCTGCTGCCTACTCCTCCATCCCAGGCTGACTGACAATTGCATAGACCCCGCCCCCTGGCTCATCTCCCGCAGCCTTGCTCCGACATCCAACGGAGCTGACGGCGGGCAGCGGAGGATGAGGAAGGGGACACCGGCACCGCACAGTCATTGGGGTGCCCGGAGCTTCAGGTTTGCGTTCCATAGCGAAACGTAAACCACGGAAGCGCTGCAGCCGGCAGTCAGTGCCAGTCCGACCGGCAGAATCGGCCAGCCCAGCAAAGGGTTTTAGGGGTCGGCCCAGCAGGAACTTTCCTGATGTCCCGGCGGCCCAATCCGCCCCTGCTTCTGTCTGCTGAGGACTTTCACTGCCTGTTTCTCTCCCATAGCCTGTGCATGCTGACTGCAGCTCCAGCCTACATTTCTGCGTCCATCTTCCGCATCTGCAGACCCCAGCACTTTGATGACAAGTGTACGATATTATCATCAGCCTGGTTTAATTCGCTCCATTCTCCCCTGGTCAGGAAAATCTACTCTGGAAGTTCACTGCCCTGCAGTTTTGTCCTGCTGTATGGTAAGCACATCCAACATTGTCTCAGCTCTGCATAGGCTTCCCTGCACTGTCCTTTCCCTGATCTACCACTAGAGGCCCTTGCAGTCAAGCTACCTTTGCCTTTATTTATGTGAATCCTGTTTTAACATTCTGACTACTCCAAGAAAACATGCAGGGTCCCCCTCTATGGCTCCATCAGCCCATGCTGGCAAAACCCAGTGCTTGATACCTTAAAGCCAGGGGGACCCCACATCAGTCCGTCCCACCCTGACTTTGTGGTAACCAGCCCTGTGCTGTAAGCATTAGTGCCTGTAAGATAATGGGGGGATCCCTGCATATTTTTGGGGCAAACTAATGGTCCCAGCTGAACCTGGTGTCAGGTCACCAAAAATGGCTGCTAAGACCTACTGGTACTTGTTGAAAAACAAGTGCCAACTTGCCCTGATACCAGTACCCACCAACAACTGTAGTTCACAAAAAACAACACAGTTTTATTGGAAATAATATATATATATATATATATATATATATATACAGTATATACATACAGTCAGGTCCATAAATATTGGGACATTGACAGAATTTTCATATTTTGTCCTCTATTCACCACCACAATGGCTTTGAAATGAAACAAACAAGATATGATTTAACTGCAGACTTTCAGATTTAATTTGAGGGAAATTACATCCAAATCAGGTGAACGGTGTAGGAATTACAACGGTTTCTATATGTGCCTCCCACTTTTTAAGGGGCCAAAAGCAATGGGACAAACTAAACAATCCTAAATCTAACTTTCACTTTTTAATAGTTTGTTGCAAATCCTTTGCAGGTAATTACAGCCTGAAGTCTGGAACGCATAGACATCACCAGACGCTGGGTTTCATCCCTGGTGATGCTCTGCCAGGCCTCTACTGCAAATGTCTTCAGTTCCTGCTTGTTCTTGGGGCATTTTCCCTTCAGTTTTGTCTTCACCAAGTGAAATGCATGCTCAATCGGATTCAGGTCACTGAATTGACTTGGCCATTGCATAACATTCCACTTTTTAGCCTTAAAAAACTCTTTTGTTGCTTCTGCAGTATGCTTCGGGTCATTGTCCATCTGCACTGTGAAGCGCTGTCCAACGAGTTCTGAAGCATTTGACTGAATATGAGCATATAATATTGCCCGAAACACTTCAGAATTCATTCTGCTGCTTTTGTCAGCAGGCACATCATCAATAAATACAAGGGAACCAGTTCCATTGGCAGCCATACATGCCCACGCCATGACACTACCACCATGCTTCACTGATGAGGTGGTGTGTTTTGGATCATGAGCAGATTCTTTCCTTCTCTTCCCATCACTCTGGTACAAGTTGATCTTTGTCTCATCTGTCAATAGGATGTTGTTCCAGAACTGTAATGGCTTTTTTAGATGTTGTTTGGCAAACCATAATCTGGTCTTCCTGTTTTTGTGGCTCACCAATGGTTTGCATCTTGTGGTGAACCCTCTATATTCACTCTTGTGAAGTCTTCTCTTGATTGTTGACTTTGACACATATACATCTACCTCCTGGAGAGTGTTTTTGATTTGGCCAACTGTTGTGAAGGAGTTTTTCTTCACCAGGGAAATAATTCTTTTGTCATCCACCACAGTTGTTTTCCGTGGTCTTTTGGTGTTGCTGAGCTCTCCGGTGCGTTCTTTCTTTTTAAGAATGTTCCAAACAGTTGATTTGGCCACACCTAATGTTTTTGCTATCTCTCTGATGGGTTTGTTTTGATTTTTCAGCCTAATGATGGCTTGCTTCACTGATAGTGACAGCTCTTTGGATCTCATATTGAGAGTTGACAGCAACTGATTCCAAATGCAAATGTCACACCTAGAATCAACTCCAGACCTTTTACCTGCTTAATTGATAATGAAATAACGAGAGAATAGCCCACACCTGTCCATGAAATAGCTTTTGAGTTGATAGTCCCATTACTTTTGGCCCCTTAAAAAGTGGGAGGCACATATTGAAACTGTTGTAATTCCTACACCGTTCACCCGATTTGGATGTAATTACCCTCAAATTAAATGTGAAAGTCTGCAGTTAAAGCACATCTTGTTTGTTTCATTTCAAAACCATTGTGGTGGTGAATAGAGGCCAAAATCTGAAAATTCTGTCAATGTCCCAATATTTATGGACCTGACTGTACATACATTTATATATATCTATATGTATAAAATAAAGTCCCCAGTTTAGGGGTCTACCTGTTCATTTAGACTAATCTCTGGATAGAGTTTGAAAGGGGTTTTCACTATTCTGTACAGTATCTGTGACACAAAGGAGACGAGCAGTGATGATTTTAGTGAAGCAAAGTCACAGTAAAAAATCTTGCACCATGCTGCTGGTCAGGGTGCTGAATCAGCAAGAGACATTGACAACCAATCAGAGATAGCAATGCGCCCTGTTGCTCTGCAGCAACCTAGGGAGGGAGACTGAAGGTTCATGTCTGAAGCAGGGTCATGTCTGAAGGAGACAAAGCGTGAGAGACAGTCTCTCATGAACCTATGTAGATGCCCTAATGCAGGCACAGTAGACAGGAAGGAGCCCTAAGTATAGCTATCAGGAATTAAAAAAAACCAAAAAACATCGGAACACTATTCAAGGATTTCCATTCAATGGTGGCAAAGATTGGACTGCCACCATCAAATGGTAAAAACACTACCATCAGAACAGAAACATTGATGGTTAGTAACCATTGGATTCTGATGTCCATCCCTACGCTGAACCTGCAGGCGGACTCCGGCCACCACTCCTACACCGTGAAGTGCTGCCTCTCCAGCATGATATTCCCGCTAAGTCACACGCCCTTGGTAAATAGGAGCCGCCTCCCATGGAAGTCAGCGCTGTTCTTAGGGGCACCACGGCAACAAAGCTCAACATGATGACCAGAAAATACAAGGTACGTTGTGCAAAGAGGACATTGCTCACTGCCATTATCAGCAGTCGGGGAGGGGTGTGCATGGAGGCTGTGGCAATATCCACAGGTGCCCCGGGGACATTCTGCTGATAATGCTTATGGTAGCTGCAAAACAAATCTCTCACCCATGATCCTCCTGCCCTTCCTAGCACATCCCAGTAGGGGGGTTGTGATGAGGGGACAGTAGTGAGAAGCAGGGGATTGTGGTGAGATGCAGATGCCTGTTTTGAGATGCAGGAAGCTCTAGTAAATGCTAGTGGCTATTGGCAGGAGTGAGGAGTAGAGGCCTGTGGTGAGATGCAAGGGGCTGTGGGGAAATCTAGGATGCTGTGGTGAAATGCAGGGGGCAGTAGTGAGAAGTAGGGGGCTGTGGTAAGATGCAGAGATGAAATTGCTCATGTGCGAAGCTGGGGAGGGTCGCTAATATATATATATATATATATATATATATATATATATATATATATATATATATATATTTAAAATAAAGTCCCTGGTAGATGTCTGTCTGTTTGGGCTAAGGTTTAGGTGGATGAAACAAAACATTAATGTATGACAAAGGAAGCAAAGCAGTGACGATTTTAGTGAAGCAAGTCAATGAAAAAAATGGTTCCTGGTAGGCATCGTCAGTTTTTTCGGGATAGTCTTGAGAATCACTGGACGGACAAAAGGAAGCAGAGCAGTGACGATTTTAGTGAAGCAAGTCAATGAAAAAATGGACGTCTTAGCACTTTCTTGGCTTACGCTGCCTAAACCGTTAAAGATATACTGTATCAAAACGATGGACTTTATTTTATATCATGATAGAGATTGATACATAATATCCGATTTCTCCATAAAACTTAATGTAAGCCCTGTTTACTGATACAAAATTTCAGCTTTTCCCTTTATTTACCGCTCCTATTTCATTTATGTGAAAAACGATTCTTTAATTTCAAACAAGTCCAATTTCCGGTAATAGTCTGCTTTGGCATGACAATAAATAAAGCACAGGGACAGACACTTAATATGGCTGGAGTGGAGACTGTTTGTCTCATGAACAACGTTACGTGGCCCTTTTGCATGTCACGTCAAAACTAAATATTTTCGTGTTGACGTCAGGAGGGAAAACGACTTAAGGCAATTTTATAAAACTTTGAAACTACATTGCTCCTGTATGAAGCCCGGTGCAGTTCTCTAATATATATTTATATATGTATATGTAGGCAGACACTGTTCATTTCTTTTTGTGACATCACAAGTTGAACAATGGTGGGTACACACGGACAGATATTTCTGCAGATGATGGTCGTTCATACAAACTGAATGGCCATCATCTGCTTGTGCCCCCGGGTCCCAGTGGGCGGGTCCCATCCCCCTCCCCACTGCTGCCGCTGTGTGTGTGCGGGCAGTCTGCAGACATATCTGTCCATTGGCTGTGCAGCACAGCCAGTGCAGTATGTCTGTGAACGGCGCAGTTCTCAGACATATCGTGTGTACACACCCTGCGACAGGCAGCAGATATATTGGCCGATCAATTGATCGGTAAATATATCTGTAAGTGTGTACCCAGCTTATTAAAAGTTGGCTGGTCTGCTGAAAATGTTGGCTTGTTCGCTGGTGTGATGAAAAAGTTGTTTAGGTATATGGAGTAGCATTTTAGTTGGACGGTTGGTTAGTAGAAAGGTTGGATGAAAGTTGGTCTAATATATGGCCAGCTTAACTCACCATTTCTACAGGTGTTATTAAGAAGCATGTATGCAGTATAAGTGTCACTTGTGTACTACACTATATTAAACTTAGCATCAGGTGAGGCTGCAGCTCACACTATTCTATAAAAAAAAACCTACAAGAAGTTGATCAGTATACTATAAGAATACAATCTGTGAATGTACTCCATTTTATGTACTCCGATTTATACATGCTATCTCATTCAATTAATCTATGGGTAGAGGTTTGGAGCCAAATATTTGACACATCTCCAAACAATCCAATTATGTTTTGCGAAAGAGTGATTATAATAGATCCAAATTTAAAAAAAAAGCCCAAGTGACTCTCAAACTTGAGCAGTGTGTTTACTTAATTAACATTGAAAGTGTTCATTATCCACAGAGCACTGTACACCAAAGAAAGAATGTCACAACAGTTGCCTTGGTAAACATCTATAATCCGATAACATATCTAAATAATAAGATGCCAACCAGTTTTGGAATCAACGATTAAAGTTGCTTCTTAGAAGAACTAATACATTGTTTTGATATAAATAAATATTAAAGATATAGAGCCTATTTCAGGGAGTACTGTAATTTTGCGGTGTCTGAAGTGCACAAATTATTGTGTGTTCTATACCACAGGATACCAAACTCGGTCCCCAGGACCCCAAACAGTGCATGTTTTCTAGGTTTCCTCATAGGATCACAAGTGAAATAATTAGCTCCACCTCTGAATCTTTTAAAATGTGTCAGCCAATGCACCTGCTGGGTGAGCTGGAAAATGTGACCTGTGTGGAGTCCTGAGGACCGAGTTGAGAACCACTTCTCAATACATTATGACCACAGTATGTGAGCTTACATGTGTTAGGGATTACACCAGGCATGTCAAACTCAAAATACCAACCGGGCCAATGGAGGGAGCATTTCATTGGCTGACCTCTCTCAGCCAATGAACACTCAGACACGGAGCTTCAAAGGAGGAAGCCGCATCTGAGCTCTTAAATCGGGAAGGAATATTCATCCTGTTAGGATGAATATTGCTTAGTTCGAGGGTCCGGTTTTATCATTTTGTTATTTTAAGAAGACTCATGGATGCCTACTGACCACCCGAGGTAATATAGGCGAGTATGTGTGAGTGTGTATGTATGTATGTATTAAACTTATACTGTGTAAGGTGTGTGTGTGTTTCTTTCAACATTTCTTTACAGGAGAACTACAGGTCCTAGTGGGCCCTTAATGCCCCGCATACTGGTACTTGTGGTTCTTCAAGTACCAGCATGCAGGGGAGGTTTGCTGGGTCCTACAGTTCTACTGTAAAGACAATGTTTTTATTCTTCTATTTTTACACTACACTAACACAATCAACCCGCCACCCACCGCCCAGGTGTGGTGGGGATAGCCCCGGGCTATCAGCCTAGGCTAGGGGTGCCCTGGAGAGGGAGACCCCTTTATTGGGGGGTCCCCAACTCCCCAGGGATCCCTGGCCTCGTCTGACTAGCGGTCAGGGCTAATGCTGCGGCTAGGCGGCCGGTGATAGGGTTCCCCTGGCTGTGGCATCAGTCCTCATTAGAAAGGGTCCAGGGCTGGTTCTGTGAGTTACAGGGAGACCCTACGCAAATTTTTCCCTGTAATTCCAGAACCAGCCTTGGTTCCCATAGCCCAGTGCTGGTTGTACTGAGTACATGGAGACCCTACTCAATTTTTCTCCTGTACTTAGTCAACCAGACCTGGGTTTGCAAAGTCCGGGGCTGGTTCTGTTTTGGGGGGGACCTCACGTCTTTTTCTTTTTACTTTTAACTATTTGGTTTCTTGTTACAGTCAGATACATGCAGGCATCTCACTGATGTCTGCATGTACTGTATGAGAACGAACTGCTCATGCTGAAAGTGAAAGCATGAAGCAGTTCTATGCTGTCGGGGATTTGCAGTTCGTTTTGAAGTGTGATTTGCCGTTCGATTTGTACATGAACATGCCAAATCGAACAGCAAATCACTGTTCAAAACCGACTCAAATCGAATTTGTTTTGCAAATCGCAAAACAAATAGAATAATAGTAAATCTGGCAACATTCGATTTGAGTCGGTTTGAGAAGAGCTACATCACTCTTCAAATCGACCTGCAAATTGACCTTTGATAAATTTACCCCCCAACTATCTGAACCATGCAGCTGTGAACTCTTCATATGTATCTACTACAGAGAAAACTAAGTCTTTTTCTGCCAAACAGAAGTCTTATCTCTGATGTCATTCCCCTATTATCAAGGAAATGGGGGAAGGGGAAGCCATTAACACTAATGAATTAATAGTATTGCCATGACAGCAGAAGTCACCTCCTTGAGAAAAGATTATTCATGCAAAGACAAATGTTTATCAGATTATATATCAATAATGTAACCAGATGTAATCTTTTAATCTGTGTGGCTGGAGCCACAAAAAAAATGTCAGGATACCAGCAACCACTGAAGATGGGCTCAGCAAAGAGAGAGAAAAAGAGAAAAACAGCACAAAGAAATCAAAGCAAAACAAACAGTTAATATGGATTAAATGCAAGATACACGAACTGTAAATTGTCATGTGAACCCAGAAATGTGTCTTGGCGAACCTTTAAACAGCAGAATTAGGAGTGACATAGCTACTTTGAAATGGGACATCAGCTCACTAGAACACAGCTCAAGCATGAGCTAACACCTTGGACCAAGGAGCAAATTATGAAAGCAATGCAAAGCTTATTGGAACAGAAAGGGCTTTTCACGAAGTGATGCCCACATTACATTAGTTAGAAAACTATAAGATTATAAGAATGTTCCTGAAGGGAGAGGCTCAAACACTGTGTAGGGGATAAACAAATATAGAAATGGGAGGCTAGAGCTCATGAAAGAGCTAATATGGAACAATGGACAGGAATAAGGTGAAACATAAATCAAAGTCTCATGTTGAACAAGTGTCATTGAGATGACCATCAGGAACCTCACATCATAGAATCATATTGGCTGTTGTACATGCTTTTTAGATCCCTTCTGTATTAATAAAAGAGCCTATGTCAAGTGAGGTTCAACTAAATGGAGAGAAGCCTCAGACCAAGTCTGACAGAAAGCACTTAGCTTCTGCATCTCTTTCAGGGTGAGTCACTTATTATTATAGAAGATCTGAATGCTTAGAGGGAGCCCCAATTACATTTGATATTCTTGCACTTAAGCTTATCCATAATGGGAGCAAAATCTGACTATTCCACATTTCTCACTCTCCTAAGAATCTCTTCTTTTACTGTGTAGTAATGTAGTTAGCATACAGTGTATAGTCATGTCCTGTGTTTTTTTTATGGTAGACTGCCATAGAGAATCGCCGGTTGGAATTTATCAGAAATGACCCACTGGACTCTGGTGCTAGGAGTATACAGGGTCAGAAGGTGAGCTATAAGGAAAAGTCCTGAAAATGTCCTTGTTTGTGCTGTGGACTGTGAAATACATGACACTTTAACTGTATCCTGCAGTTTGCCCCTAGGGCATGTAGCTCTAATATGGTGGCATTCTGCACTTACTGTTAGAATGCTCCTCAGTCTGGTAGAACAATAGGGTGCAGAGCCCAATACATCATTGGAAATCTGTCACTACCAACACTTGCATCCACTAGACAAACAACAGGCCGCAACACATTGCAGGGGGGTGAGACCTTCCCCGCCACTTATTTTGGGAGTTGGTAAGGATCACATGCAGTAAAGTATCAGCAGGCCTCCTCCCATGGCACTCTCAGCCAGGAGTACTGGGCCATGAGAGGCACCCAGGCAGAGCAGAACTTGAGGCCCCAGTCACAGGCCTCTTTTCACTGGCAGCTTTGGGTGGCTGCAGGGACATTAAATCCGATATAGGCATGCTAAGAGGTAAGTCTAGTAGTATTAGCAAAAGTCAGGCCATGCTCCTGACACAGATCTATTTTGTCATCAGCTGAAATGCCTGGGTCACACACACCTTGAGTAAATTCCATCATTCCTCAGTAGACAATTAGTAAGGTGTGTAAAAGTGTAGATGAAAGCTGCCAATGTGCAATTATTTGTGGCATGTACAGTAGCTGTTTGTGTCCCTTGGTTATTTTTTTGAATATGCATAAATTTGCCTTTTTTTCAGAAATAATCAAGGGTACCATACACACTTGAGGTAGTTGGGTTATGGTAGTGGCTGTGATTTTGGCACATTAACAGGCAACATATCATGCTCTGCAGGAGTTTCTTCAAGAATCAAAGACAGGTTGATGTGCTAATGTTCCTTCTCTTCCTGTTGCTGTTGTCATGACGCAGATGGTCGAGAGGCATGTTATGGGACTGTAAAGATAAACACATGATTAATTATATTGTCCTACGATCAGAGTTTACCAAAACCTTACAAAAAGTTACCTTTTATAACCTTGAAATCAAACACAATTACCTACAGAAGTGTGTGGCATGGTGCCTTAGGGTTCAGGGCCAGGTGGAGGTATGCCTTCTGCCCTGCTCCTACAGTGGCCCCCAGCATATCCCCTCTGAGAACTCTGAGGGTCAAATCAAAAGTTTGTAAGCATGGATTATACTTACCAACATGGTGATCCCAATGCCAAACCCACTGACTTGTGCTACAAACAGTTCAGCTCCCATCTCATTGTGGGCATATAAACCATAGCAGCCTCTTCTTAACAAAGACTCCACTGCTACAGGGAATGCGTTTCCCCAATGGTATTCGCAAATCAGAGGACTCTGATAATCTGAAAAATATAATGTGGTATTAAAATATTGGTAACACTCTGGGGCGCTCCCTAAATAAAGCAGCTAGTGGTTGCCCGGGTCCTATCACCTAAAAGGACTGTATATACTGAAGAAAATAAAAGATGGTGGGCACTCACATACAGGTACTTCAATTCTTAGACAATATAATCACAAAAATACATTTATTGAAATAATACACATATAAAATTGCTCTAATATAAGGGACAATATGCATAGAATCACGGAATGAATATACAATTACCCTTGGAACAGAGATATAAAAAAGAGACAAAGACACATACCCAGAAAGTAGGCACTGGGACCCCTAGGTTACCTGTTCCCCAAAATTCGGGATATTCCAATCGTAGAAGCTATGCTCAAACTTAGCAAAAAAGATCCATAGTGCTGGAGTCACCTTTCAGGCTAACAATTCAAAATAGAGAAATAGAAGTCTTAAAAACTCTCCTGCAGGATATTCAGCTCTGCTGCCTGTTAGGGGGATGCTCAGGGGGATGCCCAGCTCCGCTGACTGCTAGGGGGATGCCAGCTCAGCTGCCTGCTAAGGGGATGCTCAGGGGGATGCCCAGCTCAGCTGCCTGTTAAAGGGATGCTCAGGGAGATGCCCAGCTCAGCTGCCTGCTAAGGGGATGCTCAGGGGGATGCCCAGCTCTGCTGCCTGCTAGGGGGATGCAGGGAGTATCTGATGCTTCTTTGTCCCCTGGAGTGCCGCACACACACACACACACACACACACACACACACACACACACACTCAGCAGCAGCCTCTCTTCGCAGCTTCAGCTTAGACCAGCAGCATCTAGTTATTTATCTATAACTAGTGCAGCTAATTGTGATATGATAATTTTTTTTTATCTATATGATTAGTGGTAATAAAAATTCTTCAGCATGGCCACAAAGGGGCTTTTCAGGCTAAGGGCCGTATTGAATTATTTTTGCACCCGCGATACTTTTTCGCATGCCAGACTTTTCGCTGACATCGCCAGTTTTGCATGCGAAAAAGTATCGCGCGCGCTCCCGCTATTTGCTGTATTCAATTCCAATGGAAGCGAAAAACCGGTCCCAGGGATACTCTAACAGGCGAAAAGTGTTGTCAATTGGGGAAATCAGCCTGACACACCCCAAAAGATGCACTACCTGGGGATCAATCTATATGTCCCCGATTAGGTTTACTGAAGTTATTTGGGGTACTTAAGTGCTGTCAATTGCTCCAAAATAGCGTCTTTGCATTAGTGGGGAAGTATAGCATTAAGCAGTTTTTTTTGGTGAAAATAAGTATTCCTGTCAAATTTGGGGTACTTGAAAGTGGGTGCAAGCATAGTTAAAAATCGCTCAAGTCAAGTTTGAAGTGCCGCAAAAAACACACCTTCAGCAAACACCTGCAATAAATAAAAGACCTCCCCCATACTTGCAGACCCCCCAAAAGTCTATTTCACTAGTTTTTGCATTCGTACCAGCAGTTTGTTCATTTTCGCCCCCATTTTCAAAGTGCTTTTTTGGGGTGTTCCTCTTTTTTTGCATTTTTTTGACGCAGTTATCCTTTGGGGGGCTGTCCAAAGGGTGCAGAGTGGTTTCCACACCTTTGCACCCCAAAACCACAATTCTACACTTTTTTCCGCCTGGTATTCATAGGCGAAACTTTTTCGCCTATTACATTGCATTGACTTTCCACGTACGCCAAAAGTCTTTGCAATTGAATACGGCGAAAAGTTTCCACCTGGCGAAATGACGTCATCCGCAATACTTTTTTGCAGATTACGGCTTTTCGCCGCTAATTGTATACGGGGCTAAATAGGTCCCTTTATCTTTGAATTAGGGGTGTGCACCAGCCACTTTTCGTGTTTTGTGTTTTGATTTTGGATCTGGATCTTCGTGTTTTGTATCTGGATTGGTTTTGCCAAAACCACCCTTCCATGTTTTGGGTTCTGGCTTTTGTGTTTTGGATCTGTATTTTTTTGGGAAAAAAACATAAAAACAGCTAAAATCACAGAATTTTTTTTTTTTTAGTTCCTGCGCTATTATTAACTTCAATAACATTAATTTCCACTCATTTCCAGTCTATTCTGTACACCTCACAATATTGTTTTTAGGCCAAAAGGTTGCATCGAGGTAGCTGGATGACTAAGCGACACAAGTGGGCGGCACAAACACGTGGCCCATCTAGGAGTGGCACTGCAGTGGCAGACAGGCCCCAAAGAGTAGATACTTGGCGCTGCTACTTTGTTGATGCATGTTCGGCTAACACGCACACAAACACAGAAAAATAAACAATATTTAAATGTTTACATTTTTTTTTTGCCACTTTGGGGGATACACCACCCTTCAACAGACCAGTCCAGACCTTGACTTATGACACAGGCACACACGCTCGGCGCTGCTACTTTGTTGATGCACGTGCGGCTAACGCGCACACAAACACAGAAAAATAAACACTTTTTAAATGTTTTAATTTTTGGGGGCACTTTGGGGGTTACACCACCCTTCAACAGACCAGCCGGCCCTTGAGTTATGACACAGACGTACGCTTGGCGCTGCTACTTTGTTGATGCACATGCAGCTAATGCGCACACAAACACAGAAAAATAAACACTCATCTTTTGGGCCACTTTGGGGGTTACACCACCGTTCAACAGACGAGCCGGCCCTTGACTTATGATACAGGCGCACGCTTGGCGCTGCTACTTTGTTGATGCACGTGTGGCTAATGCGCACACAAATACAGAAAAAAAAACTTTTTTTTTTTCACTTACGGGGGAGCACCCCCTGGACAACTCTGAAGCACCCCTTTAGGACTACAGTGACACAGGAGCCACTGAAGCCTCCCTCTTCTGTCTGCACACAGCTCCTATGGACAACACAGCCTTTATGGAACAACAGCACTGCACAACACAGCCCAGCCAGCTCCTATGGACAACACAGCCTTTATGGGACAACAGCACTGCACAACACAGCCCAGCCAGCCCCTATGGACTTTGGACACAGCCCTTATGGACAACAGCAGCACCAGCAACCCCCACCCTCCCTCTTTACTGTCCACAGCCAGAGAGAAAAATGGCGCCGACATCATTCCGAAACCCGCGAGAATCCAACAGCGCGGGGATGATGTTTTCCCTCGTTCCGGGAAATGAGTCTGGCGGGAAAACCCGAGCCGGACTTGGTTCCTGGATCGGATCGGGGTGGCTCGGGGGGGGGGTCAGATTTGTAAAACCCGGACCCGCTCATGCCTACTTGGAATTGGATGTCTTGTTTTAAGCAAAAATAAAATTAATCAAACCCCATAAAAGAAAAAAAAATACTTTTTGATTATTATTTATTAATCACTTGATGATGCTATTTTAAACGTGTTATCAAAATGACATTGTTATAAAGATACAGTTTAGAATTATAAATAATAAATATATATTTTTTAAATGTACCTTCATATATCAGACTTGTGATTGCATGACATATTTATTGTGTATAGCGCTGCAAGCTTCCCACATGGATGAGCCCGGCTCTCCTGCACTGCTCCCGAGGAGCTACAGATGCAATGAAGACCAGCCAGAATACAGTCAAAGTAGGTGGATTTCAGCCAATGAGACTTTGGGGTCTATGTAATAAGCCTTGGAGAGATATAAAGGCTTAGTACACTTTATCTCTTTCCAAGGCTTAGTACATAGTCCTCTTTATTTTTAGCAGTATATTTGTTTCTTCAGTATTGTAGAACTACAACTACATGTCCTGCCAGAGGGCAACCTGGAACTTTCAGCTCCAAATGTTACACGGAAACTTTCCGCATATTCATGGCACCTAAAACCCCATCAAGAGTTGGGGAGCTGCTTGTGCACTAGGTGGTATGTGCTCATTCCCACGTCCTGCCAGCTTCTAATTTACCCCTACCAAAGCTTTTCCCCAGTGGCCCCCACATGTCCCAGTTCAACACTCTCCCTAATGTTTTTCTTTACATTTGAACTTGCCTCCACTGCTGGCCACAAAACCCCCTCCCCAGCACACCCCAGTAATGGGAGTGGCGGTGTAGCATGCTTTTGCTCCAAGTGGCATATCATATAGACCTTGACTCATGGAAATATTTAGACCTAAATTTGGTGAAAGTCTCATAAAGACGTTTGGCACAAATCTTTCAGGGTTTTTTTGCAACAAATTAGTAGTGTACTGTATATATACCTCCCACAACAACAAAAAATCTTTCTTTCTCAGCTGAGGTACTGGTACCCTGAAAAGTCATAATTTTGCAAATATTGTTTTTCTGATTTAGCCCCTTTTTTCAGTAATTAAAAAGTGAGCTAAGGTAATTGATGTGTGACAAATAATAGCTTAAACTTTGCAGAGAGCAATGTTTGTGCCAAGGATCTTCTACCTCCCAGGTCTGAGATATTTGCATTTGCGTAAACACCTACAAATAAGAAAATCTCTGTCATGATGTAAAGATGGCTGCCGTTTGGCACATAGGGGTGATAACTGACACAAAAAATGAAATTTAAAAAAAAGAGTTCTAGCAGCCTGTGATGGACTACATTATCTGTATTGACCCCTATATGTTTCAGATAATGCACTCAGCTGCCTGTCACATGACCTATAGATTACCTCATATGATGTCACAATACCAATGCTGCCACCTCACAGAGCCCTGGCAGATGCACATGTAGCATGACCAGCTCAGTATGTTGGAAGCACTACATGGATCAGCTGCCTGGACCAGAGCTGGAGGTGATCTGCGGGACAGTAAGTAAGAAAGAAGGGAAACTGCTAATTCTAGCCAAAGTATTAGGAAACAATCCATAATTCCCCAGGTGTCAGATAGAAATGTAAACCTGCAGATTCTCCCAACTCATTTCTTTGTATCAGCATCATCTAATGGGTGTAATTAAATAATATTTTTTTGCAGACAAATGATTGTGATGATTGTGTATGTGCATATATATATATGTGTGTGTGTGTGTGTATGTATGTGTATATATATATATATATATATATATATATATATGTTATACGCACATGTTGGCTTTCGTTGTGATGCACAAGGTCGAAGGCTAAATGCGTTCGGCCACCCAGGGCGTACGTATATCAGAGCACGACCGCATACACAAGAGTGGTACTGTATGTCTATCTTATAAAATTGCCCGTTGTGACAAAGTAGTTCTACGTGGAGAATGATGTAGGGTGAAACAGGTACAGAGTAGGAGGAAACTGTAGTTCAGTATAGGTTGTTTCATTTTAATTATTTTTAATGAATGAACATTAAACTGGATAACATTGTGTGTGTCAGTGAGGCAGTAATGTGCTGCTTTTCTCTGAGTAGTTTCTCTGTGAGTGACGCTGTTGTTGACACTTGTGGAGTGATACAGCTGTGGCTTTGTGATGAGGTACTGGTGACAGTTGGAAGTAGTTCCAGTGTGCTGTTGTTGGTAAATAATGTGCGATCATGTGATTTAGTGTGTCCAGTCATCCTATCAGGTTAGTGCGACTTCTCTCATAACACATCATTATATATATAGTTGGGTGTTAGTGTCACTGTTAACTCTCTCTCTCTATCTTTAAAATCAAATGTCCTGACTCACTGACTCATCAACGCCCAGCCCAAACCCATGGACGTAAAACATGAAAATCTGGAAGTATATTCCTTTTATGACGTAGGTGCCTCCAAAGAAGGGATTTTTCTAACTTCGGCTCCTATGGGGGTGTTTATGGCTAAAATGTGTCCTCCCCCTGTGGCTGCAGCACAGTTCAGAATTCAAACACCAACTGTCATCCCGTGTGCTGCCAGACATCATTGGCAGTTGGAGTGGCTCCTCTATTTGAATAGTGAGGGATGGAAATGTGCTACTACATAGGTGAGGGAGAGGAATTTGTTACTCCAGAGGTGAGTGAGGGTAATGTGTTACTACAGGTGTGAGGGACGGCTTGCATTTCCACACAGGTGAGGGGAATGTCAAATGTGCTATTACGGGGTGAAGGAAGATAGTGTGTTACATCATGGGCGTCAGAGTGAAATGTGTTACTACAGTGGTGAGCACGGATAATGTGTTATTATAGAGGAGAGGGAGTGGAATGTGTTAGTAAACAGATGAGGGAGGGTAATCTCTTACTATAGCAGTGATGCATTACTATAGAGATGAAAGATTAATGTATTATTGGAGTGGTGAGATGGAAATAGAAACAGTAAATATCTAAGGACTACCCAGTTGTGTGTATATATATATATATATATATATATATATATATATATATATATATAACATTAGATGGCCCGGAACTCTTGTGTACCCACCAGCAGCTGCGCCGGGTGCCCTTCCTGTATAACTGCATACAATACAAATGGAATGGATGGCACTCCCGGCTGATTTACTAAAATAAGCCACGCTTACAACAGTGTTCACATGTCAATGCTGTCATAAGCGTGGTTTGTTATAGTAAATCAGCTGGGAGTGCCATCCATTCCATTTGTATTTTATATATGTTTTGCATTTGACTATATATAAATATATATATATATATGTATATAACTATAGATATATATCAATATAACTATATACTGTATATGTGTATATATATATATATATATATATATATATATCAATATAACTATATACTGTATATGTGACTGTATATATATATATATATATATATATATTCGTGTCTGACGAAGGTTGTATAAACCGAAACATTAAAACTCTGTGATCCTTTTTGATAATATCCGAGAGTGCCGCCATCCTACTTGTATGTATATACAGTATATATTAGTACAGCTAATCACTTTGGGTATAATTACTAACAGACGATTTGAATCAATTTAAAATTGTTTAAAATCAATCAATATCGATGTTGTAGTTTTTTTAAGTATTAGTAAACATGTGATTTAGCCCCAGAGACACAACATCGATGTTGATCGATTTTTATTTTAAATTGATCAAAATCGACATACCACTTGTAGTATAAGCATGTATGGCATTACAAGTGAAAGTGTGAGCTGGAGCCTATGGGGCATGTTCAATTTGGAGCGAAAAGTCAGTTGCCGGACTTTTCGCCGTCATCTGAGGTTTTGCCGTTGAAAAGTTATTGCGCTCGTCCCCGCTTATCCCCATATTCAATTCCAAATCGGCGAAAACGGGACCCGGCAAAACTAAATTGGCGAAAAGTCCTGTCACTTTTAGGGAAATCAGCCTGACACCCCCCAAAAGATGCCCTAACATGGAGGTTCACTGTGGGTACCCCCGAATAGCCCTGCAAAAGGTGTTTAGGGTCTTTGAGTGGTCTCAATAGGTGCTATTTAACGTCTTTGGGACAGTAGTGAGGAATAGCCTTTAGCCATTTTTTTTGGGGAAAATAAGTAGTTCCATCAAATTTGGGGTACCTGAAAATGGGTGCCAGCATATTTTGTAAGTGGCTAAAGTGAACTTGGGGAAATCATGAAAAATCCACCTGCCGCAAGCACCTGCAATCAAAAAAACACCTGGGGCATACTTGGGGACCCCTTATGAGTCTATTTTGCTAGTTTAAAAGTTTGTCCCCCAACTTTTTTTTTCACCCCAAAACGAAAGTACCTTTTTTGGGGTGTCCTGTGGTACTTTTTCAAAAAGTTTTTTGAAACAATACCTGTGGGGGCCTGTCCAAGGGGTGCATGGTGGTTTTTGGAAGTCTGCACCCCAAAACCCCAATTCTGCACTTGTTCTCGCCACCTATTCATGGGTGATACTTTTTCGCTGGTCCCAATGCATAGACATTTTGCTCCAGCGAAAAGTCAGGAAAGTTGAATACGGGGATAAGTCAAACCTGCGAAAATGACGTCATTGGCGAAAAAGTATCGCCGATAACGGCTTTTCGCAGCCTAATTGAACATGGCCCTATGTGTATGCTTGTGCTTGTAGCATACACATAGGGCCATAAAGTCATATTGCATACTTGTGGATACTTACCGAACAGTATAGATATCCTAACCCTGTCAGGGTGCGGAGCCGGAATTCTGACCATTGGGAACCCGAGTGCCGGCATCCCGTACCCAACCCTAAACCACAGCACAAAATGTCAATCATGCTGCAGTTAGTGGGGATTATGAACAAGATCACAGGATACGTTTTGCACATGCACAGAACGGGTCCTGCTTCTGCGCAGACCGCTGAACATCGGAGGTATACTTTAACCATCGGTTTAGAGTACATCTCTGAATCAGGCCCTCAGTCGCACACAGATATACAAGTGTCACATATCAGATTAATCAGCACAGTCTCCTGGTGCGTCCTAGTACATTGCGTCTAACATGCATTTTTGGTTGAAAAAGATGGAATAAAGATGCCCAGCTCTATCAGAGTTGCACAGGACAGGCGTATTCATGCTAGATGTATGAGGACACATCTGCATAGACATTTTTTTAAATTTATCTTATCTATTTTTAAACTTTTTTTTCCACCTTTAGTGGAAATGACAGTCCTAATCAGGAAAGTCAGCTCAAAGATGGACCTGGCACAGTGGTTAAGCGATCCCTAAACGCTATATGCCAGTAATTAATTTTTTATACATTATGGCAATAAGTTATTATCAATGTGATTAGTGTTAATAAAAATTCTTTGCATATTGCCACGGATGGCTCTACGTGCTAAATAGAGCCCTATATCTTTGAACTGCGTCTCTTTTTTTTAGAAGATATAAAATTAATCTAATCCCTTATATTAAAAAAAAATATATATATGTATTTATTATTAATCACCTGATGAATCTAGTTTACGAATGGGGTCTCAGAATTATTTTGCTATATAGATATATAATGATAATAACAGTATATATTTTTTTAAATGTAATTGTTGGGATAGATGTCTCTATTAGTATAGTAAGAGTAATAGTATAGTAAGAGACCTTGAAAATATTATACTTGCGATTAAATATCATATTTATTTTGTATAGCACTGCAAGCTTCCCTCATGGATGAACTCCGCTCTCCTGCAATGCTCCAGAGAAGACCAGCCAGAATACAAACTGCAAAGTAAGTGGCTTTCAGCCAATTACTCTTTCTTTTTATCAGTTTATTTAGCTCTATTGTAGAGGGCAAGCTGGAACTTGTAGCTTCGAAATAGCCAGTTACACTGAAACTTTCAGCATATTCATGGTACCTAAAACATCCTTAAGAGTTGGAGAACTGCTCATGCACTATGGGCCTGATTCAGACCCACTCTAGATGCGATCGCTCGCTCCCAGCGTATGGAAATTCGGCTAAGTGACGTCAAGGCAGCCGATCGCAGGCCAAGTCATAAGCACACCCACATTGGCGAGCGATCACTTTTTGTTTGTAGACGCCCACCAGCCTGTCTCAATACGCCAACTTGCGTACGTCATCTCCTAGAAGTGCAAGAAACCTTTGGTACATCGAGCACCATCGGAAGAGATCGCAGCATTTGAGGTTGACTATACCCTGCCGCAAGCACTGCGAGCACTTCAGTGTAGATTTCAAGCAAGTGACGTGTCCTATGATGCTGGCTGTTAATTATGCACGCCTCTGAAACGGCGTTGAATTTCTCAGGCACGCCTGCGTTCGCACCTCCACTGCCCCGTTTCCAGTCGCCTGCCCCTGTAACCACCCACAAACGGCTTGACCTGTCACTCATTCAGCTGGGCTGTCTATGTTTGACGAGCGACAGTTTCCCCATCGCTCATACCAGTTCGCACACGCGCAATACGAAGCGTACGCATGCACAGATTGAAAAACATTGCTCGCTCTGTGCGAGCAGCCGCTTGCGAGCGGCTCTGAATCGGGCCCTATGTGCTGCGTGCTTATCCTCATGTCCCATCACCTGCGCTTTTTAATGAGCCCCTACCATAGCAGCTCCCCAGTGGCCCCATCATGCCACAATCTGACACCGCCCTTAATATTTTTTCTTTCCATATGAACTTGCCTCCACTGCAGTTAATGGATTGCCCCGCGTGGGGAAAAGCTATTCAATTAATTAGCCTTTTCCCCCAAGAGGTAACCCAGTGGGTAGCGCGCATTAACCCATTAATTCTGCATAAACTGCGTAATCAATGGGTTTTCCCCGCTCGGTAAACCTCATAGGGTGGCTTTCCTCGCAGACTTTTCCTCTCATCTACTGAAGCTGCAAGGAAAAGTGCACTTCTGGGTCATAACGCTTGTGCTAAATCTCACTACTTGATTCGGCCGGCGTGGGTAATTAGTGGCTCATTGGATTGGATCTGATTTTATGTAATGAAATGTTCCGTTATTAACAACACAATATTGCAAGTCCATTTCTAACATGTTTAAAAGTGATGTCTACATTTATACCAAAATTCATTCTCAGCTCTGAAGAGTAGGTTTATCTTTTCATATTTTAGTTATTTTAATCCCTACTAATAGAGTTGTGCTGAGTTGGGTGAACAAATGTGTCTTCCTACCTATGGTGGGAAAGAAGTATAACATCCAATATATATTATTATAAAGTCTCAGCATATAGATTTGCCATTCTCCTGCAGTGCATAGGCACATGCACCCCAGCTACCATCCTTGTTGCATCATGCACCTGTGTCAGTGTATGCCACTATCAGCAAATATAAGTGAATCGGTGCAGAACATCTCAGTGATTGCACCTTGGCATGGTATAAAGCCTGACAAAACAAAGTGAAGTTGCGCTTATCGGGGCAGATGTATGAAGCTGTGGAAAGTGATAAAGTGCAGAGTGATAAACGACCTACCAATCCTCTCCCACCTGTCATTTTTCAAACAAAGCCTGTAACATGACAGTTGTGAGCTGATTGGTTGGTTGTTTATCACTCTGCACTTCATCACTTTCCAGAGCTTCATACATCTGCCCCAATACCTTATATGATGGCAGAAAATAACTCAAGACACTATTAGTATATTTAAGACATTTTATATCAATGTATAATTGAACATATTTTATAGCAAATGCACATGTGTGTATATATATATATATATATATATATATATATATATATATATACAATAAACAATAATAAAATGTTTACCAACATCAATTACATATTGAAAAATGCTGATACAAATTGTGTCGACACAGGTAGTTGTAGAAAGTCAAAATACCCTTAAAAATGATACGTCCCGGAGGTTAATAGATTTCATTTATAAAATAAAGCCATCCTGTGCTGTGTTCATTTATTTGAGAATAACAGTCCTTTAGTATTTATCGGACTTGCAACAAAGTATATTGTAATCTCTGCCACACACAATGCAAGGTGATAAGAGCTTTAGGGGCACCTGCTGTGAGAAGTTTCTTATTTCCAAGTGTTATCAGGGACTATGACGGCACTCCGCTGGCTGTGCTTCCTTTTTAGTATCCCAAAGAGGTCTTTCAGACCAAATGTACTCACTGTCCTCGCAGGTAAGAATAGCCCCAGCTCACACCTCTAGCTGCTCGTGAGGACGATTGTCCCGGTTCAGCTACAAAAGTAGGTTAAAATGTTAATTTTCAGCTACTTTTGTAGAAATGAAGGGATGATGAATAGACCCCATTGTGAATTGTCTACATTTGCCTGTCTTTGTCTATAAGTGTCAGTTAATACCTGTGAAGTTAATGCAGTCAGCTGACTGCTGAGCCTATACATACTATTATCTCATGTGATGTCACAGTACCAATGCTGTCACCTCACAGAGTCCTGGTAAGTTTACATGTAGTATGACTGGCTCAGTATTTTGGAAGCACTACATGGATCAGCCTGAACCAGAGTTGAAGATGATCTGCAGAACAGTAAGTAATAAAGTAGAGAAACTGCTAAATTTAGCCAGAGTATTGAAAAAACAATCCAGAGTTTCCCAGGTGTCAGATAAAAATGTTAATCTGCGGGTTCAGATATTAAGGTGATACATGGAAAGTAATATATAATTGTGATACATAACAATGTATTATACGGCCTGATTCACAGGTGGACGCATAACAATGTATTATACGGCCTGATTCCTCAGTTGAGCGATTTGTGCTACTGCATGTGGGTGAAAAGTCTAATCCACTGCGCACGTGCAAACCAATCTGTGCAATGGGTACACATCTGCGTTTCAGGGCAGAGACTGGGAGGTGACCTAAAGTGATCGCAAAATGAGGAGTTGTTATTGGAGTGCCATGGGCGTGTTATGGGAGTGTCATGGGCGCATTATGGGCATGTTATGGGAGTGTCATGGGCGTGTTATGGGCGTGATATGGGAGTGCCATGGGCGTGTTATGGGAGTGTCATGGGCGTGTTATGGGAGTGCCATGGGCGCATTATGGGAGTGCCATGGGCATGTTATGGGAGTGCCATGGGCGTGTTATGGGAGTGCCATGGGCGTGTTATAGGAGTGTCTTGGGCGCGTTATGGGCTTGTTATGGGAGTGTCATGGGCGTGTTATTGGCGTGTCATGGGCGCGTTATGGGAGTGTCATGGGCGCGTTATGGGAGTGTTATGGGAGTGTTATGGGCATGTTATGGTGTGTTATGGGAGTGTTATGGGAGTGTCATGGGCGTGTTATGGGAATGTTATGGGAGTGTCATGGTGTGTTATGGGAATGTTATGGGAGTGTCATGGGCATGTTATGGGAGTGTCATGGCGTGTTATGGGGGTGTCATGGGCATGATATGGGAGTGTCATGGGCGTGTTATGGGAGTGTCATGGACGTGTTATGGGAATGTTATGGGAGTGTAATGGCGTGTTATGGGGGTGTCATGGGCATGATATGGGAGTGTCATGGGCGTGTTATGGGAGTGTCATGGACGTGTTATGGGAGTGTTATGGGCATGTTATGGGAGTGTCATGGCATGTTATGGGGGTGTCATGGGCGTGATATGTGAGTGTCATGGCGTGTTATGGGAGTGTCATATCATGTTATGGGAGTGTCATGGGCGTGTTATGGGAGTGTCATGGCGTGTTTCAGCATGCGGCTGAGTTCTCTTTCACAGTGGCCATATATTTATAATGTTACAAGGAAGGCTGTGCACCAGGCAGGGGCTGCTCAGGGAGTCAATGTCACGACCAATGGTGGAAACATTAGATCTGCCAGCACAGTAGAGCTCAGCTCACATATGCAAAGTGGGCAGCGCAGGGTTTGCTGAGTCCATTGTACGGAAATACACAAAAGGATGCTCAAGCAGTCGCTCATGAACTGCGTCCACCTGTGAATCAGACCCATGGTTACAGTAAGTAATACTGCGGAAACGTACAATGTATAACAGTGAAACATTGCGCTATATATGGACTTAACCCTGCAGCTATAACCACTAATAGCCATGATATATAACAACAATTTATGTAAAACTGCAGCAAATCCTGTAACAATGCATAACTGTGATACATCATAATGTTATATATGGAGAAAATACAGCGGCAGATGTCATTATATAACCGAGATACATCACACAGTTATATTGCAATGTAATACTGTGTCACATAACGATTTAATTAGCAAATCATAGTTTTCATATATACTGTATATGAGAGCAATTCTGTGTCAGATAACAATATAAAATAACTAGTAATATATAGATGAGACAAATTCTGTGTCAGATAACAATATTTAATAACTAGTAATATATGTATATGAGGGCAATTCTGTGTCAGATAACAATATTTAATAACTAGTAATATATGTATATGAGGGCAATTCTGTGTCAGATAATAAATATTTAATAACTAGTAATATATATATGAGAGCAATTCTGTGTCAGATAACAATATTTAATAACTAGTAACATATGTATATGAGGGCAATTCTGTGTCAGATAACAATATTTAATAACTAGTAATATATGTATATGAGGGCAATTCTGTGTCAGATAACAATATATAATAACTAGTAATATATATATGAGGGCAATTCTGTGTCAGATAACAATATTTAATAACTAGTAATATATGTATATGAGGGCAATTCTGTGTCAGATAATAAATATTTAATAACTAGTAATCTATATATGAGAGCAATTCTGTGTCAGATAACAATATTTAATAACTAGTAACATATGTATATGAGGGCAATTCTGTGTCAGATAACAATATTTAATAACTAGTAATATATGTATATGAGGGCAATTCTGTGTCAGATAACAATATATAATAACTAGTAATATATGTATATGAGGGCAATTCTGTGTCAAATAACAATATATAATAACTAGTAATATATGTATATGAGGGCAATTCTGTGTCAGATAACAATATATAATAACTAGCAATATATGTATATGAGGGCAATTCTGTGTCAAATAACAATATATAATAACTAGTAAAGGGACCTGAGTGCCTGGAATATGCTGGGTCATCTCAGTCATCCCCATCTCTGCTACTCTACTACAATTTATACATAATACATCATTTTTATATTCCGGAAGTAATACTATGTCAGATAGTAACGTATAATTGTAATACAAATAATTATTATATAGAGTGTAGCTAGTGGGAGAGCTCACTAAGATCACACATGGACAGTGCAGCACCAGACATCCTTCTCCCCACTCACTTGCTGGAGCCATCCTTTGGGAGTTCACTGACATCACACACATCGAGCAACACCGATCCTATCACTTCCCACCCATTTGGCATGAGTCTTTCATTCTTTAATGATGATGTCCGTTAGTAATGCCTACCTGTCCGAAGAAGGATCATTCTGTAAGGATTGCCGCCGTCGTTGGATCTTTGGCCAGTCAGTTTTAACTGTTTCTGTTTTTTTGAAAGCCTCAATCTGTAAAGACTGAAGCTCAGCTAGTCAGGAAACACCATTTTAAATTGGCACCATTTTCAGGCCAATCAGGGCTTCTTGCAAGTGGACAAATCACAGTTAGACGCGGCAAGCATATCATGGATTGCACATTATTGGTCCCCTTATTCACTCTTTCGTTTATTAGACAGCACTAGTGATAAAAGCTTAGTCCAATAGTGGAGGTGAACAACAGAAGAGCTTTGTAAGAAGAGGACTCTACTCTCCAACACATAACAATGTATAAACACAATACATAACTGATTTATAACAATGTGGAGCACCTGATACATATTTTATAGAACACTATTACTGCAAAAGATAGCAGTGTATTAACGTAATACATACAATGCTATATACAGAGGCAAAAAATGTTACGTCAACAACATATAACTATTACTTAAGATTATATATTATAAGTAAAAAACCGCGGCAACATACAATATATAATGATAATTCATGCATGCTACTATTGGATATAATTTAAGGACATAATACTGCATCATATAACAATGGATAACTCAGATAACAATGTTAAAACATGAAATAAAAGTGCAGCACCTAATACATCACAGGGCTAAAAAGTTTATTTAGGGACAAAATGTTGTGGCAAATAACATTATGTAAAATGTATTATTAATATCCTTTATTTATATGGCGCCATAAGGGTTCCACAGCGCCTCACAAAATACATAAACAAATGAGCAAACACAAAAACAGTGACTTACAGTACAAAACAATGCAGGACAAGGACATAGTTTATAAACATTGCTTCAATAGTGATCATAACACTCAGAATAAGCAGCAGGGTGTCAGCTACCAAGTGTCATTGGGTAATAAAAAATTTAGTGACCACCTGAGGAGTGGCATGCATTGGAGCCAGCAGGAGGGATGCACTAATATCACACATATGAATAGTGCCGCTCCAGACCTTCCTCTCCCCACTCAATTACTGGAGCCATTCTTTCGGAGTTCACTGACTCACAAACATGAAGTGAGCAACACTGATGCTACTTCTTCCCATCCACTTCAAAGGAGTCATTCATTCGCCACTGCTGTAATGTGAATGGCTGGCCCTCAACTCCACTGTTGATGTGGTCTGCAGTCAAGATGGAAGTTAGGAGTCTTTTGCTAAGAACATAGGCCCTCATTCAGAGCCGTACGCTCTGAGCAGAGCGCACGCTCTGAATGAGGGCCGGGCTGCATTTTCATGGAGCGTCCTCCTGGACGCTCGTATAGCTGTGGGTCTCCACCCACAGGCTATACGAGCGTGCATTGTGATGGTCGCGATGGTCGAGACCATCGCGACCATCGAATTTGCGAGCCGGAGCCTGCGGTTGAGGTTTTCAACCGCAAGCTCCGGAGTGATTTTGGCTCTATCAGAGCCAAAATCACTCCCACTGACATCACTAGTGATGTCAGTGGGCCGGCTTCTGACGGGAGGCGTTCCCGTGGGAACGCCCCCGTCAGGGAGGCACGCCCCCGGCACGCCCACCAAAGGGGGCGTGCTGTCAATCAACATTGACAGCACGCCCCCTTTGATCGGACACAACGAGCGAAGGACTCTCCTTCGCTCGTCGCGTCTGGCGCATGCGCACGACGGAGCTCCCTCCGTCGTGCGCATGCTCAGTCCATAACATCGACCCACTTGCGAGCGGACAGCCGCTCGCGAGTGGGTCTGAATCAGGCCCATAGAGCCATGAGACATTTGCAAATGAATGACAGGGTTCGTGGTGTGGGACCCCCCGGAGACCCAGGGTCAGTAGGATGAAAGTGCTGGATGAGCAAATGAATACACAATATTGTAGTAGGAAGTGTCTGCTTGATGACATCCAACAGTAACACTTACCTGTCTTAATCATTCCATGAGGGTTGCCACCAGTGCTGGATCTTTGGCAGGTGAGTTTGAACTGTTTCTCAAATATAATAGCTGACGTTCAGCTAGTAAGGAAAAAACATTCTTAATTTACGCCATTTTCAAGCCAATAAAGACTTTTTGCAATTGGACAAATCATAGTTGGACGCAGAAAACATATCACAGTATGCACATTATTGACCCTACCATTCACTTTTTTGTTTATTAGCCAGCACAACAATCAAAGCTCAGTCCAAAAGTGGAAGTCAACAATAGAAGATTTTTTTATACAAAGAGGACCCTACACTCCAATACATAACAATTTATAAGCACAATACATAATAAATCTATAACAATGTAGAAACCTGATACATAATTTTATAGAACACTATTTCTACAAACAGAAACAGTGTATTAACATATTATATAACAATACTATGTAAAGAGGAAAAATGCTGTAGTCAACAACATAATGATTTCATAAAAGTTTAAATATTCATAGATAATTCTGCAGCAAGATACAAAATAAATATAAGCACATAAAACTGCGTCACACACTATAACAAACAATAACTCATATTACAATGTTAAACATGAAACAAAACTGCAGCAGATAATGCATATCATTGATACATCAACATTTTCTATAGGAAAAAAAATACAGTATGTGGTAGATGACATTAAGCAAATGTGATTCCAAACAATATTATAAAGCAAAGTAATACTGTGGTGGATCACTCCCACTTAGCAGGAGTAATTTTGTTCGCCACTGCTCGGTCTCCTCTGTGAAGCTATGAGATAAATGGCTGGCCTCTTCCTCCACTGCTATTGTGGTCTGCAGTCAAGATTGAACAGAGAAGTATTTTGCTGAGAAGATAAAGCCATAAGTCATTTGCAGAGGAATGGCAGTGTTCACGACGTGGGACCCCAAGTAGCCCCAGGGACAGTAGGATGAAAGTGCTCTAAGCCATTTTCGAGCCAATAATTTTCAAATTAACAAATCATAGTTGGACGCGGAAAACATATCACAGAATGCACATTATTGACCCCAACATTTACTTTTTCATTTATTAGCCGGCACAACGATCAAAGCTCACTTCAGAAGTGGAGGTCAACACTAGAAGATGTTTTATACGGAGGACCCTACACTCCAACACATAACAATATATAAACACAATACATAATTAATCTATAACAGTGTAGAACCTTGATCCATAAGGATCATTCCATGAGGGTTGTCACTGGCACTGGATATTTGGCAGGTGAGTTTGAACTGTTTCTAATTTTTGAGGATCAGCTAGTAAGGAAAAACCATTCTTATTTTACACCATTTTCAAGCCAATGAAGACTTTTTGTAAATGGACAGATCATAGTTGGACGCTGGAAACATATCACAGAATGCACTTTATTGATCCCACAGTTCACTTTTTTGTTTATTAGCTGACACATCGATCAAAGCTCAGTCCAAAAGTGCAGGTCAACAATAGAAGAGTTGTTATACGAAGAGGACCCTACACTCCAATACATAACAATTTATAAACACAATACATAATTAATCTATAACAATGTAGAACCCTGATACATAATTTTATAGAACACTATTTCTGCAAACTGAAACAGTGTATTAACATAATATATAACAATACTATGGGCTGATTCAGAGCCGGACGCTCTGAATCAGGGCCCTCCTACCAAAAAATGGAGCGGCCTCCTGGCCGCTTGCATAGCTGTGGGTGACCAACCACAGCTTATGCGAGCGTCCATGATGATGGTCCATCGGGCTTGCGACGAGACCCTGCGGTAGGGTCTCGGTGACCGCAAGCCCTGGAGTGATTTTGGCTCTATCAGAGCCAAAATCACTCCCACTGACATCACTAGTGATGTCAGTGGGGCCGGACCCAGATGGTAGGCGTTCCCATGGGAACGCCTCCGTCTGGCAGCCACGCCCCCGGCACGCCCACCAAAGGGGGCGTGCTGTCAATCAACATCGACAGCACGCCCCCTTTGGTGCGAGACCCGTCGCTCCCCGGGTCTCGCGCATGCGCACTAGGGCACCATCGACCCGCTTGCGAGCGCTCAGTGCTTGCGAGTGGGTCTGAATCAGCCCCAATGTACAGAGGGAACATATTTAGGTCAACAACATATAACTATTGCATAAAAGTTTAATATTGATACATAATACTGCGGCAACGTACAAAATATAATGACATTGCATGACAGTGTAATATAAGCACATAATACTGCGTCATACAATATAACAAAGAATAACTCTTATATGACAATCTTAAAATGAAACAAAACTGCAGCAGATAACAATGATTATCAGTGATACATCAACATTTTCTATAGGGAAAAAATGATGTGGCAGATAACATTAAGTAAATATGATTCCAAACAATGTAATAAAGCGACGTACTGTAATACTGCGGCGGATAACTACCACTTAGCAGGAGTAATTTTTTCGCCACTGCTCGGCCTCCTCCGTGATGCTGTGAGTTGATAGGCTGGCCTTCTTTTCCTCTGCTGATGTGGACTGCAGTCAAGATGGAACTTAGGTGTCTTTTGTTGAGAACTAGAAGATAGTCATGAGTCATTTACAGAGGAATAGTAGAGTTTGCAAAGAGGGACCCCATGAAGCCCCAGGATCAGTAGGATGAAAGTGCTGGATGGGCAATGCAATACATAATTTTGTAGAAAGAAGTGTCTGCTTTATGACGTCCATTAGTAGCACTTGCCTGTCCAAAGAAGGATCATTCCATGAGTTTTGCCGCCAGCGCTGGATCTTTGGCATGTGAGTTTGCAATGTTGCTCATTTAAATCAACACTATTCCTGCAACCTACAACAGTGTAATAACATAATATATAACAGTGCTATATACAGAGGCCAAACACTTAAGTCAAAAATATATAAATATTGCATAACAATTTAATATTGATACATAATGCTGCAGCAACATACAAAATATAAAAATGCATGACAGTGTAATATAAGCACATAATACTGCGTCATAACCTATAACAAAGAATAACAATGTTATCTATGAAGCAAAACTGCAGCAAATAACAAATGCATTTCAGTGATACATAAACATTTTCTACAGGGACTAAATGCTGTGGCAGATAATATTCAATAAATATGATTCCAAAATATATTATGAAACGGCGTAATACTGCGGCAGATTACCCCCACTCAGCAGGAGTAATTTTTTTTACTACTTTTTGGTCTCCACTGTGATGCTGTGAGTTGATAGGCTGGCCTTCTCTTCCTCTGCTGATGTGGACTGCAGTCAAGATGGAACTTAGGAGTCTTTTGTTGAGAACTAGAAGATATTCATGAGTCATTTACAGAGGAATGGCAGAGTTTGCGACATGGGACCCCATGAAGCCCCAGGATCAGTAGGATGAAAGTCCTGGATGGGCAACACAACATATAATTTTGTAGCAGGAAGTGTCTGCTTGATGACGTCCATTAGTAGCACTTGCCTGTCTGAAGAAGAATCATTTCATGAGGGTTGCCGCCAGCGCTGGATCTTTGGCATGTGAGTTTGCACTGTTGCTCATTTAAATCAGCACTCTTTCTGTAACCGACAACAGTGTATTAACATAATATATAACAATGCTATATACAGAGGCAGGGTCGTAGCTAGCGTAGTGTGGCCGCAGTGCCATTCGGGCCACGGGCAGTCTGTGTCTCTGTGACATAGCTGCCTGCACCACGTGTGTAGCGCTGACCGGACGGAGTTCGGTTTGCGCTACACAGTGACTGACAAACACACAGCTGCCGGCGCCGGCAGCTGTGTGTTTGTTTTAAGTAGCAGCCAATGAGAGTCTCTCAGACTCTCAGTGACTGCTGCTGCGCCCACTGCCGGAGCCACTCCATCTTTCGGCTCCTGCAGTGGGTAATGAGAGAGACATCATGACGTCACTCTCCCATAATGCAGAGCGAGCCGGCCTGGGAGGACAGACGGAGCAGCGGATGGTGGCGGCTGGAGCAGGGATTCAGGTAAGTGTTTATTTTTTTTTGTTACGTGTGTCTACAGGGGGGGGAGACCACTACTGAGGGCACTACAAGGTGGGGCACTACAAGGGGGAGATCACTACTGGGGGCACTACAAGGGTGGGGAACTACTACTGGGGGCACTACAAGGGGGGGACTACTACTATTGGGGGCACTACAAGGGGGGGACTACTACTAGGGGCACTACAAGGGGAGGGGACTACTACTAGGGGCACTGCATAGGGGGGAGGGGACTACTACTAGGGGCACTGCATAGGGGGGAGGGGACAACCACTGGGCGCACTGCATCGGGGGACCACTGCTGGGGGCTCTATATAAAGGGCAATACTGGGGGTACTGCATAGGGGGGAGACTACAACTGGGGCCACTATTTAAGGGGCACTGCATAAGGGTACCACTATTGGGGGCACTGCATGGGGAGTGGACTGCTACTGGGGGCACTATATAAGGGGCACTAAATAGGGGGTACCACTACTGGGGGAAATATATAAGGGGCTTATTACTGGGGGCACAAGGGGCACTGCACAGGGGGGACCACTACTGGGGGCACTATATAAGGGGCTTACTACTGGGGGCACATGGGGCACTGCACAGGGGGCACTGCATAAGGGGGATTACTACTGGGGGCAGTACTGGAGGCCTGCATAAGGGGGTCCTCTCCTGGGGCACAATGGGGCACTGCATATGGGCACCACTACAGGGGGCTGCCCCTAATCTTTATTTTTACTTTACATTAATCCCATATGGACCTGCCTCCTCCCTGGAACACTTGAGGGGGGGGGTGCCGTAGCACGCACGTGCTACGGTCACCCTGGCTACACGCTACTCCTCTGCCAGCACCGCCTGCATGCATTTGCCCCCCAGGCTAAAAGTTGTCAGCTAGTCCCTAGGTCAGGGGGCGCTGTTTGGGCCTGTCAAATTTCTGTTTATTATCATTCTTACTTGTAGCTTCCTCTTATTTCATCCCCAGCATCTCCTGGCCTCTTCTATCTCTTCCCCGGCCCTTCCCCATGAAGCCATGAACCTTTTTTTTGGTGCATTATGTCCCTTTGAAAATTGAGGGGGGCGCCAATGTTCTTTCTGGCACAGGGCACTAAAAAGTCTGGTTACGGCTATGTACAGAGGCAAAATACTTAAGTCAAAAACATATAAATATTGCATAACAGTTTAATAATGATACATAATACTGTGACAACATACAAAATATAAAAATTCATGACTGTGTAATATAAGCACATAAAACTGCGTCATACACTATAACAAAGAATAACTCTCATCTAACAATGTTATCCATGAAGCAAAACTGCAGCAGATAACAAATGCATTTCAGTGATACATAAACATTTTATACAGGGACCAAATGCTGTGGCAGATAATATTCAATAAATATGATTCCAAAAAATATTATAAAACGGCGTAATACTGCGGCAGATTACTCCCACTCAGCAGGAGTAATTTTATTTACCACTTTTTGGTCTCCACTGTAATACTGTGAGTTGATAGGCTGGCCTTCTCTTCCTCTGCTAATGTGGACTGCAGTCAAGATGGAACTCGGAACTAGAAGATAGTCATGAGTCATTTACAGAGGAATGGCAGAGTTTGCGACATGGGACCCCATGAAACCCCAGGATCAGTAGGATGAAAGTGCTGGATGGGCAACGCAATATATTATTTTGTAGCGGGAAGTGTCTGCTTGATGACGTCCATTAGTAGCACTTGCCTGTCCGAAGAAGGATCATTCCATGAGGGTTGCCGCCAGCGCTGGATCTTTGGCATGTGAGTTTGCACTGTTGCTCATTTAAATCAACACTATTTCTGCAACATACAACAGTGTATTAACATAATATATAAAAATGCTATATGCAGAGGAAAAATACTTAAGTCAAAAAAATATAAATTTTACATAACAATTTAATATTGATACATAATACTGCAGCAACGTACAAAATATAAAAATGCTTGACAGTGTAATATAAGCACATAATACTGCGTCATACATTATAACAAAGAATAACTCTTATATAACAATGTTATCTATGAAGCAAAACTGCAGCAGATAACAAATGCATTTCAGTGATACATAAACATTTTATACAGGGACTAAATGCTGTGGCAGATAATATTCAGTAAATATGATTCCAAAAAATATTATAAAATGGCGTAATACTGCTGCAGATTACGTCCACTTAGCAGGAGAAATTTTTTTTACCACTGTTTGGGCTCCACTGTGATGGTGTGAGTTGATAGGCTGGCCTTCTCTTCCTCTGCTAATGTGGACTGCAGTCAAGATGGATCTCAGGAGTCTTTTGTTGAAAACAAGAAGATAGTCATGAGTAATTTAAAGAGAAATGACAGGGTTCACTACGTGGGACCCCATGGAGCTCTAGAATCAGTAGGATGAAAGTTCTGGAAGATCAAAGCGATACACAGTATTTTGGCAGGAAGTGTCAGCTTGATGACGTCTTTTAGTAGCACTTACATGTCAGAAGAAGGATCATTCCATGAGGTTTGCCGTCATCGCTGGATCTTTAGCAGTTGCGTTTTCACTGTTTTTCCTTTTTGGAAACCCTCGATCTGTAAAGATTAAGGCTTAGCTAGTAAGGAGACACCATTTTAAATTTAATCCATTTTCTAGCCAATCAAGGAATCAGGAGCTTTTACTCCAACACAACAATGTATAAACACAATACATCATTCTATTGAACACTATTTTTGCAAAAGATAACAGTGTATTAATGTTATACATATCAATGCTACATACAGAGGCAAAATTGCTTAAGTCAACAACATATAACTATTACATAACAATTTAATATTAAAACATAATACTGCGGCAATGTACAAATAATAAAGACAATGCATGACGGTAATATTAGCACGTGCTACTGTGTCATACAGTAAAAAAGTGTATAACATATATAACAATGTTAAACAGAAAGTTAAAATGCAGCAGTTAACAATTCACAACAGTGATACGTCAACATTTTATATAGGGACAAAATGCTATGGCAGTTAACATTAGGTAAATATGATGTCAAACAATGTAATAAAGCATCGCAATACAGCGGTAGAGTACACCAATTTAGCAGGAATCTTTCTTTGATTACTGCTTCGTCTCCACCCTGATGCTGAGACGTAAATGGCTGGCCTTCTTCTCCATTGCTGATGTTGTCTACAGTCAATATGGAATTTAGGAGAATTTTGCTGAGAAGATATAGACATGAGTCATTTGCAGAGGAATGACAGGGTTCACTACGTGGGACCCTATGGATCTCCAGGATCAGTAGGATGAAAGTTTTGGAAGATCAAAGCAGTACACAGTATTTGGCAGGAAGTGTCTGCTTGATGACGTCCTTTAGTAGCACTTACCTGTCAGAAGAAGGATCATTCCATGAGGTTTGCCGTCATGGCTGGATCTTTATCAGGTGCGTTTGCACTGTTTCTCCTTTTTGGAAACCCTCAATCTGTAAAGATTGAGGTTTAGCTAGTCAGGAAACACCATTTTAATTTTTAATCCATTTTCGAGCCAATCAGGGAATCAGGAGCTTTTACTCCAACACAACAATGTATAAACACAATACATCATTCTATTGAACACTATTTTTGCAAAAGATAACAGTGTATTAATGTTATACATATCAATGCTATATACAGAGGCAAAATTGCTTAAGTCAACAACATATAACTATTACATAACAATTTAATATTAAAACATAATACTGCGGCGATGTACAAATAATAAAGACAAAGCATGAAGGAAATATAAGCACAGTATACTGTGTCATACAGTAAAAAAGTGTATAACATATATTGCAATGTTAAATAGAAAGTTAAAATGCAGCAGATAACAATTCATAACAGTAATACGTCAACATTTTATATAGGGACAAAATGCTATGGCAGTTAACATTAGGTAAATATGATGTCAAACAATGTAATAAAGCATCGCAATACAGCTGTAGAGTACACCAATTTAGCAGGAATATTTCTTTGATTACTGCTTTGTCTCCACCCTGATGCTGAGACGTAAATGGCTGGCCTTCTTCTCCATTGCTGATGTTGTCTACTGTCAAGATGGAACTTAGGAGAATTTTGCTGAGAAGATAGAGACATGAGTAATTTGCAGAGGAATGACAGGGTTCACTATGTAGGACCCCATGGATCTCCAGGATCAGTTGTATGAAAGTTCTGAAAGATCAAAGCAATACACAGTATTTTGGCAGTAAGTGTCTGCTTGATGACATCCTTTAGTAGCACTTACCTGTCAGCAGAAGGATCATTCCGTGAGGCTTGCTGTCATTGCTGGATCTTTAGCAGGTGCGTTTGCACTGTTTCTCCTTTTTTGGAAAATCTCAATTTGTAAAGATTGAGGCTTAGCTAGTCAGGAAACACCATTTTAAATGTAATCCATTCTCGAGCCAATCATGGAATCAGGAGCTTTTACTCCAACACAACAATGTATAAACACAATACATCATTCTATTGAACACTATTTTTGCAAAGGATAACAGTGTATTAATGTTATACATATCAATGCTATATACAGAGGCAAAATTGCTTAAGTCAACAACATATAACTATTACATAACAATTTACTATTAAAACATAATACTGCGGCAATATACAAATAATAAATGATGGTAATATAAGCACATTATACTGTGTCATACAGTTAAAAAGTGTATAACATATATAACAATGTCAAACATAAAGTTGAAATGCAGCAGATAACAATTCATAACAGTGATACATCAACATTTTGTATAGGGACAAAATGATATGGTAGTTAACAATAGGTAAATATGATGCCAAACAATGTAATAAAGAGTCGTAATACAGCAGTAGAGTTCACCAATTTATCAGGAATCTTTCTTTGATTACTGCTTCGTCTCCACCCTGATGCTGAGACTGAAATGGCTGGCCTTCTCCATTGCTGATGCTGTCTACAGTCAAGATGGAATTTAGGAGAATTTTGCTGAGAAGATAGAGACAGGAGTCATTTGCAGTGGATAGACAGGGTTCACAACGTGGAACCCAATGGATCTCCAGGATCAGTAGGATGAAAGTTTTGGAAGATCAAAGCAATACACAGTATTTTGTCAGGAAGTGTCTGCTTGATGACGTCCTTTAGTAGCACTTACCTGTCAGAAGAAGGATCATTCCATGAGGTTTGCTGTCATCGCTGGATCTTTAGCAGGTGCGTTTGCACTGTTTCTCCTTTTTGTAAACCCTCAATCTGTAAAGATTGAGGCTTAGCTAGTCAGGAGACACCATTTTTAATTTAATTCATTTTCGAGCCAATCAGGGAATCAGGAGCTTTTACTCCAACACAACAATGTATAAACACAATACATCATTCTATTGAACACTATTTTTGCAAAAGATATCAGTGTATTAATGTTATACATATCAATACTATATACAGAGGGAAAATTGCTTAAGTCAACAAAATATAACTATTACATAACAATTTAATATTAAAACAATACTGCGGCAATGTACAAATAATAAAAACAATGCATGACGGTAATATAAGCACAATATACTGTGTCATACAGTAAAAAAGTGTATAATATATATAACAATGTTAAACAGAAAGTTAAAATGCAGCAGATAATTAATAACAGTGATACGTCAACATTTTATATAGGGACAAAATGCTATGGCAGTTAACATTATTTAAATAAGATGTCAAACAATGTAATAAAGCATCGCAATACAGCGATGGAGTACACCAATTTAGCAGGAATCTTTCTTTGATTACTGCTTCGTCTCCACCCTGATGCTGAGACGTAAATGGCTGGCCTTCTTCTCCATTGCTGATGTTGTCTACAGTCAAGATGGAATTTAGGAGAATTTTGCTGAGAAGATAGAGACAGGAGTCATTTGCTGAGGATAGACAGGGTTCACTACGTGGGACCCAATGGATCTCCAGGATCAGTAGGATGAAAGTTTTGGAAGATCAAAGCAATACACAGTATTTTGGCTGGAAATGTCTGCTTGATGACGTCCTTTAGTAGCACTTACCTGACAGAAGAAGGATCATTCCATGAGGTTTGCCGTCATCGCTGGATCTTTTGCAGGTGCCTTTGCACTATTTCTCCTTTTTTGAAACCCTCAATCTGTAAAGATTGAGGCTTAGCTAGTCAGGAGACACCATTTTAAATTTAATTCATTTTAGAACCAATCAGGGAATCAGGAGCTTTTACTCCAACACAACAATGTATAAACACAATACATCATTCTATTGAACACTATTTTTGCAAAAGATAACAGTGTATTAATGTTATACATATCAATGCTATATACAGAGGGAAAATTGCTTAAGTCAACAACATATAACTATTACATAACAATTTAATATTATAACATAATACTGCGGCAATGTACAAATAATAAAGACAATACATGACGGTAATATAAGCACAATATACTGTGTCATACAGTAAAAAAGTGTATAATATATATAACAATGTTAAACAGAAAGTTAAAATGCAGCAGATAATTCATAACAGTGATACGTCAACATTTTATATAGGGACAAAATGCTATGGCAGTTAACATTAGGTAAATATGATGTCAAACAATGATATAAAGCATCGCTATACAGCGGTAGAGTAAACCATTTTAAATTTAATTCATTTTCGAGCCAATCAGGGAATCAGGAGCTTTTACTCCAACACAACAATGTATAAACACAATACATCATTCTATTGAACACTATTTTTGCAAAAGATAACAGTGTGTTCACGTTATACATATCAATGCTATATACAGAGGGAAAATTGCTTAAGTCAACAACATATAACTATTACATAAAAATTTAATATTAAAACATAATACTGCGGCAATGTACAAATAATAAAGACAATACATGACGCTAATATAAGCACAGTATACTGTGTCATACAGTAAAAAAGTGTATAATATATATAACAATGTTAAATAGAAAGTTAAAATGCAGCAGATAATTCATAACAGTGATACGTCAACATTTTATATAGGGACAAAATGCTATGGCAGTTAACATTAGGCAAATATGATGTCAAACAATGTAATAAAGCATCGCAATACAGCGGTAGAGTAAACCAATTTAGCAGGAATCTTTCTTTGATTACTGCTTCGTCTCCACCCTGATGCTGAGACGTAAATGGCTGGTCTTCTTCTCCATTGCTGATGTTGTCTACAGTCAAGAATGAATTTAGGAGAATTTTGCTGAGAAGATAGAGACATGAGTCATTTGCAGAGGAATGACAGGGTTCACTACTTGGGACCCTATGGATCTCCAGGATCAGATGGATGAAAGTTTTGGAAGATCAAAGCAATACACAGTATTTTGGCAGGAAGTGTCTGCTTGATGACGTCCTTTAGTAGCACTTACCTGTCAGAAGAAGATCATTCCATGAGGTTTGCCGTCATCGCTGGATCTTTTGCAGGTGCGTTTGCACTGTTTCTCCTTTTTTGAAACCCTCAATCTGTAAAGATTGAGGCTTAGCTAGTCAGGAGACACCATTTTAAATTTAATTCATTTTCGAGCCAATCAGGGAATCAGGAGCTTTTACTCCAACAAACAATGTATAAACACAATACATCATTCCATTGAACACTATTTTTGCAAAAGATAACAGTGTATTAATGTTATAAATATCATTGCTATATACAGAGGGAAAATTGCTTAAGTCAACAACATATAACTATTACATAACAACTTAATATTATAACATAATACTGCGGCAATGTACAAATAATAAAGACAATACATGACGGTAATATAAGCACAATATACTGTGTCATACAGTAAAAAAGTGTATAATATATATAACAATGTTAAACAGAAAGTTAAAATGCAGCAGATAATTCATAACAGTGATACGTCAACATTTTAAATAGGGACAAAATGCTATGACAGTTAACATTATTTAAATAAGATGTCAAACAATGTAATTAAATGTCGCAATACAGCGGTAGGGTACACCAACTTAGAAGGAATCTTTCTTTGATTACTGCTTCGTCTCCACCCTGATACTGAGACGTAAATGGCTGGTCTTCTTCTCCATTGCTGATGTTGTCTACAATCAAGATGGAATTTAGGAGAATTTTGCTGAGAAGATAGAGACATGAGTCATTTGCAGAGGAATGACAGGGTTCACTACTTGGGACCCTATGGATCTCCAGGATCAGATGGATGAAAGTTTTGGAATATCAAAGCAATACACAGTATTTTGGCAGGAAGTGTCTGCTTGATGACGTCCTTTAGTAGCACTTACCTTTCAGAAGAAGGATCATTCCATGAGGTTTGCCGTCATCGCTGGATCTTTAGCAGGTGCGTTTGCACTGTTTCTCCTTTTTGTAAACCGTCAATCTGTAAAGATTGAGGCTTAGCTAGTCAGGAGACACCATTTTAAATTTAATTCATTTTCGAGCCAATCAGGGAATCAGGAGCTTTTACTCCAACACAACAATGTATAAACACAATACATCATTCTATTGAACACTATTTTTGCAACAGATAACAGTGTATTAATGTTATACATATCAATGCTATATACAGAGGGAAAATTGCTTAAGTCAACAACATATAACTATTACATAAAAATTTAATATTAAAACATAATACTGCGGCAATGTACAAATAATAAAGACAATACATGACGCTAATATAAGCACAGTATACTGTGTCATACAGTAAAAAAGTGTATAATATATATAACAATGTTAAATAGAAAGTTAAAATGCAGCAGATAATTAATAACAGTGATACGTCAACATTTTATATAGGGACAAAATGCTATGGCAGTTAACATTAGGCAAATATGATGTCAAACAATGTAATAAAGCATCGCAATACAGCGGTAGAGTAAACCAATTTAGCAGGAATCTTTCTTTGATTACTGCTTCGTCTCCACCCTGATGCTGAGACGTAAATGCCTGGTTTTCTTCTCCATTGCTGATGTTGTCTACAGTCAAGATGGAATTTAGGAGAATTTTGCTGAGAAGATAGAGACAGGAGTTATTTGCAGAGGAAAGACAGGGTTCACTACGTGAGACCCAATGGATCTCCAGGATAAGTATGATGAAAGTTTTGGAAGATCAAAGCAATACACAGTATTTTGGCAGGAAGTGTCTGCTTGATGACGTCCTTTAGTAGCACTTACCTGTCAGAAGAAGGATCATTCCATGAGGTTTGCCGTCATCGCTGGATCTTTAGCAGGTGCGTTTGCACTGTTTCTCCTTTTTGTAAACCCTCAATCTGTAAAGATTGAGGCTTAGCTAGTCAGGAGACACCATTTTAAATTTAATTCATTTTCGAGCCAATCAGGGAATCAGGAGCTTTTACTCCAACACTACAATGTATAAACAATACATCATTCTATTGAACACTATTTTTGCAAAAGATAACAGTGTATTAATGTTATACATATCAATGCTATATACAGAGGGAAAATTGCTTAAGTCAACATCATATAACTATTACATAACAATTTAATATTAAAACATAATACTGCGGCAATGTACAAATAATAAAGACAATGTATGACGGTAATATAAGCACAGTATACTGTGTCATACAGTAAAAAAGTGTATAATATATATAACAATGTTAAACAGAAAGTTAAAATGCAGCAGATAATTAATAACAGTGATACGTCAACATTTTATATAGGGACAAAATGCTATGGCAGTTAACATTAGGTAAATATGATGTCAAACAATGTAATAAAGCGTCGCAATACAGCGGTAGGGTACACCAATTTAGCAGGAATCTTTCTTTGATTACTGCTTCGTCTCCACCCTGATGCTGAGACGTAAATGGCTGGCCTTCTTCTCCATTGCTGATGTTGTCTACAGTCAAGATGGAATTTAGGAGAATTTTGCTGAGAAGATAGAGACAGGAGTCATTTGCAGAGGAATGGCAGGGTTCACTACGTGGGACCCAATGGATCTCCAGGATCAGTAGGATGAAAGTTTTGGAAGATCAAAGCAATACACAGTATTTTGGCAGGAAGTGTCTGCTTGATGACGTCCTTTAGTAGCACTTACCTGTCAGAAGAAGGATCATTCCATGAGGTTTGCCGTCATCGCTGGATCTTTAGCAGGTGCGTTTGCACTGTTTCTCCTTTTTGTAAACCCTCAATCTGTAAAGATTGAGGCTTAGCTAGTCAGGAGACACCATTTTAAATTTAATTCATTTTCGAGCCAATCAGGGAATCAGGAGCTTTTACTCCAACACAACAATGTATAAACACAATACATCATTCTATTGAACACTATTTTTGCAAAAGATAACAGTGTATTAATGTTATACATATCAATGCTATATACAGAGGCAAAATTGCTTAAGTCAACAACATATAACTATTACATAACAATTTAATATTAAAACATAATACTGCGGCAATGTACAAATAATAAAGACAATATGACGGTAAAATAAGCACAGTATACTGTGTCATACAGTAAAAAAGTGTATAATATATATAACAATGTTAAACAGAAAGTTAAAATGCAGCAGATAATTCATAACATTGATACGTCAACATTTTGTATAGGGACACAATGCTATGGCAGTTAACATTAGGTAAATATGATGTCAAACAATGTAATAAAGCATCGCAATACAGCGGTAGGGTACACCAATTTAGCAGGAATCTTTCTTTGATTACTGCTTCGTCTCCACCCTGATGCTGAGACGTAAATGGCTGGCCTTCTTCTCCATTGCTGATGTTGTCTACAGTCAAGATGGACTTTAGGAGAATTTTGCTAAGAAAATAGAGACAGGAGTCATTTGCAGAGGAAAGACAGGGTTCACTACGTGGGAACCAATGGATCTCCAGGATCAGTAGGATGAAAGTTTTGGAAGATCAAAGCAATACACAGTATTTTGGCAGGAAGTGTCTGCTTGATGATGTCCTTTAGTAGCACTTACCTGTCAGAAGAAGGATCATTCCATGAGGGTTGCCGTCATCGCTTGATCTTTAGCAGGTGCGTTTGCACTGTTTCTCCTTTTTGTAGATTGAGGCTTAGCTAGTCAGGAGACACCATTTTAAATTTAATTCATTTTCGAGCGAATCAGGGAATCAGGAGCTTTTACTCCAACACAACAATGTATAAACACAATACATCATTCTATTGAACACTATTTTTGCAAAAGATAACAGTGTATTAATGTTATACATATCAATGCTATATACAGAGGGAAAATTGCTTAAGTCAACAACATATAACTGTTACATAACAATTTAATATTAAAACATAATACTGCGGCAATGTACAAATAATAAAGGCAATGCATGACGGTAATATAAGCACAGTATACTGTGTCATACAGTAAAAAAGTGTATAATATATATAACAATGTTAACTAGAAAGTTAAAATGCAGCAGATAATTCATAACAGTGATACGTCAACATTTTGTATAGGGTCAAAATGCTATGGCAGTTAACATTAGGTAAATATGATGTCAAACAATGTAATAAAGTGTCGCAATACAGCGGTAGGGTACACCAATTTAGCAGGAATCTTTCTTTGATTACTGCTTCGTCTCCACCCTGATGCTGAGACGTAAATGGCTGGCCTTCTTCTCCATTGCTGATGCTGTCTACAGTCAAGATGGAATTTAGGAGAATTTTGCTGAGAAGATAGAGACAGGAGTCATTTGCAGAGGAAAGACAGGGTTCACTACGTGGGACCCAATGGATCTCCAGGATCAGTATGATGAAAGTTTTGGAAGATCAAAGCAATACACAGTATTTTGGCAGGAAGTGTCTGCTTGATGACGTCCTTTAGTAGCACTTACCTTTCAGAAGAAGGATCATTCCATGAGGTTTGCCGTCATCGCTGGATCTTTAGCAGGTGCGTTTGCACTGTTTCTCCTTTTTGTAAACCGTCAATCTGTAAAGATTGAGGCTTAGCTAGTCAGGAGACACCATTTTAAATTTAATCCATTTTCGAGCCAATCAGGGAATCAGGAGCTTTTACTCCAACACAACAATGTATAAACACAATACATCATTCTATTGAACACTATTTTTGCAAAAGATAACAGTGTATTAATGTTATACATATCAATGCTATATACAGAGGGAAAATTGCTTAAGTCAACAACATATAACTATTACATAACAATTTAATATTAAAACATAATACTGCGGCAATGTACAAATAATAAAGACAATACATGACGCTAATATAAGCACAGTATACTGTGTCATACAGTAAAAAAGTGTATAATATATATAACAATGTTAAACAGAAAGTTAAAATGCAGCAGATAATTCATAACAGTGATACGTCAACATTTTATATAGGGACAAAATGCTATGGCAGTTAACATTAGGTAAATATGATGTCAAACAATGTAATAAAGCGTCGCAATACAGCGGTAGGGTACACCAATTTAGCAGGAATCTTTCTTTGATTACTGCTTCGTCTCCACCCTGATGCTGAGACGTAAATTGCTGGCCTTCTTCTCCATTGCTGATGTTGTCTACAGTCAAGATGGAATTTAGGAGAATTTTGCTGAGAAGATAGAGATAGGAGTTATTTGCAGAGGAAAGACAGGGTTCACTACGTGAGACCCAATGGATCTCCAGGATAAGTATGATGAAAGTTTTGGAAGATCAAAGCAATACACAGTATTTTGGCAGGAAGTGTCTGCTTGATGACGTCCTTTAGTAGCACTTACCTGTCAGAAGAAGGATCATTCCATGAGGTTTGCCGTCATCGCTGGATCTTTAGCAGGTGCGTTTGCACTGTTTCTCCTTTTTGTAAACCCTCAATCTGTAAAGATTGAGGCTTAGCTAGTCAGGAGACACCATTTTAAATTTAATTCATTTTCGAGCCAATCAGGGAATCAGGAGCTTTTACTCCAACACAACAATGTATAAACATAATACATCATTCTATTGAACACTATTTTTGCAAAAGATAACAGTGTATTAATGTTATACATATCAATGCTATATACAGAGGGAAAATTGCTTAAGTCAACATCATATAACTATTACATAACAATTTAATATTAAAACATAATACTGCGGCAATGTACAAATAATAAAGACAATGTATGACGGTAATATAAGCACAGTATACTGCGTCATACAGTAAAAAAGTGTATAATATATATAACAATGTTAAACAGAAAGTTAAAATGCAGCAGATAATTCATAACAGTGATACGTCAACATTTTGTATAGGGTCAAAATGCTATGGCAGTTAACATTAGGTAAATATGATGTCAAACAATGTAATAAAGCGTCGCAATACAGCGGTAGGGTACACCAATTTAGCAGGAATCTTTCTTTGATTACTGCTTCGTCTCCACCCTGATGCTGAGACGTAAATGGCTGGCCTTCTTCTCCATTGCTGATGTTGTCTACAGTCAAGATGGAATTTAGGAGAATTTTGCTGAGAAGATAGAGACAGGAGTTATTTGCAGAGGAAAGACAGGGTTCACTACGTGAGACCCAATGGATCTCCAGGATAAGTATGATGAAAGTTTTGGAAGATCAAAGCAATACACAGTATTTTGGCAGGAAGTGTCTGCTTGATGACGTCCTTTAGTAGCACTTACCTGTCAGAAGAAGGATCATTCCATGAGGTTTGCCGTCATCGCTGGATCTTTAGCAGGTGCGTTTGCACTGTTTCTCCTTTTTGTAAACCCTCAATCTGTAAAGATTGAGGCTTAGCTAGTCAGGAGACACCATTTTAAATTTAATTCATTTTCGAGCCAATCAGGGAATCAGGAGCTTTTACTCCAACACAACAATGTATAAACACAATACATCATTCTATTGAACACTATTTTTGCAAAAGATAACAGTGTATTAATGTTATACATATCAATGCTATATACAGAGGGAAAATTGCTTAAGTCAACATCATATAACTATTACATAACAATTTAATATTAAAACATAATACTGCGGCAATGTACAAATAATAAAGACAATACATGACGGTAATCTAAGCACAATATACTGTGTCATACATTAAAAACGTGTATAAGATATATAACAATGTTAAACAGAAAGTTAAAATGCAGCAGATAATTCATAACAGTGATACGTCAACATTTTATATAGGGACAAAATGCTATGGCAGTTAACATTAGGTAAATATGATGTCAAACAATGTAATAAAGCATCGCAATACAGCGGTAGAGTACACCAACTTAGAAGGAATCTTTCTTTGATTACTGCTTCGTCTCCACCCTGATACTGAGACGTAAATGGCTGGTCTTCTTCTCCATTGCTGATGTTGTCTACAATCAAGATGGAATTTAGGAGAATTTTGCTGAGAAGATAGAGACATGAGTCATTTGCAGAGGAATGACAGGGTTCACTACTTGGGACCCTATGGATCTCCAGGATCAGATGGATGAAAGTTTTGGAATATCAAAGCAATACACAGTATTTTGGCAGGAAGTGTCTGCTTGATGACGTCCTTTAGTAGCACTTACCTTTCAGAAGAAGGATCATTCCATGAGGTTTGCCGTCATCGCTGGATCTTTAGCAGGTGCGTTTGCACTGTTTCTCCTTTTTGTAAACCGTCAATCTGTAAAGATTGAGGCTTAGCTAGTCAGGAGACACCATTTTAAATTTAATTCATTTTCGAGCCAATCAGGGAATCAGGAGCTTTTACTCCAACACAACAATGTATAAACACAATACATCATTCTATTGAACACTATTTTTGCAAAAGATAACAGTGTATTAATGTTATACATATCAATGCTATATACAGAGGGAAAATTGCTTAAGTCAACAACATATAACTATTACATAAAAATTTAATATTAAAACATAATACTGCGGCAATGTACAAATAATAAAGACAATACATGACGCTAATATAAGCACAGTATACTGTGTCATACAGTAAAAAAGTGTATAATATATATAACAATGTTAAATAGAAAGTTAAAATGCAGCAGATAATTAATAACAGTGATACGTCAACATTTTATATAGGGACAAAATGCTATGGCAGTTAACATTAGGCAAATATGATGTCAAACAATGTAATAAAGCATCGCAATACAGCGGTAGAGTAAACCAATTTAGCAGGAATCTTTCTTTGATTACTGCTTCGTCTCCACCCTGATGCTGAGACGTAAATGCCTGGTTTTCTTCTCCATTGCTGATGTTGTCTACAGTCAAGATGGAATTTAGGAGAATTTTGCTGAGAAGATAGAGACATGAGTCATTTGCAGAGGAATGACAGGGTTCACTACTTGGGACCCTATGGATCTCCAGGATCAGATGGATGAAAGTTTTGGAAGATCAAAGCAATACACAGTATTTTGGCAGGAAGTGTCTGCTTGATGACGTCCTTTAGTAGCACTTACCTTTCAGAAGAAGGATCATTCCATGAGGTTTGCCGTCATCGCTGGATCTTTAGCAGGTGCGTTTGCACTGTTTCTCCTTTTTGTAAACCGTCAATCTGTAAAGATTGAGGCTTAGCTAGTCAGGAGACACCATTTTAAATTTAATCCATTTTCGAGCCAATCAGGGAATCAGGAGCTTTTACTCCAACACAACAATGTATAAACACAATACATCATTCTATTGAACACTATTTTTGCAAAAGATAACAGTGTATTAATGTTATACATATCAATGCTATATACAGAGGGAAAATTGCTTAAGTCAACAACATATAACTATTACATAAAAATTTAATATTAAAACATAATACTGCGGCAATGTACAAATAATAAAGACAATACATGACGCTAATATAAGCACAGTATACTGTGTCATACAGTAAAAAAGTGTATAATATATATAACAATGTTAAACAGAAAGTTAAAATGCAGCAGATGATTCATAACAGTGATACGTCAACATTTTATATAGGGACAAAATGCTATGGCAGTTAACATTAGGTAAATATGATGTCAAACAATGTAATAAAGCGTCGCAATACAGCGGTAGGGTACACCAATTTAGCAGGAATCTTTCTTTGATTACTGCTTCGTCTCCACCCTGATGCTGAGACGTAAATGGCTGGCCTTCTTCTCCATTGCTGATGTTGTCTACAGTCAAGATGGACTTTAGGAGAATTTTGCTAAGAAAATAGAGACAGGAGTCATTTGCAGAGGAAAGACAGGGTTCACTACGTGGGAACCAATGGATCTCCAGGATCAGTAGGATGAAAGTTTTGGAAGATCAAAGCAATACACAGTATTTTGGCAGGAAGTGTCTGCTTGATGATGTCCTTTAGTAGCACTTACCTGTCAGAAGAAGGATCATTCCATGAGGGTTGCCGTCATCGCTTGATCTTTAGCAGGTGCGTTTGCACTGTTTCTCCTTTTTGTAGATTGAGGCTTAGCTAGTCAGGAGACACCATTTTAAATTTAATTCATTTTCGAGCGAATCAGGGAATCAGGAGCTTTTACTCCAACACAACAATGTATAAACACAATACATCATTCTATTGAACACTATTTTTGCAAAAGATAACAGTGTATTAATGTTATACATATCAATGCTATATACAGAGGGAAAATTGCTTAAGTCAACAACATATAACTGTTACATAACAATTTAATATTAAAACATAATACTGCGGCAATGTACAAATAATAAAGGCAATGCATGACGGTAATATAAGCACAGTATACTGTGTCATACAGTAAAAAAGTGTATAATATATATAACAATGTTAACTAGAAAGTTAAAATGCAGCAGATAATTCATAACAGTGATACGTCAACATTTTGTATAGGGTCAAAATGCTATGGCAGTTAACATTAGGTAAATATGATGTCAAACAATGTAATAAAGCGTCGCAATACAGCGGTAGGGTACACCAATTTAGCAGGAATCTTTCTTTGATTACTGCTTCGTCTCCACCCTGATGCTGAGACGTAAATGGCTGGCCTTCTTCTCCATTGCTGATGTTGTCTACAGTCAAGATGGAATTTAGGAGAATTTTGCTGAGAAGATAGAGACAGGAGTCATTTGCAGAGGAATGGCAGGGTTCACTACGTGGGACCCAATGGATCTCCAGGATCAGTAGGATGAAAGTTTTGGAAGATCAAAGCAATACACAGTATTTTGGCAGGAAGTGTCTGCTTGATGACGTCCTTTAGTAGCACTTACCTGTCAGAAGAAGGATCATTCCATGAGGTTTGCCGTCATCGCTGGATCTTTAGCAGGTGCGTTTGCACTGTTTCTCCTTTTTGTAAACCCTCAATCTGTAAAGATTGAGGCTTAGCTAGTCAGGAGACACCATTTTAAATTTAATTCATTTTCGAGCCAATCAGGGAATCAGGAGCTTTTACTCCAACACAACAATGTATAAACACAATACATCATTCTATTGAACACTATTTTTGCAAAAGATAACAGTGTATTAATGTTATACATATCAATGCTATATACAGAGGCAAAATTGCTTAAGTCAACAACATATAACTATTACATAACAATTTAATATTAAAACATAATACTGCGGCAATGTACAAATAATAAAGACAATATGACGGTAAAATAAGCACAGTATACTGTGTCATACAGTAAAAAAGTGTATAATATATATAACAATGTTAAACAGAAAATTAAAATGCAGTAGATAATTCATAACATTGATACGTCAACATTTTGTATAGGGACACAATGCTATGGCAGTTAACATTAGGTAAATATGATGTCAAACAATGTAATAAAGCATCGCAATACAGCGGTAGGGTACACCAATTTAGCAGGAATCTTTCTTTGATTACTGCTTCGTCTCCACCCTGATGCTGAGACGTAAATGGCTGGCCTTCTTCTCCATTGCTGATGTTGTCTACAGTCAAGATGGACTTTAGGAGAATTTTGCTAAGAAAATAGAGACAGGAGTCATTTGCAGAGGAAAGACAGGGTTCACTACGTGGGAACCAATGGATCTCCAGGATCAGTAGGATGAAAGTTTTGGAAGATCAAAGCAATACACAGTATTTTGGCAGGAAGTGTCTGCTTGATGATGTCCTTTAGTAGCACTTACCTGTCAGAAGAAGGATCATTCCATGAGGGTTGCCGTCATCGCTTGATCTTTAGCAGGTGCGTTTGCACTGTTTCTCCTTTTTGTAGATTGAGGCTTAGCTAGTCAGGAGACACCATTTTAAATTTAATTCATTTTCGAGCGAATCAGGGAATCAGGAGCTTTTACTCCAACACAACAATGTATAAACACAATACATCATTCTATTGAACACTATTTTTGCAAAAGATAACAGTGTATTAATGTTATACATATCAATGCTATATACAGAGGGAAAATTGCTTAAGTCAACAACATATAACTGTTACATAACAATTTAATATTAAAACATAATACTGCGGCAATGTACAAATAATAAAGGCAATGCATGACGGTAATATAAGCACAGTATACTGTGTCATACAGTAAAAAAGTGTATAATATATATAACAATGTTAACTAGAAAGTTAAAATGCAGCAGATAATTCATAACAGTGATACGTCAACATTTTGTATAGGGTCAAAATGCTATGGCAGTTAACATTAGGTAAATATGATGTCAAACAATGTAATAAAGTGTCGCAATACAGCGGTAGGGTACACCAATTTAGCAGGAATCTTTCTTTGATTACTGCTTCGTCTCCACCCTGATGCTGAGACGTAAATGGCTGGCCTTCTTCTCCATTGCTGATGCTGTCTACAGTCAAGATGGAATTTAGGAGAATTTTGCTGAGAAGATAGAGACAGGAGTCATTTGCAGAGGAAAGACAGGGTTCACTACGTGGGACCCAATGGATCTCCAGGATCAGTATGATGAAAGTTTTGGAAGATCAAAGCAATACACAGTATTTTGGCAGGAAGTGTCTGCTTGATGACGTCCTTTAGTAGCACTTACCTGTTAGAAGAAGGATCATTCCATGAGGTTTGCCGTCCTCGCTGGATCTTTAGCAGGTGCGTTTGCACTGTTTCTCCTTTTTGTAAACCCTCAATCTGTAAAGATTGAGGCTTAGCTAGTCAGGAGACACCATTTTAAATTTAATTCATTTTCGAGCCAATCAGGGAATCAGGAGCTTTTACTCCAACACAACAATGTATAAACACACTACATCATTCTATTGAACTCTATTTTTGCAAAAGATAACAGTGTATTAATGTTATACATATCAATGCTATATACAGAGGGAAAATTGCTTAAGTCAACATCATATAACTATTACATAACAATTTAATATTAAAACATAATACTGCGGCAATGTACAAATAATAAAGACAATGTATGACGGTAATATAAGCACAGTATACTGTGTCATACAGTAAAAAAGTGTATAATATATATAACAATGTTAAACAGAAAGTTAAAATGCAGCAGATAATTCATAACAGTGATACGTCAACATTTTGTATAGGGTCAAAATGCTATGGCAGTTAACATTAGGTAAATATGATGTCAAACAATGTAATAAAGCGTCGCAATACAGCGGTAGGGTACACCAATTTAGCAGGAATCTTTCTTTGATTACTGCTTCGTCTCCACCCTGATGCTGAGACGTAAATGGCTGGCCTTCTTCTCCATTGCTGATGTTGTCTACAGTCAAGATGGAATTTAGGAGAATTTTGCTGAGAAGATAGAGACAGGAGTTATTTGCAGAGGAAAGACAGGGTTCACTACGTGAGACCCGATGGATCTCCAGGATAAGTATGATGAAAGTTTTGGAAGATCAAAGCAATACACAGTATTTTGGCAGGAAGTGTCTGCTTGATGACGTCCTTTAGTAGCACTTACCTGTCAGAAGAAGGATCATTCCATGAGGTTTGCCGTCATCGCTGGATCTTTAGCAGGTGCGTTTGCACTGTTTCTCCTTTTTGTAAACCCTCAATCTGTAAAGATTGAGGCTTAGCTAGTCAGGAGACACCATTTTAAATTTAATTCATTTTCGAGCCAATCAGGGAATCAGGAGCTTTTACTCCAACACAACAATGTATAAACACAATACATCATTCTATTGAACACTATTTTTGCAAAAGATAACAGTGTATTAATGTTATACATATCAATGCTATATACAGAGGGAAAATTGCTTAAGTCAACATCATATAACTATTACATAACAATTTAATATTAAAACATAATACTGCGGCAATGTACAAATAATAAAGACAATGTATGACGGTAATATAAGCACAGTATACTGTGTCATACAGTAAAAAAGTGTATAATATATATAACAATGTTAAACAGAAAGTTAAAATGCAGCAGATAATTAATAACAGTGATACGTCAACATTTTATATAGGGACAAAATGCTATGGCAGTTAACATTAGGTAAATATGATGTCAAACAATGTATTAAAGCGTCGCAATACAGCGGTAGGGTACACCAATTTAGCAGGAATCTTTCTTTGATTACTGCTTCGTCTCCACCCTGATGCTGAGACGTAAATGGCTGGCCTTCTTCTCCATTGCTGATGTTGTCTACAGTCAAGATGGAATTTAGGAGAATTTTGCTGAGAAGATAGAGACAGGAGTCATTTGCAGAGGAATGGCAGGGTTCACTACGTGGGACCCAATGGATCTCCAGGATCAGTAGGATGAAAGTTTTGGAAGATCAAAGCAATACACAGTATTTTGGCAGGAAGTGTCTGCCTGATGACGTCCTTTAGTAGCACTTACCTGTCAGAAGAAGGATCATTCCATGAGGTTTGCCGTCATCGCTGGATCTTTAGCAGGTGCGTTTGCACTGTTTCTCCTTTTTGTAAACCCTCAATCTGTAAAGATTGAGGCTTAGCTAGTCAGGAGACACCATTTTAAATTTAATTCATTTTCGAGCCAATCAGGGAATCAGGAGCTTTTACTCCAACACAACAATGTATAAACACAATACATCATTCTATTGAACACTATTTTTGCAAAAGATAACAGTGTATTAATGTTATACATATCAATGCTATATACAGAGGCAAAATTGCTTAAGTCAACAACATATAACTATTACATAACAATTTAATATTAAAACATAATACTGCGGCAATGTACAAATAATAAAGACAATATGACAGTAAAATAAGCACAGTATACTGTGTCATACAGTAAAAAAGTGTATAATATATATAACAATGTTAAACAGAAAGTTAAAATGCAGCAGATAATTCATAACATTGATACGTCAACATTTTGTATAGGGACACAATGCTATGGCAGTTAACATTAGGTAAATATGATGTCAAACAATGTAATAAAGCATCGCAATACAGCGGTAGGGTACACCAATTTAGCAGGAATCTTTCTTTGATTACTGCTTCGTCTCCACCCTGATGCTGAGACGTAAATGGCTGGCCTTCTTCTCCATTGCTGATGTTGTCTACAGTCAAGATGGACTTTAGGAGAATTTTGCTAAGAAAATAGAGACAGGAGTCATTTGCAGAGGAAAGACAGGGTTCACTACGTGGGAACCAATGGATCTCCAGGATCAGTAGGATGAAAGTTTTGGAAGATCAAAGCAATACACAGTATTTTGGCAGGAAGTGTCTGCTTGATGATGTCCTTTAGTAGCACTTACCTGTCAGAAGAAGGATCATTCCATGAGGGTTGCCGTCATCGCTTGATCTTTAGCAGGTGCGTTTGCACTGTTTCTCCTTTTTGTAGATTGAGGCTTAGCTAGTCAGGAGACACCATTTTAAATTTAATTCATTTTCGAGCCAATCAGGGAATCAGGAGCTTTTACTCCAACACAACAATGTATAAACACAATACATCATTCTATTGAACACTATTTTTGCAAAAGATAACAGTGTATTAATGTTATACATATCAATGCTATATACAGAGGGAAAATTGCTTAAGTCAACAACATATAACTATTACATAAAAATTTAATATTAAAACATAATACTGCGGCAATGTACAAATAATAAAGACAATACATGACGCTAATATAAGCACAGTATACTGTGTCATACAGTAAAAAAGTGTATAATATATATAACAATGTTAAATAGAAAGTTAAAATGCAGCAGATAATTAATAACAGTGATACGTCAACATTTTATATAGGGACAAAATGCTATGGCAGTTAACATTAGGCAAATATGATGTCAAACAATGTAATAAAGCATCGCAATACAGCGGTAGAGTAAACCAATTTAGCAGGAATCTTTCTTTGATTACTGCTTCGTCTCCACCCTGATGCTGAGACGTAAATGCCTGGTTTTCTTCTCCATTGCTGATGTTGTCTACAGTCAAGATGGAATTTAGGAGAATTTTGCTGAGAAGATAGAGACATGAGTCATTTGCAGAGGAATGACAGGGTTCACTACTTGGGACCCTATGGATCTCCAGGATCAGATGGATGAAAGTTTTGGAAGATCAAAGCAATACACAGTATTTTGGCAGGAAGTGTCTGCTTGATGACGTCCTTTAGTAGCACTTACCTTTCAGAAGAAGGATCATTCCATGAGGTTTGCCGTCATCGCTAGATCTTTAGCAGGTGCGTTTGCACTGTTTCTCCTTTTTGTAAACCGTCAATCTGTAAAGATTGAGGCTTAGCTAGTCAGGAGACACCATTTTAAATTTAATCCATTTTCGAGCCAATCAGGGAATCAGGAGCTTTTACTCCAACACAACAATGTATAAACACAATACATCATTCTATTGAACACTATTTTTGCAAAAGATAACAGTGTATTAATGTTATACATATCAATGCTATATACAGAGGGAAAATTGCTTAAGTCAACAACATATAACTATTACATAAAAATTTAATATTAAAACATAATACTGTGGCAATGTACAAATAATAAAGACAATACATGACGCTAATATAAGCACAGTATACTGTGTCATACAGTAAAAAAGTGTATAATATATATAACAATGTTAAACAGAAAGTTAAAATGCAGCAGATAATTCATAACAGTGATACGTCAACATTTTATATAGGGACAAAATGCTATGGCAGTTAACATTAGGTAAATATGATGTCAAACAATGTAATAAAGCGTCGCAATACAGCGGTAGGGTACACCAATTTAGCAGGAATCTTTGATTACTGCTTCGTCTCCACCCTGATGCTGAGACGTAAATGGCTGGCCTTCTTCTCCATTGCTGATGTTGTCTACAGTCAAGATGGAATTTAGGAGAATTTTGCTGAGAAGATAGAGATAGGAGTTATTTGCAGAGGAAAGACAGGGTTCACTACGTGAGACCCAATGGATCTCCAGGATAAGTATGATGAAAGTTTTGGAAGATCAAAGCAATACACAGTATTTTGGCAGGAAGTGTCTGCTTGATGACGTCCTTTAGTAGCACTTACCTGTCAGAAGAAGGATCATTCCATGAGGTTTGCCGTCATCGCTGGATCTTTAGCAGGTGCGTTTGCACTGTTTCTCCTTTTTGTAAACCCTCAATCTGTAAAGATTGAGGCTTAGCTAGTCAGGAGACACCATTTTAAATTTAATTCATTTTCGAGCCAATCAGGGAATCAGGAGCTTTTACTCCAACACAACAATGTATAAACATAATACATCATTCTATTGAACACTATTTTTGCAAAAGATAACAGTGTATTAATGTTATACATATCAATGCTATATACAGAGGGAAAATTGCTTAGGTCAACATCATATAACTATTACATAACAATTTAATATTAAAACATAATACTGCGGCAATGTACAAATAATAAAGACAATGTATGACGGTAATATAAGCACAGTATACTGTGTCATACAGTAAAAAAGTGTATAATATATATAACAATGTTAAACAGAAAGTTAAAATGCAGCAGATAATTCATAACAGTGATACGTCAACATTTTGTATAGGGTCAAAATGCTATGGCAGTTAACATTAGGTAAATATGATGTCAAACAATGTAATAAAGCGTCGCAATACAGCGGTAGGGTACACCAATTTAGCAGGAATCTTTCTTTGATTACTGCTTCGTCTCCACCCTGATGCTGAGACGTAAATGGCTGGCCTTCTTCTCCATTGCTGATGTTGTCTACAGTCAAGATGGAATTTAGGAGAATTTTGCTGAGAAGATAGAGACAGGAGTTATTTGCAGAGGAAAGACAGGGTTCACTACGTGAGACCCAATGGATCTCCAGGATAAGTATGATGAAAGTTTTGGAAGATCAAAGCAATACACAGTATTTTGGCAGGAAGTGTCTGCTTGATGACGTCCTTTAGTAGCACTTACCTGTCAGAAGAAGGATCATTCCATGAGGTTTGCCGTCATCGCTGGATCTTTAGCAGGTGCGTTTGCACTGTTTCTCCTTTTTGTAAACCCTCAATCTGTAAAGATTGAGGCTTAGCTAGTCAGGAGACACCATTTTAAATTTAATTCATTTTCGAGCCAATCAGGGAATCAGGAGCTTTTACTCCAAAACAACAATGTATAAACACAATACATCATTCTATTGAACACTATTTTTGCAAAAGATAACAGTGTATTAATGTTATACATATCAATGCTATATACAGAGGGAAAATTGCTTAAGTCAACATCATATAACTATTACATAACAATTTAATATTAAAACATAATACTGCGGCAATGTACAAATAATAAAGACAATGTATGACGGTAATATAAGCACAGTATACTGTGTCATACAGTAAAAAAGTGTATAATATATATAACAATGTTAAACAGAAAGTTAAAATGCAGCAGATAATTAATAACAGTGATACGTCAACATTTTATATAGGGACAAAATGCTATGGCAGTTAACATTAGGTAAATATGATGTCAAACAATGTAATAAAGCGTCGCAATACAGCGGTAGGGTACACCAATTTAGCAGGAATCTTTCTTTGATTACTGCTTCGTCTCCACCCTGATGCTGAGACGTAAATGGCTGGCCTTCTTCTCCATTGCTGATGTTGTCTACAGTCAAGATGGAATTTAGGAGAATTTTGCTGAGAAGATAGAGACAGGAGTCATTTGCAGAGGAATGGCAGGGTTCACTACGTGGGACCCAATGGATCTCCAGGATCAGTAGGATGAAAGTTTTGGAAGATCAAAGCAATACACAGTATTTTGGCAGGAAGTGTCTGCTTGATGACGTCCTTTAGTAGCACTTACCTGTCAGAAGAAGGATCATTCCATGAGGTTTGCCGTCATCGCTGGATCTTTAGCAGGTGCGTTTGCACTGTTTCTCCTTTTTGTAAACCCTCAATCTGTAAAGATTGAGGCTTAGCTAGTCAGGAGACACCATTTTAAATTTAATTCATTTTCGAGCCAATCAGGGAATCAGGAGCTTTTACTCCAACACAACAATGTATAAACACAATACATCATTCTATTGAACACTATTTTTGCAAAAGATAACAGTGTATTAATGTTATACATATCAATGCTATATACAGAGAGAAAATTGCTTAAGTCAACATCATATAACTATTACATAATTTAATATTAAAACATAATACTGCGGCAATGTACAAATAATAAAGACAATGTATGATGGTAATATAAACACAGTATACTGTGTCATACAGTAAAAAAGTGTATAATATATATAACAATGTTAAACAGAAAATTAAAATGCAGCAGATAATTCATAACAGTGATACGTCAACATTTTATATAGGGACAAAATGCTATGGCAGGTAGCATTAGGTAAATATGATGTCAAACAATGTAATAAAGCGTCGCAATACAGCGGTAGGGTACACCAATTTAGAAGGAATCTTTCTTTGATTACTGCTTCGTCTCCACCCTGATGCTGAGATGTAAATGGCTGGCCTTCTTCTCCATTGCTGATGTTGTCTACAGTCAAGATGGAATTTAGGAGAATTTTGCTGAGAAGATAGAGACAGGAGTCATTTGCAGAGGAATGGCAGGGTTCACTACGCGGGACCCAATGGATCTCCAGGATCAGTAGGATGAAACTTTTGGAAGATCAAAGCAATACACAGTATTTTGGCAGAAAGTGTCTGCTTGATGACGTCCTTTAGTAGCACTTACCTGTCAGAAGAAGGATCATTCCATGAGGTTTGCCGTCATCGCTGGATCTTTTGCAGGTGCGTTTGCACTGTTTCTCCTTTTTGGAAACCCTCAATCTGTAAAGATTGAGGCTTAGCTAGTCAGGAGACACCATTTTAAATTTAATTAATTTTCAAGCCAATCTGGGAATCAGGAGCTTTTACTCCAACACATCAATGTATAAACACAATACATCATTCTATTGAACACTATTTTTGCAAAAGATAACAGTGTATTAATGTTATACATATCAATGCTATATACAGAGAGAAAATTGCTTAAGTCAACATCATATAACTATTACATAATTTAATATTAAAACATAATACTGCGGCAATGTACAAATAATAAAGACAATGTATGATGGTAATATAAACACAGTATACTGTGTCATACAGTAAAAAAGTGTATAATATATATAACAATGTTAAACAGAAAGTTAAAATGCAGCAGATAATTCATAACAGTGATACGTCAACATTTTATATAGGGACAAAATGCTATGGCAGGTAGCATTAGGTAAATATGATGTCAAACAATGTAATAAAGCGTCGCAATACAGCGGTAGGGTACACCAATTTAGCAGGAATCTTTCTTTGATTACTGCTTCGTCTCCACCCTGATGCTGAGACGTAAATGGCTGGCCTTCTTCTCCATTGCTGATGTTGTCTACAGTCAAGATGGACTTTAGGAGAATTTTGCTGAGAAGATAGAGACAGGAGTCATTTGCAGAGGAAAGACAGGGTTCACTACGTGGGAACCAATGGATCTCCAGGATCAGTAGGATGAAAGTTTTGGAAGATCAAAGCAATACACAGTATTTTGGCAGGAAGTGTCTGCTTGATGATGTCCTTTAGTAGCACTTACCTGTCAGAAGAAGGATCATTCCATGAGGTTTGCCGTCATCGCTGGATCTTTAGCAGGTGCGTTTGCACTGTTTCTCCTTTTTGTAAACCCTCAATCTGTAAAGATTGAGGCTTAGCTAGTCAGGAGACACCATTTTAAATTTAATTCATTTTCGAGCCAATCAGGGAATCAGGAGCTTTTACTCCAACACAACAATGTATAAACACACTACATCATTCTATTGAACACTATTTTTGCAAAAGATAACAGTGTGTTCACGTTATACATATCAATGCTATATACAGAGGGAAAATTGCTTAAGTCAACAACATATAACTATTACATAAAAATTTAATATTAAAACATATTACTGCGGCAATGTACAAATAATAAAGACAATACATGACGCTAATATAAGCACAGTATACTGTGTCATACAGTAAAAAAGTGTATAATATATATAACAATGTTAAACAGAAAGTTAAAATGCAGCAGATAATTCATAACAGTGATACGTCAACATTTTATTTAGGGACAAAATGCTATGGCAGTTAACATTAGGCAAATATGATGTCAAGCAATGTAATAAAGCATCGCAATACAGCGGTAGAGTAAACCAATTTAGCAGGAATCTTTCTTTGATTACTGCTTCGTCTCCACCCTGATGCTGAGACGTAAATGGCTGGTCTTCTCCATTGATGATGTTGTCTACAGTCAAGATGGAATTTAGGAGAATTTTGCTGAGAAGATAGAGACATGAGTCATTTGCAGAGGAATGACAGGGTTCACTACTTGGGACCCTATGGATCTCCAGGATCAGATGGATGAAAGTTTTGGAAGATCAAAGCAATACACAGTATTTTGGCAGGAAGTGTCTGCTTGATGACGTCCTTTAGTAGCACTTACCTGTCAGAAGAAGGATCATTCCATGAGGTTTGCCGTCATCGCTGGATCTTTTGCAGGTGCGTTTGCACTGTTTCTCCTTTTTGTAAACCGTCAATCTGTAAAGATTGAGGCTTAGCTAGTCAGGAGACACCATTTTAAATTTAATTCATTTTCGAGCCAATCAAGGAATCAGGAGCTTTTACTCCAACACAACAATGTATAAACACAATACATCATTCTATTGAACACTATTTTTGCAAAAGATAACAGTGTATTAATGTTATACATATCAATGCTATATACAGAGGGAAAATTGCTAAAGTCAACAACATATAACTATTACATAACAATTTAATATTAAAACATAATACTGTGGCATTGTACAAATAATAAAGACAATGTATGTCGGTAATATAAGCACAGTATACTGTATCATACAGTAAAAAAGTGTATAATATATATAACAATGTTAAACAGAAAGTTAAAAAGCAGCAGATAATTCATAACATTGATACGTCAACATTTTGTATAGGGTCAAAATGCTATGGCAGTTAACATTAGGTAAATATGATGTCAAACAATGTAATAAAGCGTCGCAATACAGCGGTAGGGTACACCAATTTAGCAGGAATCTTTCTTTGATTACTGCTTCGTCTCCACCCTGATGCTGAGACGTAAATTGCTGGCCTTCTTCTCCATTGCTGATGTTGTCTACAGTCAAGATGGAATTTAGGAGAATTTTGCTGAGAAGATAGAGACAGGAGTTATTTGCAGAGGAAAGACAGGGTTCACTACGTGAGACCCAATGGATCTCCAGGATAAGTATGATGAAAGTTTTGGAAGATCAAAGCAATACACAGTATTTTGGCAGGAAGTGTCTGCTTGATGACGTCCTTTAGTAGCACTTACCTGTCAGAAGAAGGATCATTCCATGAGGTTTGCCGTCATCGCTGGATCTTTAGCAGGTGCGTTTGCACTGTTTCTCCTTTTTGTAAACCCTCAATCTGTAAAGATTGAGGCTTAGCTAGTCAGGAGACACCATTTTAAATTTAATTCATTTTCGAGCCAATCAGGGAATCAGGAGCTTTTACTCCAACACAACAATGTATAAACACAATACATCATTCTATTGAACACTATTTTTGCAAAAGATAACAGTGTATTAATGTTATACATATCAATGCTATATACAGAGGGAAAATTGCTTAAGTCAACATCATATAACTATTACATAACAATTTAATATTAAAACATAATACTGCGGCAATGTACAAATAATAAAGACAATGTATGACGGTAATATAAGCACAGTATACTGTGTCATACAGTAAAAAAGTGTATAATATATATAACAATGTTAAACAGAAAGTTAAAATGCAGCAGATAATTAATAACAGTGATACGTCAACATTTTGTATAGGGACACAATCCTATGGCAGTTAACATTAGGTAAATATGATGTCAAACAATGAAATAAAGCGTCGCAATACAGCGGTAGGGTACACCAATTTAGCAGGAATCTTTCTTTGATTACTGCTTCGTCTCCACCCTGATGCTGAGACGTAAATGGCTGGCCTTCTTCTCCATTGCTGATGTTGTCTACAGTCAAGATGGACTTTAGGAGAATTTTGCTGAGAAAATAGAGACAGGAGTCATTTGCAGAGGAAAGACAGGGTTCACTACGTGGGAACCAATGGATCTCCAGGATCAGTAGGATGAAAGTTTTGGAAGATCAAAGCAATACACAGTATTTTGGCAGGAAGTGTCTGCTTGATGATGTCCTTTAGTAGCACTTACCTGTCAGAAGAAGGATCATTCCATGAGGGTTGCCGTCATCGCTTGATCTTTAGCAGGTGCGTTTGCACTGTTTCTCCTTTTTGTAGATTGAGGCTTAGCTAGTCAGGAGACACTGTTTTAAATTTAATTCATTTTCGAGCCAATCAGGGAATCAGGAGCTTTTACTCCAACACAACAATGTATAAACACAATACATCATTCTATTGAACACTATTTTTGCAAAAGATAACAGTGTATTAATGTTATACATATCAATGCTATATACAGAGAGAAAATTGCTTAAGTCAACATCATATAACTATTACATAATTTAATATTAAAACATAATACTGCGGCAATGTACAAATAATAAAGACAATGTATGATGGTAATATAAACACAGTATACTGTGTCATACAGTAAAAAAGTGTATAATATATATAACAATGTTAAACAGAAAATTAAAATGCAGCAGATAATTCATAACAGTGATACGTCAACATTTTATATAGGGACAAAATGCTATGGCAGGTAGCATTAGGTAAATATGATGTCAAACAATGTAATAAAGCGTCGCAATACAGCGGTAGGGTACACCAATTTAGAAGGAATCTTTCTTTGATTACTGCTTCGTCTCCACCCTGATGCTGAGATGTAAATGGCTGGCCTTCTTCTCCATTGCTGATGTTGTCTACAGTCAAGATGGAATTTAGGAGAATTTTGCTGAGAAGATAGAGACAGGAGTCATTTGCAGAGGAATGGCAGGGTTCACTACGCGGGACCCAATGGATCTCCAGGATCAGTAGGATGAAACTTTTGGAAGATCAAAGCAATACACAGTATTTTGGCAGAAAGTGTCTGCTTGATGACGTCCTTTAGTAGCACTTACCTGTCAGAAGAAGGATCATTCCATGAGGTTTGCCGTCATCGCTGGATCTTTTGCAGGTGCGTTTGCACTGTTTCTCCTTTTTGGAAACCCTCAATCTGTAAAGATTGAGGCTTAGCTAGTCAGGAGACACCATTTTAAATTTAATTAATTTTCAAGCCAATCTGGGAATCAGGAGCTTTTACTCCAACACATCAATGTATAAACACAATACATCATTCTATTGAACACTATTTTTGCAAAAGATAACAGTGTATTAATGTTATACATATCAATGCTATATACAGAGAGAAAATTGCTTAAGTCAACATCATATAACTATTACATAATTTAATATTAAAACATAATACTGCGGCAATGTACAAATAATAAAGACAATGTATGATGGTAATATAAACACAGTATACTGTGTCATACAGTAAAAAAGTGTATAATATATATAACAATGTTAAACAGAAAGTTAAAATGCAGCAGATAATTCATAACAGTGATACGTCAACATTTTATATAGGGACAAAATGCTATGGCAGGTAGCATTAGGTAAATATGATGTCAAACAATGTAATAAAGCGTCGCAATACAGCGGTAGGGTACACCAATTTAGCAGGAATCTTTCTTTGATTACTGCTTCGTCTCCACCCTGATGCTGAGACGTAAATGGCTGGCCTTCTTCTCCATTGCTGATGTTGTCTACAGTCAAGATGGACTTTAGGAGAATTTTGCTGAGAAGATAGAGACAGGAGTCATTTGCAGAGGAAAGACAGGGTTCACTACGTGGGAACCAATGGATCTCCAGGATCAGTAGGATGAAAGTTTTGGAAGATCAAAGCAATACACAGTATTTTGGCAGGAAGTGTCTGCTTGATGATGTCCTTTAGTAGCACTTACCTGTCAGAAGAAGGATCATTCCATGAGGTTTGCCGTCATCGCTGGATCTTTAGCAGGTGCGTTTGCACTGTTTCTCCTTTTTGTAAACCCTCAATCTGTAAAGATTGAGGCTTAGCTAGTCAGGAGACACCATTTTAAATTTAATTCATTTTCGAGCCAATCAGGGAATCAGGAGCTTTTACTCCAACACAACAATGTATAAACACACTACATCATTCTATTGAACACTATTTTTGCAAAAGATAACAGTGTGTTCACGTTATACATATCAATGCTATATACAGAGGGAAAATTGCTTAAGTCAACAACATATAACTATTACATAAAAATGTAATATTAAAACATATTACTGCGGCAATGTACAAATAATAAAGACAATACATGACGCTAATATAAGCACAGTATACTGTGTCATACAGTAAAAAAGTGTATAATATATATAACAATGTTAAACAGAAAGTTAAAATGCAGCAGATAATTCATAACAGTGATACGTCAACATTTTATTTAGGGACAAAATGCTATGGCAGTTAACATTAGGCAAATATGATGTCAAGTAATGTAATAAAGCATCGCAATACAGCGGTAGAGTAAACCAATTTAGCAGGAATCTTTCTTTGATTACTGCTTCGTCTCCACCCTGATGCTGAGACGTAAATGGCTGGTCTTCTTCTCCATTGATGATGTTGTCTACAGTCAAGATGGAATTTAGGAGAATTTTGCTGAGAAGATAGAGACATGAGTCATTTGCAGAGGAATGACAGGGTTCACTACTTGGGACCCTATGGATCTCCAGGATCAGATGGATGAAAGTTTTGGAAGATCAAAGCAATACACAGTATTTTGGCAGGAAGTGTCTGCTTGATGACGTCCTTTAGTAGCACTTACCTGTCAGAAGAAGGATCATTCCATGAGGTTTGCCGTCATCGCTGGATCTTTTGCAGGTGCGTTTGCACTGTTTCTCCTTTTTGTAAACCGTCAATCTGTAAAGATTGAGGCTTAGCTAGTCAGGAGACACCATTTTAAATTTAATTCATTTTCGAGCCAATCAGGGAATCAGGAGCTTTTACTCCAACACAACAATGTATAAACACAATACATCATTCTATTGAACACTATTTTTGCAAAAGATAACAGTGTATTAATGTTATACATATCAATGCTATATACAGAGGGAAAATTGCTAAAGTCAACAACATATAACTATTACATAACAATTTAATATTAAAACATAATACTGTGGCATTGTACAAATAATAAAGACAATACATGACGGTAATATAAGCACAGTATACTGTGTCATACAGTAAAAAAGTGTATAATATATATAACAATGTTAAACAGAAAGTTAAAATGCAGCAGATAATTCATAACAGTGATACGTCAACATTTTATATAGGGACAAAATGCTATGGCAGTTAACATTAGGTAAATATGATGTCAAACAATGTAATAAAGCGTCGCAATACAGCGGTAGGGTACACCAATTTAGCAGGAATCTTTCTTTGATTACTGCTTCGTCTCCACCCTGATGCTGAGACGTAAATGGCTGGCCTTCTTCTCCATTGCTGATGTTGTCTACAGTCAAGATGGAATTTAGGAGAATTTTGCTGAGAAGATAGAGACAGGAGTTATTTGCAGAGGAAAGACAGGGTTCACTACGTGAGACCCAATGGATCTCCAGGATAAGTATGATGAAAGTTTTGGAAGATCAAAGCAATACACAGTATTTTGGCAGGAAGTGTCTGCTTGATGACGTCCTTTAGTAGCACTTACCTGTCAGAAGAAGGATCATTCCATGAGGTTTGCCGTCATCGCTGGATCTTTAGCAGGTGCGTTTGCACTGTTTCTCCTTTTTGTAAACCCTCAATCTGTAAAGATTGAGGCTTAGCTAGTCAGGAGACACCATTTTAAATTTAATTCATTTTCGAGCCAATCAGGGAATCAGGAGCTTTTACTCCAACACAACAATGTATAAACACAATACATCATTCTATTGAACACTATTTTTGCAAAAGATAACAGTGTATTAATGTTATACATATCAATGCTATATACAGAGGGAAAATTGCTTAAGTCAACATCATATAACTATTACATAACAATTTAATATTAAAACATCATACTGCGGCAATGTACAAATAATAAAGACAATGTATGACGGTAATATAAGCACAGTATACTGTGTCATACAGTAAAAAAGTGTATAATATATATAACAATGTTAAACAGAAAGTTAAAATGCAGCAGATAATTAATAACAGTGATACGTCAAGATTTTATATAGGGACAAAATGCTATGGCAGTTAACATTAGGTAAATATGATGTCAAACAATGTATTAAAGCGTCGCAATACAGCGGTAGGGTACACCAATTTAGCAGGAATCTTTCTTTGATTACTGCTTCGTCTCCACCCTGATGCTGAGACGTAAATGGCTGGCCTTCTTCTCCATTGCTGATGTTGTCTACAGTCAAGATGGAATTTAGGAGAATTTTGCTGAGAAGATAGAGACAGGAGTCATTTGCAGAGGAATGGCAGGGTTCACTACGTGGGACCCAATGGATCTCCAGGATCAGTAGGATGAAAGTTTTGGAAGATCAAAGCAATACACAGTATTTTGGCAGGAAGTGTCTGCCTGATGACGTCCTTTAGTAGCACTTACCTGTCAGAAGAAGGATCATTCCATGAGGTTTGCCGTCATCGCTGGATCTTTAGCAGGTGCGTTTGCACTGTTTCTCCTTTTTGTAAACCCTCAATCTGTAAAGATTGAGGCTTAGCTAGTCAGGAGACACCATTTTAAATTTAATTCATTTTCGAGCCAATCAGGGAATCAGGAGCTTTTACTCCAACACAACAATGTATAAACACAATACATCATTCTATTGAACACTATTTTTGCAAAAGATAACAGTGTATTAATGTTATACATATCAATGCTATATACAGAGGCAAAATTGCTTAAGTCAACAACATATAACTATTACATAACAATTTAATATTAAAACATAATACTGCGGCAATGTACAAATAATAAAGACGATATGACAGTAAAATAAGCACAGTATACTGTGTCATACAGTAAAAAAGTGTATAATATATATAACAATGTTAAACAGAAAGTTAAAATGCAGCAGATAATTCATAACATTGATACGTCAACATTTTGTATAGGGACAAAATGCTATGGCAGTTAACATTAGGTAAATATGATGTCAAACAATGTAATAAAGCATCGCAATACAGCGGTAGGGTACACCAATTTAGCAGGAATCTTTCTTTGATTACTGCTTCGTCTCCACCCTGATGCTGAGACGTAAATGGCTGGCCTTCTTCTCCATTGCTGATGTTGTCTACAGTCAAGATGGAATTTAGGAGAATTTTGCTGAGAAGATAGAGACAGGAGTCATTTGCAGAGGAATGGCAGGGTTCACTACGTGGGACCCAATGGATCTCCAGGATCAGTAGGATGAAAGTTTTGGAAGATCAAAGCAATACACAGTATTTTGGCAGGAAGTGTCTGCTTGATGACGTCCTTTAGTAGCACTTACCTGTCAGAAGAAGGATCATTCCATGAGGTTTGCCGTCATCGCTGGATCTTTAGCAGGTGCGTTTGCACTGTTTCTCCTTTTTGTAAACCCTCAATCTGTAAAGATTGAGGCTTAGCTAGTCAGGAGACACCATTTTAAATTTAATTCATTTTCGAGCCAATCAGGGAATCAGGAGCTTTTACTCCAACACAACAATGTATAAACACAATACATCATTCTATTGAACACTATTTTTGCAAAAGATAACAGTGTATTAATGTTATACATATCAATGCTATATACAGAGGCAAAATTGCTTAAGTCAACAACATATAACTATTACATAACAATTTAATATTAAAACATAATACTGCGGCAATGTACAAATAATAAAGACGATATGACAGTAAAATAAGCACAGTATACTGTGTCATACAGTAAAAAAGTGTATAATATATATAACAATGTTAAACAGAAAGTTAAAATGCAGCAGATAATTCATAACATTGATACGTCAACATTTTGTATAGGGACAAAATGCTATGGCAGTTAACATTAGGTAAATATGATGTCAAACAATGTAATAAAGCATCGCAATACAGCGGTAGGGTACACCAATTTAGCAGGAATCTTTCTTTGATTACTGCTTCGTCTCCACCCTGATGCTGAGATGTAAATGGCTGGCCTTCTTCTCCATTGCTGATGTTGTCTACAGTCAAGATGGACTTTAGGAGAATTTTGCTGAGAAAATACAGCCAGGAGTCATTTGCAGAGGAAAGACAGGGTTCACTGCGTGGGAACCAATGGATCTCCAGGATCAGTAGGATGAAAGTTTTGGAAGATCAAAGCAATACACAGTATTTTGGCAGGAAGTGTCTGCTTGATGATGTCCTTTAGTAGCACTTACCTGTCAGAAGAAGGATCATTCCATGAGGTTTGCCGTCATCGCTTGATCTTTAGCAGGTGCGTTTGCACTGTTTCTCCTTTTTGTAGATTGAGGCTTAACTAGTCAGGAGACACCATTTTAAATTTAATTCATTTTCGAGCCAATCAGGGAATCAGGAGCTTTTACTCCAACACAACAATGTATAAACACAATACATCATTCTATTGAACACTATTTTTGCAAAAGATAACAGTGTATTAATGTTATACATATCAATGCTATATACAGAGGGAAAATTGCTTAAGTCAACAACATATAACTGTTACATAACAATTTAATATTAAAACATAATACTGCGGCAATGTACAAATATTAAAGGCAATGCATGACGGTAATATAAGCACAGTATACTGTGTCATACAGTAAAAAAGTGTATAATATATATAACAATGTTAAATAGAAAGTTAAAATGCAGCAGATAATTCATAACAGTGATACGTCAACATTTTGTATAGGGTCAAAATGCTATGGCAGTTAACATTAGGTAAATATGATGTCAAACAATGTAATAAAGTGTCGCAATACAGCGGTAGGGTACACCAATTTAGCAGGAATCTTTCTTTGATTACTGCTTCGTCTCCACCCTGATGCTGAGTCGTAAATTGCTGGCCTTCTTCTCCATTGCTGATGCTGTCTACAGTCAAGATGGAATTTAGGAGAATTTTGCTGAGAAGATAGAGACAGGAGTCATTTGCAGAGGAAAGACAGGGTTCACTACGTGGGACCCTATGAATCTCCAGGATCAGTATGATGAAAGTTTTGGAAGATCAAAGCAATACACAGTATTTTGGCAGGAAGTGTCTGCTTGATGACGTCCTTTAGTAGCACTTACCTGTCAGAAGAAGGATCATTCCATGAGGTTTGCCGTCATCGCTTGATCTTTTGCAGGTGCGTTTGCACTGTTTCTCCTTTTTGTAAACCCTCAATCTGTAAAGATTGAGGCTTAGCTAGTCAGGAGACACCATTTTAAATTTAATTCATTTTCGAGCCAATCAGGGAATCAGGAGCTTTTACTCCAACACAACAATGTATAAACACAATACATCATTCTATTGAACACTATTTTTGCAAAAGATAACAGTGTATTAATGTTATACATTTCAATGCTATATACAGAGAGAAAATTGCTTAAGTCAACAACATATAACTATTACATAACAATTTAATATTAAAACATAATACTGTGGCATTGTACAAATAATAAAGACAATACATGACGGTAATATAAGCACAGTATACTGTGTCATACAGTAAAAAAGTGTATAATATATATAACAATGTTAAACAGAAAGTTAAAATGCAGCAGATAATTCATAACAGTGATACGTCAACATTTTATATAGGGACAAAATGCTATGGCAGTTAACATTAGGTAAATATGATGTCAAACAATGTAATAAAGCGTCGCAATACAGCGGTAGGGTACACCAATTTAGCAGGAATCTTTCTTTGATTACTGCTTCGTCTCCACCCTGATGCTGAGACGTAAATGGCTGGCCTTCTCCATTGCTGATGTTGTCTACAGTCAAGATGGAATTTAGGAGAATTTTGCTGAGAAGATAGAGACAGGAGTTATTTGCAGAGGAAAGACAGGGTTCACTACGTGAGACCCAATGGATCTCCAGGATAAGTATGATGAAAGTTTTGGAAGATCAAAGCAATACACAGTATTTTGGCAGGAAGTGTCTGCTTGATGACGTCCTTTAGTAGCACTTACCTGTCAGAAGAAGGATCATTCCATGAGGTTTGCCGTCATCGCTGGATCTTTAGCAGGTGCGTTTGCACTGTTTCTCCTTTTTGTAAACCCTCAATCTGTAAAGATTGAGGCTTAGCTAGTCAGGAGACACCATTTTAAATTTAATTCATTTTCGAGCCAATCAGGGAATCAGGAGCTTTTACTCCAACACAACAATGTATAAACATAATACATCATTCTATTGAACACTATTTTTGCAAAAGATAACAGTGTATTAATGTTATACATATCAATGCTATATACAGAGGGAAAATTGCTTAAGTCAACATCATATAACTATTACATAACAATTTAATATTAAAACATAATACTGCGGCAATGTACAAATAATAAAGACAATGTATGACGGTAATATAAGCACAGTATACTGTGTCATACAGTAAAAAAGTGTATAATATATATAACAATGTTAAACAGAAAGTTAAAATGCAGCAGATAATTCATAACAGTGATACGTCAACATTTTGTATAGGGTCAAAATGCTATGGCAGTTAACATTAGGTAAATATTATTGTCAAACAATGTAATAAAGCGTCGCAATACAGCGGTAGGGTACACCAATTTAGCAGGAATCTTTCTTTGATTACTGCTTCGTCTCCACCCTGATGCTGAGACGTAAATGGCTGGCCTTCTTCTCCATTGCTGATGTTGTCTACAGTCAAGATGGAATTTAGGAGAATTTTGCTGAGAAGATAGAGACAGGAGTTATTTGCAGAGGAAAGACAGGGTTCACTACGTGAGACCCGATGGATCTCCAGGATAAGTATGATGAAAGTTTTGGAAGATCAAAGCAATACACAGTATTTTGGCAGGAAGTGTCTGCTTGATGACGTCCTTTAGTAGCATTTACCTGTCAGAAGAAGGATCATTCCATGAGGTTTGCCGTCATCGCTGGATCTTTAGCAGGTGCGTTTGCACTGTTTCTCCTTTTTGTAAACCCTCAATCTGTAAAGATTGAGGCTTAGCTAGTCAGGAGACACCATTTTAAATTTAATTCATTTTCGAGCCAATCAGGGAATCAGGAGCTTTTACTCCAACACAACAATATATAAACACAATACATCATTCTATTGAACACTATTTTTGCAAAAGATAACAGTGTATTAATGTTATACATATCAATGCTATATACAGAGGGAAAATTGCTTAAGTCAACATCATATAACTTTTACATAACAATTTAATATTAAAACATAATACTGCGGCAATGTACAAATAATAAAGACAATGTATGACGGTAATATAAGCACAGTATACTGTGTCATACAGTAAAAAAGTGTATAATATATATAACAATGTTAAACAGAAAGTTAAAATGCAGCAGATAATTCATAACAGTGATACGTCAACATTTTGTATAGGGTCAAAATGCTATGGCAGTTAACATTAGGTAAATATGATGTCAAACAATGTAATAAAGCGTCGCAATACAGCGGTAGGGTACACCAATTTAGCAGGATTCTTTCTTTGATTACTGCTTCGTCTCCACCCTGATGCTGAGACGTAAATGGCTGGCCTTCTTCTCCATTGCTGATGTTGTCTACAGTCAAGATGGAATTTAGGAGAATTTTGCTGAGAAGATAGAGACAGGAGTTATTTGCAGAGGAAAGACAGGGTTCACTACGTGAGACCCGATGGGTCTCCAGGATAAGTATGATGAAAGTTTTGGAAGATCAAAGCAATACACAGTATTTTGGCAGGAAGTGTCTGCTTGATGACGTCCTTTAGTAGCACTTACCTGTCAGAAGAAGGATCATTCCATGAGGTTTGCCGTCATCGCTGGATCTTTAGCAGGTGCGTTTGCACTGTTTCTCCTTTTTGTAAACCCTCAATCTGTAAAGATTGAGGCTTAGCTAGTCAGGAGACACCATTTTAAATTTAATTCATTTTCGAGCCAATCAGGGAATCAGGAGCTTTTACTCCAACACAACAATGTATAAACACAATACATCATTCTATTGAACACTATTTTTGCAAAAGATAACAGTGTATTAATGTTATACATATCAATGCTATATACAGAGGGAAAATTGCTTAAGTCAACATCATATAACTATTACATAACAATTTAATATTAAAACATAATACTGCGGCAATGTACAAATAATAAAGACAATGTATGACGGTAATATAAGCACAGTATACTGTGTCATACAGTAAAAAAGTGTATAATATATATAACAATGTTAAACAGAAAGTTAAAATGCAGCAGATAATTAATAACAGTGATACGTCAACATTTTATATAGGGACAAAATGCTATGGCAGTTAACATTAGGTAAATATGATGTCAAACAATGTATTAAAGCGTCGCAATACAGCGGTAGGGTACACCAATTTAGCAGGAATCTTTCTTTGATTACTGCTTCGTCTCCACCCTGATGCTGAGACGTAAATGGCTGGCCTTCTTCTCCATTGCTGATGTTGTCTACAGTCAAGATGGAATTTAGGAGAATTTTGCTGAGAAGATAGAGACAGGAGTCATTTGCAGAGGAATGGCAGGGTTCACTATGTGGGACCCAATGGATCTCCAGGATCAGTAGGATGAAAGTTTTGGAAGATCAAAGCAATACACAGTATTTTGGCAGGAAGTGTCTGCCTGATGACGTCCTTTAGTAGCACTTACCAGTCAGAAGAAGGATCATTCCATGAGGTTTGCCGTCATCGCTGGATCTTTAGCAGGTGCGTTTGCACTGTTTCTCCTTTTTGTAAACCCTCAATCTGTAAAGATTGAGGCTTAGCTAGTCAGGAGACACCATTTTAAATTTAATTCATTTTCGAGCCAATCAGGGAATCAGGAGCTTTTACTCCAACACAACAATGTATAAACACAATACATCATTCTATTGAACACTATTTTTGCAAAAGATAACAGTGTATTAATGTTATACATATCAATGCTATATACAGAGGCAAAATTGCTTAAGTCAACAACATATAACTATTACATAACAATTTAATATTAAAACATAATACTGCGGCAATGTACAAATAATAAAGACGATATGACAGTAAAATAAGCACAGTATACTGTGTCATACAGTAAAAAAGTGTATAATATATATAACAATGTTAAACAGAAAGTTAAAATGCAGCAGATAATTCATAACATTGATACGTCAACATTTTGTATAGGGACAAAATGCTATGGCAGTTAACATTAGGTAAATATGATGTCAAACAATGTAATAAAGCATCGCAATACAGCGGTAGGGTACACCAATTTAGCAGGAATCTTTCTTTGATTACTGCTTCGTCTCCACCCTGATGCTGAGACGTAAATGGCTGGCCTTCTTCTCCATTGCTGATGTTGTCTACAGTCAAGATGGAATTTAGGAGAATTTTGCTGAGAAGATAGAGACAGGAGTCATTTGCAGAGGAATGGCAGGGTTCACTACGTGGGACCCAATGGATCTCCAGGATCAGTAGGATGAAAGTTTTGGAAGATCAAAGCAATACACAGTATTTTGGCAGGAAGTGTCTGCTTGATGACGTCCTTTAGTAGCACTTACCTGTCAGAAGAAGGATCATTCCATGAGGTTTGCCGTCATCGCTGGATCTTTAGCAGGTGCGTTTGCACTGTTTCTCCTTTTTGTAAACCCTCAATCTGTAAAGATTGAGGCTTAGCTAGTCAGGAGACACCATTTTAAATTTAATTCATTTTCGAGCCAATCAGGGAATCAGGAGCTTTTACTCCAACACAACAATGTATAAACACAATACATCATTCTATTGAACACTATTTTTGCAAAAGATAACAGTGTATTAATGTTATACATATCAATGCTATATACAGAGGCAAAATTGCTTAAGTCAACAACATATAACTATTACATAACAATTTAATATTAAAACATAATACTGCGGCAATGTACAAATAATAAAGACGATATGACAGTAAAATAAGCACAGTATACTGTGTCATACAGTAAAAAAGTGTATAATATATATAACAATGTTAAACAGAAAGTTAAAATGCAGCAGATAATTCATAACATTGATACGTCAACATTTTGTATAGGGACAAAATGCTATGGCAGTTAACATTAGGTAAATATGATGTCAAACAATGTAATAAAGCATCGCAATACAGCGGTAGGGTACACCAATTTAGCAGGAATCTTTCTTTGATTACTGCTTCGTCTCCACCCTGATGCTGAGATGTAAATGGCTGGCCTTCTTCTCCATTGCTGATGTTGTCTACAGTCAAGATGGACTTTAGGATAATTTTGCTGAGAAAATAGAGACAGGAGTCATTTGCAGAGGAAAGACAGGGTTCACTACGTGGGAACCAATGGATCTCCAGGATCAGTAGGATGAAAGTTTTGGAAGATCAAAGCAATACACAGTATTTTGGCAGGAAGTGTCTGCTTGATGATGTCCTTTAGTAGCACTTACCTGTCAGAAGAAGGATCATTCCATGAGGTTTGCCGTCATCGCTTGATCTTTAGCAGGTGCGTTTGCACTGTTTCTCCTTTTTGTAGATTGAGGCTTAACTAGTCAGGAGACACCATTTTAAATTTAATTCATTTTCGAGCCAATCAGGGAATCAGGAGCTTTTACTCCAACACAACAATGTATAAACACAATACATCATTCTATTGAACACTATTTTTGCAAAAGATAACAGTGTATTAATGTTATACATATCAATGCTATATACAGAGGGAAAATTGCTTAAGTCAACAACATATAACTGTTACATAACAATTTAATATTAAAACATAATACTGCGGCAATGTACAAATATTAAAGGCAATGCATGACGGTAATATAAGCACAGTATACTGTGTCATACAGTAAAAAAGTGTATAATATATATAACAATGTTAAATAGAAAGTTAAAATGCAGCAGATAATTCATAACAGTGATACGTCAACATTTTGTATAGGGTCAAAATGCTATGGCAGTTAACATTAAGTAAATATGATGTCAAACAATGTAATAAAGCGTCGCAATACAGCGGTAGGGTACACCAATTTAGCAGGAATCTTTCTTTGATTACTGCTTCGTCTCCACCCTGATGCTGAGACGTAAATGGCTGGCCTTCTTCTCCATTGCTGATGTTGTCTACAGTCAAGATGGAATTTAGGAGAATTTTGCTGAGAAGATAGAGACAGGAGTTATTTGCAGAGGAAAGACAGGGTTCACTACGTGAGACCCAATGGATCTCCAGGATAAGTATGATGAAAGTTTTGGAAGATCAAAGCAATACACAGTATTTTGGCAGGAAGTGTCTGCTTGATGACGTCCTTTAGTAGCACTTACCTGTCAGAAGAAGGATCATTCCATGAGGTTTGCCGTCATCGCTGGATCTTTAGCAGGTGCGTTTGCACTGTTTCTCCTTTTTGTAAACCCTCAATCTGTAAAGATTGAGGCTTAGCTAGTCAGGAGACACCATTTTAAATTTAATTCATTTTCGAGCCAATCAGGGAATCAGGAGCTTTTACTCCAACACAACAATGTATAAACATAATACATCATTCTATTGAACACTATTTTTGCAAAAGATAACAGTGTATTAATGTTATACATATCAATGCTATATACAGAGGGAAAATTGCTTAAGTCAACATCATATAACTATTACATAACAATTTAATATTAAAACATAATACTGCGGCAATGTACAAATAATAAAGACAATGTATGACGGTAATATAAGCACAGTATACTGTGTCATACAGTAAAAAAGTGTATAATATATATAACAATGTTAAACAGAAAGTTAAAATGCAGCAGATAATTCATAACAGTGATACGTCAACATTTTGTATAGGGTCAAAATGCTATGGCAGTTAACATTAGGTTAATATGATGTCAAACAATGTAATAAAGCGTCGCAATACAGCGGTAGGGTACACCAATTTAGCAGGAATCTTTCTTTGATTACTGCTTCGTCTCCACCCTGATGCTGAGACGTAAATGGCTGGCCTTCTTCTCCATTGCTGATGTTGTCTACAGTCAAGATGGAATTTAGGAGAATTTTGCTGAGAAGATAGAGACAGGAGTTATTTGCAGAGGAAAGACAGGGTTCACTACGTGAGACCCGATGGATCTCCAGGATAAGTATGATGAAAGTTTTGGAAGATCAAAGCAATACACAGTATTTTGGCAGGAAGTGTCTGCTTGATGACGTCCTTTAGTAGCACTTACCTGTCAGAAGAAGGATCATTCCATGAGGTTTGCCGTCATCGCTGGATCTTTAGCAGGTGCGTTTGCACTGTTTCTCCTTTTTGTAAACCCTCAATCTGTAAAGATTGAGGCTTAGCTAGTCAGGAGACACCATTTTAAATTTAATTCATTTTCGAGCCAATTGGGAATCAGGAGCTTTTACTCCAACACAACAATGTATAAACACAATACATCATTCTATTGAACACTATTTTTGCAAAAGATAACAGTGTATTAATGTTATACATATCAATGCTATATACAGAGGGAAAATTGCTTAAGTCAACATCATATAACTATTACATAACAATTTAATATTAAAACATAATACTGCGGCAATGTACAAATAATAAAGACAATGTATGACGGTAATATAAGCACAGTATACTGTGTCATACAGTAAAAAAGTGTATAATATATATAACAATGTTAAACAGAAAGTTAAAATGCAGCAGATAATTAATAACAGTGATACGTCAACATTTTATATAGGGACAAAATGCTATGGCAGTTAACATTAGGTAAATATGATGTCAAACAATGTATTAAAGCGTCGCAATACAGCGGTAGGGTACACCAATTTAGCAGGAATCTTTCTTTGATTACTGCTTCGTCTCCACCCTGATGCTGAGACGTAAATGGCTGGCCTTCTTCTCCATTGCTGATGTTGTCTACAGTCAAGATGGAATTTAGGAGAATTTTGCTGAGAAGATAGAGACAGGAGTCATTTGCAGAGGAATGGCAGGGTTCACTACGTGGGACCCAATGGATCTCCAGGATCAGTAGGATGAAAGTTTTGGAAGATCAAAGCAATACACAGTATTTTGGCAGGAAGTGTCTGCTTGATGACGTCCTTTAGTAGCACTTACCTGTCAGAAGAAGGATCATTCCATGAGGTTTGCCGTCATCGCTGGATCTTTAGCAGGTGCGTTTGCACTGTTTCTCCTTTTTGTAAACCCTCAATCTGTAAAGATTGAGGCTTAGCTAGTCAGGATACACCATTTTAAATTTAATTCATTTTCGAGCCAATCAGGGAATCAGGAGCTTTTACTCCAACACAACAATGTATAAACACAATACATCATTCTATTGAACACTATTTTTGCAAAAGATAACAGTGTATTAATGTTATACATATCAATGCTATATACAGAGGCAAAATTGCTTAAGTCAACAACATATAACTATTACATAACAATTTAATATTAAAACATAATACTGCGGCAATGTACAAATAATAAAGACGATATGACAGTAAAATAAGCACAGTATACTGTGTCATACAGTAAAAAAGTGTATAATATATATAACAATGTTAAACAGAAAGTTAAAATGCAGCAGATAATTCATAACATTGATACGTCAACATTTTGTATAGGGACAAAATGCTATGGCAGTTAACATTAGGTAAATATGATGTCAAACAATGTAATAAAGCATCGCAATACAGCGGTAGGGTACACCAATTTAGCAGGAATCTTTCTTTGATTACTGCTTCGTCTCCACCCTGATGCTGAGATGTAAATGGCTGGCCTTCTTCTCCATTGCTGATGTTGTCTACAGTCAAGATGGACTTTAGGAGAATTTTGCTGAGAAAATAGAGACAGGAGTCATTTGCAGAGGAAAGACAGGGTTCACTACGTGGAACCAATGGATCTCCAGGATCAGTAGGATGAAAGTTTTGGAAGATCAAAGCAATACACAGTATTTTGGCAGGAAGTGTCTGCTTGATGATGTCCTTTAGTAGCACTTACCTGTCAGAAGAAGGATCATTCCATGAGGGTTGCCGTCATCGCTTGATCTTTTGCAGGTGCGTTTGCACTGTTTCTCCTTTTTGTAGATTGAGGCTTAGCTAGTCAGGAGACACCATTTTAAATTTAATTCATTTTCGAGCCAATCAGGGAATCAGGAGCTTTTACTCCAACACAACAATGTATAAACACAATACATCATTCTATTGAACACTATTTTTGCAAAAGATAACAGTGTATTAATGTTATACATATCAATGCTATATACAGAGGGAAAATTGCTTAAGTCAACAACATATAACTGTTACATAACAATTTAATATTAAAACATAATACTGCGGCAATGTACAAATAATAAAGGCAATGCATGACGGTAATATAAGCACAGTATACTGTGTCATACAGTAAAAAAGTGTATAATATATATAACAATGTTAAATAGAAAGTTAAAATGCAGCAGATAATTCATAACAGTGATACGTCAACATTTTGTATAGGGTCAAAATGCTATGGCAGTTAACATTAGGTAAATATGATGTCAAACAATGTAATAAAGTGTCGCAATACAGCGGTAGGGTACACCAATTTAGCAGGAATCTTTCTTTGATTACTGCTTCGTCTCCACCCTGATGCTGAGTCGTAAATTGCTGGCCTTCTTCTCCATTGCTGATGCTGTCTACAGTCAAGATGGAATTTAGGAGAATTTTGCTGAGAAGATAGAGACAGGAGTCATTTGCAGAGGAAAGACAGGGTTCACTACGTGGGACCCTATGAATCTCCAGGATCAGTATGATGAAAGTTTTGGAAGATCAAAGCAATACACAGTATTTTGGCAGGAAGTGTCTGCTTGATGACGTCCTTTAGTAGCACTTACCTGTCAGAAGAAGGATCATTCCATGAGGTTTGCCGTCATCGCTTGATCTTTTGCAGGTGCGTTTGCACTGTTTCTCCTTTTTGTAAACCCTCAATCTGTAAAGATTGAGGCTTAGCTAGTCAGGAGACACCATTTTAAATTTAATTAATTTTCGATCCAATCAGGGAATCAGGAGCTTTTACTCCAACACAACAATGTATAAACACAATACATCATTCTATTGAACACTATTTTTGCAAAAGATAACAGTGTATTAATGTTATACATTTCAATGCTATATACAGAGAGAAAATTGCTTAAGTCAACAACATATAACTATTACATAACAATTTAATATTAAAACATAATACTGTGGCATTGTACAAATAATAAAGACAATACATGACGGTAATATAAGCACAGTATACTGTGTCATACAGTAAAAAAGTGTATAATATATATAACAATGTTAAACAGAAAGTTAAAATGCAGCAGATAATTCATAACAGTGATACGTCAACATTTTATATAGGGACAAAATGCTATGGCAGTTAACATTAGGTAAATATGATGTCAAACAATGTAATAAAGCGTCGCAATACAGCGGTAGGGTACACCAATTTAGCAGGAATCTTTCTTTGATTACTGCTTCGTCTCCACCCTGATGCTGAGACGTAAATGGCTGGCCTTCTTCTCCATTGCTGATGTTGTCTACAGTCAAGATGGAATTTAGGAGAATTTTGCTGAGAAGATAGAGACAGGAGTTATTTGCAGAGGAAAGACAGGGTTCACTACGTGAGACCCAATGGATCTCCAGGATAAGTATGATGAAAGTTTTGGAAGATCAAAGCAATACACAGTATTTTGGCAGGAAGTGTCTGCTTGATGACGTCCTTTAGTAGCACTTACCTGTCAGAAGAAGGATCATTCCATGAGGTTTGCCGTCATCGCTGGATCTTTAGCAGGTGCGTTTGCACTGTTTCTCCTTTTTGTAAACCCTCAATCTGTAAAGATTGAGGCTTAGCTAGTCAGGAGACACCATTTTAAATTTAATTCATTTTCGAGCCAATCAGGGAATCAGGAGCTTTTACTCCAACACAACAATGTATAAACATAATACATCATTCTATTGAACACTATTTTTGCAAAAGATAACAGTGTATTAATGTTATACATATCAATGCTATATACAGAGGGAAAATTGCTTAAGTCAACATCATATAACTATTACATAACAATTTAATATTAAAACATAATACTGCGGCAATGTACAAATAATAAAGACAATGTATGACGGTAATATAAGCACAGTATACTGTGTCATACAGTAAAAAAGTGTATAATATATATAACAATGTTAAACAGAAAGTTAAAATGCAGCAGATAATTCATAACAGTGATACGTCAACATTTTGTATAGGGTCAAAATGCTATGGCAGTTAACATTAGGTAAATATGATGTCAAACAATGTAATAAAGCGTCGCAATACAGCGGTAGGGTACACCAATTTAGCAGGAATCTTTCTTTGATTACTGCTTCGTCTCCACCCTGATGCTGAGACGTAAATGGCTGGCCTTCTTCTCCATTGCTGATGTTGTCTACAGTCAAGATGGAATTTAGGAGAATTTTGCTGAGAAGATAGAGACAGGAGTTATTTGCAGAGGAAAGACAGGGTTCACTACGTGAGACCCGATGGATCTCCAGGATAAGTATGATGAAAGTTTTGGAAGATCAAAGCAATACACAGTATTTTGGCAGGAAGTGTCTGCTTGATGACGTCCTTTAGTAGCACTTACCTGTCAGAAGAAGGATCATTCCATGAGGTTTGCCGTCATCGCTGGATCTTTAGCAGGTGCGTTTGCACTGTTTCTCCTTTTTGTAAACCCTCAATCTGTAAAGATTGAGGCTTAGCTAGTCAGGAGACACCATTTTAAATTTAATTCATTTTCGAGCCAATCAGGGAATCAGGAGCTTTTACTCCAACACAACAATGTATAAACACAATACATCATTCTATTGAACACTATTTTTGCAAAAGATAACAGTGTATTAATGTTATACATATCAATGCTATATACAGAGGGAAAATTGCTTAAGTCAACATCATATAACTATTACATAACAATTTAATATTAAAACATAATACTGCGGCAATGTACAAATAATAAAGACAATGTATGACGGTAATATAAGCACAGTATACTGTGTCATACAGTAAAAAAGTGTATAATATATATGACAATGTTAAACAGAAAGTTAAAATGCAGCAGATAATTAATAACAGTGATACGTCAACATTTTATATAGGGACAAAATGCTATGGCAGTTAACATTAGGTAAATATGATGTCAAACAATGTATTAAAGCGTCGCAATACAGCGGTAGGGTACACCAATTTAGCAGGAATCTTTCTTTGATTACTGCTTCGTCTCCACCCTGATGCTGAGACGTAAATGGCTGGCCTTCTTCTCCATTGCTGATGTTGTCTACAGTCAAGATGGAATTTAGGAGAATTTTGCTGAGAAGATAGAGACAGGAGTCATTTGCAGAGGAATGGCAGGGTTCACTACGTGGGACCCAATGGATCTCCAGGATCAGTAGGATGAAAGTTTTGGAAGATCAAAGCAATACACAGTATTTTGGCAGGAAGTGTCTGCTTGATGACGTCCTTTAGTAGCACTTACCTGTCAGAAGAAGGATCATTCCATGAGGTTTGCCGTCATCGCTGGATCTTTAGCAGGTACGTTTGCACTGTTTCTCCTTTTTGTAAACCCTCAATCTGTAAAGATTGAGGCTTAGCTAGTCAGGAGACACCATTTTAAATTTAATTCATTTTCGAGCCAATCAGGGAATCAGGAGCTTTTACTCCAACACAACAATGTATAAACATAATACATCATTCTATTGAACACTATTTTTGCAAAAGATAACAGTGTATTAATGTTATACATATCAATGCTATATACAGAGGGAAAATTGCTTAAGTCAACATCATATAACTATTACATAACAATTTAATATTAAAACATAATACTGCGGCAATGTACAAATAATAAAGACAATGTATGACGGTAATATAAGCACAGTATACTGTGTCATACAGTAAAAAAGTGTATAATATATATAACAATGTTAAACAGAAAGTTAAAATGCAGCAGATAATTCATAACAGTGATACGTCAACATTTTGTATAGGGTCAAAATGCTATGGCAGTTAACATTAGGTAAATATGATGTCAAACAATGTAATAAAGCGTCGCAATACAGCGGTAGGGTACACCAATTTAGCAGGAATCTTTCTTTGATTACTGCTTCGTCTCCACCCTGATGCTGAGACGTAAATGGCTGGCCTTCTTCTCCATTGCTGATGTTGTCTACAGTCAAGATGGAATTTAGGAGAATTTTGCTGAGAAGATAGAGACAGGAGTTATTTGCAGAGGAAAGACAGGGTTCACTACGTGAGACCCGATGGATCTCCAGGATAAGTATGATGAAAGTTTTGGAAGATCAAAGCAATACACAGTATTTTGGCAGGAAGTGTCTGCTTGATGACGTCCTTTAGTAGCACTTACCTGTCAGAAGAAGGATCATTCCATGAGGTTTGCCGTCATCGCTGGATCTTTAGCAGGTGCGTTTGCACTGTTTCTCCTTTTTGTAAACCCTCAATCTGTAAAGATTGAGGCTTAGCTAGTCAGGAGACACCATTTTAAATTTAATTCATTTTCGAGCCAATCAGGGAATCAGGAGCTTTTACTCCAACACAACAATGTATAAACACAATACATCATTCTATTGAACACTATTTTTGCAAAAGATAACAGTGTATTAATGTTATACATATCAATGCTATATACAGAGGGAAAATTGCTTAAGTCAACATCATATAACTATTACATAACAATTTAATATTAAAACATAATACTGCGGCAATGTACAAATAATAAAGACAATGTATGACGGTAATATAAGCACAGTATACTGTGTCATACAGTAAAAAAGTGTATAATATATATGACAATGTTAAACAGAAAGTTAAAATGCAGCAGATAATTAATAACAGTGATACGTCAACATTTTATATAGGGACAAAATGCTATGGCAGTTAACATTAGGTAAATATGATGTCAAACAATGTATTAAAGCGTCGCAATACAGCGGTAGGGTACACCAATTTAGCAGGAATCTTTCTTTGATTACTGCTTCGTCTCCACCCTGATGCTGAGACGTAAATGGCTGGCCTTCTTCTCCATTGCTGATGTTGTCTACAGTCAAGATGGAATTTAGGAGAATTTTGCTGAGAAGATAGAGACAGGAGTCATTTGCAGAGGAATGGCAGGGTTCACTACGTGGGACCCAATGGATCTCCAGGATCAGTAGGATGAAAGTTTTGGAAGATCAAAGCAATACACAGTATTTTGGCAGGAAGTGTCTGCTTGATGACGTCCTTTAGTAGCACTTACCTGTCAGAAGAAGGATCATTCCATGAGGTTTGCCGTCATCGCTGGATCTTTAGCAGGTGCGTTTGCACTGTTTCTCCTTTTTGTAAACCCTCAATCTGTAAAGATTGAGGCTTAGCTAGTCAGGATACACCATTTTAAATTTAATTCATTTTCGAGCCAATCAGGGAATCAGGAGCTTTTACTCCAACACAACAATGTATAAACACAATACATCATTCTATTGAACACTATTTTTGCAAAAGATAACAGTGTATTAATGTTATACATATCAATGCTATATACAGAGGCAAAATTGCTTAAGTCAACAACATATAACTATTACATAACAATTTAATATTAAAACATAATACTGCGGCAATGTACAAATAATAAAGACGATATGACAGTAAAATAAGCACAGTATACTGTGTCATACAGTAAAAAAGTGTATAATATATATAACAATGTTAAACAGAAAGTTAAAATGCAGCAGATAATTCATAACATTGATACGTCAACATTTTGTATAGGGACAAAATGCTATGGCAGTTAACATTAGGTAAATATGATGTCAAACAATGTAATAAAGCATCGCAATACAGCGGTAGGGTACACCAATTTAGCAGGAATCTTTCTTTGATTACTGCTTCGTCTCCACCCTGATGCTGAGATGTAAATGGCTGGCCTTCTTCTCCATTGCTGATGTTGTCTACAGTCAAGATGGACTTTAGGAGAATTTTGCTGAGAAAATAGAGACAGGAGTCATTTGCAGAGGAAAGACAGGGTTCACTACGTGGGAACCAATGGATCTCCAGGATCAGTAGGATGAAAGTTTTGGAAGATCAAAGCAATACACAGTATTTTGGCAGGAAGTGTCTGCTTGATGATGTCCTTTAGTAGCACTTACCTGTCAGAAGAAGGATCATTCCATGAGGGTTGCCGTCATCGCTTGATCTTTAGCAGGTGCGTTTGCACTGTTTCTCCTTTTTGTAGATTGAGGCTTAGCTAGTCAGGAGACACCATTTTAAATTTCATTCATTTTCGAGCCAATCAGGGAATCAGGAGCTTTTACTCCAACACAACAATGTATAAACACAATACATCATTCTATTGAACACTATTTTTGCAAAAGATAACAGTGTATTAATGTTATACATATCAATGCTATATACAGAGGGAAAATTGCTTAAGTCAACAACATATAACTGTTACATAACAATTTAATATTAAAACATAATACTGCGGCAATGTACAAATAATAAAGGCAATGCATGACGGTAATATAAGCACAGTATACTGTGTCATACAGTAAAAAAGTGTATAATATATATAACAATGTTAAATAGAAAGTTAAAATGCAGCAGATAATTCATAACAGTGATACGTCAACATTTTGTATAGGGTCAAAATGCTATGGCAGTTAACATTAGGTAAATATGATGTCAAACAATGTAATAAAGTGTCGCAATACAGCGGTAGGGTACACCAATTTAGCAGGAATCTTTCTTTGATTACTGCTTCGTCTCCACCCTGATGCTGAGTCGTAAATTGCTGGCCTTCTTCTCCATTGCTGATGCTGTCTACAGTCAAGATGGAATTTAGGAGAATTTTGCTGAGAAGATAGAGACAGGAGTCATTTGCAGAGGAAAGACAGGGTTCACTACGTGGGACCCTATGAATCTCCAGGATCAGTATGATGAAAGTTTTGGAAGATCAAAGCAATACACAGTATTTTGGCAGGAAGTGTCTGCTTGATGACGTCCTTTAGTAGCACTTACCTGTCAGAAGAAGGATCATTCCATGAGGTTTGCCGTCATCGCTTGATCTTTTGCAGGTGCGTTTGCACTGTTTCTCCTTTTTGTAAACCCTCAATCTGTAAAGATTGAGGCTTAGCTAGTCAGGAGACACCATTTTAAATTTAATTAATTTTCGATCCAATCAGGGAATCAGGAGCTTTTACTCCAACACAACAATGTATAAACACAATACATCATTCTATTGAACACTATTTTTGCAAAAGATAACAGTGTATTAATGTTATACATTTCAATGCTATATACAGAGAGAAAATTGCTTAAGTCAACAACATATAACTATTACATAACAATTTAATATTAAAACATAATACTGTGGCATTGTACAAATAATAAAGACAATACATGACGGTAATATAAGCACAGTATACTGTGTCATACAGTAAAAAAGTGTATAATATATATAACAATGTTAAACAGAAAGTTAAAATGCAGCAGATAATTCATAACAGTGATACGTCAACATTTTATATAGGGACAAAATGCTATGGCAGTTAACATTAGGTAAATATGATGTCAAACAATGTAATAAAGCGTCGCAATACAGCAGTAGGGTACACCAATTTAGCAGGAATCTTTCTTTGATTACTGCTTCGTCTCCACCCTGATGCTGAGACGTAAATGGCTGGCCTTCTTCTCCATTGCTGATGTTGTCTACAGTCAAGATGGAATTTAGGAGAATTTTGCTGAGAAGATAGAGACAGGAGTTATTTGCAGAGGAAAGACAGGGTTCACTACGTGAGACCCAATGGATCTCCAGGATAAGTATGATGAAAGTTTTGGAAGATCAAAGCAATACACAGTATTTTGGCAGGAAGTGTCTGCTTGATGACGTCCTTTAGTAGCACTTACCTGTCAGAAGAAGGATCATTCCATGAGGTTTGCCGTCATCGCTGGATCTTTAGCAGGTGCGTTTGCACTGTTTCTCCTTTTTGTAAACCCTCAATCTGTAAAGATTGAGGCTTAGCTAGTCAGGAGACACCATTTTAAATTTAATTCATTTTCGAGCCAATCAGGGAATCAGGAGCTTTTACTCCAACACAACAATGTATAAACATAATACATCATTCTATTGAACACTATTTTTGCAAAAGATAACAGTGTATTAATGTTATACATATCAATGCTATATACAGAGGGAAAATTGCTTAAGTCAACATCATATAACTATTACATAACAATTTAATATTAAAACATAATACTGCGGCAATGTACAAATAATAAAGACAATGTATGACGGTAATATAAGCACAGTATACTGTGTCATACAGTAAAAAAGTGTATAATATATATAACAATGTTAAACAGAAAGTTAAAATGCAGCAGATAATTCATAACAGTGATACGTCAACATTTTGTATAGGGTCAAAATGCTATGGCAGTTAACATTAGGTAAATATGATGTCAAACAATGTAATAAAGCGTCGCAATACAGCGGTAGGGTACACCAATTTAGCAGGAATCTTTCTTTGATTACTGCTTCGTCTCCACCCTGATGCTGAGACGTAAATGGCTGGCCTTCTTCTCCATTGCTGATGTTGTCTACAGTCAAGATGGAATTTAGGAGAATTTTGCTGAGAAGATAGAGACAGGAGTTATTTGCAGAGGAAAGACAGGGTTCACTACGTGAGACCCGATGGATCTCCAGGATAAGTATGATGAAAGTTTTGGAAGATCAAAGCAAACACAGTATTTTGGCAGGAAGTGTCTGCTTGATGACGTCCTTTAGTAGCACTTACCTGTCAGAAGAAGGATCATTCCATGAGGTTTGCCGTCATCGCTGGATCTTTAGCAGGTGCGTTTGCACTGTTTCTCCTTTTTGTAAACCCTCAATCTGTAAAGATTGAGGCTTAGCTAGTCAGGAGACACCATTTTAAATTTAATTCATTTTCGAGCCAATCAGGGAATCAGGAGCTTTTACTCCAACACAACAATGTATAAACACAATACATCATTCTATTGAACACTATTTTTGCAAAAGATAACAGTGTATTAATGTTATACATATCAATGCTATATACAGAGGGAAAATTGCTTAAGTCAACATCATATAACTATTACATAACAATTTAATATTAAAACATAATACTGCGGCAATGTACAAATAATAAAGACAATGTATGACGGTAATATAAGCACAGTATACTGTGTCATACAGTAAAAAAGTGTATAATATATATGACAATGTTAAACAGAAAGTTAAAATGCAGCAGATAATTAATAACAGTGATACGTCAACATTTTATATAGGGACAAAATGCTATGGCAGTTAACATTAGGTAAATATGATGTCAAACAATGTATTAAAGCGTCGCAATACAGCGGTAGGGTACACCAATTTAGCAGGAATCTTTCTTTGATTACTGCTTCGTCTCCACCCTGATGCTGAGACGTAAATGGCTGGCCTTCTTCTCCATTGCTGATGTTGTCTACAGTCAAGATGGAATTTAGGAGAATTTTGCTGAGAAGATAGAGACGAGTCATTTGCAGAGGAATGGCAGGGTTCACTACGTGGGACCCAATGGATCTCCAGGATCAGTAGGATGAAAGTTTTGGAAGATCAAAGCAATACACAGTATTTTGGCAGGAAGTGTCTGCTTGATGACGTCCTTTAGTAGCACTTACCTGTCAGAAGAAGGATCATTCCATGAGGTTTGCCGTCATCGCTGGATCTTTAGCAGGTGCGTTTGCACTGTTTCTCCTTTTTGTAAACCCTCAATCTGTAAAGATTGAGGCTTAGCTAGTCAGGATACACCATTTTAAATTTAATTCATTTTCGAGCCAATCAGGGAATCAGGAGCTTTTACTCCAACACAACAATGTATAAACACAATACATCATTCTATTGAACACTATTTTTGCAAAAGATAACAGTGTATTAATGTTATACATATCAATGCTATATACAGAGGCAAAATTGCTTAAGTCAACAACATATAACTATTACATAACAATTTAATATTAAAACATAATACTGCGGCAATGTACAAATAATAAAGACGATATGACAGTAAAATAAGCACAGTATACTGTGTCATACAGTAAAAAAGTGTATAATATATATAACAATGTTAAACAGAAAGTTAAAATGCAGCAGATAATTCATAACATTGATACGTCAACATTTTGTATAGGGACAAAATGCTATGGCAGTTAACATTAGGTAAATATGATGTCAAACAATGTAATAAAGCATCGCAATACAGCGGTAGGGTACACCAATTTAGCAGGAATCTTTCTTTGATTACTGCTTCGTCTCCACCCTGATGCTGAGATGTAAATGGCTGGCCTTCTTCTCCATTGCTGATGTTGTCTACAGTCAAGATGGACTTTAGGAGAATTTTGCTGAGAAAATAGAGACAGGAGTCATTTGCAGAGGAAAGACAGGGTTCACTACGTGGGAACCAATGGATCTCCAGGATCAGTAGGATGAAAGTTTTGGAAGATCAAAGCAATACACAGTATTTTGGCAGGAAGTGTCTGCTTGATGATGTCCTTTAGTAGCACTTACCTGTCAGAAGAAGGATCATTCCATGAGGGTTGCCGTCATCGCTTGATCTTTAGCAGGTGCGTTTGCACTGTTTCTCCTTTTTGTAGATTGAGGCTTAGCTAGTCAGGAGACACCATTTTAAATTTAATTCATTTTCGAGCCAATCAGGGAATCAGGAGCTTTTACTCCAACACAACAATGTATAAACACAATACATCATTCTATTGAACACTATTTTTGCAAAAGATAACAGTGTATTAATGTTATACATATCAATGCTATATACAGAGGGAAAATTGCTTAAGTCAACAACATATAACTGTTACATAACAATTTAATATTAAAACATAATACTGCGGCAATGTACAAATAATAAAGGCAATGCATGACGGTAATATAAGCACAGTATACTGTGTCATACAGTAAAAAAGTGTATAATATATATAACAATGTTAAATAGAAAGTTAAAATGCAGCAGATAATTCATAACAGTGATACGTCAACATTTTGTATAGGGTCAAAATGCTATGGCAGTTAACATTAGGTAAATATGATGTCAAACAATGTAATAAAGTGTCGCAATACAGCGGTAGGGTACACCAATTTAGCAGGAATCTTTCTTTGATTACTGCTTCGTCTCCACCCTGATGCTGAGTCATAAATTGCTGGCCTTCTTCTCCATTGCTGATGCTGTCTACAGTCAAGATGGAATTTAGGAGAATTTTGCTGAGAAGATAGAGACAGGAGTCATTTGCAGAGGAAAGACAGGGTTCACTACGTGGGACCCTATGAATCTCCAGGATCAGTATGATGAAAGTTTTGGAAGATCAAAGCAATACACAGTATTTTGGCAGGAAGTGTCTGCTTGATGACGTCCTTTAGTAGCACTTACCTGTCAGAAGAAGGATCATTCCATGAGGTTTGCCGTCATCGCTTGATCTTTTGCAGGTGCGTTTGCACTGTTTCTCCTTTTTGTAAACCCTCAATCTGTAAAGATTGAGGCTTAGCTAGTCAGGAGACACCATTTTAAATTTAATTAATTTTCGATCCAATCAGGGAATCAGGAGCTTTTACTCCAACACAACAATGTATAAACACAATACATCATTCTATTGAACACTATTTTTGCAAAAGATAACAGTGTATTAATGTTATACATTTCAATGCTATATACAGAGAGAAAATTGCTTAAGTCAACAACATATAACTATTACATAACAATTTAATATTAAAACATAATACTGTGGCATTGTACAAATAATAAAGACAATACATGACGGTAATATAAGCACAGTATACTGTGTCATACAGTAAAAAAGTGTATAATATATATAACAATGTTAAACAGAAAGTTAAAATGCAGCAGATAATTCATAACAGTGATACGTCAACATTTTATATAGGGACAAAATGCTATGGCAGTTAACATTAGGTAAATATGATGTCAAACAATGTAATAAAGCGTCGCAATACAGCGGTAGGGTACACCAATTTAGCAGGAATCTTTCTTTGATTACTGCTTCGTCTCCACCCTGATGCTGAGACGTAAATGGCTGGCCTTCTTCTCCATTGCTGATGTTGTCTACAGTCAAGATGGAATTTAGGAGAATTTTGCTGAGAAGATAGAGACAGGAGTTATTTGCAGAGGAAAGACAGGGTTCACTACGTGAGACCCAATGGATCTCCAGGATAAGTATGATGAAAGTTTTGGAAGATCAAAGCAATACACAGTATTTTGGCAGGAAGTGTCTGCTTGATGACGTCCTTTAGTAGCACTTACCTGTCAGAAGAAGGATCATTCCATGAGGTTTGCCGTCATCGCTGGATCTTTAGCAGGTGCGTTTGCACTGTTTCTCCTTTTTGTAAACCCTCAATCTGTAAAGATTGAGGCTTAGCTAGTCAGGAGACACCATTTTAAATTTAATTCATTTTCGAGCCAATCAGGGAATCAGGAGCTTTTACTCCAACACAACAATGTATAAACATAATACATCATTCTATTGAACACTATTTTTGCAAAAGATAACAGTGTATTAATGTTATACATATCAATGCTATATACAGAGGGAAAATTGCTTAAGTCAACATCATATAACTATTACATAACAATTTAATATTAAAACATAATACTGCGGCAATGTACAAATAATAAAGACAATGTATGACGGTAATATAAGCACAGTATACTGTGTCATACAGTAAAAAAGTGTATAATATATATAACAATGTTAAACAGAAAGTTAAAATGCAGCAGATAATTCATAACAGTGATACGTCAACATTTTGTATAGGGTCAAAATGCTATGGCAGTTAACATTAGGTAAATATGATGTCAAACAATGTAATAAAGCGTCGCAATACAGCGGTAGGGTACACCAATTTAGCAGGAATCTTTCTTTGATTACTGCTTCGTCTCCACCCTGATGCTGAGACGTAAATGGCTGGCCTTCTTCTCCATTGCTGATGTTGTCTACAGTCAAGATGGAATTTAGGAGAATTTTGCTGAGAAGATAGAGACAGGAGTCATTTGCAGAGGAATGACAGGGTTCACTACGTGGGACCCAATGGATCTCCAGGATCAGTAGGATGAAAGTTTTGGAAGATCAAAGCAATACACAGTATTTTGGCAGGAAGTGTCTGCTTGATGACGTCCTTTAGTAGCACTTACCTGTCAGAAGAAGGATCATTCCATGAGGTTTGCCGTCATCGCTGGATCTTTAGCAGGTGCGTTTGCACTGTTTCTCCTTTTTGTAAACCCTCAATCTGTAAAGATTGAGGCTTAGCTAGTCAGGAGACACCATTTTAAATTTAATTCATTTTCGAGCCAATCAGGGAATCAGGAGCTTTTACTCCAACACAACAATGTATAAACACAATACATCATTCTATTGAACACTATTTTTGCAAAACATAACAGTGTATTAATGTTATACATATCAATGCTATATACAGAGGCAAAATTGCTTAAGTCAACAACATATAACTATTACATAACAATTTAATATTAAAACATAATACTGCGGCAATGTACAAATAATAAAGACGATATGACAGTAAAATAAGCACAGTATACTGTGTCATACAGTAAAAAAGTGTATAATATATATAACAATGTTAAACAGAAAGTTAAAATGCAGCAGATAATTCATAACATTGATACGTCAACATTTTGTATAGGGACAAAATGCTATGGCAGTTAACATTAGGTAAATATGATGTCAAACAATGTAATAAAGCATCGCAATACAGCGGTAGGGTACACCAATTTAGCAGGAATCTTTCTTTGATTACTGCTTCGTCTCCACCCTGATGCTGAGATGTAAATGGCTGGCCTTCTTCTCCATTGCTGATGTTGTCTACAGTCAAGATGGACTTTAGGAGAATTTTGCTGAGAAAATAGAGACAGGAGTCATTTGCAGAGGAAAGACAGGGTTCACTACGTGGGAACCAATGGATCTCCAGGATCAGTAGGATGAAAGTTTTGGAAGATCAAAGCAATACACAGTATTTTGGCAGGAAGTGTCTGCTTGATGATGTCCTTTAGTAGCACTTACCTGTCAGAAGAAGGATCATTCCATGAGGGTTGCCGTCATCGCTTGATCTTTAGCAGGTGCGTTTGCACTGTTTCTCCTTTTTGTAGATTGAGGCTTAGCTAGTCAGGAGACACCATTTTAAATTTAATTCATTTTCGAGCCAATCAGGGAATCAGGAGCTTTTACTCCAACACAACAATGTATAAACACAATACATCATTCTATTGAACACTATTTTTGCAAAAGATAACAGTGTATTAATGTTATACATATCAATGCTATATACAGAGGGAAAATTGCTTAAGTCAACAACATATAACTGTTACATAACAATTTAATATTAAAACATAATACTGCGGCAATGTACAAATAATAAAGGCAATGCATGACGGTAATATAAGCACAGTATACTGTGTCATACAGTAAAAAAGTGTATAATATATATAACAATGTTAAATAGAAAGTTAAAATGCAGCAGATAATTCATAACAGTGATACGTCAACATTTTGTATAGGGTCAAAATGCTATGGCAGTTAACATTAGGTAAATATGATGTCAAACAATGTAATAAAGTGTCGCAATACAGCGGTAGGGTACACCAATTTAGCAGGAATCTTTCTTTGATTACTGCTTCGTCTCCACCCTGATGCTGAGTCGTAAATTGCTGGCCTTCTTCTCCATTGCTGATGCTGTCTACAGTCAAGATGGAATTTAGGAGAATTTTGCTGAGAAGATAGAGACAGGAGTCATTTGCAGAGGAAAGACAGGGTTCACTACGTGGGACCCTATGAATCTCCAGGATCAGTATGATGAAAGTTTTGGAAGATCAAAGCAATACACAGTATTTTGGCAGGAAGTGTCTGCTTGATGACGTCCTTTAGTAGCACTTACCTGTCAGAAGAAGGATCATTCCATGAGGTTTGCCGTCATCGCTTGATCTTTTGCAGGTGCGTTTGCACTGTTTCTCCTTTTTGTAAACCCTCAATCTGTAAAGATTGAGGCTTAGCTAGTCAGGAGACACCATTTTAAATTTAATTAATTTTCGATCCAATCAGGGAATCAGGAGCTTTTACTCCAACACAACAATGTATAAACACAATACATCATTCTATTGAACACTATTTTTGCAAAAGATAACAGTGTATTAATGTTATACATATCAATGCTATATACAGAGAGAAAATTGCTTAAGTCAACAACATATAACTATTACATAACAATTTAATATTAAAACATAATACTGTGGCATTGTACAAATAATAAAGACAATACATGACGGTAATATAAGCACAGTATACTGTGTCATACAGTAAAAAAGTGTATAATATATATAACAATGTTAAACAGAAAGTTAAAATGCAGCAGATAATTCATAACAGTGATACGTCAACATTTTATATAGGGACAAAATGCTATGGCAGTTAACATTAGGTAAATATGATGTCAAACAATGTAATAAAGCGTCGCAATACAGCGGTAGGGTACACCAATTTAGCAGGAATCTTTCTTTGATTACTGCTTCGTCTCCACCCTGATGCTGAGACGTAAATGGCTGGCCTTCTTCTCCATTGCTGATGTTGTCTACAGTCAAGATGGAATTTAGGAGAATTTTGCTGAGAAGATAGAGACAGGAGTTATTTGCAGAGGAAAGACAGGGTTCACTACGTGAGACCCAATGGATCTCCAGGATAAGTATGATGAAAGTTTTGGAAGATCAAAGCAATACACAGTATTTTGGCAGGAAGTGTCTGCTTGATGACGTCCTTTAGTAGCACTTACCTGTCAGAAGAAGGATCATTCCATGAGGTTTGCCGTCATCGCTGGATCTTTAGCAGGTGCGTTTGCACTGTTTCTCCTTTTTGTAAACCCTCAATCTGTAAAGATTGAGGCTTAGCTAGTCAGGAGACACCATTTTAAATTTAATTCATTTTCGAGCCAATCAGGGAATCAGGAGCTTTTACTCCAACACAACAATGTATAAACATAATACATCATTCTATTGAACACTATTTTTGCAAAAGATAACAGTGTATTAATGTTATACATATCAATGCTATATACAGAGGGAAAATTGCTTAAGTCAACATCATATAACTATTACATAACAATTTAATATTAAAACATAATACTGCGGCAATGTACAAATAATAAAGACAATGTATGACGGTAATATAAGCACAGTATACTGTGTCATACAGTAAAAAAGTGTATAATATATATAACAATGTTAAACAGAAAGTTAAAATGCAGCAGATAATTCATAACAGTGATACGTCAACATTTTGTATAGGGTCAAAATGCTATGGCAGTTAACATTAGGTAAATATGATGTCAAACAATGTAATAAAGCGTCGCAATACAGCGGTAGGGTACACCAATTTAGCAGGAATCTTTCTTTGATTACTGCTTCGTCTCCACCCTGATGCTGAGACGTAAATGGCTGGCCTTCTTCTCCATTGCTGATGTTGTCTACAGTCAAGATGGAATTTAGGAGAATTTTGCTGAGAAGATAGAGACAGGAGTTATTTGCAGAGGAAAGACAGGGTTCACTACGTGAGACCCGATGGATCTCCAGGATAAGTATGATGAAAGTTTTGGAAGATCAAAGCAATACACAGTATTTTGGCAGGAAGTGTCTGCTTGATGACGTCCTTTAGTAGCACTTACCTGTCAGAAGAAGGATCATTCCATGAGGTTTGCCGTCATCGCTGGATCTTTAGCAGGTGCGTTTGCACTGTTTCTCCTTTTTGTAAACCCTCAATCTGTAAAGATTGAGGCTTAGCTAGTCAGGAGACACCATTTTAAATTTAATTCATTTTCGAGCCAATCAGGGAATCAGGAGTTTTACTCCAACACAACAATGTATAAACACAATACATCATTCTATTGAACACTATTTTTGCAAAAGATAACAGTGTATTAATGTTATACATATCAATGCTATATACAGAGGGAAAATTGCTTAAGTCAACATCATATAACTATTACATAACAATTTAATATTAAAACATAATACTGCGGCAATGTACAAATAATAAAGACAATGTATGACGGTAATATAAGCACAGTATACTGTGTCCTACAGTAAAAAAGTGTATAATATATATGACAATGTTAAACAGAAAGTTAAAATGCAGCAGATAATTAATAACAGTGATACGTCAACATTTTATATAGGGACAAAATGCTATGGCAGTTAACATTAGGTAAATATGATGTCAAACAATGTATTAAAGCGTCGCAATACAGCGGTAGGGTACACCAATTTAGCAGGAATCTTTCTTTGATTACTGCTTCGTCTCCACCCTGATGCTGAGACGTAAATGGCTGGCCTTCTTCTCCATTGCTGATGTTGTCTACAGTCAAGATGGAATTTAGGAGAATTTTGCTGAGAAGATAGAGACAGGAGTCATTTGCAGAGGAATGGCAGGGTTCACTACGTGGGACCCAATGGATCTCCAGGATCAGTAGGATGAAAGTTTTGGAAGATCACAGCAATACACAGTATTTTGGCAGGAAGTGTCTGCTTGATGACGTCCTTTAGTAGCACTTACCTGTCAGAAGAAGGATCATTCCATGAGGTTTGCCGTCATCGCTGGATCTTTAGCAGGTGCGTTTGCACTGTTTCTCCTTTTTGTAAACCCTCAATCTGTAAAGATTGAGGCTTAGCTAGTCAGGATACACCATTTTAAAATTTAATTCATTTTCGAGCCAATCAGGGAATCAGGAGCTTTTACTCCAACACAACAATGTATAAACACAATACATCATTCTATTGAACACTATTTTTGCAAAAGATAACAGTGTATTAATGTTATACATATCAATGCTATATACAGAGGCAAAATTGCTTAAGTCAACAACATATAACTATTACATAACAATTTAATATTAAAACATAATACTGCGGCAATGTACAAATAATAAAGACGATATGACAGTAAAATAAGCACAGTATACTGTGTCATACAGTAAAAAAGTGTATAATATATATAACAATGTTAAACAGAAAGTTAAAATGCAGCAGATAATTCATAACATTGATACGTCAACATTTTGTATAGGGACAAAATGCTATGGCAGTTAACATTAGGTAAATATGATGTCAAACAATGTAATAAAGCATCGCAATACAGCGGTAGGGTACACCAATTTAGCAGGAATCTTTCTTTGATTACTGCTTCGTCTCCACCCTGATGCTGAGATGTAAATGGCTGGCCTTCTTCTCCATTGCTGATGTTGTCTACAGTCAAGATGGACTTTAGGAGAATTTTGCTGAGAAAATAGAGACAGGAGTCATTTGCAGAGGAAAGACAGGGTTCACTACGTGGGAACCAATGGATCTCCAGGATCAGTAGGATGAAAGTTTTGGAAGATCAAAGCAATACACAGTATTTTGGCAGGAAGTGTCTGCTTGATGATGTCCTTTAGTAGCACTTACCTGTCAGAAGAAGGATCATTCCATGAGGGTTGCCGTCATCGCTTGATCTTTAGCAGGTGCGTTTGCACTGTTTCTCCTTTTTGTAGATTGAGGCTTAGCTAGTCAGGAGACACCATTTTAAATTTAATTCATTTTCGAGCCAATCAGGGAATCAGGAGCTTTTACTCCAACACAACAATGTATAAACACAATACATCATTCTATTGAACACTATTTTTGCAAAAGATAACAGTGTATTAATGTTATACATATCAATGCTATATACAGAGGGAAAATTGCTTAAGTCAACAACATATAACTGTTACATAACAATTTAATATTAAAACATAATACTGCGGCAATGTACAAATAATAAAGGCAATGCATGACGGTAATATAAGCACAGTATACTGTGTCATACAGTAAAAAAGTGTATAATATATATAACAATGTTAAATAGAAAGTTAAAATGCAGCAGATAATTCATAACAGTGATACGTCAACATTTTGTATAGGGTCAAAATGCTATGGCAGTTAACATTAGGTAAATATGATGTCAAACAATGTAATAAAGTGTCGCAATACAGCGGTAGGGTACACCAATTTAGCAGGAATCTTTCTTTGATTACTGCTTCGTCTCCACCCTGATGCTGAGTCGTAAATTGCTGGCCTTCTTCTCCATTGCTGATGCTGTCTACAGTCAAGATGGAATTTAGGAGAATTTTGCTGAGAAGATAGAGACAGGAGTCATTTGCAGAGGAAAGACAGGGTTCACTACGTGGGACCCTATGAATCTCCAGGATCAGTATGATGAAAGTTTTGGAAGATCAAAGCAATACACAGTATTTTGGCAGGAAGTGTCTGCTTGATGACGTCCTTTAGTAGCACTTACCTGTCAGAAGAAGGATCATTCCATGAGGTTTGCCGTCATCGCTTGATCTTTTGCAGGTGCGTTTGCACTGTTTCTCCTTTTTGTAAACCCTCAATCTGTAAAGATTGAGGCTTAGCTAGTCAGGAGACACCATTTTAAATTTAATTAATTTTCGATCCAATCAGGGAATCAGGAGCTTTTACTCCAACACAACAATGTATAAACACAATACATCATTCTATTGAACACTATTTTTGCAAAAGATAACAGTGTATTAATGTTATACATTTCAATGCTATATACAGAGAGAAAATTGCTTAAGTCAACAACATATAACTATTACATAACAATTTAATATTAAAACATAATACTGTGGCATTGTACAAATAATAAAGACAATACATGACGGTAATATAAGCACAGTATACTGTGTCATACAGTAAAAAAGTGTATAATATATATAACAATGTTAAACAGAAAGTTAAAATGCAGCAGATAATTCATAACAGTGATACGTCAACATTTTATATAAGGACAAAATGCTATGGCAGTTAACATTAGGTAAATATGATGTCAAACAATGTAATAAAGCGTCGCAATACAGCGGTAGGGTACACCAATTTAGCAGGAATCTTTCTTTGATTACTGCTTCGTCTCCACCCTGATGCTGAGACGTAAATGGCTGGCCTTCTTCTCCATTGCTGATGTTGTCTACAGTCAAGATGGAATTTAGGAGAATTTTGCTGAGAAGATAGAGACAGGAGTTATTTGCTGAGGAAAGACAGGGTTCACTACGTGAGACCCAATGGATCTCCAGGATAAGTATGATGAAAGTTTTGGAAGATCAAAGCAATACACAGTATTTTGGCAGGAAGTGTCTGCTTGATGACGTCCTTTAGTAGCACTTACCTGTCAGAAGAAGGATCATTCCATGAGGTTTGCCGTCATCGCTGGATCTTTAGCAGGTGCGTTTGCACTGTTTCTCCTTTTTGTAAACCCTCAATCTGTAAAGATTGAGGCTTAGCTAGTCAGGAGACACCATTTTAAATTTAATTCATTTTCGAGCCAATCAGGGAATCAGGAGCTTTTACTCCAACACAACAATGTATAAACATAATACATCATTCTATTGAACACTATTTTTGCAAAAGATAACAGTGTATTAATGTTATACATATCAATGCTATATACAGAGGGAAAATTGCTTAAGTCAACATCATATAACTATTACATAACAATTTAATATTAAAACATAATACTGCGGCAATGTACAAATAATAAAGACAATGTATGACGGTAATATAAGCACAGTATACTGTGTCATACAGTAAAAAAGTGTATAATATATATAACAATGTTAAACAGAAAGTTAAAATGCAGCAGATAATTCATAACAGTGATACGTCAACATTTTGTATAGGGTCAAAATGCTATGGCAGTTAACATTAGGTAAATATGATGTCAAACAATGTAATAAAGCGTCGCAATACAGCGGTAGGGTACACCAATTTAGCAGGAATCTTTCTTTGATTACTGCTTCGTCTCCACCCTGATGCTGAGACGTAAATGGCTGGCCTTCTTCTCCATTGCTGATGTTGTCTACAGTCAAGATGGAATTTAGGAGAATTTTGCTGAGAAGATAGAGACAGGAGTTATTTGCAGAGGAAAGACAGGGTTCACTACGTGAGACCCGATGGATCTCCAGGATAAGTATGATGAAAGTTTTGGAAGATCAAAGCAATACACAGTATTTTGGCAGGAAGTGTCTGCTTGATGACGTCCTTTAGTAGCACTTACCTGTCAGAAGAAGGATCATTCCATGAGGTTTGCCGTCATCGCTGGATCTTTAGCAGGTGCGTTTGCACTGTTTCTCCTTTTTGTAAACCCTCAATCTGTAAAGATTGAGGCTTAGCTAGTCAGGAGACACCATTTTAAATTTAATTCATTTTCGAGCCAATCAGGGAATCAGGAGCTTTTACTCCAACACAACAATGTATAAACACAATACATCATTCTATTGAACACTATTTTTGCAAAAGATAACAGTGTATTAATGTTATACATATCAATGCTATATACAGAGGGAAAATTGCTTAAGTCAACATCATATAACTATTACATAACAATTTAATATTAAAACATAATACTGCGGCAATGTACAAATAATAAAGACAATGTATGACGGTAATATAAGCACAGTATACTGTGTCATACAGTAAAAAAGTGTATAATATATATGACAATGTTAAACAGAAAGTTAAAATGCAGCAGATAATTAATAACAGTGATACGTCAACATTTTATATAGGGACAAAATGCTATGGCAGTTAACATTAGGTAAATATGATGTCAAACAATGTATTAAAGCGTCGCAATACAGCGGTAGGGTACACCAATTTAGCAGGAATCTTTCTTTGATTACTGCTTCGTCTCCACCCTGATGCTGAGACGTAAATGGCTGGCCTTCTTCTCCATTGCTGATGTTGTCTACAGTCAAGATGGAATTTAGGAGAATTTTGCTGAGAAGATAGAGACAGGAGTCATTTGCAGAGGAATGGCAGGGTTCACTACGTGGGACCCAATGGATCTCCAGGATCAGTAGGATGAAAGTTTTGGAAGATCAAAGCAATACACAGTATTTTGGCAGGAAGTGTCTGCTTGATGACGTCCTTTAGTAGCACTTACCTGTCAGAAGAAGGATCATTCCATGAGGTTTGCCGTCATCGCTGGATCTTTAGCAGGTGCGTTTGCACTGTTTCTCCTTTTTGTAAACCCTCAATCTGTAAAGATTGAGGCTTAGCTAGTCAGGATACACCATTTTAAATTTAATTCATTTTCGAGCCAATCAGGGAATCAGGAGCTTTTACTCCAACACAACAATGTATAAACACAATACATCATTCTATTGAACACTATTTTTGCAAAAGATAACAGTGTATTAATGTTATACATATCAATGCTATATACAGAGGCAAAATTGCTTAAGTCAACAACATATAACTATTACATAACAATTTAATATTAAAACATAATACTGCGGCAATGTACAAATAATAAAGACGATATGACAGTAAAATAAGCACAGTATACTGTGTCATACAGTAAAAAAGTGTATAATATATATAACAATGTTAAACAGAAAGTTAAAATGCAGCAGATAATTCATAACATTGATACGTCAACATTTTGTATAGGGACAAAATGCTATGGCAGTTAACATTAGGTAAATATGATGTCAAACAATGTAATAAAGCATCGCAATACAGCGGTAGGGTACACCAATTTAGCAGGAATCTTTCTTTGATTACTGCTTCGTCTCCACCCTGATGCTGAGATGTAAATGGCTGGCCTTCTTCTCCATTGCTGATGTTGTCTACAGTCAAGATGGACTTTAGGAGAATTTTGCTGAGAAAATAGAGACAGGAGTCATTTGCAGAGGAAAGACAGGGTTCACTACGTGGGAACCAATGGATCTCCAGGATCAGTAGGATGAAAGTTTTGGAAGATCAAAGCAATACACAGTATTTTGGCAGGAAGTGTCTGCTTGATGATGTCCTTTAGTAGCACTTACCTGTCAGAAGAAGGATCATTCCATGAGGGTTGCCGTCATCGCTTGATCTTTAGCAGGTGCGTTTGCACTGTTTCTCCTTTTTGTAGATTGAGGCTTAGCTAGTCAGGAGACACCATTTTAAATTTAATTCATTTTCGAGCCAATCAGGGAATCAGGAGCTTTTACTCCAACACAACAATGTATAAACACAATACATCATTCTATTGAACACTATTTTTGCAAAAGATAACAGTGTATTAATGTTATACATATCAATGCTATATACAGAGGGAAAATTGCTTAAGTCAACAACATATAACTGTTACATAACAATTTAATATTAAAACATAATACTGCGGCAATGTACAAATAATAAAGGCAATGCATGACGGTAATATAAGCACAGTATACTGTGTCATACAGTAAAAAAGTGTATAATATATATAACAATGTTAAATAGAAAGTTAAAATGCAGCAGATAATTCATAACAGTGATACGTCAACATTTTGTATAGGGTCAAAATGCTATGGCAGTTAACATTAGGTAAATATGATGTCAAACAATGTAATAAAGTGTCGCAATACAGCGGTAGGGTACACCAATTTAGCAGGAATCTTTCTTTGATTACTGCTTCGTCTCCACCCTGATGCTGAGTCGTAAATTGCTGGCCTTCTTCTCCATTGCTGATGCTGTCTACAGTCAAGATGGAATTTAGGAGAATTTTGCTGAGAAGATAGAGACAGGAGTCATTTGCAGAGGAAAGACAGGGTTCACTACGTGGGACCCTATGAATCTCCAGGATCAGTATGATGAAAGTTTTGGAAGATCAAAGCAATACACAGTATTTTGGCAGGAAGTGTCTGCTTGATGACGTCCTTTAGTAGCACTTACCTGTCAGAAGAAGGATCATTCCATGAGGTTTGCCGTCATCGCTTGATCTTTTGCAGGTGCGTTTGCACTGTTTCTCCTTTTTGTAAACCCTCAATCTGTAAAGATTGAGGCTTAGCTAGTCAGGAGACACCATTTTAAATTTAATTAATTTTCGATCCAATCAGGGAATCAGGAGCTTTTACTCCAACACAACAATGTATAAACACAATACATCATTCTATTGAACACTATTTTTGCAAAAGATAACAGTGTATTAATGTTATACATTTCAATGCTATATACAGAGAGAAAATTGCTTGTCAACAACATATAACTATTACATAACAATTTAATATTAAAACATAATACTGTGGCATTGTACAAATAATAAAGACAATACATGACGGTAATATAAGCACAGTATACTGTGTCATACAGTAAAAAAGTGTATAATATATATAACAATGTTAAACAGAAAGTTAAAATGCAGCAGATAATTCATAACAGTGATACGTCAACATTTTATATAGGGACAAAATGCTATGGCAGTTAACATTAGGTAAATATGATGTCAAACAATGTAATAAAGCGTCGCAATACAGCGGTAGGGTACACCAATTTAGCAGGAATCTTTCTTTGATTACTGCTTCGTCTCCACCCTGATGCTGAGACGTAAATGGCTGGCCTTCTTCTCCATTGCTGATGTTGTCTACAGTCAAGATGGAATTTAGGAGAATTTTGCTGAGAAGATAGAGACAGGAGTTATTTGCAGAGGAAAGACAGGGTTCACTACGTGAGACCCAATGGATCTCCAGGATAAGTATGATGAAAGTTTTGGAAGATCAAAGCAATACACAGTATTTTGGCAGGAAGTGTCTGCTTGATGACGTCCTTTAGTAGCACTTACCTGTCAGAAGAAGGATCATTCCATGAGGTTTGCCGTCATCGCTGGATCTTTAGCAGGTGCGTTTGCACTGTTTCTCCTTTTTGTAAACCCTCAATCTGTAAAGATTGAGGCTTAGCTAGTCAGGAGACACCATTTTAAATTTAATTCATTTTCGAGCCAATCAGGGAATCAGGAGCTTTTACTCCAACACAACAATGTATAAACATAATACATCATTCTATTGAACACTATTTTTGCAAAAGATAACAGTGTATTAATGTTATACATATCAATGCTATATACAGAGGGAAAATTGCTTAAGTCAACATCATATAACTATTACATAACAATTTAATATTAAAACATAATACTGCGGCAATGTACAAATAATAAAGACAATGTATGACGGTAATATAAGCACAGTATACTGTGTCATACAGTAAAAAAGTGTATAATATATATAACAATGTTAAACAGAAAGTTAAAATGCAGCAGATAATTCATAACAGTGATACGTCAACATTTTGTATAGTTTCAAAATGCTATGGCAGTTAACATTAGGTAAATATGATGTCAAACAATGTAATAAAGCGTCGCAATACAGCGGTAGGGTACACCAATTTAGCAGGAATCTTTCTTTGATTACTGCTTCGTCTCCACCCTGATGCTGAGACGTAAATGGCTGGCCTTCTTCTCCATTGCTGATGTTGTCTACAGTCAAGATGGAATTTAGGAGAATTTTGCTGAGAAGATAGAGACAGGAGTTATTTGCAGAGGAAAGACAGGGTTCACTACGTGAGACCCGATGGATCTCCAGGATAAGTATGATGAAAGTTTTGGAAGATCAAAGCAATACACAGTATTTTGGCAGGAAGTGTCTGCTTGATGACGTCCTTTAGTAGCACTTACCTGTCAGAAGAAGGATCATTCCATGAGGTTTGCCGTCATCGCTGGATCTTTAGCAGGTGCGTTTGCACTGTTTCTCCTTTTTGTAAACCCTCAATCTGTAAAGATTGAGGCTTAGCTAGTCAGGAGACACCATTTTAAATTTAATTCATTTTCGAGCCAATCAGGGAATCAGGAGCTTTTACTCCAACACAACAATGTATAAACACAATACATCATTCTATTGAACACTATTTTTGCAAAAGATAACAGTGTATTAATGTTATACATATCAATGCTATATACAGAGGGAAAATTGCTTAAGTCAACATCATATAACTATTACATAACAATTTAATATTAAAACATAATACTGCGGCAATGTACAAATAATAAAGACAATGTATGACGGTAATATAAGCACAGTATACTGTGTCATACAGTAAAAAAGTGTATAATATATATGACAATGTTAAACAGAAAGTTAAAATGCAGCAGATAATTAATAACAGTGATACGTCAACATTTTATATAGGGACAAAATGCTATGGCAGTTAACATTAGGTAAATATGATGTCAAACAATGTATTAAAGCGTCGCAATACAGCGGTAGGGTACACCAATTTAGCAGGAATCTTTCTTTGATTACTGCTTCGTCTCCACCCTGATGCTGAGACGTAAATGGCTGGCCTTCTTCTCCATTGCTGATGTTGTCTACAGTCAAGATGGAATTTAGGAGAATTTTGCTGAGAAGATAGAGACAGGAGTCATTTGCAGAGGAATGGCAGGGTTCACTACGTGGGACCCAATGGATCTCCAGGATCAGTAGGATGAAAGTTTTGGAAGATCAAAGCAATACACAGTATTTTGGCAGGAAGTGTCTGCTTGATGACGTCCTTTAGTAGCACTTACCTGTCAGAAGAAGGATCATTCCATGAGGTTTGCCGTCATCGCTGGATCTTTAGCAGGTGCGTTTGCACTGTTTCTCCTTTTTGTAAACCCTCAATCTGTAAAGATTGAGGCTTAGCTAGTCAGGATACACCATTTTAAATTTAATTCATTTTCGAGCCAATCAGGGAATCAGGAGCTTTTACTCCAACACAACAATGTATAAACACAATACATCATTCTATTGAACACTATTTTTGCAAAAGATAACAGTGTATTAATGTTATACATATCAATGCTATATACAGAGGCAAAATTGCTTAAGTCAACAACATATAACTATTACATAACAATTTAATATTAAAACATAATACTGCGGCAATGTACAAATAATAAAGACGATATGACAGTAAAATAAGCACAGTATACTGTGTCATACAGTAAAAAAGTGTATAATATATATAACAATGTTAAACAGAAAGTTAAAATGCAGCAGATAATTCATAACATTGATACGTCAACATTTTGTATAGGGACAAAATGCTATGGCAGTTAACATTAGGTAAATATGATGTCAAACAATGTAATAAAGCATCGCAATACAGCGGTAGGGTACACCAATTTAGCAGGAATCTTTCTTTGATTACTGCTTCGTCTCCACCCTGATGCTGAGATGTAAATGGCTGGCCTTCTTCTCCATTGCTGATGTTGTCTACAGTCAAGATGGACTTTAGGAGAATTTTGCTGAGAAAATAGAGACAGGAGTCATTTGCAGAGGAAAGACAGGGTTCACTACGTGGGAACCAATGGATCTCCAGGATCAGTAGGATGAAAGTTTTGGAAGATCAAAGCAATACACAGTATTTTGGCAGGAAGTGTCTGCTTGATGATGTCCTTTAGTAGCACTTACCTGTCAGAAGAAGGATCATTCCATGAGGGTTGCCGTCATCGCTTGATCTTTAGCAGGTGCGTTTGCACTGTTTCTCCTTTTTGTAGATTGAGGCTTAGCTAGTCAGGAGACACCATTTTAAATTTAATTCATTTTCGAGCCAATCAGGGAATCAGGAGCTTTTACTCCAACACAACAATGTATAAACACAATACATCATTCTATTGAACACTATTTTTGCAAAAGATAACAGTGTATTAATGTTATACATATCAATGCTATATACAGAGGGAAAATTGCTTAAGTCAACAACATATAACTGTTACATAACAATTTAATATTAAAACATAATACTGCGGCAATGTACAAATAATAAAGGCAATGCATGACGGTAATATAAGCACAGTATACTGTGTCATACAGTAAAAAAGTGTATAATATATATAACAATGTTAAATAGAAAGTTAAAATGCAGCAGATAATTCATAACAGTGATACGTCAACATTTTGTATAGGGTCAAAATGCTATGGCAGTTAACATTAGGTAAATATGATGTCAAACAATGTAATAAAGTGTCGCAATACAGCGGTAGGGTACACCAATTTAGCAGGAATCTTTCTTTGATTACTGCTTCGTCTCCACCCTGATGCTGAGTCGTAAATTGCTGGCCTTCTTCTCCATTGCTGATGCTGTCTACAGTCAAGATGGAATTTAGGAGAATTTTGCTGAGAAGATAGAGACAGGAGTCATTTGCAGAGGAAAGACAGGGTTCACTACGTGGGACCCTATGAATCTCCAGGATCAGTATGATGAAAGTTTTGGAAGATCAAAGCAATACACAGTATTTTGGCAGGAAGTGTCTGCTTGATGACGTCCTTTAGTAGCACTTACCTGTCAGAAGAAGGATCATTCCATGAGGTTTGCCGTCATCGCTTGATCTTTTGCAGGTGCGTTTGCACTGTTTCTCCTTTTTGTAAACCCTCAATCTGTAAAGATTGAGGCTTAGCTAGTCAGGAGACACCATTTTAAATTTAATTAATTTTCGATCCAATCAGGGAATCAGGAGCTTTTACTCCAACACAACAATGTATAAACACAATACATCATTCTATTGAACACTATTTTTGCAAAAGATAACAGTGTATTAATGTTATACATTTCAATGCTATATACAGAGAGAAAATTGCTTAAGTCAACAACATATAACTATTACATAACAATTTAATATTAAAACATAATACTGTGGCATTGTACAAATAATAAAGACAATACATGACGGTAATATAAGCACAGTATACTGTGTCATACAGTAAAAAAGTGTATAATATATATAACAATGTTAAACAGAAAGTTAAAATGCAGCAGATAATTCATAACAGTGATACGTCAACATTTTATATAGGGACAAAATGCTATGGCAGTTAACATTAGGTAAATATGATGTCAAACAATGTAATAAAGCGTCGCAATACAGCGGTAGGGTACACCAATTTAGCAGGAATCTTTCTTTGATTACTGCTTCGTCTCCACCCTGATGCTGAGACGTAAATGGCTGGCCTTCTTCTCCATTGCTGATGTTGTCTACAGTCAAGATGGAATTTAGGAGAATTTTGCTGAGAAGATAGAGACAGGAGTTATTTGCAGAGGAAAGACAGGGTTCACTACGTGAGACCCAATGGATCTCCAGGATAAGTATGATGAAAGTTTTGGAAGATCAAAGCAATACACAGTATTTTGGCAGGAAGTGTCTGCTTGATGACGTCCTTTAGTAGCACTTACCTGTCAGAAGAAGGATCATTCCATGAGGTTTGCCGTCATCGCTGGATCTTTAGCAGGTGCGTTTGCACTGTTTCTCCTTTTTGTAAACCCTCAATCTGTAAAGATTGAGGCTTAGCTAGTCAGGAGACACCATTTTAAATTTAATTCATTTTCGAGCCAATCAGGGAATCAGGAGCTTTTACTCCAACACAACAATGTATAAACATAATACATCATTCTATTGAACACTATTTTTGCAAAAGATAACAGTGTATTAATGTTATACATATCAATGCTATATACAGAGGGAAAATTGCTTAAGTCAACATCATATAACTATTACATAACAATTTAATATTAAAACATAATACTGCGGCAATGTACAAATAATAAAGACAATGTATGACGGTAATATAAGCACAGTATACTGTGTCATACAGTAAAAAAGTGTATAATATATATAACAATGTTAAACAGAAAGTTAAAATGCAGCAGATAATTCATAACAGTGATACGTCAACATTTTGTATAGGGTCAAAATGCTATGGCAGTTAACATTAGGTAAATATGATGTCAAACAATGTAATAAAGCGTCGCAATACAGCGGTAGGGTACACCAATTTAGCAGGAATCTTTCTTTGATTACTGCTTCGTCTCCACCCTGATGCTGAGACGTAAATGGCTGGCCTTCTTCTCCATTGCTGATGTTGTCTACAGTCAAGATGGAATTTAGGAGAATTTTGCTGAGAAGATAGAGACAGGAGTTATTTGCAGAGGAAAGACAGGGTTCACTACGTGAGACCCGATGGATCTCCAGGATAAGTATGATGAAAGTTTTGGAAGATCAAAGCAATACACAGTATTTTGGCAGGAAGTGTCTGCTTGATGACGTCCTTTAGTAGCACTTACCTGTCAGAAGAAGGATCATTCCATGAGGTTTGCCGTCATCGCTGGATCTTTAGCAGGTGCGTTTGCACTGTTTCTCCTTTTTGTAAACCCTCAATCTGTAAAGATTGAGGCTTAGCTAGTCAGGAGACACCATTTTAAATTTAATTCATTTTCGAGCCAATCAGGGAATCAGGAGCTTTTACTCCAACACAACAATGTATAAACACAATACATCATTCTATTGAACACTATTTTTGCAAAAGATAACAGTGTATTAATGTTATACATATCAATGCTATATACAGAGGGAAAATTGCTTAAGTCAACATCATATAACTATTACATAACAATTTAATATTAAAACATAATACTGCGGCAATGTACAAATAATAAAGACAATGTATGACGGTAATATAAGCACAGTATACTGTGTCATACAGTAAAAAAGTGTATAATATATATGACAATGTTAAACAGAAAGTTAAAATGCAGCAGATAATTAATAACAGTGATACGTCAACATTTTATATAGGTACAAAATGCTATGGCAGTTAACATTAGGTAAATATGATGTCAAACAATGTATTAAAGCGTCGCAATACAGCGGTAGGGTACACCAATTTAGCAGGAATCTTTCTTTGATTACTGCTTCGTCTCCACCCTGATGCTGAGACGTAAATGGCTGGCCTTCTTCTCCATTGCTGATGTTGTCTACAGTCAAGATGGAATTTAGGAGAATTTTGCTGAGAAGATAGAGACAGGAGTCATTTGCAGAGGAATGACAGGGTTCACTACGTGGGACCCAATGGATCTCCAGGATCAGTAGGATGAAAGTTTTGGAAGATCAAAGCAATACACAGTATTTTGGCAGGAAGTGTCTGCTTGATGACGTCCTTTAGTAGCACTTACCTGTCAGAAGAAGGATCATTCCATGAGGTTTGCCGTCATCGCTGGATCTTTAGCAGGTGCGTTTGCACTGTTTCTCCTTTTTGTAAACCCTCAATCTGTAAAGATTGAGGCTTAGCTAGTCAGGAGACACCATTTTAAATTTAATTCATTTTCGAGCCAATCAGGGAATCAGGAGCTTTTACTCCAACACAACAATGTATAAACACAATACATCATTCTATTGAACACTATTTTTGCAAAAGATAACAGTGTATTAATGTTATACATATCAATGCTATATACAGAGGCAAAATTGCTTAAGTCAACAACATATAACTATTACATAACAATTTAATATTAAAACATAATACTGCGGCAATGTACAAATAATAAAGACGATATGACAGTAAAATAAGCACAGTATACTGTGTCATACAGTAAAAAAGTGTATAATATATATAACAATGTTAAACAGAAAGTTAAAATGCAGCAGATAATTCATAACATTGATACGTCAACATTTTGTATAGGGACAAAATGCTATGGCAGTTAACATTAGGTAAATATGATGTCAAACAATGTAATAAAGCATCGCAATACAGCGGTAGGGTACACCAATTTAGCAGGAATCTTTCTTTGATTACTGCTTCGTCTCCACCCTGATGCTGAGATGTAAATGGCTGGCCTTCTTCTCCATTGCTGATGTTGTCTACAGTCAAGATGGACTTTAGGAGAATTTTGCTGAGAAAATAGAGACAGGAGTCATTTGCAGAGGAAAGACAGGGTTCACTACGTGGGAACCAATGGATCTCCAGGATCAGTAGGATGAAAGTTTTGGAAGATCAAAGCAATACACAGTATTTTGGCAGGAAGTGTCTGCTTGATGATGTCCTTTAGTAGCACTTACCTGTCAGAAGAAGGATCATTCCATGAGGGTTGCCGTCATCGCTTGATCTTTAGCAGGTGCGTTTGCACTGTTTCTCCTTTTTGTAGATTGAGGCTTAGCTAGTCAGGAGACACCATTTTAAATTTAATTCATTTTCGAGCCAATCAGGGAATCAGGAGCTTTTACTCCAACACAACAATGTATAAACACAATACATCATTCTATTGAACACTATTTTTGCAAAAGATAACAGTGTATTAATGTTATACATATCAATGCTATATACAGAGGGAAAATTGCTTAAGTCAACAACATATAACTGTTACATAACAATTTAATATTAAAACATAATACTGCGGCAATGTACAAATAATAAAGGCAATGCATGACGGTAATATAAGCACAGTATACTGTGTCATACAGTAAAAAAGTGTATAATATATATAACAATGTTAAATAGAAAGTTAAAATGCAGCAGATAATTCATAACAGTGATACGTCAACATTTTGTATAGGGTCAAAATGCTATGGCAGTTAACATTAGGTAAATATGATGTCAAACAATGTAATAAAGTGTCGCAATACAGCGGTAGGGTACACCAATTTAGCAGGAATCTTTCTTTGATTACTGCTTCGTCTCCACCCTGATGCTGAGTCGTAAATTGCTGGCCTTCTTCTCCATTGCTGATGCTGTCTACAGTCAAGATGGAATTTAGGAGAATTTTGCTGAGAAGATAGAGACAGGAGTCATTTGCAGAGGAAAGACAGGGTTCACTACGTGGGACCCTATGAATCTCCAGGATCAGTATGATGAAAGTTTTGGAAGATCAAAGCAATACACAGTATTTTGGCAGGAAGTGTCTGCTTGATGACGTCCTTTAGTAGCACTTACCTGTCAGAAGAAGGATCATTCCATGAGGTTTGCCGTCATCGCTTGATCTTTTGCAGGTGCGTTTGCACTGTTTCTCCTTTTTGTAAACCCTCAATCTGTAAAGATTGAGGCTTAGCTAGTCAGGAGACACCATTTTAAATTTAATTCATTTTCGATCCAATCAGGGAATCAGGAGCTTTTACTCCAACACAACAATGTATAAACACAATACATCATTCTATTGAACACTATTTTTGCAAAAGATAACAGTGTATTAATGTTATACATATCAATGCTATATACAGAGAGAAAATTGCTTAAGTCAACAACATATAACTATTACATAACAATTTAATATTAAAACATAATACTGTGGCATTGTACAAATAATAAAGACAATACATGACGGTAATATAAGCACAGTATACTGTGTCATACAGTAAAAAAGTGTATAATATATATAACAATGTTAAACAGAAAGTTAAAATGCAGCAGATAATTCATAACAGTGATACGTCAACATTTTATATAGGGACAAAATGCTATGGCAGTTAACATTAGGTAAATATGATGTCAAACAATGTAATAAAGCGTCGCAATACAGCGGTAGGGTACACCAATTTAGCAGGAATCTTTCTTTGATTACTGCTTCGTCTCCACCCTGATGCTGAGACGTAAATGGCTGGCCTTCTTCTCCATTGCTGATGTTGTCTACAGTCAAGATGGAATTTAGGAGAATTTTGCTGAGAAGATAGAGACAGGAGTTATTTGCAGAGGAAAGACAGGGTTCACTACGTGAGACCCAATGGATCTCCAGGATAAGTATGATGAAAGTTTTGGAAGATCAAAGCAATACACAGTATTTTGGCAGGAAGTGTCTGCTTGATGACGTCCTTTAGTAGCACTTACCTGTCAGAAGAAGGATCATTCCATGAGGTTTGCCGTCATCGCTGGATCTTTAGCAGGTGCGTTTGCACTGTTTCTCCTTTTTGTAAACCCTCAATCTGTAAAGATTGAGGCTTAGCTAGTCAGGAGACACCATTTTAAATTTAATTCATTTTCGAGCCAATCAGGGAATCAGGAGCTTTTACTCCAACACAACAATGTATAAACATAATACATCATTCTATTGAACACTATTTTTGCAAAAGATAACAGTGTATTAATGTTATACATATCAATGCTATATACAGAGGGAAAATTGCTTAAGTCAACATCATATAACTATTACATAACAATTTAATATTAAAACATAATACTGCGGCAATGTACAAATAATAAAGACAATGTATGACGGTAATATAAGCACAGTATACTGTGTCATACAGTAAAAAAGTGTATAATATATATAACAATGTTAAACAGAAAGTTAAAATGCAGCAGATAATTCATAACAGTGATACGTCAACATTTTGTATAGGGTCAAAATGCTATGGCAGTTAACATTAGGTAAATATGATGTCAAACAATGTAATAAAGCGTCGCAATACAGCGGTAGGGTACACCAATTTAGCAGGAATCTTTCTTTGATTACTGCTTCGTCTCCACCCTGATGCTGAGACGTAAATGGCTGGCCTTCTTCTCCATTGCTGATGTTGTCTACAGTCAAGATGGAATTTAGGAGAATTTTGCTGAGAAGATAGAGACAGGAGTTATTTGCAGAGGAAAGACAGGGTTCACTACGTGAGACCCGATGGATCTCCAGGATAAGTATGATGAAAGTTTTGGAAGATCAAAGCAATACACAGTATTTTGGCCGGAAGTGTCTGCTTGATGACGTCCTTTAGTAGCACTTACCTGTCAGAAGAAGGATCATTCCATGAGGTTTGCCGTCATCGCTGGATCTTTAGCAGGTGCGTTTGCACTGTTTCTCCTTTTTGTAAACCCTCAATCTGTAAAGATTGAGGCTTAGCTAGTCAGGAGACACCATTTTAAATTTAATTCATTTTCGAGCCAATCAGGGAATCAGGAGCTTTTACTCCAACACAACAATGTATAAACACAATACATCATTCTATTGAACACTATTTTTGCAAAAGATAACAGTGTATTAATGTTATACATATCAATGCTATATACAGAGGGAAAATTGCTTAAGTCAACATCATATAACTATTACATAACAATTTAATATTAAAACATAATACTGCGGCAATGTACAAATAATAAAGACAATGTATGACGGTAATATAAGCACAGTATACTGTGTCATACAGTAAAAAAGTGTATAATATATATAACAATGTTAAACAGAAAGTTAAAATGCAGCAGATAATTAATAACAGTGATACGTCAACATTTTATATAGGGACAAAATGCTATGGCAGTTAACATTAGGTAAATATGATGTCAAACAATGTATTAAAGCGTCGCAATACAGCGGTAGGGTACACCAATTTAGCAGGAATCTTTCTTTGATTACTGCTTCGTCTCCACCCTGATGCTGAGACGTAAATGGCTGGCCTTCTTCTCCATTGCTGATGTTGTCTACAGTCAAGATGGAATTTAGGAGAATTTTGCTGAGAAGATAGAGACAGGAGTCATTTGCAGAGGAATGGCAGGGTTCACTACGTGGGACCCAATGGATCTCCAGGATCAGTAGGATGAAAGTTTTGGAAGATCAAAGCAATACACAGTATTTTGGCAGGAAGTGTCTGCTTGATGACGTCCTTTAGTAGCACTTACCTGTCAGAAGAAGGATCATTCCATGAGGTTTGCCGTCATCGCTGGATCTTTAGCAGGTGCGTTTGCACTGTTTCTCCTTTTTGTAAACCCTCAATCTGTAAAGATTGAGGCTTAGCTAGTCAGGAGACACCATTTTAAATTTAATTCATTTTCGAGCCAATCAGGGAATCAGGAGCTTTTACTCCAACACAACAATGTATAAACACAATACATCATTCTATTGAACACTATTTTTGCAAAAGATAACAGTGTATTAATGTTATACATATCAATGCTATATACAGAGGCAAAATTGCTTAAGTCAACAACATATAACTATTACATAACAATTTAATATTAAAACATAATACTGCGGCAATGTACAAATAATAAAGACGATATGACAGTAAAATAAGCACAGTATACTGTGTCATACAGTAAAAAAGTGTATAATATATATAACAATGTTAAACAGAAAGTTAAAATGCAGCAGATAATTCATAACATTGATACGTCAACATTTTGTATAGGGACAAAATGCTATGGCAGTTAACATTAGGTAAATATGATGTCAAACAATGTAATAAAGCATCGCAATACAGCGGTAGGGTACACCAATTTAGCAGGAATCTTTCTTTGATTACTGCTTCGTCTCCACCCTGATGCTGAGATGTAAATGGCTGGCCTTCTTCTCCATTGCTGATGTTGTCTACAGTCAAGATGGACTTTAGGAGAATTTTGCTGAGAAAATAGAGACAGGAGTCATTTGCAGAGGAAAGACAGGGTTCACTACGTGGGAACCAATGGATCTCCAGGATCAGTAGGATGAAAGTTTTGGAAGATCAAAGCAATACACAGTATTTTGGCAGGAAGTGTCTGCTTGATGATGTCCTTTAGTAGCACTTACCTGTCAGAAGAAGGATCATTCCATGAGGGTTGCCGTCATCGCTTGATCTTTAGCAGGTGCGTTTGCACTGTTTCTCCTTTTTGTAGATTGAGGCTTAGCTAGTCAGGAGACACCATTTTAAATTTAATTCATTTTCGAGCCAATCAGGGAATCAGGAGCTTTTACTCCAACACAACAATGTATAAACACAATACATCATTCTATTGAACACTATTTTTGCAAAAGATAACAGTGTATTAATGTTATACATATCAATGCTATATACAGAGGGAAAATTGCTTAAGTCAACAACATATAACTGTTACATAACAATTTAATATTAAAACATAATACTGCGGCAATGTACAAATAATAAAGGCAATGCATGACGGTAATATAAGCACAGTATACTGTGTCATACAGTAAAAAAGTGTATAATATATATAACAATGTTAAATAGAAAGTTAAAATGCAGCAGATAATTCATAACAGTGATACGTCAACATTTTGTATAGGGTCAAAATGCTATGGCAGTTAACATTAGGTAAATATGATGTCAAACAATGTAATAAAGTGTCGCAATACAGCGGTAGGGTACACCAATTTAGCAGGAATCTTTCTTTGATTACTGCTTCGTCTCCACCCTGATGCTGAGTCGTAAATTGCTGGCCTTCTTCTCCATTGCTGATGCTGTCTACAGTCAAGATGGAATTTAGGAGAATTTTGCTGAGAAGATAGAGACAGGAGTCATTTGCAGAGGAAAGACAGGGTTCACTACGTGGGACCCTATGAATCTCCAGGATCAGTATGATGAAAGTTTTGGAAGATCAAAGCAATACACAGTATTTTGGCAGGAAGTGTCTGCTTGATGACGTCCTTTAGTAGCACTTACCTGTCAGAAGAAGGATCATTCCATGAGGTTTGCCGTCATCGCTTGATCTTTTGCAGGTGCGTTTGCACTGTTTCTCCTTTTTGTAAACCCTCAATCTGTAAAGATTGAGGCTTAGCTAGTCAGGAGACACCATTTTAAATTTAATTCATTTTCGATCCAATCAGGGAATCAGGAGCTTTTACTCCAACACAACAATGTATAAACACAATACATCATTCTATTGAACACTATTTTTGCAAAAGATAACAGTGTATTAATGTTATACATATCAATGCTATATACAGAGAGAAAATTGCTTAAGTCAACAACATATAACTATTACATAACAATTTAATATTAAAACATAATACTGTGGCAAGGTACAAATAATAAAGACAATACATGACGGTAATATAAGCACAGTATACTGTGTCATACAGTAAAAAAGTGTATAATATATATAACAATGTTAAACAGAAAGTTAAAATGCAGCAGATAATTCATAACAGTGATACGTCAACATTTTATATAGGGACAAAATGCTATGGCAGTTAACATTAGGTAAATATGATGTCAAACAATGTAATAAAGCGTCGCAATACAGCGGTAGGGTACACCAATTTAGCAGGAATCTTTCTTTGATTACTGCTTCGTCTCCACCCTGATGCTGAGACGTAAATGGCTGGCCTTCTTCTCCATTGCTGATGTTGTCTACAGTCAAGATGGAATTTAGGAGAATTTTGCTGAAAAGATAGAGACAGGAGTTATTTGCAGAGGAAAGACAGGGTTCACTACGTGAGACCCAATGGATCTCCAGGATAAGTATGATGAAAGTTTTGGAAGATCAAAGCAATACACAGTATTTTGGCAGGAAGTGTCTGCTTGATGACGTCCTTTAGTAGCACTTACCTGTCAGAAGAAGGATCATTCCATGAGGTTTGCCGTCATCGCTGGATCTTTAGCAGGTGCATTTGCACTGTTTCTCCTTTTTGTAAACCCTCAATCTGTAAAGATTGAGGCTTAGCTAGTCAGGAGACACCATTTTAAATTTAATTCATTTTCGAGCCAATCAGGGAATCAGGAGCTTTTACTCCAACACAACAATGTATAAACATAATACATCATTCTATTGAACACTATTTTTGCAAAAGATAACAGTGTATTAATGTTATACATATCAATGCTATATACAGAGGGAAAATTGCTTAAGTCAACATCATATAACTATTACATAACAATTTAATATTAAAACATAATACTGCGGCAATGTACAAATAATAAAGACAATGTATGACGGTAATATAAGCACAGTATACTGTGTCATACAGTAAAAAAGTGTATAATATATATAACAATGTTAAACAGAAAGTTAAAATGCAGCAGATAATTCATAACAGTGATACGTCAACATTTTGTATAGGGTCAAAATGCTATGGCAGTTAACATTAGGTAAATATGATGTCAAACAATGTAATAAAGCGTCGCAATACAGCGGTAGGGTACACCAATTTAGCAGGAATCTTTCTTTGATTACTGCTTCGTCTCCACCCTGATGCTGAGACGTAAATGGCTGGCCTTCTTCTCCATTGCTGATGTTGTCTACAGTCAAGATGGAATTTAGGAGAATTTTGCTGAGAAGATAGAGACAGGAGTTATTTGCAGAGGAAAGACAGGGTTCACTACGTGAGACCCGATGGATCTCCAGGATAAGTATGATGAAAGTTTTGGAAGATCAAAGCAATACACAGTATTTTGGCAGGAAGTGTCTGCTTGATGACGTCCTTTAGTAGCACTTACCTGTCAGAAGAAGGATCATTCCATGAGGTTTGCCGTCATCGCTGGATCTTTAGCAGGTGCGTTTGCACTGTTTCTCCTTTTTGTAAACCCTCAATCTGTAAAGATTGAGGCTTAGCTAGTCAGGAGACACCATTTTAAATTTAATTCATTTTCGAGCCAATCAGGGAATCAGGAGCTTTTACTCCAACACAACAATGTATAAACACAATACATCATTCTATTGAACACTATTTTTGCAAAAGATAACAGTGTATTAATGTTATACATATCAATGCTATATACAGAGGGAAAATTGCTTAAGTCAACAACATATAACTATTACATAACAATTTAATATTAAAACATAATACTGTGGCAAGGTACAAATAATAAAGACAATACATGACGGTAATATAAGCACAGTATACTGTGTCATACAGTAAAAAAGTGTATAATATATATAACAATGTTAAACAGAAAGTTAAAATGCAGCAGATAATTCATAACAGTGATACGTCAACATTTTATATAGGGACAAAATGCTATGGCAGTTAACATTAGGTAAATATGATGTCAAACAATGTAATAAAGCGTCGCAATACAGCGGTAGGGTACACCAATTTAGCAGGAATCTTTCTTTGATTACTGCTTCGTCTCCACCCTGATGCTGAGACGTAAATGGCTGGCCTTCTTCTCCATTGCTGATGTTGTCTACAGTCAAGATGGAATTTAGGAGAATTTTGCTGAAAAGATAGAGACAGGAGTTATTTGCAGAGGAAAGACAGGGTTCACTACGTGAGACCCAATGGATCTCCAGGATAAGTATGATGAAAGTTTTGGAAGATCAAAGCAATACACAGTATTTTGGCAGGAAGTGTCTGCTTGATGACGTCCTTTAGTAGCACTTACCTGTCAGAAGAAGGATCATTCCATGAGGTTTGCCGTCATCGCTGGATCTTTAGCAGGTGCATTTGCACTGTTTCTCCTTTTTGTAAACCCTCAATCTGTAAAGATTGAGGCTTAGCTAGTCAGGAGACACCATTTTAAATTTAATTCATTTTCGAGCCAATCAGGGAATCAGGAGCTTTTACTCCAACACAACAATGTATAAACATAATACATCATTCTATTGAACACTATTTTTGCAAAAGATAACAGTGTATTAATGTTATACATATCAATGCTATATACAGAGGGAAAATTGCTTAAGTCAACATCATATAACTATTACATAACAATTTAATATTAAAACATAATACTGCGGCAATGTACAAATAATAAAGACAATGTATGACGGTAATATAAGCACAGTATACTGTGTCATACAGTAAAAAAGTGTATAATATATATAACAATGTTAAACAGAAAGTTAAAATGCAGCAGATAATTCATAACAGTGATACGTCAACATTTTGTATAGGGTCAAAATGCTATGGCAGTTAACATTAGGTAAATATGATGTCAAACAATGTAATAAAGCGTCGCAATACAGCGGTAGGGTACACCAATTTAGCAGGAATCTTTCTTTGATTACTGCTTCGTCTCCACCCTGATGCTGAGACGTAAATGGCTGGCCTTCTTCTCCATTGCTGATGTTGTCTACAGTCAAGATGGAATTTAGGAGAATTTTGCTGAGAAGATAGAGACAGGAGTTATTTGCAGAGGAAAGACAGGGTTCACTACGTGAGACCCGATGGATCTCCAGGATAAGTATGATGAAAGTTTTGGAAGATCAAAGCAATACACAGTATTTTGGCAGGAAGTGTCTGCTTGATGACGTCCTTTAGTAGCACTTACCTGTCAGAAGAAGGATCATTCCATGAGGTTTGCCGTCATCGCTGGATCTTTAGCAGGTGCGTTTGCACTGTTTCTCCTTTTTGTAAACCCTCAATCTGTAAAGATTGAGGCTTAGCTAGTCAGGAGACACCATTTTAAATTTAATTCATTTTCGAGCCAATCAGGGAATCAGGAGCTTTTACTCCAACACAACAATGTATAAACACAATACATCATTCTATTGAACACTATTTTTGCAAAAGATAACAGTGTATTAATGTTATACATATCAATGCTATATACAGAGGGAAAATTGCTTAAGTCAACATCATATAACTATTACATAACAATTTAATATTAAAACATAATACTGCGGCAATGTACAAATAATAAAGACAATGTATGACGGTAATATAAGCACAGTATACTGTGTCATACAGTAAAAAAGTGTATAATATATATAACAATGTTAAACAGAAAGTTAAAATGCAGCAGATAATTCATAACAGTGATACGTCAACATTTTGTATAGGGTCAAAATGCTATGGCAGTTAACATTAGGTAAATATGATGTCAAACAATGTAATAAAGCGTCGCAATACAGCGGTAGGGTACACCAATTTAGCAGGAATCTTTCTTTGATTACTGCTTCGTCTCCACCCTGATGCTGAGACGTAAATGGCTGGCCTTCTTCTCCATTGCTGATGTTGTCTACAGTCAAGATGGAATTTAGGAGAATTTTGCTGAGAAGATAGAGACAGGAGTTATTTGCAGAGGAAAGACAGGGTTCACTACGTGAGACCCGATGGATCTCCAGGATAAGTATGATGAAAGTTTTGGAAGATCAAAGCAATACACAGTATTTTGGCAGGAAGTGTCTGCTTGATGACGTCCTTTAGTAGCACTTACCTGTCAGAAGAAGGATCATTCCATGAGGTTTGCCGTCATCGCTGGATCTTTAGCAGGTGCGTTTGCACTGTTTCTCCTTTTTGTAAACCCTCAATCTGTAAAGATTGAGGCTTAGCTAGTCAGGAGACACCATTTTAAATTTAATTCATTTTCGAGCCAATCAGGGAATCAGGAGCTTTTACTCCAACACAACAATGTATAAACACAATACATCATTCTATTGAACACTATTTTTGCAAAAGATAACAGTGTATTAATGTTATACATATCAATGCTATATACAGAGGGAAAATTGCTTAAGTCAACATCATATAACTATTACATAACAATTTAATATTAAAACATAATACTGCGGCAATGTACAAATAATAAAGACAATGTATGACGGTAATATAAGCACAGTATACTGTGTCATACAGTAAAAAAGTGTATAATATATATAACAATGTTAAACAGAAAGTTAAAATGCAGCAGATAATTAATAACAGTGATACGTCAACATTTTATATAGGGACAAAATGCTATGGCAGTTAACATTAGGTAAATATGATGTCAAACAATGTATTAAAGCGTCGCAATACAGCGGTAGGGTACACCAATTTAGCAGGAATCTTTCTTTGATTACTGCTTCGTCTCCACCCTGATGCTGAGACGTAAATGGCTGGCCTTCTTCTCCATTGCTGATGTTGTCTACAGTCAAGATGGAATTTAGGAGAATTTTGCTGAGAAGATAGAGACAGGAGTCATTTGCAGAGGAATGGCAGGGTTCACTACGTGGGACCCAATGGATCTCCAGGATCAGTAGGATGAAAGTTTTGGAAGATCAAAGCAATACACAGTATTTTGGCAGGAAGTGTCTGCTTGATGACGTCCTTTAGTAGCACTTACCTGTCAGAAGAAGGATCATTCCATGAGGTTTGCCGTCATCGCTGGATCTTTAGCAGGTGCGTTTGCACTGTTTCTCCTTTTTGTAAACCCTCAATCTGTAAAGATTGAGGCTTAGCTAGTCAGGAGACACCATTTTAAATTTAATTCATTTTCGATCCAATCAGGGAATCAGGAGCTTTTACTCCAACACAACAATGTATAAACACAATACATCATTCTATTGAACACTATTTTTGCAAAAGATAACAGTGTATTAATGTTATACATATCAATGCTATATACAGAGGCAAAATTGCTTAAGTCAACAACATATAACTATTACATAACAATTTAATATTAAAAGATAATACTGCGGCAATGTACAAATAATAAAGACGATATGACAGTAAAATAAGCACAGTATACTGTGTCATACAGTAAAAAAGTGTATAATATATATAACAATGTTAAACAGAAAGTTAAAATGCAGCAGATAATTCATAACATTGATACGTCAACATTTTGTATAGGGACAAAATGCTATGGCAGTTAACATTAGGTAAATATGATGTCAAACAATGTAATAAAGCATCGCAATACAGCGGTAGGGTACACCAATTTAGCAGGAATCTTTCTTTGATTACTGCTTTGTCTCCACCCTGATGCTGAGATGTAAATGGCTGGCCTTCTTCTCCATTGCTGATGTTGTCTACAGTCAAGATGGACTTTAGGAGAATTTTGCTGAGAAAATAGAGACAGGAGTCATTTGCAGAGGAAAGACAGGGTTCACTACGTGGGAACCAATGGATCTCCAGGATCAGTAGGATGAAAGTTTTGGAAGATCAAAGCAATACACAGTATTTTGGCAGGAAGTGTCTGCTTGATGATGTCCTTTAGTAGCACTTACCTGTCAGAAGAAGGATCATTCCATGAGGGTTGCCGTCATCGCTTGATCTTTAGCAGGTGCGTTTGCACTGTTTCTCCTTTTTGTAGATTGAGGCTTAGCTAGTCAGGAGACACCATTTTAAATTTAATTCATTTTCGAGCCAATCAGGGAATCAGGAGCTTTTACTCCAACACAACAATGTATAAACACAATACATCATTCTATTGAACACTATTTTTGCAAAAGATAACAGTGTATTAATGTTATACATATCAATGCTATATACAGAGGGAAAATTGCTTAAGTCAACAACATATAACTGTTACATAACAATTTAATATTAAAACATAATACTGCGGCAATGTACAAATAATAAAGGCAATGCATGACGGTAATATAAGCACAGTATACTGTGTCATACAGTAAAAAAGTGTATAATATATATAACAATGTTAAATAGAAAGTTAAAATGCAGCAGATAATTCATAACAGTGATACGTCAACATTTTGTATAGGGTCAAAATGCTATGGCAGTTAACATTAGGTAAATATGATGTCAAACAATGTAATAAAGTGTCGCAATACAGCGGTAGGGTACACCAATTTAGCAGGAATCTTTCTTTGATTACTGCTTCGTCTCCACCCTGATGCTGAGTCGTAAATTGCTGGCCTTCTTCTCCATTGCTGATGCTGTCTACAGTCAAGATGGAATTTAGGAGAATTTTGCTGAGAAGATAGAGACAGGAGTAATTTGCAGAGGAAAGACAGGGTTCACTACGTGGGACCCTATGGATCTCCAGGATCAGTATGATGAAAGTTTTGGAAGATCAAAGCAATACACAGTATTTTGGCAGGAAGTGTCTGCTTGATGACGTCCTTTAGTAGCACTTACCTGTCAGAAGAAGGATCATTCCATGAGGTTTGCCGTCATCGCTTGATCTTTTGCAGGTGCGTTTGCACTGTTTCTCCTTTTTGTAAACCCTCAATCTGTAAAGATTGAGGCTTAGCTAGTCAGGAGACACCATTTTAAATTTAATTCATTTTCGAGCCAATCAGGGAATCAGGAGCTTTTACTCCAACACAACAATGTATAAACACAATACATCATTCTATTGAACACTATTTTTGCAAAAGATAACAGTGTATTAATGTTATACATATCAATGCTATATACAGAGAGAAAATTGCTTAAGTCAACATCATATAACTATTACATAATTTAATATTAAAACACAATACTGCGGCAATGTACAAATAATAATGACAATGTATGATGGTAATATAAACACAGTATACTGTGTCATACAGTAAAAAAGTGTATAATATATATAACAATGTTAAACAGAAAGTTAAAATGCAGCAGATAATTCATAACAGTGATACGTCAACATTTTATATAGGGACAAAATGCTATGGCAGGTAGCATTAGGTAAATATGATGTCAAACAATGTAATAAAGCGTCGCAATACAGCGGTAGGGTACACCAATTTAGAAGGAATCTTTCTTTGATTACTGCTTCGTCTCCACCCTGATGCTGAGATGTAAATGGCTGGCCTTCTTCTCCATTGCTGATGTTGTCTACAGTCAAGATGGAATTTAGGAGAATTTTGCTGAGAAGATAGAGACAGGAGTCATTTGCAGAGGAATGGCAGGGTTCACTACGCGGGACCCAATGGATCTCCAGGATCAGTAGGATGAAACTTTTGGAAGATCAAAGCAATACACAGTATTTTGGCAGGAAGTGTCTGCTTGATGACGTCCTTTAGTAGCACTTACCTGTCAGAAGAAGGATCATTCCATGAGGTTTGCCGTCATCGCTGGATCTTTTGCAGGTGCGTTTGCACTGTTTCTCCTTTTTGTAAACCCTCAATCTGTAAAGATTGAGGCTTAGCTAGTCAGGAGACACCATTTTAAATTTAATTAATTTTCGAGCCAATCTGGGAATCAGGAGCTTTTACTCCAACACATCAATGTATAAACACAATACATCATTCTATTGAACACTATTTTTGCAAAAGATAACAGTGTATTAATGTTATACATATCAATGCTATATACAGAGAGAAAATTGCTTAAGTCAACATCATATAACTATTACATAATTTAATATTAAAACATAATACTGCGGCAATGTACAAATAATAAAGACAATGTATGATGGTAATATAAACACAGTATACTGTGTCATACAGTAAAAAAGTGTATAATATATATAACAATGTTAAACAGAAAGTTAAAATGCAGCAGATAATTCATAACAGTGATACGTCAACATTTTATATAGGGACAAAATGCTATGGCAGGTAGCATTAGGTAAATATGATGTCAAACAATGTAATAAAGCGTCGCAATACAGCGGTAGGGTACACCAATTTAGCAGGAATCTTTCTTTGATTACTGCTTCGTCTCCACCCTGATGCTGAGACGTAAATGGCTGGCCTTCTTCTCCATTGCTGATGTTGTCTTCAGTCAAGATGGACTTTAGGAGAATTTTGCTGAGAAGATAGAGACAGGAGTCATTTGCAGAGGAAAGACAGGGTTCACTACGTGGGAACCAATGGATCTCCAGGATCAGTAGGATGAAAGTTTTGGAAGATCAAAGCAATACACAGTATTTTGGCAGGAAGTGTCTGCTTGATGATGTCCTTTAGTAGCACTTACCTGTCAGAAGAAGGATCATTCCATGAGGTTTGCCGTCATCGCTGGATCTTTAGCAGGTGCGTTTGCACTGTTTCTCCTTTTTGTAAACCCTCAATCTGTAAAGATTGAGGCTTAGCTAGTCAGGAGACACCATTTTAAATTTAATTCATTTTCGAGCCAATCAGGGAATCATGAGCTTTTACTCCAACACAACAATGTATAAACACAATACATCATTCTATTGAACACTATTTTTGCAAAAGATAACAGTGTATTAATGTTATACATATCAATGCTATATACAGAGAGAAAATTGCTTAAGTCAACAACATATAACTATTACATAACAATTTAATATTAAAACATAATACTGTGGCATTGTACAAATAATAAAGACAATACATGACGGTAATATAAGCACAGTATACTGTGTCATACAGTAAAAAAGTGTATAATATATATAACAATGTTAAACAGAAAGTTAAAATGCAGCAGATAATTCATAACATTGATACGTCAACATTTTATATAGGGACAAAATGCTATGGCAGTTAACATTAGGTAAATATGATGTCAAACAATGTAATAAAGCGTCGCAATACAGCGGTAGGGTACACCAATTTAGCAGGAATCTTTCTTTGATTACTGCTTCGTCTCCACCCTGATGCTGAGACGTAAATGGCTGGCCTTCTTCTCCATTGCTGATGTTGTCTACAGTCAAGATGGAATTTAGGAGAATTTTGCTGAGAAGATAGAGACAGGAGTTATTTGCAGAGGAAAGACAGGGTTCACTACGTGAGACCCAATGGATCTCCAGGATAAGTATGATGAAAGTTTTGGAAGATCAAAGCAATACACAGTATTTTGGCAGGAAGTGTCTGCTTGATGACGTCCTTTAGTAGCACTTACCTGTCAGAAGAAGGATCATTCCATGAGGTTTGCCGTCATCGCTGGATCTTTAGCAGGTGCGTTTGCACTGTTTCTCCTTTTTGTAAACCCTCAATCTGTAAAGATTGAGGCTTAGCTAGTCAGGAGACACCATTTTAAATTTAATTCATTTTCGAGCCAATCAGGGAATCAGGAGCTTTTACTCCAACACAACAATGTATAAACATAATACATCATTCTATTGAACACTATTTTTGCAAAAGATAACAGTGTATTAATGTTATACATATCAATGCTATATACAGAGGGAAAATTGCTTAAGTCAACATCATATAACTATTACATAACAATTTAATATTAAAACATAATACTGCGGCAATGTACAAATAATAAAGACAATGTATGACGGTAATATAAGCACAGTATACTGTGTCATACAGTAAAAAAGTGTATAATATATATAACAATGTTAAACAGAAAGTTAAAATGCAGCAGATAATTCATAACAGTGATACGTCAACATTTTGTATAGGGTCATAATGCTATGGCAGTTAACATTAGGTAAATATGATGTCAAACAATGTAATAAAGCGTCGCAATACAGCGGTAGGGTACACCAATTTAGCAGGAATCTTTCTTTGATTACTGCTTCGTCTCCACCCTGATGCTGAGACGTAAATGGCTGGCCTTCTTCTCCATTGCTGATGTTGTCTACAGTCAAGATGGAATTTAGGAGAATTTTGCTGAGAAGATAGAGACAGGAGTTATTTGCAGAGGAAAGACAGGGTTCACTACGTGAGACCCGATGGATCTCCAGGATAAGTAGGATGAAAGTTTTGGATGATCAAAGCAATACACAGTATTTTGGCAGGAAGTGTCTGCTTGATGACGTCCTTTAGTAGCACTTACCTGTCAGAAGAAGGATCATTCCATGAGGTTTGCCGTCATCGCTGGATCTTTAGCAGGTGCGTTTGCACTGTTTCTCCTTTTTGTAAACCCTCAATCTGTAAAGATTGAGGCTTAGCTAGTCAGGAGACACCATTTTAAATTTAATTCATTTTCGAGCCAATCAGGGAATCAGGAGCTTTTACTCCAACACAACAATGTATAAACACAATACATCATTCTATTGAACACTATTTTTGCAAAAGATAACAGTGTATTAATGTTATACATATCAATGCTATATACAGAGGCAAAATTGCTTAAGTCAACAACATATAACTATTACATAACAATTTAATATTAAAACATAATACTGCGGCAATGTACAAATAATAAAGACGATATGACAGTAAAATAAGCACAGTATACTGTGTCATACAGTAAAAAAGTGTATAATATATATAATAATGTTAAACAGAAAGTTAAAATGCAGCAGATAATTCATAACATTGATACGTCAACATTTTGTATAGGGACAAAATGCTATGGCAGTTAACATTAGGTAAATATGATGTCAAACAATGTAATAAAGCATCGCAATACAGCGGTAGGGTACACCAATTTAGCAGGAATCTTTCTTTGATTACTGCTTCGTCTCCACCCTGATGCTGAGATGTAAATGGCTGGCCTTCTTCTCCATTGCTGATGTTGTCTACAGTCAAGATGGACTTTAGGAGAATTTTGCTGAGAAAATAGAGACAGGAGTCATTTGCAGAGGAAAGACAGGGTTCACTACGTGGGAACCAATGGATCTCCAGGATCAGTAGGATGAAAGTTTTGGAAGATCAAAGCAATACACAGTATTTTGGCAGGAAGTGTCTGCTTGATGATGTCCTTTAGTAGCACTTACCTGTCAGAAGAAGGATCATTCCATGAGGGTTGCCGTCATCGCTTGATCTTTAGCAGGTGCGTTTGCACTGTTTCTCCTTTTTGTAGATTGAGGCTTAGCTAGTCAGGAGACACCATTTTAAATTTAATTCATTTTCGAGCCAATCAGGGAATCAGGAGCTTTTACTCCAACACAACAATGTATAAACACAATACATCATTCTATTGAACACTATTTTTGCAAAAGATAACAGTGTATTAATGTTATACATATCAATGCTATATACAGAGGGAAAATTGCTTAAGTCAACAACATATAACTGTTACATAACAATTTAATATTAAAACATAATACTGCGGCAATGTACAAATAATAAAGGCAATGCATGACGGTAATATAAGCACAGTATACTGTGTCATACAGTAAAAAAGTGTATAATATATATAACAATGTTAAATAGAAAGTTAAAATGCAGCACATAATTCATAACAGTGATACGTCAACATTTTGTATAGGGTCAAAATGCTATGGCAGTTAACATTAGGTAAATATGATGTCAAACAATGTAATAAAGTGTCGCAATACAGCGGTAGGGTACACCAATTTAGCAGGAATCTTTCTTTGATTACTGCTTCGTCTCCACCCTGATGCTGAGTCGTAAATTGCTGGCCTTCTTCTCCATTGCTGATGCTGTCTACAGTCAAGATGGAATTTAGGAGAATTTTGCTGAGAAGATAGAGACAGGAGTCATTTGCAGAGGAAAGACAGGGTTCACTACGTGGGACCCTATGGATCTCCAGGATCAGTATGATGAAAGTTTTGGAAGATCAAAGCAATACACAGTATTTTGGCAGGAAGTGTCTGCTTGATGACGTCCTTTAGTAGCACTTACCTGTCAGAAGAAGGATCATTCCATGAGGTTTGCCGTCATCGCTTGATCTTTTGCAGGTGCGTTTACACTGTTTCTCCTTTTTGTAAACCCTCAATCTGTAAAGATTGAGGCTTAGCTAGTCAGGAGACACCATTTTAAATTTAATTCATTTTCGAGCCAATCAGGGAATCAGGAGCTTTTACTCCAACACAACAATGTATAAACACAATACATCATTCTATTGAACACTATTTTTGCAAAAGATAACAGTGTATTAATGTTATACATATCAATGCTATATACAGAGAGAAAATTGCTTAAGTCAACAACATATAACTTACATAACAATTTAATATTAAAACATAATACTGTGGCATTGTACAAATAATAAAGACAATACATGACGGTAATATAAGCACAGTATACTGTGTCATACAGTAAAAAAGTGTATAATATATATAACAATGTTAAACAGAAAGTTAAAATGCAGCAGATAATTCATAACAGTGATACGTCAACATTTTATATAGGGACAAAATGCTATGGCAGTTAACATTAGGTAAATATGATGTCAAACAATGTAATAATGCGTCGCAATACAGCGGTAGGGTACACCAATTTAGCAGGAATCTTTCTTTGATTACTGCTTCGTCTCCACCCTGATGCTGAGACGTAAATGGCTGGCCTTCTTCTCCATTGCTGATGTTGTCTACAGTCAAGATGGAATTTAGGAGAATTTTGCTGAGAAGATAGAGACAGGAGTTATTTGCAGAGGAAAGACAGGGTTCACTACGTGAGACCCAATGGATCTCCAGGATAAGTATGATGAAAGTTTTGGAAGATCAAAGCAATACACAGTATTTTGGCAGGAAGTGTCTGCTTGATGACGTCCTTTAGTAGCACTTACCTGTCAGAAGAAGGATCATTCCATGAGGTTTGCCGTCATCGCTGGATCTTTAGCAGGTGCGTTTGCACTGTTTCTCCTTTTTGTAAACCCTCAATCTGTAAAGATTGAGGCTTAGCTAGTCAGGAGACACCATTTTAAATTTAATTCATTTTCGAGCCAATCAGGGAATCAGGAGCTTTTACTCCAACACAACAATGTATAAACATAATACATCATTCTATTGAACACTATTTTTGCAAAAGATAACAGTGTATTAATGTTATACATATCAATGCTATATACAGAGGGAAAATTGCTTAAGTCAACATCATATAACTATTACATAACAATTTAGTATTAAAACATAATACTGCGGCAATGTACAAATAATAAAGACAATGTATGACGGTAATATAAGCACAGTATACTGTGTCATACAGTAAAAAAGTGTATAATATATATAACAATGTTAAACAGAAAGTTAAAATGCAGCAGATAATTCATAACAGTGATACGTCAACATTTTGTATAGGGTCAAAATGCTATGGCAGTTAACATTAGGTAAATATGATGTCAAACAATGTAATAAAGCGTCGCAATACAGCGGTAGGGTACACCAATTTAGCAGGAATCTTTCTTTGATTACTGCTTCGTCTCCACCCTGATGCTGAGACGTAAATGGCTGGCCTTCTTCTCCATTGCTGATGTTGTCTACAGTCAAGATGGAATTTAGGAGAATTTTGCTGAGAAGATAGAGACAGGAGTTATTTGCAGAGGAAAGACAGGGTTCACTACGTGAGACCCGATGGATCTCCAGGATAAGTATGATGAAAGTTTTGGAAGATCAAAGCAATACACAGTATTTTGGCAGGAAGTGTCTGCTTGATGACGTCCTTTAGTAGCACTTACCTGTCAGAAGAAGGATCATTCCATGAGGTTTGCCGTCATCGCTGGATCTTTAGCAGGTGCGTTTGCACTGTTTCTCCTTTTTGTAAACCCTCAATCTGTAAAGATTGAGGCTTAGCTAGTCAGGAGACACCATTTTAAATTTAATTCATTTTCGAGCCAATCAGGGAATCAGGAGCTTTTACTCCAACACAACAATGTATAAACACAATACATCATTCTATTGAACACTATTTTTGCAAAAGATAACAGTGTATTAATGTTATACATATCAATGCTATATACAGAGGCAAAATTGCTTAAGTCAACAACATATAACTATTACATAACAATTTAATATTAAAACATAATACTGCGGCAATGTACAAATAATAAAGACGATATGACAGTAAAATAAGCACAGTATACTGTGTCATACAGTAAAAAAGTGTATAATATATATAACAATGTTAAACAGAAAGTTAAAATGCAGCAGATAATTCATAACATTGATACGTCAACATTTTGTATAGGAACAAAATGCTATGGCAGTTAACATTAGGTAAATATGATGTCAAACAATGTAATAAAGCATCGCAATACAGCGGTAGGGTACACCAATTTAGCAGGAATCTTTCTTTGATTACTGCTTCGTCTCCACCCTGATGCTGAGATGTAAATGGCTGGCCTTCTTCTCCATTGCTGATGTTGTCTACAGTCAAGATGGACTTTAGGAGAATTTTGCTGAGAAAATAGAGACAGGAGTCATTTGCAGAGGAAAGACAGGGTTCACTACGTGGGAACCAATGGATCTCCAGGATCAGTAGGATGAAAGTTTTGGAAGATCAAAGCAATACACAGTATTTTGGCAGGAAGTGTCTGCTTGATGATGTCCTTTAGTAGCACTTAGCTGTCAGAAGAAGGATCATTCCATGAGGGTTGCCGTCATCGCTTGATCTTTAGCAGGTGCGTTTGCACTGTTTCTCCTTTTTGTAGATTGAGGCTTAGCTAGTCAGGAGACACCATTTTAAATTTAATTCATTTTCGAGCCAATCAGGGAATCAGGAGCTTTTACTCCAACACAACAATGTATAAACACAATACATCATTCTATTGAACACTATTTTTGCAAAAGATAACAGTGTATTAATGTTATACATATCAATGCTATATACAGAGGGAAAATTGCTTAAGTCAACAACATATAACTGTTACATAACAATTTAATATTAAAACATAATACTGCGGCAATGTACAAATAATAAAGGCAATGCATGACGGTAATATAAGCACAGTATACTGTGTCATACAGTAAAAAAGTGTATAATATATATAACAATGTTAAATAGAAAGTTAAAATGCAGCAGATAATTCATAACAGTGATACGTCAACATTTTGTATAGGGTCAAAATGCTATGGCAGTTAACATTAGGTAAATATGATGTCAAACAATGTAATAAAGTGTCGCAATACAGCGGTAGGGTACACCAATTTAGCAGGAATCTTTCTTTGATTACTGCTTCGTCTCCACCCTGATGCTGAGTCGTAAATTGCTGGCCTTCTTCTCCATTGCTGATGCTGTCTACAGTCAAGATGGAATTTAGGAGAATTTTGCTGAGAAGATAGAGACAGGAGTCATTTGCAGAGGAAAGACAGGGTTCACTACGTGGGACCCTATGGATCTCCAGGATCAGTATGATGAAAGTTTTGGAAGATCAAAGCAATACACAGTATTTTGGCAGGAAGTGTCTGCTTGATGACGTCCTTTAGTAGCACTTACCTGTCAGAAGAAGGATCATTCCATGAGGTTTGTCGTCATCGCTTGATCTTTTGCAGGTGCGTTTGCACTGTTTCTCCTTTTTGTAAACCCTCAATCTGTAAAGATTGAGGCTTAGCTAGTCAGGAGACACCATTTTAAATTTAATTCATTTTCGAGCCAATCAGGGAATCAGGAGCTTTTACTCCAACACAACAATGTATAAACACAATACATCATTCTATTGAACACTATTTTTGCAAAAGATAACAGTGTATTAATGTTATACATATCAATGCTATATACAGAGAGAAAATTGCTTAAGTCAACATCATATAACTATTACATAATTTAATATTAAAACATAATACTGCGGCAATGTACAAATAATAATGACAATGTATGATGGTAATATAAACACAGTATACTGTGTCATACAGTAAAAAAGTGTATAATATATATAACAATGTTAAACAGAAAGTTAAAATGCAGCAGATAATTCATAACAGTGATACGTCAACATTTTATATAGGGACAAAATGCTATGGCAGGTAGCATTAGGTAAATATGATGTCAAACAATGTAATAAAGCGTCGCAATACAGCGGTAGGGTACACCAATTTAGCAGGAATCTTTCTTTGATTACTGCTTCGTCTCCACCCTGATGCTGAGACGTAAATGGCTGGCCTTCTTCTCCATTGCTGATGTTGTCTTCAGTCAAGATGGAATTTAGGAGAATTTTGCTGAGAAGATAGAGACAGGAGTCATTTGCAGAGGAAAGACAGGGTTCACTACGTGGGAACCAATGGATCTCCAGGATCAGTAGGATGAAAGTTTTGGAAGATCAAAGCAATACACAGTATTTTGGCAGGAAGTGTCTGCTTGATGATGTCCTTTAGTAGCACTTACCTGTCAGAAGAAGGATCATTCCATGAGGTTTGCCGTCATCGCTGGATCTTTAGCAGGTGCGTTTGCACTGTTTCTCCTTTTTGTAAACCCTCAATCTGTAAAGATTGAGGCTTAGCTAGTCAGGAGACACCATTTTAAATTTAATTCATTTTCGAGCCAATCAGGGAATCAGGAGCTTTTACTCCAACACAACAATGTATAAACACAATACATCATTCTATTGAACACTATTTTTGCAAAAGATAACAGTGTATTAATGTTATACATATCAATGCTATATACAGAGGCAAAATTGCTTAAGTCAACAACATATAACTGTTACATAACAATTTAATATTAAAACATAATACTGCGGCAATGTATAAATAATAAAGGCAATGCATGACGGTAATATAAGCACAGTATACTGTGTCATACAGTAAAAAAGTGTATAATATATATAACAATGTTAAATAGAAAGTTAAAATGCAGCAGATAATTCATAACAGTGATACGTCAACATTTTGTATATTGTCAAAATGCTATGGCAGTTAACATTAGGTAAATATGATGTCAAACAATGTAATAAGGCGTCGCAATACAGAGGTAGGGTACACCAATTTAGCAGGAATCTTTCTTTGATTACTGCTTCGTCTCCACCCTGATGCTGAGACGTAAATGGCTGGCCTTCTTCTCCATTGCTGATGTTGTCTACAGTCAAGATGGAATTTAGGAGAATTTTGCTGAGAAGATAGAGACAGGAGTCATTTGCAGAGGAATGGCAGGGTTCACTACGTGGGACCCAATGGATCTCCAGGATCAGTAGGATGAAAGTTTTGGAAGATCAAAGCAATACACAGTATTTTGGCAGGAAGTGTCTGCTTGATGACGTCCTTTAGTAGCACTTACCTGTCAGAAGAAGGATCATTCCATGAGGTTTGCCGTCATCGCTGGATCTTTAGCAGGTGCGTTTGCACTGTTTCTCCTTTTTGTAGTCAGGAGACACCATTTTAAATTTAATTCATTTTCGAGCCAATCAGGGAATCAGGAGCTTTTACTCCAACACAACAATGTATAAACACAATACATCATTCTATTGAACACTATTTTTGCAAAAGATAACAGTGTATTAATGTTATACATATCAATGCTATATACAGAGGCAAAATTGCTTAAGTCAACAACATATAACTATTACATAACAATTTAATATTAAAACATAATACTGCGGCAATGTACAAATAATAAAGACAATATGACAGTAAAATAAGCACAGTATACTGTGTCATACAGTAAAAAAGTGTATAATATATATAACAATGTTAAACAGAAAGTTAAAATGCAGCAGATAATTCATAACATTGATACGTCAACATTTTGTATAGGGACAAAATGCTATGGCAGTTAACATTAGGTAAATATGATGTCAAACAATGTAATAAAGCATCGCAATACAGCGGTAGGGTACACCAATTTAGCAGGAATCTTTCTTTGATTACTGCTTCATCTCCACCCTGATGCTGAGACGTAAATGGCTGGCCTTCTTCTCCATTGCTGATGTTGTCTACAGTCAAGATGGACTTTAGGAGAATTTTGCTGAGAAAATAGAGACAGGAGTCATTTGCAGAGGAAAGACAGGGTTCACTACGTGGGAACCAATGGATCTCCAGGATCAGTAGGATGAAAGTTTTGGAAGATCAAAGCAATACACAGTATTTTGGCAGGAAGTGTCTGCTTGATGATGTCCTTTAGTAGCACTTACCTGTCAGAAGAAGGATCATTCCATGAGGGTTGCCGTCATCGCTTGATCTTTAGCAGGTGCGTTTGCACTGTTTCTCCTTTTTGTAGATTGAGGCTTAGCTAGTCAGGAGACACCATTTTAAATTTAATTCATTTTCGAGCCAATCAGGGAATCAGGAGCTTTTACTCCAACACAACAATGTATAAACACAATACATCATTCTATTGAACACTATTTTTGCAAAAGATAACAGTGTATTAATGTTATACATATCAATGCTATATACAGAGGGAAAATTGCTTAAGTCAACAACATATAACTGTTACATAACAATTTAATATTAAAACATAATACTGCGGCAATGTACAAATAATAAAGGCAATGCATGACGGTAATATAAGCACAGTATACTGTGTCATACAGTAAAAAAGTGTATAATATATATAACAATGTTAAATAGAAAGTTAAAATGCAGCAGATAATTCATAACAGTGATACGTCAACATTTTGTATAGGGTCAAAATGCTATGGCAGTTAACATTAGGTAAATATGATGTCAAACAATGTAATAAAGTGTCGCAATACAGCGGTAGGGTACACCAATTTAGCAGGAATCTTTCTTTGATTACTGCTTCGTCTCCACCCTGATGCTGAGACGTAAATGGCTGGCCTTCTTCTCCATTGCTGATGTTGTCTACAGTCAAGATGGACTTTAGGAGAATTTTGCTGAGAAAATAGAGACAGGAGTCATTTGCAGAGGAAAGACAGGGTTCACTACGTGGGAACCAATGGATCTCCAGGATCAGTAGGATGAAAGTTTTGGAAGATCAAAGCAATACACAGTATTTTGGCAGGAAGTGTCTGCTTGATGATGTCCTTTAGTAGCACTTACCTGTCAGAAGAAGGATCATTCCATGAGGGTTGCCGTCATCGCTTGATCTTTAGCAGGTGCGTTTGCACTGTTTCTCCTTTTTGTAGATTGAGGCTTAGCTAGTCAGGAGACACCATTTTAAATTTAATTCATTTTCGAGCCAATCAGGGAATCAGGAGCTTTTACTCCAACACAACAATGTATAAACACAATACATCATTCTATTGAACACTATTTTTGCAAAAGATAACAGTGTATTAATGTTATACATATCATATCAATGCTATATACAGAGGGAAAATTGCTTAAGTCAACAACATATAACTGTTACATAACAATTTAATATTAAAACATAATACTGCGGCAATGTACAAATAATAAAGGCAATGCATGACGGTAATATAAGCACAGTATACTGTGTCATACAGTAAAAAAGTGTATAATATATATAACAATGTTAAATAGAAAGTTAAAATGCAGCAGATAATTCATAACAGTGATACGTCAACATTTTGTATAGGGTCAAAATGCTATGGCAGTTAACATTAGGTAAATATGATGTCAAACAATGTAATAAAGTGTCGCAATACAGCGGTAGGGTACACCAATTTAGCAGGAATCTTTCTTTGATTACTGCTTCGTCTCCACCCTGATGCTGAGTCGTAAATTGCTGGCCTTCTTCTCCATTGCTGATGCTGTCTACAGTCAAGATGGAATTTAGGAGAATTTTGCTGAGAAGATAGAGACAGGAGTCATTTGCAGAGGAAAGACAGGGTTCACTACGTGGGACCCTATGGATCTCCAGGATCAGTATGATGAAAGTTTTGGAAGATCAAAGCAATACACAGTATTTTGGCAGGAAGTGTCTGCTTGATGACGTCCTTTAGTAGCACTTACCTGTCAGAAGAAGGATCATTCCATGAGGTTTGCCGTCATCGCTTGATCTTTTGCAGGTGCGTTTGCACTGTTTCTCCTTTTTGTAAACCCCCAATCTGTAAAGATTGAGGCTTAGCTAGTCAGGAGACACCATTTTAAATTTAATTCATTTTCGAGCCAATCAGGGAATCAGGAGCTTTTACTCCAACACAACAATGTATAAACACAATACATCATTCTATTGAACACTATTTTTGCAAAAGATAACAGTGTATTAATGTTATACATATCAATGCTATATACAGAGGCAAAATTGCTTAAGTCAACAACATATAACTATTACATAACAATTTAATATTAAAACATAATACTGCGGCAATGTACAAATAATAAAGACAATATGACAGTAAAATAAGCACAGTATACTGTGTCATACAGTAAAAAAGTGTATAATATATATAACAATGTTAAACAGAAAGTTAAAATGCAGCAGATAATTCATAACATTGATACGTCAACATTTTGTATAGGGACAAAATGCTATGGCAGTTAACATTAGGTAAATATGATGTCAAACAATGTAATAAAGCATCGCAATACAGCGGTAGGGTACACCAATTTAGCAGGAATCTTTCTTTGATTACTGCTTCATCTCCACCCTGATGCTGAGACGTAAATGGCTGGCCTTCTTCTCCATTGCTGATGTTGTCTACAGTCAAGATGGACTTTAGGAGAATTTTGCTGAGAAAATAGAGACAGGAGTCATTTGCAGAGGAAAGACAGGGTTCACTACGTGGGAACCAATGGATCTCCAGGATCAGTAGGATGAAAGTTTTGGAAGATCAAAGCAATACACAGTATTTTGGCAGGAAGTGTCTGCTTGATGATGTCCTTTAGTAGCACTTACCTGTCAGAAGAAGGATCATTCCATGAGGGTTGCCGTCATCGCTTGATCTTTAGCAGGTGCGTTTGCACTGTTTCTCCTTTTTGTAGATTGAGGCTTAGCTAGTCAGGAGACACCATTTTAAATTTAATTCATTTTCGAGCCAATCAGGGAATCAGGAGCTTTTACTCCAACACAACAATGTATAAACACAATACATCATTCTATTGAAAACTATTTTTGCAAAAGATAACAGTGTATTAATGTTATACATATCAATGCTATATACAGAGGGAAAATTGCTTAAGTCAACAACATATAACTGTTACATAACAATTTAATATTAAAACATAATACTGCGGCAATGTACAAATAATAAAGGCAATGCATGACGGTAATATAAGCACAGTATACTGTGTCATACAGTAAAAAAGTGTATAATATATATAACAATGTTAAATAGAAAGTTAAAATGCAGCAGATAATTCATAACAGTGATACGTCAACATTTTGTATAGGGTCAAAATGCTATGGCAGTTAACATTAGGTAAATATGATGTCAAACAATGTAATAAAGTGTCGCAATACAGCGGTAGGGTACACCAATTTAGCAGGAATCTTTCTTTGATTACTGCTTCGTCTCCACCCTGATGCTGAGACGTAAATGGCTGGCCTTCTTCTCCATTGCTGATGTTGTCTACAGTCAAGATGGACTTTAGGAGAATTTTGCTGAGAAAATAGAGACAGGAGTCATTTGCAGAGGAAAGACAGGGTTCACTACGTGGGAACCAATGGATCTCCAGGATCAGTAGGATGAAAGTTTTGGAAGATCAAAGCAATACACAGTATTTTGGCAGGAAGTGTCTGCTTGATGATGTCCTTTAGTAGCACTTACCTGTCAGAAGAAGGATCATTCCATGAGGGTTGCCGTCATCGCTTGATCTTTAGCAGGTGCGTTTGCACTGTTTCTCCTTTTTGTAGATTGAGGCTTAGCTAGTCAGGAGACACCATTTTAAATTTAATTCATTTTCGAGCCAATCAGGGAATCAGGAGCTTTTACTCCAACACAACAATGTATAAACACAATACATCATTCTATTGAACACTATTTTTGCAAAAGATAACAGTGTATTAATGTTATACATATCATATCAATGCTATATACAGAGGGAAAATTGCTTAAGTCAACAACATATAACTGTTACATAACAATTTAATATTAAAACATAATACTGCGGCAATGTACAAATAATAAAGGCAATGCATGACGGTAATATAAGCACAGTATACTGTGTCATACAGTAAAAAAGTGTATAATATATATAACAATGTTAAATAGAAAGTTAAAATGCAGCAGATAATTCATAACAGTGATACGTCAACATTTTGTATAGGGTCAAAATGCTATGGCAGTTAACATTAGGTAAATATGATGTCAAACAATGTAATAAAGTGTCGCAATACAGCGGTAGGGTACACCAATTTAGCAGGAATCTTTCTTTGATTACTGCTTCGTCTCCACCCTGATGCTGAGTCGTAAATTGCTGGCCTTCTTCTCCATTGCTGATGCTGTCTACAGTCAAGATGGAATTTAGGAGAATTTTGCTGAGAAGATAGAGACAGGAGTCATTTGCAGAGGAAAGACAGGGTTCACTACGTGGGACCCTATGGATCTCCAGGATCAGTATGATGAAAGTTTTGGAAGATCAAAGCAATACACAGTATTTTGGCAGGAAGTGTCTGCTTGATGACGTCCTTTAGTAGCACTTACCTGTCAGAAGAAGGATCATTCCATGAGGTTTGCCGTCATCGCTTGATCTTTTGCAGGTGCGTTTGCACTGTTTCTCCTTTTTGTAAACCCTCAATCTGTAAAGATTGAGGCTTAGCTAGTCAGGAGACACCATTTTAAATTTAATTCATTTTCGAGCCAATCAGGGAATCAGGAGCTTTTACTCCAACACAACAATGTATAAACACAATACATCATTCTATTGAACACTATTTTTGCAAAAGATAACAGTGTATTAATGTTATACATATCAATGCTATATACAGAGAGAAAATTGCTTAAGTCAACATCATATAACTATTACATAATTTAATATTAAAACATAATACTGCGGCAATGTACAAATAATAAAGACAATGTATGATGGTAATATAAACACAGTATACTGTGTCATACAGTAAAAAAGTGTATAATATATATAACAATGTTAAACAGAAAGTTAAAATGCAGCAGATAATTCATAACAGTGATACGTCAACATTTTATATAGGGACAAAATGCTATGGCAGGTAGCATTAGGTAAATATGATGTCAAACAATGTAATAAAGCGTCGCAATACAGCGGTAGGGTACACCAATTTAGAAGTAATCTTTCTTTGATTACTGCTTCGTCTCCACCCTGATGCTGAGATGTAAATGGCTGGCCTTCTTCTCCATTGCTGATGTTGTCTACAGTCAAGATGGAATTTAGGAGAATTTTGCTGAGAAGATAGAGACAGGAGTCATTTGCAGAGGAATGGCAGGGTTCACTACGCGGGACCCAATGGATCTCCAGGATCAGTAGGATGAAACTTTTGGAAGATCAAAGCAATACACAGTATTTTGGCAGGAAGTGTCTGCTTGATGACGTCCTTTAGTAGCACTTACCTGTCAGAAGAAGGATCATTCCATGAGGTTTGCCGTCATCGCTGGATCTTTTGCAGGTGCGTTTGCACTGTTTCTCCTTTTTGGAAACCCTCAATCTGTAAAGATTGAGGCTTAGCTAGTCAGGAGACACCATTTTAAATTTAATAAATTTTCGAGCCAATCTGGGAATCAGGAGCTTTTACTCCAACACATCAATGTATAAACACAATACATCATTCTATTGAACACTATTTTTGCAAAAGATAACAGTGTATTAATGTTATACATATCAATGCTATATACAGAGAGAAAATTGCTTAAGTCAACATCATATAACTATTACATAATTTAATATTAAAACATAATACTGCTGCAATGTACAAATAATAAAGACAATGTATGATGGTAATATAAACACAGTATACTGTGTCATACAGTAAAAAAGTGTATAATATATATAACAATGTTAAACAGAAAGTTAAAATGCAGCAGATAATTCATAACAGTGATACGTCAACATTTTATATAGGGACAAAATGCTATGGCAGGTAGCATTAGGTAAATATGATGTCAAACAATGTAATAAAGCGTCGCAATACAACGGTAGGGTACACCAATTTAGCAGGAATCTTTCTTTGATTACTGCTTCGTCTCCACCCTGATGCTGAGACGTAAATGGCTGGCCTTCTTCTCCATTGCTGATGTTGTCTACAGTCAAGATGGACTTTAGGAGAATTTTGCTGAGAAGATAGAGACAGGAGTCATTTGCAGAGGAAAGACAGGGTTCACTACGTGGGAACCAATGGATCTCCAGGATCAGTAGGATGAAAGTTTTGGAAGATCAAAGCAATACACAGTATTTTGGCAGGAAGTGTCTGCTTGATGATGTCCTTTAGTAGCACTTACCTGTCAGAAGAAGGATCATTCCATGAGGTTTGCCGTCATCGCTGGATCTTTAGCAGGTGCGTTTGCACTGTTTCTCCTTTTTGTAAACCCTCAATCTGTAAAGATTGAGGCTTAGCTAGTCAGGAGACACCATTTTAAATTTAATTCATTTTCGAGCCAATCAGGGAATCAGGAGCTTTTACTCCAACACAACAATGTATAAACACAATACATCATTCTATTGAACACTATTTTTGCAAAAGATAACAGTGTATTAATGTTATACATATCAATGCTATATATAGAGGGAAAATTGCTTAAGTCAACAACATATAACTGTTACATAACAATTTAATATTAAAACATAATACTGCGGCAATGTACAAATAATAAAGGCAATGCATGACGGTAATATAAGCACAGTATACTGTGTCATACAGTAAAAAAGTGTATAATATATATAACAATGTTAAATAGAAAGTTAAAATGCAGCAGATAATTCATAACAGTGATACGTCAACATTTTGTATAGGGTCAAAATGCTATGGCAGGTAGCATTAGGTAAATATGATGTCAAACAATGTAATAAAGCGTCGCAATACAGCGGTAGGGTACACCAATTTAGAAGGAATCTTTCTTTGATTACTGCTTCGTCTTCACCCTGATGCTGAGATGTAAATGGCTGGCCTTCTTCTCCATTGCTGATGTTGTCTACAGTGAAGATGGAATTTAGGAGAATTTTGCTGAGAAGATAGAGACAGGAGTCATTTGCAGAAGAATGGCAGGGTTCACAACGCGGGACCCAATGGATCTCCAGGATTAGTAGGATGAAACTTTTGGAAGATCAAAGCAATACACAGTATTTTGGCAGGAAGTGTCTGCTTGATGACGTCCTTTAGTAGCACTTACCTGTCAGAAGAAGGATCATTCCATGAGGTTTGCCGTCATCGCTGGATCTTTAGCAGGTGCGTTTGCACTGTTTCTCCTTTTTGTAAACCCCCAATCTGTAAAGATTGAGGCTTAGCTAGTCAGGAGACACCATTTTAAATTTAATTCATTTTCGAGCCAATCAGGGAATCAGGAGCTTTTACTCCAACACAACAATGTATAAACACAATACATCATTCTATTGAACACTATTTTTGCAAAAGATAACAGTGTATTAATGTTATACATATCAATGCTATATACAGAGGCAAAATTGCTTAAGTCAACAACATATAACTATTACATAACAATTTAATATTAAAACATAATACTGCGGCAATGTACAAATAATAAAGACAATATGACAGTAAAATAAGCACAGTATACTGTGTCATACAGTAAAAAAGTGTATAATATATATAACAATGTTAAACAGAAAGTTAAAATGCAGCAGATAATTCATAACATTGATACGTCAACATTTTGTATAGGGACAAAATGCTATGGCAGTTAACATTAGGTAAATATGATGTCAAACAATGTAATAAAGCATCGCAATACAGCGGTAGGGTACACCAATTTAGCAGGAATCTTTCTTTGATTACTGCTTCATCTCCACCCTGATGCTGAGACGTAAATGGCTGGCCTTCTTCTCCATTGCTGATGTTGTCTACAGTCAAGATGGAATTTAGGAGAATTTTGCTGAGAAGATAGAGACAGGAGTCATTTGCAGAAGAATGGCAGGGTTCACTACGCGGGACCCAATGGATCTCCAGGATCAGTAGGATGAAACTTTTGGAAGATCAAAGCAATACACAGTATTTTGGCAGGAAGTGTCTGCTTGATGACGTCCTTTAGTAGCACTTACCTGTCAGAAGAAGGATCATTCCATGAGGTTTGCCGTCATCGCTGGATCTTTAGCAGGTGCGTTTGCACTGTTTCTCCTTTTTGTAAACCCCCAATCTGTAAAGATTGAGGCTTAGCTAGTCAGGAGACACCATTTTAAATTTAATTCATTTTCGAGCCAATCAGGGAATCAGGAGCTTTTACTCCAACACAACAATGTATAAACACAATACATCATTCTATTGAACACTATTTTTGCAAAAGATAACAGTCTATTAATGTTATACATATCAATGCTATATACAGAGGGAAAATTGCTTAAGTCAACAACATATAACTGTTACATAACAATTTAATATTAAAACATAATACTGCGGCAATGTACAAATAATAAATGCAATGCATGACGGTAATATAAGCACAGTATACTGTGTCATACAGTAAAAAAGTGTATAATATATATAACAATGTTAAATAGAAAGTTAAAATGCAGCAGATAATTCATAACAGTGATACGTCAACATTTTGTATAGGGTCAAAATGCTATGGCAGTTAACATTAGGTAAATATGATGTCAAACAATGTAATAAAGCGTCGCAATACAGAGGTAGGGTACACCAATTTAGTAGGAATCTTTCTTTGATTACTGCTTTGTCTCCACCCTGATGCTGAGACGTAAATGGCTGGCCTTCTCCATTGCTGATGTTGTCTACAGTCAAGATGGAATTTAGGAGAATTTTGCTGAGAAGATAGAGACAGGAGTCATTTGCAGAGGAATGGCAGGGTTCACTACGTGGGACCCAATGGATCTCCAGGATCAGTAGGATGAAAGTTTTGGAAGATCAAAGCAATACACAGTATTTTGGCCGGAAGTGTCTGCTTGATGACGTCCTTTAGTAGCACTTGCCTGTCAGAAGAAGGATCATTCCATGAGGTTTGCCGTCATCGCTGGATCTTTAGCAGGTGCGTTTGCACTGTTTCTCCTTTTTGTAGTCAGGAGACACCATTTTAAATTTAATTCATTTTCGAGCCAATCAGGGAATCAGGAGCTTTTACTCCAACACAACAATGTATAAACACAATACATCATTCTATTGAACACTATTTTTGCAAAAGATAACAGTGTATTAATGTTATACATATCAATGCTATATACAGAGGCAAAATTGCTTAAGTCAACAACATATAACTATTACATAACAATTTCATATTAAAACATAATACTGCGGCAATGTACAAATAATAAAGACAATATGACAGTAAAATAAGCACAGTATACTGTGTCATACAGTAAAAAAGTGTATAATATATATAACAATGTTAAATAGAAAGTTAAAATGCAGCAGATAATTCATAACAGTGATACGTCAACATTTTGTATAGGGTCAAAATGCTATGGCAGTTAACATTAGGTAAATATGATGTCAAACAATGTAATAAAGTGTCGCAATACAGCGGTAGGGTACACCAATTTAGCAGGAATCTTTCTTTGATTACTGCTTCGTCTCCACCCTGATGCTGAGACGTAAATGGCTGGCCTTCTTCTCCATTGCTGATGTTGTCTACAGTCAAGATGGACTTTAGGAGAATTTTGCTGAGAAAATAGAGACAGGAGTCATTTGCAGAGGAAAGACAGGGTTCACTACGTGGGAACCAATGGATCTCCAGGATCAGTAGGATGAAAGTTTTGGAAGATCAAAGCAATACACAGTATTTTGGCAGGAAGTGTCTGCTTGATGATGTCCTTTAGTAGCACTTACCTGTCAGAAGAAGGATCATTCCATGAGGGTTGCCGTCATCGCTTGATCTTTAGCAGGTGCGTTTGCACTGTTTCTCCTTTTTGTAGATTGAGGCTTAGCTAGTCAGGAGACACCATTTTAAATTTAATTCATTTTCGAGCCAATCAGGGAATCAGGAGCTTTTACTCCAACACAACAATGTATAAACACAATACATCATTCTATTGAACACTATTTTTGCAAAAGATAACAGTGTATTAATGTTATACATATCAATGCTATATACAGAGGGAAAATTGCTTAAGTCAACAACATATAACTGTTACATAACAATTTAATATTAAAACATAATACTGCGGCAATGTATAAATAATAAAGGCAATGCATGACGGTAATATAAGCACAGTATACTGTGTCATACAGTAAAAAAGTGTATAATATATATAACAATGTTAAATAGAAAGTTAAAATGCAGCAGATAATTCATAACAGTGATACGTCAACATTTTGTATAGGGTCAAAATGCTATGGCAGTTAACATTAGGTAAATATGATGTCAAACAATGTAATAAAGTGTCGCAATACAGCGGTAGGGTACACCAATTTAGCAGGAATCTTTGATTACTGCTTCGTCTCCACCCTGATGCTGAGTCGTAAATTGCTGGCCTTCTCCATTGCTGATGCTGTCTACAGTCAAGATGGAATTTAGGAGAATTTTGCTGAGAAGATAGAGACAGGAGTCATTTGCAGAGGAAAGACAGGGTTCACTACGTGGGACCCTATGGATCTCCAGGATCAGTATGATGAAAGTTTTGTAAGATCAAAGCAATACACAGTATTTTGGCAGGAAGTGTCTGCTTGATGACGTCCTTTAGTAGCACTTACCTGTCAGAAGAAGGATCATTCCATGAGGTTTGCCGTCATCGCTTGATCTTTTGCAGGTGCGTTTGCACTGTTTCTCCTTTTTGTAAACCCTCAATCTGTAAAGATTGAGGCTTAGCTAGTCAGGAGACACCATTTTAAATTTAATTCATTTTCGAGCCAATCAGGGAATCAGGAGCTTTTACTCCAACACAACAATGTATAAACACAATACATCATTCTATTGAACACTATTTTTGCAAAAGATAACAGTGTATTAATGTTATACATATCAATGCTATATACAGAGAGAAAATTGCTTAAGTCAACATCATATAACTATTACATAATTTAATATTAAAACATAATACTGCGGCAATGTACAAATAATAAAGACAATGTATGATGGTAATATAAACACAGTATACTGTGTCATACAGTAAAAAAGTGTATAATATATATAACAATGTTAAACAGAAAGTTAAAATGCAGCAGATAATTCATAACAGTGATACGTCAACATTTTATATAGGGACAAAATGCTATGGCAGGTAGCATTAGGTAAATATGATGTCAAACAATGTAATAAAGCGTCGCAATACAGCGGTAGGGTACACCAATTTAGAAGGAATCTTTCTTTGATTACTGCTTCGTCTCCACCCTGATGCTGAGATGTAAATGGCTGGCCTTCTTCTCCATTGCTGATGTTGTCTACAGTCAAGATGGAATTTAGGAGAATTTTGCTGAGAAGATAGAGACAGGAGTCATTTGCAGAGGAATGGCAGGGTTCACTACGCGGGACCCAATGGATCTCCAGGATCAGTAGGATGAAACTTTTGGAAGATCAAAGCAATACACAGTATTTTGGCAGGAAGTGTCTGCTTGATGACGTCCTTTAGTAGCACTTACCTGTCAGAAGAAGGATCATTCCATGAGGTTTGCCGTCATCGCTGGATCTTTTGCAGGTGCGTTTGCACTGTTTCTCCTTTTTGGAAACCCTCAATCTGTAAAGATTGAGGCTTAGCTAGTCAGGAGACACCATTTTAAATTTAATTAATTTTCGAGCCAATCTGGGAATCAGGAGCTTTTACTCCAACACATCAATGTATAAACACAATACATCATTCTATTGAACACTATTTTTGCAAAAGATAACAGTGTATTAATGTTATACATATCAATGCTATATACAGAGAGAAAATTGCTTAAGTCAACATCATATAACTATTACATAATTTAATATTAAAACATAATACTGCGGCAATGTACAAATAATAAAGACAATGTATGATGGTAATATAAACACAGTATACTGTGTCATACAGTAAAAAAGTGTATAATATATATAACAATGTTAAACAGAAAGTTAAAATGCAGCAGATAATTCATAACAGTGATACGTCAACATTTTATATAGGGACAAAATGCTATGGCAGGTAGCATTAGGTAAATATGATGTCAAACAATGTAATAAAGCGTCGCAATACAGCGGTAGGGTACACCAGTTTAGCAGGAATCTTTCTTTGATTACTGCTTCGTCTCCACCCTGATGCTGAGACGTAAATGGCTGGCCTTCTTCTCCATTGCTGATGTTGTCTACAGTCAAGATGGACTTTAGGAGAATTTTGCTGAGAAGATAGAGACAGGAGTCATTTGCAGAGGAAAGACAGGGTTCACTACGTGGGAACCAATGGATCTCCAGGATCACTAGGATGAAAGTTTTGGAAGATCAAAGCAATACACAGTATTTTGGCAGGAAGTGTCTGCTTGATGATGTCCTTTAGTAGCACTTACCTGTCAGAAGAAGGATCATTCCATGAGGTTTGCCGTCATCGCTGGATCTTTAGCAGGTGCGTTTGCACTGTTTCTCCTTTTTGTAAACCCTCAATCTGTAAAGATTGAGGCTTAGCTAGTCAGGAGACACCATTTTAAATTTAATTCATTTTCGAGCCAATCAGGGAATCAGGAGCTTTTACTCCAACACAACAATGTATAAACACAATACATCATTCTATTGAACACTATTTTTGCAAAAGATAACAGTCTATTAATGTTATACATATCATATCAATGCTATATACAGAGGGAAAATTGCTTAAGTCAACAACATATAACTGTTACATAACAATTTAATATTAAAACATAATACTGCGGCAATGTACAAATAATAAAGGCAATGCATGACGGTAATATAAGCACAGTATACTGTGTCATACAGTAAAAAAGTGTATAATATATATAACAATGTTAAATAGAAAGTTAAAATGCAGCAGATAATTCATAACAGTGATACGTCAACATTTTGTATAGGGTCAAAATGCTATGGCAGTTAACATTAGGTAAATATGATGTCAAACAATGTAATAAAGTGTCGCAATACAGCGGTAGGGTACACCAATTTAGCAGGAATCTTTCTTTGATTACTGCTTCGTCTCCACCCTGATGCTGAGTCGTAAATTGCTGGCCTTCTTCTCCATTGCTGATGCTGTCTACAGTCAAGATGGAATTTAGGAGAATTTTGCTGAGAAGATAGAGACAGGAGTCATTTGCAGAGGAAAGACAGGGTTCACTACGTGGGACCCTATGGATCTCCAGGATCAGTATGATGAAAGTTTTGGAAGATCAAAGCAATACACAGTATTTTGGCAGGAAGTGTCTGCTTGATGACGTCCTTTAGTAGCACTTACCTGTCAGAAGAAGGATCATTCCATGAGGTTTGCCGTCATCGCTTGATCTTTTGCAGGTGCGTTTGCACTGTTTCTCCTTTTTGTAAACCCTCAATCTGTAAAGATTGAGGCTTAGCTAGTCAGGAGACACCATTTTAAATTTAATTCATTTTCGAGCCAATCAGGGAATCAGGAGCTTTTACTCCAACACAACAATGTATAAACACAATACATCATTCTATTGAACACTATTTTTGCAAAAGATAACAGTGTATTAATGTTATACATATCAATGCTATATACAGAGAGAAAATTGCTTAAGTCAACATCATATAACTATTACATAATTTAATATTAAAACATAATACTGCGGCAATGTACAAATAATAAAGACAATGTATGATGGTAATATAAACACAGTATACTGTGTCATACAGTAAAAAAGTGTATAATATATATAACAATGTTAAACAGAAAGTTAAAATGCAGCAGATAATTCATAACAGTGATACGTCAACATTTTATATAGGGACAAAATGCTATGGCAGGTAGCATTAGGTAAATATGATGTCAAACAATGTAATAAAGCGTCGCAATACAGCGGTAGGGTACACCAATTTAGAAGTAATCTTTCTTTGATTACTGCTTCGTCTCCACCCTGATGCTGAGATGTAAATGGCTGGCCTTCTTCTCCATTGCTGATGTTGTCTACAGTCAAGATGGAATTTAGGAGAATTTTGCTGAGAAGATAGAGACAGGAGTCATTTGCAGAGGAATGGCAGGGTTCACTACGCGGGACCCAATGGATCTCCAGGATCAGTAGGATGAAACTTTTGGAAGATCAAAGCAATACACAGTATTTTGGCAGGAAGTGTCTGCTTGATGACGTCCTTTAGTAGCACTTACCTGTCAGAAGAAGGATCATTCCATGAGGTTTGCCGTCATCGCTGGATCTTTTGCAGGTGCGTTTGCACTGTTTCTCCTTTTTGGAAACCCTCAATCTGTAAAGATTGAGGCTTAGCTAGTCAGGAGACACCATTTTAAATTTAATAAATTTTCGAGCCAATCTGGGAATCAGGAGCTTTTACTCCAACACATCAATGTATAAACACAATACATCATTCTATTGAACACTATTTTTGCAAAAGATAACAGTGTATTAATGTTATACATATCAATGCTATATACAGAGAGAAAATTGCTTAAGTCAACATCATATAACTATTACATAATTTAATATTAAAACATAATACTGCTGCAATGTACAAATAATAAAGACAATGTATGATGGTAATATAAACACAGTATACTGTGTCATACAGTAAAAAAGTGTATAATATATATAACAATGTTAAACAGAAAGTTAAAATGCAGCAGATAATTCATAACAGTGATACGTCAACATTTTATATAGGGACAAAATGCTATGGCAGGTAGCATTAGGTAAATATGATGTCAAACAATGTAATAAAGCGTCGCAATACAACGGTAGGGTACACCAATTTAGCAGGAATCTTTCTTTGATTACTGCTTCGTCTCCACCCTGATGCTGAGACGTAAATGGCTGGCCTTCTTCTCCATTGCTGATGTTGTCTACAGTCAAGATGGACTTTAGGAGAATTTTGCTGAGAAGATAGAGACAGGAGTCATTTGCAGAGGAAAGACAGGGTTCACTACGTGGGAACCAATGGATCTCCAGGATCAGTAGGATGAAAGTTTTGGAAGATCAAAGCAATACACAGTATTTTGGCAGGAAGTGTCTGCTTGATGATGTCCTTTAGTAGCACTTACCTGTCAGAAGAAGGATCATTCCATGAGGTTTGCCGTCATCGCTGGATCTTTAGCAGGTGCGTTTGCACTGTTTCTCCTTTTTGTAAACCCTCAATCTGTAAAGATTGAGGCTTAGCTAGTCAGGAGACACCATTTTAAATTTAATTCATTTTCGAGCCAATCAGGGAATCAGGAGCTTTTACTCCAACACAACAATGTATAAACACAATACATCATTCTATTGAACACTATTTTTGCAAAAGATAACAGTGTATTAATGTTATACATATCAATGCTATATATAGAGGGAAAATTGCTTAAGTCAACAACATATAACTGTTACATAACAATTTAATATTAAAACATAATACTGCGGCAATGTACAAATAATAAAGGCAATGCATGACGGTAATATAAGCACAGTATACTGTGTCATACAGTAAAAAAGTGTATAATATATATAACAATGTTAAATAGAAAGTTAAAATGCAGCAGATAATTCATAACAGTGATACGTCAACATTTTGTATAGGGTCAAAATGCTATGGCAGGTAGCATTAGGTAAATATGATGTCAAACAATGTAATAAAGCGTCGCAATACAGCGGTAGGGTACACCAATTTAGAAGGAATCTTTCTTTGATTACTGCTTCGTCTTCACCCTGATGCTGAGATGTAAATGGCTGGCCTTCTTCTCCATTGCTGATGTTGTCTACAGTGAAGATGGAATTTAGGAGAATTTTGCTGAGAAGATAGAGACAGGAGTCATTTGCAGAAGAATGGCAGGGTTCACAACGCGGGACCCAATGGATCTCCAGGATTAGTAGGATGAAACTTTTGGAAGATCAAAGCAATACACAGTATTTTGGCAGGAAGTGTCTGCTTGATGACGTCCTTTAGTAGCACTTACCTGTCAGAAGAAGGATCATTCCATGAGGTTTGCCGTCATCGCTGGATCTTTAGCAGGTGCGTTTGCACTGTTTCTCCTTTTTGTAAACCCCCAATCTGTAAAGATTGAGGCTTAGCTAGTCAGGAGACACCATTTTAAATTTAATTCATTTTCGAGCCAATCAGGGAATCAGGAGCTTTTACTCCAACACAACAATGTATAAACACAATACATCATTCTATTGAACACTATTTTTGCAAAAGATAACAGTGTATTAATGTTATACATATCAATGCTATATACAGAGGCAAAATTGCTTAAGTCAACAACATATAACTATTACATAACAATTTAATATTAAAACATAATACTGCGGCAATGTACAAATAATTAAGACAATATGACAGTAAAATAAGCACAGTATACTGTGTCATACAGTAAAAAAGTGTATAATATATATAACAATGTTAAACAGAAAGTTAAAATGCAGCAGATAATTCATAACATTGATACGTCAACATTTTGTATAGGGACAAAATGCTATGGCAGTTAACATTAGGTAAATATGATGTCAAACAATGTAATAAAGCATCGCAATACAGCGGTAGGGTACACCAATTTAGCAGGAATCTTTCTTTGATTACTGCTTCATCTCCACCCTGATGCTGAGACGTAAATGGCTGGCCTTCTTCTCCATTGCTGATGTTGTCTACAGTCAAGATGGAATTTAGGAGAATTTTGCTGAGAAGATAGAGACAGGAGTCATTTGCAGAAGAATGGCAGGGTTCACTACGCGGGACCCAATGGATCTCCAGGATCAGTAGGATGAAACTTTTGGAAGATCAAAGCAATACACAGTATTTTGGCAGGAAGTGTCTGCTTGATGACGTCCTTTAGTATCACTTACCTGTCAGAAGAAGGATCATTCCATGAGGTTTGCCGTCATCGCTGGATCTTTAGCAGGTGCGTTTGCACTGTTTCTCCTTTTTGTAAACCCCCAATCTGTAAAGATTGAGGCTTAGCTAGTCAGGAGACACCATTTTAAATTTAATTCATTTTCGAGCCAATCAGGGAATCAGGAGCTTTTACTCCAACACAACAATGTATAAACACAATACATCATTCTATTGAACACTATTTTTGCAAAAGATAACAGTGTATTAATGTTATACATATCAATGCTATATACAGAGGGAAAATTGCTTAAGTCAACAACATATAACTGTTACATAACAATTTAATATTAAAACATAATACTGCGGCAATGTATAAATAATAAAGGCAATGCATGACGGTAATATAAGCACAGTATACTGTGTCATACAGTAAAAAAGTGTATAATATATATAACAATGTTAAATAGAAAGTTAAAATGCAGCAGATAATTCATAACAGTGATACGTCAACATTTTGTATAGGGTCAAAATGCTATGGCAGTTAACATTAGGTAAATATGATGTCAAACAATGTAATAAAGCGTCGCAATACAGAGGTAGGGTACACCAATTTAGCAGGAATCTTTCTTTGATTACTGCTTCGTCTCCACCCTGATGCTGAGACGTAAATGGCTGGCCTTCTTCTCCATTGCTGATGTTGTCTACAGTCAAGATGGAATTTAGGAGAATTTTGCTGAGAAGATAGAGACAGGAGTCATTTGCAGAGGAATGGCAGGGTTCACTACGTGGGACCCAATGGATCTCCAGCATCAGTAGGATGAAAGTTTTGGAAGATCAAAGCAATACACAGTATTTTGGCAGGAAGTGTCTGCTTGATGACGTCCTTTAGTAGCACTTACCTGTCAGAAGAAGGATCATTCCATGAGGTTTGCCGTCATCGCTGGATCTTTAGCAGGTGCGTTTGCACTGTTTCTCCTTTTTGTAGTCAGGAGACACCATTTTAAATTTAATTCATTTTCGAGCCAATCAGGGAATCAGGAGCTTTTACTCCAACACAACAATGTATAAACACAATACATCATTCTATTGAACACTATTTTTGCAAAAGATAACAGTGTATTAATGTTATACATATCAATGCTATATACAGAGGCAAAATTGCTTAAGTCAACAACATATAACTATTACATAACAATTTAATATTAAAACATAATACTGCGGCAATGTACAAATAATAAAGACAATATGACAGTAAAATAAGCACAGTATACTGTGTCATACAGTAAAAAAGTGTATAATATATATAACAATGTTAAACAGAAAGTTAAAATGCAGCAGATAATTCATAACATTGATACGTCAACATTTTGTATAGGGACAAAATGCTATGGCAGTTAACATTAGGTAAATATGATGTCAAACAATGTAATAAAGCATCGCAATACAGCGGTAGGGTACACCAATTTAGCAGGAATCTTTCTTTGATTACTGCTTCATCTCCACCCTGATGCTGAGACGTAAATGGCTGGCCTTCTTCTCCATTGCTGATGTTGTCTACAGTCAAGATGGAATTTAGGAGAATTTTGCTGAGAAGATAGAGACAGGAGTCATTTGCAGAAGAATGGCAGGGTTCACTACGCGGGACCCAATGGATCTCCAGGATCAGTAGGATGAAACTTTTGGAAGATCAAAGCAATACACAGTATTTTGGCAGGAAGTGTCTGCTTGATGACGTCCTTTAGTAGCACTTACCTGTCAGAAGAAGGATCATTCCATGAGGTTTGCCGTCATCGCTGGATCTTTAGCAGGTGCGTTTGCACTGTTTCTCCTTTTTGTAAACCCCCAATCTGTAAAGATTGAGGCTTAGCTAGTCAGGAGACACCATTTTAAATTTAATTCATTTTCGAGCCAATCAGGGAATCAGGAGCTTTTACTCCAACACAACAATGTATAAACACAATACATCATTCTATTGAACACTATTTTTGCAAAAGATAACAGTCTATTAATGTTATACATATCAATGCTATATACAGAGGGAAAATTGCTTAAGTCAACAACATATAACTGTTACATAACAATTTAATATTAAAACATAATACTGCGGCAATGTACAAATAATAAATGCAATGCATGACGGTAATATAAGCACAGTATACTGTGTCATACAGTAAAAAAGTGTATAATATATATAACAATGTTAAATAGAAAGTTAAAATGCAGCAGATAATTCATAACAGTGATACGTCAACATTTTGTATAGGGTCAAAATGCTATGGCAGTTAACATTAGGTAAATATGATGTCAAACAATGTAATAAAGCGTCGCAATACAGAGGTAGGGTACACCAATTTAGCAGGAATCTTTCTTTGATTACTGCTTTGTCTCCACCCTGATGCTGAGACGTAAATGGCTGGCCTTCTCCATTGCTGATGTTGTCTACAGTCAAGATGGAATTTAGGAGAATTTTGCTGAGAAGATAGAGACAGGAGTCATTTGCAGAGGAATGGCAGGGTTCACTACGTGGGACCCAATGGATCTCCAGGATCAGTAGGATGAAAGTTTTGGAAGATCAAAGCAATACACAGTATTTTGGCCGGAAGTGTCTGCTTGATGACGTCCTTTAGTAGCACTTGCCTGTCAGAAGAAGGATCATTCCATGAGGTTTGCCGTCATCGCTGGATCTTTAGCAGGTGCGTTTGCACTGTTTCTCCTTTTTGTAGTCAGGAGACACCATTTTAAATTTAATTCATTTTCGAGCCAATCAGGGAATCAGGAGCTTTTACTCCAACACAACAATGTATAAACACAATACATCATTCTATTGAACACTATTTTTGCAAAAGATAACAGTGTATTAATGTTATACATATCAATGCTATATACAGAGGCAAAATTGCTTAAGTCAACAACATATAACTATTACATAACAATTTCATATTAAAACATAATACTGCGGCAATGTACAAATAATAAAGACAATATGACAGTAAAATAAGCACAGTATACTGTGTCATACAGTAAAAAAGTGTATAATATATATAACAATGTTAAATAGAAAGTTAAAATGCAGCAGATAATTCATAACAGTGATACGTCAACATTTTGTATAGGGTCAAAATGCTATGGCAGTTAACATTAGGTAAATATGATGTCAAACAATGTAATAAAGTGTCGCAATACAGCGGTAGGGTACACCAATTTAGCAGGAATCTTTCTTTGATTACTGCTTCGTCTCCACCCTGATGCTGAGACGTAAATGGCTGGCCTTCTTCTCCATTGCTGATGTTGTCTACAGTCAAGATGGACTTTAGGAGAATTTTGCTGAGAAAATAGAGACAGGAGTCATTTGCAGAGGAAAGACAGGGTTCACTACGTGGGAACCAATGGATCTCCAGGATCAGTAGGATGAAAGTTTTGGAAGATCAAAGCAATACACAGTATTTTGGCAGGAAGTGTCTGCTTGATGATGTCCTTTAGTAGCACTTACCTGTCAGAAGAAGGATCATTCCATGAGGGTTGCCGTCATCGCTTGATCTTTAGCAGGTGCGTTTGCACTGTTTCTCCTTTTTGTAGATTGAGGCTTAGCTAGTCAGGAGACACCATTTTAAATTTAATTCATTTTCGAGCCAATCAGGGAATCAGGAGCTTTTACTCCAACACAACAATGTATAAACACAATACATCATTCTATTGAACACTATTTTTGCAAAAGATAACAGTGTATTAATGTTATACATATCAATGCTATATACAGAGGGAAAATTGCTTAAGTCAACAACATATAACTGTTACATAACAATTTAATATTAAAACATAATACTGCGGCAATGTATAAATAATAAAGGCAATGCATGACGGTAATATAAGCACAGTATACTGTGTCATACAGTAAAAAAGTGTATAATATATATAACAATGTTAAATAGAAAGTTAAAATGCAGCAGATAATTCATAACAGTGATACGTCAACATTTTGTATAGGGTCAAAATGCTATGGCAGTTAACATTAGGTAAATATGATGTCAAACAATGTAATAAAGTGTCGCAATACAGCGGTAGGGTACACCAATTTAGCAGGAATCTTTGATTACTGCTTCGTCTCCACCCTGATGCTGAGTCGTAAATTGCTGGCCTTCTCCATTGCTGATGCTGTCTACAGTCAAGATGGAATTTAGGAGAATTTTGCTGAGAAGATAGAGACAGGAGTCATTTGCAGAGGAAAGACAGGGTTCACTACGTGGGACCCTATGGATCTCCAGGATCAGTATGATGAAAGTTTTGTAAGATCAAAGCAATACACAGTATTTTGGCAGGAAGTGTCTGCTTGATGACGTCCTTTAGTAGCACTTACCTGTCAGAAGAAGGATCATTCCATGAGGTTTGCCGTCATCGCTTGATCTTTTGCAGGTGCGTTTGCACTGTTTCTCCTTTTTGTAAACCCTCAATCTATAAAGATTGAGGCTTAGCTAGTCAGGAGACACCATTTTAAATTTAATTCATTTTCGAGCCAATCAGGGAATCAGGAGCTTTTACTCCAACACAACAATGTATAAACACAATACATCATTCTATTGAACACTATTTTTGCAAAAGATAACAGTGTATTAATGTTATACATATCAATGCTATATACAGAGAGAAAATTGCTTAAGTCAACATCATATAACTATTACATAATTTAATATTAAAACATAATACTGCGGCAATGTACAAATAATAAAGACAATGTATGATGGTAATATAAACACAGTATACTGTGTCATACAGTAAAAAAGTGTATAATATATATAACAATGTTAAACAGAAAGTTAAAATGCAGCAGATAATTCATAACAGTGATACGTCAACATTTTATATAGGGACAAAATGCTATGGCAGGTAGCATTAGGTAAATATGATGTCAAACAATGTAATAAAGCGTCGCAATACAGCGGTAGGGTACACCAATTTAGAAGGAATCTTTCTTTGATTACTGCTTCGTCTCCACCCTGATGCTGAGATGTAAATGGCTGGCCTTCTTCTCCATTGCTGATGTTGTCTACAGTCAAGATGGAATTTAGGAGAATTTTGCTGAGAAGATAGAGACAGGAGTCATTTGCAGAGGAATGGCAGGGTTCACTACGCGGGACCCAATGGATCTCCAGGATCAGTAGGATGAAACTTTTGGAAGATCAAAGCAATACACAGTATTTTGGCAGGAAGTGTCTGCTTGATGACGTCCTTTAGTAGCACTTACCTGTCAGAAGAAGGATCATTCCATGAGGTTTGCCGTCATCGCTGGATCTTTTGCAGGTGCGTTTGCACTGTTTCTCCTTTTTGGAAACCCTCAATCTGTAAAGATTGAGGCTTAGCTAGTCAGGAGACACCATTTTAAATTTAATTAATTTTCGAGCCAATCTGGGAATCAGGAGCTTTTACTCCAACACATCAATGTATAAACACAATACATCATTCTATTGAACACTATTTTTGCAAAAGATAACAGTGTATTAATGTTATACATATCAATGCTATATACAGAGAGAAAATTGCTTAAGTCAACATCATATAACTATTACATAATTTAATATTAAAACATAATACTGCGGCAATGTACAAATAATAAAGACAATGTATGATGGTAATATAAACACAGTATACTGTGTCATACAGTAAAAAAGTGTATAATATATATAACAATGTTAAACAGAAAGTTAAAATGCAGCAGATAATTCATAACAGTGATACGTCAACATTTTATATAGGGACAAAATGCTATGGCAGGTAGCATTAGGTAAATATGATGTCAAACAATGTAATAAAGCGTCGCAATACAGCGGTAGGGTACACCAATTTAGCAGGAATCTTTCTTTGATTACTGCTTCGTCTCCACCCTGATGCTGAGACGTAAATGGCTGGCCTTCTTCTCCATTGCTGATGTTGTCTACAGTCAAGATGGACTTTAGGAGAATTTTGCTGAGAAGATAGAGACAGGAGTCATTTGCAGAGGAAAGACAGGGTTCACTACGTGGGAACCAATGGATCTCCAGGATCACTAGGATGAAAGTTTTGGAAGATCAAAGCAATACACAGTATTTTGGCAGGAAGTGTCTGCTTGATGATGTCCTTTAGTAGCACTTACCTGTCAGAAGAAGGATCATTCCATGAGGTTTGCCGTCATCGCTGGATCTTTAGCAGGTGCGTTTGCACTGTTTCTCCTTTTTGTAAACCCTCAATCTGTAAAGATTGAGGCTTAGCTAGTCAGGAGACACCATTTTAAATTTAATTCATTTTCGAGCCAATCAGGGAATCAGGAGATTTTACTCCAACACAACAATGTATAAACACAATACATCATTCTATTGAACACTATTTTTGCAAAAGATAACAGTCTATTAATGTTATACATATCAATGCTATATACAGAGGGAAAATTGCTTAAGTCAACAACATATAACTGTTACATAACAATTTAATATTAAAACATAATACTGCGGCAATGTACAAATAATAAAGGCAATGCATGACGGTAATATAAGCACAGTATACTGTGTCATACAGTAAAAAAGTGTATAATATATATAACAATGTTAAATAGAAAGTTAAAATGCAGCAGATAATTCATAACAGTGATACGTCAACATTTTGTATAGGGTCAAAATGCTATGGCAGGTAGCATTAGGTAAATATGATGTCAAACAATGTAATAAAGCGTCGCAATACAGCGGTAGGGTACACCAATTTAGAAGGAATCTTTCTTTGATTACTGCTTCGTCTCCACCCTGATGCTGAGATGTAAATGGCTGGCCTTCTTCTCCATTGCTGATGTTGTCTACAGTCAAGATGGAATTTAGGAGAATTTTGCTGAGAAGATAGAGACAGGAGTCATTTGCAGAGGAATGGCAGGGTTCACTACGCGGGACCCAATGGATCTCCAGGGCCAGTAGGATGAAACTTTTGGAAGATCAAAGCAATACACAGTATTTTGGCAGGAAGTGTCTGCTTGATGACGTCCTTTAGTAGCACTTACCTGTCAGAAGAAGGATCATTCCATGAGGTTTGCCGTCATCGCTGGATCTTTAGCAGGTGCGTTTGCACTGTTTCTCCTTTTTGTAAACCCCCAATCTGTAAAGATTGAGGCTTAGCTAGTCAGGAGACACCATTTTAAATTTAATTCATTTTCGAGCCAATCAGGGAATCAGGAGCTTTTACTCCAACACAACAATGTATAAACACAATACATCATTCTATTGAACACTATTTTTGCAAAAGATAACAGTGTATTAATGTTATACATATCAATGCTATATACAGAGGGAAAATTGCTTAAGTCAACAACATATAACTGTTACATAACAATTTAATATTAAAACATAATACTGCGGCAATGTACAAATAATAAAGGCAATGCATGACGGTAATATAAGCACAGTATACTGTGTCATACAGTAAAAAAGTGTATAATATATATAACAATGTTAAATAGAAAGTTAAAATGCAGCAGATAATTCATAACAGTGATACGTCAACATTTTGTATAGGGTCAAAATGCTATGGCAGTTAACATTAGGTAAATATGATGTCAAACAATGTAATAAAGTGTCGCAATACAGCGGTAGGGTACACCAATTTAGCAGGAATCTTTCTTTGATTACTGCTTCGTCTCCACCCTGATGCTGAGACGTAAATGGCTGGCCTTCTTCTCCATTGCTGATGTTGTCTACAGTCAAGATGGACTTTAGGAGAATTTTGCTGAGAAAATAGAGACAGGAGTCATTTGCAGAGGAAAGACAGGGTTCACTACGTGGGAACCAATGGATCTCCAGGATCAGTAGGATGAAAGTTTTGGAAGATCAAAGCAATACACAGTATTTTGGCAGGAAGTGTCTGCTTGATGATGTCCTTTAGTAGCACTTACCTGTCAGAAAAAGGATCATTCCATGAGGGTTGCCGTCATCGCTTGATCTTTAGCAGGTGCGTTTGCACTGTTTCTCCTTTTTGTAGATTGAGGCTTAGCTAGTCAGGAGACACCATTTTAAATTTAATTCATTTTCGAGCCAATCAGGGAATCAGGAGCTTTTACTCCAACACAACAATGTATAAACACAATACATCATTCTATTGAACACTATTTTTGCAAAAGATAACAGTGTATTAATGTTATACATATCAATGCTATATACAGAGGGAAAATTGCTTAAGTCAACAACATATAACTGTTACATAACAATTTAATATTAAAACATAATACTGCGGCAATGTACAAATAATAAAGGCAATGCATGACGGTAATATAAGCACAGTATACTGTGTCATACAGTAAAAAAGTGTATAATATATATAACAATGTTAAATAGAAAGTTAAAATGCAGCAGATAATTTATAACAGTGATACGTCAACATTTTGTATAGGGTCAAAATGCTATGGCAGTTAACATTAGGTAAATATGATGTCAAACAATGTAATAAAGTGTCGCAATACAGCGGTAGGGTACACCAATTTAGCAGGAATCTTTCTTTGATTACTGCTTCGTCTCCACCCTGATGCTGAGTCGTAAATTGCTGGCCTTCTTCTCCATTGCTGATGCTGTCTACAGTCAAGATGGAATTTAGGAGAATTTTGCTGAGAAGATAGAGACAGGAGTCATTTGCAGAAGAAAGACAGGGTTCACTACGTGGGACCCTATGGATCTCCAGGATCAGTATGATGAAAGTTTTGGAAGATCAAAGCAATACACAGTATTTTGGCAGGAAGTGTCTGCTTGATGACGTCCTTTAGTAGCACTTACCTGTCAGAAGAAGGATCATTCCATGAGGTTTGCCGTCATCGCTTGATCTTTTGCAGGTGCGTTTGCACTGTTTCTCCTTTTTGTAAACCCTCAATCTGTAAAGATTGAGGCTTAGCTAGTCAGGAGACACCATTTTAAATTTAATTAATTTTCGAGCCAATCTGGGAATCAGGAGCTTTTACTCCAACACATCAATGTATAAACACAATACATCATTCTATTGAACACTATTTTTGCAAAAGATAACAGTGTATTAATGTTATACATATCAATGCTATATACAGAGAGAAAATTGCTTAAGTCAACATCATATAACTATTACATAATTTAATATTAAAACATAATACTGCGGCAATGTACAAATAATAAAGACAATGTATGATGGTAATATAAACACAGTATACTGTGTCATACAGTAAAAAAGTGTATAATATATATAACAATGTTAAATAGAAAGTTAAAATGCAGCAGATAATTCATAACAGTGATACGTCAACATTTTATATAGGGACAAAATGCTATGGCAGGTAGCATTAGGTAAATATGATGTCAAACAATGTAATAAAGCGTCGCAATACAGCGGTAGGGTACACCAATTTAGCAGGAATCTTTCTTTGATTACTGCTTCGTCTCCACCCTGATGCTGAGACGTAAATGGCTGGCCTTCTTCTCCATTGCTGATGTTGTCTACAGTCAAGATGGACTTTAGGAGAATTTTGCTGAGAAGATAGAGACAGGAGTCATTTGCAGAGGAAAGACAGGGTTCACTACGTGGGAACCAATGGATATCCAGGATCAGTAGGATGAAAGTTTTGGAAGATCAAAGCAATACACAGTATTTTGGCAAGAAGTGTCTGCTTGATGATGTCCTTTAGTAGCACTTACCTGTCAGAAGAAGGATCATTCCATGAGGTTTGCCGTCATCGCTGGATCTTTAGCAGGTGCGTTTGCACTGTTTCTCCTTTTTGTAAACCCTCAATCTGTAAAGATTGAGGCTTAGCTAGTCAGGAGACACCATTTTAAATTTATTTCATTTTCGAGCTAATCAGGGAATCAGGAGCTTTTACTCCAACACAACAATGTATAAACACAATACATCATTCTATTGAACACTATTTTTGCAAAAGATAACAGTCTATTAATGTTATACATATCAATGCTATATACAGAGGGAAAATTGCTTAAGTCAACAACATATAACTGTTACATAACAATTTAATATTAAAACATAATACTGCGGCAATGTACAAATAATAAAGGCAATGCATGACGGTAATATAAGCACAGTATACTGTGTCTTACAGTAAAAAAGTGTATAATATATATAACAATGTTAAATAGAAAGTTAAAATGCAGCAGATAATTCATAACAGTGATACGTCAACATTTTGTATAGGGTCAAAATGCTATGGCAGTTAACATTAGGTAAATATGATGTCAAACAATGTAATAAAGTGTCGCAATACAGCGGTAGGGTACACCAATTTAGAAGGAATCTTTCTTTGATTACTGCTTCGTCTCCACCCTGATGCTGAGATGTAAATGGCTGGCCTTCTTCTCCATTGCTGATATTGTCTACAGTCAAGATGGAATTTAGGAGAATTTTGCTGAGAAGATAGAGACAGGAGTCATTTGCAGAGGAATGGCAGGGTTCACTACGCGGGACCCAATGGATCTCCAGGATCAGTAGGATGAAACTTTTGGAAGATCAAAGCAATACACAGTATTTTGGCAGGAAGTGTCTGCTTGATGACGTCCTTTAGTAGCACTTACCTGTCAGAAGAAGGATCATTCCATGAGGTTTGCCGTCATCGCTGGATCTTTTGCAGGTGCGTTTGCACTGTTTCTCCTTTTTCTAAACCCTCAATCTGTAAAGATTGAGGCTTAGCTAGTCAGGAGACACCATTTTAAATTTAATTCATTTTCGAGCCAATCAGGGAATCAGGAGCTTTTACTCCAACACAACAATGTATAAACACAATGCATCATTCTATTGAACACTATTTTTGCAAAAGATAACAGTCTATTAATGTTATACATATCAATGCTATATACAGAGGGAAAATTGCTTAAGTCAACAACATATAACTGTTACATAACAATTTAATATTAAAACATAATACTGCGGCAATGTATAAATAATAAAGGCAATGCATGACGGTAATATAAGCACAGTATACTGTGTCATACAGTAAAAAAGTGTATAATATATATAACAATGTTAAATAGAAAGTTAAAATGCAGCAGATAATTCATAACAGTGATACGTCAACATTTTGTATAGGGTCAAAATGCTATGGCAGTTAACATTAGGTAAATATGATGTCAAACAATGTAATAAAGCGTCGCAATACAGCGGTAGGGTACACCAATTTAGCAGGAATCTTTGATTACTGCTTCGTCTCCACCCTGATGCTGAGACGTAAATGGCTGGCCTTCTTCTCCATTGCTGATGTTGTCTACAGTCAAGATGGAATTTAGGAGAATTTTGCTGAGAAGATAGAGACAGGAGTCATTTGCAGAGGAATGGCAGGGTTCACTACGCGGGACCCAATGGATCTCCAGGATCAGTAGGATGAAACTTTTGGAAGATCAAAGCAATACACAGTATTTTGGCAGGAAGTGTCTGCTTGATGATGTCCTTTAGTAGCACTTACCTGTCAGAAGAAGGATCATTCCATGAGGTTTGCCGTCATCGCTGGATCTTTTGCAGGTGCGTTTGCACTGTTTCTCCTTTTTGGAAACCCTCAATCTGTAAAGATTGAGGCTTAGCTAGTCAGGAGACACCATTTTAAATTTAATTCATTTTCGAGCCAATCAGGGAATCAGGAGCTTTTACTCCAACACAACAATGTATAAACACAATACATCATTCTATTGAACACTATTTTTGAAAAAGATAACAGTGTATTAATGTTATTGTTATACATATCAATGCTATATACAGAGAGAAAATTGCTTAAGTCAACATCATATAACTATTACATAATTTAATATTAAAACATAATACTGCGGCAATGTACAAATAATAAAGACAATGTATGATGGTAATATAAACACAGTATACTGTGTCATACAGTAAAAAAGTGTATAATATATATAACAATGTTAAACAGAAAGTTAAAATGCAGCAGATAATTCATAACAGTGATACGTCAACATTTTATATAGGGATAAAATGCTATGGCAAGTAGCATTAGGTAAATATGATGTCAAACAATGTAATAAAGCGTCGCAATACAGCGGTAGGGTACACCAATTTAGAAGGAATCTTTCTTTGATTACTGCTTCGTCTCCACCCTGATGCTGAGATGTAAATATCTGGCCTTCTTCTCCATTGCTGATGTTGTCTACAGACAAGATGGACTTTAGGAGAATTTTGCTGAGAAGATAGAGACAGGAGTCATTTGCAGAGGAAAGACAGGGTTCACTACGTGGGAACCAATGGATCTCCAGGATCAGTAGGATGAAAGTTTTGGAAGATCAAAGCAATACACAGTATTTTGGCAGGAAGTGTCTGCTTGATGATGTCCTTTAGTAGCACTTACCTGTCAGAAGAAGGATCATTCCATGAGGTTTGCCGTCATCGCTGGATCTTTAGCAGGTGCGTTTGCACTGTTTCTCCTTTTTGTAAACCCTCAATCTGTAAAGATTGAGGCTTAGCTAGTCAGGAGACACCATTTTAAATTTAATTCATTTTCGAGCTAATCAGGGAATCAGGAGCTTTTACTCCAACACAACAATGTATAAACACAATACATCATTCTATTGAACACTATTTTTGCAAAAGATAACAGTGTATTAATGTTATACATATCAATGCTATATACATAGAGAAAATTGCTTAAGTCAACATCATATAACTATTACATAATTTAATATTAAAACATAATACTGCGGCAATGTACAAATAATAAAGACAATGTATGATGGTAATATAAACACAGTATACTGTGTCATACAGTAAAAAAGTGTATAATATATATAACAATGTTAAACAGAAAGTTAAAATGCAGCAGATAATTCATAACAGTGATACGTCAACATTTTATATAGGGACAAAATGCTATGGCAGGTAGCATTAGGTAAATATGATGTCAAACAATGTAATAAAGCGTCGCAATACAGCGGCAGGGTACACCAATTTAGCAGGAATCTTTCTTTGATTACTGCTTCGTCTCCACCCTGATGCTGAGACGTAAATGGCTGGCCTTCTTCTCCATTGCTGATGTTGTCTACAGTCAAGATGGACTTTAGGAGAATTTTGCTGAGAAAATAGAGACAGGAGTCATTTGCAGAGGAAAGACAGGGTTCACTACGTGGGAACCAATGGATCTCCAGGATCAGTAGGATGAAAGTTTTGGAAGATCAAAGCAATACACAGTATTTTGGCAGGAAGTGTCTGCTTGATGATGTCCTTTAGTAGCACTTACCTGTCAGAAAAAGGATCATTCCATGAGGGTTGCCGTCATCGCTTGATCTTTAGCAGGTGCGTTTGCACTGTTTCTCCTTTTTGTAGATTGAGGCTTAGCTAGTCAGGAGACACCATTTTAAATTTAATTCATTTTCGAGCCAATCAGGGAATCAGGAGCTTTTACTCCAACACAACAATGTATAAACACAATACATCATTCTATTGAACACTATTTTTGCAAAAGATAACAGTGTATTAATGTTATACATATCAATGCTATATACAGAGGGAAAATTGCTTAAGTCAACAACATATAACTGTTACATAACAATTTAATATTAAAACATAATACTGCGGCAATGTACAAATAATAAAGGCAATGCATGACGGTAATATAAGCACAGTATACTGTGTCATACAGTAAAAAAGTGTATAATATATATAACAATGTTAAATAGAAAGTTAAAATGCAGCAGATAATTTATAACAGTGATACGTCAACATTTTGTATAGGGTCAAAATGCTATGGCAGTTAACATTAGGTAAATATGATGTCAAACAATGTAATAAAGTGTCGCAATACAGCGGTAGGGTACACCAATTTAGCAGGAATCTTTCTTTGATTACTGCTTCGTCTCCACCCTGATGCTGAGTCGTAAATTGCTGGCCTTCTTCTCCATTGCTGATGCTGTCTACAGTCAAGATGGAATTTAGGAGAATTTTGCTGAGAAGATAGAGACAGGAGTCATTTGCAGAAGAAAGACAGGGTTCACTACGTGGGACCCTATGGATCTCCAGGATCAGTATGATGAAAGTTTTGGAAGATCAAAGCAATACACAGTATTTTGGCAGGAAGTGTCTGCTTGATGACGTCCTTTAGTAGCACTTACCTGTCAGAAGAAGGATCATTCCATGAGGTTTGCCGTCATCGCTTGATCTTTTGCAGGTGCGTTTGCACTGTTTCTCCTTTTTGTAAACCCTCAATCTGTAAAGATTGAGGCTTAGCTAGTCAGGAGACACCATTTTAAATTTAATTAATTTTCGAGCCAATCTGGGAATCAGGAGCTTTTACTCCAACACATCAATGTATAAACACAATACATCATTCTATTGAACACTATTTTTGCAAAAGATAACAGTGTATTAATGTTATACATATCAATGCTATATACAGAGAGAAAATTGCTTAAGTCAACATCATATAACTATTACATAATTTAATATTAAAACATAATACTGCGGCAATGTACAAATAATAAAGACAATGTATGATGGTAATATAAACACAGTATACTGTGTCATACAGTAAAAAAGTGTATAATATATATAACAATGTTAAACAGAAAGTTAAAATGCAGCAGATAATTCATAACAGTGATACGTCAACATTTTATATAGGGACAAAATGCTATGGCAGGTAGCATTAGGTAAATATGATGTCAAACAATGTAATAAAGCGTCGCAATACAGCGGTAGGGTACACCAATTTAGCAGGAATCTTTCTTTGATTACTGCTTCGTCTCCACCCTGATGCTGAGACGTAAATGGCTGGCCTTCTTCTCCATTGCTGATATTGTCTACAGTCAAGATGGAATTTAGGAGAATTTTGCTGAGAAGATAGAGACAGGAGTCATTTGCAGAGGAATGGCAGGGTTCACTACGCGGGACCCAATGGATCTCCAGGATCAGTAGGATGAAACTTTTGGAAGATCAATGCAATACACAGTATTTTGGCAGGAAGTGTCTGCTTGATGACGTCCTTTAGTAGCACTTACCTGTCAGAAGAAGGATCATTCCATGAGGTTTGCCGTCATCGCTGGATCTTTTGCAGGTGCGTTTGCACTGTTTCTCCTTTTTCTAAACCCTCAATCTGTAAAGATTGAGGCTTAGCTAGTCAGGAGACACCATTTTAAATTTAATTCATTTTCGAGCCAATCAGGGAATCAGGAGCTTTTACTCCAACACAACAATGTATAAACACAATGCATCATTCTATTGAACACTATTTTTGCAAAAGATAACAGTCTATTAATGTTATACATATCAATGCTATATACAGAGGGAAAATTGCTTAAGTCAACAACATATAACTGTTACATAACAATTTAATATTAAAACATAATACTGCGGCAATGTATAAATAATAAAGGCAATGCATGACGGTAATATAAGCACAGTATACTGTGTCATACAGTAAAAAAGTGTATAATATATATAACAATGTTAAATAGAAAGTTAAAATGCAGCAGATAATTCATAACAGTGATACGTCAACATTTTGTATAGGGTCAAAATGCTATGGCAGTTAACATTAGGTAAATATGATGTCAAACAATGTAATAAAGCGTCGCAATACAGCGGTAGGGTACACCAATTTAGCAGGAATCTTTCTTTGATTACTGCTTCGTCTCCACCCTGATGCTGAGACGTAAATGGCTGGCCTTCTTCTCCATTGCTGATGTTGTCTACAGTCAAGATGGAATTTAGGAGAATTTTGCTGAGAAGATAGAGACAGGAGTCATTTGCAGAGGAATGGCAGGGTTCACTACGCGGGACCCAATGGATCTCCAGGATCAGTAGGATGAAACTTTTGGAAGATCAAAGCAATACACAGTATTTTGGCAGGAAGTGTCTGCTTGATGATGTCCTTTAGTAGCACTTACCTGTCAGAAGAAGGATCATTCCATGAGGTTTGCCGTCATCGCTGGATCTTTTGCAGGTGCGTTTGCACTGTTTCTCCTTTTTGGAAACCCTCAATCTGTAAAGATTGAGGCTTAGCTAGTCAGGAGACACCATTTTAAATTTAATTCATTTTCGAGCCAATCAGTGAATCAGGAGCTTTTACTCCAACACAACAATGTATAAACACAATACATCATTCTATTGAACACTATTTTTGAAAAAGATAACAGTGTATTAATGTTATTGTTATACATATCAATGCTATATACAGAGAGAAAATTGCTTAAGTCAACATCATATAACTATTACATAATTTAATATTAAAACATAATACTGCGGCAATGTACAAATAATAAAGACAATGTATGATGGTAATATAAACACAGTATACTGTGTCATACAGTAAAAAAGTGTATAATATATATAACAATGTTAAACAGAAAGTTAAAATGCAGCAGATAATTCATAACAGTGATACGTCAACATTTTATATAGGGATAAAATGCTATGGCAAGTAGCATTAGGTAAATATGATGTCAAACAATGTAATAAAGCGTCGCAATACAGCGGTAGGGTACACCAATTTAGAAGGAATCTTTCTTTGATTACTGCTTCGTCTCCACCCTGATGCTGAGATGTAAATATCTGGCCTTCTTCTCCATTGCTGATGTTGTCTACAGACAAGATGGACTTTAGGAGAATTTTGCTGAGAAGATAGAGACAGGAGTCATTTGCAGAGGAAAGACAGGGTTCACTACGTGGGAACCAATGGATCTCCAGGATCAGTAGGATGAAAGTTTTGGAAGATCAAAGCAATACACAGTATTTTGGCAGGAAGTGTCTGCTTGATGATGTCCTTTAGTAGCACTTACCTGTCAGAAGAAGGATCATTCCATGAGGTTTGCCGTCATCGCTGGATCTTTAGCAGGTGCGTTTGCACTGTTTCTCCTTTTTGTAAACCCTCAATCTGTAAAGATTGAGGCTTAGCTAGTCAGGAGACACCATTTTAAATTTAATTCATTTTCGAGCTAATCAGGGAATCAGGAGCTTTTACTCCAACACAACAATGTATAAACACAATACATCATTCTATTGAACACTATTTTTGCAAAAGATAACAGTGTATTAATGTTATACATATCAATGCTATATACATAGAGAAAATTGCTTAAGTCAACATCATATAACTATTACATAATTTAATATTAAAACATAATACTGCGGCAATGTACAAATAATAAAGACAATGTATGATGGTAATATAAACACAGTATACTGTGTCATACAGTAAAAAAGTGTATAATATATATAACAATGTTAAACAGAAAGTTAAAATGCAGCAGATAATTCATAACAGTGATACGTCAACATTTTATATAGGGACAAAATGCTATGGCAGGTAGCATTAGGTAAATATGATGTCAAACAATGTAATAAAGCGTCGCAATACAGCGGCAGGGTACACCAATTTAGAAGGAATCTTTCTTTGATTACTGCTTCGTCTCCACCCTGATGCTGAGATGTAAATGGCTGGCCTTCTTCTCCATTGCTGATGTTGTCTACAGTCAAGATGGAATTTAGGAGAATTTTGCTGAGAAGATAGAGACAGGAGTCATTTGCAGAGGAATGGCAGGGTTCACTACGCGGGACCCAATGGATCTCCAGGATCAGTAGGATGAAAGTTTTGGAAGATCAAAGCAATACACAGTATTTTGGCAGGAAGTGTCTGCTTGATGACGTCCTTTAGTAGCACTTACCTGTCAGAAGAAGGATCATTCCATGAGGTTTGCTGTCATCGCTGGATCTTTTGCAGGTGCGTTTGCACTGTTTCTCCTTTTTGGAAACCCTCAATCTGTAAAGATTGAGGCTTAGCTAGTCAGGAGACACCATTTTAAATTTTATTCATTTTCGAGCCAATCAGGGAATCAGGAGCTTTTACTCCAACACAACAATGTATAAACACAATACATCATTCTATTGAACACTATTTTTGCAAAAGATAACAGTGTATTAATGTTATACATATCAATGCTATATACAGAGGGAAAATTGCTTAAGTCAACAACATATAACTATTACATAACAATTTAATATTAAAACATAATACTGCGGCAATGTACAAATAATAAAGGCAATGCATGATGGTAATATAAGCACAGTATACTGTGTCATACAGTAAAAAAGTGTATAATATATATAACAATGTTAAACAGAAAGTTAAAATGCAGCAGATAATTCATAACAGTGATACGTCAACATTTTGTATAGGGACAAAATGCTATGGCAGTTAACATTAGGTAAATATGATGTCAAACAATGTAATAAAGCGTCGCAATACAGCAGTAGGGTACACCAATTTAGCAGGAATCTTTCTTTGATTACTGCTTCGTCTCCACCCTGATGCTGAGACGTAAATGGCTGGCCTTCTTCTCCAATGCTGATGCTGTCTACAGTCAAGATGGAATTTAGGAGAATTTTGCTGAGAAGATAGAGACAGGAGTCATTTGCAGAGGAATGGCAGGGTTCACTACGCGGGACCCAATGGATCTCCAGGATCAGTAGGATGAAACTTTTGGAAGATCAAAGCAATACACAGTATTTTGGCAGGAAGTGTCTGCTTGATGATGTCCTTTAGTAGCACTTACCTGTCAGAAGAAGGATCATTCCATGAGGTTTGCCGTCATCGCTGGATCTTTTGCAGGTGCGTTTGCACTGTTTCTCCTTTTTGGAAACCCTCAATCTGTAAAGATTGAGGCTTAGCTAGTCAGGAGACACCATTTTAAATTTAATTCATTTTCGAGCCAATCAGGGAATCAGGAGCTTTTACTCCAACACAACAATGTATAAACACAATACATCATTCTATTGAACACTATTTTTGAAAAAGATAACAGTGTATTAATGTTATTGTTATACATATCAATGCTATATACAGAGAGAAAATTGCTTAAGTCAACATCATATAACTATTACATAATTTAATATTAAAACATAATACTGCGGCAATGTACAAATAATAAAGACAATGTATGATGGTAATATAAACACAGTATACTGTGTCATACAGTAAAAAAGTGTATAATATATATAACAATGTTAAACAGAAAGTTAAAATGCAGCAGATAATTCATAACAGTGATACGTCAACATTTTATATAGGGATAAAATGCTATGGCAAGTAGCATTAGGTAAATATGATGTCAAACAATGTAATAAAGCGTCGCAATACAGCGGTAGGGTACACCAATTTAGAAGGAATCTTTCTTTGATTACTGCTTCGTCTCCACCCTGATGCTGAGATGTAAATATCTGGCCTTCTTCTCCATTGCTGATGTTGTCTACAGACAAGATGGACTTTAGGAGAATTTTGCTGAGAAGATAGAGACAGGAGTCATTTGCAGAGGAAAGACAGGGTTCACTACGTGGGAACCAATGGATCTCCAGGATCAGTAGGATGAAAGTTTTGGAAGATCAAAGCAATACACAGTATTTTGGCAGGAAGTGTCTGCTTGATGATGTCCTTTAGTAGCACTTACCTGTCAGAAGAAGGATCATTCCATGAGGTTTGCCGTCATCGCTGGATCTTTAGCAGGTGCGTTTGCACTGTTTCTCCTTTTTGTAAACCCTCAATCTGTAAAGATTGAGGCTTAGCTAGTCAGGAGACACCATTTTAAATTTAATTCATTTTCGAGCTAATCAGGGAATCAGGAGCTTTTACTCCAACACAACAATGTATAAACACAATACATCATTCTATTGAACACTATTTTTGCAAAAGATAACAGTGTATTAATGTTATACATATCAATGCTATATACATAGAGAAAATTGCTTAAGTCAACATCATATAACTATTACATAATTTAATATTAAAACATAATACTGCGGCAATGTACAAATAATAAAGACAATGTATGATGGTAATATAAACACAGTATACTGTGTCATACAGTAAAAAAGTGTATAATATATATAACAATGTTAAACAGAAAGTTAAAATGCAGCAGATAATTCATAACAGTGATACGTCAACATTTTATATAGGGACAAAATGCTATGGCAGGTAGCATTAGGTAAATATGATGTCAAACAATGTAATAAAGCGTCGCAATACAGCGGCAGGGTACACCAATTTAGCAGGAATCTTTCTTTGATTACTGCTTCGTCTCCACCCTGATGCTGAGACGTAAATGGCTGGCCTTCTTCTCCATTGCTGATGTTGTCTACAGTCAAGATGGACTTTAGGAGAATTTTGCTGAGAAAATAGAGACAGGAGTCATTTGCAGAGGAAAGACAGGGTTCACTACGTGGGAACCAATGGATCTCCAGGATCAGTAGGATGAAAGTTTTGGAAGATCAAAGCAATACACAGTATTTTGGCAGGAAGTGTCTGCTTGATGATGTCCTTTAGTAGCACTTACCTGTCAGAAAAAGGATCATTCCATGAGGGTTGCCGTCATCGCTTGATCTTTAGCAGGTGCGTTTGCACTGTTTCTCCTTTTTGTAGATTGAGGCTTAGCTAGTCAGGAGACACCATTTTAAATTTAATTCATTTTCGAGCCAATCAGGGAATCAGGAGCTTTTACTCCAACACAACAATGTATAAACACAATACATCATTCTATTGAACACTATTTTTGCAAAAGATAACAGTGTATTAATGTTATACATATCAATGCTATATACAGAGGGAAAATTGCTTAAGTCAACAACATATAACTGTTACATAACAATTTAATATTAAAACATAATACTGCGGCAATGTACAAATAATAAAGGCAATGCATGACGGTAATATAAGCACAGTATACTGTGTCATACAGTAAAAAAGTGTATAATATATATAACAATGTTAAATAGAAAGTTAAAATGCAGCAGATAATTTATAACAGTGATACGTCAACATTTTGTATAGGGTCAAAATGCTATGGCAGTTAACATTAGGTAAATATGATGTCAAACAATGTAATAAAGTGTCGCAATACAGCGGTAGGGTACACCAATTTAGCAGGAATCTTTCTTTGATTACTGCTTCGTCTCCACCCTGATGCTGAGTCGTAAATTGCTGGCCTTCTTCTCCATTGCTGATGCTGTCTACAGTCAAGATGGAATTTAGGAGAATTTTGCTGAGAAGATAGAGACAGGAGTCATTTGCAGAAGAAAGACAGGGTTCACTACGTGGGACCCTATGGATCTCCAGGATCAGTATGATGAAAGTTTTGGAAGATCAAAGCAATACACAGTATTTTGGCAGGAAGTGTCTGCTTGATGACGTCCTTTAGTAGCACTTACCTGTCAGAAGAAGGATCATTCCATGAGGTTTGCCGTCATCGCTTGATCTTTTGCAGGTGCGTTTGCACTGTTTCTCCTTTTTGTAAACCCTCAATCTGTAAAGATTGAGGCTTAGCTAGTCAGGAGACACCATTTTAAATTTAATTAATTTTCGAGCCAATCTGGGAATCAGGAGCTTTTACTCCAACACATCAATGTATAAACACAATACATCATTCTATTGAACACTATTTTTGCAAAAGATAACAGTGTATTAATGTTATACATATCAATGCTATATACAGAGAGAAAATTGCTTAAGTCAACATCATATAACTATTACATAATTTAATATTAAAACATAATACTGCGGCAATGTACAAATAATAAAGACAATGTATGATGGTAATATAAACACAGTATACTGTGTCATACAGTAAAAAAGTGTATAATATATATAACAATGTTAAACAGAAAGTTAAAATGCAGCAGATAATTCATAACAGTGATACGTCAACATTTTATATAGGGACAAAATGCTATGGCAGGTAGCATTAGGTAAATATGATGTCAAACAATGTAATAAAGCGTCGCAATACAGCGGTAGGGTACACCAATTTAGCAGGAATCTTTCTTTGATTACTGCTTCGTCTCCACCCTGATGCTGAGACGTAAATGGCTGGCCTTCTTCTCCATTGCTGATATTGTCTACAGTCAAGATGGAATTTAGGAGAATTTTGCTGAGAAGATAGAGACAGGAGTCATTTGCAGAGGAATGGCAGGGTTCACTACGCGGGACCCAATGGATCTCCAGGATCAGTAGGATGAAACTTTTGGAAGATCAATGCAATACACAGTATTTTGGCAGGAAGTGTCTGCTTGATGACGTCCTTTAGTAGCACTTACCTGTCAGAAGAAGGATCATTCCATGAGGTTTGCCGTCATCGCTGGATCTTTTGCAGGTGCGTTTGCACTGTTTCTCCTTTTTCTAAACCCTCAATCTGTAAAGATTGAGGCTTAGCTAGTCAGGAGACACCATTTTAAATTTAATTCATTTTCGAGCCAATCAGGGAATCAGGAGCTTTTACTCCAACACAACAATGTATAAACACAATGCATCATTCTATTGAACACTATTTTTGCAAAAGATAACAGTCTATTAATGTTATACATATCAATGCTATATACAGAGGGAAAATTGCTTAAGTCAACAACATATAACTGTTACATAACAATTTAATATTAAAACATAATACTGCGGCAATGTATAAATAATAAAGGCAATGCATGACGGTAATATAAGCACAGTATACTGTGTCATACAGTAAAAAAGTGTATAATATATATAACAATGTTAAATAGAAAGTTAAAATGCAGCAGATAATTCATAACAGTGATACGTCAACATTTTGTATAGGGTCAAAATGCTATGGCAGTTAACATTAGGTAAATATGATGTCAAACAATGTAATAAAGCGTCGCAATACAGCGGTAGGGTACACCAATTTAGCAGGAATCTTTCTTTGATTACTGCTTCGTCTCCACCCTGATGCTGAGACGTAAATGGCTGGCCTTCTTCTCCATTGCTGATGTTGTCTACAGTCAAGATGGAATTTAGGAGAATTTTGCTGAGAAGATAGAGACAGGAGTCATTTGCAGAGGAATGGCAGGGTTCACTACGCGGGACCCAATGGATCTCCAGGATCAGTAGGATGAAACTTTTGGAAGATCAAAGCAATACACAGTATTTTGGCAGGAAGTGTCTGCTTGATGATGTCCTTTAGTAGCACTTACCTGTCAGAAGAAGGATCATTCCATGAGGTTTGCCGTCATCGCTGGATCTTTTGCAGGTGCGTTTGCACTGTTTCTCCTTTTTGGAAACCCTCAATCTGTAAAGATTGAGGCTTAGCTAGTCAGGAGACACCATTTTAAATTTAATTCATTTTCGAGCCAATCAGTGAATCAGGAGCTTTTACTCCAACACAACAATGTATAAACACAATACATCATTCTATTGAACACTATTTTTGAAAAAGATAACAGTGTATTAATGTTATTGTTATACATATCAATGCTATATACAGAGAGAAAATTGCTTAAGTCAACATCATATAACTATTACATAATTTAATATTAAAACATAATACTGCGGCAATGTACAAATAATAAAGACAATGTATGATGGTAATATAAACACAGTATACTGTGTCATACAGTAAAAAAGTGTATAATATATATAACAATGTTAAACAGAAAGTTAAAATGCAGCAGATAATTCATAACAGTGATACGTCAACATTTTATATAGGGATAAAATGCTATGGCAAGTAGCATTAGGTAAATATGATGTCAAACAATGTAATAAAGCGTCGCAATACAGCGGTAGGGTACACCAATTTAGAAGGAATCTTTCTTTGATTACTGCTTCGTCTCCACCCTGATGCTGAGATGTAAATATCTGGCCTTCTTCTCCATTGCTGATGTTGTCTACAGACAAGATGGACTTTAGGAGAATTTTGCTGAGAAGATAGAGACAGGAGTCATTTGCAGAGGAAAGACAGGGTTCACTACGTGGGAACCAATGGATCTCCAGGATCAGTAGGATGAAAGTTTTGGAAGATCAAAGCAATACACAGTATTTTGGCAGGAAGTGTCTGCTTGATGATGTCCTTTAGTAGCACTTACCTGTCAGAAGAAGGATCATTCCATGAGGTTTGCCGTCATCGCTGGATCTTTAGCAGGTGCGTTTGCACTGTTTCTCCTTTTTGTAAACCCTCAATCTGTAAAGATTGAGGCTTAGCTAGTCAGGAGACACCATTTTAAATTTAATTCATTTTCGAGCTAATCAGGGAATCAGGAGCTTTTACTCCAACACAACAATGTATAAACACAATACATCATTCTATTGAACACTATTTTTGCAAAAGATAACAGTGTATTAATGTTATACATATCAATGCTATATACATAGAGAAAATTGCTTAAGTCAACATCATATAACTATTACATAATTTAATATTAAAACATAATACTGCGGCAATGTACAAATAATAAAGACAATGTATGATGGTAATATAAACACAGTATACTGTGTCATACAGTAAAAAAGTGTATAATATATATAACAATGTTAAACAGAAAGTTAAAATGCAGCAGATAATTCATAACAGTGATACGTCAACATTTTATATAGGGACAAAATGCTATGGCAGGTAGCATTAGGTAAATATGATGTCAAACAATGTAATAAAGCGTCGCAATACAGCGGCAGGGTACACCAATTTAGAAGGAATCTTTCTTTGATTACTGCTTCGTCTCCACCCTGATGCTGAGATGTAAATGGCTGGCCTTCTTCTCCATTGCTGATGTTGTCTACAGTCAAGATGGAATTTAGGAGAATTTTGCTGAGAAGATAGAGACAGGAGTCATTTGCAGAGGAATGGCAGGGTTCACTACGCGGGACCCAATGGATCTCCAGGATCAGTAGGATGAAAGTTTTGGAAGATCAAAGCAATACACAGTATTTTGGCAGGAAGTGTCTGCTTGATGACGTCCTTTAGTAGCACTTACCTGTCAGAAGAAGGATCATTCCATGAGGTTTGCTGTCATCGCTGGATCTTTTGCAGGTGCGTTTGCACTGTTTCTCCTTTTTGGAAACCCTCAATCTGTAAAGATTGAGGCTTAGCTAGTCAGGAGACACCATTTTAAATTTTATTCATTTTCGAGCCAATCAGGGAATCAGGAGCTTTTACTCCAACACAACAATGTATAAACACAATACATCATTCTATTGAACACTATTTTTGCAAAAGATAACAGTGTATTAATGTTATACATATCAATGCTATATACAGAGGGAAAATTGCTTAAGTCAACAACATATAACTATTACATAACAATTTAATATTAAAACATAATACTGCGGCAATGTACAAATAATAAAGGCAATGCATGATGGTAATATAAGCACAGTATACTGTGTCATACAGTAAAAAAGTGTATAATATATATAACAATGTTAAACAGAAAGTTAAAATGCAGCAGATAATTCATAACAGTGATACGTCAACATTTTGTATAGGGACAAAATGCTATGGCAGTTAACATTAGGTAAATATGATGTCAAACAATGTAATAAAGCGTCGCAATACAGCAGTAGGGTACACCAATTTAGCAGGAATCTTTCTTTGATTACTGCTTCGTCTCCACCCTGATGCTGAGACGTAAATGGCTGGCCTTCTTCTCCAATGCTGATGCTGTCTACAGTCAAGATGGAATTTAGGAGAATTTTGCTGAGAAGATAGAGACAGGAGTCATTTGCAGAGGAAAGACAGGGTTCACTACGTGGGACCCAATGGATCTCCAGGATCAGTATGATGAAAGTTTTGGAAGATCAAAGCAATACACAGTATTTTGGCAGGAAGTGTCTGCTTGATGACGTCCTTTAGTAGCACTTACCTGTCAGAAGAAGGGTCATTCCATAAGGTTTGTCGTCATCGCTGGTTCTTTAGCAGGTGCGTTTGCACTGTTTCTCCTTTTTGTAAACCCTCAATATGTAAAGATTGAGGCTTAGCTAGTCAGGAGACACCATTTTAAATTTAATTCATTTTCGAGCCAATCAGGGAATCAGGAGCTTTTACTCCAACACAACAATGTATAAACACAATACATCATTCTATTGAACACTATTTTTGCAAAAGATAACAGTGTATTAATGTTATACATATCAATGCTATATACAGAGGCAAAATTGCTTAAGTCAACAACATATAACTATTACATAACAATTTAATATTAAAACATAATACTGCGGCAATGTACAAATAATAAAGACAATATGACAGTAAAATAAGCACAGTATACTGTGTCATACAGTAAAAAAGTGTATAATATATATAACAATGTTAAACAGAAAGTTAAAATGCAGCAGATAATTCATAACATTGATACGTCAACATTTTGTATAGGGACAAAATACTATGGCAGTTAACATTAGGTAAATATGATGTCAAACAATGTAATAAAGCATCGCAATACAGCGGTAGGGTACACCAATTTAGCAGGAATCTTTCTTTGATTACTGCTTCGTCTCCACCCTGATGCTGAGACGTAAATGGCTGGCCTTCTTCTCCATTGCTGATGTTGTCTACAGTCAAGATGGACTTTAGGAGAATTTTGCTGAGAAGATAGAGACAGGAGTCATTTGCAGAGGAAAGACAGAGTTCACTACGTGGGAACCAATGGATCTCCAGGATCAGTAGGATGAAAGTTTTGGAAGATCAAAGCAATACACAGTATTTTGGCAGGAAGTGTCTGCTTGATGATGTCCTTTAGTAGCACTTACCTGTCAGAAGAAGGATCATTCCATGAGGTTTGCCGTCATCGCTGGATCTTTAGCAGGTGCGTTTGCACTGTTTCTCCTTTTTGTAGATTGAGGCTTAGCTAGTCAGGAGACACCATTTTAAATTTAATTCATTTTCGAGCCAATCAGGGAATCAGGAGCTTTTACTCCAACACAACAATGTATAAACACAATACATCATTCTATTGAACACTATTTTTGCAAAAGATAACAGTGTATTAATGTTATACATATCAATGCTATATACAGAGGGAAAATTGCTTAAGTCAACAACATATAACTGTTACATAACAATTTAATATTAAAACATAATACTGCGGCAATGTACAAATAATAAAGGCAATGCATGACGGTAATATAAGCACAGTATACTGTGTCATACAGTAAAAAAGTGTATAATATATATAACAATGTTAAATAGAAAGTGAAAATGCAGCAGATAATTCATAACAGTGATATTTCAACATTTTGTATAGGGTCAAAATGCTATGTCAGTTAACATTAGGTAAATATGATGTCAAACAATGTAATAAAGTGTCGCAATACAGCGGTAGGGTACACCAATTTAGCAGGAATCTTTCTTTGATTACTGCTTCGTCTCCACCCTGATGCTGAGACGTAAATTGCTGGCCTTCTTCTCCATTGCTGATGCTGTCTACAGTCAAGATGGAATTTAGGAGAATTTTGCTGAGAAGATAGAGACAGGAGTCATTTGCAGAGGAAAGACAGGGTTCACTACGTGGGACCCTATGGATCTCCAGGATCAGTATGATGAAAGTATTGGAAGATCAAAGCAATACACAGTATTTTGGCAGGAAGTGTCTGCTTGATGACGTCCTTTAGTAGCACTTACCTGTCAGAAGAAGGATCATTCCATGAGGTTTGCCGTCATCGCTGGATCTTTTGCAGGTGCGTTTGCACTGTTTCTCCTTTTTGTAAACCCTCAATCTGTAAAGATTGAGGCTTAGCTAGTCAGGAGACACCATTTTAAATTTAATTCATTTTCGAGCCAATCAGGGAATCTGCAGCTTTTACTCCAACACAACAATGTATAAACACAATACATCATTCTATTGAACACTATTTTTGCAAAAGATAACAGTGTATTAATGTTATACATATCAATGCTATATACAGAGGGAAAATTGCTTAAGTCAACAATATATAACTGTTACATAACAATTTAATATTAAAACATAATACTGCGGCAATGTATAAATAATAAAGGCAATGCATGACGGTAATATAAGCACAGTATACTGTGTCATACAGTAAAAAAGTGTATAATATATATAACAATGTTAAATAGAAAGTTAAAATGCAGCAGATAATTCATAACAGTGATACGTCAACATTTTGTATAGGGTCAAAATGCTATGGCAGTTAACATTAGGTAAATATGATGTCAAACAATGTAATAAAGTGTCGCAATACAGCGGTAGGGTACACCAATTTAGCAGGAATCTTTCTTTGATTACTGCTTCGTCTCCACCCTGATGCTGAGTCGTAAATTGCTGGCCTTCTTCTCCATTGCTGATGCTGTCTACAGTCAAGATGGAATTTAGGAGAATTTTGCTGAGAAGATAGAGACAGGAGTTATTTGCAGAGGAAAGACAGGGTTCACTACGTGGGACCCTATGGATCTCCAGGATCAGTATGATGAAAGTTTTGGAAGATCAAAGCAATACACAGTATTTTGGCAGGAAGTGTCTGCTTGATGATGTCCTTTAGTAGCACTTACCTGTCAGAAGAAGGATCATTCCATGAGGTTTGCCGTCATCGCTGGATCTTTTGCAGGTGCGTTTTGCACTGTTTCTCCTTTTTGGAAACCCTCAATCTGTAAAGATTGAGGCTTAGCTAGTCAGGAGACACCATTTTAAATTTAATTCATTTTCGAGCCAATCAGGGAATCAGGAGCTTTTACTCCAACACAACAATGTATAAACACAATACATCATTCTATTGAACACTATTTTTGCAAAAGATAACAGTGTATTAATGTTATACATATCAATGCTATATACAGAGAGAAAATTGCTTAAGTCAACATCATATAACTATTACATAATTTAATATTAAAACATAATACTGCGGCAATGTACAAATAATAAAGACAATGTATGATGGTCATATAAACACAGTATACTGTGTCATACAGTAAAAAAGTGTATAATATATATAACAATGTTAAACAGAAAGTTAAAATGCAGCAGATAATTCATAACAGTGATACGTCAACATTTTGTATAGGGACAAAATGCTATGGCAGTTAACATTAGGTAAATATGATGTCAAACAATGTAATAAAGCGTCGCAATACAGCAGTAGGGTACACCAATTTAGCAGGAATCTTTCTTTGATTACTGCTTCGTCTCCACCCTGATGCTGAGACGTAAATGGCTGGCCTTCTCCATTGCTGATGCTGTCTACAGTCAAGATGGAATTTAGGAGAATTTTGCTGAGAAGATAGAGACAGGAGTCATTTGCAGAGGAATGGCAGGGTTCACTACGCGGGACCCAATGGATCTCCAGGATCAGTAGGATGAAACTTTTGGAAGATCAAAGCAATACACAGTATTTTGGTAGGAAGTGTCTGCTTGATGACGTCCTTTAGTAGCACTTACCTGTCAGAAGAAGGATCATTCCATGAGGTTTGCCGTCATCGCTGGATCTTTTGCAGGTGCGTTTGCACTGTTTCTCCTTTTTGTAAACCCTCAATCTGTAAAGATTGAGGCTTAGCTAGTCAGGAGACACCATTTTAAATTTAATTCATTTTCGAGCCAATCAGGGAATCAGGAGCTTTTACTCCAACACAACAATGTATAAACACAATGCATCATTCTATTGAACACTATTTTTGCAAAAGATAACAGTCTATTAATGTTATACATATCAATGCTATATACAGAGGGAAAATTGCTTAAGTCAACAACATATAACTGTTACATAACAATTTAATATTAAAACATAATACTGCGGCAATGTATAAATAATAAAGGCAATGCATGACGGTAATATAAGCACAGTATACTGTGTCATACAGTAAAAAAGTGTATAATATATATAACAATGTTAAATAGAAAGTTAAAATGCAGCAGATAATTCATAACAGTGATACGTCAACATTTTGTATAGGGTCAAAATGCTATGGCAGTTAACATTAGGTAAATATGATGTCAAACAATGTAATAAAGCGTCGCAATACAGCGGTAGGGTACACCAATTTAGCAGGAATCTTTCTTTGATTACTGCTTCGTCTCCACCCTGATGCTGAGACGTAAATGGCTGGCCTTCTTCTCCATTGCTGATGTTGTCTACAGTCAAGATGGAATTTAGGAGAATTTTGCTGAGAAGATAGAGACAGGAGTCATTTGCAGAGGAATGGCAGGGTTCACTACGCGGGACCCAATGGATCTCCAGGATCAGTAGGATGAAACTTTTGGAAGATCAAAGCAATACACAGTATTTTGGCAGGAAGTGTCTGCTTGATGATGTCCTTTAGTAGCACTTACCTGTCAGAAGAAGGATCATTCCATGAGGTTTGCCGTCATCGCTGGATCTTTTGCAGGTGCGTTTGCACTGTTTCTCCTTTTTGGAAACCCTCAATCTGTAAAGATTGAGGCTTAGCTAGTCAGGAGACACCATTTTAAATTTAATTCATTTTCGAGCCAATCAGGGAATCAGGAGCTTTTACTCCAACACAACAATGTATAAACACAATACATCATTCTATTGAACACTATTTTTGCAAAAGATAACAGTGTATTAATGTTATTGTTATACATATCAATGCTATATACAGAGAGAAAATTGCTTAAGTCAACATCATATAACTATTACATAATTTAATATTAAAACATAATACTGCGGCAATGTACAAATAATAAAGACAATGTATGATGGTAATATAAACACAGTATACTGTGTCATACAGTAAAAAAGTGTATAATATATATAACAATGTTAAACAGAAAGTTAAAATGCAGCAGATAATTCATAACAGTGATACGTCAACATTTTATATAGGGATAAAATGCTATGGCAAGTAGCATTAGGTAAATATGATGTCAAACAATGTAATAAAGCGTCGCAATACAGCGGTAGGGTACACCAATTTAGAAGGAATCTTTCTTTGATTACTGCTTCGTCTCCACCCTGATGCTGAGATGTAAATATCTGGCCTTCTTCTCCATTGCTGATGTTGTCTACAGACAAGATGGACTTTAGGAGAATTTTGCTGAGAAGATAGAGACAGGAGTCATTTGCAGAGGAAAGACAGGGTTCACTACGTGGGAACCAATGGATCTCCAGGATCAGTAGGATGAAAGTTTTGGAAGATCAAAGCAATACACAGTATTTTGGCAGGAAGTGTCTGCTTGATGATGTCCTTTAGTAGCACTTACCTGTCAGAAGAAGGATCATTCCATGAGGTTTGCCGTCATCGCTGGATCTTTAGCAGGTGCGTTTGCACTGTTTCTCCTTTTTGTAAACCCTCAATCTGTAAAGATTGAGGCTTAGCTAGTCAGGAGACACCATTTTAAATTTAATTCATTTTCGAGCCAATCAGGGAATCAGGAGCTTTTACTCCAACACAACAATGTATAAACACAATACATCATTCTATTGAACACTATTTTTGCAAAAGATAACAGTGTATTAATGTTATACATATCAATGCTATATACATAGAGAAAATTGCTTAAGTCAACATCATATAACTATTACATAATTTAATATTAAAACATAATACTGCGGCAATGTACAAATAATAAAGACAATGTATGATGGTAATATAAACACAGTATACTGTGTCATACAGTAAAAAAGTGTATAATATATATAACAATGTTAAACAGAAAGTTAAAATGCAGCAGATAATTCATAACAGTGATACGTCAACATTTTATATAGGGACAAAATGCTATGGCAGGTAGCATTAGGTAAATATGATGTCAAACAATGTAATAAAGCGTCGCAATACAGCGGCAGGGTACACCAATTTAGCAGGAATCTTTCTTTGATTACTGGTTCGTCTCCACCCTGATGCTGAGACGTAAAAGGCTGGTGTTTTTCTCCATTGCTGATGTTGTCTACAGTCAAGATGGAATTTAGGAGAATTTTGCTGAGAAGATAGAGACAGGAGTCATTTGCAGAGGAATGACAGGGTTCACTACGTGGGACCCAATGGATCTCCAGGATCAGTAGGATGAAAGTTTTGGAAGATCAAAGCAATTCACAGTATTTTGGCAGGAAGTGTCTGCTTGATGACGTCCTTTAGTAGCACTTGTCAGAAGAAGGATCATTCCATGAGGTTTGCCATCACCGCTGGATCTTTTGCAGGTGCGTTTGCACTGTTTCTCCTTTTTGGAAACCCTCAATCTGTAAAGATTGAGGCTTAGTTAGATAGTAGAAACCATTTTAAATTTAATTCATTTTCAAGCCAATCAGGGAATCAGGAGCTTTTACTCCAACACAACAATGTATAAACACAATACATCATTCTATTGAACACTATTTTTGCAAAAGATAACAGTGTATTAATGTTATACATATCAATGCTATATACAGAGGCAAAATTGCTTAAGTCAAGAACATATAACTATTACATAACAATTTAATATTAAAACATAATACTGCGGCAATGTACAAATATTAAAGACAATGCATGACGGTAATATAAGCACAGTATACTGTGTCATACAGTAAAAAAGTGTATAATATATATAACAATATTAAACAGAAAGTTAAAATGCAGCAGATAATTCATAACAGTGATACGTCAACATTTTATATAGGGACAAAATGCTATGGCAGTTTACATTAGGTAAATATGATGTCAAACAATGTAATAAAGCATCGCAATACAGCGGTAGAGTACACCAATTTAGCAGGAATCTTTCTTTGATTACTGCTTCGTCTTCACCCTGATGCTGAGACGTAAATGGCTGGTCTTCTTCTCCATTGCTGATGTTGTCTACAGTCAAGATGGAATTTAGGAGAATTTTTCTGAGAAGATAGAGACAGGAGTCAATTGCAGAGGAATGACAGGGTTCACTATGTGGGACCCAATGGATCTCCAGGATCAGTAGGATGAAAGTTTTGGAAGATCAAAGCAATACACAGTATTTTGGCAGGAAGTGTCTGCTTGATGACGTCCTTTAGTAGCACTTACCTGTCAGAAGAAGGATCTTTCCATGAGGTTTGCCGTCATCGCTGGATCTTTAGCAGGTGCGTTTGCACTGTTTCTCCTTTTTGTAAACCCTCAATCTGTAAAGATTGAGGCTTAGCTAGTCAGGAGACACCATTTTAAATTTAATTCATTTTCGAGCCAATCAGGGAATCAGGAGCTTTTACTCCAACACAACAATGTATAATCACAATACATCATTCTATTGAACACTATTTTTGCAAAAGATAACAGTGTATTAATGTTATACATATCAATGCTATATACAGAGGCAAAATTGCTTAAGTCATGAACATATAACTATTACATAACAATTTAATATTAAAACATAATACTGCGGCAATGTACAAATAATAAAGACAATGCATGACGGTAATATAAGCACAGTATACTGTGTCATACAGTAAAAAAGTGTATAATATATATAACAATATTAAACAGAAAGTTAAAATGCAGCAGATAATTCATAACAGTGATACGTCAACATTTTATGTAGGGACAAAATGCTATGGCAGTTTACATTAGGTAAATATGATGTCAAACAATGTAATAAAGCATCGCAATACAGCGGTAGAGTACACCAATTTAGCAGGAATCTTTCTTTGATTACTGCTTCGTCTCCACCCTGATGCTGAGACGTAAATGGCTGGTCTTCTTCTCCATTGCTGATGTTGTCTACAGTCAAGATGGGATTTAGGAGAATTTTTCTGAGAAGATAGAGACAGGAGTCAATTGCAGAGTTATGACAGTGTTCACTACGTGGGACCCAATAGATCTCCAGGATCAGTAGGATGAAAGTTTTGGAAGATCAAAACAATACACAGTATTTTGGCAGGAAGTGTCTGCTTGATGACGTCCTTTAGTAGCACTTACCTGTCAGAAGAAGGATCATTCCATGAGGTTTGCCGTCATCGCTGGATCTTTAGCACGTGCGTTTGCACTGTTTCTCCTTTTTGGAAACCCTCAATCTGTAAAGATTGAGGCATAGCTAGTCAGGAGACACCATTTTAAATTTTATTCATTTTCGAGCCAATCAGGGAATCAGGAGCTTTTACTCCAACACAACAATGTATAAACACAATACATCATTGTATTGAACACTATTTTTGCAAAAGATAACAGTGTATTAATGTTATACATATCAATGCTATATACAGAGGGAAAATTGCTTAAGTCAACAACATATAACTATTACATAACAATTTAATATTAAAACATAATACTGCGGCAATGTACAAATAATAAAGACAATGCATGACGGTAATATAAGCACAGTATACTGTGTCATACAGTAAAAAAGTGTATAATATATATAACAATGTTAAACAGAAAGTTAAAATGCAGCAGATAATTCATAACAGTGATACGGCAACATTTTATATAGGGACAAAATGCTATGGCAGTTAACATTAGGTAAATATGATGTCAAACAATGTAATACAGCATCGCAATACAGTGGTGGAGTACACCAATTTAGCAGGAATATTTCTTTGATTACTGCTTCTTCTCCACCCTGATGCTGAGACGTAAAAGGCTGGTCTTCTTCTCCATTGCTGATGTTGTCTACAGTCAAGATGGAATTTAGGAGAATTTTGCTGAGAAGATAGAGACAGGAGTAATTTGCAGAGGAATGACAGGGTTCACTACGTGGCACCCAATGGATCTCCAGGATCAGTAGGATGAAAGTTTTGGAAGATCAAAGCAATTCACAGTATTTTGGCAGGAAGTGTCTGCTTGATAACGTCCTTTAGTAGCACTTACCTGTCAGAAGAAGGATCATTCCATGAGGTTTGCCATCACCGCTGGATCTTTTGCAGGTGCGTTTGCACTGTTTCTCCTTTTTGGAAACCCTCAATCTGTAAAGATTGAGGCTTAGCTAGTCTGGAGACACCATTTTAAATTTTATTCATTTTCGAGCCAATCAGGGAATCAGGAGCTTTTACTCCAACACAAGAATGTATAAACACAATACATCATTCTATTGAACACTATTTTTGCAAAAGATAACAGTGTATTAATGTTATACATATCAATGCTATATACAGAGGCAAAATTGCTTAAGTCATGAACATATAACTATTACATAACAATTTAATATTAAAACATAATACTGCGGCAATGTACAAATAATAAAGACAATGCATGACGGTAATATAAGCACAGTATACTGTGTCATACAGTAAAAAAGTGTATAATATATATAACAATGTTAAACAGAAAGTTAAAATGCAGCAGATAATTCATAACAGTGATACAGCAACATTTTATATAGGGACAAAATGCTATGGCAGTTAACATTAGGTAAATATGATGTCAAACAATGTAATAAAGCATCGCAATACAGCGATGGAGTACACCAATTTAGCAGGAATCTTTCTTTGATTACTGCTTCGTCTCCACCCTGATGCTGAGACGTAAAAGGCTGGTCTTCTTCTCCATTGCTGATGTTGTCTACAGTCAAGATGGAATTTAGGAGAATTTTGCTGAGAAGATAGAGACAGGAGTCATTTGCAGAGGAATGACAGGGTTCACTTCTTGGGACCCTATGGATCTCCAGGATCAGATGGTTGAAAGTTTAGGAAGATCAAAGCAATACACAGTATTTTGGCAGGAAGTGGCTGCTTGATGACGTCCTTTAGTTGCACTTACCTGTCAGAAGAAGGATCATTCCATGAGGTTTGCCGTCATCGCTGGATCTTTAGCAGGTGCGTTTGCACTGTTTCTCCTTTTTGTAAACCCTCAATCTGTAAAGATTGAGGCTTAGCTAGTCAGGAGACACTATTTGAAATTTAATTCATTTTCGAGCCAATCAGGGAATCAGGAGCTTTTACTCCAACACAACAATGTATAAACACAATACATCATTCTATTGAACACTATTTTTGCAAAAGATAACAGTGTATTAATGTTATACATATCAATGCTATATACAGAGGCAAAATTGCTTAAGTCAAGAACATATAACTATTACATAACAATTTAATATTAAAACATAATACTGCGGCAATGTACAAATATTAAAGACAATGCATGACGGTAATATAAACACAGTATACTGTGTCATACAGTAAAAAAGTGTATAATATATATAACAATATTAAACAGAAAGTTAAAATGCAGCAGATAATTCATAACAGTGATACGTCAACATTTTATATAGGGACAAAATGCTATGGCAGTTTACATTAGGTAAATATGATGTCAAACAATGTAATAAAGCATCGCAATACAGCGGTAGAGTACACCAATTTAGCAGGAATCTTTCTTTGATTACTGCTTCGTCTTCACCCTGATGCTGAGACGTAAATGGCTGGTCTTCTTCTCCATTGCTGATGTTGTCTACAGTCAAGATGGAATTTAGGAGAATTTTTCTGAGAAGATAGAGACAGGAGTCAATTGCAGAGGAATGACAGGGTTCACTATGTGGGACCCAATGGATCTCCAGGATCAGTAGGATGAAAGTTTTGGAAGATCAAAGCAATACACAGTATTTTGGCAGGAAGTGTCTGCTTGATGACGTCCTTTAGTAGCACTTACCTGTCAGAAGAAGGATCTTTCCATGAGGTTTGCCGTCATCGCTGGATCTTTAGCAGGTGCGTTTGCACTGTTTCTCCTTTTTGTAAACCCTCAATCTGTAAAGATTGAGGCTTAGCTAGTCAGGAGACACCATTTTAAATTTAATTCATTTTCGAGCCAATCAGGGAATCAGGAGCTTTTACTCCAACACAACAATGTATAATCACAATACATCATTCTATTGAACACTATTTTTGCAAAAGATAACAGTGTATTAATGTTATACATATCAATGCTATATACAGAGGCAAAATTGCTTAAGTCATGAACATATAACTATTACATAACAATTTAATATTAAAACATAATACTGCGGCAATGTACAAATAATAAAGACAATGCATGACGGTAATATAAGCACAGTATACTGTGTCATACAGTAAAAAAGTGTATAATATATATAACAATATTAAACAGAAAGTTAAAATGCAGCAGATAATTCATAACAGTGATACGTCAACATTTTATGTAGGGACAAAATGCTATGGCAGTTTACATTAGGTAAATATGATGTCAAACAATGTAATAAAGCATCGCAATACAGCGGTAGAGTACACCAATTTAGCAGGAATCTTTCTTTGATTACTGCTTCGTCTCCACCCTGATGCTGAGACGTAAATGGCTGGTCTTCTTCTCCATTGCTGATGTTGTCTACAGTCAAGATGGGATTTAGGAGAATTTTTCTGAGAAGATAGAGACAGGAGTCAATTGCAGAGTTATGACAGTGTTCACTACGTGGGACCCAATAGATCTCCAGGATCAGTAGGATGAAAGTTTTGGAAGATCAAAACAATACACAGTATTTTGGCAGGAAGTGTCTGCTTGATGACGTCCTTTAGTAGCACTTACCTGTCAGAAGAAGGATCATTCCATGAGGTTTGCCGTCATCGCTGGATCTTTAGCACGTGCGTTTGCACTGTTTCTCCTTTTTGGAAACCCTCAATCTGTAAAGATTGAGGCATAGCTAGTCAGGAGACACCATTTTAAATTTTATTCATTTTCGAGCCAATCAGGGAATCAGGAGCTTTTACTCCAACACAACAATGTATAAACACAATACATCATTGTATTGAACACTATTTTTGCAAAAGATAACAGTGTATTAATGTTATACATATCAATGCTATATACAGAGGGAAAATTGCTTAAGTCAACAACATATAACTATTACATAACAATTTAATATTAAAACATAATACTGCGGCAATGTACAAATAATAAAGACAATGCATGACGGTAATATAAGCACAGTATACTGTGTCATACAGTAAAAAAGTGTATAATATATATAACAATGTTAAACAGAAAGTTAAAATGCAGCAGATAATTCATAACAGTGATACGGCAACATTTTATATAGGGACAAAATGCTATGGCAGTTAACATTAGGTAAATATGATGTCAAACAATGTAATACAGCATCGCAATACAGTGGTGGAGTACACCAATTTAGCAGGAATATTTCTTTGATTACTGCTTCTTCTCCACCCTGATGCTGAGACGTAAAAGGCTGGTCTTCTTCTCCATTGCTGATGTTGTCTACAGTCAAGATGGAATTTAGGAGAATTTTGCTGAGAAGATAGAGACAGGAGTAATTTGCAGAGGAATGACAGGGTTCACTACGTGGCACCCAATGGATCTCCAGGATCAGTAGGATGAAAGTTTTGGAAGATCAAAGCAATTCACAGTATTTTGGCAGGAAGTGTCTGCTTGATAACGTCCTTTAGTAGCACTTACCTGTCAGAAGAAGGATCATTCCATGAGGTTTGCCATCACCGCTGGATCTTTTGCAGGTGCGTTTGCACTGTTTCTCCTTTTTGGAAACCCTCAATCTGTAAAGATTGAGGCTTAGCTAGTCTGGAGACACCATTTTAAATTTTATTCATTTTCGAGCCAATCAGGGAATCAGGAGCTTTTACTCCAACACAAGAATGTATAAACACAATACATCATTCTATTGAACACTATTTTTGCAAAAGATAACAGTGTATTAATGTTATACATATCAATGCTATATACAGAGGCAAAATTGCTTAAGTCATGAACATATAACTATTACATAACAATTTAATATTAAAACATAATACTGCGGCAATGTACAAATAATAAAGACAATGCATGACGGTAATATAAGCACAGTATACTGTGTCATACAGTAAAAAAGTGTATAATATATATAACAATGTTAAACAGAAAGTTAAAATGCAGCAGATAATTCATAACAGTGATACAGCAACATTTTATATAGGGACAAAATGCTATGGCAGTTAACATTAGGTAAATATGATGTCAAACAATGTAATAAAGCATCGCAATACAGCGATGGAGTACACCAATTTAGCAGGAATCTTTCTTTGATTACTGCTTCGTCTCCACCCTGATGCTGAGACGTAAAAGGCTGGTCTTCTTCTCCATTGCTGATGTTGTCTACAGTCAAGATGGAATTTAGGAGAATTTTGCTGAGAAGATAGAGACAGGAGTCATTTGCAGAGGAATGACAGGGTTCACTTCTTGGGACCCTATGGATCTCCAGGATCAGATGGTTGAAAGTTTAGGAAGATCAAAGCAATACACAGTATTTTGGCAGGAAGTGGCTGCTTGATGACGTCCTTTAGTTGCACTTACCTGTCAGAAGAAGGATCATTCCATGAGGTTTGCCGTCATCGCTGGATCTTTAGCAGGTGCGTTTGCACTGTTTCTCCTTTTTGTAAACCCTCAATCTGTAAAGATTGAGGCTTAGCTAGTCAGGAGACACTATTTTAAATTTAATTCATTTTCGAGCCAATCAGGGAATCAGGAGCTTTTACTCCAACACAACAATGTATAAACACAATACATCATTCTATTGAACACTAATTTTGCAAAAGATAACAGTGTATTAATGTTATACATATCAATGCTATATACAGAGGCAAAATTGCTTAAGTCAAGAACATATAACTATTACATAACAATTTAATATTAAAACATAATACTGCGGCAATGTACAAATAATAAAGACAATGCATGACAGTAATATAAGCACAGTATACTGTGTCATACAGTAAAAAAGTGTATAATATATATAACAATGTTAAACAGAAAGTTAAAATGCAGCAGATAATTCATAACAGTGATACGGCAACATTTTATATAGGGACAAAATGCTATGGCAGTTAACATTAGGTAAATATGATGTCAAACAATGTAATAAAGCATCGCAATACAGCGGTGGAGTACACCAATTTAGCAGGAATCTTTCTTTGATTACTGCTTCGTCTCCACCCTGATGCTGAGACGTAAATGGCTGGTGTTTTTCTCCATTGCTGATGTTGTCTACAGTCAAGATGGAATTTAGGAGAATTTTGCTGAGAAGATAGAGACAGGAGTCATTTGCAGAGGAATGACAGGGTTCACTACGTGGGACCCAATGGATCTCCAGGATCAGTAGGATGAATGTTTTGGAAGATCAAAGCAATTCACAGTATTTTGGCAGGAAGTGTCTGCTTGATGACGTCCTTTAGTAGCACTTGTCAGAAGAAGGATCATTCCATGAGGTTTGCCATCACCGCTGGATCTTTTGCAGGTGCGTTTGCACTGTTTCTCCTTTTTGTAAACCCTCAATCTGTAAAGATTGAGGCTTAGCTAGTCAGGAGACACTATTTTAAATGTAATTCATTTTCGAGCCAATCAGGGAATCTGGAGCTTTTACTCCAACACAACAATGTATAAACACAATACATCATTCTATTGAACACTAATTTTGCAAAAGGTAACAGTGTATTAATGTTATACATATCAATGCTATATACAGAGGCAAAATTGCTTAAGTCAAGAACATATAACTATTACATAACAATTTAATATTAAAACATAATACTGCGGCAATGTACAAATAATAAAGACAATGCATGATGGTAATATAAGCACAGTATACTGTGTCATACAGTAAAAAAGTGTATAATATATATAACAATGTTAAACAGAAAGTTAAAATGCAGCAGATAATTCATAACAGTGATACGGCAACATTTTATATAGGGACAAAATGCTATGGCAGTTAACATTAGGTAAATATGATGTCAAACAATGTAATAAAGCATCGCAATACAGTGGTGGAGTACACCAATTTAGCAGGAATCTTTCTTTGATTACTGGTTCGTCTCCACCCTGATGCTGAGACGTAAAAGGCTGGTGTTTTTCTCCATTGCTGATGTTGTCTACAGTCAAGATGGAATTTAGGAGAATTTTGCTGAGAAGATAGAGACAGGAGTCATTTGCAGAGGAATGACAGGGTTCACTACGTGGGACCCAATGGATCTCCAGGATCAGTAGGATGAAAGTTTTGGAAGATCAAAGCAATTCACAGTATTTTGGCAGGAAGTGTCTGCTTGATGACGTCCTTTAGTAGCACTTGTCAGAAGAAGGATCATTCCATGAGGTTTGCCATCACCGCTGGATCTTTTGCAGGTGCGTTTGCACTGTTTCTCCTTTTTGGAAACCCTCAATCTGTAAAGATTGAGGCTTAGCTAGAGAGTAGAAACCATTTTAAATTTAATTCATTTTCGAGCCAATCAGGGAATCAGGAGCTTTTACTCCAACACATATAAACACAATACATCATTCTATTGAACACTATTTTTGCAAAAGATAACAGTGTATTAATGTTATACATATCAATGCTATATACAGAGGCAAAATTGCTTAAGTCAAGAACATATAACTATTACATAACAGTTTAATATTAAAACATAATACTGCGGCAATGTACAAATATTAAAGACAATGCATGACGGTAATATAAGCACAGTATACTGTGTCATACAGTAAAAAAGTGTATAATATATATAACAATATTAAAAATGCAGCAGATAATTCATAACAGTGATACGTCAACATTTTATATAGGGACAAAATGCTATGGCAGTTTACATTAGGTAAATATGATGTCAAACAATGTAATAAAGCATCGCAATACAGCGGTAGAGTACACCAATTTAGCAGGAATCTTTCTTTGATTACTGCTTCGTCTCCACCCTGATGCTGAGACGTAAATGGCTGGTCTTCTTCTCCATTGCTGATGTTGTCTACAGTCAAGATGGAATTTAGGAGAATTTTTCTGAGAAGATAGAGACAGGAGTCAATTGCAGAGGAATGACAGGGTTCACTATGTGGGACCCAATGGATCTCCAGGATCAGTAGGATGAAAGTTTTGGAAGATCAAAGCAATACACAGTATTTTGGCAGGAAGTGTCTGCTTGATGACGTCCTTTAGTAGCACTTACCTGTCAGAAGAAGGATCTTTCCATGAGGTTTGCCGTCATCGCTGGATCTTTAGCAGGTGCGTTTGCACTGTTTCTCCTTTTTGTAAACCCTCAATCTGTAAAGATTGAGGCTTAGCTAGTCAGGAGACACCATTTTAAATTTTATTCATTTTCGAGCCAATCAGGGAATCAGGAGCTTTTACTCCAACACAACAATGTATAAACACAATACATCATTCTATTGAACACTATTTTTGCAAAAGATAACAGTGTATTAATGTTATACATATCAATGCTATATACAGAGAGAAAATTGCTTAAGTCAACAACATATAACTATTACATAACAATTTAATATTAAAACAAAATACTGCGGCAATGTACAAATAATAAAGACAATGCATGACGGTAATATAAGCACAGTATACTGTGTCATACAGTAAAAAAGTGTATAATATATATAACAATGTTAAACAGAAAGTTAAAATGCAGCAGATAATTCATAACAGTGATACGTCAACATTTTATATAGGGACAAAATGCTATGGCAGTTAACATTAGGTAAATATGATGTCAAACAATGTAATAAAGCATCGCAATACAGCGATGGAGTACACCAATTTAGCAGGAATCTTTCTTTGATTACTGCTTCGTCTCCACCCTGATGCTGAGACGTAAAAGGCTGGTCTTCTCCATTGCTGATGTTGTCTACAGTCAAGATGGAATTTAGGAGAATTTTGCTGAGAAGATAGAGACATGAGTCATTTGCAGAGGAATGACAGGGTTCACTTCTTGGGACCCTATGGATCTCCAGGATCGGATGGATGAAAGTTTTGGAAGATCAAAGCAATACACAGTATTTTGGCAGGAAGTGTCTGCTTAATGACGTCCTTTAGTTGCACTTACCTGTCAGAAGAAGGATCATTCCATGAGGTTTGCCGTCATCGCTGGATCTTTAGCAGGTGCGTTTGCACTGTTTCTCCTTTTTGTAAACCCTCAATCTGTAAAGATTGAGGCTTAGCTAGTCAGGAGACACTATTTTAAATTTAATTCATTTTCGAGCCAATCAGGGAATCAGGAGCTTTTACTCCAACACAACAATGTATAAACACAATACATCATTCTATTGAACACTAATTTTGCAAAAGATAACAGTGTATTAATGTTATACATATCAATGCTATATACAGAGGCAAAATTGCTTAAGTCAAGAACATATAACTATTACATAACAATTTAATATTAAAACATAATACTGCGGCAATGTACAAATAATAAAGACAATGCATGACAGTAATATAAGCACAGTATACTGTGTCATACAGTAAAAAAGTGTATAATATATATAACAATGTTAAACAGAAAGTTAAAATGCAGCAGATAATTCATAACAGTGATACGGCAACATTTTATATAGGGACAAAATGCTATGGCAGTTAACATTAGGTAAATATGATGTCAAACAATGTAATAAAGCATCGCAATACAGCGGTGGAGTACACCAATTTAGCAGGAATCTTTCTTTGATTACTGCTTCGTCTCCACCCTGATGCTGAGACGTAAATGGCTGGTGTTTTTCTCCATTGCTGATGTTGTCTACAGTCAAGATGGAATTTAGGAGAATTTTGCTGAGAAGATAGAGACAGGAGTCATTTGCAGAGGAATGACAGGGTTCACTACGTGGGACCCAATGGATCTCCAGGATCAGTAGGATGAATGTTTTGGAAGATCAAAGCAATTCACAGTATTTTGGCAGGAAGTGTCTGCTTGATGACGTCCTTTAGTAGCACTTGTCAGAAGAAGGATCATTCCATGAGGTTTGCCATCACCGCTGGATCTTTTGCAGGTGCGTTTGCACTGTTTCTCCTTTTTGTAAACCCTCAATCTGTAAAGATTGAGGCTTAGCTAGTCAGGAGACACTATTTTAAATTTAATTCATTTTCGAGCCAATCAGGGAATCTGGAGCTTTTACTCCAACACAACAATGTATAAACACAATACATCATTCTATTGAACACTAATTTTGCAAAAGGTAACAGTGTATTAATGTTATACATATCAATGCTATATACAGAGGCAAAATTGCTTAAGTCAAGAACATATAACTATTACATAACAATTTAATATTAAAACATAATACTGCGGCAATGTACAAATAATAAAGACAATGCATGATGGTAATATAAGCACAGTATACTGTGTCATACAGTAAAAAAGTGTATAATATATATAACAATGTTAAACAGAAAGTTAAAATGCAGCAGATAATTCATAACAGTGATACGGCAACATTTTATATAGGGACAAAATGCTATGGCAGTTAACATTAGGTAAATATGATGTCAAACAATGTAATAAAGCATCGCAATACAGTGGTGGAGTACACCAATTTAGCAGGAATCTTTCTTTGATTACTGGTTCGTCTCCACCCTGATGCTGAGACGTAAAAGGCTGGTGTTTTTCTCCATTGCTGATGTTGTCTACAGTCAAGATGGAATTTAGGAGAATTTTGCTGAGAAGATAGAGACAGGAGTCATTTGCAGAGGAATGACAGGGTTCACTACGTGGGACCCAATGGATCTCCAGGATCAGTAGGATGAAAGTTTTGGAAGATCAAAGCAATTCACAGTATTTTGGCAGGAAGTGTCTGCTTGATGACGTCCTTTAGTAGCACTTGTCAGAAGAAGGATCATTCCATGAGGTTTGCCATCACCGCTGGATCTTTTGCAGGTGCGTTTGCACTGTTTCTCCTTTTTGGAAACCCTCAATCTGTAAAGATTGAGGCTTAGCTAGAGAGTAGAAACCATTTTAAATTTAATTCATTTTCGAGCCAATCAGGGAATCAGGAGCTTTTACTCCAACACATATAAACACAATACATCATTCTATTGAACACTATTTTTGCAATAGATAACAGTGTATTAATGTTATACATATCAATGCTATATACAGAGGCAAAATTGCTTAAGTCAAGAACATATAACTATTACATAACAGTTTAATATTAAAACATAATACTGCGGCAATGTACAAATATTAAAGACAATGCATGACGGTAATATAAGCACAGTATACTGTGTCATACAGTAAAAAAGTGTATAATATATATAACAATATTAAAAATGCAGCAGATAATTCATAACAGTGATACGTCAACATTTTATATAGGGACAAAATGCTATGGCAGTTTACATTAGGTAAATATGATGTCAAACAATGTAATAAAGCATCGCAATACAGCGGTAGAGTACACCAATTTAGCAGGAATCTTTCTTTGATTACTGCTTCGTCTCCACCCTGATGCTGAGACGTAAATGGCTGGTCTTCTTCTCCATTGCTGATGTTGTCTACAGTCAAGATGGAATTTAGGAGAATTTTTCTGAGAAGATAGAGACAGGAGTCAATTGCAGAGGAATGACAGGGTTCACTATGTGGGACCCAATGGATCTCCAGGATCAGTAGGATGAAAGTTTTGGAAGATCAAAGCAATACACAGTATTTTGGCAGGAAGTGTCTGCTTGATGACGTCCTTTAGTAGCACTTACCTGTCAGAAGAAGGATCTTTCCATGAGGTTTGCCGTCATCGCTGGATCTTTAGCAGGTGCGTTTGCACTGTTTCTCCTTTTTGTAAACCCTCAATCTGTAAAGATTGAGGCTTAGCTAGTCAGGAGACACCATTTTAAATTTTATTCATTTTCGAGCCAATCAGGGAATCAGGAGCTTTTACTCCAACACAACAATGTATAAACACAATACATCATTCTATTGAACACTATTTTTGCAAAAGATAACAGTGTATTAATGTTATACATATCAATGCTATATACAGAGAGAAAATTGCTTAAGTCAACAACATATAACTATTACATAACAATTTAATATTAAAACAAAATACTGCGGCAATGTACAAATAATAAAGACAATGCATGACGGTAATATAAGCACAGTATACTGTGTCATACAGTAAAAAAGTGTATAATATATATAACAATGTTAAACAGAAAGTTAAAATGCAGCAGATAATTCATAACAGTGATACGTCAACATTTTATATAGGGACAAAATGCTATGGCAGTTAACATTAGGTAAATATGATGTCAAACAATGTAATAAAGCATCGCAATACAGCGATGGAGTACACCAATTTAGCAGGAATCTTTCTTTGATTACTGCTTCGTCTCCACCCTGATGCTGAGACGTAAAAGGCTGGTCTTCTCCATTGCTGATGTTGTCTACAGTCAAGATGGAATTTAGGAGAATTTTGCTGAGAAGATAGAGACATGAGTCATTTGCAGAGGAATGACAGGGTTCACTTCTTGGGACCCTATGGATCTCCAGGATCGGATGGATGAAAGTTTTGGAAGATCAAAGCAATACACAGTATTTTGGCAGGAAGTGTCTGCTTGATGACGTCCTTTAGTTGCACTTACCTGTCAGAAGAAGGATCATTCCATGAGGTTTGCCGTCATCGCTGGATCTTTAGCAGGTGCGTTTGCACTGTTTCTCCTTTTTGTAAACCCTCAATCTGTAAAGATTGAGGCTTAGCTAGTCAGGAGACACCATTTAAATTTAATTCATTTTCGAGCCAATCAGGGAATCAGGAGCTTTTACTCCAACACAACAATGTATAAACACAATACATCATTCTATTGAACACTATTTTTGCAAAAGATAACAGTGTATTAATGTTATACATATCAATGCTATATACAGAGGCAAAATTGCTTAAGTCAAGAACATATAACTATTACATAACAATTTAATATTAAAACATAATACTGCGGCAATGTACAAATAATAAAGACAATGCATGACGGTAATATAAGCACAGTATACTGTGTCATACAGTAAAAAAGTGTATAATATATATAACAATATTAACAGAAAGTTAAAATGCAGCAGATAATTCATAACAGTGATACGTCAACATTTTATATAGGGACAAAATGCTATGGCAGTTTACATTAGGTAAATATGATGTCAAACAATGTAATAAAGCATCGCAATACAGCGGTAGAGTACACCAATTTAGCAGGAATCTTTCTTTGATTACTGCTTCGTCTCCACCCTGATGCTGAGACGTAAATGGATGGTCTTCTTCTCCATTGCTGATGTTGTCTACAGTCAAGATGGAATTTAGGAGAATTTTTCTGAGAAGATAGAGACAGGAGTCAATTGCAGAGGAATGACAGGGTTCACTACGTGGGACCCAAAAGATCTCCAGGATCAGTAGGATGAAAGTTTTGGAAGATCAAAACAATACACAGTATTTTGGCCGGAAGTGTCTGCTTGATGACGTCCTTTAGTAGCACTTACCTGTCAGAAGAAGGATCATTCCATGAGGTTTGCCGTCATCGCTGGATCTTTAGCACGTGCGTTTGCACTGTTTCTCCTTTTTGGAAACCCTCAATCTGTAAAGATTGAGGCATAGCTAGTCAGGAGACACCATTTTAAATTTTATTCATTTTCGAGCCAATCAGGGAATCAGGAGCTTTTACTCCAACACAACAATGTATAAACACAATACATCATTCTATTGAACACTATTTTTGCAAAAGATAACAGTGTATTAATGTTATACATATCAATGCTATATACCTAGGCAAAATTGCTTAAGTCAAGAACATATAACTATTACATAACAATTTAATATTAAAACATAATACTGCGGCAATGTACAAATAATAAAGACAATGCATGACGGTAATATAAGCACAGTATACTGTGTCATACAGTAAAAAAGTGTATAATATATATAACAATATTAAACAGAAAGTTAAAATGCAGCAGATAATTCATAACAGTGATACATCAACATTTTATATAGGGACAAAAATGCTATGGCAGTTAACATTAGGTAAATATGATGTCAAACAATGTAATAAAGCATCGCAATACAGCGGTAGGGTACACCAATTGAGCAGGAATCTTTCTTTGATTACTGCTTCGTCTCCACCCTGATGCTGAGACGTAAATGGTTGGCCTTCTTCTCCATTGCTGATGTTGTCTACAGTCTAGATGGAACTTAGGAGAATTTTGCTGAGAAGATAGAGACATGAGTCATTTGCAGAGGAATGATAGGGTTCACTATGTGGGACCCAATGGATCTCCAGGATCAGTAGGATGAAAGTTTTGGAAGATCAAAGCAATACACAGTATTTTGGCAGGAAGTGTCTGCTTGATGACGTCCTTTAGTAGCACTTACCTGTCAGAAGAAGGATCTTTCCATGAGGTTTGCCGTCATCGCTGGATCTTTAGCAGGTGCGTTTGCACTGTTTCTCCTTTTTGTAAACCCTCAATCTGTAAAGATTGAGGCTTAGCTAGTCAGGAGACACCATTTTAAATTTTATTCATTTTCGAGCCAATCAGGGAATCAGGAGCTTTTACTCCAACACAACAATGTATAAACACAATACATCATTCTATTGAACACTATTTTTGCAAAAGATAACAGTGTATTAATGTTATATATATCAATGCTATATACAGAGGGAAAATTGCTTAAGTCAACAACATATAACTATTACATAACAATTTAATATTAAAACATAATACTGCGGCAATGTACAAATAATAAAGACAATACATGACGGTAATATAAGCACAGTATACTGTGTCATACAGTAAAAAAGTGTATAATATATATAACAATGTTAAACAGAAAGTTAAAATCTAGCAGATAATTCATAACAGTGATACGGCAACATTTTATATAGAGACAAAAAGCTATGCCAGTTAACATTAGGTAAATATGATGTCAAACAATGTAATAAAGCATCGCAATGCAGCGATGGAGTACACCAATTTAGCAGGAATCTTTCTTTGATTACTGCTTCGTCTCCACCCTGATGCTGAGACGTAAAAGGCTGGTCTTCTTGTCCATTGCTGATGTTGTCTACAGTCAAGATGGAATTTAGGAGAATTTTGCTGAGAAGATAGAGACAGGAGTCATTTGCAGAGGAATGACAGGGTTCACTTCTTGGGACCCTATGGATCTCCAGGATCAGATGGATGAAAGTTTTGGAAGATCAAAGCAATACACAGTTTTTTGGCAGGAAATGTCTGCTTGATGACGTCCTTTAGTTGCACTTACCTGTCAGAAGAAGGATCATTCCATGAGGTTTGCCGTCATCGCTGGATCTTTAGCAGGTGCGTTTGCACTGTTTCTCCTTTTTGTAAACCCTCAATCTGTAAAGATTGAGGCTTAGCTAGTCAGGAGACACCATTTTAAATTTAATTCATTTTCGAGCCAATCAGGGAATCAGGAGCTTTTACTCCAACACAACAATGTATAAACACAATACATCATTCTATTGAACACTATTTTTGCAAAAGATAACAGTGTATTAATGTTATACATATCAATGCTATATACAGAGGCAAAATTGCTTAAGTCATGAACATATAACTATTACATAACAATTTAATATTAAAACATAATACTGCGGCAATGTACAAATAATAAAGACAATGCATGACGTTAATATAAGCACAGTATACTGTGTCATACAGTAAAAAAGTGTATAATATATATAACAATGTTAAACAGAAAGTTAAAATGCAGCAGATAATTCATAACAGTGATACGTCAACATTTTATATAGGGACAAAATGCTATGGCAGTTTACATTAGGTAAATATGATGTCAAACAATGTAATAAAGCATCGCAATACAGCGGTAGAGTACACCAATTTAGCAGGAATCTTTCTTTGATTACTGCTTCGTCTCCACCCTGATGCTGAGACGTAAATGGCTGGTCTTCTTCTCCATTGCTGATGTTGTCTACAGTCAAGATGGAATTTAGGAGAATTTTTCTGAGAAGATAGAGACAGGAGTCAATTGCAGAGGAATGACAGGGTTCACTATGTGGGACCCAATGGATCTCCAGGATCAGTAGGATGAAAGTTTTGGAAGATCAAAGCAATACACAGTATTTTGGCAGGAAGTGTCTGCTTGATGACGTCCTTTAGTAGCACTTACCTGTCAGAAGAAGGATCTTTCCATGAGGTTTGCCGTCATCGCTGGATCTTTAGCAGGTGCGTTTGCACTGTTTCTCCTTTTTGTAAACCCTCAATCTGTAAAGATTGAGGCTTAGCTAGTCAGGAGACACCATTTTAAATTTTATTCATTTTCGAGCCAATCAGGGAATCAGGAGCTTTTACTCCAACACAACAATGTATAAACACAATACATCATTCTATTGAACACTATTTTTGCAAAAGATAACAGTGTATTAATGTTATACATATCAATGCTATATACAGAGAGAAAATTGCTTAAGTCAACAACATATAACTATTACATAACAATTTAATATTAAAACAAAATACTGCGGCAATGTACAAATAATAAAGACAATGCATGACGGTAATATAAGCACAGTATACTGTGTCATACAGTAAAAAAGTGTATAATATATATAACAATGTTAAACAGAAAGTTAAAATGCAGCAGATAATTCATAACAGTGATACGTCAACATTTTATATAGGGACAAAATGCTATGGCAGTTAACATTAGGTAAATATGATGTCAAACAATGTAATAAAGCATCGCAATACAGCGATGGAGTACACCAATTTAGCAGGAATCTTTCTTTGATTACTGCTTCGTCTCCACCCTGATGCTGAGACGTAAAAGGCTGGTCTTCTCCATTGCTGATGTTGTCTATAGTCAAGATGGAATTTAGGAGAATTTTGCTGAGAAGATAGAGACATGAGTCATTTGCAGAGGAATGACAGGGTTCACTTCTTGGGACCCTATGGATCTCCAGGATCAGATGGATGAAAGTTTTGGAAGATCAAAGCAATACACAGTATTTTGGCAGGAAGTGTCTGCTTGATGACGTCCTTTAGTTGCACTTATCTGTCAGAAGAAGGATCATTCCATGAGGTTTGCCGTCATCGCTGGATCTTTAGCAGGTGCGTTTGCACTGTTTCTCCTTTTTGTAAACCCTCAATCTGTAAAGATTGAGGCTTAGCTAGTCAGGAGACACCATTTAAATTTAATTCATTTTCGAGCCAATCAGGGAATCAGGAGCTTTTACTCCAACACAACAATGTATAAACACAATACATCATTCTATTGAACACTATTTTTGCAAAAGATAACAGTGTATTAATGTTATACATATCAATGCTATATACAGAGGCAAAATTGCTTAAGTCAAGAACATATAACTATTACATAACAATTTAATATTAAAACATAATACTGCGGCAATGTACAAATAATAAAGACAATGCATGACGGTAATATAAGCACAGTATACTGTGTCATACAGTAAAAAAGTGTATAATATATATAACAATATTAACAGAAAGTTAAAATGCAGCAGATAATTCATAACAGTGATACGTCAACATTTTATATAGGGACAAAATGCTATGGCAGTTTACATTAGGTAAATATGATGTCAAACAATGTAATAAAGCATCGCAATACAGCGGTAGAGTACACCAATTTAGCAGGAATCTTTCTTTGATTACTGCTTCGTCTCCACCCTGATGCTGAGACGTAAATGGATGGTCTTCTTCTCCATTGCTGATGTTGTCTACAGTCAAGATGGAATTTAGGAGAATTTTTCTGAGAAGATAGAGACAGGAGTCAATTGCAGAGGAATGACAGGGTTCACTACATGGGACCCAAAAGATCTCCAGGATCAGTAGGATGAAAGTTTTGGAAGATCAAAACAATCACAGTATTTTGGCCGGAAGTGTCTGCTTGATGACGTCCTTTAGTAGCACTTACCTGTCAGAAGAAGGATCATTCCATGAGGTTTGCCGTCATCGCTGGATCTTTAGCTCGTGCGTTTGCACTGTTTCTCCTTTTTGGAAACCCTCAATCTGTAAAGATTGAGGCATAGCTAGTCAGGAGACACCATTTTAAATTTTATTCATTTTCGAGCCAATCAGGGAATCAGGAGCTTTTACTCCAACACAACAATGTATAAACACAATACATCATTCTATTGAACACTATTTTTGCAAAAGATAACAGTGTATTAATGTTATACATATCAATGCTATATACCTAGGCAAAATTGCTTAAGTCAAGAACATATAACTATTACATAACAATTTAATATTAAAACATAATACTGCGGCAATGTACAAATAATAAAGACAATGCATGACGGTAATATAAGCACAGTATACTGTGTCATACAGTAAAAAAGTGTATAATATATATAACAATATTAAACAGAAAGTTAAAATGCAGCAGATAATTCATAACAGTGATACATCAACATTTTATATAGGGACAAAAATGCTATGGCAGTTAACATTAGGTAAATATGATGTCAAACAATGTAATAAAGCATCGCAATACAGCGGTAGGGTACACCAATTGAGCAGGAATCTTTCTTTGATTACTGCTTCGTCTCCACCCTGATGCTGAGACGTAAATGGTTGGCCTTCTTCTCCATTGCTGATGTTGTCTACAGTCTAGATGGAACTTAGGAGAATTTTGCTGAGAAGATAGAGACATGAGTCATTTGCAGAGGAATGATAGGGTTCACTATGTGGGACCCAATGGATCTCCAGGATCAGTAGGATGAAAGTTTTGGAAGATCAAAGCAATACACAGTATTTTGGCAGGAAGTGTCTGCTTGATGACGTCCTTTAGTAGCACTTACCTGTCAGAAGAAGGATCTTTCCATGAGGTTTGCCGTCATCGCTGGATCTTTAGCAGGTGCGTTTGCACTGTTTCTCCTTTTTGTAAACCCTCAATCTGTAAAGATTGAGGCTTAGCTAGTCAGGAGACACCATTTTAAATTTTATTCATTTTCGAGCCAATCAGGGAATCAGGAGCTTTTACTCCAACACAACAATGTATAAACACAATACATCATTCTATTGAACACTATTTTTGCAAAAGATAACAGTGTATTAATGTTATATATATCAATGCTATATACAGAGGGAAAATTGCTTAAGTCAACAACATATAACTATTACATAACAATTTAATATTAAAACATAATACTGCGGCAATGTACAAATAATAAAGACAATACATGACGGTAATATAAGCACAGTATACTGTGTCATACAGTAAAAAAGTGTATAATATATATAACAATGTTAAACAGAAAGTTAAAATCTAGCAGATAATTCATAACAGTGATACGGCAACATTTTATATAGAGACAAAAAGCTATGCCAGTTAACATTAGGTAAATATGATGTCAAACAATGTAATAAAGCATCGCAATGCAGCGATGGAGTACACCAATTTAGCAGGAATCTTTCTTTGATTACTGCTTCGTCTCCACCCTGATGCTGAGACGTAAAAGGCTGGTCTTCTTGTCCATTGCTGATGTTGTCTACAGTCAAGATGGAATTTAGGAGAATTTTGCTGAGAAGATAGAGACAGGAGTCATTTGCAGAGGAATGACAGGGTTCACTTCTTGGGACCCTATGGATCTCCAGGATCAGATGGATGAAAGTTTTGGAAGATCAAAGCAATACACAGTTTTTTGGCAGGAAATGTCTGCTTGATGACGTCCTTTAGTTGCACTTACCTGTCAGAAGAAGGATCATTCCATGAGGTTTGCCGTCATCGCTGGATCTTTAGCAGGTGCGTTTGCACTGTTTCTCCTTTTTGTAAACCCTCAATCTGTAAAGATTGAGGCTTAGCTAGTCAGGAGACACCATTTTAAATTTAATTCATTTTCGAGCCAATCAGGGAATCAGGAGCTTTTACTCCAACACAACAATGTATAAACACAATACATCATTCTATTGAACACTATTTTTGCAAAAGATAACAGTGTATTAATGTTATACATATCAATGCTATATACAGAGGCAAAATTGCTTAAGTCATGAACATATAACTATTACATAACAATTTAATATTAAAACATAATACTGCGGCAATGTACAAATAATAAAGACAATGCATGACGTTAATATAAGCACAGTATACTGTGTCATACAGTAAAAAAGTGTATAATATATATAACAATGTTAAACAGAAAGTTAAAATGCAGCAGATAATTCATAACAGTGATACGTCAACATTTTATATAGGGACAAAATGCTATGGCAGTTAACATTAGGTAAATATGATGTCAAACAATGTAATAAAGCATCGCAATACAGCGATGGAGTACACCAATTTAGCAGGAATCTTTCTTTGATTACTGCTTCGTCTCCACCCTGATGCTGAGACGTAAAAGGCTGGTCTTCTCCATTGCTGATGTTGTCTACAGTCAAGATGGAATTTAGGAGAATTTTGCTGAGAAGATAGAGACATGAGTCATTTGCAGAGGAATGACAGGGTTCACTTCTTGGGACCCTATGGATCTCCAGGATCAGATGGATGAAAGTTTTGGAAGATCAAAGCAATACACAGTATTTTGGCAGGAAGTGTCTGCTTGATGACGTCCTTTAGTTGCACTTACCTGTCAGAAGAAGGATCATTCCATGAGGTTTGCCGTCATCGCTGGATCTTTAGCAGGTGCGTTTGCACTGTTTCTCCTTTTTGTAAACCCTCAATCTGTAAAGATTGAGGCTTAGCTAGTCAGGAGACACCATTTAAATTTAATTCATTTTCGAGCCAATCAGGGAATCAGAAGCTTTTACTCCAACACAACAATGTATAAACACAATACATCATTCTATTGAACACTATTTTTGCAAAAGATAACAGTGTATTAATGTTATACATATCAATGCTATATACAGAGGCAAAATTGCTTAAGTCAAGAACATATAACTATTACATAACAATTTAATATTAAAACATAATACTGCGGCAATGTACAAATAATAAAGACAATGCATGACGGTAATATAAGCACAGTATACTGTGTCATACAGTAAAAAAGTGTATAATATATATAACAATATTAACAGAAAGTTAAAATGCAGCAGATAATTCATAACAGTGATACGTCAACATTTTATATAGGGACAAAATGCTATGGCAGTTTACTTTAGGTAAATTGATGTCAAACAATGTAATAAAGCATCGCAATACAGCGGTAGAGTACACCAATTTAGCAGGAATCTTTCTTTGATTACTGCTTCGTCTCCACCCTGATGCTGAGACGTAAATGGATGGTCTTCTTCTCCATTGCTGATGTTGTCTACAGTCAAGATGGAATTTAGGAGAATTTTGCTGAGAAGATAGAGACATGAGTCATTTGCAGAGGAATGATAGGGTTCACTATGTGGGACCCAATGGATCTCCAGGATCAGTAGGATGAAAGTTTTGGAAGATCAAAGCAATACACAGTATTTTGGCAGGAAGTGTCTGCTTGATGACGTCCTTTAGTAGCACTTACCTGTCAGAAGAAGGATCTTTCCATGAGGTTTGCCGTCATCGCTGGATCTTTAGCAGGTGCGTTTGCACTGTTTCTCCTTTTTGTAAACCCTCAATCTGTAAAGATTGAGGCTTAGCTAGTCAGGAGACACCATTTTAAATTTTATTCATTTTCGAGCCAATCAGGGAATCAGGAGCTTTTACTCCAACACAACAATGTATAAACACAATACATCATTCTATTGAACACTATTTTTGCAAAAGATAACAGTGTATTAATGTTATATATATCAATGCTATATACAGAGGGAAAATTGCTTAAGTCAACAACATATAACTATTACATAACAATTTAATATTAAAACATAATACTGCGGCAATGTACAAATAATAAAGACAATACATGACGGTAATATAAGCACAGTATACTGTGTCATACAGTAAAAAAGTGTATAATATATATAACAATGTTAAACAGAAAGTTAAAATCTAGCAGATAATTCATAACAGTGATACGGCAACATTTTATATAGAGACAAAAAGCTATGCCAGTTAACATTAGGTAAATATGATGTCAAACAATGTAATAAAGCATCGCAATGCAGCGATGGAGTACACCAATTTAGCAGGAATCTTTCTTTGATTACTGCTTCGTCTCCACCCTGATGCTGAGACGTAAAAGGCTGGTCTTCTTGTCCATTGCTGATGTTGTCTACAGTCAAGATGGAATTTAGGAGAATTTTGCTGAGAAGATAGAGACAGGAGTCATTTGCAGAGGAATGACAGGGTTCACTTCTTGGGACCCTATGGATCTCCAGGATCAGATGGATGAAAGTTTTGGAAGATCAAAGCAATACACAGTTTTTTGGCAGGAAATGTCTGCTTGATGACGTCCTTTAGTTGCACTTACCTGTCAGAAGAAGGATCATTCCATGAGGTTTGCCGTCATCGCTGGATCTTTAGCAGGTGCGTTTGCACTGTTTCTCCTTTTTGTAAACCCTCAATCTGTAAAGATTGAGGCTTAGCTAGTCAGGAGACACCATTTTAAATTTAATTCATTTTCGAGCCAATCAGGGAATCAGGAGCTTTTACTCCAACACAACAATGTATAAACACAATACATCATTCTATTGAACACTATTTTTGCAAAAGATAACAGTGTATTAATGTTATACATATCAATGCTATATACAGAGGCAAAATTGCTTAAGTCATGAACATATAACTATTACATAACAATTTAATATTAAAACATAATACTGCGGCAATGTACAAATAATAAAGACAATGCATGACGTTAATATAAGCACAGTATACTGTGTCATACAGTAAAAAAGTGTATAATATATATAACAATGTTAAACAGAAAGTTAAAATGCAGCAGATAATTCATAACAGTGATACGTCAACATTTTATATAGGGACAAAATGCTATGGCAGTTAACATTAGGTAAATATGATGTCAAACAATGTAATAAAGCATCGCAATACAGCGATGGAGTACACCAATTTAGCAGGAATCTTTCTTTGATTACTGCTTCGTCTCCACCCTGATGCTGAGACGTAAAAGGCTGGTCTTCTTCTCCATTGCTGATGTTGTCTACAGTCAAGATGGAATTTAGGAGAATTTTTCTGAGAAGATAGAGACAGGAGTCAATTGCAGAGGAATGACAGGGTTCACTACGTGGGACCCAAAAGATCTCCAGGATCAGTAGGATGAAAGTTTTGGAAGATCAAAACAATACACAGTATTTTGGCCGGAAGTGTCTGCTTGATGACGTCCTTTAGTAGCACTTACCTGTCAGAAGAAGGATCATTCCATGAGGTTTGCCGTCATCGCTGGATCTTTAGCACGTGCGTTTGCACTGTTTCTCCTTTTTGGAAACCCTCAATCTGTAAAGATTGAGGCATAGCTAGTCAGGAGACACCATTTTAAATTTAATTCATTTTCGAGCCAATCAGGGAATCAGGAGCTTTTACTCCAACACAACAATGTATAAACACAATACATCATTCTATTGAACACTATTTTTGCAAAAGATAACAGTGTATTAATGTTATACATATCAATGCTATATACCTAGGCAAAATTGCTTAAGTCAAGAACATATAACTATTACATAACAATTTAATATTAAAACATAATACTGCGGCAATGTACAAATAATAAAGACAATACATGACGGTAATATAAGCACAGTATACTGTGTCATACAGTAAAAAAGTGTATAATATATATAACAATGTTAAACAGAAAGTTAAAATCTAGCAGATAATTCATAACAGTGATACGGCAACATTTTATATAGAGACAAAAAGCTATGCCAGTTAACATTAGGTAAATATGATGTCAAACAATGTAATAAAGCATCGCAATGCAGCGATGGAGTACACCAATTTAGCAGGAATCTTTCTTTGATTACTGCTTCGTCTCCACCCTGATGCTGAGACGTAAAAGGCTGGTCTTCTTGTCCATTGCTGATGTTGTCTACAGTCAAGATGGAATTTAGGAGAATTTTGCTGAGAAGATAGAGACAGGAGTCATTTGCAGAGGAATGACAGGGTTCACTTCTTGGGACCCTATGGATCTCCAGGATCAGATGGATGAAAGTTTTGGAAGATCAAAGCAATACACAGTTTTTTGGCAGGAAATGTCTGCTTGATGACGTCCTTTAGTTGCACTTACCTGTCAGAAGAAGGATCATTCCATGAGGTTTGCCGTCATCGCTGGATCTTTAGCAGGTGCGTTTGCACTGTTTCTCCTTTTTGTAAACCCTCAATCTGTAAAGATTGAGGCTTAGCTAGTCAGGAGACACCATTTTAAATTTAATTCATTTTCGAGCCAATCAGGGAATCAGGAGCTTTTACTCCAACACAACAATGTATAAACACAATACATCATTCTATTGAACACTATTTTTGCAAAAGATAACAGTGTATTAATGTTATACATATCAATGCTATATACAGAGGCAAAATTGCTTAAGTCATGAACATATAACTATTACATAACAATTTAATATTAAAACATAATACTGCGGCAATGTACAAATAATAAAGACAATGCATGACGTTAATATAAGCACAGTATACTGTGTCATACAGTAAAAAAGTGTATAATATATATAACAATGTTAAACAGAAAGTTAAAATGCAGCAGATAATTCATAACAGTGATACGTCAACATTTTATATAGGGACAAAATGCTATGGCAGTTAACATTAGGTAAATATGATGTCAAACAATGTAATAAAGCATCGCAATACAGCGATGGAGTACACCAATTTAGCAGGAATCTTTCTTTGATTACTGCTTCGTCTCCACCCTGATGCTGAGACGTAAAAGGCTGGTCTTCTCCATTGCTGATGTTGTCTACAGTCAAGATGGAATTTAGGAGAATTTTGCTGAGAAGATAGAGACATGAGTCATTTGCAGAGGAATGACAGGGTTCACTTCTTGGGACCCTATGGATCTCCAGGATCAGATGGATGAAAGTTTTGGAAGATCAAAGCAATACACAGTATTTTGGCAGGAAGTGTCTGCTTGATGACGTCCTTTAGTTGCACTTACCTGTCAGAAGAAGGATCATTCCATGAGGTTTGCCGTCATCGCTGGATCTTTAGCAGGTGCGTTTGCACTGTTTCTCCTTTTTGTAAACCCTCAATCTGTAAAGATTGAGGCTTAGCTAGTCAGGAGACACCATTTAAATTTAATTCATTTTCGAGCCAATCAGGGAATCAGAAGCTTTTACTCCAACACAACAATGTATAAACACAATACATCATTCTATTGAACACTATTTTTGCAAAAGATAACAGTGTATTAATGTTATACATATCAATGCTATATACAGAGGCAAAATTGCTTAAGTCAAGAACATATAACTATTACATAACAATTTAATATTAAAACATAATACTGCGGCAATGTACAAATAATAAAGACAATGCATGACGGTAATATAAGCACAGTATACTGTGTCATACAGTAAAAAAGTGTATAATATATATAACAATATTAACAGAAAGTTAAAATGCAGCAGATAATTCATAACAGTGATACGTCAACATTTTATATAGGGACAAAATGCTATGGCAGTTTACATTAGGTAAATATGATGTCAAACAATGTAATAAAGCATCGCAATACAGCGGTAGAGTACACCAATTTAGCAGGAATCTTTCTTTGATTACTGCTTCGTCTCCACCCTGATGCTGAGACGTAAATGGATGGTCTTCTTCTCCATTGCTGATGTTGTCTACAGTCAAGATGGAATTTAGGAGAATTTTTCTGAGAAGATAGAGACAGGAGTCAATTGCAGAGGAATGACAGGGTTCACTACGTGGGACCCAAAAGATCTCCAGGATCAGTAGGATGAAAGTTTTGGAAGATCAAAACAATACACAGTATTTTGGCCGGAAGTGTCTGCTTGATGACGTCCTTTAGTAGCACTTACCTGTCAGAAGAAGGATCATTCCATGAGGTTTGCCGTCATCGCTGGATCTTTAGCACGTGCGTTTGCACTGTTTCTCCTTTTTGGAAACCCTCAATCTGTAAAGATTGAGGCATAGCTAGTCAGGAGACACCATTTTAAATTTTATTCATTTTCGAGCCAATCAGGGAATCAGGAGCTTTTTCTCCAACACAACAATGTATAAACACAATACATCATTCTATTGAACACTATTTTTGCAAAAGATAACAGTGTATTAATGTTATACATATCAATGCTATATACCTAGGCAAAATTGCTTAAGTCAAGAACATATAACTATTACATAACAATTTAATATTAAAACATAATACTGCGGCAATGTACAAATAATAAAGACAATGCATGACGGTAATATAAGCACAGTATACTGTGTCATACAGTAAAAAAGTGTATAATATATATAACAATGTTAAACAGAAAGTTAAAATCTAGCAGATAATTCATAACAGTGATACGGCAACATTTTATATAGAGACAAAAAGCTATGCCAGTTAACATTAGGTAAATATGATGTCAAACAATGTAATAAAGCATCGCAATGCAGCGATGGAGTACACCAATTTAGCAGGAATCTTTCTTTGATTACTGCTTCGTCTCCACCCTGATGCTGAGACGTAAAAGGCTGGTCTTCTTCTCCATTGCTGATGTTGTCTGCAGTCAAGATGGAATTTAGGAGAATTTTGCTGAGAAGATAGAGACAGGAGTCATTTGCAGAGGAATGACAGGGTTCACTTCTTGGGACCCTATGGATCTCCAGGATCAGATGGATGAAAGTTTTGGAAGATCAAAGCAATACACAGTTTTTTGGCAGGAAATGTCTGCTTGATGACGTCCTTTAGTTGCACTTACCTGTCAGAAGAAGGATCATTCCATGAGGTTTGCCGTCATCGCTGGATCTTTAGCAGGTGCGTTTGCACTGTTTCTCCTTTTTGTAAACCCTCAATCTGTAAAGATTGAGGCTTAGCTAGTCAGGAGACACCATTTTAAATTTAATTCATTTTCGAGCCAATCAGGGAATCAGGAGCTTTTACTCCAACACAACAATGTATAAACACAATACATCATTCTATTGAACACTATTTTTGCAAAAGATAACAGTGTATTAATGTTATACATATCAATGCTATATACAGAGGCAAAATTGCTTAAGTCATGAACATATAACTATTACATAACAATTTAATATTAAAACATAATACTGCGGCAATGTACAAATAATAAAGACATTGCATGACGGTAATATAAGCACAGTATACTGTGTCATACAGTAAAAAAGTGTATAATATATATAACAATATTAAACAGAAAGTTAAAATGCAGCAGATAATTCATAACAGTGATACGTCAACATTTTATATAGGGACAAAATGCTATGGCAGTTTACATTAGGTAAATATGATGTCAAACAATGTAATAAAGCATCGCAATACAGCGGTAGAGTACACCAATTTAGCAGGAATCTTTCTTTGATTACTGCTTCGTCTCCACCCTGATGCTGAGACGTAAATGGCTGGTCTTCTCCATTGCTGATGTTGTCTACAGTCAAGATGGAATTTAGGAGAATTTTTCTGAGAAGATAGAGACAGGAGTCAATTGCAGAGGAATGACAGGGTTCACTACGTGGGACCCAATAGATCTCCAGGATCAGTAGGATGAAAGTTTTGGAAGATCAAAACAATACACAGTATTTTGGCAGGAAGTGTCTGCTTGATGACGTCCTTTAGTAGCACTTACCTGTCAGAAGAAGGATCATTCCATGAGGTTTGCCGTCATCGCTGGATCTTTAGCACGTGCGTTTGCATTGTTTCTCCTTTTTGGAAACCCTCAATCTGTAAAGATTGAGGCATAGCTAGTCAGGAGACACCATTTTAAATTTTATTCATTTTCGAGCCAATCAGGGAATCAGGAGCTTTTACTCCAACACAACAATGTATAAACACAATACATCATTCTATTGAACACTATTTTTGCAAAAGATAACAGTGTATTAATGTTATACATATCAATGCTATATACAGAGTGAAAATTGCTTAAGTCAACAACATATTACTATTACATAACAATTTAATATTAAAACATAATACTGCGGCAATGTACAAATAATAAAGACAATGCATGACGGTAATATAAGCACAGTATACTGTGTCATACAGTAAAAAAGTGTATAATATATATAACAATATTAAACAGAAAGTTAAAATGCAGCAGATAATTCATAACAGTGATACGTCAACATTTTATATAGGGACAAAATGCTATGGCAGTTTACATTAGGTAAATATGATGTCAAACAATGTAATAAAGCATCGCAATACAGCGGTAGAGTACACCAATTTAGCAGGAATCTTTCTTTGATTACTGCTTCGTCTCCACCCTGATGCTGAGACGTAAAAGGCTGGTCTTCTTCTCCATTGCTGATGTTGTCTACAGTCAAGATGGAATTTAGGAGAATTTTGCTGAGAAGATAGAGACAGGAGTCATTTGCAGAGGAATGACAGGGTTCACTACGTGGGACCCAATGGATCTCCAGGATCAGTAGGATGAAAGTTTTGGAAGATCAAAGCAATTCACAGTATTTTGGCAGGAAGTGTCTGCTTGATGGCATCCTTTAGTAGCACTTACCTGTCAGAAGAAGGATCATTCCATGAGGTTTGCCATCACCGCTGGATCTTTTGCAGGTGCGTTTGCACTGTTTCTCCTTTTTGGAAACCCTCAATCTGTAAAGATTGAGGCTTAGCTAGTCAGGAGACACCATTTTAAATTTAATTCATTTTCGAGCCAATCAGGGAATCAGGAGCTTTTACTCCAACACAACAATGTATAAACACAATACATCATTCTATTGAACACTATTTTTGCAAAAGATAACAGTGTATTAATGTTATACATATCAATGCTATATACAGAGGCAAAATTGCTTAAGTCATGAACATATAACTATTACATAACAATTTAATATTAAAACATAATACTGCGGCAATGTACAAATAATAAAGACAATGCATGACGGTAATATAAGCACAGTATACTGTGTCATACAGTAAAAAAGTGTATAATATATATAACAATATTAAACAGAAAGTTAAAATGCAGCAGATAATTCATAACAGTGATACGTCAACATTTTATATAGGGACAAAATGCTATGGCAGTTTACATTAGGTAAATATGATGTCAAACAATGTAATAAAGCATCGCAATACAGCGGTAGAGTACACCAATTTAGCAGGAATCTTTCTTTGATTACTGCTTCGTCTCCACCCTGATGCTGAGACGTAAATGGCTGGTCTTCTCCATTGCTGATGTTGTCTACTGTCAAGATGGAATTTAGGAGAATTTTTCTGAGAAGATAGAGACAGGAGTCAATTGCAGAGGAATGACAGGGTTCACTACGTGGGACCCAATAGATCTCCAGGATCAGTAGGATGAAAGTTTTGGAAGATCAAAACAATACACAGTATTTTGGCAGGAAGTGTCTGCTTGATGACATCCTTTAGTAGCACTTACCTGTCAGAAGAAGGATCATTCCATGAGGTTTGCCGTCATCGCTGGATCTTTAGCACGTGCGTTTGCACTGTTTCTCCTTTTTGGAAACCCTCAATCTGTAAAGATTGAGGCATAGCTAGTCAGGAGACACCATTTTAAATTTTATTCATTTTCGAGCCAATCAGGGAATCAGGAGCTTTTACTCCAACACAACAATGTATAAACACAATACATCATTCTATTGAACACTATTTTTGCAAAAGATAACAGTGTATTAATGTTATACATATCAATGCTATATACAGAGTGAAAATTGCTTAAGTCAACAACATATTACTATTACATAACAATTTAATATTAAAACATAATACTGCGGCAATGTACAAATAATAAAGACAATGCATGATGGTAATATAAGCACAGTATACTGTGTCATACAGTAAAAAAGTGTATAATATATATATAACAATGTTAAACAGAAAGTTAAATTGCAGCAGATAATTCATAACAGTGATACGGCAACATTTTATATAGGGACAAAATGCTATGGCAGTTAACATTAGGTAAATATGATGTCAAACAATGTAATAAAGCATCGCAATACAGTGGTGGAGTTCACCAATTTAGCAGGAATCTTTCTTTGATTACTGCTTCGTCTCCACCCTGATGCTGAGACGTAAAAGGCTGGTCTTCTTCTCCATTGCTGATGTTGTCTACAGTCAAGATGGAATTTAGGAGAATTTTGCTGAGAAGATAGAGACAGGAGTCATTTGCAGAGGAATGACAGGGTTCACTACGTGGGACCCAATGGATCTCCAGGATCAGTAGGATGAAAGTTTTGGAAGATCAAAGCAATTCACAGTATTTTGGCAGGAAGTGTCTGCTTGATGGCGTCCTTTAGTAGCACTTACCTGTCAGAAGAAGGATCATTCCATGAGGTTTGCCATCACCGCTGGATCTTTTGCAGGTGCGTTTGCACTGTTTCTCCTTTTTGGAAACCCTCAATCTGTAAAGATTGAGGCTTAGCTAGTCAGGAGACACCATTTTAAATTTTATTCATTTTCGAGCCAATCAGGGAATCATGAGCTTTTACTCCAACACAACAATGTATAAACACAATACATCATTCTATTGAACACTATTTTTGCAAAAGATAACAGTGTATTAATGTTATACATATCAATGCTATATACAGAGGCAAAATTGCTTAAGTCATGAACATATAACTATTACATAACAATTTAATATTAAAACATAATACTGCGGCAATGTACAAATAATAAAGACAATGCATGACGGTAATATAAGCACAGTATACTGTGTCATACAGTAAAAAAGTGTATAATATATATAACAATATTAAACAGAAAGTTAAAATGCAGCAGATAATTCATAACAGTGATACGTCAACATTTTATATAGGGACAAAATGCTATGGCAGTTTACATTAGGTAAATATGATGTCAAACAATGTAATAAAGCATCGCAATACAGCGGTAGAGTACACCAATTTAGCAGGAATCTTTCTTTGATTACTGCTTCGTCTCCACCCTGATGCTGAGACGTAAAAGGCTGGTCTTCTTCTCCATTGCTGATGTTGTCTACAGTCAAGATGGAATTTAGGAGAATTTTTCTGAGAAGATAGAGACAGGAGTCAATTGCAGAGGAATGACAGGGTTCACTATGTGGGACCCAAAGGATCTCCAGGATCAGTAGGATGAAAGTTTTGGAAGATCAAAGCAATACACAGTATTTTGGCAGGAAGTGTCTGCTTGATGACGTCCTTTAGTAGCACTTACCTGTCAGAAGAAGGATCATTCCATGAGCTTTGCCGTCATCGCTGGATCTTTAGCAGGTGCGTTTGCACTGTTTCTCCTTTTTGTAAACCCTCAATCTGTAAAGATTGAGGCTTATCTAGTTAGGAGACACCATATTAAATTTTATTCATTTTCGAGCCAATCAGGGAATCAGGAGCTTTTACTCCAACACAACAATGTATAAATACAATACATCATTCTATTGAACACTATTTTTGCAAAAGATAACAGTGTATTAATGTTATACATATCAATGCTATATACAGAGGCAAAATTGCTTAAGTCAAGAACATATAACTATTACATAACAATTTAATAATAAAACATAATACTGCGGCAATGTACAAATAATAAAGACAATGCATGATGGTAATATAAGCACAGTATACTGTGTCATACAGTAAAAAAGTGTATAATATATATATAACAATGTTAAACAGAAAGTTAAAATGCAGCAGATAATTCATAACAGTGATTCGGCAACATTTTATATAGGGACAAAATGCTATGGCAGTTAACATTAGGTAAATATGATGTCAAACAATGTAATAAAGCATCGCAATACAGCGATGGAGTACACCAATTTAGCAGGAATCTTTCTTTGATTACTGCTTCGTCTCCACCCTGATGCTGAAACGTAAAAGGCTGGTCTTCTTCTCCATTGCTGATGTTGTCTACAGTCAAGATGGAATTTAGGAGAATTTTGCTGAGAAGATAGAGACAGGAGTCATTTGCAGAGGAATGACAGGGTTCACTTCTTGGGACCCTATGGATCTCCAGGATCAGATGGTTGAAAGTTTTGGAAGATCAAAGCAATACACAGTATTTTGGCAGGAAGTGGCTGCTTGATGACGTCCTTTAGTTGCACTTACCTGTCAGAAGAAGGATCATTCCATGAGGTTTGCCGTCATCGCTGGATCTTTAGCAGGTGCGTTTGCACTGTTTCTCCTTTTTGTAAACCCTCAATCTGTAAAGATTGAGGCTTAGCTAGTCAGGAGACTCTATTTTAAATTTAATTCATTTTCGAGCCAATCAGGGAATCAGGAGCTTTTACTCCAACACAACAATGTATAAACACAATACATCATTCTATTGAACACTAATTTTGCAAAAGATAACAGTGTATTAATGTTATACATATCAATGCTATATACAGAGGCAAAATTGCTTAAGTCAAGAACATATAACTATTACATAACAATTTAATATTAAAACATAATACTGCGGCAATGTACAAATAATAAAGACAATGCATGACGGTAATATAAGCACAGTACTGTGTCATACAGTAAAAAAGTGTATAATATATATAACAATGTTAAACAGAAAGTTAAAATGCAGCAGATAATTCATAACAGAGATACGGCAACATTTTATATAGGGACAAAATGCTATGGCAGTTAACATTAGGTAAATATGATGTCAAACAATGTAATAAAGCATCGCAATACAGCGGTGGAGTACACCAATTTAGCAGGAATCTTTCTTTGATTACTGCTTCGTCTCCACCCTGATGCTGAGAAGTAAAAGGCTGGTGTTTTTCTCCATTGCTGATGTTGTCTACAGTCAAGATGGAATTTAGGAGAATTTTGCTGAGAAGATAGAGACAGGAGTCATTTGCAGAGGAATGACAGGGTTCACTACGTGGGACCCAATGGATCTCCAGGATCAGTAGGATGAAAGTTTTGGAAGATCAAAGCAATACACAGTATTTTGGCAGGAAGTGTCTGCTTGATGACGTCCTTTAGTAGCACTTACCTGTCAGAAGAAGGATCATTCCATGAGGTTTGCCGTCATCGCTGGATCTTTAGCAGGTGCGTTTGCACTGTTTCTCCTGTTTGGAAACCCTCAATCTGTAAAGATTGAGGCATAGCTAGTTAGGAGACACCATTTTAAATTTTATTCATTTTCGAGCCAATCAGGGAATCAGGAGCTTTTACTCCAACACAACAATGTATAAATACAATACATCATTCTATTGAACACTATTTTTGCAAAAGATAACAGTGTATTAATGTTATACATATCAATGCTATATACAGAGGGAAAATTGCTTAAGTCAACAACATATAACTATTACATAACAATTTAATATTAAAACATAATACTGCGGCAATGTACAAATAATAAAGACAATGCATGATGGTAATATAAGCACAGTATACTGTGTCATACAGTAAAAAAGTGTATAATATATATATAACAATGTTAAACAGAAAGTTAAAATGCAGCAGATAATTTATAACAGTGATACGGCAACATTTTATATAGGGACAAAATGCTATGGCAGTTAACATTAGGTAAATATGATGTCAAACAATGTAATAAAGCATCGCAATACAGCGATGGAGTACACCAATTTAGCAGGAATCTTTCTTTGATTACTGCTTCGTCTCCACCCTGATGCTGAAACGTAAAAGGCTGGTCTTCTTCTCCATTGCTGATGTTGTCTACAGTCAAGATGGAATTTAGGAGAATTTTGCTGAGAAGATAGAGACAGGAGTCATTTGCAGAGGAATGACAGGGTTCACTTCTTGGGACCCTATGGATCTCCAGGATCAGATGGTTGAAAGTTTTGGAAGATCAAAGCAATACACAGTATTTTGGCAGGAAGTGGCTGCTTGATGACGTCCTTTAGTTGCACTTACCTGTCAGAAGAAGGATCATTCCATGAGGTTTGCCGTCATCGCTGGATCTTTAGCAGGTGCGTTTGCACTGTTTCTCCTTTTTGTAAACCCTCAATCTGTAAAGATTGAGGCTTAGCTAGTCAGGAGACACTATTTTAAATTTAATTCATTTTCGAGCCAATCAGGGAATCAGGAGCTTTTACTCCAACACAACAATGTATAAACACAATACATCATTCTATTGAACACTAATTTTGCAAAAGATAACAGTGTATTAATGTTATACATATCAATGCTATATACAGAGAGAAAATTGCTTAAGTCAACAACATATAACTATTACATAACAATTTAAAATTAAAACAATATACTGCGGCAATGTACAAATAATAAAGACAATGCATGACGGTAATATAAGCACAGTATACTGTGTCATACAGTAAAAAAGTGTATAATATATATAACAATGTTAAACAGAAAGTTAAAATGCAGCAGATAATTCATAACAGTGATACGGCAACATTTTATATAGGGACAAAATGCTATGGCAGTTAACATTAGGTAAATATGATGTCAAACAATGTAATAAAGCATCGCAATACAGCGGTGGAGTACACCAATTTAGCAGGAATCTTTCTTTGATTACTGCTTCGTCTCCACCCTGATGCTGAGAAGTAAAAGGCTGGTGTTTTTCTCCATTGCTGATGTTGTCTACAGTCAAGATGGAATTTAGGAGAATTTTGCTGAGAAGATAGAGACAGGAGTCATTTGCAGAGGAATGACAGGGTTCACTACGTGGGACCCAATGGATCTCCAGGATCAGTAGGATGAAAGTTTTGGAAGATCAAAGCAATACACAGTATTTTGGCAGGAAGTGTCTGCTTGATGACGTCCTTTAGTAGCACTTACCTGTCAGAAGAAGGATCATTCCATGAGGTTTGCCGTCATCGCTGGATCTTTAGCACGTGCGTTTGCACTGTTGCTCCTTTTTGGAAACCCTCAATCTGTAAAGATTGAGGCATAGCTAGTCAGGAGACACCATTTTAAATTTTATTCATTTTCGAGCCAATCAGGGAATCAGGAGCTTTTACTCCAACACAACAATGTATAAACACAATACATCATTCTATTGAACACTATTTTTGCAAATGATAACAGTGTATTAATGTTATACATATCAATGCTATATACAGAGGGAAAATTGCTTAAGTCAACAACATATAACTATTACATAACAATTTAATATTAAAACATAATACTGCGGCAATGTACAAATAATTAAGACAATGCATGACGGTAATATAAGCACAGTATACTGCGTCATACAGTAAAAAAGTGTATAATATATATAACAATGTTAAACAGAAAGTTAAAATGCAGCAGATAATTCATAACAGTGATACGGCAACATTTTATATAGGGACAAAATGCTATGACAGTTAACATTAGGTAAATATGATGTCAAACAATGTAATAAAGCATCGCAATACAGTGGTGGAGTACACCAATTTAGCAGGAATCTTTCTTTGATTACTGCTTCGTCTCCACCCTGATGCTGAGACGTAAAAGGCTGGTCTTCTTCTCCATTGCTGATGTTGTCTACAGTCAAGATGGAATTTAGGAGAATTTTGCTGAGAAGATAGAGACAGGAGTCATTTGCAGAGGAATAACAGGGTTCACTACGTGGGACCCAATGGATCTCCAGGATCAGTAGGATGAAAGTTTTGGAAGATCAAAGCAATACACAGTATTTTGGCAGGAAGTGTCTGCTTGATGACGTCCTTTAGTAGCACTTACCTGTCAGAAGAAGGATCTTTCCATGAGGTTTGCCGTCATCGCTGGATCTTTAGCAGGTGCGTTTGCACTGTTTCTCCTTTTTGGAAACCCTCAATCTGTAAAGATTGAGGCTTAGCTAGATAGTAGAAACCATTTTAAATTTAATTCATTTTCGAGCCAATCAGGGAATCAGGAGCTTTTACTCCAACACAACAATGTATAAACACAATACATCATTCTATTGAACACTATTTTTGCAAAAGATAACAGTGTATTAATGTTATACATATCAATGCTATATACAGAAGCAAAATTGCTTAAGTCAAGAACATATAACTATTACATAACAATTTAATATTAAAACATAATACTGCGGCAATGTACAAATAATAAAGACAATGCATGACGGTAATATAAGCACAGTATACTGTGTCATACAGTAAAAAAGTGTATAATATATATAACAATATTAAACAGAAAGTTAAAATGCAGCAGATAATTCATAACAGTGATACGTCAACATTTTATATAGGGACAAAATGCTATGGCAGTTTACATTAGGTAAATATGATGTCAAACAATGTAATAAAGCATCGCAATACAGCGGTAGAGTACACCAGTTTAGCAGGAATCTTTCTTTGATTACTGCTTCGTCTCCACCCTGATGCTGAGACGTAAATGGATGGTCTTCTTCTCCATTGCTGATGTTGTCTACAGTCAAGATGGAATTTAGGAGAATTTTTCTGAGAAGATAGAGACAGGAGTCAATTGCAGAGGAATGACAGGGTTCACTACGTGGGACCCAATAGATCTCCAGGATCAGTAGGATGAAAGTTTTGGAAGATCAAAGCAATACACAGTATTTTGGCAGGAAGTGTCTGCTTGATGACGTCCTTTAGAAGCACTTACCTGTCAGAAGAAGGATCATTCCATGAGGTTTGCCGTCATTGCTGGATCTTTAGCACGTGCGTTTGGACTGTTTCTCCTTTTTGGAAACCCTCAATCTGTAAAGATTGAGGCATAGCTAGTCAGGAGACACCATTTTAAATTTTATTCATTTTCGAGCCAATCAGGGAATCAGGAGCTTTTACTCCAACACAACAATGTATAAACACAATACATCATTCTATTGAACACTATTTTTGCAAAAGATAACAGTGTATTAATGTTATACATATCAATGCTATATACAGAGGGAAAATTGCTTAAGTCAACAACATATAACTATTACATAACAATTTAATATTAAAACATAATACTGTGGCAATGTACAAATAATAAAGACAATGCATGACGGTAATATAAGCACAGTATACTGCGTCATACAGTAAAAAAGTGTATAATATATATAACAATGTTAAACAGAAAGTTAAAATGTAGCAGATAATTCATAACAGTGATACGGCAACATTTTATATAGGGACAAAATGCTATGGCAGTTAACATTAGGTAAATATGATGTCAAACAATGTAATAAAGCATCGCAATACAGTGGTGGAGTACACCAATTTAGCAGGAATCTTTCTTTGATTACTGCTTCGTCTCCACCCTGATGCTGAGACGTAAAAGGCTGGTCTTCTTCTCCATTGCTGATGTTGTCTACAGTCAAGATGGAATTTAGGAGAATTTTGCTGAGAAGATAGAGACAGGAGTCATTTGCAGAGGAATAACAGGGTTCACTACGTGGGATCCAATGGATCTCCAGGATCAGTAGGATGAAAGCTTTGGAAGATCAAAGCAATTCACAGTATTTTGGCAGGAAGTGTCTGCTTGATGACGTCCTTTAGTAGCACTTACCTGTCAGAAGAAGGATCATTCGATGAGGTTTGCCATCACCTCTGGATCTTTTGCAGGTGCGTTTGCACTGTTTCTCCTTTTTGGAAACCCTCAATCTGTAAAGATTGAGGCTTAGCTAGATAGTAGAAACCATTTTAAATTTTATTCATTTTCGAGCCAATCAGGGAATCAGGAGCTTTTACTCCAACACAACAATGTATAAACACAATACATCATTCTATTGAACACTATTTTTGCAAAAGATAACAGTGTATTAATGTTATACATATCAATGCTATATACAGAGTGAAAATTGCTTAAGTCAACAACATATTACTATTACATAACAATTTAATATTAAAACATAATACTGCGGCAATGTACAAATAATAAAGACAATGCATGACGGTAATATAAGCACAGTATACTGTGTCATACAGTAAAAAAGTGTATAATATATATAACAATGTTAAACAGAAAGTTAAAATGCAGCAGATAATTCATAACAGTGATACGGCAACATTTTATATAGGGACAAAATGCTATGGCAGTTAACATTAGGTAAATATGATGTCAAACAATGTAATAAAGCATCGCAATACAGTGGTGGAGTTCACCAATTTAGCAGGAATCTTTCTTTGATTACTGCTTCGTCTCCACCCTGATGCTGAGACGTAAAAGGCTGGTCTTCTTCTCCATTGCTGATGTTGTCTACAGTCAAGATGGAATTTAGGAGAATTTTGCTGAGAAGATAGAGACAGGAGTCATTTGCAGAGGAATGACAGGGTTCACTACGTGGGACCCAATGGATCTCCAGGATCAGTAGGATGAAAGTTTTGGAAGATCAAAGCAATTCACAGTATTTTGGCAGGAAGTGTCTGCTTGATGGCATCCTTTAGTAGCACTTACCTGTCAGAAGAAGGATCATTCCATGAGGTTTGCCATCACCGCTGGATCTTTTGCAGGTGCGTTTGCACTGTTTCTCCTTTTTGGAAACCCTCAATCTGTAAAGATTGAGGCTTAGCTAGTCAGGAGACACCATTTTAAATTTTATTCATTTTCGAGCCAATCAGGGAATCATGAGCTTTTACTCCAACACAACAATGTATAAACACAATACATCATTCTATTGAACACTATTTTTGCAAAAGATAACAGTGTATTAATGTTATACATATCAATGCTATATACAGAGGCAAAATTGCTTAAGTCATGAACATATAACTATTACATAACAATTTAATATTAAAACATAATACTGCGGCAATGTACAAATAATAAAGACAATGCATGACGGTAATATAAGCACAGTATACTGTGTCATACAGTAAAAAAGTGTATAATATATATAACAATATTAAACAGAAAGTTAAAATGCAGCAGATAATTCATAACAGTGATACGTCAACATTTTATATAGGGACAAAATGCTATGGCAGTTTACATTAGGTAAATATGATGTCAAACAATGTAATAAAGCATCGCAATACAGCGGTAGAGTACACCAATTTAGCAGGAATCTTTCTTTGATTACTGCTTCGTCTCCACCCTGATGCTGAGACGTAAAAGGCTGGTCTTCTTCTCCATTGCTGATGTTGTCTACAGTCAAGATGGAATTTAGGAGAATTTTGCTGAGAAGATAGAGACAGGAGTCATTTGCAGAGGAATGACAGGGTTCACTTCTTGGGACCCTATGGATCTCCAGGATCAGATGGATGAAAGTTTTGGAAGATCAAAGCAATACACAGTATTTTGGCAGGAAATGTCTGCTTGATGACGTCATTTAGTTGCACTTACCTGTCAGAAGAAGGATCATTCCATGAGGTTTGCCGTCATCGCTGGATCTTTAGCAGGTGCGTTTGCACTGTTTCTCCTTTTTGGAAACCCTCAATCTGTAAAGATTGAGGCTTAGCTAGTCAGGAGACACCATTTTAAATTTAATTCATTTTCGAGCCAATCAGGGAATCAGGAGCTTTTACTCCAACACAACAATGTATAAACACAATACATCATTCTATTGAACACTATTTTTGCAAAAGATAACAGTGTATTAATGTTATACATATCAATGCTATATACAGAGGCAAAATTGCTTAAGTCATGAACATATAACTATTACATAACAATTTAATATTAAAACATAATACTGCGGCAATGTACAAATAATAAAGACAATGCATGACGGTAATATAAGCACAGTATACTGTGTCATACAGTAAAAAAGTGTATAATATATATAACAATATTAAACAGAAAGTTAAAATGCAGCAGATAATTCATAACAGTGATACGTCAACATTTTATATAGGGACAAAATGCTATGGCAGTTTACATTAGGTAAATATGATGTCAAACAATGTAATAAAGCATCGCAATACAGCGGTAGAGTACACCAATTTAGCAGGAATCTTTCTTTGATTACTGCTTCGTCTCCACCCTGATGCTGAGACGTAAATGGCTGGTCTTCTCCATTGCTGATGTTGTCTACTGTCAAGATGGAATTTAGGAGAATTTTTCTGAGAAGATAGAGACAGGAGTCAATTGCAGAGGAATGACAGGGTTCACTACGTGGGACCCAATAGATCTCCAGGATCAGTAGGATGAAAGTTTTGGAAGATCAAAACAATACACAGTATTTTGGCAGGAAGTGTCTGCTTGATGACATCCTTTAGTAGCACTTACCTGTCAGAAGAAGGATCATTCCATGAGGTTTGCCGTCATCGCTGGATCTTTAGCACGTGCGTTTGCACTGTTTCTCCTTTTTGGAAACCCTCAATCTGTAAAGATTGAGGCATAGCTAGTCAGGAGACACCATTTTAAATTTTATTCATTTTCGAGCCAATCAGGGAATCAGGAGCTTTTACTCCAACACAACAATGTATAAACACAATACATCATTCTATTGAACACTATTTTTGCAAAAGATAACAGTGTATTAATGTTATACATATCAATGCTATATACAGAGTGAAAATTGCTTAAGTCAACAACATATTACTATTACATAACAATTTAATATTAAAACATAATACTGCGGCAATGTACAAATAATAAAGACAATGCATGATGGTAATATAAGCACAGTATACTGTGTCATACAGTAAAAAAGTGTATAATATATATATAACAATGTTAAACAGAAAGTTAAATTGCAGCAGATAATTCATAACAGTGATACGGCAACATTTTATATAGGGACAAAATGCTATGGCAGTTAACATTAGGTAAATATGATGTCAAACAATGTAATAAAGCATCGCAATACAGTGGTGGAGTTCACCAATTTAGCAGGAATCTTTCTTTGATTACTGCTTCGTCTCCACCCTGATGCTGAGACGTAAAAGGCTGGTCTTCTTCTCCATTGCTGATGTTGTCTACAGTCAAGATGGAATTTAGGAGAATTTTGCTGAGAAGATAGAGACAGGAGTCATTTGCAGAGGAATGACAGGGTTCACTACGTGGGACCCAATGGATCTCCAGGATCAGTAGGATGAAAGTTTTGGAAGATCAAAGCAATTCACAGTATTTTGGCAGGAAGTGTCTGCTTGATGGCGTCCTTTAGTAGCACTTACCTGTCAGAAGAAGGATCATTCCATGAGGTTTGCCATCACCGCTGGATCTTTTGCAGGTGCGTTTGCACTGTTTCTCCTTTTTGGAAACCCTCAATCTGTAAAGATTGAGGCTTAGCTAGTCAGGAGACACCATTTTAAATTTTATTCATTTTCGAGCCAATCAGGGAATCAGGAGCTTTTACTCCAACACAACAATGTATAAACACAATACATCATTCTATTGAACACTATTTTTGCAAAAGATAACAGTGTATTAATGTTATACATATCAATGCTATATACAGAGGCAAAATTGCTTAAGTCATGAACATATAACTATTACATAACAATTTAATATTAAAACATAATACTGCGGCAATGTACAAATAATAAAGACAATGCATGACGGTAATATAAGCACAGTATACTGTGTCATACAGTAAAAAAGTGTATAATATATATAACAATATTAAACAGAAAGTTAAAATGCAGCAGATAATTCATAACAGTGATACGTCAACATTTTATATAGGGACAAAATGCTATGGCAGTTTACATTAGGTAAATATGATGTCAAACAATGTAATAAAGCATCGCAATACAGCGGTAGAGTACACCAGTTTAGCAGGAATCTTTCTTTGATTACTGCTTCGTCTCCACCCTGATGCTGAGACGTAAATGGATGGTCTTCTTCTCCATTGCTGATGTTGTCTACAGTCAAGATGGAATTTAGGAGAATTTTTCTGAGAAGATAGAGACAGGAGTCAATTGCAGAGGAATGACAGGGTTCACTACGTGGGACCCAATAGATCTCCAGGATCAGTAGGATGAAAGTTTTGGAAGATCAAAGCAATACACAGTATTTTGGCAGGAAGTGTCTGCTTGATGACGTCCTTTAGAAGCACTTACCTGTCAGAAGAAGGATCATTCCATGAGGTTTGCCGTCATTGCTGGATCTTTAGCACGTGCGTTTGGACTGTTTCTCCTTTTTGGAAACCCTCAATCTGTAAAGATTGAGGCATAGCTAGTCAGGAGACACCATTTTAAATTTTATTCATTTTCGAGCCAATCAGGGAATCAGGAGCTTTTACTCCAACACAACAATGTATAAACACAATACATCATTCTATTGAACACTATTTTTGCAAAAGATAACAGTGTATTAATGTTATACATATCAATGCTATATACAGAGGGAAAATTGCTTAAGTCAACAACATATAACTATTACATAACAATTTAATATTAAAACATAATACTGTGGCAATGTACAAATAATAAAGACAATGCATGACGGTAATATAAGCACAGTATACTGCGTCATACAGTAAAAAAGTGTATAATATATATAACAATGTTAAACAGAAAGTTAAAATGTAGCAGATAATTCATAACAGTGATACGGCAACATTTTATATAGGGACAAAATGCTATGGCAGTTAACATTAGGTAAATATGATGTCAAACAATGTAATAAAGCATCGCAATACAGTGGTGGAGTACACCAATTTAGCAGGAATCTTTCTTTGATTACTGCTTCGTCTCCACCCTGATGCTGAGACGTAAAAGGCTGGTCTTCTTCTCCATTGCTGATGTTGTCTACAGTCAAGATGGAATTTAGGAGAATTTTGCTGAGAAGATAGAGACAGGAGTCATTTGCAGAGGAATGACAGGGTTCACTACGTGGGACCCAATGGATCTCCAGGATCAGTAGGATGAAAGCTTTGGAAGATCAAAGCAATTCACAGTATTTTGGCAGGAAGTGTCTGCTTGATGACGTCCTTTAGTAGCACTTACCTGTCAGAAGAAGGATCATTCGATGAGGTTTGCCATCACCTCTGGATCTTTTGCAGGTGCGTTTGCACTGTTTCTCCTTTTTGGAAACCCTCAATCTGTAAAGATTGAGGCTTAGCTAGATAGTAGAAACCATTTTAAATTTTATTCATTTTCGAGCCAATCAGGGAATCAGGAGCTTTTACTCCAACACAACAATGTATAAACACAATACATCATTCTATTGAACACTATTTTTGCAAAAGATAACAGTGTATTAATGTTATACATATCAATGCTATATACAGAGTGAAAATTGCTTAAGTCAACAACATATTACTATTACATAACAATTTAATATTAAAACATAATACTGCGGCAATGTACAAATAATAAAGACAATGCATGACGGTAATATAAGCACAGTATACTGTGTCATACAGTAAAAAAGTGTATAATATATATAACAATGTTAAACAGAAAGTTAAAATGCAGCAGATAATTCATAACAGTGATACGGCAACATTTTATATAGGGACAAAATGCTATGGCAGTTAACATTAGGTAAATATGATGTCAAACAATGTAATAAAGCATCGCAATACAGTGGTGGAGTTCACCAATTTAGCAGGAATCTTTCTTTGATTACTGCTTCGTCTCCACCCTGATGCTGAGACGTAAAAGGCTGGTCTTCTTCTCCATTGCTGATGTTGTCTACAGTCAAGATGGAATTTAGGAGAATTTTGCTGAGAAGATAGAGACAGGAGTCATTTGCAGAGGAATGACAGGGTTCACTACGTGGGACCCAATGGATCTCCAGGATCAGTAGGATGAAAGTTTTGGAAGATCAAAGCAATTCACAGTATTTTGGCAGGAAGTGTCTGCTTGATGGCATCCTTTAGTAGCACTTACCTGTCAGAAGAAGGATCATTCCATGAGGTTTGCCATCACCGCTGGATCTTTTGCAGGTGCGTTTGCACTGTTTCTCCTTTTTGGAAACCCTCAATCTGTAAAGATTGAGGCTTAGCTAGTCAGGAGACACCATTTTAAATTTTATTCATTTTCGAGCCAATCAGGGAATCATGAGCTTTTACTCCAACACAACAATGTATAAACACAATACATCATTCTATTGAACACTATTTTTGCAAAAGATAACAGTGTATTAATGTTATACATATCAATGCTATATACAGAGGCAAAATTGCTTAAGTCATGAACATATAACTATTACATAACAATTTAATATTAAAACATAATACTGCGGCAATGTACAAATAATAAAGACAATGCATGACGGTAATATAAGCACAGTATACTGTGTCATACAGTAAAAAAGTGTATAATATATATAACAATATTAAACAGAAAGTTAAAATGCAGCAGATAATTCATAACAGTGATACGTCAACATTTTATATAGGGACAAAATGCTATGGCAGTTTACATTAGGTAAATATGATGTCAAACAATGTAATAAAGCATCGCAATACAGCGGTAGAGTACACCAATTTAGCAGGAATCTTTCTTTGATTACTGCTTCGTCTCCACCCTGATGCTGAGACGTAAAAGGCTGGTCTTCTTCTCCATTGCTGATGTTGTCTACAGTCAAGATGGAATTTAGGAGAATTTTGCTGAGAAGATAGAGACAGGAGTCATTTGCAGAGGAATGACAGGGTTCACTTCTTGGGACCCTATGGATCTCCAGGATCAGATGGATGAAAGTTTTGGAAGATCAAAGCAATACACAGTATTTTGGCAGGAAATGTCTGCTTGATGACGTCATTTAGTTGCACTTACCTGTCAGAAGAAGGATCATTCCATGAGGTTTGCCGTCATCGCTGGATCTTTAGCAGGTGCGTTTGCACTGTTTCTCCTTTTTGGAAACCCTCAATCTGTAAAGATTGAGGCTTAGCTAGTCAGGAGACACCATTTTAAATTTAATTCATTTTCGAGCCAATCAGGGAATCAGGAGCTTTTACTCCAACACAACAATGTATAAACACAATACATCATTCTATTGAACACTATTTTTGCAAAAGATAACAGTGTATTAATGTTATACATATCAATGCTATATACAGAGGCAAAATTGCTTAAGTCATGAACATATAACTATTACATAACAATTTAATATTAAAACATAATACTGCGGCAATGTACAAATAATAAAGACAATGCATGACGGTAATATAAGCACAGTATACTGTGTCATACAGTAAAAAAGTGTATAATATATATAACAATATTAAACAGAAAGTTAAAATGCAGCAGATAATTCATAACAGTGATACGTCAACATTTTATATAGGGACAAAATGCTATGGCAGTTTACATTAGGTAAATATGATGTCAAACAATGTAATAAAGGATCGCAATACAGCGGTAGAGTACACCAATTTAGCAGGAATCTTTCTTTGATTACTGCTTCGTCTCCACCCTGATGCTGAGACGTAAATGGCTGGTCTTCTCCATTGCTGATGTTGTCTACTGTCAAGATGGAATTTAGGAGAATTTTTCTGAGAAGATAGAGACAGGAGTCAATTGCAGAGGAATGACAGGGTTCACTACGTGGGACCCAATAGATCTCCAGGATCAGTAGGATGAAAGTTTTGGAAGATCAAAACAATACACAGTATTTTGGCAGGAAGTGTCTGCTTGATGACATCCTTTAGTAGCACTTACCTGTCAGAAGAAGGATCATTCCATGAGGTTTGCCGTCATCGCTGGATCTTTAGCACGTGCGTTTGCACTGTTTCTCCTTTTTGGAAACCCTCAATCTGTAAAGATTGAGGCATAGCTAGTCAGGAGACACCATTTTAAATTTTATTCATTTTCGAGCCAATCAGGGAATCAGGAGCTTTTACTCCAACACAACAATGTATAAACACAATACATCATTCTATTGAACACTATTTTTGCAAAAGATAACAGTGTATTAATGTTATACATATCAATGCTATATACAGAGTGAAAATTGCTTAAGTCAACAACATATTACTATTACATAACAATTTAATATTAAAACATAATACTGCGGCAATGTACAAATAATAAAGACAATGCATGATGGTAATATAAGCACAGTATACTGTGTCATACAGTAAAAAAGTGTATAATATATATATAACAATGTTAAACAGAAAGTTAAATTGCAGCAGATAATTCATAACAGTGATACGGCAACATTTTATATAGGGACAAAATGCTATGGCAGTTAACATTAGGTAAATATGATGTCAAACAATGTAATAAAGCATCGCAATACAGTGGTGGAGTTCACCAATTTAGCAGGAATCTTTCTTTGATTACTGCTTCGTCTCCACCCTGATGCTGAGACGTAAAAGGCTGGTCTTCTTCTCCATTGCTGATGTTGTCTACAGTCAAGATGGAATTTAGGAGAATTTTGCTGAGAAGATAGAGACAGGAGTCATTTGCAGAGGAATGACAGGGTTCACTACGTGGGACCCAATGGATCTCCAGGATCAGTAGGATGAAAGTTTTGGAAGATCAAAGCAATTCACAGTATTTTGGCAGGAAGTGTCTGCTTGATGGCGTCCTTTAGTAGCACTTACCTGTCAGAAGAAGGATCATTCCATGAGGTTTGCCATCACCACTGGATCTTTTGCAGGTGCGTTTGCACTGTTTCTCCTTTTTGGAAACCCTCAATCTGTAAAGATTGAGGCTTAGCTAGTCAGGAGACACCATTTTAAATTTTATTCATTTTCGAGCCAATCAGGGAATCATGAGCTTTTACTCCAACACAACAATGTATAAACACAATACATCATTCTATTGAACACTATTTTTGCAAAAGATAACAGTGTATTAATGTTATACATATCAATGCTATATACAGAGGCAAAATTGCTTAAGTCATGAACATATAACTATTACATAACAATTTAATATTAAAACATAATACTGCGGCAATGTACAAATAATAAAGACAATGCATGACGGTAATATAAGCACAGTATACTGTGTCATACAGTAAAAAAGTGTATAATATATATAACAATATTAAACAGAAAGTTAAAATGCAGCAGATAATTCATAACAGTGATACGTCAACATTTTATATAGGGACAAAATGCTATGGCAGTTTACATTAGGTAAATATGATGTCAAACAATGTAATAAAGCATCGCAATACAGCGGTAGAGTACACCAATTTAGCAGGAATCTTTCTTTGATTACTGCTTCGTCTCCACCCTGATGCTGAGACGTAAAAGGCTGGTCTTCTTCTCCATTGCTGATGTTGTCTACAGTCAAGATGGAATTTAGGAGAATTTTTCTGAGAAGATAGAGACAGGAGTCAATTGCAGAGGAATGACAGGGTTCACTATGTGGGACCCAAAGGATCTCCAGGATCAGTAGGATGAAAGTTTTGGAAGATCAAAGCAATACACAGTATTTTGGCAGGAAGTGTCTGCTTGATGACGTCCTTTAGTAGCACTTACCTGTCAGAAGAAGGATCATTCCATGAGCTTTGCCGTCATCGCTGGATCTTTAGCAGGTGCGTTTGCACTGTTTCTCCTTTTTGTAAACCCTCAATCTGTAAAGATTGAGGCTTATCTAGTTAGGAGACACCATATTAAATTTTATTCATTTTCGAGCCAATCAGGGAATCAGGAGCTTTTACTCCAACACAACAATGTATAAATACAATACATCATTCTATTGAACACTATTTTTGCAAAAGATAACAGTGTATTAATGTTATACATATCAATGCTATATACAGAGGCAAAATTGCTTAAGTCAAGAACATATAACTATTACATAACAATTTAATAATAAAACATAATACTGCGGCAATGTACAAATAATAAAGACAATGCATGATGGTAATATAAGCACAGTATACTGTGTCATACAGTAAAAAAGTGTATAATATATATATAACAATGTTAAACAGAAAGTTAAAATGCAGCAGATAATTCATAACAGTGATACGGCAACATTTTATATAGGGACAAAATGCTATGGCAGTTAACATTAGGTAAATATGATGTCAAACAATGTAATAAAGCATCGCAATACAGCGATGGAGTACACCAATTTAGCAGGAATCTTTCTTTGATTACTGCTTCGTCTCCACCCTGATGCTGAAACGTAAAAGGCTGGTCTTCTTCTCCATTGCTGATGTTGTCTACAGTCAAGATGGAATTTAGGAGAATTTTGCTGAGAAGATAGAGACAGGAGTCATTTGCAGAGGAATGACAGGGTTCACTTCTTGGGACCCTATGGATCTCCAGGATCAGATGGTTGAAAGTTTTGGAAGATCAAAGCAATACACAGTATTTTGGCAGGAAGTGGCTGCTTGATGACGTCCTTTAGTTGCACTTACCTGTCAGAAGAAGGATCATTCCATGAGGTTTGCCATCATCGCTGGATCTTTAGCAGGTGCGTTTGCACTGTTTCTCCTTTTTGTAAACCCTCAATCTGTAAAGATTGAGGCTTAGCTAGTCAGGAGACTCTATTTTAAATTTAATTCATTTTCGAGCCAATCAGGGAATCAGGAGCTTTTACTCCAACACAACAATGTATAAACACAATACATCATTCTATTGAACACTAATTTTGCAAAAGATAACAGTGTATTAATGTTATACATATCAATGCTATATACAGAGGCAAAATTGCTTAAGTCAAGAACATATAACTATTACATAACAATTTAATATTAAAACATAATACTGCGGCAATGTACAAATAATAAAGACAATGCATGACGGTAATATAAGCACAGTATACTGTGTCATACAGTAAAAAAGTGTATAATATATATAACAATGTTAAACAGAAAGTTAAAATGCAGCAGATAATTCATAACAGTGATACGGCAACATTTTATATAGGGACAAAATGCTATGGCAGTTAACATTAGGTAAATATGATGTCAAACAATGTAATAAAGCATCGCAATACAGCGGTGGAGTACACCAATTTAGCAGGAATCTTTCTTTGATTACTGCTTCGTCTCCACCCTGATGCTGAGAAGTAAAAGGCTGGTGTTTTTCTCCATTGCTGATGTTGTCTACAGTCAAGATGGAATTTAGGAGAATTTTGCTGAGAAGATAGAGACAGGAGTCATTTGCAGAGGAATGACAGGGTTCACTACGTGGGACCCAATGGATCTCCAGGATCAGTAGGATGAAAGTTTTGGAAGATCAAAGCAATACAAAGTATTTTGGCAGGAAGTGTCTGCTTGATGACGTCCTTTAGTAGCACTTACCTGTCAGAAGAAGGATCATTCCATGAGGTTTGCCGTCATCGCTGGATCTTTAGCAGGTGCGTTTGCACTGTTTCTCCTGTTTGGAAACCCTCAATCTGTAAAGATTGAGGCATAGCTAGTTAGGAGACACCATTTTAAATTTTATTCATTTTCGAGCCAATCAGGGAATCAGGAGCTTTTACTCCAACACAACAATGTATAAATACAATACATCATTCTATTGAACACTATTTTTGCAAAAGATAACAGTGTATTAATGTTATACATATCAATGCTATATACAGAGGGAAAATTGCTTAAGTCAACAACATATAACTATTACATAACAATTTAATATTAAAACATAATACTGCGGCAATGTACAAATAATAAAGACAATGCATGATGGTAATATAAGCACAGTATACTGTGTCATACAGTAAAAAAGTGTATAATATATATATAACAATGTTAAACAGAAAGTTAAAATGCAGCAGATAATTTATAACAGTGATACGGCAACATTTTATATAGGGACAAAATGCTATGGCAGTTAACATTAGGTAAATATGATGTCAAACAATGTAATAAAGCATCGCAATACAGCGATGGAGTACACCAATTTAGCAGGAATCTTTCTTTGATTACTGCTTCGTCTCCACCCTGATGCTGAAACGTAAAAGGCTGGTCTTCTTCTCCATTGCTGATGTTGTCTACAGTCAAGATGGAATTTAGGAGAATTTTGCTGAGAAGATAGAGACAGGAGTCATTTGCAGAGGAATGACAGGGTTCACTTCTTGGGACCCTATGGATCTCCAGGATCAGATGGTTGAAAGTTTTGGAAGATCAAAGCAATACACAGTATTTTGGCAGTAAGTGGCTGCTTGATGACGTCCTTTAGTTGCACTTACCTGTCAGAAGAAGGATCATTCCATGAGGTTTGCCATCACCGCTGGATCTTTTGCAGGTGCGTTTGCACTGTTTCTCCTTTTTGGAAACCCTCAATCTGTAAAGATTGAGGCTTAGCTAGTCAGGAGACACCATTTTAAATTTTATTCATTTTCGAGCCAATCAGGGAATCATGAGCTTTTACTCCAACACAACAATGTATAAACACAATACATCATTCTATTGAACACTATTTTTGCAAAAGATAACAGTGTATTAATGTTATACATATCAATGCTATATACAGAGGCAAAATTGCTTAAGTCATGAACATATAACTATTACATAACAATTTAATATTAAAACATAATACTGCGGCAATGTACAAATAATAAAGACAATGCATGACGGTAATATAAGCACAGTATACTGTGTCATACAGTAAAAAAGTGTATAATATATATAACAATATTAAACAGAAAGTTAAAATGCAGCAGATAATTCATAACAGTGATACGTCAACATTTTATATAGGGACAAAATGCTATGGCAGTTTACATTAGGTAAATATGATGTCAAACAATGTAATAAAGCATCGCAATACAGCGGTAGAGTACACCAATTTAGCAGGAATCTTTCTTTGATTACTGCTTCGTCTCCACCCTGATGCTGAGACGTAAAAGGCTGGTCTTCTTCTCCATTGCTGATGTTGTCTACAGTCAAGATGGAATTTAGGAGAATTTTGCTGAGAAGATAGAGACAGGAGTCATTTGCAGAGGAATGACAGGGTTCACTTCTTGGGACCCTATGGATCTCCAGGATCAGATGGATGAAAGTTTTGGAAGATCAAAGCAATACACAGTATTTTGGCAGGAAATGTCTGCTTGATGACGTCATTTAGTTGCACTTACCTGTCAGAAGAAGGATCATTCCATGAGGTTTGCCGTCATCGCTGGATCTTTAGCAGGTGCGTTTGCACTGTTTCTCCTTTTTGGAAACCCTCAATCTGTAAAGATTGAGGCTTAGCTAGTCAGGAGACACCATTTTAAATTTAATTCATTTTCGAGCCAATCAGGGAATCAGGAGCTTTTACTCCAACACAACAATGTATAAACACAATACATCATTCTATTGAACACTATTTTTGCAAAAGATAACAGTGTATTAATGTTATACATATCAATGCTATATACAGAGGCAAAATTGCTTAAGTCATGAACATATAACTATTACATAACAATTTAATATTAAAACATAATACTGCGGCAATGTACAAATAATAAAGACAATGCATGACGGTAATATAAGCACAGTATACTGTGTCATACAGTAAAAAAGTGTATAATATATATAACAATATTAAACAGAAAGTTAAAATGCAGCAGATAATTCATAACAGTGATACGTCAACATTTTATATAGGGACAAAATGCTATGGCAGTTTACATTAGGTAAATATGATGTCAAACAATGTAATAAAGGATCGCAATACAGCGGTAGAGTACACCAATTTAGCAGGAATCTTTCTTTGATTACTGCTTCGTCTCCACCCTGATGCTGAGACGTAAATGGCTGGTCTTCTCCATTGCTGATGTTGTCTACTGTCAAGATGGAATTTAGGAGAATTTTTCTGAGAAGATAGAGACAGGAGTCAATTGCAGAGGAATGACAGGGTTCACTACGTGGGACCCAATAGATCTCCAGGATCAGTAGGATGAAAGTTTTGGAAGATCAAAACAATACACAGTATTTTGGCAGGAAGTGTCTGCTTGATGACATCCTTTAGTAGCACTTACCTGTCAGAAGAAGGATCATTCCATGAGGTTTGCCGTCATCGCTGGATCTTTAGCACGTGCGTTTGCACTGTTTCTCCTTTTTGGAAACCCTCAATCTGTAAAGATTGAGGCATAGCTAGTCAGGAGACACCATTTTAAATTTTATTCATTTTCGAGCCAATCAGGGAATCAGGAGCTTTTACTCCAACACAACAATGTATAAACACAATACATCATTCTATTGAACACTATTTTTGCAAAAGATAACAGTGTATTAATGTTATACATATCAATGCTATATACAGAGTGAAAATTGCTTAAGTCAACAACATATTACTATTACATAACAATTTAATATTAAAACATAATACTGCGGCAATGTACAAATAATAAAGACAATGCATGATGGTAATATAAGCACAGTATACTGTGTCATACAGTAAAAAAGTGTATAATATATATATAACAATGTTAAACAGAAAGTTAAATTGCAGCAGATAATTCATAACAGTGATACGGCAACATTTTATATAGGGACAAAATGCTATGGCAGTTAACATTAGGTAAATATGATGTCAAACAATGTAATAAAGCATCGCAATACAGTGGTGGAGTTCACCAATTTAGCAGGAATCTTTCTTTGATTACTGCTTCGTCTCCACCCTGATGCTGAGACGTAAAAGGCTGGTCTTCTTCTCCATTGCTGATGTTGTCTACAGTCAAGATGGAATTTAGGAGAATTTTGCTGAGAAGATAGAGACAGGAGTCATTTGCAGAGGAATGACAGGGTTCACTACGTGGGACCCAATGGATCTCCAGGATCAGTAGGATGAAAGTTTTGGAAGATCAAAGCAATTCACAGTATTTTGGCAGGAAGTGTCTGCTTGATGGCGTCCTTTAGTAGCACTTACCTGTCAGAAGAAGGATCATTCCATGAGGTTTGCCATCACCACTGGATCTTTTGCAGGTGCGTTTGCACTGTTTCTCCTTTTTGGAAACCCTCAATCTGTAAAGATTGAGGCTTAGCTAGTCAGGAGACACCATTTTAAATTTTATTCATTTTCGAGCCAATCAGGGAATCATGAGCTTTTACTCCAACACAACAATGTATAAACACAATACATCATTCTATTGAACACTATTTTTGCAAAAGATAACAGTGTATTAATGTTATACATATCAATGCTATATACAGAGGCAAAATTGCTTAAGTCATGAACATATAACTATTACATAACAATTTAATATTAAAACATAATACTGCGGCAATGTACAAATAATAAAGACAATGCATGACGGTAATATAAGCACAGTATACTGTGTCATACAGTAAAAAAGTGTATAATATATATAACAATATTAAACAGAAAGTTAAAATGCAGCAGATAATTCATAACAGTGATACGTCAACATTTTATATAGGGACAAAATGCTATGGCAGTTTACATTAGGTAAATATGATGTCAAACAATGTAATAAAGCATCGCAATACAGCGGTAGAGTACACCAATTTAGCAGGAATCTTTCTTTGATTACTGCTTCGTCTCCACCCTGATGCTGAGACGTAAAAGGCTGGTCTTCTTCTCCATTGCTGATGTTGTCTACAGTCAAGATGGAATTTAGGAGAATTTTTCTGAGAAGATAGAGACAGGAGTCAATTGCAGAGGAATGACAGGGTTCACTATGTGGGACCCAAAGGATCTCCAGGATCAGTAGGATGAAAGTTTTGGAAGATCAAAGCAATACACAGTATTTTGGCAGGAAGTGTCTGCTTGATGACGTCCTTTAGTAGCACTTACCTGTCAGAAGAAGGATCATTCCATGAGCTTTGCCGTCATCGCTGGATCTTTAGCAGGTGCGTTTGCACTGTTTCTCCTTTTTGTAAACCCTCAATCTGTAAAGATTGAGGCTTATCTAGTTAGGAGACACCATATTAAATTTTATTCATTTTCGAGCCAATCAGGGAATCAGGAGCTTTTACTCCAACACAACAATGTATAAATACAATACATCATTCTATTGAACACTATTTTTGCAAAAGATAACAGTGTATTAATGTTATACATATCAATGCTATATACAGAGGCAAAATTGCTTAAGTCAAGAACATATAACTATTACATAACAATTTAATAATAAAACATAATACTGCGGCAATGTACAAATAATAAAGACAATGCATGATGGTAATATAAGCACAGTATACTGTGTCATACAGTAAAAAAGTGTATAATATATATATAACAATGTTAAACAGAAAGTTAAAATGCAGCAGATAATTCATAACAGTGATACGGCAACATTTTATATAGGGACAAAATGCTATGGCAGTTAACATTAGGTAAATATGATGTCAAACAATGTAATAAAGCATCGCAATACAGCGATGGAGTACACCAATTTAGCAGGAATCTTTCTTTGATTACTGCTTCGTCTCCACCCTGATGCTGAAACGTAAAAGGCTGGTCTTCTTCTCCATTGCTGATGTTGTCTACAGTCAAGATGGAATTTAGGAGAATTTTGCTGAGAAGATAGAGACAGGAGTCATTTGCAGAGGAATGACAGGGTTCACTTCTTGGGACCCTATGGATCTCCAGGATCAGATGGTTGAAAGTTTTGGAAGATCAAAGCAATACACAGTATTTTGGCAGGAAGTGGCTGCTTGATGACGTCCTTTAGTTGCACTTACCTGTCAGAAGAAGGATCATTCCATGAGGTTTGCCATCATCGCTGGATCTTTAGCAGGTGCGTTTGCACTGTTTCTCCTTTTTGTAAACCCTCAATCTGTAAAGATTGAGGCTTAGCTAGTCAGGAGACTCTATTTTAAATTTAATTCATTTTCGAGCCAATCAGGGAATCAGGAGCTTTTACTCCAACACAACAATGTATAAACACAATACATCATTCTATTGAACACTAATTTTGCAAAAGATAACAGTGTATTAATGTTATACATATCAATGCTATATACAGAGGCAAAATTGCTTAAGTCAAGAACATATAACTATTACATAACAATTTAATATTAAAACATAATACTGCGGCAATGTACAAATAATAAAGACAATGCATGACGGTAATATAAGCACAGTATACTGTGTCATACAGTAAAAAAGTGTATAATATATATAACAATGTTAAACAGAAAGTTAAAATGCAGCAGATAATTCATAACAGTGATACGGCAACATTTTATATAGGGACAAAATGCTATGGCAGTTAACATTAGGTAAATATGATGTCAAACAATGTAATAAAGCATCGCAATACAGCGGTGGAGTACACCAATTTAGCAGGAATCTTTCTTTGATTACTGCTTCGTCTCCACCCTGATGCTGAGAAGTAAAAGGCTGGTGTTTTTCTCCATTGCTGATGTTGTCTACAGTCAAGATGGAATTTAGGAGAATTTTGCTGAGAAGATAGAGACAGGAGTCATTTGCAGAGGAATGACAGGGTTCACTACGTGGGACCCAATGGATCTCCAGGATCAGTAGGATGAAAGTTTTGGAAGATCAAAGCAATACAAAGTATTTTGGCAGGAAGTGTCTGCTTGATGACGTCCTTTAGTAGCACTTACCTGTCAGAAGAAGGATCATTCCATGAGGTTTGCCGTCATCGCTGGATCTTTAGCAGGTGCGTTTGCACTGTTTCTCCTGTTTGGAAACCCTCAATCTGTAAAGATTGAGGCATAGCTAGTTAGGAGACACCATTTTAAATTTTATTCATTTTCGAGCCAATCAGGGAATCAGGAGCTTTTACTCCAACACAACAATGTATAAATACAATACATCATTCTATTGAACACTATTTTTGCAAAAGATAACAGTGTATTAATGTTATACATATCAATGCTATATACAGAGGGAAAATTGCTTAAGTCAACAACATATAACTATTACATAACAATTTAATATTAAAACATAATACTGCGGCAATGTACAAATAATAAAGACAATGCATGATGGTAATATAAGCACAGTATACTGTGTCATACAGTAAAAAAGTGTATAATATATATATAACAATGTTAAACAGAAAGTTAAAATGCAGCAGATAATTTATAACAGTGATACGGCAACATTTTATATAGGGACAAAATGCTATGGCAGTTAACATTAGGTAAATATGATGTCAAACAATGTAATAAAGCATCGCAATACAGCGATGGAGTACACCAATTTAGCAGGAATCTTTCTTTGATTACTGCTTCGTCTCCACCCTGATGCTGAAACGTAAAAGGCTGGTCTTCTTCTCCATTGCTGATGTTGTCTACAGTCAAGATGGAATTTAGGAGAATTTTGCTGAGAAGATAGAGACAGGAGTCATTTGCAGAGGAATGACAGGGTTCACTTCTTGGGACCCTATGGATCTCCAGGATCAGATGGTTGAAAGTTTTGGAAGATCAAAGCAATACACAGTATTTTGGCAGTAAGTGGCTGCTTGATGACGTCCTTTAGTTGCACTTACCTGTCAGAAGAAGGATCATTCCATGAGGTTTGCCGTCATCGCTGGATCTTTAGCAGGTGCGTTTGCACTGTTTCTCCTTTTTGTAAACCCTCAATCTGTAAAGATTGAGGCTTAGCTAGTCAGGAGACACTATTTTAAATTTAATTCATTTTCGAGCCAATCAGGGAATCAGGAGCTTTTACTCCAACACAACAATGTATAAACACAATACATCATTCTATTGAACACTAATTTTGCAAAAGATAACAGTGTATTAATGTTATACATATCAATGCTATATACAGAGAGAAAATTGCTTAAGTCAACAACATATAACTATTACATAACAATTTAAAATTAAAACAAAATACTGCGGCAATGTACAAATAATAAAGACAATGCATGACGGTAATATAAGCACAGTATACTGTGTCATACAGTAAAAAAGTGTATAATATATATAACAATGTTAAACAGAAAGTTAAAATGCAGCAGATAATTCATAACAGTGATACGGCAACATTTTATATAGGGACAAAATGCTATGGCAGTTAACATTAGGTAAATATGATGTCAAACAATGTAATAAAGCATCGCAATACAGCGGTGGAGTACACCAATTTAGCAGGAATCTTTCTTTGATTACTGCTTCGTCTCCACCCTGATGCTGAGAAGTAAAAGGCTGGTGTTTTTCTCCATTGCTGATGTTGTCTACAGTCAAGATGGAATTTAGGAGAATTTTGCTGAGAAGATAGAGAGAGGAGTCATTTGCAGAGGAATGACAGGGTTCACTACGTGGGACCCAATGGATCTCCAGGATCAGTAGGATGAAAGTTTTGGAAGATCAAAGCAATACACAGTATTTTGGCAGGAAGTGTCTGCTTGATGACGTCCTTTAGTAGCACTTACCTGTCAGAAGAAGGATCATTCCATGAGGTTTGCCGTCATCGCTGGATCTTTAGCACGTGCGTTTGCACTGTTGCTCCTTTTTGGAAACCCTCAATCTGTAAAGATTGAGGCATAGCTAGTCAGGAGACACCATTTTAAATTTTATTCATTTTCGAGCCAATCAGGGAATCAGGAGCTTTTACTCCAACACAACAATGTATAAACACAATACATCATTCTATTGAACACTATTTTTGCAAATGATAACAGTGTATTAATGTTATACATATCAATGCTATATACAGAGGGAAAATTGCTTAAGTCAACAACATATAACTATTACATAACAATTTAATATTAAAACATAATACTGCGGCAATGTACAAATAATTAAGACAATGCATGACGGTAATATAAGCACAGTATACTGCGTCATACAGTAAAAAAGTGTATAATATATATAACAATGTTAAACAGAAAGTTAAAATGCAGCAGATAATTCATAACAGTGATACGGCAACATTTTATATAGGGACAAAATGCTATGGCAGTTAACATTAGGTAAATATGATGTCAAACAATGTAATAAAGCATCGCAATACAGTGGTGGAGTACACCAATTTAGCAGGAATCTTTCTTTGATTACTGCTTCGTCTCCACCCTGATGCTGAGACGTAAAAGGCTGGTCTTCTTCTCCATTGCTGATGTTGTCTACAGTCAAGATGGAATTTAGGAGAATTTTGCTGAGAAGATAGAGACAGGAGTCATTTGCAGAGGAATAACAGGGTTCACTACGTGGGACCCAATGGATCTCCAGGATCAGTAGGATGAAAGTTTTGGAAGATCAAAGCAATTCACAGTATTTTGGCAGGAAGTGTCTACTTGATGACGTCCTTTAGTAGCACTTACCTGTCAGAAGAAGGATCATTCGATGAGGTTTGCCATCACCTCTGGATCTTTTGCAGGTGCGTTTGCACTGTTTCTCCTTTTTGGAAACCCTCAATCTGTAAAGATTGAGGCTTAGCTAGATAGTAGAAACCATTTTAAATTTAATTCATTTTCGAGCCAATCAGGGAATCAGGAGCTTTTACTCCAACACAACAATGTATAAACACAATACATCATTCTATTGAACACTATTTTTGCAAAAGATAACAGTGTATTAATGTTATACATATCAATGCTATATACAGAGGCAAAATTGCTTAAGTCAAGAACATATAACTATTACATAACAATTTAATATTAAAACATAATACTGCGGCAATGTACAAATAATAAAGACAATGCATGACGGTAATATAAGCACAGTATACTGTGTCATACAGTAAAAAAGTGTATAATATATATAACAATATTAAACAGAAAGTTAAAATGCAGCAGATAATTCATAACAGTGATACATCAACATTTTATATAGGGACAAAAATGCTATGGCAGTTAACATTAGGTAAATATGATGTCAAACAATGTAATAAAGCATCGCAATACAGCGGTAGGGTACACCAATTTAGCAGGAATCTTTCTTTGATTACTGCTTCGTCTCCACCCTGATGCTGAGACGTAAATGGTTGGCCTTCTTCTCCATTGCTGATGTTGTCTACAGTCTAGATGGAACTTAGGAGAATTTTGCTGAGAAGATAGAGACATGAGTCATTTGCAGAGGAATGATAGGGTTCACTATGTGGGACCCAATGGATCTCCAGGATCAGTAGGATGAAAGTTTTGGAAGATCAAAGCAATACACAGTATTTTGGCAGGAAGTGTCTGCTTGATGACGTCCTTTAGTAGCACTTACCTGTCAGAAGAAGGATCTTTCCATGAGGTTTGCCGTCATCGCTGGATCTTTAGCAGGTGCGTTTGCACTGTTTCTCCTTTTTGGAAACCCTCAATCTGTAAAGATTGAGGCTTAGCTAGATAGTAGAAACCATTTTAAATTTAATTCATTTTCGAGCCAATCAGGGAATCAGGAGCTTTTACTCCAACACAACAATGTATAAACACAATACATCATTCTATTGAACACTATTTTTGCAAAAGATAACAGTGTATTAATGTTATACATATCAATGCTATATACAGAAGCAAAATTGCTTAAGTCAAGAACATATAACTATTACATAACAATTTAATATTAAAACATAATACTGCGGCAATGTACAAATAATAAAGACAATGCATGACGGTAATATAAGCACAGTATACTGTGTCATACAGTAAAAAAGTGTATAATATATATAACAATATTAAACAGAAAGTTAAAATGCAGCAGATAATTCATAACAGTGATACGTCAACATTTTATATAGGGACAAAATGCTATGGCAGTTTACATTAGGTAAATATGATGTCAAACAATGTAATAAAGCATCGCAATACAGCGGTAGAGTACACCAGTTTAGCAGGAATCTTTCTTTGATTACTGCTTCGTCTCCACCCTGATGCTGAGACGTAAATGGATGGTCTTCTTCTCCATTGCTGATGTTGTCTACAGTCAAGATGGAATTTAGGAGAATTTTTCTGAGAAGATAGAGACAGGAGTCAATTGCAGAGGAATGACAGGGTTCACTACGTGGGACCCAATAGATCTCCAGGATCAGTAGGATGAAAGTTTTGGAAGATCAAAGCAATACACAGTATTTTGGCAGGAAGTGTCTGCTTGATGACGTCCTTTAGAAGCACTTACCTGTCAGAAGAAGGATCATTCCATGAGGTTTGCCGTCATCGCTGGATCTTTAGCACGTGCGTTTGGACTGTTTCTCCTTTTTGGAAACCCTCAATCTGTAAAGATTGAGGCATAGCTAGTCAGGAGACACCATTTTAAATTTTATTCATTTTCGAGCCAATCAGGGAATCAGGAGCTTTTACTCCAACACAACAATGTATAAACACAATACATCATTCTATTGAACACTATTTTTGCAAAAGATAACAGTGTATTAATGTTATACATATCAATGCTATATACAGAGGGAAAATTGCTTAAGTCAACAACATATAACTATTACATAACAATTTAATATTAAAACATAATACTGTGGCAATGTACAAATAATAAAGACAATGCATGACGGTAATATAAGCACAGTATACTGCGTCATACAGTAAAAAAGTGTATAATATATATAACAATGTTAAACAGAAAGTTAAAATGTAGCAGATAATTCATAACAGTGATACGGCAACATTTTATATAGGGACAAAATGCTATGGCAGTTAACATTAGGTAAATATGATGTCAAACAATGTAATAAAGCATCGCAATACAGTGGTGGAGTACACCAATTTAGCAGGAATCTTTCTTTGATTACTGCTTCGTCTCCACCCTGATGCTGAGACGTAAAAGGCTGGTCTTCTTCTCCATTGCTGATGTTGTCTACAGTCAAGATGGAATTTAGGAGAATTTTGCTGAGAAGATAGAGACAGGAGTCATTTGCAGAGGAATAACAGGGTTCACTACGTGGGACCCAATGGATCTCCAGGATCAGTAGGATGAAAGCTTTGGAAGATCAAAGCAATTCACAGTATTTTGGCAGGAAGTGTCTGCTTGATGACGTCCTTTAGTAGCACTTACCTGTCAGAAGAAGGATCATTCGATGAGGTTTGCCATCACCTCTGGATCTTTTGCAGGTGCGTTTGCACTGTTTCTCCTTTTTGGAAACCCTCAATCTGTAAAGATTGAGGCTTAGCTAGATAGTAGAAACCATTTTAAATTTAATTCATTTTCGAGCCAATCAGGGAATCAGGAGCTTTTACTCCAACACAACAATGTATAAACACAATACATCATTCTATTGAACACTATTTTTGCAAAAGATAACAGTGTATTAATGTTATACATATCAATGCTATATACAGAGGCAAAATTGCTTAAGTCAAGAACATATAACTATTACATAACAATTTAATATTAAAACATAATACTGCGGCAATGTACAAATAATAAAGACAATGCATGACGGTAATATAAGCACAGTATACTGTGTCATACAGTAAAAAAGTGTATAATATATATAACAATATTAAACAGAAAGTTAAAATGCAGCAGATAATTCATAACAGTGATACATCAACATTTTATATAGGGACAAAAATGCTATGGCAGTTAACATTAGGTAAATATGATGTCAAACAATGTAATAAAGCATCGCAATACAGCGGTAGGGTACACCAATTTAGCAGGAATCTTTCTTTGATTACTGCTTCGTCTCCACCCTGATGCTGAGACGTAAATGGTTGGCCTTCTTCTCCATTGCTGATGTTGTCTACAGTCTAGATGGAACTTAGGAGAATTTTGCTGAGAAGATAGAGACATGAGTCATTTGCAGAGGAATGATAGGGTTCACTATGTGGGACCCAATGGATCTCCAGGATCAGTAGGATGAAAGTTTTGGAAGATCAAAGCAATACACAGTATTTTGGCAGGAAGTGTCTGCTTGATGACGTCCTTTAGTAGCACTTACCTGTCAGAAGAAGGATCTTTCCATGAGGTTTGCCGTCATCGCTGGATCTTTAGCAGGTGCGTTTGCACTGTTTCTCCTTTTTGTAAACCCTCAATCTGTAAAGATTGAGGCTTAGCTAGTCAGGAGACACCATTTTAAATTTTATTCATTTTCGAGCCAATCAGGGAATCAGGAGCTTTTACTCCAACACAACAATGTATAAACACAATACATCATTCTATTGAACACTATTTTTGCAAAAGATAACAGTGTATTAATGTTATACATATCAATGCTATATACAGAGGGAAAATTGCTTAAGTCAAGAACATATAACTATTACATAACAATTTAATATTAAAACATAATACTGCGGCAATGTACAAATAATAAAGACAATGCATGACGGTAATATAAGCACAGTATACTGTGTCATACAGTAAAAAAGTGTATAATATATATAACAATGTTAAACAGAAAGTTAAAATGCAGCAGATAATTCATAACAGTGATACGGCAACATTTTATATAGGGACAAAATGCTATGGCAGTTAACATTAGGTAAATATGATGTCAAACAATGTAATAAAGCATCGCAATACAGCGGTGGAGTACACCAATTTAGCAGGAATCTTTCTTTGATTACTGCTTCGTCTCCACCCTGATGCTGAGAAGTAAAAGGCTGGTGTTTTTCTCCATTGCTGATGTTGTCTACAGTCAAGATGGAATTTAGGAGAATTTTGCTGAGAAGATAGAGACAGGAGTCATTTGCAGAGGAATGACAGGGTTCACTACGTGGGACCCAATGGATCTCCAGGATCAGTAGGATGAAAGTTTTTGAAGATCAAAGCAATACACAGTATTTTGGCAGGAAGTGTCTGCTTGATGACGTCCTTTAGTAGCACTTACCTGTCAGAAGAAGGATCATTCCATGAGGTTTGCCGTCATCGCTGGATCTTTAGCAGGTGCGTTTGCACTGTTTCTCCTTTTTGGAAACCCTCAATCTGTAAAGATTGAGGCATAGCTAGTTAGGAGACACCATTTTAAATTTTATTCATTTTTGAGCCAATCAGGGAATCAGGAGCTTTTACTCCAACACAACAATGTATAAATACAATACATCATTCTATTGAACACTATTTTTGCAAAAGATAACAGTGTATTAATGTTATACATATCAATGCTATATACAGAGGGAAAATTGCTTAAGTCAACAACATATAACTATTACATAACAATTTAATATTAAAACATAATACTGCGGCAATGTACAAATAATAAAGACAATGCATGATGGTAATATAAGCACAGTATACTGTGTCATACAGTAAAAAAGTGTATAATATATATATAACAATGTTAAACAGAAAGTTAAAATGCAGCAGATAATTTATAACAGTGATACGGCAACATTTTATATAGGGACAAAATGCTATGGCAGTTAACATTAGGTAAATATGATGTCAAACAATGTAATAAAGCATCGCAATACAGCGATGGAGTACACCAATTTAGCAGGAATCTTTCTTTGATTACTGCTTCGTCTCCACCCTGATGCTGAAACGTAAAAGGCTGGTCTTCTTCTGCATTGCTGATGTTGTCTACAGTCAAGATGGAATTTAGGAGAATTTTGCTGAGAAGATAGAGACAGGAGTCATTTGCAGAGGAATGACAGGGTTCACTTCTTGGGACCCTATGGATCTCCAGGATCAGATGGTTGAAAGTTTTGGAAGATCAAAGCAATACACAGTATTTTGGCAGGAAGTGGCTGCTTGATGACGTCCTTTAGTTGCACTTACCTGTCAGAAGAAGGATCATTCCATGAGGTTTGCCGTCATCGCTGGATCTTTAGCAGGTGCGTTTGCACTGTTTCTCCTTTTTGTAAACCCTCAATCTGTAAAGATTGAGGCTTAGCTAGTCAGGAGACACTATTTTAAATTTAATTCATTTTCGAGCCAATCAGGGAATCAGGAGCTTTTACTCCAACACAACAATGTATAAACACAATACATCATTCTATTGAACACTAATTTTGCAAAAGATAACAGTGTATTAATTTTATACATATCAATGCTATATACAGAGAGAAAATTGCTTAAGTCAACAACATATAACTATTACATAACAATTTAAAATTAAAACAAAATACTGCGGCAATGTACAAATAATAAAGACAATGCATGACGGTAATATAAGCACAGTATACTGTGTCATACAGTAAAAAAGTGTATAATATATTAGGGGTGTGCACCGGCCACTTTTCGTGTTTTGTGTTTTGGTTTTGGATCTGGATCTTTCTTCGTGTTTTGGATCTGGATTGGTTTTACCAAAACCACCCTTCCGTGTTTTGGGTTCTGGGTTTTGTGTTTTGGATCTGTATTTTTTTGAAAAAAAGCATAAAAACAGCTAAAATCACAGAATTTGTAGGTTTTTCTGCTCCTATGCTATTATTAACCTCAATAACCTTAATTTCCACTCATTTCCAGTCTATTCTGAATACCTCACACCTCACAATAGTGTTTTTATGTCCAAAAGGTTGCACCGAGGTAGCTGGATGACTATGCTAAGCGACACGAGTGGGCGGCACAAACACGTGACCCATCTAGGCATGAAACTGCAGTGGCAGACAGGATGGTATTGAAAAACTAGGCCCCAAACTGTACATAATGCAAAGAAAAAAAAGAGGTGCAAGATGGAATTGTCCTTGGGCCCTCCCACCCACCCTTATGTTGTATAAACAGGACATGCACACTTTAACAAACCAATCATTTCAGCGCCAGGGTCTGCCACACAACTGTGGCTGAAATGATTGGTTCGTTTGGGCCCCCACAAATCAAGCTGGCAATTTATCTGTCCCTGCACAAACTGGCTCTACGGAGGCAAGATGTCATCCTCATCCTCCTCATCCACCGATTCCTCACCCTCTTCAGTGTGTACATCCTCATCCTCACAGAGTATTAATTCGTCCCTGCTGGAACCACAGGTCCCTCTGTACGTTCTGGAGGCTGGTCTCCCTGGAAGAGTTGATAATTCATTTTATGAACATCATCTTCTCCACATTTTGTGGAAGCAACCTCCTACGCCTTTCGCTGACAAGGTTCCCGGCTGCACTAAACACTCTTTCGGAGTACACACTGGAGGGGGGGCAACTCAGGTAAAATAGAGCCAGTTTGTACAGGGACCTCCAAATTGCTTCTTTTTCCTGCCAGTACAGGTACGGACTGTCTGACATGCCTACTTGGATGCTGTCACCGATGTAATCCTTTAACAGACAGACGCACGCTTGTCGCTGCTGCTTTGAGGATTCAAGTGCGGCTACAGCCCACACAATTCACAAAGACAGAAAAAAAAAAAGAATATTTTTATTGTTTTTGGAGCACACTTTGAGGGTTACACCACCCTTTAACAGACAGACGCACGCTTGTCGCTGCTGCTTTAAGGATGCAGGTGCGGCTACAGCCCACACAATTCACATAGACAGAAAAAAGAAGAAGAATATTTTTATTGTTTGTGTAGCACACTTTGAGGGTGTCACCACCCTTTAACAGACAGACACACGCTTGTCGCTGCTGCTTTAAGGATGCAGGTGCGGCTACAGCCCACACATTTCACAAAGACCAAAAAAAAAAGAACAATATTTTAATTGTTTGTGTAGCACACTTTGAGGGTGTCACCACCCTTTAACAGACAGACGCACGCTTGTCGCTGCTGCTTTAAGGATGCAGGTGCGGCTACAGCCCACACATTTCACAAAGACCAAAAAAAAAGAACAATATTTTAATTGTTTGTGTAGCACACTTTGAGGGTGTCACCACCCTTTAACAGACAGACGCACGCTTGTCGCTGCTGCTTTAAGGATGCAGGTGCGGCTACAGCCCACACAATTCACAAAGACAGAAAAAAAAAGAACAATATTTTAATTGTTTGTGTAGCACACTTTGAGGGTGTCACCACCCTTTAACAGACAGACGCACGCTTGTCGCTGCTGCTTTAAGGATGCAGGTGCGGCTACAGCCCACACATTTCACAAAGACCAAAAAAAAAAGAACAATATTTTAATTGTTTGTGTAGCACACTTTGAGGGTGTCACCACCCTTTAACAGACAGTTGCACGCTTGTCGCTGCTGCTTTAAGGATGCAGGTGCGGCTACAGCCCACACAATTCACAAAGACAGAAAAAAAAAGAACAATATTTTAATTGTTTGTGTAGCACACTTTGAGGGTGTCACCACCCTTTAACAGACAGACGCACGCTTGTCGCTGCTGCTTTAAGGATGCAGGTGCGGCTACAGCCCACACAATTCACAAAGACAGAAAAAAAAAGAACAATATTTTAATTGTTTGTGTAGCACACTTTGAGGGTGTCACCACCCTTTAACAGACAGACGCACGCTTGTCGCTGCTGCTTTGAGGATGCAGGTGGAATCTAGACGGGATTTGGAACCGAGGACACACTACCTCCATCAATTGTCTAAATCCCACTGCACTAATGTCGGATACCGGACGCACGTCTAACACCAACATAGCAGTCAAGGCCTCAGTTATATGTTTTGCTTCAGGATGACTGCTGTCGTACTTCATCCTCTTCGCTAGGGACTGTTGGAGGGTCAATTGTTTAGTAAAAGTAGTGATGTTCCTACTTCCTCTCTGGGATGATGAACAACTCCCAGCAGCAGCAACAGCACTAGGAGGAAGTGGTTCTTGATCTTTCCCTATTTTATTTTTATCGGAGAAAGTTTGGTCCTCCATTTATGTTATATTGATATATATACGTGCGGCTAAAGCGCACACAAACACAGAAAATATTATTTTATTTTTGCTGGAGAGTAGTGCACTTTGTGGGTTACACCACCCTTTAAGAAATGAGCCAGCCGGCTCTTTACTTATGGGACACAGGCGCACGCTTGGCGCTGCTCCTTTGTTGATGCACGTGCAGCCACAGTGCACACAATTCACAAACACAGAAAATAATTTTTTTTTTGGTTTGGACTGGAGTGTACTTTCGGGGGTTACAGCACCCTTAACGGTCAAGCCAGCCGGCCCTTTACTTATGACACAGGTGCATGCTTGGCACTACTTTGTTGATGCACGTGCGGCTACTGCGCACACAATTCACAAACACAGAAAATAATTTTTTTTTGGTTTGGACTGGAGTGTACTTTCGGGGGTTACAGCACCCTTTAACGGTCAAGCCAGCCGGCCCTTTACTTATGACACAGGCGCACGCTTGGCACTACTTTGTTGATGCACGTGCGGCTACTGCGCACACAATTCACAAACACAGAAAATAATTTTTTTTTGGGTTTGGACTGGAGTGTACTTTCGGGGGTTACAGCACCCTTTAACGGTCAAGCCAGCCGGCCCTTTACTTATGACACAGGCGCACGCTTGGCACTACTTTGTTGATGCACGTGCGGCTACTGCGCACACAATTCACAAACACAGAAAATAATTTTTTTTTTGGTTTGGACTGGAGTGTACTTTCGGGGGTTACAGCACCCTTATCGGTCAAGCCAGCCGGCCCTTTACTTATGACACAGGCGCACGCTTGGCACTACTTTGTTGATGCACGTGCGGCTACTGCGCACACAATTCACAAACACAGAAAATAATTTTTTTTTTGGTTTGGACTGGAGTGTACTTTCGGGGGTTACAGCACCCTTAACGGTCAAGCCAGCCGGCCCTTTACTTATGACACAGGCGCACGCTTGGCACTACTTTGTTGATGCACGTGCGGCTACTGCGCACACAATTCACAAACACAGAAAATAATTTTTTTTTTGGTTTGGACTGGAGTGTACTTTCGGGGGTTACAGCACCCTTAACGGTCAAGCCAGCCGGCCCTTTACTTATGACACAGGCGCACGCTTGGCACTACTTTGTTGATGCACGTGCGGCTACTGCGCACACAATTCACAGACACAGAAAATAATTTTTTTTTTGGTTTGGACTGGAGTGTACTTTCGGGGGTTACAGCACCCTTAACGGTCAAGCCAGCCGGCCCTTTACTTATGACACAGGCGCACGCTTGGCACTACTTTGTTGATGCACGTGCGGCTACTGCGCACACAATTCACAAACACAGAAAATAATTTTTTTTTTGGTTTGGACTGGAGTGTACTTTCGGGGGTTACAGCACCCTTAACGGTCAAGCCAGCCGGCCCTTTACTTATGACACAGGCGCACGCTTGGCACTACTTTGTTGATGCACGTGCGGCTACTGCGCACACAATTCACAAACACAGAAAATATTTTTTTTTTTGGTTTGGACTGGAGTGTACTTTCGGGGGTTACGGCACCCTTAACGGTCAAGCCAGCCGGCCCTTTACTTATGACACAGGCGCACGCTTGGCACTACTTTGTTGATGCACGTGCGGCTACTGCGCACACAATTCACAAACACAGAAAATAATTTTTTTTTTGGTTTGGACTGGAGTGTACTTTCGGGGGTTACAGCACCCTTAACGGTCAAGCCAGCCGGCCCTTTACTTATGACACAGGCGCACGCTTGGCACTACTTTGTTGATGCACGTGCGGCTACTGCGCACACAATTCACAAACACAGAAAATAATTTTTTTTTTGGTTTGGACTGGAGTGTACTTTCGGGGGTTACAGCACCCTTAACGGTCAAGCCAGCCGGCCCTTTACTTATGACACAGGCGCACGCTTGGCACTACTTTGTTGATGCACGTGCGGCTACTGCGCACACAATTCACAAACACAGAAAATAATTTTTTTTTTGGTTTGGACTGGAGTGTACTTTCGGGGGTTACAGCACCCTTAACGGTCAAGCCAGCCGGCCCTTTACTTATGACACAGGCGCACGCTTGGCACTACTTTGTTGATGCACGTGCGGCTACTGCGCACACAATTCACAAACACAGAAAATATATTATTTTTTTAGCACTTGGGGGGAGCACCCCTGATGGACAGAGCACCCCCTGGACAACACTGCAGCACTCCTTTAGGACTGGGACACTGCACAGGACTTTGGAGTGGACACAGCCCCTATGGAGAACTGACTGCACAACACAGTCCAGCCAGCCCCTATGGACTTTGAAGTAGTGGACACAGCCCCTATTAACAACAGCAGCACAGCACAACACAGCCAGCCCCTATGGACTTTGAAGTAGTGGACAACAGCAGCACTACACTACACTACACTACACAGCCCTAACTCCCACCCTCCCTCTTCACTGTCCACAGCCGAGTGAGAAAATGGCGCCGACGTGGGTACCTTATATAGGATCCAAAACCCGCGAGACTCGGAAGGCGGGATGATGACGTTTTGCCTCGATTTCAGATCCGAGTCAGGCGGGAAAAGTCGAGCCTGATTCGGATCGGACTCGGATCGGGGGGGCTCGGGGGGGTTCGGATTTCAGAAATCCGAACCCGCTCACCCCTATAATATATATAACAATGTTAAACAGAAAGTTAAAATGCAGCAGATAATTCATAACAGTGATACGGCAACATTTTATATAGGGACAAAATGCTATGGCAGTTAACATTAGGTAAATATGATGTCAAACAATGTAATAAAGCATCGCAATACAGCGGTGGAGTACACCAATTTAGCAGGAATCTTTCTTTGATTACTGCTTCGTCTCCACCCTGATGCTGAGAAGTAAAAGGCTGGTGTTTTTCTCCATTGCTGATGTTGTCTACAGTCAAGATGGAATTTAGGAGAATTTTGCTGAGAAGATAGAGACAGGCGTCATTTGCAGAGGAATGACAGGGTTCACTTCTTGGGTCCCTATGGATCTCCAGGATCAGATGGATGAAAGTTTTGGAAGATCAAAGCAATACACAGTATTTTCGCAGGAAGTGTCTGCTTGATGACGTCCTTTAGTTGCACTTACCTGTCAGAAGAAGGATCATTCCATGAGGTTTGCCGTCATCGCTGGATCTTTAGCAGGTGCGTTTGCACTGTTTCTCCTTTTTGTAAACCCTCAATCTGTAAAGATTGAGGCTTAGCTAGTCAGGAGACACCATTTTAAATTTAATTCATTTTCGAGCCAATCAGGGAATCAGGAGCTTTTACTCCAACACAACAATGTATAAACACAATACATCATTCTATTGAACACTATTTTTGCAAAAGATAACAGTGTATTAATGTTATACATATCAATGCTATATACAGAGGCAAAATTGCTTAAGTCAAGAACATATAACTATTACATAACAATTTAATATTAAAACATAATACTGCGGCAATGTACAAATAATAAAGACAATGCATGACGGTAATATAAGCACAGTATACTGTGTCATACAGTAAAAAAGTGTATAATATATATAACAATATTAAACAGAAAGTTAAAATGCAGCAGATAATTCATAACAGTGATACATCAACATTTTATATAGGGACAAAAATGCTATGGCAGTTAACATTAGGTAAATATGATGTCAAACAATGTAATAAAGCATCGCAATACAGCGGTAGGGTACACCAATTTAGCAGGAATCTTTCTTTGATTACTGCTTCGTCTCCACCCTGATGCTGAGACGTAAATGGTTGGCCTTCTTCTCCATTGCTGATGTTGTCTACAGTCTAGATGGAACTTAGGAGAATTTTGCTGAGAAGATAGAGACATGAGTCATTTGCAGAGGAATGATAGGGTTCACTATGTGGGACCCAATGGATCTCCAGGATAGTAGGATGAAAGTTTTGGAAGATCAAAGCAATACACAGTATTTTGGCAGGAAGTGTCTGCTTGATGACGTCCTTTAGTAGCACTTACCTGTCAGAAGAAGGATCTTTCCATGAGGTTTGCCGTCATCGCTGGATCTTTAGCAGGTGCGTTTGCACTGTTTCTCCTTTTTGTAAACCCTCAATCTGTAAAGATTGAGGCTTAGCTAGTCAGGAGACACCATTTTAAATTTTATTCATTTTCGAGCCAATCAGGGAATCAGGAGCTTTTACTCCAACACAACAATGTATAAACACAATACATCATTCTATTGAACACTATTTTTGCAAAAGATAACAGTGTATTAATGTTATACATATCAATGCTATATACAGAGGGAAAATTGCTTAAGTCAACAACATATAACTATTACATAACAATTTAATATTAAAACATAATACTGCGGCAATGTACAAATAATAAAGACAATGCATGATGGTAATATAAGCACAGTATACTGTGTCATACAGTAAAAAAGTGTATAATATATATAACAATGTTAAACAGAAAGTTAAAATGCAGCAGATAATTCATAACAGTGATACGGCAACATTTTATATAGAGACAAAATGCTATGGCAGTTAACATTAGGTAAATATGATGTCAAACAATGTAATAAAGCATCGCAATACAGCGATGGAGTACACCAATTTAGCAGGAATCTTTCTTTGATTACTGCTTCGTCTCCACCCTGATGCTGAGACGTAAAAGGCTGGTCTTCTCCATTGCTGATGTTGTCTACAGTCAAGATGGAATTTAGGAGAATTTTGCTGAGAAGATAGAGACATGAGTCATTTGCAGAGGAATGACAGGGTTCACTTCTTGGGACCCTATGGATCTCCAGGATCAGATGGATGAAAGTTTTGGAAGATCAAAGCAATACACAGTATTTTGGCAGGAAGTGTCTGCTTGATGACATCCTTTAGTTGCACTTACCTGTCAGAAGAAGGATCATTCCATGAGGTTTGCCGTCATCGCTGGATCTTTAGCAGGTGCGTTTGCACTGTTTCTCCTTTTTGTAAACCCTCAATCTGTAAAGATTGAGGCTTAGCTAGTCAGGAGACACCATTTAAATTTAATTCATTTTCGAGCCAATCAGGGAATCAGGAGCTTTTACTCCAACACAACAATGTATAAACACAATACATCATTCTATTGAACACTATTTTTGCAAAAGATAACAGTGTATTAATGTTATACATATCAATGCTATATACAGAGGGAAAATTGCTTAAGTCAACAACATATAACTATTACATAACAATTTAATATTAAAACATAATACTGCGGCAATGTACAAATAATAAAGACAATGCATGATGGTAATATAAGCACAGTATACTGTGTCATACAGTAAAAAAGTGTATAATATATATAACAATGTTAAACAGAAAGTTAAAATGCAGCAGATAATTCATAACAGTGATACGGCAACATTTTATATAGAGACAAAATGCTATGGCAGTTAACATTAGGTAAATATGATGTCAAACAATGTAATAAAGCATCGCAATACAGCGATGGAGTACACCAATTTAGCAGGAATCTTTCTTTGATTACTGCTTCGTCTCCACCCTGATGCTGAGACGTAAAAGGCTGGTCTTCTCCATTGCTGATGTTGTCTACAGTCAAGATGGAATTTAGGAGAATTTTGCTGAGAAGATAGAGACATGAGTCATTTGCAGAGGAATGACAGGGTTCACTTCTTGGGACCCTATGGATCTCCAGGATCAGATGGATGAAAGTTTTGGAAGATCAAAGCAATACACAGTATTTTGGCAGGAAGTGTCTGCTTGATGACATCCTTTAGTTGCACTTACCTGTCAGAAGAAGGATCATTCCATGAGGTTTGCCGTCATCGCTGGATCTTTAGCAGGTGCGTTTGCACTGTTTCTCCTTTTTGTAAACCCTCAATCTGTAAAGATTGAGGCTTAGCTAGTCAGGAGACACCATTTAAATTTAATTCATTTTCGAGCCAATCAGGGAATCAGGAGCTTTTACTCCAACACAACAATGTATAAACACAATACATCATTCTATTGAACACTATTTTTGCAAAAGATAACAGTGTAATAATGTTATAGATATCAATGCTATATACAGAGGCAAAATTGCTTAAGTCAAGAACATATAACTATTACATAACAATTTAATATTAAAACATAATACTGCGGCAATGTACAAATAATAAAGACAATGCATGACGGTAATATAAGCACAGTATACTGTGTCATACAGTAAAAAAGTGTATAATATATATAACAATATTAACAGAAAGTTAAAATGCAGCAGATAATTCATAACAGTGATACGTCAACATTTTATATAGGGACAAAATGCTATGGCAGTTTACATTAGGTAAATATGATGTCAAACAATGTAATAAAGCATCGCAATACAGCGGTAGAGTACACCAATTTAGCAGGAATCTTTCTTTGATTACTGCTTCGTCTCCACCCTGATGCTGAGACGTAAATGGATGGTCTTCTTCTCCATTGCTGATGTTGTCTACAGTCAAGATGGAATTTAGGAGAATTTTTCTGAGAAGATAGAGACAGGAGTCAATTGCAGAGGAATGACAGGGTTCACTACGTGGGACCCAATAGATCTCCAGGATCAGATGGATGAAAGTTTTGGAAGATCAAAGCAATACACAGTATTTTGGCAGGAAATGTCTGCTTGATGACGTCCTTTAGTAGCACTTACCTGTCAGAAGAAGGATCATTCCATGAGGTTTGCCGTCATCGCTGGATCTTTAGCACGTGCGTTTGCACTGTTTCTCCTTTTTGGAAACCCTCAATCTGTAAAGATTGAGGCATAGCTAGTCAGGAGACACCATTTTAAATTTTATTCATTTTCGAGCCAATCAGGGAATCAGGAGCTTTTACTCCAACACAACAATGTATAAACACAATACATCATTCTATTGAACACTATTTTTGCAAATGATAACAGTGTATTAATGTTATACATATCAAAGCTATATACAGTGGGAAAATTGCTTAAGTCAACAACATATAACTATTACATAACAATTTAATATTAAAACATAATACTGCGGCAATGTACAAATAATAAAGACAATGCATGACGGTAATATAAGCACAGTATACTGCGTCATACAGTAAAAAAGTGTATAATATATATAACAATGTTAAACAGAAAGTTAAAATGCAGCAGATAATTCATAACAGTGATACGGCAACTTTTTATATAGGGACAAAATGCTATGGCAGTTAACATTAGGTAAATATGATGTCAAACAATGTAATAAAGCATCGCAATACAGTGGCGGAGTACACCAATTTAGCAGGAATCTTTCTTTGATTACTGCTTTGTCTCCACCCTGATGCTGAGACGTAAAAGGCTGGTCTTCTTCTCCATTGCTGATGTTGTCTACAGTCAAGTTGGAATTTAGGAGAATTTTGCTGAGAAGATAGAGACAGGAGTCATTTGCAGAGGAATAACAGGGTTCACTACGTGGGACCCAATGGATCTCCAGGATCAGTAGGATGAAAGTTTTGGAAGATCAAAGCAATACACAGTATTTTGGCAGGAAATGTCTGCTTGATGACATCCTTTAGTAGCACTTACCTGTCAGAAGAACGATCTTTCCATGAGGTTTGCCGTCATCGCTGGATCTTTAGCAGGTGCGTTTGCACTGTTTCTCCTTTTTGTAAACCCTCAATCTGTAAAGATTGAGGCTTAGCTAGTCAGGAGACACCATTTTAAATTTTATTCATTTTCGAGCCAATCAGGGAATCAGGAGCTTTTACTCCAACACAACAATGCATAAACACAATGCATCATTCTATTGAACACTATTTTTGCAAAAGAAAACAGTGTATTAATGTTATACATATCAATGCTATATACAGAGGGAAAATTGCTTAAGTCAACAACATATAACTATTACATAACAATTTAATATTAAAACATAATACTGCGGCAATGTACAAATAATAAAGACAATGCATGATGGTAATATAAGCACAGTATACTGTGCCATACAGTAAAAAAGTGTATAATATATATAACAATGTTAAACAGAAAGTTAAAATGCAGCAGATAATTCATAACAGTGATACGGCAACATTTTATATAGAGACAAAATGCTATGGCAGTTAACATTAGGAAAATATGATGTCAAACAATGTAATAAAGCATCGCAATACAGCGATGGAGTACACCAATTTAGCAGGAATCTTTCTTTGATTACTGCTTCATCTCCACCCTGATGCTGAGACGTAAAAGGCTGGTCTTCTTCTCCATTGCTGATGTTGTCTACAGTCAAGATGGAATTTAGGAGAATTTTGCTGAGAAGATAGAGACAGGAGTCATTTGCAGAGGAATGACAGGGTTCACTTCTTGGGTCCCTATGGATCTCCAGGATCAGATGGATGAAAGTTTTGGAAGATCAAAGCAATACACAGTATTTTGGCAGGAAGTGTCTGCTTGATGACGTCCTTTAGTAGCACTTACCTGTCAGAAGAAGGATCATTCCATGAGGTTTGCCGTCATTGCTGGATCTTTAGCACGTGCGTTTGCACTGTTTCTCCTTTTTGGAAACCCTCAATCTGTAAAGATTGAGGCATAGCTAGTCAGGAGACACCATTTTAAATTTTATTCATTTTCGAGCCAATCAGGGAATCAGGAGCTTTTACTCCAACACAACAATGTATAAACACAATACATCATTCTATTGAACACTATTTTTGCAAAAGATAACAGTGTAGTAATGTTATACATATCAATGCTATATACAGAGGGAAAATTGCTTAAGTCAACAACATATAACTATTACATAACAATTTAATATTAAAACATAATACTGCGGCAATGTACAAATAATAAAGACAATGCATGACGGTAATATAAGCACAGTATACTGTGTCATACAGTAAAAAAGTGTATAATATATATAACAATATTAAACAGAAAGTTAAAATGCAGCAGATAATTCATAACAGTGATACGTCAACATTTTATATAGGGACAAAATGCTATGGCAGTTTACATTAGGTAAATATGATGTCAAACAATGTAATAAAGCATCGCAATACAGCGGTAGAGTACACCAATTTAGCAGGAATCTTTCTTTGATTACTGCTTCGTCTCCACCCTGATGCTGAGACGTAAATGGATGGTCTTCTTCTCCATTGCTGATGTTGTCTACAGTCAAGATGGAATTTAGGAGAATTTTTCTGAGAAGATAGAGACAGGAGTCAGTTGCAGAGGAATGACAGGGTTCACTACGTGGGACCCAATAGATCTCCAGGATCAGATGGATGAAAGTTTTGGAAGATCAAAGCAATACACAGTATTTTGGCAGGAAATGTCTGCTTGATGACGTCCTTTAGTAGCACTTACCTGTCAGAAGAAGGATCATTCCATGAGGTTTGCCGTCATCGCTGGATCTTTAGCACGTGCGTTTGCACTGTTTCTCCTTTTTGGAAACCCTCAATCTGTAAAGATTGAGGCATAGCTAGTCAGGAGACACCATTTTAAATTTTATTCATTTTCGAGCCAATCAGGGAATCAGGAGCTTTTACTCCAACACAACAATGTATAAACACAATACATCATTCTATTGAACACTATTTTTGCAAATGATAACAGTGTATTAATGTTATACATATCAAAGCTATATACAGTGGGAAAATTGCTTAAGTCAACAACATATAACTATTACATAACAATTTAATATTAAAACATAATACTGCGGCAATGTACAAATAATAAAGACAATGCATGACGGTAATATAAGCACAGTATACTGCGTCATACAGTAAAAAAGTGTATAATATATATAACAATGTTAAACAGAAAGTTAAAATGCAGCAGATAATTCATAACAGTGATACGGCAACTTTTTATATAGGGACAAAATGCTATGGCAGTTAACATTAGGTAAATATGATGTCAAACAATGTAATAAAGCATCGCAATACAGTGGCGGAGTACACCAATTTAGCAGGAATCTTTCTTTGATTACTGCTTTGTCTCCACCCTGATGCTGAGACGTAAAAGGCTGGTCTTCTTCTCCATTGCTGATGTTGTCTACAGTCAAGTTGGAATTTAGGAGAATTTTGCTGAGAAGATAGAGACAGGAGTCATTTGCAGAGGAATAACAGGGTTCACTACGTGGGACCCAATGGATCTCCAGGATCAGTAGGATGAAAGTTTTGGAAGATCAAAGCAATACACAGTATTTTGGCAGGAAATGTCTGCTTGATGACATCCTTTAGTAGCACTTACCTGTCAGAAGAACGATCTTTCCATGAGGTTTGCCGTCATCGCTGGATCTTTAGCAGGTGCGTTTGCACTGTTTCTCCTTTTTGTAAACCCTCAATCTGTAAAGATTGAGGCTTAGCTAGTCAGGAGACACCATTTTAAATTTTATTCATTTTCGAGCCAATCAGGGAATCAGGAGCTTTTACTCCAACACAACAATGCATAAACACAATGCATCATTCTATTGAACACTATTTTTGCAAAAGAAAACAGTGTATTAATGTTATACATATCAATGCTATATACAGAGGGAAAATTGCTTAAGTCAACAACATATAACTATTACATAACAATTTAATATTAAAACATAATACTGCGGCAATGTACAAATAATAAAGACAATGCATGATGGTAATATAAGCACAGTATACTGTGCCATACAGTAAAAAAGTGTATAATATATATAACAATGTTAAACAGAAAGTTAAAATGCAGCAGATAATTCATAACAGTGATACGGCAACATTTTATATAGAGACAAAATGCTATGGCAGTTAACATTAGGAAAATATGATGTCAAACAATGTAATAAAGCATCGCAATACAGCGATGGAGTACACCAATTTAGCAGGAATCTTTCTTTGATTACTGCTTCATCTCCACCCTGATGCTGAGACGTAAAAGGCTGGTCTTCTTCTCCATTGCTGATGTTGTCTACAGTCAAGATGGAATTTAGGAGAATTTTGCTGAGAAGATAGAGACAGGAGTCATTTGCAGAGGAATGACAGGGTTCACTTCTTGGGTCCCTATGGATCTCCAGGATCAGATGGATGAAAGTTTTGGAAGATCAAAGCAATACACAGTATTTTGGCAGAAAGTGTCTGCTTGATGACGTCCTTTAGTAGCACTTACCTGTCAGAAGAAGGATCATTCCATGAGGTTTGCCGTCATTGCTGGATCTTTAGCACGTGCGTTTGCACTGTTTCTCCTTTTTGGAAACCCTCAATCTGTAAAGATTGAGGCATAGCTAGTCAGGAGACACCATTTTAAATTTTATTCATTTTCGAGCCAATCAGGGAATCAGGAGCTTTTACTCCAACACAACAATGTATAAACACAATACATCATTCTATTGAACACTATTTTTGCAAAAGATAACAGTGTAGTAATGTTATACATATCAATGCTATATACAGAGGGAAAATTGCTTAAGTCAACAACATATAACTATTACATAACAATTTAATATTAAAACATAATACTGCGGCAATGTACAAATAATAAAGACAATGCATGACGGTAATATAAGCACAGTATACTGTGTCATACAGTAAAAAAGTGTATAATATATATAACAATATTAAACAGAAAGTTAAAATGCAGCAGATAATTCATAACAGTGATACGTCAACATTTTATATAGGGACAAAATGCTATGGCAGTTTACATTAGGTAAATATGATGTCAAACAATGTAATAAAGCATCGCAATACAGCGGTAGGGTACACCAATTTAGCAGGAATCTTTCTTTGATTACTGCTTCGTCTCCACCCTGATGCTGAGACGTAAATGGTTGGCCTTCTTCTCCATTGCTGATGTTGTCTACAGTCTAGATGGAACTTAGGAGAATTTTGCTGAGAAGATAGAGACATGAGTCATTTGCAGAGGAATGATAGGGTTCACTATGTGGGACCCAATGGATCTCCAGGATCAGTAGGATGAAAGTTTTGGAAGATCAAAGCAATACACAGTATTTTGGCAGGAAGTGTCTGCTTGATGACGTCCTTTAGTAGCACTTACCTGTCAGAAGAAGGATCTTTCCATGAGGTTTGCCGTCATCGCTGGATCTTTAGCAGGTGCGTTTGCACTGTTTCTCCTTTTTGTAAACCCTCAATCTGTAAAGATTGAGGCTTAGCTAGTCAGGAGACACCATTTTAAATTTTATTCATTTTCGAGCCAATCAGGGAATCAGGAGCTTTTACTCCAACACAACAATGTATAAACACAATACATCATTCTATTGAACACTATTTTTGCAAAAGATAACAGTGTATTAATGTTATACATATCAATGCTATATACAGAGGGAAAATTGCTTAAGTCAACAACATATAACTATTACATAACAATTTAATATTAAAACATAATACTGCGGCAATGTACAAATAATAAAGACAATGCATGATGGTAATATAAGCACAGTATACTGTGTCATACAGTAAAAAAGTGTATAATATATATAACAATGTTAAACAGAAAGTTAAAATGCAGCAGATAATTCATAACAGTGATACGGCAACATTTTATATAGAGACAAAATGCTATGGCAGTTAACATTAGGTAAATATGATGTCAAACAATGTAATAAAGCATCGCAATACAGCGATGGAGTACACCAATTTAGCAGGAATCTTTCTTTGATTACTGCTTCGTCTCCACCCTGATGCTGAGACGTAAAAGGCTGGTCTTCTCCATTGCTGATGTTGTCTACAGTCAAGATGGAATTTAGGAGAATTTTGCTGAGAAGATAGAGACATGAGTCATTTGCAGAGGAATGACAGGGTTCACTTCTTGGGACCCTATGGATCTCCAGGATCAGATGGATGAAAGTTTTGGAAGATCAAAGCAATACACAGTATTTTGGCAGGAAGTGTCTGCTTGATGACATCCTTTAGTTGCACTTACCTGTCAGAAGAAGGATCATTCCATGAGGTTTGCCGTCATCGCTGGATCTTTAGCAGGTGCGTTTGCACTGTTTCTCCTTTTTGTAAACCCTCAATCTGTAAAGATTGAGGCTTAGCTAGTCAGGAGACACCATTTAAATTTAATTCATTTTCGAGCCAATCAGGGAATCAGGAGCTTTTACTCCAACACAACAATGTATAAACACAATACATCATTCTATTGAACACTATTTTTGCAAAAGATAACAGTGTAATAATGTTATAGATATCAATGCTATATACAGAGGCAAAATTGCTTAAGTCAAGAACATATAACTATTACATAACAATTTAATATTAAAACATAATACTGCGGCAATGTACAAATAATAAAGACAATGCATGACGGTAATATAAGCACAGTATACTGTGTCATACAGTAAAAAAGTGTATAATATATATAACAATATTAACAGAAAGTTAAAATGCAGCAGATAATTCATAACAGTGATACGTCAACATTTTATATAGGGACAAAATGCTATGGCAGTTTACATTAGGTAAATATGATGTCAAACAATGTAATAAAGCATCGCAATACAGCGGTAGAGTACACCAATTTAGCAGGAATCTTTCTTTGATTACTGCTTCGTCTCCACCCTGATGCTGAGACGTAAATGGATGGTCTTCTTCTCCATTGCTGATGTTGTCTACAGTCAAGATGGAATTTAGGAGAATTTTTCTGAGAAGATAGAGACAGGAGTCAATTGCAGAGGAATGACAGGGTTCACTACGTGGGACCCAATAGATCTCCAGGATCAGATGGATGAAAGTTTTGGAAGATCAAAGCAATACACAGTATTTTGGCAGGAAATGTCTGCTTGATGACGTCCTTTAGTAGCACTTACCTGTCAGAAGAAGGATCATTCCATGAGGTTTGCCGTCATCGCTGGATCTTTAGCACGTGCGTTTGCACTGTTTCTCCTTTTTGGAAACCCTCAATCTGTAAAGATTGAGGCATAGCTAGTCAGGAGACACCATTTTAAATTTTATTCATTTTCGAGCCAATCAGGGAATCAGGAGCTTTTACTCCAACACAACAATGTATAAACACAATACATCATTCTATTGAACACTATTTTTGCAAATGATAACAGTGTATTAATGTTATACATATCAAAGCTATATACAGTGGGAAAATTGCTTAAGTCAACAACATATAACTATTACATAACAATTTAATATTAAAACATAATACTGCGGCAATGTACAAATAATAAAGACAATGCATGACGGTAATATAAGCACAGTATACTGCGTCATACAGTAAAAAAGTGTATAATATATATAACAATGTTAAACAGAAAGTTAAAATGCAGCAGATAATTCATAACAGTGATACGGCAACTTTTTATATAGGGACAAAATGCTATGGCAGTTAACATTAGGTAAATATGATGTCAAACAATGTAATAAAGCATCGCAATACAGTGGCGGAGTACACCAATTTAGCAGGAATCTTTCTTTGATTACTGCTTTGTCTCCACCCTGATGCTGAGACGTAAAAGGCTGGTCTTCTTCTCCATTGCTGATGTTGTCTACAGTCAAGTTGGAATTTAGGAGAATTTTGCTGAGAAGATAGAGACAGGAGTCATTTGCAGAGGAATAACAGGGTTCACTACGTGGGACCCAATGGATCTCCAGGATCAGTAGGATGAAAGTTTTGGAAGATCAAAGCAATACACAGTATTTTGGCAGGAAGTGTCTGCTTGATGACATCCTTTAGTAGCACTTACCTGTCAGAAGAAGGATCTTTCCATGAGGTTTGCCGTCATCGCTGGATCTTTAGCAGGTGCGTTTGCACTGTTTCTCCTTTTTGTAAACCCTCAATCTGTAAAGATTGAGGCTTAGCTAGTCAGGAGACACCATTTTAAATTTTATTCATTTTCGAGCCAATCAGGGAATCAGGAGCTTTTACTCCAACACAACAATGCATAAACACAATGCATCATTCTATTGAACACTATTTTTGCAAAAGAAAACAGTGTATTAATGTTATACATATCAATGCTATATACAGAGGGAAAATTGCTTAAGTCAACAACATATAACTATTACATAACAATTTAATATTAAAACATAATACTGCGGCAATGTACAAATAATAAAGACAATGCATGATGGTAATATAAGCACAGTATACTGTGCCATACAGTAAAAAAGTGTATAATATATATAACAATGTTAAACAGAAAGTTAAAATGCAGCAGATAATTCATAACAGTGATACGGCAACATTTTATATAGAGACAAAATGCTATGGCAGTTAACATTAGGAAAATATGATGTCAAACAATGTAATAAAGCATCGCAATACAGCGGTAGGGTACACCAATTTAGCAGGAATCTTTCTTTGATTACTGCTTCGTCTCCACCCTGATGCTGAGACGTAAATGGTTGGCCTTCTTCTCCATTGCTGATGTTGTCTACAGTCTAGATGGAACTTAGGAGAATTTTGCTGAGAAGATAGAGACATGAGTCATTTGCAGAGGAATGATAGGGTTCACTATGTGGGACCCAATGGATCTCCAGGATCAGTAGGATGAAAGTTTTGGAAGATCAAAGCAATACACAGTATTTTGGCAGGAAGTGTCTGCTTGATGACGTCCTTTAGTAGCACTTACCTGTCAGAAGAAGGATCTTTCCATGAGGTTTGCCGTCATCGCTGGATCTTTAGCAGGTGCGTTTGCACTGTTTCTCCTTTTTGTAAACCCTCAATCTGTAAAGATTGAGGCTTAGCTAGTCAGGAGACACCATTTTAAATTTTATTCATTTTCGAGCCAATCAGGGAATCAGGAGCTTTTACTCCAACACAACAATGTATAAACACAATACATCATTCTATTGAACACTATTTTTGCAAAAGATAACAGTGTATTAATGTTATACATATCAATGCTATATACAGAGGGAAAATTGCTTAAGTCAACAACATATAACTATTACATAACAATTTAATATTAAAACATAATACTGCGGCAATGTACAAATAATAAAGACAATGCATGATGGTAATATAAGCACAGTATACTGTGTCATACAGTAAAAAAGTGTATAATATATATAACAATGTTAAACAGAAAGTTAAAATGCAGCAGATAATTCATAACAGTGATACGGCAACATTTTATATAGAGACAAAATGCTATGGCAGTTAACATTAGGTAAATATGATGTCAAACAATGTAATAAAGCATCGCAATACAGCGATGGAGTACACCAATTTAGCAGGAATCTTTCTTTGATTACTGCTTCGTCTCCACCCTGATGCTGAGACGTAAAAGGCTGGTCTTCTCCATTGCTGATGTTGTCTACAGTCAAGATGGAATTTAGGAGAATTTTGCTGAGAAGATAGAGACATGAGTCATTTGCAGAGGAATGACAGGGTTCACTTCTTGGGACGCTATGGATCTCCAGGATCAGATGGATGAAAGTTTTGGAAGATCAAAGCAATACACAGTATTTTGGCAGGAAGTGTCTGCTTGATGACATCCTTTAGTTGCACTTACCTGTCAGAAGAAGGATCATTCCATGAGGTTTGCCGTCATCGCTGGATCTTTAGCAGGTGCGTTTGCACTGTTTCTCCTTTTTGTAAACCCTCAATCTGTAAAGATTGAGGCTTAGCTAGTCAGGAGACACCATTTAAATTTAATTCATTTTCGAGCCAATCAGGGAATCAGGAGCTTTTACTCCAACACAACAATGTATAAACACAATACATCATTCTATTGAACACTATTTTTGCAAAAGATAACAGTGTAATAATGTTATAGATATCAATGCTATATACAGAGGCAAAATTGCTTAAGTCAAGAACATATAACTATTACATAACAATTTAATATTAAAACATAATACTGCAGCAATGTACAAATAATAAAGACAATGCATGACGGTAATATAAGCACAGTATACTGTGTCATACAGTAAAAAAGTGTATAATATATATAACAATATTAACAGAAAGTTAAAATGCAGCAGATAATTCATAACAGTGATACGTCAACATTTTATATAGGGACAAAATGCTATGGCAGTTTACATTAGGTAAATATGATGTCAAACAATGTAATAAAGCATCGCAATACAGCGGTAGAGTACACCAATTTAGCAGGAATCTTTCTTTGATTACTGCTTCGTCTCCACCCTGATGCTGAGACGTAAATGGATGGTCTTCTTCTCCATTGCTGATGTTGTCTACAGTCAAGATGGAATTTAGGAGAATTTTTCTGAGAAGATAGAGACAGGAGTCAATTGCAGAGGAATGACAGGGTTCACTACGTGGGACCCAATAGATCTCCAGGATCAGATGGATGAAAGTTTTGGAAGATCAAAGCAATACACAGTATTTTGGCAGGAAATGTCTGCTTGATGACGTCCTTTAGTAGCACTTACCTGTCAGAAGAAGGATCATTCCATGAGGTTTGCCGTCATCGCTGGATCTTTAGCACGTGCGTTTGCACTGTTTCTCCTTTTTGGAAACCCTCAATCTGTAAAGATTGAGGCATAGCTAGTCAGGAGACACCATTTTAAATTTTATTCATTTTCGAGCCAATCAGGGAATCAGGAGCTTTTACTCCAACACAACAATGTATAAACACAATACATCATTCTATTGAACACTATTTTTGCAAATGATAACAGTGTATTAATGTTATACATATCAAAGCTATATACAGTGGGAAAATTGCTTAAGTCAACAACATATAACTATTACATAACAATTTAATATTAAAACATAATACTGCGGCAATGTACAAATAATAAAGACAATGCATGACGGTAATATAAGCACAGTATACTGCGTCATACAGTAAAAAAGTGTATAATATATATAACAATGTTAAACAGAAAGTTAAAATGCAGCAGATAATTCATAACAGTGATACGGCAACTTTTTATATAGGGACAAAATGCTATGGCAGTTAACATTAGGTAAATATGATGTCAAACAATGTAATAAAGCATCGCAATACAGTGGCGGAGTACACCAATTTAGCAGGAATCTTTCTTTGATTACTGCTTTGTCTCCACCCTGATGCTGAGACGTAAAAGGCTGGTCTTCTTCTCCATTGCTGATGTTGTCTACAGTCAAGTTGGAATTTAGGAGAATTTTGCTGAGAAGATAGAGACAGGAGTCATTTGCAGAGGAATAACAGGGTTCACTACGTGGGACCCAATGGATCTCCAGGATCAGTAGGATGAAAGTTTTGGAAGATCAAAGCAATACACAGTATTTTGGCAGGAAGTGTCTGCTTGATGACATCCTTTAGTAGCACTTACCTGTCAGAAGAAGGATCTTTCCATGAGGTTTGCCGTCATCGCTGGATCTTTAGCAGGTGCGTTTGCACTGTTTCTCCTTTTTGTAAACCCTCAATCTGTAAAGATTGAGGCTTAGCTAGTCAGGAGACACCATTTTAAATTTTATTCATTTTCGAGCCAATCAGGGAATCAGGAGCTTTTACTCCAACACAACAATGCATAAACACAATGCATCATTCTATTGAACACTATTTTTGCAAAAGAAAACAGTGTATTAATGTTATACATATCAATGCTATATACAGAGGGAAAATTGCTTAAGTCAACAACATATAACTATTACATAACAATTTAATATTAAAACATAATACTGCGGCAATGTACAAATAATAAAGACAATGCATGATGGTAATATAAGCACAGTATACTGTGCCATACAGTAAAAAAGTGTATAATATATATAACAATGTTAAACAGAAAGTTAAAATGCAGCAGATAATTCATAACAGTGATACGGCAACATTTTATATAGAGACAAAATGCTATGGCAGTTAACATTAGGAAAATATGATGTCAAACAATGTAATAAAGCATCGCAATACAGCGGTAGGGTACACCAATTTAGCAGGAATCTTTCTTTGATTACTGCTTCGTCTCCACCCTGATGCTGAGACGTAAATGGTTGGCCTTCTTCTCCATTGCTGATGTTGTCTACAGTCTAGATGGAACTTAGGAGAATTTTGCTGAGAAGATAGAGACATGAGTCATTTGCAGAGGAATGATAGGGTTCACTATGTGGGACCCAATGGATCTCCAGGATCAGTAGGATGAAAGTTTTGGAAGATCAAAGCAATACACAGTATTTTGGCAGGAAGTGTCTGCTTGATGACGTCCTTTAGTAGCACTTACCTGTCAGAAGAAGGATCTTTCCATGAGGTTTGCCGTCATCGCTGGATCTTTAGCAGGTGCGTTTGCACTGTTTCTCCTTTTTGTAAACCCTCAATCTGTAAAGATTGAGGCTTAGCTAGTCAGGAGACACCATTTTAAATTTTATTCATTTTCGAGCCAATCAGGGAATCAGGAGCTTTTACTCCAACACAACAATGTATAAACACAATACATCATTCTATTGAACACTATTTTTGCAAAAGATAACAGTGTATTAATGTTATACATATCAATGCTATATACAGAGGGAAAATTGCTTAAGTCAACAACATATAACTATTACATAACAATTTAATATTAAAACATAATACTGCGGCAATGTACAAATAATAAAGACAATGCATGATGGTAATATAAGCACAGTATACTGTGTCATACAGTAAAAAAGTGTATAATATATATAACAATGTTAAACAGAAAGTTAAAATGCAGCAGATAATTCATAACAGTGATACGGCAACATTTTATATAGAGACAAAATGCTATGGCAGTTAACATTAGGTAAATATGATGTCAAACAATGTAATAAAGCATCGCAATACAGCGATGGAGTACACCAATTTAGCAGGAATCTTTCTTTGATTACTGCTTCGTCTCCACCCTGATGCTGAGACGTAAAAGGCTGGTCTTCTCCATTGCTGATGTTGTCTACAGTCAAGATGGAATTTAGGAGAATTTTGCTGAGAAGATAGAGACATGAGTCATTTGCAGAGGAATGACAGGGTTCACTTCTTGGGACGCTATGGATCTCCAGGATCAGATGGATGAAAGTTTTGGAAGATCAAAGCAATACACAGTATTTTGGCAGGAAGTGTCTGCTTGATGACATCCTTTAGTTGCACTTACCTGTCAGAAGAAGGATCATTCCATGAGGTTTGCCGTCATCGCTGGATCTTTAGCAGGTGCGTTTGCACTGTTTCTCCTTTTTGTAAACCCTCAATCTGTAAAGATTGAGGCTTAGCTAGTCAGGAGACACCATTTAAATTTAATTCATTTTCGAGCCAATCAGGGAATCAGGAGCTTTTACTCCAACACAACAATGTATAAACACAATACATCATTCTATTGAACACTATTTTTGCAAAAGATAACAGTGTAATAATGTTATAGATATCAATGCTATATACAGAGGCAAAATTGCTTAAGTCAAGAACATATAACTATTACATAACAATTTAATATTAAAACATAATACTGCAGCAATGTACAAATAATAAAGACAATGCATGACGGTAATATAAGCACAGTATACTGTGTCATACAGTAAAAAAGTGTATAATATATATAACAATATTAACAGAAAGTTAAAATGCAGCAGATAATTCATAACAGTGATACGTCAACATTTTATATAGGGACAAAATGCTATGGCAGTTTACATTAGGTAAATATGATGTCAAACAATGTAATAAAGCATCGCAATACAGCGGTAGAGTACACCAATTTAGCAGGAATCTTTCTTTGATTACTGCTTCGTCTCCACCCTGATGCTGAGACGTAAATGGATGGTCTTCTTCTCCATTGCTGATGTTGTCTACAGTCAAGATGGAATTTAGGAGAATTTTTCTGAGAAGATAGAGACAGGAGTCAATTGCAGAGGAATGACAGGGTTCACTACGTGGGACCCAATAGATCTCCAGGATCAGATGGATGAAAGTTTTGGAAGATCAAAGCAATACACAGTATTTTGGCAGGAAATGTCTGCTTGATGACGTCCTTTAGTAGCACTTACCTGTCAGAAGAAGGATCATTCCATGAGGTTTGCCGTCATCGCTGGATCTTTAGCACGTGCGTTTGCACTGTTTCTCCTTTTTGGAAACCCTCAATCTGTAAAGATTGAGGCATAGCTAGTCAGGAGACACCATTTTAAATTTTATTCATTTTCGAGCCAATCAGGGAATCAGGAGCTTTTACTCCAACACAACAATGTATAAACACAATACATCATTCTATTGAACACTATTTTTGCAAATGATAACAGTGTATTAATGTTATACATATCAATGCTATATACAGTGGGAAAATTGCTTAAGTCAACAACATATAACTATTACATAACAATTTAATATTAAAACATAATACTGCGGCAATGTACAAATAATAAAGACAATGCATGACGGTAATATAAGCACAGTATACTGCGTCATACAGTAAAAAAGTGTATAATATATATAACAATGTTAAACAGAAAGTTAAAATGCAGCAGATAATTCATAACAGTGATACGGCAACTTTTTATATAGGGACAAAATGCTATGGCAGTTAACATTAGGTAAATATGATGTCAAACAATGTAATAAAGCATCGCAATACAGTGGCGGAGTACACCAATTTAGCAGGAATCTTTCTTTGATTACTGCTTTGTCTCCACCCTGATGCTGAGACGTAAAAGGCTGGTCTTCTTCTCCATTGCTGATGTTGTCTACAGTCAAGTTGGAATTTAGGAGAATTTTGCTGAGAAGATAGAGACAGGAGTCATTTGCAGAGGAATAACAGGGTTCACTACGTGGGACCCAATGGATCTCCAGGATCAGTAGGATGAAAGTTTTGGAAGATCAAAGCAATACACAGTATTTTGGCAGGAAGTGTCTGCTTGATGACATCCTTTAGTAGCACTTACCTGTCAGAAGAAGGATCTTTCCATGAGGTTTGCCGTCATCGCTGGATCTTTAGCAGGTGCGTTTGCACTGTTTCTCCTTTTTGTAAACCCTCAATCTGTAAAGATTGAGGCTTAGCTAGTCAGGAGACACCATTTTAAATTTTATTCATTTTCGAGCCAATCAGGGAATCAGGAGCTTTTACTCCAACACAACAATGCATAAACACAATGCATCATTCTATTGAACACTATTTTTGCAAAAGAAAACAGTGTATTAATGTTATACATATCAATGCTATATACAGAGGGAAAATTGCTTAAGTCAACAACATATAACTATTACATAACAATTTAATATTAAAACATAATACTGCGGCAATGTACAAATAATAAAGACAATGCATGATGGTAATATAAGCACAGTATACTGTGCCATACAGTAAAAAAGTGTATAATATATATAACAATGTTAAACAGAAAGTTAAAATGCAGCAGATAATTCATAACAGTGATACGGCAACATTTTATATAGAGACAAAATGCTATGGCAGTTAACATTAGGAAAATATGATGTCAAACAATGTAATAAAGCATCGCAATACAGCGATGGAGTGCACCAATTTAGCAGGAATCTTTCTTTGATTACTGCTTCATCTCCACCCTGATGCTGAGACGTAAAAGGCTGGTCTTCTTCTCCATTGCTGATGTTGTCTACAGTCAAGATGGAATTTAGGAGAATTTTGCTGAGAAGATAGAGACGGGAGTCATTTGCAGAGGAATGACAGGGTTCACTTCTTGGGTCCCTATGGATCTCCAGGATCAGATGGATGAAAGTTTTGGAAGATCAAAGCAATACACAGTATTTTGGCAGGAAGTGTCTGCTTGATGACGTCCTTTAGTTGCACTTACCTGTCAGAAGAAGGATCATTCCATGAGGTTTGCCGTCATCGCTGGATCTTTAGCACGTGCGTTTGCACTGTTTCTCCTTTTTGGAAACCCTCAATCTGTAAAGATTGAGGCATAGCTAGTCAGGAGACACCATTTAAAATTTTATTCATTTTCGAGCCAATCAGGGAATCAGGAGCTTTTACTCCAACACAACAATGTATAAACACAATACATCATTCTATTGAACACTATTTTTGCAAAAGATAACAGTGTATTAATGTTATACATATCAATGCTATATACAGAGGGAAAATTGCTTAAGTCAACAACATATAACTATTACATAACAATTTAATATTAAAACATAATACTGCGGCAATGTACAAATAATAAAGACAATGCATGACGGTAATATAAGCACAGTATACTGTGTCATACAGTAAAAAAGTGTATAATATATATAATAATGTTAAACAGAAAGTTAAAAAATGCAGCAGATAATTCATAACAGTGATACGTCAACATTTTATATAGGGACAAAATGCTATGGCAGTTAACATTAGGTAAATATGATGTCAAACAATGTAATAAAGCATCGCGATACAGCGGTAGGGTACACCAATTTAGCAGGAATCTTTCTTTGATTACTGCTTCGTCTCCACCCTGATGCTGAGACGTAAATGGCTGGTCTTCTTCTCCATTGCTGATGTTGTCTACAGTCAAGATGGAATTTAGGAGAATTTTTCTGAGAAGATAGAGACAGGAGTCAATTGCAGAGGAATGACAGGGTTCACTATGTGGGACCCAATGGATCTCCAGGATCAGTAGGATGAAAGTTTTGGAAGATCAAAGCAATACACAGTATTTTGGCAGGAAGTGTCTGCTTGATGACGTCCTTTAGTAGCACTTACCTGTCAGAAGAAGGATCATTCCATGAGGTTTGCCATCATCGCTGGATCTTTAGCAGGTGCGTTTGCACTGTTTCTCCTTTTTGTAAACCCTCAATCTGTAAAGATTGAGGCTTAGCTAGTCATGAGACACCATTTTAAATTTTATTCATTTTCGAGCCAATCAGGGAATCATGAGCTTTTACTCCAACACAACAATGTATAAACACAATACATCATTCTATTGAACACTATTTTTGCAAAAGATAACAGTGTATTAATGTTATACATATCAATGCTATATACAGAGGGAAAATTGCTTAAGTCAACAGCATATAACTATTACATAACAATTTAATATTAAAACAAAATACTGCGGCAATGTACAAATAATAAAGACAATGCATGACGGTAATATAAGCACAGTATACTGTGTCATACAGTAAAAAAGTGTATAATATATATAACAATGTTAAACAGAAAGTTAAAATGCAGCAGATAATTCATAACAGTGATACGTCAACATTTTATATAGGGACAAAATGCTATGGCAGTTAACATTAGGTAAATATGATGTCAAACAATGTAATAAAGCATCGCAATACAGCGATGGAGTACACCAATTTAGCAGGAATCTTTCTTTGATTACTGCTTCGTCTCCACCCTGATGCTGAGACGTAAAAGGCTGGTCTTCTCCATTGCTGATGTTGTCTACAGTCAAGATGGAATTTAGGAGAATTTTTCTGAGAAGATAGAGACAGGAGTCAATTGCAGAGGAATGACAGGGTTCACTACGTGGGACCCAATAGATCTCCAGGATCAGTAGGATGAAAGTTTTGGAAGATCAAAGCAATACACAGTATTTTGGCAGGAAGTGTCTGCTTGATGACGTCCTTTAGTAGCACTTACATGTCAGAAGAAGGATCATTCCATGAGGTTTGCTGTCATCGCTGGATCTTTAGCACGTGCGTTTGCACTGTTTCTCCTTTTTGGAAACCCTCAATCTGTAAAGATTGAGGCATAGCTAGTCAGGAGACACCATTTTAAATTTTATTCATTTTCGAGCCAATCAGGGAATCAGGAGCTTTTACTCCAACACAACAATGTATAAACACAATACATCATTCTATTGAACACTATTTTTGCAAATGATAACAGTGTATTAATGTTATACATATCAATGCTATATACAGAGGGAAAATTGCTTAAGTCAACAACATATAACTATTACATAACAATTTAATATTAAAACATAATACTGCGGCAATGTACAAATAATAAAGACAATGCATGACGGTAATATAAGCACAGTATACTGCGTCATACAGTAAAAAAGTGTATAATATATATAACAATGTTAAACAGAAAGTTAAAATGCAGCAGATAATTCATAACAGTGATACGGCAACATTTTATATAGGGACAAAATGCTATGGCAGTTAACATTAGGTAAATATGATGTCAAACAATGTAATAAAGCATCGCAATACAGTGGTGGAGTACACCAATTTAGCAGGAATCTTTCTTTGATTACTGCTTCGTCTCCACCCTGATGCTGAGACGTAAAAGGCTGGTCTTCTTCTCCATTGCTGATGTTGTCTACAGTCAAGTTGGAATTTAGGAGAATTTTGCTGAGAAGATAGAGACAGGAGACATTTGCAGAGGAATAACAGGGTTCACTACGTGGGACCCAATGGATCTCCAGGATCAGTAGGATGAAAGTTTTGGAAGATCAAAGCAATTCACAGTATTTTGGCAGGAAGTGTCTGCTTGATGACGTCCTTTAGTAGCACTTACCTGTCAGAAGAAGGATCATTCGATGAGGTTTGCCATCACCTCTGGATCTTTTGCATGTGCGTTTGCACTGTTTCTCCTTTTTGGAAACCCTCAATCTGTAAAGATTGAGGCTTAGCTAGATAGTAGAAACCATTTTAAATTTAATTCATTTTCGAGCCAATCAGGGAATCAGGAGCTTTTACTCCAACACAACAATGTATAAACACAATACATCATTCTATTGAACACTATTTTTGCAAAAGATAACAGTGTATTAATGTTATACATATCAATGCTATATACAGAAGCAAAATTGCTTAAGTCAAGAACATATAACTATTACATAACAATTTAATATTAAAACATAATACTGCGGCAATGTACAAATAATAAAGACAATGTATGACGGTAATATAAGCACAGTATACTGTGTCATACAGTAAAAAAGTGTATAATATATATAACAATATTAAACAGAAAGTTAAAATGCAGCAGATAATTCATAACAGTGATACATCAACATTTTATATAGGGACAAAAATGCTATGGCAGTTAACATTAGGTAAATATGATGTCAAACAATGTAATAAAGCATCGCAATACAGCGGTAGGGTACACCAATTTAGCAGGAATCTTTCTTTGATTACTGCTTCGTCTCCACCCTGATGCTGAGACGTAAATGGTTGGCCTTCTTCTCCATTTCTGATGTTGTCTACTGTCTAGATGGAACTTAGGAGAATTTTGCTGAGAAGATAGAGACATGAGTCATTTGCAGAGGAATGATAGGGTTCACTATGTGGGACCCAATGGATCTCCAGGATCAGTAGGATGAAAGTTTTGGAAGATCAAAGCAATACACAGTATTTTGGCAGGAAGTGTCTGCTTGATGACGTCCTTTAGTAGCACTTACCTGTCAGAAGAAGGATCTTTCCATGAGGTTTGCCGTCATCGCTGGATCTTTAGCAGGTGCGTTTGCACTGTTTCTCCTTTTTGTAAACCCTCAATCTGTAAAGATTGAGGCTTAGCTAGTCAGGAGACACCATTTTAAATTTTATTCATTTTCGAGCCAATCAGGGAATCAGGAGCTTTTACTCCAACACAACAATGTATAAACACAATACATCATTCTATTGAACACTATTTTTGCAAAAGATAACAGTGTATTAATGTTATACATATCAATGCTATATACAGAGGGAAAATTGCTTAAGTCAACAACATATAACTATTACATAACAATTTAATATTAAAACATAATACTGCGGCAATGTACAAATAATAAAGACAATGCATGATGGTAATATAAGCACAGTATACTGTGTCATACAGTAAAAAAGTGTATAATATATATAACAATGTTAAACAGAAAGTTAAAATGCAGCAGATAATTCATAACAGTGATACGGCAACATTTTATATAGAGACAAAATGCTATGGCAGTTAACATTAGGTAAATATGATGTCAAACAATGTAATAAAGCATCGCAATACAGCGATGTAGTACACCAATTTAGCAGGAATCTTTCTTTGATTACTGCTTCGTCTCCACCCTGATGCTGAGACGTAAATGGCTGGCCTTCTTCTCCATTGCTGATTTTGTCTACAGTCAAGATGGAATTTAGGAGAATTTTGCTGAGAAGATAGAGACAGGAGTCATTTGCAGAGGAAAGACAGGGTTAACTACGTGGGACCCAATGGATCTCCAGGATCAATAGGATCAAAGTTTTGGAAGATCAAAGCAATACACAGTATTTTGACAGGAAGTGTCTGCTTGATGACGTCCTTTAGTAGCACTTACCTGTCAGAAGAAGGATCATTCCATGAGGTTTGCCTTCATCGCTGGATCTTTATCAGGTGCGTTTGCACTGTAACTCCTTTTTGTAAAACCTCAATCTGTAAAGATTGAGGTGTAGCTAGTCAGGAGACACGATTTTAAATTTAATTCATTTTCGAGACAATCAGGGAATCAGGAGCTTTTACTCCAACACAACAATGTATAAACACAATACATCATTCTATTGAACACTATTTTTGCAAAAGATAACAGTGTATTAATGTTATACATATCAATGCTATATACAGAGGCAAAATTGCTTAAGTCAACAACATATAACTATTACTTAACAATTTAATATTAAAACATAATACTGCGGCAATGTACAAATAATAAAGACAATACATGACAGTAAAATAAGCATAGTATACTGTGTCATACAGTAAAAAAGTGTATAATATATATAACAATGTTAAACAGAAAGTTAAAATGCAGCAGATAATTCATAACAGTGATACATCAACATTTTATATAGGGACAAAATGCTATGGCAGTTAACATTAGGTAAATATGATGTCAAACAATGTAATAAAGCATCGCAATACAGCAGTAGGGTACACCAATTTAGCAGGAATCTTTCTTTGATTACTGCTTCATCTCCACCCTGATGCTGAGACGTAAATGGCTGGCCATCTACTCCATTGCTGATGTTGTCTACAGTCATGATGGAATTTAGGAGAATTTTGCTGAGAAGATAGAGACAGGAGTCATTTGCAGAGGAATGACAGGGTTCACTACGTGGGACCCCATGAATCTCCTGGATAAGTGGGATGAAAGTTTTGGAAGATCAAAGCAATACACAGTATTTTGGCAGGAAGTGTCTGCTTGATGATGTCCTTTTAGTAGCACATACCTGTAAGAAGAAGGATCATTCCATGAGGTTTGCCGTCATAGCTGGATCTTTAGCAGGTGCGTTTGCACTGTTTCTCCTTTTAGGAAACCCTCAATCTGTAAAGATTGAGGTTTAGCCAGTCAGGAAACACCATTTTAAATTTAATTCATTTTCGAGCCAATCAGGGAATCAGGAGCTTTTACTCCAACACAACAATGTATAAACACAATTCATCATTCTATTGAACACTATTTTTGCAAAAAATAACAATGTATTAATGTTATACATATCAATGCTATATACAGAGGCAAAATTGCTTAAGTCAACAACATATAACTATTACATAACAATTCAATATTAAAACATAATACTGCGTCAATGTACAAATAATAAAGACAATGCATGACGGTAATATTAGCACATGCTACTGTGTCATACAGTAAAAAACTGTATAACATATATAACAATGTTAAACAGAAAGTTAAAAAATGCAGAAGATAATTCATAACAGTGATACGTCAACATTTTATATAGGGACAAAATGCTATGGCAGTAAACATTAGGTAAATATGATGTCAAACAATGTAATAAAGCATCGCGATACAGCGGTAGGGTACACCAATTTAGCCGGAATTTTTCTTTGATTACTGCTTTGTCTCCACCCTGATGCTGAGACGTAAATGGCTGGCCTTCTTCTCCATTGCTGATTTTGTCTACAGTCAATATGGAATTTAGGAGAATTTTGCTGAGAAGATAGAGACAGGAGTCATTTGCAGAGGAAAGACAGGGTTCACTACGTGGGACCCAATGGATCTCCAGGATCAATAGGATGAAAGTTTTGGAAGATCAAAGCAATACACAGTATTTTGACAGGAAGTGTCTGCTTGATGACGTCCTTTAGTAGCACTTACCTGTCAGAAGAAGGATCATTCCATGAGGTTTGCCTTCATCGCTGGATCTTTAGCAGGTGCGTTTGCACTGTTTCTCCTTTTTGTAAACCCTCAATCTGTAAAGATTGAGGCTTAGCTAGTCAGGAGACACCATTTTAAATTTAATTCATTTTCGACCCAATCAGGGAATCAGGAGCTTTTACTCCACACAACAATGTATAAACACAATACATCATTCTATTGAACACTATTTTTGCAAAAGATAACAGTGTATTAATGTTATACACATCAGTGCTATATACAGAGGCAACTTTTCTTAAGTCAACAACATATAACTATTACATAACAATTCAATATTAAAACATAATACTGCGGCAATGTACAAATAATAAAGACAATACATGACGGTAATATTAGCACATGCTACTGTGTCATACAGTAAAAAAATTGTATAACATATATAACAATGTTAAACAGAAAGTTAAAATGCAGCAGATAATTCATAACAGTGATACATCAACATTTTATATAGGGACAAAATGTTATGGCAGGTAACATTAGGTAAATATGATGTCAAACAATGTAATAAAGCATCGCAATACAGCGGTAGAGTACACCAATTTAGCCGGAATCTTTCTTTGATTACTGCTTTGTCTCCACCCTGATGCTGAGACGTAAATGGCTGGCCTTCTTCTCCATTGCTGATTTTGTCTACAGTCAAGATGGAATTTAGGAGAATTTTGCTGAGAAGATAGAGACAGGAGTCATTTGCAGAGGAAAGACAGGGTTCACTACGTGGGACCCAATGGATCTCCAGGATCAATAGGATGAAAGTTTTGGAAGATCAAAGCAATACACAGTATTTTGACAGGAAGTGTCTGCTTGATGACGTCCTTTAGTAGCACTTACCTGTCAGAAGAAGGATCATTCCATGAGGTTTGCCTTCATCGCTGGATCTTTAGCAGGTGCGTTTGCACTGTTTCTCCTTTTTGTAAACCCTCAATCTGTAAAGATTGAGGCTTAGCTAGTCAGGAGACACCATTTTAAATTTAATTCATTTTCGACCCAATCAGGGAATCAGGAGCTTTTACTCCACACAACAATGTATAAACACAATACATCATTCTATTGAACACTATTTTTGCAAAAGATAACAGTGTATTAATGTTATACACATCAGTGCTATATACAGAGGCAACTTTTCTTAAGTCAACAACATATAACTATTACTTAACAATTCAATATTAAAACATAATATTGCGGCAATGTACAAATAATAAAGACAATGCATGATGGTAATATTAGCACATGCTACTGTGTCATACAGTAAATAAGTGTATAACATATATAACAATGTTAAACAGAAAGTTAAATTGCAGCAGATAATTCATAACAGTGATACGTCAACATTTTATATAGGGACAAAATGCTATGGCAGTTAACATTAGGTAAATATGATGTCAAACAATTTAATAAAGCATCGCAATACAGCGGTAGAGTACACCAATTTAGTAGGAATCTTTCTTTGATTACTGCTTCGTCTCCACCCTGATGCTGAGACGTAAATGGCTGGTCTTCTTCTCCATTGCTGATGTTGTCTACAGTCAAGATGGAATTTAGGAGAATTTTGCTGAGAAGATAGAGACAGGAGTCATTTGCAGAGGAATGACAGGGTTCACTACGTGGGACCCAATGGATCTCCAGGATCAGTAGGACGAAAGTTTTGGAAGATCATCAAAGCAATACACAGTATTTTGGCAGGAAGTGTCTGCTTGATGACGTCCTTTAGTAGCACTTACCTGTCAGAAGAAGGATCATTCCATGATGTTTGCCGTCATCGCTGGATCTTTATCAGGTGCGTTTGCACTGTAACTCCTTTTTGTAAAACCTCAATCTGTAAAGATTGAGGCGTAGCTAGTCAGGAGACACCATTTTAAATTTAATTCATTTTCGAGACAATCAGGGAATCAGGAGCTTTTACTCCAACACAACAATGTATAAACACAATACATCATTCTATTGAACACTATTTTTGCAAAAGATAACAGTGTATTAATGTTATACATATCAATGCTATATACAGTGGCAAAATTGCTTAAGTCAACAACATATAACTATTACATAACAATTTAATATTAAAACATAATACTGCGGCAATGTACAAATAATAAAGACAATACATGACGGTAATATAAGCACAGTATACTGTGTCATACAGTAAAAAAGTGTATAATATATATAACAATGTTAAACAGAAAGTTAAAATGCAGCAGATAATTCATAACAGTGATACGTCAACATTTTATATAGGGACAAAATGCTATGGCAGTTAACGTTAGGTAAATATGATGTCAAACAATGTAATAAAGGATCGCAATACAGCGGTAGGGTACACCAATTTAGCAGGAACCTTTCTTTGATTACTGCTTCGTCTCCACCCTGATGCTGAGACGTAAATGGCTGGCCTTCTTCTCCATTGCTGATGTTGTCTACAGTCAAGATGGAATTTAGGAGAATTTTGCTGAGAAGATAGAGACAGGAGTCATTTGCAGAGGAATGACAGGGTTCACTACGTGGGACCCAATGGATCTCCAGGATCAGTAGGATGAAAGTTTTGGACGATCAAAGCAATACACAGTATTTTGGCAGGAAGTGTCTGCTTGATGACGTCCTTTAGTAGCACTTACCTGTCAGAAGAAGGATCATTCCATGAGGTTTACCGTCATCGCTGGATCTTTAGCAGGTGCGTTTGCACTGTTTCTCCTTTTTGTAAACCCTCAATCTGTAAAGACTGAGGCTTAGCTAGTCAGGAGACACCATTTTAAATTTAATTCATTGTCGAGCCAATCAGGGAATCAGGAGCTTTTACTCCACACAACAATGTATAAACACAATACATCATTCTATTGAACACTATTTTTGCAAAAGATAACAGTGTATTAATGTTATACATATCAATGCTATTTACAGAGGCAAAATTGCTAAAGTCAACAACATAACTATTACATAACAATTTAATATTAAAACATAATACTGCGGCAATGTACAAATAATAAAGACAATACATGACGGTAATATAAGCATAGTATACTGTGTCATACAGTAAAAAAGTGTATAATATATATAACAATGTTAAACAGAAAGTTAAAATGCAGCAGATAATTCATAACAGTGATACGTCAACATTTTATATAGGGACAAAATGCTATGGCAGTTAACATTAGGTAAATATGATGTGAAACAATGTAATAAAGCATCGCAATACAGCGGTAGGGTACAACAATTTAGCCGGAATCTTTCTTTGATTACTGCTTCGTCTCCACCCTGATGCTGAGACGTAAATGGCTGGTCTTCTTCTCCATTGCTGATGTTGTCTACAATCAAGATGGAATTTAGGAGAATTTTGCTGATAAGATAGAGACAGGAGACATTTGCAGAGGAATGACAGGGTTCACTACGTGGGACCCAATGGATCTCCAGGATCAGTAGATTGAAAGTTTTGGAAGATCAAAGCAATACATAGTATTTTGGCAGGAAGTGTCTGCTTGATGACGTCCTTTAGTAGTACTTACCTGTCAGAAGTAGGATCATTCCATGATGTTTGCCGTCATCGCTGGATCTTTAGCAGGTGCGTTTGCACTGTTTCTCATTTTTGTAAACCCTCAATCTGTGGCTTAGCTAGTCAGGAGACACCATTTTAAATTTAATTCATTTTCGAGCCAATCAGGGAATCAGGAGCTTTTACTCCAACACAACAATGTATAACAATACATCATTCTATTGAACACTACTTTTGCAAAAGATAACAGTGTATTAATGTTATACATATCAATGCTATATACAGAGGCAAAATTGCTTAAGTCAACAACATATAACTATTACATAACAATTTAATATTAAAACATAATACTGCGGCAATGTACAAATAATAAAGACAATACATGACGGTAATATAAGCACAGTATACTGTGTCATACAGTAAAAAAGTGTATAATATATATAATAATGTTAAACAGAAAGTTAAAAAATGCAGCAGATAATTCATAACAGTGATACGTCAACATTTTAAATAGGGACAAAATGCTATGGCAGTTAACATTAGTTAAATATGATGTCAAACAATGTAATAAAGCATCGCGATACAGCGGTAGGGTACACCAATTTAGCTGGAATCTTTCTTTGATTACTGCTTCGTCTCCACCCTGATGCTGAGACGTAAATGGCTGGCCTTCTTCTCCATTGCTGATTTTGTCTACAGTCAAGATGGAATTTAGGAGAATTTTGCTGAGAAGATAGAGACAGGAGTCATTTGCAGAGGAATGACAGGGTTCACTACGTGGGACCCAATGGATCTCCAGGATCAATAGGATGAAAGTTTTGGAAGATCAAAGCAATACACAGTATTTTGACAGGAAGTGTCTGCTTGATGACGTCCTTTAGTAGCACTTACCTGTCAGAAGAAGGATCATTCCATGAGGTTTGCCTTCATCGCTGGATCTTTAGCAGGTGCGTTTGCACTGTTTCTCCTTTTTGTAAACCCTCAATCTGTAAAGATTGAGGCTTAGCTAGTCAGGAGACACCATTTTAAATTTAATTCATTTTCGACCCAATCAGGGAATCAGGAGCTTTTACTCCACACAACAATGTATAAACACAATACATCATTCTATTGAACACTATTTTTGCAAAAGATAACAGTGTATTAATGTTATACACATCAGTGCTATATACAGAGGCAACTTTTCTTAAGTCAACAACATATAACTATTACATAACAATTCAATATTAAAACATAATACTGCGGCAATGTACAAATAATAAAGACAATGCATGACGGTAATATTAGCACATGCTACTGTGTCATACAGTAAAAAAGTGTATAACATATATAACAATGTTAAACAGAAAGTTAAAATGCAGCAGATAATTCATAACAGTGATACGTCAACATTTTATATAGGGACAAAATGCTATGGTAGTTAACATTAGGTAAATATGATGTCAAACAATGTAATAAAGCATCGCAATACAGCGGTAGAGTACACCAATTTAGTAGGAATCTTTCTTTGATTACTGCTTCGTCTCCACCCTGATGCTGAGACGTAAATGGCTGGTCTTCTTCTCCATTGCTGATGTTGTCTACAGTCAAGATGGAATTTAGGAGAATTTTGCTGAGAAGATAGAGACAGGAGTCATTTGCAGAGGAATGACAGGGTTCACTACGTGGGACCCAATGGATCTCCAGGATCAGTAGGATGAAAGTTTTGGAAGATCATCAAAGCAATACACAGTATTTTGGCAGGAAGTGTCTGCTTGATGACGTCCTTTAGTAGCACTTACCTGTCAGAAGAAGGATCATTCCATGATGTTTGCCGTCATCGCTGGATCTTTATCAGGTGCGTTTGCACTGTAACTCCTTTTTATAAAACCTCAATCTGTAAAGATTGAGGCGTAGCAAGTCAGGAGACACCATTTTAAATTTAATTCATTTTCGAGACAATCAGGGAATCAGGAGCTTTTACTCCAACACAACAATGTATAAACACAATACATCATTCTATTGAACACTATTTTTGCAAAAGATAACAGTGTATTAATGTTATAAATATCAATGCTATATACAGAGGCAAAATTGCTTAAGTCAACAACATATAACTATTACATAACAATTTAATATTAAAACATAATACTGCGGCAATGTACAAATAATAAAGACAATACATGACAGTAATATAAGCACAGTATACTGTGTCATACAGTAAAAAAGTGTATAATATATATAACAATGTTAAACAGAAAGTTAAAATGCAGCAGATAATTCATAACAGTGATACGTCAACATTTTATATAGGGACAAAATGCTATGGCAGTTAACATTAGGTAAATATGATGTGAAACAATGTAATAAAGCATCGCGATACAGCGGTAGGGTACACCAATTTAGCAGGAATCTTTCTTTGATTACTGCTTCGTCTCCACCCTGATGCTGAGACGTAAATGGCTGGCCTTCTCCATTGCTGATGTTGTCTACAATCAAGATGGAATTTAGGAGAATTTTGCTGAGAAGATAGAGACAGGAGACATTTGCAGAGGAATGACAGGGTTCACTACGTGGGACCCAATGGATCTCCAGGATCAGTAGGATGAAAGTTTTGGACGATCAAAGCAATACACAGTATTTTGGCAGGAAGTGTCTGCTTGATGACGTCCTTTAGTAGCACTTACCTGTCAGAAGTAGGATCATTCCATGATGTTTGCCGTCATCGCTGGATCTTTAGCAGGTGCGTTTGCACTGTTTCTCATTTTTGTAAAACCTCAATCTGTAAAGATTGAGGCGTAGCTAGTCAGGAGACACCATTTTAAATTTAATTCATTTTCGAGACAATCAGGGAATCAGGAGCTTTTACTCCAACACAACAATGTATAAACACAATACATCATTCTATTGAACACTATTTTTGCAAAAGATAACAGTGTATTAATGTTATACATATCAATGCTATATACAGAGGCAAAATTGCTTAAGTCAACAACATATAACTATTACATAACAATTTAATATTAAAACATAATACTGCGGCAATGTACAAATAATAAAGACAATACATGACGGTAATATAAGCACAGTATACTGTGTCATACAGTAAAAAAGTGTATAATATATATAACAATGTTAAACAGAAAGTTAAAATGCAGCAGATAATTCATAACAGTAATACGTCAACATTTTATATAGGGACAAAATGCTATGGCAGTTAATGTTAGGTAAATATGATGTCAAACAATGTAATAAAGGATTGCAATACAGCGGTAGGGTACACCAATTTAGCAGGAACCTTTCTTTGATTACTGCTTCGTCACCACCCTGATGCTGAGACGTAAATGGCTGGCCTTCTTCTCCATTGCTGATGTTGTCTACAGTCAAGATGGAATTTAGGAGAATTTTGCTGAGAAGATAGAGACAGGAGTCATTTGCAGAGGAATGACAGGGTTCACTACGTGGGACCCAATGGATCTCCAGGATAAGTAGGATGAAAGTTTTGGAAGATCAAAGCAATACACAGTATTTTGGCAGGAAGTGTCTGCTTGATGACGTCCTTTAGTAGCACTTACCTGTCAGAAGAAGGATCATTCCATGAGGTTTACCGTCATCGCTGGATCTTTAGCAGGTGCGTTTGCACTGTTTCTCCTTTTTGTAAACCCTCAATCTGTAAAGATTGAGGCTTAGCTAGTCAGGAGACACCATTTTAAATTTAATTCATTGTCGAGCCAATCAGGGAATCAGGAGCTTTTACTCCACACAACAATGTATAAACACAATACATCATTCTATTGAACACTATTTTTGCAAAAGATAACAGTGTATTTATGTTATACATATCAATGCTATTTACAGAGGCAAAATTGCTAAAGTCAACAACATATAACTATTACATAACAATTTAATATTAAAACATAATACTGCGGCAATGTACAAATAATAAAGACAATACATGACGGTAATATAAGCATAGTATACTGTGTCATACAGTAAAAAAATGTACAATATATATAACAATGTTAAACAGAAAGTTAAAATGCAGGAGATAATTCATAACAGTGATGCGTCAACATTTTATATAGGGACAAAATGCTATGGCAGTTAACGTTAGGTAAATATGATGTGAAACAATGTAATAAAGCATCGCAATACAGCGGTAGGGTACAACAATTTAGCCGGAATCTTTCTTTGATTACTGCTTCGTCTCCACCCTGATGCTGAGACTTAAATGGCTGGTCTTCTTCTCCATTGCTGATGTTGTCTACAATCAAGATGGAATTTAGGAGAATTTTGCTGAGAAGATAGAGACAGGAGACATTTGCAGAGGAATGACAGGGTTCACTACGTGGGACCCAATGGATCTCCAGGATCAGTAGATTGAAAGTTTTGGAAGATCAAAGCAATACATAGTATTTTGGCAGGAAGTGTCTGCTTGATGACGTCCTTTAGTAGTACTTACCTGTCAGAAGTAGGATCATTCCATGATGTTTGCCGTCATCGCTGGATCTTTAGCAGGTGCGTTTGCACTGTTTCTCATTTTTGTAAACCCTCAATCTGTGGCTTAGCTAGTCAGGAGACACCATTTTAAATTTAATTCATTTTCGAGCCAATCAGGGAATCAGGAGCTTTTACTCCAACACAACAATGTATAACAATACATCATTCTATTGAACACTACTTTTGCAAAAGATAACAGTGTATTAATGTTATACATATCAATGCTATATACAGAGGCAAAATTGCTTAAGTCAACAACATATAACTATTACATAACAATTTAATATTAAAACATAATACTGCGGCAATATACAAATAATAAAGACAATACATGACGGTAATATAAGCACAGTATACTGTGTCATACAGTAAAAAAGTGTATAATATATATAATAATGTTAAATAGAAAGTTAAAAAATGCAGCAGATAATTCATAACAGTGATACGTCAACATTTTATATAGGGACAAAATGCTATGGCAGTTAACATTAGGTAAATATGATGTCAAACAATGTAATAAAGCATCGCGATACAGCGGTAGGGTACACCAATTTAGCCGGAATCTTTCTTTGATTACTGCTTTGTCTCCACCCTAATGCTGAGACGTAAATGGCTGGCCTTCTTCTCCTTTGCTGATTTTGTCTACAGTCAAGATGGAATTTAGGAGAATTTTGCTGAGAAGATAGAGACAGGAGTCATTTGCAGAGGAATGACAGGGTTCACTACGTGGGACCCAATGGATCTCCAGGATCAATAGGATGAAAGTTTTGGAAGATCAAAGCAATACACAGTATTTTGACAGGAAGTGTCTGCTTGATGACGTCCTTTAGTAGCACTTACCTGTCAGAAGAAGGATCATTCCATGAGGTTTGCCTTCATCGCTGGATCTTTAGCAGGTGCGTTTGCACTGTTTCTCCTTTTTGTAAACCCTCAATCTGTAAAGATTGAGGCTTAGCTAGTCAGGAGACACCATTTTAAATTTAATTCAATTTCGACCCAATCAGGGAATCAGGAGCTTTTACTCCACACAACAATGTATAAACACAATACATCATTCTATTGAACACTATTTTTGCAAAAGATAACAGTGTATTAATGTTATACACATCAGTGCTATATACAGAGGCAACTTTTCTTAAGTCAACAACATATAACTATTACATAACAATTTAATATTAAAACATAATACTGCGGCAATGTACAAATAATAAAGACAATGCATGACGGTAATATTAGCACATGCTACTGTGTCATACAGTAAAAAAGTGTATAACATATATAACAATGTTAAACAGAAAGTTAAAATGCAGCAGATAATTCATAACAGTGATACGTCAACATTTTATATAGGGACAAAATGCTATGGCAGTTAACATTAGTTAAATATGATGTCAAACAATGTAATAAAGCATCACAATACAGCGGTAGAGTACACCAATTTAGTAGGAATCTTTCTTTGATTACTGCTTCGTCTCCACCCTGATGCTGAGACGTAAATGGCTGGTCTTCTTCTCCATTGCTGATGTTGTCTACAGTCAAGATGGAATTTAGGAGAATTTTGCTGAGAAGATAGAGACAAGAGTCATTTGCAGAGGAATGACAGGGTTCACTACGTGGGACCCAATGGATCTCCAGGATCAGTAGGATGAAAGTTTTGGAAGATCATCAAAGCAATACACAGTATTTTGGCAGGAAGTGTCTGCTTGATGACGTCCTTTAGTAGCACTTACCTGTCAGAAGAAGGATCATTCCATGATGTTTGCCGTCATCGCTGGATCTTTATCAGGTGCGTTTGCACTGTAACTCCTTTTTATAAAACCTCAATCTGTGGCTTAGCTAGTCAGGAGACACCATTTTAAATTTAATTCATTTTCGAGACAATCAGGGAATCAGGAGCTTTTACTCCAACACAACAATGTATAACAATACATCATTCTATTGAACACTACTTTTGCAAAAGATAACAGTGTATTAATGTTATACATATCAATGCTATATACAGAGGCAAAATTGCTTAAGTCAACAACATATAACTATTACATAACAATTTAATATTAAAACATAATACTGCGGCAATGTACAAATAATAAAGACAATACATGACGGTAATATAAGCACAGTATACTGTGTCATACAGTAAAAAAGTGTATAATATATATAATAATGTTAAACAGAAAGTTAAAAAATGCAGCAGATAATTCATAACAGTGATACGTCAACATTTTAAATAGGGACAAAATGCTATGGCAGTTAACATTAGGTAAATATGATGTCAAACAATGTAATAAAGCATCGCGATACAGCGGTAGGGTACACCAATTTAGCTGGAATCTTTCTTTGATTACTGCTTCGTCTCCACCCTGATGCTGAGACGTAAATGGCTGGCCTTCTCCATTGCTGATTTTGTCTACAGTCAAGATGGAATTTAGGAGAATTTTGCTGAGAAGATAGAGACAGGAGTCATTTGCAGAGGAATGACAGGGTTCACTACGTGGGACCCAATGGATCTCCAGGATCAATAGGATGAAAGTTTTGGAAGATAAAGCAATACACAGTATTTTGACAGGAAGTGTCTGCTTGATGACGTCCTTTAGTAGCACTTACCTGTCAGAAGAAGGATCATTCCATGAGGTTTGCCTTCATCGCTGGATCTTTAGCAGGTGCGTTTGCACTGTTTCTCCTTTTTGTAAACCCTCAATCTGTAAAGATTGAGGCTTAGCTAGTCAGGAGACACCATTTTAAATTTAATTCATTTTCGACCCAATCAGGGAATCAGGAGCTTTTACTTCACGCAACAATGTATAAACAGAATACATCATTCTATTGAACACTATTTTTGCAAAAGATAACAGTGTATTAATGTTATACACATCAGTGCTATATACAGAGGCAACTTTTCTTAAGTCAACAACATATAACTATTACATAACAATTCAATATTAAAACATAATACTGCGGCAATGTACAAATAATAAAGACAATGCATGACGGTAATATTAGCACATGCTACTGTGTCATACAGTAAAAAAGTGTATAACATATATAACAATGTTAAACAGAAAGTTAAAATGCAGCAGATAATTCATAACAGTGATACGTCAACATTTTATATAGGGACAAAATGCTATGGTAGTTAACATTAGGTAAATATGATGTCAAACAATGTAATAAAGCATCGCAATACAGCGGTAGAGTACACCAATTTAGTAGGAATCTTTCTTTGATTACTGCTTCGTCTCCACCCTGATGCTGAGACGTAAATGGCTGGTCTTCTTCTCCATTGCTGATGTTGTCTACAGTCAAGATGGAATTTAGGAGAATTTTGCTGAGAAGATAGAGACAGGAGTCATTTGCAGAGGAATGACAGGGTTCACTACGTGGGACCCAATGGATCTCCAGGATCAGTAGGATGAAAGTTTTGGAAGATCATCAAAGCAATACACAGTATTTTGGCAGGAAGTGTCTGCTTGATGACGTCCTTTAGTAGCACTTACCTGTCAGAAGAAGGATCATTCCATGATGTTTGCCATCATCGCTGGATCTTTATCAGGTGCGTTTGCACTGTAACTCCTTTTTATAAAACCTCAATCTGTAAAGATTGAGGCGTAGCAAGTCAGGAGACACCATTTTAAATTTAATTCATTTTCGAGACAATCAGGGAATCAGGAGCTTTTACTCCAACACAACAATGTATAAACACAATACATCATTCTATTGAACACTATTTTTGCAAAAGATAACAGTGTATTAATGTTATAAATATCAATGCTATATACAGAGGCAAAATTGCTTAAGTCAACAACATATAACTATTACATAACAATTTAATATTAAAACATAATACTGCGGCAATGTACAAATAATAAAGACAATACATGACGGTAATATAAGCACAGTATACTGTGTCATACAGTAAAAAAGTGTATAATATATATAACAATGTTAAACAGAAAGTTAAAATGCAGCAGATAATTCATAACAGTGATACGTCAACATTTTATATAGGGACAAAATGCTATGGCAGTTAACATTAGGTAAATATGATGTGAAACAATGTAATAAAGCATCGCGATACAGCGGTAGGGTACACCAATTTAGCAGGAATCTTTCTTTGATTACTGCTTCGTCTCCACCCTGATGCTGAGACGTAAATGGCTGGCCTTCTTCTCCATTGGTGATGTTGTCTACAATCAAGATGGAATTTAGGAGAATTTTGCTGAGAAGATAGAGACAGGAGACATTTGCAGAGGAATGACAGGGTTCACTACGTGGGACCCAATGGATCTCCAGGATCAGTAGGATGAAAGTTTTGGACGATCAAAGCAATACACATTATTTTGGCAGGAAGTGTCTGCTTGATGACGTCCTTTAGTAGCACTTACCTGTCAGAAGTAGGATCATTCCATGATGTTTGCCGTCATCGCTGGATCTTTAGCAGGTGCGTTTGCACTGTTTCTCATTTTTGTAAACCCTCAATCTGTGGCTTAGCTAGTCAGGAGACACCATTTTAAATTTAATTCATTTTCGAGCCAATCAGGGAATCAGGAGCTTTTACTCCAACACAACAATGTATAACAATACATCATTCTATTGAACACTACTTTTGCAAAAGATAACAGTGTATTAATGTTATACACATCAGTGCTATATACAGAGGCAACTTTTCTTAAGTCAACATTGTTTGACATCATATTTACCTAATGTTAACTGCCATAGCATTTTGTTCCTATATAAAATGTTGACGTATCACTGTTATGATTTATCTGCAGCATTTTAACTTTCTGTTTAACATTGTTATATATGTTATACACTTTTTTACTGTATGACACAGTAGCATGTGCTAATATTACCGTCATGCATTGTCTTTATTATTTGTACATTGCCGCAGTATTATGTTTTAATATTGAATTGTTATGCATATAACTATTACATAACAATTCAATATTAAAACATAATACTGCGGCAATGTACAAATAATAAAGACAATGCATGACGGTAATATTAGCACATGCTACTGTGTCATACAGTAAAAAAGTGTATAACATATATAACAATGTTAAACAGAAAGTTAAAATGCTGCAGATAATTCATAACAGTGATACGTCAACATTTTATATAGGAACAAAATGCTATGGCAGTTAACATTAGGTAAATATGATGTCAAACAATGTAATAAAGCATCGCAAAACAGCGGTAGAGTACACCAATTTAGTAGGAATCTTTCTTTGATTACTGCTTCGTCTCCACCCTGATGCTGAGATGTAAATGGCTGGTCTTCTTCTCCATTGCTGATGTTGTCTACAGTCAAGATGGAATTTAGGAGAATTTTGCTGAGAAGATAGAGACAGGAGTCATTTGCAGAGGAATGACAGGGTTCACTACGTGGGACCCAATGGATCTCCAGGATCAGTAGGATGAAAGTTTTGGAAGATCATCAAAGCAATACACAGTATTTTGGCAGGAAGTGTCTGCTTGATGACGTCCTTTAGTAGCACTTACCTGTCAGAAGAAGGATCATTCCATGATGTTTGCCGTCATCGCTGGATCTTTATCAGGTGCGTTTGCACTGTAACTCCTTTTTATAAAACCTCAATCTGTAAAGATTGAGGCGTAGCAAGTCAGGAGACACCATTTTAAATTTAATTCATTTTCGAGACAATCAGGGAATCAGGAGCTTTTACTCCAACACAACAATGTATAAACACAATACATCATTCTATTGAACACTATTTTTGCAAAAGATAACAGTGTATTAATGTTATAAATATCAATGCTATATACAGAGGCAAAATTGCTTAAGTCAACAACATATAACTATTACATAACAATTTAATATTAAAACATAATACTGCGGCAATGTACAAATAATAAAGACAATACATGACAGTAATATAAGCACAGTATACTGTGTCATACAGTAAAAAAGTGTATAATATATATAACAATGTTAAACAGAAAGTTAAAATGCAGCAGATAATTCATAACAGTGATACGTCAACATTTTATATAGGGACAAAATGCTATGGCAGTTAACATTAGGTAAATATGATGTGAAACAATGTAATAAAGCATCGCGATACAGCGGTAGGGTACACCAATTTAGCAGGAATCTTTCTTTGATTACTGCTTCGTCTCCACCCTGATGCTGAGACGTAAATGGCTGGCCTTCTCCATTGCTGATGTTGTCTACAATCAAGATGGAATTTAGGAGAATTTTGCTGAGAAGATAGAGACAGGAGACATTTGCAGAGGAATGACAGGGTTCACTACGTGGGACCCAATGGATCTCCAGGATCAGTAGGATGAAAGTTTTGGACGATCAAAGCAATACACAGTATTTTGGCAGGAAGTGTCTGCTTGATGACGTCCTTTAGTAGCACTTACCTGTCAGAAGTAGGATCATTCCATGATGTTTGCCGTCATCGCTGGATCTTTAGCAGGTGCGTTTGCACTGTTTCTCATTTTTGTAAAACCTCAATCTGTAAAGATTGAGGCGTAGCTAGTCAGGAGACACCATTTTAAATTTAATTCATTTTCGAGACAATCAGGGAATCAGGAGCTTTTACTCCAACACAACAATGTATAAACACAATACATCATTCTATTGAACACTATTTTTGCAAAAGATAACAGTGTATTAATGTTATACATATCAATGCTATATACAGAGGCAAAATTGCTTAAGTCAACAACATATAACTATTACACAACAATTTAATATTAAAACATAATACTGCGGCAATGTACAAATAATAAAGACAATACATGACGGTAATATAAGCACAGTATACTGTGTCATACAGTAAAAAAGTGTATAATATATATAACAATGTTAAACAGAAAGTTAAAATGCAGCAGATAATTCATAACAGTAATACGTCAACATTTTATATAGGGACAAAATGCTATGGCAGTTAATGTTAGGTAAATATGATGTCAAACAATGTAATAAAGGATTGCAATACAGCGGTAGGGTACACCAATTTAGCAGGAACCTTTCTTTGATTACTGCTTCGTCACCACCCTGATGCTGAGACGTAAATGGCTGGCCTTCTTCTCCATTGCTGATGTTGTCTACAGTCAAGATGGAATTTAGGAGAATTTTGCTGAGAAGATAGAGACAGGAGTCATTTGCAGAGGAATGACAGGGTTCACTACGTGGGACCCAATGGATCTCCAGGATAAGTAGGATGAAAGTTTTGGAAGATCAAAGCAATACACAGTATTTTGGCAGGAAGTGTCTGCTTGATGACGTCCTTTAGTAGCACTTACCTGTCAGAAGAAGGATCATTCCATGAGGTTTACCGTCATCGCTGGATCTTTAGCAGGTGCGTTTGCACTGTTTCTCCTTTTTGTAAACCCTCAATCTGTAAAGATTGAGGCTTAGCTAGTCAGGAGACACCATTTTAAATTTAATTCATTGTCGAGCCAATCAGGGAATCAGGAGCTTTTACTCCACACAACAATGTATAAACACAATACATCATTCTATTGAACACTATTTTTGCAAAAGATAACAGTGTATTTATGTTATACATATCAATGCTATTTACAGAGGCAAAATTGCTAAAGTCAACAACATATAACTATTACATAACAATTTAATATTAAAACATAATACTGCGGCAATGTACAAATAATAAAGACAATACATGACGGTAATATAAGCATAGTATACTGTGTCATACAGTAAAAAAATGTACAATATATATAACAATGTTAAACAGAAAGTTAAAATGCAGGAGATAATTCATAACAGTGATACGTCAACATTTTATATAGGGACAAAATGCTATGGCAGTTAACGTTAGGTAAATATGATGTGAAACAATGTAATAAAGCATCGCAATACAGCGGTAGGGTACAACAAATTAGCCGGAATCTTTCTTTGATTACTGCTTCGTCTCCACCCTGATGCTGAGACTTAAATGGCTGGTCTTCTTCTCCATTGCTGATGTTGTCTACAATCAAGATGGAATTTAGGAGAATTTTGCTGAGAAGATAGAGACAGGAGACATTTGCAGAGGAATGACAGGGTTCACTACGTGGGACCCAATGGATCTCCAGGATCAGTAGATTGAAAGTTTTGGAAGATCAAAGCAATACATAGTATTTTGGCAGGAAGTGTCTGCTTGATGACGTCCTTTAGTAGTACTTACCTGTCAGAAGTAGGATCATTCCATGATGTTTGCCGTCATCGCTGGATCTTTAGCAGGTGCGTTTGCACTGTTTCTCATTTTTGTAAACCCTCAATCTGTGGCTTAGCTAGTCAGGAGACACCATTTTAAATTTAATTCATTTTCGAGACAATCAGGGAATCAGGAGCTTTTACTCCAACACAACAATGTATAACAATACATCATTCTATTGAACACTACTTTTGCAAAAGATAACAGTGTATTAATGTTATACATATCAATGCTATATACAGAGGCAAAATTGCTTAAGTCAACAACATATAACTATTACATAACAATTTAATATTAAAACATAATACTGCGGCAATATACAAATAATAAAGACAATACATGACGGTAATATAAGCACAGTATACTGTGTCATACAGTAAAAAAGTGTATAATATATATAATAATGTTAAATAGAAAGTTAAAAAATGCAGCAGATAATTCATAACAGTGATACGTCAACATTTTATATAGGGACAAAATGCTATGGCAGTTAACATTAGGTAAATATGATGTCAAACAATGTAATAAAGCATCGCGATACAGCGGTAGGGTACACCAATTTAGCCGGAATCTTTCTTTGATTACTGCTTTGTCTCCACCCTAATGCTGAGACGTAAATGGCTGGCCTTCTTCTCCTTTGCTGATTTTGTCTACAGTCAAGATGGAATTTAGGAGAATTTTGCTGAGAAGATATAGACAGGAGTCATTTGCAGAGGAATGACAGGGTTCACTACGTGGGACCCAATGGATCTCCAGGATCAATAGGATGAAAGTTTTGGAAGATCAAAGCAATACACAGTATTTTGACAGGAAGTGTCTGCTTGATGACGTCCTTTAGTAGCACTTACCTGTCAGAAGAAGGATCATTCCATGAGGTTTGCCTTCATCGCTGGATCTTTAGCAGGTGCGTTTGCACTGTTTCTCCTTTTTGTAAACCCTCAATCTGTAAAGATTGAGGCTTAGCTAGTCAGGAGACACCATTTTAAATTTAATTCATTTTCGACCCAATCAGGGAATCAGGAGCTTTTACTCCACACAACAATGTATAAACACAATACATCATTCTATTGAACACTATTTTTGCAAAAGATAACAGTGTATTAATGTTATACACATCAGTGCTATATACAGAGGCAACTTTTCTTAAGTCAACAACATATAACTATTACATAACAATTTAATATTAAAACATAATACTGCGGCAATGTACAAATAATAAAGACAATGCATGACGGTAATATTAGCACATGCTACTGTGTCATACAGTAAAAAAGTGTATAACATATATAACAATGTTAAACAGAAAGTTAAAATGCAGCAGATAATTCATAACAGTGATACGTCAACATTTTATATAGGGACAAAATGCTATGGCAGTTAACATTAGTTAAATATGATGTCAAACAATGTAATAAAGCATCACAATACAGCGGTAGAGTACACCAATTTAGTAGGAATCTTTCTTTGATTACTGCTTCGTCTCCACCCTGATGCTGAGACGTAAATGGCTGGTCTTCTTCTCCATTGCTGATGTTGTCTACAGTCAAGATGGAATTTAGGAGAATTTTGCTGAGAAGATAGAGACAAGAGTCATTTGCAGAGGAATGACAGGGTTCACTACGTGGGACCCAATGGATCTCCAGGATCAGTAGGATGAAAGTTTTGGAAGATCATCAAAGCAATACACAGTATTTTGGCAGGAAGTGTCTGCTTGATGACGTCCTTTAGTAGCACTTACCTGTCAGAAGAAGGATCATTCCATGATGTTTGCCGTCATCGCTGGATCTTTATCAGGTGCGTTTGCACTGTAACTCCTTTTTATAAAACCTCAATCTGTGGCTTAGCTAGTCAGGAGACACCATTTTAAATTTAATTCATTTTCGAGACAATCAGGGAATCAGGAGCTTTTACTCCAACACAACAATGTATAACAATACATCATTCTATTGAACACTACTTTTGCAAAAGATAACAGTGTATTAATGTTATACATATCAATGCTATATACAGAGGCAAAATTGCTTAAGTCAACAACATATAACTATTACATAACAATTTAATATTAAAACATAATACTGCGGCAATGTACAAATAATAAAGACAATACATGACGGTAATATAAGCACAGTATACTGTGTCATACAGTAAAAAAGTGTATAATATATATAATAATGTTAAACAGAAAGTTAAAAAATGCAGCAGATAATTCATAACAGTGATACGTCAACATTTTAAATAGGGACAAAATGCTATGGCAGTTAACATTAGGTAAATATGATGTCAAACAATGTAATAAAGCATCGCGATACAGCGGTAGGGTACACCAATTTAGCTGGAATCTTTCTTTGATTACTGCTTCGTCTCCACCCTGATGCTGAGACGTAAATGGCTGGCCTTCTCCATTGCTGATTTTGTCTACAGTCAAGATGGAATTTAGGAGAATTTTGCTGAGAAGATAGAGACAGGAGTCATTTGCAGAGGAATGACAGGGTTCACTACGTGGGACCCAATGGATCTCCAGGATCAATAGGATGAAAGTTTTGGAAGATAAAGCAATACACAGTATTTTGACAGGAAGTGTCTGCTTGATGACGTCCTTTAGTAGCACTTACCTGTCAGAAGAAGGATCATTCCATGAGGTTTGCCTTCATCGCTGGATCTTTAGCAGGTGCGTTTGCACTGTTTCTCCTTTTTGTAAACCCTCAATCTGTAAAGATTGAGGCTTAGCTAGTCAGGAGACACCATTTTAAATTTAATTCATTTTCGACCCAATCAGGGAATCAGGAGCTTTTACTCCACGCAACAATGTATAAACAGAATACATCATTCTATTGAACACTATTTTTGCAAAAGATAACAGTGTATTAATGTTATACACATCAGTGCTATATACAGAGGCAACTTTTCTTAAGTCAACAACATATAACTATTACATAACAATTCAATATTAAAACATAATACTGCGGCAATGTACAAATAATAAAGACAATGCATGACGGTAATATTAGCACATGCTACTGTGTCATACAGTAAAAAAGTGTATAACATATATAACAATGTTAAACAGAAAGTTAAAATGCAGCAGATAATTCATAACAGTGATACGTCAACATTTTATATAGGGACAAAATGCTATGGTAGTTAACATTAGGTAAATATGATGTCAAACAATGTAATAAAGCATCGCAATACAGCGGTAGAGTACACCAATTTAGTAGGAATCTTTCTTTGATTACTGCTTCGTCTCCACCCTGATGCTGAGACGTAAATGGCTGGTCTTCTTCTCCATTGCTGATGTTGTCTACAGTCAAGATGGAATTTAGGAGAATTTTGCTGAGAAGATAGAGACAGGAGTCATTTGCAGAGGAATGACAGGGTTCACTACGTGGGACCCAATGGATCTCCAGGATCAGTAGGATGAAAGTTTTGGAAGATCATCAAAGCAATACACAGTATTTTGGCAGGAAGTGTCTGCTTGATGACGTCCTTTAGTAGCACTTACCTGTCAGAAGAAGGATCATTCCATGATGTTTGCCATCATCGCTGGATCTTTATCAGGTGCGTTTGCACTGTAACTCCTTTTTATAAAACCTCAATCTGTAAAGATTGAGGCGTAGCAAGTCAGGAGACACCATTTTAAATTTAATTCATTTTCGAGACAATCAGGGAATCAGGAGCTTTTACTCCAACACAACAATGTATAAACACAATACATCATTCTATTGAACACTATTTTTGCAAAAGATAACAGTGTATTAATGTTATAAATATCAATGCTATATACAGAGGCAAAATTGCTTAAGTCAACAACATATAACTATTACATAACAATTTAATATTAAAACATAATACTGCGGCAATGTACAAATAATAAAGACAATACATGACGGTAATATAAGCACAGTATACTGTGTCATACAGTAAAAAAGTGTATAATATATATAACAATGTTAAACAGAAAGTTAAAATGCAGCAGATAATTCATAACAGTGATACGTCAACATTTTATATAGGGACAAAATGCTATGGCAGTTAACATTAGGTAAATATGATGTGAAACAATGTAATAAAGCATCGCGATACAGCGGTAGGGTACACCAATTTAGCAGGAATCTTTCTTTGATTACTGCTTCGTCTCCACCCTGATGCTGAGACGTAAATGGCTGGCCTTCTTCTCCATTGGTGATGTTGTCTACAATCAAGATGGAATTTAGGAGAATTTTGCTGAGAAGATAGAGACAGGAGACATTTGCAGAGGAATGACAGGGTTCACTACGTGGGACCCAATGGATCTCCAGGATCAGTAGGATGAAAGTTTTGGACGATCAAAGCAATACACATTATTTTGGCAGGAAGTGTCTGCTTGATGACGTCCTTTAGTAGCACTTACCTGTCAGAAGTAGGATCATTCCATGATGTTTGCCGTCATCGCTGGATCTTTAGCAGGTGCGTTTGCACTGTTTCTCATTTTTGTAAACCCTCAATCTGTGGCTTAGCTAGTCAGGAGACACCATTTTAAATTTAATTCATTTTCGAGCCAATCAGGGAATCAGGAGCTTTTACTCCAACACAACAATGTATAACAATACATCATTCTATTGAACACTACTTTTGCAAAAGATAACAGTGTATTAATGTTATACACATCAGTGCTATATACAGAGGCAACTTTTCTTAAGTCAACATTGTTTGACATCATATTTACCTAATGTTAACTGCCATAGCATTTTGTTCCTATATAAAATGTTGACGTATCACTGTTATGAATTATCTGCAGCATTTTAACTTTCTGTTTAACATTGTTATATATGTTATACACTTTTTTACTGTATGACACAGTAGCATGTGCTAATATTACCGTCATGCATTGTCTTTATTATTTGTACATTGCCGCAGTATTATGTTTTAATATTGAATTGTTATGCATATAACTATTACATAACAATTCAATATTAAAACATAATACTGCGGCAATGTACAAATAATAAAGACAATGCATGACGGTAATATTAGCACATGCTACTGTGTCATACAGTAAAAAAGTGTATAACATATATAACAATGTTAAACAGAAAGTTAAAATGCTGCAGATAATTCATAACAGTGATACGTCAACATTTTATATAGGAACAAAATGCTATGGCAGTTAACATTAGGTAAATATGATGTCAAACAATGTAATAAAGCATCGCAAAACAGCGGTAGAGTACACCAATTTAGTAGGAATCTTTCTTTGATTACTGCTTCGTCTCCACCCTGATGCTGAGATGTAAATGGCTGGTCTTCTCCATTGCTGATGTTGTCTACAGTCAAGATGGAATTTAGGAGAATTTTGCTGAGAAGATAGAGACAGGAGTCATTTGCAGAGGAATGACAGGGTTCACTACGTGGGACCCAATGGATCTCCAGGATCAGTAGGATGAAAGTTTTGGAAGATCATCAAAGCAATACACAGTATTTTGGCAGGAAGTGTCTGCTTGATGACGTCCTTTAGTAGCACTTACCTGTCAGAAGAAGGATCATTCCATGATGTTTGCCGTCATCGCTGGATCTTTATCAGGTGCGTTTGCACTGTAACTCCTTTTTGTAAAACCTCAATCTGTAAAGATTGAGGCGTAGCTAGTCAGGAGACACCATTTTAAATTTAATTCATTTTCGAGACAATCAGGGAATCAGGAGCTTTTACTCCAACACAACAATGTATAAACACAATACATCATTCTATTGAACACTATTTTTGCAAAAGATAACAGTGTATTAATGTTATACATATCAATGCTATATACAGAGGCAAAATTGCTTAAGTCAACAACATATAACTATTACATAACAATTTAATATTAAAACATAATACTGCGGCAATGTACAAATAATAAAGACAATACATGACGGTAATATAAGCACAGTATACTGTGTCATACAGTAAAAAAGTGTATAATATATATAACAATGTTAAACAGAAAGTTAAAATGCAGCAGATAATTCATAACAGTAATACGTCAACATTTTATATAGGGACAAAATGCTATGGCAGTTAATGTTAGGTAAATATGATGTCAAACAATGTAATAAAGGATTGCAATACAGTGGTAGGGTACACCAATTTAGCAGGAACCTTTCTTTGATTACTGCTTCGTCACCACCCTGATGCTGAGACGTAAATGGCTGGCCTTCTTCTCCATTGCTGATGTTGTCTACAGTCAAGATGGAATTTAGGAGAATTTTGCTGAGAAGATAGAGACAGGAGTCATTTGCAGAGGAATGACAGGGTTCACTACGTGGGACCCAATGGATCTCCAGGATAAGTAGGATGAAAGTTTTGGAAGATCAAAGCAATACACAGTATTTTGTCAGGAAGTGTCTGCTTGATGACGTCCTTTAGTAGCACTTACCTGTCAGAAGAAGGATCATTCCATGAGGTTTACCGTCATCGCTGGATCTTTAGCAGGTGCGTTTGCACTGTTTCTCCTTTTTGTAAACCCTCAATCTGTAAAGATTGAGGCTTAGCTAATCAGGAGACACCATTTTAAATTTAATTCATTGTCGAGCCAATCAGGGAATCAGGAGCTTTTACTCCACACAACAATGTATAAACACAATACATCATTCTATTGAACACTATTTTTGCAAAAGATAACAGTGTATTTATGTTATACATATCAATGCTATTTACAGAGGCAAAATTGCTAAAGTCAACAACATATAACTATTACATAACAATTTAATATTAAAACATAATACTGCGGCAATGTACAAATAATAAAGACAATACATGACGGTAATATAAGCATAGTATACTGTGTCATACAGTAAAAAAATGTACAATATATATAACAATGTTAAACAGAAAGTTAAAATGCAGGAGATAATTCATAACAGTGATACGTCAACATTTTATATAGGGACAAAATGCTATGGCAGTTAACTTTAGGTAAATATGATGTGAAACAATGTAATAAAGCATCGCAATACAGAGGTAGGGTACAACAATTTAGCCGGAATCTTTCTTTGATTACTGCTTCGTCTCCACCCTGATGCTGAGACGTAAATGGCTGGTCTTCTTCTCCATTGCTGATGTTGTCTACAATCAAGATGGAATTTAGGAGAATTTTGCTGAGAAGATAGAGACAGGAGACATTTGCAGAGGAATGAAATGGGTTCACTACGTGGGACCCAATGGATCTCCAGGATCAGTAGATTGAAAGTTTTGGAAGATCAAAGCAATACATAGTATTTTGGCAGGAAGTGTCTGCTTGATGACGTCCTTTAGTAGTACTTACCTGTCAGAAGTAGGATCATTCCATGATGTTTGCCGTCATCGCTGGATCTTTAGCAGGTGCGTTTGCACTGTTTCTCATTTTTGTAAACCCTCAATCTGTGGCTTAGCTAGTCAGGAGACACCATTTTAAATTTAATTCATTTTTGAGCCAATCAGGGAATCAGGAGCTTTTACTCCAACACAACAATGTATAACAATACATCATTCTATTGAACACTACTTTTGCAAAAGATAACAGTGTATTAATGTTATACATATCAATGCTATATACTGAGGCAAAATTGCTTAAGTCAACAACATATAACTATTACATAACAATTTAATATTAAAACATAATACTGCGGCAATGTACAAATAATAAAGACAATACATGACGGTAATATAAGCACAGTATACTGTGTCATACAGTAAAAAAGTGTATAATATATATAATAATGTTAAACAGAAAGTTAAAAAATGCAGCAGATAATTCATAACAGTGATACGTCAACATTTTATATAGGGACAAAATGCTATGGCAGTTAACATTAGGTAAATATGATGTCAAACAATGTAATAAAGCATCGCGATACAGCGGTAGGGTACACCAATTTAGCCGGAATCTTTCTTTGATTACTGCTTTGTCTCCACCCTGATGCTGAGACGTAAATGGCTGGCCTTCTTCTCCATTGCTGATTTTGTCTACAGTCAAGATGGAATTTAGGAGAATTTTGCCGAGAAGATAGAGACAGGAGTCATTTGCAGAGGAATGACAGGGTTCACTACGTGGGACCCAATGGATCTCCAGGATCAAGAGGATGAAAGTTTTGGAAGATCAAAGCAATACACAGTATTTTGACAGGAAGTGTCTGCTTGATGACGTCCTTTAGTAGCACTTACCTGTCAGAAGAAGGATCATTCCATGAGGTTTGCCTTCATCGCTGGATCTTTAGCAGGTGCGTTTGCACTGTTTCTCCTTTTTGTAAACCCTCAATCTGTAAAGATTGAGGCTTAGCTAGTCAGGAGACACCATTTTAAATTTAATTCATTTTCGACCCAATCAGGGAATCAGGAGCTTTTACTCCACACAACAATGTATAAACACAATACATCATTCAATTGAACACTATTTTTGCAAAAGATAACAGTGTATTAATGTTATACACATCAGTGCTATATACAGAGGCAACTTTTCTTAAGTCAACAACATATAACTATTACATAACAATTCAATATTAAAACATAATACTGCGGCAATGTACAAATAATAAAGACAATGCATGACGGTAATATTAGCACATGCTACTGTGTCATACAGTAAAAAAGTGTATAACATATATAACAATGTTAAACAGAAAGTTAAAATGCAGCAGATAATTCATAACAGTGATACGTCAACATTTTATATAGGGACAAAATGCTATGGCAGTTAACATTAGGTAAATATGATGTCAAACAATGTAATAAAGCATCGCAATACAGCGGTAGAGTACACCAATTTAGTAGGAATCTTTCTTTGATTACTGCTTCGTCTCCACCCTGATGCTGAGACGTAAATGGCTGGTCTTCTCCTCCATTGCTGATGTTGTCTACAGTCAAGATGGAATTTAGGAGAATTTTGCTGAGAAGATAGAGACAGGAGTCATTTGCAGAGGAATGACAGGGTTCACTACGTGGGACCCAATGGATCTCCAGGATCAGTAGGATGAAAGTTTTGGAAGATCAAAGCAATACATAGTATTTTGACAGGAAGTGTCTGCTTGATGACGTCCTTTAGTAGCACTTACCTGTCAGAAGAAGGATCATTCCATGAGGTTTGCCTTCATCGCTGGATCTTTAGCAGGTGCGTTTGCACTGTTTCTCCTTTTTGTAAACCCTCAATCTGTAAAGATTGAGGCTTAGCTAGTCAGGAGACACCATTTTAAATTTAATTCATTTTCGACCCAATCAGGGAATCAGGAGCTTTTACTCCACACAACAATGTATAAACACAATACATCATTCAATTGAACACTATTTTTGCAAAAGATAACAGTGTATTAATGTTATACACATCAGTGCTATATACAGAGGCAACTTTTCTTAAGTCAACAACATATAACTATTACATAACAATTCAATATTAAAACATAATACTGCGGCAATGTACAAATAATAAAGACAATGCATGACGGTAATATTAGCACATGTTACTGTGTCATACAGTAAAAAAGTGTATAACATATATAACAATGTTAAACAGAAAGTTAAAATGCAGCAGATAATTCATAACAGTGATACGTCAACATTTTATATAGGGACAAAATGCTATGGCAGTTAACATTAGGTAAATATGATGTCAAACAATGTAATAAAGCATCGCAATACAGCGGTAGAGTACACCAATTTAGTAGGAATCTTTCTTTGATTACTGCTTTGTCTCCACCCTGATGCTGAGACGTAAATGGCTGGTCTTCTCCTCCATTGCTGATGTTGTCTACAGTCAAGATGGAATTTAGGAGAATTTTGCTGAGAAGATAGAGACAGGAGTCATTTGCAGAGGAATGACAGGGTTCACTACGTGGGACCCAATGGATCTCCAGGATCAGTAGGATGAAAGTTTTGGAAGATCATCAAAGCAATACACAGTATTTTGGCAGGAAGTGTCTGCTTGATGACGTCCTTTAGTAGCACTTACCTGTCAGAAGAAGGATCATTCCATGATGTTTGCCGTCATCGCTGGATCTTTATCAGGTGCGTTTGCACTGTAACTCCTTTTTGAAAAACCTCAATCTGTAAAGATTGAGGCGTAGCTAGTCATGAGACACCATTTTAAATTTAATTCATTTTCGAGACAATCAGGGAATCAGGAGCTTTTACTCCAACACAACAATGTATAAACACAATACATCATTCTATTGAACACTATTTTTGCAAAAGATAACAGTGTATTAATGTTATACATATCAATGCTATATACAGAGGCAAAATTGCTTAAGTCAACAACATATAACTATTACATAACAATTTAATATTAAAACATAATACTGCGGCAATGTACAAATAATAAAGACAATACATGACGGTAATATAAGCACAGTATACTGTGTCATACAGTAAAAAAGTGTATAATATATATAACAATGTTAAACAGAAAGTTAAAATGCAGCAGATAATTCATAACAGTGATACGTCAACATTTTATATAGGGACAAAATGCTATGGCAGTTAACGTTAGGTAAATATGATTTCAAACAATGTAATAAAGGATTGCAATACAGCGGTAGGGTACACCAATTTAGCATGAATCTTTCTTTGATTACTGCTTCGTCTCCACCCTGATGCTGAGACATAAATGGCTGGCCTTCTTCTCCATTGCTGATGTTGTCTACAGTCAAGATGGAATTTAGGAGAATTTTGCTGAGAAGATAGAGACAGGAGTCATTTGCAGAGGAATGGCAGGGTTCACTACGTGGGACCCAATGGATCTCCAGGATCAGTAGGATGAAAGTTTTGGAAGATCAAAGCAATACACAGTATTTTGTCAGGAAGTGTCTGCTTGATGACGTCCTTTAGTAGCACTTACCTGTCAGAAGAAGGATCATTGCATGAGGTTTGCTGTCATCGCTGGATCATTAGCAGGTGCGTTTGCACTGTTTCTCCTTTTTGAAACCCTCAATCTGTAAAGATTGAGGCTTAGCTAGTCAGGAAACACCATTTTAAATGTAATCCATTTTCGAGCCAATCGGAATCAGGAGCTTTTACTCCAACACAACAATGTATAAACACAATACATCATTCTATTGAACACTATTTTTGCAAAAGATAACATTGTATTAAGGTTACACATATCAATGCTATATACAAAGGCAAAATTGCTTAAGTCAACAACATACAACTATTACACAACAATTCAATATTAAAACATAATACTGCGGCAATGTACAAATAATAAAGACAATGCATGACGGGAATATTAGCACATGCTACTGTGTCATACAGTAAAAAAGTGTATAACATATATAACAATGTTAAACAGAAAGTTAAAATGCAGCAGATAACAAATCATAGCAGTGATACGTCAACATTTTATATAGGGAAAAAATGCTGCGGCAGTTAACATTAGGTAAATATGATGTCAAACAATGTAATAAAGTGTCGCAATACAGCAGTAGAGTACACCAATTTAGCAGGAATCTTTCTTTGATTACTGCTTCGTCTCCACCCTGATGCTGAGACATAAATGGCTGGTCTTCTTCTCCATTGCTGATGTTGTCTACAGTCAAGATGGAATTTAGGAGAATTTTGCTGAGAAGATAGAGACAGAAGTCATTTGCTGAGGAATGACAGGGTTCTCTATGTAGGACCCCATGGATATTCAGGATCAGTAGGATGAAAGTTTTGGAATATCAAAGCAATACACAGTATTTTGGCAGGAAGTGTCTGCTTGATGACGTCCTTTAGTAGCACTTTTCTGTCAGAAGAAGGATCATTCCATGAGGTTTGCCGTCATCGCTGGATCTTTAGCAGGTGCGTTTGCACTGTTTCTCCTTTTTGAAACCCTCAATCTGTAAAGATTGAGGTTTAGCTAGTCAGGAAACACCAATTTAAATGTAATCCATTTTCGAGCCAATCAGGGAATCAGGAGCTTTTACTCCAACACAACAATGTATAAACACAATACATCATTCTATTGAACACTATTTTTGCAAAAGATAACATTGTATTAAGGTTACACATATCAATGCTATATACAGAGGCAAAATTGCTTAAGTTAACAACATATAACTATTACACAACAATTCAATATTAAAACATAATACTGCGGCAATGTACAAATAATAAAGACAATGCATGATGGGAATATTAGCACAAGCTACTGTGTCATACAGTAAAAAAGTGTATAACATATATAACAATGTTAAACAGAAAGTTAAAATGCAGCAGATAACAATTCATAACAGTGATACGTCAACATTTTATATAGGGACAAAATGCTATGGCAGTTAACATTAGGTAAATATGATGTCAAACAATGTAATAAAGCATCGCAATACAGCGGTAGAGTACACCAATTTAGTAGGAATCTTTCTTTGATTACTGCTTCGTCTCCACCCTGATGCTGAGACGTAAATGGCTGGTCTTCTCCTCCATTGCTGATGTTGTCTACAGTCAAGATGGAATTTAGGAGAATTTTGCTGAGAAGATAGAGACAGGAGTCATTTGCAGAGGAATGACAGGGTTCACTACGTGGGACCCAATGGATCTCCAGGATCAGTAGGATGAAAGTTTTCGAAGATCAAAGCAATACATAGTATTTTGACAGGAAGTGTCTGCTTGATGACGTCCTTTAGTAGCACTTACCTGTCAGAAGAAGGATCATTCCATGAGGTTTGCCTTCATCGCTGGATCTTTAGCAGGTGCGTTTGCACTGTTTCTCCTTTTTGTAAACCCTCAATCTGTAAAGATTGAGGCTTAGCTAGTCAGGAGACACCATTTTAAATTTAATTCATTTTCGACCCAATCAGGGAATCAGGAGCTTTTACTCCACACAACAATGTATAAACACAATACATCATTCAATTGAACACTATTTTTGCAAAAGATAACAGTGTATTAATGTTATACACATCAGTGCTATATACAGAGGCAACTTTTCTTAAGTCAACAACATATAACTATTACATAACAATTCAATATTAAAACATAATACTGCGGCAATGTACAAATAATAAAGACAATGCATGACGGTAATATTAGCACATGCTACTGTGTCATACAGTAAAAAAGTGTATAACATATATAACAATGTTAAACAGAAAGTTAAAATGCAGCAGATAATTCATAACAGTGATACGTCAACATTTTATATAGGGACAAAATGCTATGGCAGTTAACATTAGGTAAATATGATGTCAAACAATGTAATAAAGCATCGCAATACAGCGGTAGAGTACACCAATTTAGTAGGAATCTTTCTTTGATTACTGCTTTGTCTCCACCCTGATGCTGAGACGTAAATGGCTGGTCTTCTCCTCCATTGCTGATGTTGTCTACAGTCAAGATGGAATTTAGGAGAATTTTGCTGAGAAGATAGAGACAGGAGTCATTTGCAGAGGAATGACAGGGTTCACTACATGGGACCCAATGGATCTCCAGGATCAGTAGGATGAAAGTTTTGGAAGATCATCAAAGCAATACACAGTATTTTGGCAGGAAGTGTCTGCTTGATGACGTCCTTTAGTAGCACTTACCTGTCAGAAGAAGGATCATTCCATGATGTTTGCCGTCATCGCTGGATCTTTATCAGGTGCGTTTGCACTGTAACTCCTTTTTGAAAAACCTCAATCTGTAAAGATTGAGGCGTAGCTAGTCAGGAGACACCATTTTAAATTTTATTCATTTTCGAGACAATCAGGGAATCAGGAGCTTTTACTCCAACACAACAATGTATAAACACAATACATCATTCTATTGAACACTATTTTTGCAAAAGATAACAGTGTATTAATGTTATACATATCAATGCTATATACAGAGGCAAAATTGCTTAAGTCAACAACATATAACTATTACATAACAATTTAATATTAAAACAATACTGCGGCAATGTACAAATAATAAAGACAATACATGACGGTAATATAAGCACAGTATACTGTGTCATACAGTAAAAAAGTGTATAATATATATAACAATGTTAAACAGAAAGTTAAAATGCAGCAGATAATTCATAACAGTGATACGTCAACATTTTATATAGGGACAAAATGCTATGGCAGTTAACGTTAGGTAAATATGATTTCAAACAATGTAATAAAGGATTGCAATACAGCGGTAGGGTACACCAATTTAGCATGAATCTTTCTTTGATTACTGCTTCGTCTCCACCCTGATGCTGAGACATAAATGGCTGGCCTTCTTCTCCATTGCTGATGTTGTCTACAGTCAAGATGGAATTTAGGAGAATTTTGCTGAGAAGATAGAGACAGGAGTCATTTGCAGAGGAATGGCAGGGTTCACTACGTGGGACCCAATGGATCTCCAGGATCAGTAGGATGAAAGTTTTGGAAGATCAAAGCAATACACAGTATTTTGTCAGGAAGTGTCTGCTTGATGACGTCCTTTAGTAGCACTTACCTGTCAGAAGAAGGATCATTGCATGAGGTTTGCTGTCATCGCTGGATCATTAGCAGGTGCGTTTGCACTGTTTCTCCTTTTTGAAACCCTCAATCTGTAAAGATTGAGGCTTAGCTAGTCAGGAAACACCATTTTAAATGTAATCCATTTTCGAGCCAATCGGAATCAGGAGCTTTTACTCCAACACAACAATGTATAAACACAATACATCATTCTATTGAACACTATTTTTGCAAAAGATAACATTGTATTAAGGTTACACATATCAATGCTATATACAAAGGCAAAATTGCTTAAGTCAACAACATACAACTATTACACAACAATTCAATATTAAAACATAATACTGCGGCAATGTACAAATAATAAAGACAATGCATGACGGGAATATTAGCACATGCTACTGTGTCATACAGTAAAAAAGTGTATAACATATATAACAATGTTAAACAGAAAGTTAAAATGCAGCAGATAACAAATCATAGCAGTGATACGTCAATATTTTATATAGGGAAAAAATGCTGCGGCAGTTAACATTAGGTAAATATGATGTCAAACAATGTAATAAAGTGTCGCAATACAGCAGTAGAGTACACCAATTTAGCAGGAATCTTTCTTTGATTACTGCTTCGTCTCCACCCTGATGCTGAGACGTAAATGGCTGGTCTTCTTCTCCATTGCTGATGTTGTCTACAGTCAAGATGGAATTTAGGAGAATTTTGCTGAGAAGATAGAGACAGAAGTCATTTGCTGAGGAATGACAGGGTTCTCTATGTAGGACCCCATGGATATTCAGGATCAGTAGGATGAAAGTTTTGGAATATCAAAGCAATACACAGTATTTTGGCAGGAAGTGTCTGCTTGATGACGTCCTTTAGTAGCACTTTTCTGTCAGAAGAAGGATCATTCCATGAGGTTTGCCGTCATCGCTGGATCTTTAGCAGGTGCGTTTGCACTGTTTCTCCTTTTTGAAACCCTCAATCTGTAAAGATTGAGGTTTAGCTAGTCAGGAAACACCAATTTAAATGTAATCCATTTTCGAGCCAATCAGGGAATCAGGAGCTTTTACTCCAACACAACAATGTATAAACACAATACATCATTCTATTGAACACTATTTTTGCAAAAGATAACATTGTATTAAGGTTACACATATCAATGCTATATACAGAGGCAAAATTGCTTAAGTTAACAACATATAACTATTACACAACAATTCAATATTAAAACATAATACTGCGGCAATGTACAAATAATAAAGACAATGCATGATGGGAATATTAGCACAAGCTACTGTGTCATACAGTAAAAAAGTGTATAACATATATAACAATGTTAAACAGAAAGTTAAAATGCAGCAGATAACAATTCATAACAGTGATACGTCAACATTTTATATAGGGACAAAATGCTATGGCAGTTAACATTAGGTAAATATGATGTCAAACAATGTAATAAAGCATCGCAATACAGCGGTAGAGTACACCAATTTAGTAGGAATCTTTCTTTGATTACTGCTTCGTCTCCACCCTGATGCTGAGACGTAAATGGCTGGTCTTCTCCTCCATTGCTGATGTTGTCTACAGTCAAGATGGAATTTAGGAGAATTTTGCTGAGAAGATAGAGACAGGAGTCATTTGCAGAGGAATGACAGGGTTCACTACGTGGGACCCAATGGATCTCCAGGATCAGTAGGATGAAAGTTTTGGAAGATCAAAGCAATACATAGTATTTTGACAGGAAGTGTCTGCTTGATGACGTCCTTTAGTAGCACTTACCTGTCAGAAGAAGGATCATTCCATGAGGTTTGCCTTCATCGCTGGATCTTTAGCAGGTGCGTTTGCACTGTTTCTCCTTTTTGTAAACCCTCAATCTGTAAAGATTGAGGCTTAGCTAGTCAGGAGACACCATTTTAAATTTAATTCATTTTCGACCCAATCAGGGAATCAGGAGCTTTTACTCCACACAACAATGTATAAACACAATACATCATTCAATTGAACACTATTTTTGCAAAAGATAACAGTGTATTAATGTTATACACATCAGTGCTATATACAGAGGCAACTTTTCTTAAGTCAACAACATATAACTATTACATAACAATTCAATATTAAAACATAATACTGCGGCAATGTACAAATAATAAAGACAATGCATGACGGTAATATTAGCACATGCTACTGTGTCATACAGTAAAAAAGTGTATAACATATATAACAATGTTAAACAGAAAGTTAAAATGCAGCAGATAATTCATAACAGTGATACGTCAACATTTTATATAGGGACAAAATGCTATGGCAGTTAACATTAGGTAAATATGATGTCAAACAATGTAATAAAGCATCGCAATACAGCGGTAGAGTACACCAATTTAGTAGGAATCTTTCTTTGATTACTGCTTTGTCTCCACCCTGATGCTGAGACGTAAATGGCTGGTCTTCTCCTCCATTGCTGATGTTGTCTACAGTCAAGATGGAATTTAGGAGAATTTTGCTGAGAAGATAGAGACAGGAGTCATTTGCAGAGGAATGACAGGGTTCACTACGTGGGACCCAATGGATCTCCAGGATCAGTAGGATGAAAGTTTTGGAAGATCATCAAAGCAATACACAGTATTTTGGCAGGAAGTGTCTGCTTGATGACGTCCTTTAGTAGCACTTACCTGTCAGAAGAAGGATCATTCCATGATGTTTGCCGTCATCGCTGGATCTTTATCAGGTGCGTTTGCACTGTAACTCCTTTTTGAAAAACCTCAATCTGTAAAGATTGAGGCGTAGCTAGTCAGGAGACACCATTTTAAATTTTATTCATTTTCGAGACAATCAGGGAATCAGGAGCTTTTACTCCAACACAACAATGTATAAACACAATACATCATTCTATTGAACACTATTTTTGCAAAAGATAACAGTGTATTAATGTTATACATATCAATGCTATATACAGAGGCAAAATTGCTTAAGTCAACAACATATAACTATTACATAACAATTTAATATTAAAACAATACTGCGGCAATGTACAAATAATAAAGACAATACATGACGGTAATATAAGCACAGTATACTGTGTCATACAGTAAAAAAGTGTATAATATATATAACAATGTTAAACAGAAAGTTAAAATGCAGCAGATAATTCATAACAGTGATACGTCAACATTTTATATAGGGACAAAATGCTATGGCAGTTAACGTTAGGTAAATATGATTTCAAACAATGTAATAAAGGATTGCAATACAGCGGTAGGGTACACCAATTTAGCATGAATCTTTCTTTGATTACTGCTTCGTCTCCACCCTGATGCTGAGACATAAATGGCTGGCCTTCTTCTCCATTGCTGATGTCTACAGTCAAGATGGAATTTAGGAGAATTTTGCTGAGAAGATAGAGACAGGAGTCATTTGCAGAGGAATGGCAGGGTTCACTACGTGGGACCCAATGGATCTCCAGGATCAGTAGGATGAAAGTTTTGGAAGATCAAAGCAATACACAGTATTTTGTCAGGAAGTGTCTGCTTGATGACGTCCTTTAGTAGCACTTACCTGTCAGAAGAAGGATCATTGCATGAGGTTTGCTGTCATCGCTGGATCATTAGCAGGTGCGTTTGCACTGTTTCTCCTTTTTGAAACCCTCAATCTGTAAAGATTGAGGCTTAGCTAGTCAGGAAACACCATTTTAAATGTAATCCATTTTCGAGCCAATCGGAATCAGGAGCTTTTACTCCAACACAACAATGTATAAACACAATACATCATTCTATTGAACACTATTTTTGCAAAAGATAACATTGTATTAAGGTTACACATATCAATGCTATATACAAAGGCAAAATTGCTTAAGTCAACAACATACAACTATTACACAACAATTCAATATTAAAACATAATACTGCGGCAATGTACAAATAATAAAGACAATGCATGACGGGAATATTAGCACATGCTACTGTGTCATACAGTAAAAAAGTGTATAACATATATAACAATGTTAAACAGAAAGTTAAAATGCAGCAGATAACAAATCATAGCAGTGATACGTCAATATTTTATATAGGGAAAAAATGCTGCGGCAGTTAACATTAGGTAAATATGATGTCAAACAATGTAATAAAGTGTCGCAATACAGCAGTAGAGTACACCAATTTAGCAGGAATCTTTCTTTGATTACTGCTTCGTCTCCACCCTGATGCTGAGACGTAAATGGCTGGTCTTCTTCTCCATTGCTGATGTTGTCTACAGTCAAGATGGAATTTAGGAGAATTTTGCTGAGAAGATAGAGACAGAAGTCATTTGCTGAGGAATGACAGGGTTCTCTATGTAGGACCCCATGGATATTCAGGATCAGTAGGATGAAAGTTTTGGAATATCAAAGCAATACACAGTATTTTGGCAGGAAGTGTCTGCTTGATGACGTCCTTTAGTAGCACTTTTCTGTCAGAAGAAGGATCATTCCATGAGGTTTGCCGTCATCGCTGGATCTTTAGCAGGTGCGTTTGCACTGTTTCTCCTTTTTGAAACCCTCAATCTGTAAAGATTGAGGCTTAGCTAGTCAGGAAACACCATTTTAAATGTAATCCATTTTCGAGCCAATCGGAATCAGGAGCTTTTACTCCAACACAACAATGTATAAACACAATACATCATTCTATTGAACACTATTTTTGCAAAAGATAACATTGTATTAAGGTTACACATATCAATGCTATATACAAAGGCAAAATTGCTTAAGTCAACAACATACAACTATTACACAACAATTCAATATTAAAACATAATACTGCGGCAATGTACAAATAATAAAGACAATGCATGACGGGAATATTAGCACATGCTACTGTGTCATACAGTAAAAAAGTGTATAACATATATAACAATGTTAAACAGAAAGTTAAAATGCAGCAGATAACAAATCATAGCAGTGATACGTCAACATTTTATATAGGGAAAAAATGCTGCGGCAGTTAACATTAGGTAAATATGATGTCAAACAATGTAATAAAGTGTCGCAATACAGCAGTAGAGTACACCAATTTAGCAGGAATCTTTCTTTGATTACTGCTTCGTCTCCACCCTGATGCTGAGACGTAAATGGCTGGTCTTCTTCTCCATTGCTGATGTTGTCTACAGTCAAGATGGAATTTAGGAGAATTTTGCTGAGAAGATAGAGACAGAAGTCATTTGCTGAGGAATGACAGGGTTCTCTATGTAGGACCCCATGGATATTCAGGATCAGTAGGATGAAAGTTTTGGAATATCAAAGCAATACACAGTATTTTGGCAGGAAGTGTCTGCTTGACGATATCCTTTTAGAAGCACTTACCTGTCAGAAGAAGGATCATTCCATGAGGTTTGCCGTCATCGCTGGATCTTTAGCAAGTGCGTTTGCACTGTTTCTACTTTTTGGAAACCCTCAATCTGTAAAGATTGAGGTTTAGCTAGTCAGGAAACACCATTTTCAATTTAATTCATTTTCGAGCCAATCAGGGAATCAGGAGCTTTTACTCCAACACAACAATGTATAAACACAATTCATCATTCTATTGAACACTATTTTTGGAAAAAATAACAATGTATTAATGTTATACATATCAATGCTATATACAGAGGCAAAATTGCTTAAGTCAACAACATATAACTATTACATAACAATTCAATATTAAAACATAATACTGCGGCAATGTACAAATAATAAAGACAATGCATGACGGTAATATTAGTACATGCTACTGTGTCATACAGTAAAAAACTGTATAACATATATAACAATGTTAAACAGAAAGTTAAAATGCAGCAGATAACAATTCATAACAGTGATACATTAACATTTTATATAAGGACAAATGCTATGGCAGTTAACATTAGGTAAATATAATGCCAAACAATGTAATAAAGCGTCATAATACAGCGATAGAGTACACCAATTTAGCAGGAATCTTTCTTTGATTACTGCTTCATCTCCACCCTGATGCTGAGACGTAAATGGCTGGACTTCTTCTCCATCGCTGATGTTGTCTACAGTCAAGATGGAATTTAGGAGAATTTTGCTGAGAAGATAGAGACAGGAGTTATTTGCAGAGGAATGACAGGGTTCACTACGTGGGACCCAATGGATCTCCAGGATCAGTAGGATGAAAGTTTTGGAAGATCAAAGCAATACACAGTATTTTGGCAGGAAGTGCCTGCTTGATGACGTCCTTTAGTAGCACTTACCTTTCAGAAGAAGGATCATTGCATGAGGTTTTCTGTCATCGCTGAATCTTTAGCAGGTGCGTTTGCACTGTTTCTCCTTTTTGAAACCCTCAATCTGTAAAGATTGAGGTTTAGCTAGTCAGGAAACACCATTTTAAATGTAATCCATTTTCGAGCCAATCAGGGAATCAGGAGCTTTTATTCCAACACAACAATGTATAAACACAATGCATCATTCTATTGAACACTATTTTTGCAAAAGATAACATTGTATTAATGTTATACATATCAATGCTATATACAGAGGCAAAATTGCTTAAGTCAACAACATATAACTATTACATAACAATTCAATATTAAAACATAATACTGCGGCAATGTACAAATAATAAAGACAATGCATGACGGTAATATAAGCACAGTATACTGTGTCATACAGTAAAAAAGTGTATAGCATATTTAACAATGTTAAACAGAAAGTTAAAATGCTGCAGATAAGAATTCATAACAGTGATACGTCAATATTTTATATAGGGTCAAAATACTATGGCAGTTAACATTAGGTAAATATGATGTCAAACAATGTAATAAAGCATCGCAATACAGCGGTAGAGTACACCAATTTAGTAGGAATCTCTCTTTGATTACTGCTTTGTCTCCACCCTGATGCTGAGACATAAATGGCTGGCCTTCTTCTCCATTGCTGATGTTGTCTACAGTCAAGATGGAACTTAGGAGAATTTTGCTGAGAAGATAGAGACAGGAGTCATTTGCAGAGGAATGACAGGGTTCACTATGTAGGACCCCATGGATATTCAGGATCAGTAGGATGAAAGTTTTGGAATATCAAAGCAATACACAGTATTTTGGCTGGAAGTGTCTGCTTGATGACGTCCTTTAGTAGCACTTTTCTGTCAGAAGAAGGATCATTCCATGAGGTTTGCCGTCATCGCTGGATCTTTAGCAGGTGCGTTTGCACTGTTTCTCCTTTTTGAAACCCTCAATCTGTAAAGATTGAGGTTTAGCTAGTCAGGAAACACCATTTTAAATGTAATCCATTTTCGAGCCAATCAGGGAATCAGGAGCTTTTATTCCAACACAACAATGTATAAACACAATGCATCATTCTATTGAACACTATTTTTGCAAAAGATAACATTGTATTAATGTTATACATATCAATGCTATATACAGAGGCAAAATTGCTTAAGTCAACAACATATAACTATTACATAACAATTCAATATTAAAACATAATACTGCGGCAATGTACAAATAATAAAGACAATGCATGACGGTAATATAAGCACAGTATACTGTGTCATACAGTAAAAAAGTGTATAACATATTTAACAATGTTAAACAGAAAGTTAAAATGCTGCAGAGAAGAATTCATAACAGTGATACGTCAATATTTTATATAGGGTCAAAATGCTATGGCAGTTAACATTAGGTAAATATGATGTCAAACAATGTAATAAAGCATCGCAATACAGCGGTAGAGTACACCAATTTAGTAGGAATCTCTCTTTGATTACTGCTTTGTCTCCACCCTGATGCTGAGACTTAAATGGCTGGCCTTCTTCTCCATTGCTGATGTTGTCTACAGTCAAGATGGAACTTAGAAGAATTTTGCTGAGAAGATAGACAGGAGTCATTTGCAGAGGAATGACAGGGTTCACTACGTGGGACCCCATGAATCTCCAGGATAAGTGGGATGAAAGTTTTCGAAGATCAAAGCAATACACAGTATTTTGGCAGGAAGTGTCTGCTTGACGATATCCTTTTAGAAGCACTTACCTGTCAGAAGAAGGATCATTCCATGAGGTTTGCCATCATCGCTGGATCTTTAGCAAGTGCGTTTGCACTGTTTCTACTTTTTGGAAACCCTCAATCTGTAAAGATTGAGGTTTAGCTAGTCAGGAAACACCATTTTCAATTTAATTCATTTTCGAGCCAATCAGGGAATCAGGAGCTTTTACTCCAACACAACAATGTATAAACACAATTCATCATTCTATTGAACACTATTTTTGGATAAAATAACAATGTATTAATGTTATACATATCAATGCTATATACAGAGGCAAAATTGCTTAAGTCAACAACATATAACTATTACATAACAATTCAATATTAAAACATAATACTGCGGCAATGTACAAATAATAAAGACAATGCATGACGGTAATATTAGTACATGCTACTGTGTCATACAGTAAAAAACTGTATAACATATATAACAATGTTAAACAGAAAGTTAAAATGCAGCAGATAACAATTCATAACAGTGATACATTAACATTTTATATAAGGACAAAATGCTATGGCAATTAACATTAGGTAAATATAATGCCAAACAATGTAATAAAGCGTCATAATACAGCGATAGAGTACACCAATTTAGCAGGAATCTTTCTTTGATTACTGCTTCATCTCCACCCTGATGCTGAGACGTAAATGGCTGGACTTCTTCTCCATCGCTGATGTTGTCTACAGTCAAGATGGAATTTAGGAGAATTTTGCTGAGAAGATAGAGACAGGAGTTATTTGCAGAGGAATGACAGGGTTCACTACGTGGGACCCAATGGATCTCCAGGATCAGTAGGATGAAAGTTTTGGAAGATCAAAGCAATACACAGTATTTTGGCAGGAAGTGTCTGCTTGATGACGTCCTTTAGTAGCACTTACCTGTCAGAAGAAGGATCATTGCATGAGGTTTTCTGTCATCGCTGAATCTTTAGCAGGTGCGTTTGCACTGTTTCTCCTTTTTGAAACCCTCAATCTGTAAAGATTGAGGTTTAGCTAGTCAGGAAGCACCATTTTAAATGTAATCCATTTTCTAGCCAATCAGGGAATCAGTAGCTTTTACTCCAACACAACAATGTATAAACACAATACATAATTCTATTGAACACTATTTTTGCAAAAGATAACATTGTATTAAGGTTACACATATCAATGCTATATACAGAGGCAAAATTGCTTAAGTCAACAACATATAACTATTACACAACAATTCAATATTAAAACATAATACTGCTGCAATGTACAAATAATAAAGACAATGCATGACGGGAATATTAGCACATGCTACTGTGTCATACAGTAAAAAAGTGTATAACATATATAACAATGTTAAACAGAAAGTTAAAATGCAGCAGATAACAATTCATAACAGTGATACGTCAACATTTTATATAGGGAAAAAATGCTACGGCAGTTAACATTAGGTAAATATGATGTCAAACAATGTAATAAAGTGTCGCAATACAGCAGTAGAGTACAACAATTTAGCAGGAATCTTTCTTTGATTACTGCTTCGTCTCCACCCTGATGCTGAGACGTAAATGGCTGGCCTTCTACTCCATTGCTGATGTTGTCTACAGTCAAGATGGAATTTAGGAGAATTTTGCTGAGAAGATAGAGACAGGAGTCATTTGCAGAGGAATGACAGGGTTCACTATGTGGGACCCCATGAATCTCCAGGATAAGTGGGATGAAAGTTTTCGAAGATCAAAGCAATACACAGTATTTTGGCAGGAAGTGTCAGCTTGATGATGTCCTTTTAGTAGCACTTACCTGTCAGAGGAAGGATCATTCCATGAGGTTTGCCGTCATCGCTGGATCTTTAGCAGGTGCGTTTGCACTGTTTCTCCTTTTTGGAGACCCTCAATCTGTAAAGATTGAGGTTTAGCTAGTCAGGAAACACCATTTTAAATTTTATCCATTTTCTAGCCAATCAGGGAATCAGGAGCTTTTACTCCAACACAACAATGTGTAAACACAATACATCATTCTATTGAACACTATTTTTGCAAAAGATATCAGTGTATTAATGTTATACATATCAATCCTATATGCAGAGGCAAAATTGCTTAAGTCAACAACATATAACTATTACATACCAATTCAAAATTAAAACATAATACTGCGGCAATGTACAATTAATAAAGACAATGCATGACGGTAATATTAGCACATGCTACTGTGTCATACAGTAAAAAAGTGTATAACATACATAACAATATTAAACAGAAAGTTAAAATGCAACAGATAACAGTTCATAACAGTGATACATCAACATTTTATATAGGGACAAAATGCTATGGCAGTTAACATTAGGTAAATAGGATGCCAAACAATGTAATAAAGCATTGTTATACAGCGGTAGAGTACACCAATTTAGCAGGAATCTTTCTTTGATTACTACTTCGTCTCCACCCTGATGCTGAGACGTAAATGGCTGGCCTTCTTCTCCATTGCTGATGTTGTCTACAGTCAAGATGGAAATTAGGAGAATTTTGCTGAGAAGATAGAGACAGGAGTCATTTGCAGAGGAATGACAGGGTTCACTATGCAGGACCCCATGGATATTCAGGATCAATAGGATGAAAGTTATGGAATATCAAAGCAATACACAGTATTTTGGCAGGAAGTGTCTGCTTGATGACGTCCTTTAGTAGCACTTACCTGTCAGAAGAAGGATCATTCCCTGAGGTTTGGCGTCATTGCTTTATCTTTAGCAAGTGCGTTTGCACTGTTTCTCCTTTTTGGAAACCCTCAATCTGTAAAGATTGAAGCTTAGCTAGTCAGGAGACACCATTTTAAATGTAATCCATTTTCTAGCCAATCAGGGAATCAGGAGCTTTTACTCCAACACAACAATGTATAAACACAATACATCATTCTATTGAACACTATTTTTGCAAAAGATAGCAGTGTATCAATGTTACACATATCAATGCTATATACAGAGGCAAAACTGATTAAGTCAACAACATATAACTATTACATAACAATTCAATATTAAAACATAATACTGCCGCAATGTACAAATAATAAAGGCAATGTATGATGGTAATATTAGCACATGCTACTGTGTCATACAGTAAAAAAGTGTATAACATATATAACAATGTTAAACAGAAAGTTAAAATGCAGCAGATAACAATTCATAACAGTTATACGTCAACATTTTATATCGGGAAAAAATGCTATGGCAGTAAACATTAGGAAAATATAATGTTAAACAATGTAATAAAGCATCGTAATACAGCGGTAGAGTAGACCAATTTATCAGGAATCTTTCTTTGATTACTGCTTCGTCTCCACGCTGATGCTGAGACGTAAATGACTGGCCTTCTTCTCCATTGCTGATGTTGTCTACAGGAAAGATGGATTTTAAGAGAATTTTGCTGAGAAGATAGAGACATGTCATTTGCAGAGGAATGTCAGGGTTCACTATGTGGGACCCCATGGACCTCCAGGATCAGTAGGATGAAAGTTCTGGAAGATCAAAGCAATACACAGTATTTTGGCAGGAAGTGTCTGCTTGATGATGTCCTTTAGTAACACTTACCTGTCAGAAGAAGGATCATTCCGTGAGGTTTGCCGTCATTGCTGGATCTTTAGCAGGTGTGTTTGAGCTTTTCCAATAAGGAGAAACAGTGCAATTTGTAAAGATTGAGGCTTAGCTAGTCACGATACACCATTTTAAATTTAATTCATTTTCAAACCACTCATGGAATCAGGAGCTTTTACTCCAACAAAACAATGTATAAACACAATACTGTACATTATTCTATTGAACACTATTTTTGCAAAAGATAACAGTGTATTAAAGTTATACATATCAATGCTATATACAGAGGCAAAATTGCTTAAGTCAACAACATATAAAATTACATAACAATTTAATATTAAAACATAATACTGCGGCAATGTACAAATAATTAAGACAATGCATGATGGTAATATAAGCACAGTATACACTGTCATACAGTAAAAAAGTATTTAACATATATAACAGTGTAAAGCAGAAAGTTAAAATGCAGCAGATAATTCATAACAGTGATACGTCAACATTTTATATAGGGAAAAAATGCTATGGCAGTAAACATTAGGAAAATATAATGTTAAACAATGTAATAAAGCATCGTAATACAGTGGTAGAGTAGACCAATTTAGCAGGAATCTTTCTTTGATTACTGCTTCGTCTCCACCCTGATGCTGAGACGTAAATGGCTGGCCTTTTTCTCCATTGCTGATGTTGTCTACAGTCAAGATGGAATTTAGGAGAATTTTGCTGAGAAGATAGAGACAGGAGTCATTTGCAGAGGAAAGACAGGGTTCACTATGTGGGACCCCATGGATATCCAGGATCAGTAGGATGAAAGTTTTGGAAGATCAAAGCAATTCACAGTATTTTGGCAGGAAGTGTCTGCTTGATGACATCCTTTAGTAGAACTTACCTGTCACAAGAAGGATCATTCCGTGAGGTTTACCATCATCGCTGGATCTTTAGCAGGTGTGTTTGCACTGTTTCTCCATTTTGGAAAACCTCAATCTGTAAAGATTGAGGCTTAGCTAGTCAGGACACACCATTTTAAATTTAATCAATTTTCGAGCCAATCAGGGAATCAGGAGCTTTTACTCCAACACAACAATATATAAACACAATACATCATTCTATTGAACACTATTTTTGCAAAAGATAACAATGTATTAATGTTATACATATCAATGCTATATACAGAGGCAAATTGCTTAAGTCAACAACATATAACTATTACATAACAATTTGATATTAAAACATAATACAGCGGCAATGTAGAAATAATAAAGACAATGCATGACGGTAATATAAGCACAGTATACTGTGTCATACAGTAAAAAAAGTGTATAACATATATAACAATGTTAAAAATAAAGTAAAAATGCAGCAAATAACAATTCATAACAGTGATACATCAGCATTTTATATAGGGACAAAATGCTATGGCAGTTAACATTAGGTAAATATGATGCCAAACATTGTAATAAAGCGTCAAAATACAGCGGTAGAGTACACCAATTTAGCAGGAATCTTTCATTGATTGCTGCTTCCTCTCCACCCTGTTGCTTCTCCATTGCTAATGTTGTCTACAGTCAAGATGGAACTTAGGAGAATTTTGCTGAGAAGATATAGACATGAGTCATTTGCAGAGGAATGACAGGGTTCACTACGTGGGACCCCATGGATCTCCAGGATCAGTACGATGAAAGTAGTTCTTGAAGATCAAAGCAATACACAGTATTTTGGCAGGAAGTGTCTGCTTGATGATGTCCATTAGTAGTACTTGCCTGTCCAAAGAAGGATCATTCCATGAGTCTTGCCGCCAGTGCTGGATCTTTGGCATGTGAGTTTGCACTGTTGCTCATTTAAATCAACACTATTTCTGCAAAAGACAAGAGTGTATTCATATAATATATAACAATGCTATATACAGAGGCAAAATACTTAAGTCAACAAAATATAACTATTGCATAACAATTTAATATTGATACTTACTACTGCGCAATAATACAAAATATAAAAATGCATCACAGTGTAATGTTAGCACATAATACTGCATCATACACTATAACAAAGAATAACTCTTATATAACAATGTTATCCATGAAGCAAAACTGCAGCAGATAATAAATGCATTTCAGAGATACATAAACATTTTATACAGGGACTAAATGATGTGGCAGATAATATTCAGTAAATATGATTCCAAAAAATTTGATAAAACGGCTTAATACTGTGGCAGATGACTCCCACTGGAGTCATTTTTTTTACCACTATTTGGTCTCCACCGAGATGCTATGAGTTGATAGGCAGGACTTCTCTTCCTCTGCTGATGTGGACTGCAGTGAAGATGTAACTCGGGAGACTTTTGTTGAGAACTAGAAGATAGTTATGAGTCATTTAGAGAGGAATGGCAGAGTTTGCGATGTGGGACCCCATGAAGCCCCAGGATCAGTAGGATGAAAGTGCTGGATGGTCATCGCAATATATATTTTTGTAGCAGGAAGTGTCTGCTTGATGACGTCCATTAGTAGCACTTGCCTGTCCAAAGAAGGATCATTACATGAGGGTTGTCGCCAGCACTGGATTTTTGGCATGTGAGTTTGCACTGTTGCTCATTTAAATCAACAGTAATTCTGTAATAGACAATGGAATCGATATGAATTACCACTGAACGCAAATCCCGACAGCGGCTGGCCGACACAGCTGAAAATCCCGATCGTCCCTAGGTAAGTGTCAACTAACCTAACCTCCTAACACTAACCCTCCTTAGGGGTGCCTAACCCTAAACTTCCCCCCAGTGCCTAACCCTAATACCCCCTTAGTGTCTAAATGTAACCCCCCCTTCCTTGCCACCTAAACCTAAGTCCCCAGGGGGGGTGCCTAAACTTAAGTTCCCCGGGGGGTGCCTAAACCTAAGTCCGCCCCGGGGGTGCCTAACCCTAACCCCCCCCCCGCGGCTGTCTTCAGCGGCGCCCGGCATCATTTCGATCGGGATGCCGGGCGCCGGTCTCCCGGCATCTGATGTAGACGCCTGTCATTTAACCCTTGCCGGGATAAAGCAGTTGGGAAGTCGGCTGTCAGGCTTACGTCCGCCGGTTCCCGACTGCATACCCAGGCAACAGTGTATTAACATAATATTTAACAATGTTATATACAGAGGCAAAATACTTAAATCAAAAACATATAACTATTGCATAATAATTTAATATTGATACATAATGCTATGGCAACATACAAAGTATAAAAATGCATGACAGTGTAATATAAGCACATGATACTACGTCATACACTATAACAAAGAATAACTCTTATATAACAATGTTATCCATGAAGCAATACTGCATCAGATAACAAAAGCATTTCAGTGATACATAAATAAATATATACAGGGACTAAATGCTGTGGCAGATAATATTCAGTAAATATGATTCCAAAAAATATTATAAAATGGTGTAATACTGCGTCAGATTAATCCCACTTAGCAGGGGTCATTTTTGTTTAATACTGTTTGGTCTCCACCGTGATGCTGTGAGTTGATAGGCTGGCCTTCTCTTCCTCTGCTAATGTGGACTGCAGTCAAGATGGTACTGAGGAGTCTTTTGTTCAGGACTTTCAGAAGATAGTCATGAGTCATTTACAGATGAATGGCAGTAACAGTGTATTAACATATTATATAACAATGCTATATACAGAGGCAAAATACTTAAGTCAAAAACAAATAACAATTGCATAACAATAAATTATAGATACATAATACTGCAGCAACATACAAAATATAAAAATGCATGACAGTATATATAAGCACATAATACTGCGTCATACACTATAACAAAGAATAACTCTTAGATAACAATGTTATCCATGAAGTAAATATGCAGCAGATAACAAATGCATTTCAGTGATACATAAACATTTTATCTATGGACTAAATCCTGACAGAGATAATGTTCAATAAATATGATTCCAGTAAATATTCTAAAACGGCGTAATACTGCGGCAGATTACTCCCACTTAGCAGTATTCATTTTTGTTTATCACTGTTTGGTCTCCACCGTGATGCTGTGAGTTGATAGGCTGACCTTCTCTTCCTCTGCTGATGTGGACTGCAGTCAAGATGTAACTCAGGAATCTTTTGTTGAGAACTAGAAGATAGTCATGAGTCATTTAGAGAGGAATGGCAGAGTTTGCGATGTGGGACCCCATGAAGCCCCAGGATCAGTAGGATGAAAGTGCTGGATGGTCAACACAATACATCATTTTGTAACAGGAAGTGTCTGCTTAGTATCACTTGCCTGTCCGAAGATTGATCATTCCATGAAGGTTTGCTGCCAGCGCTGGATCTTTGGCATGTGAGTTTGCACTATTTCTCATTTTAATCAACACTATTTCTGCAACAGACAACAGTGCATTAACATAATTTACAACAATACTATATACAGAGGCAAATTACTTATGTTTTTGACTTAACTATTGCATAACAATTTAATATTAATACATAATACTGCCGCAACATACAAAATATAAAAATGCATGACAGTGTAATATAAGCACATAATACTACGTTTATGAATACTACCCCTTAATCGCTAGTCACTTTTAGCTCTGCAAGTCGCATAAGAAATAATTGCTTTCCAGCCAAACTGTGTTTCCAAAGCACAAAAGTTATATTATTCACATAAAGGATAATACGCACTTTGATCTAAACAATTAGCGCAAAGAAGTAAGTAAATACAAAAGGTACAGCTTGATACATACGCATGCACACCGGTCCCAGTAAACAGTCGTCAATCCAGAGGTCTGTGGTCATCCAAGAGAATGGCTACTGACTGGGACCGGTGAGCAGGTTATATACCCTGCAGATCATGATAACAACAACGTAGACAGACAAACATAATTCCATTGGTTCTTGCTCTTGGTCTTTGTAGTACGCTGTAGTTCATAGGACAGTTCATATGTTATCACAAGGGGTATGTCCCAATTCTCCAACAATGTCTTGAGATTACATTGTGTTTCTTGAACTTGTTTAAAACACTACATACAGAGTATACATTCTAACCAATAATTTCCTATAATCCATAACCATCGAACGCAAGATGCAACTCCCTCACTGATAGATTTGAATATCTGGAAATAAACAGGGTGTCAGTATAGTACCAAACATGCCATGTCTACCATGTTGTATACATTAAATATCATATATGCACACTTTATACCATAATGATTGTCTAACAAAACCTTTTAATTATTAAGCTTAATGCTAGGGAACCTTTCCTATATGTGCTCGCATAAGTAATAGTGACATATTTACAGGAATTCATCAGTGTGCGTTGTGCATCTGAACGCAGCGCAAACTTTGCGCTGCGTGTATGTATAACATATATATATATATATATATATATAGCTTTATCCAGTAACTGGTATTTTTGATATTATATCTGTCTGAACTAAGTTCAACAAATGACAGACAATGAAGTTGTTCTGATGAGATATGACCAGCAGATAGATACTTGATGGAGTCACAATGTCTGATGACTAATCAAAGTCCTTCTTCCTATTTGGAATGTAAACGTTAGTTCCTTTAGGCATACAATGATAGACTTATGACAATGGTTTCTAATTTTGCATTTAAAACACTCGTCTGTACCTCACAGTATGTGTGTGTTTTTCAATTATCTGCCACAGACATACACAGAACCTGTCTCCTATAAACTGGCGAAAAGTTGAATTTTTAAATATATATATATATACGCATTTGTGTGCATCGGCTTGCTTCCGATGCAGAGTAGCATCTGATTTTACTCTTTTTCAGCCCATCAACGACTAGATCGTCAGATAATAATTACAAACGATCATAACCAATTATTTGACTTCGACAGTCCACCCTTTGATAGCAAACAAAACGCTATCACACTCTGATCTTAACCTTTTGTAGTCATGCATAATAATGTATTATTCAAGGTTATAAATGGTGCGACACAAGTAGGTCACTGAACCTTTAATAATGAGTTTCAAGAGGGTAGAACAACCCTTATACACCCTCTGCGGATCTATAGGGATCATTGGTGGGATGTGGGATCTCATCGAACCTATAAAGGAAGTTTGGGGGGATTGAGACTACATTATCTAGGATGCTTACAAATAACATTAATAATACATCTATGCATGACCACATGATTTTAGATTTCATCATCTGATGGTACACTCTAATTCAGGGTTGTAATACAGTTCTTTCTTGACCTTGGTATCCATAATATCATTGCTTACCACTATCATCTTGGTTTCTCTGTTTGCCCTTGTACATTTTCCACACTTCAATAAATTAGAAACACATCTAACACATTAGCTAATTACAGAACTAAAAGGTTGTCCGCACAGACCTATGTGATAATATAATGTCCTTCCCCTATGTAGTAGTAGTAGTATTAATATAAATTATTATTATTACTTAAAGAGGGGTGCACCCGGGAACAATTGAATACATGTATACTAAAGAAAGAAAAAGTGCTCCAAAAAGGGGCACTCATGGACTATTTAATATGGAAACATTCTGCTATGGAAATCTCATAACTGGTAGCCCAAGAAAAATGAAAATCTTAAAACTTTACTTACAATAGCAACACAATAGCAACCAGTTCCTGGACCCACTCTCTTAGACCGGAGAACCATTTCACAGGGTTCAACCAAGAGAACCACTCTTCTATCTTCTCCTCTACTTCAGCCAGTGAAGCATTATGGTTCTTTCGAAATTCCCATTTCAGCTGCAGGATTTCATCTATTTTCTGGTCTATCACCTCCTTGGGGTCACTACTGTTATTTGTGATGTACGTGCAACACTTGACACCAAATTGGGTGGCTAAAGTCACACAGTACCCTCCAGTGACAACTGTTAAATAATTTAACAGTAGCCTATGTTGCACAAGTTCTTTCTTATAAGCCTGTAACTCTTTACCTGTATACCTGAACGTATCATTATACATCTCGGTGATATTATCTATTAATTTAGCAAGATCTTGGATGTATCTAAAATTTAAAGTACCACGAGCGAACCTGGTGGGATCTAGTGCTACCAAAATTTGGAAACTAGTTGTTTCACTAATCAACTGTGTAGCTGCATGTATGTCACCAGGTATCACGTTTCTTTTGTCACGGTGTTCATAATTTGTATGAAGATATGGAGATGGTGTGTTTTTATGGATACCAAGCATTTCACCATGTGTAAGGGTCATAACCTCTGGAAGTACCCTTCCCAGATAACATAAACCTTCGGAACTTGGAGAGAGCCACTTATACGCTTTCCTTCCACATATAAAATACACATCATCTGAGAGTACATAAGGAATGGAATGCATCATTATCATCGGGCACAATTCTCTGACAAATAATCCTACCCCAGATTTTCCCATTTGACTGATACACGTTTTAGGTTGTACAATTGTACAATACTGCACAGTACCCTTCTGGTACTCTGCCAACCATTACCTTGGTGGAACTAAGTGTATACTTATACGCAACATCAGCAGTGGAAGATACTTCCGGTATAAGTCCACCATCTACTGGTTCATTATCAGCTCTGTGTGAAAAGGTCATTGTCTGATTGTTCCCAGACACCTCCCAATTTCCTGGTTTATTGGAATTGGATATGTTTAAACATAACAGGGATCTATCCACCTGGTACTGATGGAGCTTAAAATTTGGAGGCTTGGACATAATAAATTTCCCGTCCAAACAAGGATGATGAGAATTCTGGAAGAAAATAGGAACGCAAACCCAGCCCGCCATTCCATTGCTGGAATAGTGGACTGCAAAATTCTCTAGCTCAGGTATCTCACTGCAGTCTTTAACTCTCCCGGAACAAGCTCGCAATTGACAGGTCTACGTTATCTGCCTCGACTCCGCCTTGTATCTCCACCGTTTGATTGACTTTTCTGCAGTGAGTGAAATGGACCCAGGTATCTCTCTCTGCCACTTTCAAGGATGTTGTACTTGTCAGCAACACTTGATACGGACCTTCCCACCGATCTGTCAGACAACCTGAACGTAAGAAATTTCTGATCATAACAAATTCTCCAGGTTCAACATCATGACAGTTTGTTTCTGGCATATCAGGTGACAACAATTTCAGTATCTGCTGCTGATGTTTCAACTGTTTACTCATTGTTATAAGATACTTCCCAGTAACCTCGTTGTTACTCTTCAAATCTTCCTGTGGATTTACAATCAAATGAGGTTGTCTACCAAACAGTATGTCAAAGGGGGACAGATTAAGAGGGGGTCTAGGAGTTGTCCTGATGCTATGAAGGACTAGCGGTAAGGCTGCTGGCCATCCTAATCCAGTTTCTGCCATGATCTTACTCAGTTTATTTTTAATAGTACCATTCTCTCTCTCCACCTTTGCACTGGCCTGTGGTCGATAGGGGGTGTGAAGTTTACTATTAATACCCATCAACTTACACATGTTCTGGAAGACATCACCAGTGAAATGAGTACACCTATCACTTTCTATGATTCTAGGGATACCGTACCTGCATACAAATTCCTGAACAATCTTTTTAGAAGTAAATGCAGCAGTATTAGTGGCAGCTGGATATGCCTCTACCCAATTAGAAAACACATCTGTACAAATGTGTTACATATTGTACAGATGTAATACATACATTACATATGTAATACATATTTGAGGTTCCTGCAGGGTGGTAATTGGATGAAGTAAATTTGTATTACCTGAAAAGGTCAATCTGTCAGAGGGATGTGGAATGGCTTGGTTGATATTGTTTTTCCAATGTTCATCCTCAAGCATGTCAAGCAGGACATTGCCCTCTTTTTGGCTTGGGAAGAGAAACCTGTTGCACACTAATACGCCCTGACCAACTTGCACATACCTTGCTTTCCCAGGTTAGTCAGACCGTGCGCTGCCTCAGGCAAGCTTGGGCAGTATGCCTTGGGTGTCACCGGCTTACCTTGTCCATCTTTACAGAGTCCAGAGGACTCCTGTCCACATCCCTTTGATCTGCAGACTTCCTTTTCCTGAATGGAACACAAATTTTGCATCTCAATTAACTTATGCGTATCAATTGCCTGAAAAACCATCATTTTACTAACTGGCATGTTAATTCTTAACCCTGCTGCCCATTGGCAACTTCATCTGCCCTGCTATTGCCCAGTTTCACTGGGTCTTCACATGTATGGGCTTTACATTTGATGACGGCTACTTCTTTTAGTAGCTGAATTGCTGTCAACAGTCCTTTTATGTGGTGTGCGTGTGCGACTGGTGTACCTGCTGCCGTCATAAAATTTCTAAGACACCATAGAGCCCCAAAATCATGTACTACCCCAAAGTTGTACCTGGAGTCAGTGTAGTTGTTAGCTGACTTACCTTCCGCCAGTTCACATGCTCTCTTTAGTGCCACCAGTTCAGCCACTTGTGCTGAGTGAGGTGGACCAAGTGGTTCGGCTTCTACAACATCTTAATCATTTATAACGGCATAACCTGTGCATAATTCTCCTGTCAGTTTGTCTATGACAACTCCCATCCGTGTAAAACATCAAATCTGCATTTACTAGTGGTGTATCACGTATATATCTGGTCTAGCAGTAAAGGTCTGATTTAAATACTCCACACAATCATGTGTGTCACTATACCTGCAGAACTCACCTTCAATCAGCAACTCACCTCTCTCCACCCTTTGTGCATCTCTAGGCACATACTGTATAGTATGGCAAGTATGTTGCTGGATTTAACTTATTACACCGTTTAATGGTAATATTTGCAGGTGCCATTAGAGCTAGTTCCCATTTCGTGAAGCTAGCTGAGGAAACATGTCGAGTTTGGGCAGAATTCAGCAGTGCAGACACAGCATGTGGTGTATAAACAATCATATCATGACCTAATATTACGTCCTCACTCTTATCAACCAGAAGAGCGGTTGCTGCTACACTTCTTAAACACGTTGGGACTGATCTTGCCACAGTGTCCAATTGGGCACTGTAGTATGCTACATGTTTTTGTGTGAGGACACCTGCTGCGCAGCCATCAGTTTCCGTACAATGTAACTCAAAGGGCTTTTCATAATCTGGCATTCCCAGGGCAGGTGCTCTTGTCAGACCATCCTTAAGGTTAAGGAAAGCCTGCTCTGTTTCTTCAGTATGTATGACACGGTCGGGCTTTGAGGATGACACCAATTCCTGCAATGGTAATGCCAAAATAGAAAAACCTGGGATCCATGATCTGCAGTATCTACACATGCCCAAGAAGGTACGGATTTGCTATTGGTTTTGCGGCAGTGTCACAGTTTGTATGGCCTGTATTTTGTCAGTTGTCCAATGTCGTAGCCCCTGGGTTAGACAGTGTCCAAAGTATTTAACCTTAGTCTGGTATGGCTGTAATTTGTCCTTTGCAACCTTGTGCCCTGTTTGTGAGAGATGAAGCAACAATAGTTTAGTATTCTAACATGACATAAATGCATAAGAGCACAACAATAAATTGTCTACATATTGAATTAGAACAGATCCATTGGTGGGTTGAAAAGATTGCAAACAGTTGTGTAGGGCCTGGGAGAAAATACTGGGGCTGTCTATGAAGCCCTGGGGCAATCGTGTCCAAGTGTATTGTACTCCTCTGTATGTAAATGCAAATAGGTACTGACAGTCAGGATGAAGAGGGACAGAGAAGAATGCAGAACACAGGTCATTGACAGTGAAGTGGGTTGCAGATGGTGGGATTTGCATAAGGTTGACAGCTGGATTTGGCACTACAGGGAATCGGCTCTCAAAAACTTTGTTTACACCCCTAAGGTCCTGTACTAACCTATAGCCCCTCCCCCCAGCCTTCCTTACTGGAAAAATGGGACTATTGGCTGGGCTAGCTGTACAGATTAAAATCCCCTGTTGTAACAACCTCTCAATTATGGGATAACCCCCTAACTCTACCTCTGGTTTTAATGGGTACTGAGGGATTTTTGGAGCTTGCCTACCACTTTTTAAATTTACAACTACAAGAGATACATTTGCCATCAATCCAGTGTCTTGTCCATCCTTGTTCCAAAGTGAACCCGGTATTTGGGATAATATTTCTTTAACTTGGGATGGGCTTTGTTCTAAAATGGAAGAGTGAAGCAGTAACCTTTGGGGAGTGTCCAATATATCCCTTACCTTGTGCGCAACCTCTGGGATATCTAGGAATATACCATCAGGGGTACAGTAAATGACACATCCCATTTTACATAACAAATCACTTCCCAGTAAGTTAGTAGGAGCTGCCACTGCCAGGAGAAAAGAATGCCTGGTATGCAGCAGCCCGATAGTAACCTCTGCAGATTTCATTAAAGGATAATGCTGCACTTTACCCATTACTCCCATTGCTGGTACTGTCTTGTTGGTCACCTGTAAATTTGATGGAGAATTTAGAACAGATCTGGTCACCCCTGTGTCTACAAGAAAAGTGTGTTTAGTACCAGCTACATCTACTGTCACTGTAGGTTCTTCCCTACTAGTCTCTGTTACCCTGACTAGCTGTAGACTACAGGTATAACCTGAACCCTAGAGCTGACTATCATTCTCCAGTAAAGCATTCACGGCCACTATGTGAGCAGGTGCCTGCTTAACATCTCCTGCATTCTGTGGGTATCCTTTGGGTGTGAATTTATGCATTTTCTTATTATTTGTCCCCCAATTCATCTCTTGACAGCATCTACTTAGGTGTCCTCTCTGGTTATATGTGTACCATCTTACATTGAAAAGTTGTCACTGTGCAGGTTGTTGTACGTGGAGAGTTTGTGGTTGTGGGTGGTGTGGGGTTTGTGGCTGGGCATGTTGATATGTGTTTTGTTGTTGTGTTTGGTATGGGTGTTGTGGCTGTGTGCACAATCCTTCTAAAGTTTGAATGCTATCAGCCATTAGCTTCTCACTTTGCGTTTCTCTCTTCCTGAGGATGTTTTTATTGTGAGATGCTGAGGGCATCTACAGTAATCCCCCTCCAGTTAGGCTGAGAGGTTTGAACCCTGGTCTTTAGATTGTCTTTAAGACCATCCATGAGTACCGTGACAGCTACTTCCCTATGATGGGTGTTATCTTTTATATTTTCTATACCTGTATATTGGGTGATAGTCAGCAGCTCTCGGGTGAAATAATCTGCTTCAGACTCACTCTCTTTCTGTCTAATGGTAAAGATTTTACTCCAGTTCACTACAACTGGGAAATATACGGCTAATTGGGTAACTATATACGGGTGATATTACTTTGATTATTTTCATCAGTTAAAGGGCCATCTCCATCCAATACACAATCCGTGATTAACTTTTTCATGTCGGTATTGGCTGGAAGACATGCTCGTAATACCACTCGCCAATCTTTGTGGGTTGGCTCATGAGCATTACCTAAATCTTTTACAAATTTTGGCACTTAGCTAATTCTTTGCTAGGGTCGGGAAACTCTGTCATTATTGAATGTAGATCTGCTCTGTCCATGGACAATGCATTGCTACATCCCTTGTGGGTACTACACCATGTCCATCCGGATTCCCATTGGGAACTGTTATTGTCCGGACAGGATGCATACCTTCTGCTTTGCTATTTTTAAGGTTAACTTTTACCTTGGTACTTTGGGGGTTCAATCTGTTACTACAACGCACTATATTACCTTCACCAGGTTCCACTGCTGATACAGGTGGTGGAATCATTTCTGTTGCTACATTTGGTGAGGTCACTACTGCTGATACAGTTGGTTCCCTTTCTAGGTTTAGTGCTGTCTCTAACAGATTTACTGCATATGCAATGGCTGAAATTTCAACAAGTTCATCATCTATATACACATTTTCCTTATGATTACTCAGGATAGGGTACAAGTTACTTGTTACATTTTTATAATTTTTGGTATCAGCTGTACCGTTGCCTTCCACCGCATAGGATGGTGGGGGCGTGCATACACTAATGCCTATACCTTGTGCACCGCTACCTTGCAGTGTGTGCACGTTCCCTTGAGGACCGCACCTGACGCTAACCAGCGCCGCGGGTACGCCTCCCTGTGGTGCAGTCGACGAACGACTGAAAAATGATCGCAATCAGCCGTACGCACATGCGCACTGTTACACCGACGCATGCGTGGTTGTACAACATCGGATCGCTACGAGCGGCTCTGAATGAGGGCCTTTATACCATAATGATTGTCTAACAAAACCTTTTAATTATTAAGCTTAATGCTAGGGAACCTTTTCTATATGTGCTTGCATAAGTAATAGTGACATATTTACAGGAATTCATCAGTGTGCGTTGTGCGTCTGAACGCAGCGCAAATGTTGCACTGCGTGTATGTGTCGTGTATCATGCAAATATGTGCTGAATGTATTTTATTTGATAATGTGTGTCTGACCATGTGTCATGGATTAATTTATATATATATATATATATATATATATATATATATATAATCTTTATCCAGTAACTGGTATTTTTGATATTATATCTGCCTGAACTAAGTTCAACAAATGACAGACAATGAAGTTGTTCTGATCATAGATGACCATCAGATAGATACTTGATGGAGTCACAATGTCTGATGGTTAATCAAAGGCCTCTTCTGCCTATTTGGAATGTAAACGTTAGATCCTTTAGGCATACAATGATAGTCAGACTTATGACAATGGTTTCTAATTTTGCATTTAAAACACTCGTCTGCACCTCACAGTATGTGTGTGTTTTTCAATTATCTGCCACAGACATACACAGAACCTATTTCCTATACACTGGCTAAAAGTTGCATTTTTAAATATATATATACGCATTTGTGTGCATCAGCTTGCTTCCGATGCAGAGTAGCGTCCGATTTTACTCTTTATAAGCCCATAAACAACTAGATCGTCAGATAATAATTACAAACGATCATAACCAATTATTTGACTTCGACACGTCATACACTATAACAAAGAATAACTTATATAACAATGTTGTCCGTTAAGCAAAACTGCAGCAGATAACAAATGCATTTCAGTGATACATAAACATTTTATACGGGGACTAAATGCTGTGGCAAATAATATTCAGTAAATATGATCCAAAAAAATATTATAAAACGGCGAAATACTGCGGCAGATTACTCCCACTTAGCAGGAGTCATTTTTTTTTACTGTTTGCACCATGATGCTGTGAGTTGATAGGCTGGCCTTCTCTTCCTCTGCTGATGTGGACTGCAGTCAAGATGGAACTCAGGAGTCTTTTGTTGAGAACTAAAAGATAGTCATGAGTAATTTACAAAGGAATGGCAGAGTTTGCGACGTGGGACCCCATGAAGCCCCAGGATCAGTAGGACGAAAGTTCTGGATGGGCAATGCAATACATCATTTTGTAGCAGGAAGTGTCTGCTTGATGATGTCCATTAGTAGCACTTGCCTGTCCAAAGAAGGATCATTCCATGAGGGTTGGCGCCAGCGCTGGTTCTTTGGCATGTGAATTTGCACTGTTGCTCATTTAGATCAACACTATTTCTGCAACCGACAACAGTAAATTAACATAATATATAACAATGCTACTGTATGTAAGTTATGCTGTTCTATGGTCACACAATGCATTGTTTTTTTACAATAATTATGTTGCAAATGAGTCAACGCCAAACATGGATTTTGCAAAAATGTTTTACTTAAATTGATGCTTGTTTGCGGTTTATTCACAAAAGAAGAAAGCCTAGACCATACCGAAGATGATGAGGTGGCAGCAGTTGTGAAAGTTTGCTGTTATGGTGTACCATTAAAAAATTAGAAGCTACAGCACCACCATTATGTCCCCACTGCAATGCCAAACAAGTCTTACAGTGCTCAGCTGAGGAATACATACGGTTCTAATCCCGACGGCAGCAGCTCGACACAGGAGGATATCCCGATCGTCCTTCAGGCATGTAAAACTAATCTAATTCCCCCCCTAACCCTCCCTTAGGGGTGCCTAACCCTATCCTCCCCCCCCAAGTGCCTTACCCTAACCCCCCCTTCCCCACTGCCTAAACCTAAGTCTCCCAGGTGGATGCCTAACCCTAATTCCCCCTTCCCCTAGCCTAACCTCCCCCCCCTGCGGCTGTCTGCGCACTGCGCCGGCTTACTTTTGATCAGTAAGCCGGGTGTCGGTGAAATTATAGAGAAAAAGAAAAAGGTCCGGCTCCCAGCGTAGGTCTAATGACCGGCGTCTGGATTTCGATGCCGGTCATTAGACAGTTGCTGGGATTAAATAGTCGGTATGCCGACGGTCGGCATTTAGACCATCTGCATCCCCTCGGCTGAATGACAGACAGCTACTCTATTTTGCCTGGCTGCAGCCAGGGCTGCCAGGAGTATAACACTTATGTTACCATGTCACTTCACACTCCATGCCTTGGCACAAAGAGGAGCGGAGGTGCCAGCCAGACCACACACTTACACCGGCACCCCTGTCTTGCTTCCAGGGGTGAGCCGGCAAGGTCAGGTGTTTGATTACTGCCTGCCATCTGAGGAAGAGGAGCATGTAGGAGGTCAAAAGAAGAAGGTAAGTTGGTTGGCTCTTGAGGTGACACAGGAGGCTGGAAAGACAGGGGGCAGAAGGCTGGAGAGACAGAGGGCATGAGGTTCGAGTGACAGGAGGCTGGAGTGGTAAGATGCTGGAGTGACTGGGCAGGTGGCTGGGAAGACAGGAAGCTGGAGTGACAGGGCAGTATGCTGGAGAGGCATGGGACAGGAGGCTGCAGAAACACGGGGTAGGAGGCTGGAAATACAAGAAGCTGGAGTGTTGAGGCAGGAGCATGGAAAGACAAGGCTGGAGTGATGGGGCAGGTTTCTGGAATGACAAGGGACAGGAGGCTAGAGTGATGGGGCAGGAGACTGGAAAGACAAGAGTCTGGAGTGACGGGGCAGGAGGCTGGAGTGAAGGGGCAGGAGGCTCGAGTGACAGGGCTGGAGGCTAGAGAGACATGAGGTAGGCTGATGGGGAGACATGGGGCAAGGAGGCTGGAGGGGACCAAGGGCAGGAGGTGACATAGGGGGCACAAGTCTGGTTGAACCTCTTTTGAATGATGAGGACATTGATTATATTCTTACACAAGGTGTAATAGCAAGGTGTTTTTTTTTTAAATATGTTTGTGCAAAATCCAAACTAAAGTTTCAGTTGTTTTTTCAAAGGGGTGTTCATCCTGCCCTTGAAAGTGGTTACAGTGGGCAGGATGAGCAATTTATAGAAGTGTAACATGCAGTGAGAAATTATAGAGAAAAGAAAAAGGTCAGAAAGTTGGAGTGGGCAGAGATACTTGGTAAGTGGTACTGAGTGATCATCCTTAGAATGCAGACTTCACAATGGCAGCCCAAGGCCTGATTTTGAAATCCATTCTCTGAAATACTACACTGTATCAGCTGGCATAGGGGGTGTGCTTGATCAGTATGTTCAGCAGTCTAATTAACAGGGGGTGTTGCATTGGAGACAGGGGGGAAGATGTATGAAGGGGCGATATGGGGAAGAAGTGGTATCAGCGCACATTATGTGTGCTGATACCACTCCACTATGTATACGTGCCCCTGTCATTGCCCAGCACATCGACACGTTATCTTGTAGATAGCTGCAGCTGTCAGAACGGCCAGTGCCGACTACATTATCAGCACTGCTATCGATTTCAACAGCTGCAGCTGTTGTTGCCCTATAACTACAGCAGGAATATCACTGTCCCTGCTGCAGGGCTGCACGTGAAATCTCGCGAGACTTGCAAGATCTTGTGCATGCCCAGTGGAGCCCGCCTGGGAAGGGACACACAGCACATCAGTACTAGGCTGATTTTCCCCTAAAAAATGCTCTAACATTGTTTTTTATTTATTTATTTAAATTTAGAATGTATTTTTAAAAATGTATTTAAAGATTTTATTGAAAACACCCCCCATCTCTATAGTCCCCCATTATAATAGTATTTTCCACCCCTGAGTGTTAACAGATAATCCACGGACATTAAATCCCCATTGGAATTTTCCTAACCTCCTAGAGTTAATAGCAAGATACAATACACCTTTCTATCATAGCTTTTCTGTGGGAATGGTTAGACAGACTGCCTCCACACGCATCAATGAGCCATGGGCGCTTATGACTCTGTCGCCAGTCTACTGGTTGTCCTTCCTTTGGTAGGTACTAACCACTTTATACAGGGAACACCCAACAAGACCTGCTGTTTTGGAGATGATTTGACCCAATCGTCTAGCCATCAGAATTTGGCCCTTGTCAAAGTCGCTCAGATCCGTCCACTTCCAATTTTTCTGCTTCCAACTCATCAACTTCAAGAACTGAATGATCACTTGGTGCCTAATATATCCCACCCCTTGACAGGTGCCATTGTAACAAGATAATCAATGTTATTCACTTCACCTGTCAGTGGTTTTAATGTTATGGCTGATCAGTGTTTTTGTGTGTGTATGTATACATATGCAGAAATCATCCATATAGTGCTTGGGAAGGGGGAGGGGTGGACAAAGTTCCCCTATTCACACTTTTGTTCGCACTGCATTCTTGGGCATAATTTAGGCAGTAATGTTGGCAGTCACAGACAGCTACATCGCTGCCGGGGAGCACGAGGAGGGGGTTTAATATGGACGTTACGGTCACATTGGATGTGACTGTGTCAGTGAAAGCCTAGCTGGCTGCGGTTGCATCCCATGCGACAGTGCCAGGTAAGTGGTCACAGCTGTAGTTTTCATTGCATTACTGTCTCACCATCTCCTTCTCTCATTAAAATGCATCATTTACATCTCCAATACAGCAGAAACAACTACCCATCTTTTATACACACAAAAAAAACACTTAAAACGAAAATCAAATTTGGTCGCATTGTTCAGAAAGTTGTGTACTGGATAGCTGGCAAGGACCAGCAAAGCACGTGCACACTGGGTCCTTGCCGACCCCGACTATCTACTGAACATGCCCGTCAACCTGACGACGCTCATCAGGTCGGCATGTTCAGAGATAGGTTGGGCTCCTGCACTGAATGACGTTCAGTGAACGCCGTTAAGTGCGGGCACCGTACCTCTGCGGCCTGAAGGTCTGAACGCTAGACAATCAGTCTTTCAGGTCGCCTAGTGGATAGGTCCCTTAACACTCATTATAATCATCTTGCATTTGCAAGTGCCCTTGACAAACCAGAAATAATATAGCTTTCCTATGCATATGGCCATATCTTTCCAGGGCTGCATCTGTTCATATTTACATGAATACACCCTTACTATAATTGACCACTGTCAGAACACCTCCAACCTGACCTGCTCCACCTATTCTGGCACAAAACATTTATGTACGATTAATGAAAAACACATCATTGGTGAATCTGTAATCTGCCAATCAGCAAATCAAAAGTCCTTAAGTAGTGCTGGCGACTGTCATAATAATCAGTGAGTATTTGCACCTGCCCTCATCACCCACATTATGGTCTGACAGGTGCATACTGTATGTGTGTGTGAGCAGGTGCACATCTGTCTGCAATTATGCAAACACACCCTTACTGTACTCGGCCTATGTCAGACTGCCCTCCCCTTCACTGATCCGCCTATCACAAGCAGATGCAAGAACCACATCAGCATACATGTATGCATGTCACCTGTTTTGTGGGCATGTGTGGAACCAATTTGCGTATTTAAGGTGTTTATTTTGAATTCTGACAAATTATACCACACCTGGTAAAACATATATTTGTTTATGTATTAATTTTATTAATTTAATATTTGTGTCTGTATCTTGGATTGCTTCTCTAATTTTACCTCTTTCCCGTACGTCTATTAGGAGCTTTCTATGTTCTACCAATCTATATAAATCATAATGTAAGTAGGCAAAAATGTGTTGTAAAGATCAATGCTGAGAAACAATACACAATTTAAGATGTATTTTTATCATCCTATACCCCATTGTTGAATAATTTTCCTATATAATTTGCACATTTTAGAATTGTCCTCCTGTGTACTGACACTGGATACATGCTGTGTATTAAGGTTCACATACTTCAGCATGTCTTCTTCTAAGAAATAAAATCACTCCTGAGGCTGGCTTAGAAACTTTAGGGAGAAAGTCTTTCAAGTTGAGATACTGTGAGATCCCCCAGGGTTGTTAAAACTCTAGCAAGCTAGAAAAGAAATATCCAAACAACTAGATAACCAGAGTCTAAAAAGAATGTAACAATTCAAATTCTCTTTCCCTAAGGCACAGAAGAAAGAATGGCACATTGTCCACAGGATATACAGAATGTAACAATAGCAGCCAAGGCACAGATGAGACACAAAGCTCAAACATGATGGGCTACGACTTAACAACCTCTAAATATATCACTAGAGAAACAATCCTTGTGATTTAAAAATTCAGGTCTACCCTTCTTCCATAATTCTCCATTGACATGGCTGCATACATGGATAGCCTGCATCATAGAGTAGTAGTGGCTCACTGATTAAGAGCGTTCGGTGAATGGTAATGGCAGTAATGAATTGCTGGTTTAGCACTTTGTGGCTATGGACAAGTTTGGAGCTGATTCGGACTCTGCGGCGTCCGTGTCTTCTGCAGCATCTGTGACTTTATGATGATATTAGTATAAACCCTTTCCTGGTGTACATCCTTGAATGTGTATGGACTGGAATGCTCACTTCAGTCACACCAAGGAAACTTGCCACAGTCCCATGCTAGGAGCAGAATCTACGTCAGAGTATGGCTTCCAATGTAAGCGATTAAACACATGAGTTCAGAACCGGTTATGCGGCACACCTGTGTCACTCCCATAACACACCCATGAGACGCGCATCTCCGTGCGTCCGATTAGCCACATCCCAGTCACTGCAAGTTAGAGCACATGCACAGTTGAAAAACATTGACTATTTGCATTAATATCGCAATGCCGATATTAATGCAAATAGTCAATGTTTTTCAACTGTGCATGTGCTCTAACTTGCAGTGACTGGGATGTGGCTAATCGGACGCACGGAGATGCGCGTCTCATGGGTGTGTTATGGGAGTGACACAGGTGTGCCGCATAACCGGTTCTGAACTCATGTGTTTAATCGCTTACATTGGAAGCCATACTCTGACGTAGATTCTGCTCCTAGCATGGGACTGTGGCAAGTTTCCTTGGTGTGACTGAAGTGAGCATTCCAGTCCATACACATTCAAGGTGCAAACATGGTAATAAATAGTTATAACCATATACGTCCAGTTATAATAATGTAATGGGTAATATAAGAGCTGTAACTAGATGTTTTAGTGCCCTGGCAAGAGAGAGCACTCCAGGCTGCCCCACAACCAGTCCGATATTAAAACAAGAGCACCCACATGTAATAAACAAATGTTGTTGCTTGAAAACAATGCCTTCTTCCCACCAGCCACCCATGATATTACATTAATAGTATTGCCAGGTAGACCTATTATCCCCGTCACCAGTCCCAACATTATATTAAAAGCATCCCAATTAAATAAAAACAGATAGAAATAGATATATTGCCATTGACACATACAAGTTTTTATACTCTAATGAGTGAAAAGGCAGTAAATATATACAAGTGGGAAAGGAGAAAGGGAGAGGACCTTTAATATAGATGTGCGGAGATGATCTCTTTCTCTGCTTGGTTGAGGATGGGTGAATAGACTGCAAAGGTATTAGCAATTAGTGTTATTAGAAGATAACGTGTGGTCTAATGCTGCTGAAAAGGGAGACAGTTTGCTTCTTAGTAAGTAGTCTGTGCACACTTTATTAATGAAACATCAGTCTGTGCCGAAATGTTCTCTGCAGTGATTGTGGATATATTACATTATATATACGGCAATTTAGTATGAAAAGAAATACTGGGTAAATTGAAGAGTAAAACATGAAAATAAAGTAAATTCAATGAAAGGTTATTTTGAATTGAAAGCAGTGAATATTTAGTGTATGAATGTCATTGTTTATTTGGTTATCTGGTTTATAATTTTCCTATATATGAAATATTCTATGGTTCTGATTCCAGGGGCACATATACTTTTGATTAGGTATAATTGGTGTATTACTTAAGCTCTACCACTTGTTGGTTTAGGTAAGATCAGGAAGCAGACAGATGATGTGTGGTGCAAGGAGTGGCTCAGAGCCATAAATACTCATTGACTGAGGCAGCGCCTCTCGATGTCTTGTGCACTGGGCAGTGGCACATGTTTCATCACTCTAGATATGGCCTTGGGTACTATTTACCTAAATTAGGGAAAAGAACGGTTACTCAAAATAAAAACTATCACCAAATCCTAGAGGCAGGAACCGGGAAATGCATTTTAGCTGTCACTGGCATGACAATGAATTATCATCTAGCCAGGGCCGAAACTAGGATATCTATCACCCGATGCAAGGCAGCAATTTTGCGTCCCCTCCCTTCCCGTACCTGGATTTTGTCCTTGCTCCTCCATAAGGCAGTGCACTAGTCAAATGTCCCTGGTATAGTGACTTACATTATTCCACACACCATAATGCCCATTACACATTATGCCACACACTGTAATGCCTATTACCAAAGTGCCACTTACATATTGCACGACACCATTTAATACCCCACAGTAAGGCTTCTAATTACTTTAAAATTACCTGCTCATTGTCAGGGGTTACATGCTCGTTGCCAGGGGGTTACATGCTCGTTGCTATGGGGTTTCATGCTCGTTGCCAGGGGGCTTCACTGGAGTAGATGCAGCTTTCAGCATCTTCTCCCGGCACTTGTGCTGGCCTAACAGACACTAGAGGTTCAGTAGGACCTCTAGTGTCTGTCTCCTCCTTGGCGGCGGCCATTTTTGAATGGCCATTTTTAGCAGAGTTCATGCGGACGGCTAGTCCGCATGGAATCTCCTGAAAATGGCCATCCAAAAATGGGTACCGCCAAGGAGGAGACAGACACTAGAGGTCCGGTAAGGGCCTCTAGCATCTGTCTCCTCCTTGGCAGCGGCCATTTTTGGATGGCCATTTTCTGAATCTGCAGCACCCAAGCCACCGTGAATCAGCCCTTTTTCACCCCCTGCATTCCGGCACCCGATGCACGTGCACCTCTAGCCCCCCCCCCCCTAGTTACAGCCCTGATCTAGCCATCTTTCTTCCAATTCATTTGTTACATTTCCAATGTTAAATTAATTGATCAAGCAGAGAATAAATGTATCTCCAATGCATGGTGAATGTTCTTCAATGTGTACTTGTACAGAGATGCTTTGATAGAGTCCGATAAGTCGAAATGTGTTTGAAGCCATTTTGACAACGATACTCTACAGCAGTGATTCCCAACCTTGGTCCTCAAGGTACACTAACAGTCCTGGTTTTAATGGTATCCATGCTTAAGCACAGATGGTTAAATCAAAATAACTGAGGTACTAATTAAGTCACGTGCTCAAGATTGGCTATCCTTAAAACTTGGACTGTTAGTGTGCCTTGAGGACCATGTTTGGGAATTCCTGCTCTACAGGCTGTAGACTACAGGCTACAATCATCATGCGAAGTGCTGATGTCTATCGTAGACTATAGTATTGTTAGAGGAATTCCATGTATATTATAAGAAAGATGGGGCACCTGCAGGTAGTCTCAATGAGAACTGACATAGTACTGTTAGCACCTTAAGGAATGAGCAGCTTGCATCGGGCTGGACTATTAATCAGAAGCTGAACTAAAACCATCAACTATTCATCTATACAATCCATATATAGAGTAATTACTAGAGATGAGCAGTTCGGTTTTGACTCAGTTACGATTGGGTCTGAAATTGTCATCTTTTTGGTGTTATCTTTTTGGCTCCCTGGATGTTACATGTTTTGCATAGCCAATAAGATGACATTTTCATATATCCGAAGTTAGCAAACTGAACCAAGTCAAAACCCAACAACTCAACTGTAGTAATTACAACTATAAACTATTTTTTCCACCAATCTTCTAAATAAGTGACTCTATGGGATGCTCATATCCCTAATTGAGGAAGCAATACTTGTAAAAAAATTATGTCTATTTAGGGACTTTGAGTTCTTCCTTATGAAAACAATTACCAGGTGACTATTTAATAGATTAATAGACTATTGCAGAGGTTCCCAAATGCAGTTCTCAAGGCACTCCAACAGTTCAGGTTTTAGAGATATCCATGGTTGAGCACAGGTGGATAAATCAAATTGACTGAACTAATTAATCCACCTGTGGTCAAGCATGGATATCATTAAAACTTGGACTGTTAGGGTGCCTTGAGGACCGAATTTGGGAACCTCTGGTCTATTGGATTCTGGACGTAAATATTCCACATAGATGATCTGCATTGATAGCCTGATTTTTACATTTGTATTTTTGACAGAGAAGGCAGCCATCTTAGGTGCTGGATGGATATTAATAAGAATGTAGCCTGTTAATTGACTAGGAGCTTGTGGCACCACAGAAGCAGGATGTACCAATTAAAAATATTTCAGCACACAAAATGGCAGTCTCTGCTTTCATGTACAGTACTTGGCAGGTACAATCTAAGTACCAGCAATTCATCTAAAAAAGTCATACGATTTCTATGGCATTACCGTGTCACTTTAAAGAATGTGAAAAATACCATTGTGATGATAAAAGCAAAATGGAATAAAGTATAAAATAGAAATACACTATATGGACAAAGATATTCAGATGACTGACCTTTACACCAACAGGGACTGTAATGATATTGTATTCAAATACATATACTTTAATATGGAGTTAGTCCCCCTTTTGCCGCTATAATGGCTTCCACTCTTCTTGGAAGGCTTTCCACAAGATTCTGGAACGTTTTTGTGGGAATTTGTTCCCATTCATTCTATAGAGCATCAGGCACTGATGTTGGACGAGAAGGTCTGGCTCGCAATCTCCGTTCCAGTTCATCCCAAAGGTGCTCGTTGGGGTTGAGGTCACGTTCTTCCACACCAAACTCATCAAACCATGTCTTTATAGTCCTTGCTTCGTGCACTGGGGCAAAATCATGTTGGAATAGAAAAGGGCCTTCCCCAAACTTTAGCCACAAAGTTGGAAGCATAGCATTGTCCAAAATGTTTTGGTATTATTATTATTACCAGTTATTTATATAGCGCACACATATTCCGTAGCGCTTTAAAGCATTAAGATTGCCCTTCACTGGAGATAAGTGGCCTGGCCCAAACCCTGAGAAACAGCCCCATACCATTATCCCTCCTCCATCAAACTTCAGTTGGCACGATGCAGTCAAGCAGGTAATGTTCTACTGGCATCCGCCAAACCCAGGCTCACCCACCTGACTGCAAAACAGAGAAGTTTGATTCATCACTCCACAGAACACATTTCCACTGCTCCACAGTCCAGTTTCTGTGTGCTTTATACCACTCCATCTGACGCTTGGCATTAGACATGGTGATGTGAGGCTTGCATGCAGCTGCTCAGCCTTGGAAACCCATTTCATTACACTACCGCCACAGTTTTTGTGTTTACATTAATGCCAGTGGAAGTTTGGAACTCTTCCGCTATTGAATCAGCAGAGCATTGGCAACTTTTACGCACCAAGCGCCTTAGCAGTCGTTGACCCCACTCTGTGATTTTACGTGGTCTTCCGCTTCGTGGCTGAGTTGCTGTTGTTCCTAAACGCTTCCACTTTTTAATAATATTACTTACAGTTTACCGTGGAATATCCAGCAGGGATGAAGTTTCACGAACAGTCTTATTGCAAAGGTGCATCTTATCACAGTACCATGCTTGAAGTCACAAAGCTCATTTTGTATTACAAATGTTTGCAAATGGAGACTGCATGGCTAGGTGCTTGATTTTATACACCTGTGGCAACGGGTCTGCTTGAGACACTTCAATCAATAATTAACAGGTGTGGCCAAATACTTTTGTCCATATAGTGTATATGATGTTGATGGCCACATAAAGATCTGCCCACTTAGTGTGCCTAATTTATTTATGACTGTTACAAGTCGTAGTCACGACTTGAATCCTTCTGACAGGTTGCCCAGACAGGACGGGTTACTTCAGTTCTTCCTGTTGCTAGGCAATTGGCACGCCTCAGGAAGTGATGTGTCATCCACAGTGCAAACCTGATTGGGGCTTCAGCCTATTTGTACTCACTGGACTAGTACAGCTGTGCCGACTATAGAGTATCTGTGAGTTCCCTCAGCTTTGCTGCAGTCAGGTTGTTCCTGTTTTTTCTTCATGATACTTCTTCCAGACGGCTTCCCAGCCGCACCAAGCAGCCCCCGTGCTGCCATTTGTTCATCAAACCACCATATGGCTTCCCAGCCGCACCAAGCAGCCCCCGTGCTGCCATTTGTTCATCAAACCACCATATGGCTTCCCAGCCGCACCAAGCAGCCCCCGTGCTGCCATCTGTTCATCAAACCTCCATACGGCTTCCCAGCCGCACCAAGCAGCCCCCGTGCTGCCATCAGTTCATCAGCTTCCTAATGGCAATTGCCACACCATAGGCACTATTGCCGCATCATCGGCATAATTGCCACGCCATCAGCTCCCAAACCATATGCTAACAGCTATTGCCGGACCATCGGCATAATTGCCACACCATCGGCTCCCAAACCATTGTCAAAACCAAACAGTATTCTAACGGCTATTGCCGCACCATCGGCACAACTGCCGCACCATTGGATCCCGAGCCATTGTCAAAAGTATACTAACGGCCATTGCCGCACCATCGGCTCCCGAGCCATTGTCAAAACCAAACTGTATACTAACGGCTATTGCTGCACCATCGACACCACTGCCGTACCATCGGCTCCCAAGCCATTGTTTAAACCTATACGGTTTACTAACGGCTAATGCAGCACCATCGATATTCTTTCATCATCGGTATCAATTCTATGTGAACATTTTATCTATTGAATTCCCTTGTACCTCCATGTGAGCCGCTACTACCCCGAGCATAAATCCAGGCGGCCGCCTAAGTACTGGTGAACGTTTCCCAGTTCTAAGGGAACAACGGGCGGCTGTTATTGGTGAAGATCTTGCTAGCTGGGTTCTAGTGGCCTCACATGGAGTAGGCATCGGGATTCATAACAATGACCCAATTATTCTCAAGACAAACCAGTACTTTTCCAAAGCATGTGTTATCCTAGAGAAAGAGGGGGAGTAGTATAGCCATCTCTAACTGTATAATGCCCCTAGATAGATTCGTTAGAAAAGGAGAGTGATCTGGATCTCACCTAGGAATACAATCTCTATCGGAAATAAAATTCCGAAGTTAAGAATTAATTGTACCTTCTGTCTCCATTCAGTGTAGATAGAAGGTTGTAAGTTGCCATGTGTAAGTTTCCCAAACTCTGCCATTACAGTCTAGATTTTAAGGATATCCATGCTTGAGTCCAATTGGTTAAGTCAAATTAACTGATGTACTAATTAAGTCACCTATGATTGATCATGGATATCCTTAAATCCTGGACTGTATTGACAGCGTTTGGTAAACTCTGCCATATGTGATTAACAGACACAACAAAATATGTGTGAAACAGTAGGGTAAAGAAAAAGGACAAACATCTATAACAGTATGGAAATACAATGTTGCACGCTAATGATTCTTAAATGGTTTTGCATAACATCCACAGATTTAAGGGCCCCATACACAGTACAATATGCACCTTGCGCGATGTAACGGCTGACATATCGGGCGGTCCCCACACATGGAACAATCCGGTGGCTGACCGCCCGATATGCCGGCATCCCCCACCCGCACAGCGCTGCATGGGATCGTTCGTCGATCCCACAGATCAATTGAACATGCAGAAAAGATCTGGAGGAGCGACAAAGGACCCCACAGGAATGTGCAGCGGGCGATGATATGCCCACACACGGAACGATATAGCGGCGATATCGTTCAAAACTGTCGGATCGGCCACTATATCGCTCCGTGGTGGGGGCCTTTATCATCACATCTGGTTTATTATCAGAAAAAATTAAATTATGCACAAAAGATATCAACTTGAGTTACCAATAGCACCACTTTAGTTTTTTTTATTAAAGGCATACAATGCTGAAAATATCTTTAAAACTGTGCCTACGCAGCTTGCCCAAAAGTGTGACATTCTATTTGACCACGCCAGTTAGTCCGCAGCTCCCCGAAGCCTGCCATCTCACTGAAATTTCAGCAAAGATCACAGGACTGTAATCTAGACTAGGGGCTCTCAACTCCAGTCTGAAGTACCACCAACAAGTCATGTTTTGTGGATTTCTTTAATCATCCTCAAGTGAGTAAATCTATTTTGCTGGGTTAGTAAATATCCCACCAGCTTACACAGACAGAAATCCTCAAAACATGTCCTGTTGGGGATACTTGAGGGTTGATGCTGAGAAACATTAATCTACTGTAGCAGAAACTGTTCACATAACAATTTTTATTGTCTGTGTATAAGATTCTAGATTTCCATTATTTATGTCCACACTGAATTCAGATCTATGCTTATGGAAAGTATTCTCTTATTGTGCAATTTCATTTATTCTGGGAAGTAGTAATTGTAATAAAATAGCATGAAATCTAATTACAGGAAACTTTAGAAAAGTAGGCGTTGGCTATAACAACCAATCAGATCCTTTCTACTATAGTTTAGAAAATGAAAGCAAATGTGATTGGTTGCTATGTGAAGCACCAGTTTTCATGGATATATGCCCCAATGGCATTTTGATACACCAGGATGTTTTGCATATAACATAAAATTAAAAGTAGTAAGTGAACACTGAAAAAAACAGACACAAAAACACTTTATTTTATTACACATTTCCAAGTTAACCATTACAGGTTAGTTCGTACATTTGTAACAGATTAAATGCAGCTGTGGCATCTGAAACATTAAGGCCACTCAGAAAATAAAAATCATACACCAGGAACTACATCTGTTTAGATATTAATCTATCCCTGTCTATTGAGTTTATGCTGATCCAAACATATTTACTTAGAGAATTCAGCCCTGGGGATATCAGATAGATTCATCTATCACTTGTACACAGTAAAATACATAAGATAAGCTCTGCATGTAATGCAAAAAATCAATTTTTATTTTTTTGTCCCCTAGAAGGCTGCTTCATGAATATCCAGACATTAGAGACATGGTTATATAATTGCTTTTAGCAAGATATTTAATAAACATTTTCCCCTGAACATTTGTGCTTGGTTTCCCAGCTGCGACTTGCAATGTTTAAATGAAAGTAATGTTCAAAGGATGCCATGAGAGACTGTTTCTGATACATTTTATTAATGCATTTAATAGATTTCCTTCACAGTGTAATTTCACAGTGTAGAGGTGTAATACATGACACTGTAGCATAAATGATTTACATAACTGACATCAATATGGAAAAATGGTTTGTGTGGTTTTGAGAAAGACATGATATAAAAGTTAACAGTGTTTTCCAACCTAAATAATTTTGTTTTTTTAACCTTCTACACCTTGACACTCGGAGGTGTATTTACTAAAGTGTGGGTTTATAGAAGTGGAGGTATTGACCATAGCAACCAATCAGATTCTATTTATCTATCACCTTCTAGAAGATAATACCTAGAATCTGGTTGCTAAGGGCAACACCTTCACTTCTATAAACCTGCACTTTAGTAAACATACTGGATCTCCTGCAACAGGCTATCTGCCACTGTCTCAATTCAGCATGGCACAGTACCTAACTAGTAGCAGGGCCCTGTGCTTCAGCTTGTGAATGGTGCAGAAGAGGACGTCTGGTCTACAAAGACAGTGAGCTCCTTATTCGTGGTTTTCTGCACGTTCAGCCCCTCAGGAACTCATTGTTAATGTCCTGAATTCAGCAAATGGTGAGGGGTAACAGGGGATTAAGTAAGGAGGACAACCACCAAGTGGATTAAGAAACAGTTTAGGAAACGATCAATTTCAGCCACATATCTATGATCTGACAAACATTATGCTGTGGCTCATTTTAGCTATGAATAAAGATAAACCATCAAGTATTTTAGGAGAAAAGTAGAGCAGTTAAAATTAATAAAGGGGTGGTGACACTAAACAGGATTTATTTATTGCAACCCCCCTCCCCATAAAACAAATCAAGAATTGTTGCTCCTGTAATAAGTAGAGCCCCCCGTAATGAATAATGAAATTAGTAAGACTTATGCATGGTGGTAAGTAACACAAGTGAGTTAGGGCGGAATGTACTAAGGTGTGAAATGCGGTCAAAACCCATTATTATGGCAGGTATGTACCCGATAAGTGGTGGAATGTGCAGGAACACAGATGAGATGCTTAGTACATACTGCCCTTAATGTGCAGATGGTAGAGTAGCCAAGCCTACAGTGCATCCAGGAAAGTATTCACAGCGCTTCACTTTTTCCACTTTTTGTTATGTTATAGCCTTATTCCAAAATGGAATAAATTCATTTTTGTCCTCAAAATTCTACACACAATACTCCATAATGACAACGTGTAAAGTTTTTTTGAGATCTTTGCAAATTTAATTAAAAAAAACTAAGAAATTACACGTACATAAGTATTCACAGCCTTTGCTCAATAATTTGTTGATGCACCTACAGCAATTACAGCCCCAAGTCTTTTTGAATATGATGCCACAAGCTTGGCACACCTATATTTGAGCAGTTTTGCCCATCATTCTTTGCAGCACCTCTCAAGCTCCATCAGGCTAATGGGAAGCTTCAGTGCACAGCCATTTTCAGATCTCTCCAGAGATGTTCAATTGGATTCAAGTCTGGGCCACTCAAGGACATTCACAGAGTTGTCCTGAAGCGAATCCTTTGATATCTTGGCTGTGTGCTTAAGGTCGTTGTTTTGCTGAAAGATGAACCATCGCCCCAGTCTGAGGTCAAGAGCGCTCTGAAGCAAGTTTTCATCCAGGATGTCTCTGTACATCTTTCCCTCTATCCTGACTAGTCTCCCAGTTCCTGCCGCTGAAAAACATCCCCACAGCATGATGCTGCCTTCCAAACATAACACCTGCCATTCACGCCAAAGAGTTCAATCTTTGTCTCATCAGACCAGAGAATTTTGTTTCCCATGGTCAGAGTCCTTCAGGTGCATTTTGGCAAACTCCAGGCAGGCTGCCATGTGCTTTTTACTAAGGAACGGCTTCCGTTTGGCCACTCTACCATACAGGGCTGATTGGTGGATTGCTGCAGAGATGGTTGTCCTTCTGGAAGGTTCTCTCTCCACAGAGGAATGCTGTAGCTCTGACAGAGTATCCATCGGGTTCTTGGTCACTTCCCTGTCTAGGGCCCTTCTCCCCCGATAGCTCAGTTTAGACGGGCGGCCAACTCTAGGAAGGGTCCTGGTGGTTCCAAACTTCTTCCATTTACGAATGATGGAGGCCACTGTGCTCATTGGGACCTTCAAAAACAGCAGATATTTTTCTGTACCCTTCCCCAGATTTGTGCCTCGAGACAATCCTGTCTCGGAGGTCTACAAAAAATTCCTTGGACTTCATGCTTGGTTTGTGCTCTGACATGCACTGTCAAGTGTGGGACCTTATATAGACAGGTGTATGCCTTTCAAGATCATGTCCAATCAACTGAATTAACCACAGGTGGACTCTAAAGCTGTAGGAACATCTCAAGGATGATCAGTGGAAACAGGATGCACCTGAGCTCAATTTTGAGCTTCATGGCAAAGGCTGTGAATACTTATGTACATGTGATTTCTTAGTGTTTTTTTTTTTATTATTATTAAATTAGCAAAAATCTCAAAAAAAACTTTTTACACGTTGTCATTATGGGGTATTGTGTGTAGAATTTTGAGGACAAAAATTAATTTATTCCATTTTGGATTAAGGCTGTAACAACAAAATGTGGAAAAAGTGAAGCGCTGTGAATACTTTACAGATGCACTGTATATGGTGGGCATTTAGCTCTTGTTTATGTTACCTACCACAAGCAGGTGTCAATTATGTAAGGCCGTTGTCTTATTTCTTGAACAAACAAGTACAGCCTGCATAGTAAAAACCTGTTGGAATCACACACGACAATGAAAAAAATGTAAAACAGAATGTTAAATTTGATTTAATATTTTAAAGTAAAATTTTTTCCATAAAGTAATATTTTATGAAATGTTATAAAAACAGGTTTCCTCTGCCTACCCCACTGTCCCATAATCTCAGATGCACGTGCACACAAGAAAATCAATAAATCCACTTGGAAAAATGCCACCAGAGTACTGTACTAGTCCAGTTCTCTTATTTGTTGTACAGAATTAAACGTGATTCCTATCCTGCAAACCAATAAACCTATCAATGCACCTGACCTGGGTATGTTACATTCTTAAAAACACTGTATCCAAAATACACATATTAAATTACAATGTTCTGCAGAATGAGGTCAGAATCTATTTGAATTTTAGCCAACCAGATGAGATTTGGTCATATTTATTCAGGAGAGTATAAGAAGCATGCACAAGTCTCTACTCATCGCCAAAATAAATGCAGGTTGAGAAATAAGGGTCTCAATAAGTGGGCCATTGTCTGCCTAGTACACATTCTGACAACACTAATACATTTATCAAACATACAAGCATGGCTTTGTTTATGCATTCTGCTAAAATTACAGATACTGTACATGGATTAAGCAGGTGCATTTCCACCCCTGTATCTTCCATGCAGCGTGGCCATCCCTTGCAATATTGTTTAATTAAAGAAAGCCCCCGTAAGTACCAAAAAGTGCCTTCCAATGCCTTAGATTTCAGATACATGGCTGTATTTTTAGTAATATTTTTGATAACCCATTGCAATTTATATAACTTATTGTTTTATTCTCTGCATACATTTAATACTATACCAAATATAAAAGTTTGGAAAGCTTACACATTTTGGTAATTGTAAGCATACAAAAATGTAATTTTCTAAGGCCAGGATTAAGATATTTAAAAAACAAATCATATTGTTCATAACATAGTAGGCTTTTATTTGTCAAACTACATGACTGGGTTTAAGGTAGTCAATATTTCAAGGTCACCACCTCAAGCATGTAAAAAACAAATATTCAAAAAATTTATGAAAAACATATTTATGATAGTGAGATTTTCATGTTATCATAAATAGGCTAAGTGAATTAATGGAGAGTGTTCTTCACTTTAACCAACAAGTTCTAATCCTTAAGATACATAAAACTGACTGTCAATAGATCTAAGAAGTTGAACAATTCCTATGCTGGGACTTTTTACAATATCATGTTAGCAAAAATTGTTTTTAAATACCGGCCGGGGTTTTATGTCACTGTTTTATTTGTGATTTTATTTTATATTTGACCATTAAATATTGATTACTAGCGTTTTCTTTCTTAGTTTGTTTTGTCTCTATAAGGGTTGAGTATTCCCTACTGTATAATAGAAAACAGCAAGTGATCAAGTTATTGCACTGATTAATGATTAAGCGCCAGGTGTTCCTTTGCTGTTTTTTAGCTTATAAAGTGACAGAACACAAATGCCTTGTAACCTACATTATAGCAGCTAATAAAATATCAGCAACATATCACAGTAACCCTCCATAAAATTCAATGTCTGATCAGACAACCTCACTTGATATTTTCTGTTGGTTTCTATTAGGATACCGTTAATGCAAAGTACATTAATTATTTAAAAAATAGTTATATTGTAAGCATTCCTAGTCATTAATGATTGCACAGACAAAATACATACAAATTAAAAAGTACATTTTATTGGTCCAATATGAATTGTGTGTAATCAATCTATACAAAACACAGATACGAGACATTTAAATTAAGCATGGTCATAACATAGCCATTCTACATGCAAAATTGTCAGAGCTCATTTGCATATGTGCTATATTCAGCATATTGTGCCTATACAGCTCACTGCTAGTAGTTAAACGAGCACCGAGATTGATCTGCATCTGCTCCATTTCCAGGCTCTCTCTGTACTTTTGTACATGTTCCTTTGTGCCACAAGACGATTCCATTGTGTTTGTGATTTTATTCCCAGTCTTACACCTCTGGGTCAAATTACTTTCAACTTCACTTGCTGCTGCAGACACCAAGTTTCTGAGGGCGAGCAGCTCCTCTTCCAGAGACTGTGCCAAGTCTGTAGTCAGACTATTCCTGCCCCCTGGTCTCATCACTTTTACCACACAGGTTGGAGGGAGAGCACTTTTCAGACTGTACAGACACTGAAGAATAGATACATCATTTCTATAAGAGAGGAAAGAGACGTGCATATGAGACTTTGCCTGCAATTTCCATTTAGATAAAAGTGATAACACAACTATTAACTGGTCCAGTATCTTCTGCAAACAAGATGCATTCATTACAAGAAAAGAAATATACATTCTATCATTACAAGAAAAGAAATATACATTCTATCATTACAAGAAAAGAAATATACATTCTATCATTACAGGAAAATAAATATACATTCTATCATTACAGGAAAATAAATATACATTCTGGTTACAAATCAGGAAATTATATATTTTATTTAAATAAATCATTGTCTTGTTTGAAAACATATAATTTGGTGAAGAAGTAATAAAAATACATCTCTCCAGGCACTATGCAACTATAATCTAAGTCCTGAATTAGTGTATCCTTCATTTTTTATATTTCTGATTACTGCCCATTGTACACTGAGATCCAGAATCCCCGTCTATTGCCCTGATTGATCTTGCTATAAAGATTTTTGTCTTCACATTTTACTTTAGTGAGCCATACAATATGGTGACATTTACTAAACTACCACATGACATTACAGAGATGAGAGATTGACACCACCTATTAGTTCATTTCCATTTTCAACCCTGAACAATGAGATTTCAATTCAAATGTATTACTTATGCTGGGCATACACTATACAATTATCTGTCAGATATCTATCCAATCTAGCTGGTTGGAATGAAAACCTGGTAATATATGGGAGCAAATGACAATTGACCAGTTGCTCACAAACACTAGAAAACAAACAAAAATGGTTGTTCAGTCAAATTGGTTAAAACACACAAATTTAACCAATTTGAACAATTGTTTTTTGTCTTTTTCCAGTGTTTAAAACTATATAATCGACTGTCATTTACTCCCATAGATTACCAGGTTTTCATTCCAACCAGCCAGATTGGACAGATATCTGACAGATAAATGTATAGTGTATGCCCAGCATTAGAAGTTATTTTCAATTTAGTGCAAGCAGTTTTAGTTCAATTTGAAATCAGGTAAGGAACTGCATTGGCACCTCGTGCAAATTATACACACTTTCCACAACTCGGCAGGTAGCACAGTCAGAATTTCCATGCAAACTAAGAAGACCTCTCTCTTTATCACCAATGTCCTCTGAAGCATTACTCTATCTGGTAGGAACAAAATAAATACCTGTTTGGACTAATGCAAATGATCTATAGATGCAGACACTTATCCCAAAAATATTGTTTTTTGGTTTTTTTACGTTTTCTTTAATTTAAATAATCGAAGCCCTGAATTAGTGCGTATCCTTTCGACCATCCTTTAATTTCAATTGTATTGATAGAAATTAAAATACTAGCTCCAGGTACTCTCACAAGCAAAATATTAAAAACATTAACGGAAATTATACCTTATGGGATTCTCAATACCGGGCTATAGGTTTAATAAGTATGTAGTCAAGATATTTGTCTCAGTAATTAGTCTACAGCTTAAATAGCTTTCTGTATATTTTAATATGACTATTCTTTGGGAGAGGACTAGTCTGGAGCTAGTATTTTCATTCTTATTGAAGAGAACAGTAACAATATCAAAGTATGCCACCTTCTTCTAGAAATACTGCCTCTGTCTGAACTCTGTTGATACATTAGATCAGGGGTTTTCAACTCCAACCCTTAACTGGTATTAAGGATTTCCCTAATCATGCACAGGTAAGTTAATCTATTTTGCTTGGTCAGTAATTATCCCACCTTTTTCCACAGACAGAAATTCAAAAAACATGACCTATTGGGGGAACTTGGGGACTGTAGTTAAGGACCACTGTACTAATAGATTCCATAACCATTTATATGAGACTCACAGGTCTAACGTTATCATCGTTTTCAATGGTTTGGGCATGAGATCCCAGTAATCTGGATGCCGGCAGTCACAATACCAACAGCGGCATCCCGACAGTCAGAATCCCAACCCAGCTAACTCTAACCCTCCCCTAGTGCCTAATCCTGACCCTCCCCCTAACCCTAATACCTACCATCGGGGTGCCGGCGGTTGGTAAGATGCACATGTAAAACATTTGTGTTAGATCATTTCTTTTAGATTGCTCAAGCGTGTATTAACATGCAAGAACATGAGCTTATTGGTATCTAACCCAATGTGAAAACAATGAAATATGAGCTCTAGAAGCACTAAGAAACAGTTGATACAAGAACCAGAGCAGTAAACTTCAATGTCAAAGTCATTAGGATTCCATGTTGATCCCACTGCCCTTTGTGACTCATGGCCACAGGCATCCAGGAGAAATTGCTGAACTCAGGTGTTTAGGGAGTGATCTCTTATCCAGAAGGACACTCGATTGCTTTATGTTAATGAGTCTGGCTCGATCTCGCTCACTGAAGTTCTTAACTTTGTTTAACAACTTTATATGAACATGATACTTATGACAATTACATTATAAAAGTGGAAAGGTCATTAATGTAAAATATGGTGGAGATCTGTTTACTGAAGAACACTGCAGAGTGTCTCATCCCACAATTAGTGATAACAACACAGTAATTTGGATTCTACAGCAAAAATCTGTTATACAATATAAAACATGCCATAGTATAAGACTAGTAAAGGGACCTGGCATTGCCCAGTCACAGCAGTCTGCCCGTTGCTCCGCACCTGCTTTGTCCTACTCTGCCCCTCGCTATGTCTCACACTGACCCCTCTCGGCTGCTCTGTAAAACCCCGCCGCCCAAACCATCACATCCCCATACTTACCCCATTCTAGACCCTTCTGCGAGTCATCCCCCTCTTTGGCTAGGCTACGGTCTATCCCGTCTCCCTAGCAGTGGGAGCTGTTGGACAGGCCGTGTGAGTCTTGGCTCTCACTGTGCATGCATGTTGGAGAAGCGACAGACCCTTGCAGATTAATATATAAATATGATTAATATGTAATGTAATTTCAACTGGTATTTACATGTAGTTGCCCATTAAACAAGACCTCACTAAACAAAAATAGTAATTTACGTTATTTAATTTTTTTGTAAGAAGACTTGAGAGAAGTAAAGTTGATCTTGTATAGGCTAAAGTTGTCTACATGGTCTAAATGCACAGCACGTTCTAGATTAGGGGTAGGCAATGTGTGGCATTCCAGCTGCTGTGGAACTAACAGCAAAACTGTGGCAGGGCATGCTGGGTCCAGTAAGTATGAACAGCCAATTGTGGTCCAAATGTTAGCTATTTCTGATCATATTTTAAAGCAGTTATTGATGACGCTTGCTTTATCCTGGGGTGTATACATGTAGTTATTGGGGCCAATTCAGTCCAAATCAAACAAAATGGCCATACAACTTGCTGCATGTAAGGGCAACATAAGAACATCTATGTTTATCTTTGTAGTTACAAGAATTAGAATTAAGAGTAAAGGTTCTAAGGAACACAAATAATTATATTTTATTCCATGTTAAATAAAGTATGTTAACTGTGAGCCAGTATGATGTATACAAAGAAACCCATTCATGCATTCAGCTCATGTGAAGCAGAGTATCTGGATAAAATATAAAAACCTATGTTTAGAATAATACATGACAAAGCTCTTTAATAGTTGTCAGATTCAGAGTTTGTATAGTACTCAACACTCCTGACACTGGGGCCCCAGGGCAAGACTGACTAGAATTAGAGTGAATGAGACTAAAAGGTTGAATGATTCTTCTCATTCAGGATTTAACAGTCAGTGGCAGATCGTTAACAGATGGTATAGATGACAGAGACTGCACGCAGAAGGCTAGGTATAGCAGCCTGAATAGATGAATGAATCCTTGCTGCTGGAGGCACACAGCACACTGGCGTAAAGTAGCGCTGATTACAACAGGTGAGCAGATGGTAACTCAGTTGCAGAATGGTGAGCGCAGCTGACAGGCTGAATCCACTGGAAGGAAAGCACTCAGTTGACACAATGGAGAGTGTTGTACAGAGCTGGAGCTCAAGAACTGGAAACCACTTCTGTCACTGGAAACCAGGAGTCATAGGAGATTGGTTATACTGGCAATGGACAGGTGGCAGAGAGCAGTGTAAATAGGGAGCTCTAACACAGGATTGGATGTGATAGCACTGGGAAGCTGTAGATGGCTGAAACTACTCAGCTGACTTCAAGCAAGATGGCGACGCGCTTGCTGCGCCAGACTGCAGCTACAGGTGAATCCTGACATGACTGGCCAGCAGCTAAGTAGGGTAATAGGGTCTAAGTTCCCGAAATGTGACAGTACCCCACCTTTTACCGGTGAGCCCTGGACATCTATTGGGTTTACAAGGGAAATCCCTGTGGAAAACAAGTGCAATAGCATGCACATCTGATGCTTCTATCCAACAAAGTTTCTCTGGTCCATAACCTTTCCAATCGATGAGATATTGCAGCTGCCTTTGATGACAGTGAGAGTCCACGATTTTCCTGACTTCATATGCTACTCCTCTTTGTGTTTGGATTTGAGGTGATTTTGAGGACCCGGAGTGGAATTGATTAATCGACAAAAGTTTGAGCAATGAAATATGAAATGTATTAGGAATTCACAGATTTGCTGGTAACTGCAGTTTATATGCCACCAGACTGACAATTTGCAGGATGGAATATGGCCCAATAAATGTCATAGATGGTACCTTTAAATGTAAGTATTGAGTAGATTGGCAGACTCGATCTCCAGGTTTCAGCATAGGAGCAGTTCTGCGTTTTATTTTTATCAGCTCCTGTCTTTCATTCATTCTTTTCGTATCGTGCCGAAGCTTGAAGCAGAGCAATACGGACCTTTTTCAAAGTGTCAGAAAAAGAATGAAGTATGGCTTCTGCCGCCGGATTGGAATTTGCTGGAAGTAGTGGCTGAAGGCCAAATACAGTATGGAATGGTGAAGTCTTGGAAGAGATGTATGATTGTGATTACTATGAGCAAATTCTGCCCAAGGCAACAAGTTCGACCAATCATCTTGGGAAGAGGATAAGTACAAACGAAATTTCTCCAATCCAAATGGACTCTTTCAGTCTGTCGTAGTTTGAAAAATTCAACTTTTATTTGAATAGCAGCACACAGAGCTCACCAGAACTTGGCGACAAATTGGACTTCACGGTCTGAAATTATCTCTTCTGGACAGCTATGTAACTGAAAGATCTCTTTGATGAAGATTTGAGTCAAAACTAGAGCTGAAAGTAGTCCTTTCAATGGGATAGAGCCATTTAGAAAAGCGATTCATCATTACCCAGATAGTGTTGAACTGCTTGGACACACATATCAATGGATTTCATCACAGATTTACCTGCTTCCAAGGACATTGGGCATTGGTAATAGCAACAAGAGACCTCCTGGGGCTTGTCTACAAGCTTTGCACAAACAGGACAAGCTGATACATAGTTTTTTACGTGTCTGGGTAAAGTAGGCCACCATTAAGCACGTTGAAGTGATTCTTGAACTTTCTGTGCTCCAGTATGTCCTGAGAAGCGACACAAAGGCTTTGCTCCTAGGAAGGGTGTTGTTGACAGAAGTGACTGCAACAGAGATTGGATTAATAATAGGACAATCTTTAGGAAACGTAGGGCACTATGTTTCCATAGAACGGGACAGAGCATCAGGTTTTTTTTATTGTTTGTCCCTAGACGAAAGTTGATTTGGAATTCGAACTTGGAGAAAAAGAGACCAGCGTGCTTGGCGAAGGTTTACACATTGTGGTTTTCAGATTTAAGAGATTTCTATGGTCAGTAAAATGGTGATAGGAAATCTGGTCCCCTCTAGCAAATGTCTACACTCCTGAAGTGCCAGTTTCATTGCCAAAAGCTTCTTTTCTCCAATGGCATAATTCATCTCTGCAGTAATAAATATCTTCTCCATACTGAGATACAACACCAACACAGACTGAGTAGGAATCCACTTCTAATATTTTTTTCTGAAGTATCATGTTGATTAAGGATTTGGAAAAATATGTGAAGACAGTGCTAAGAACAATTAGTATATCAAAAATGATAAAATATTGGACGGTTTTAAAGGAAAAGAATACACATTTATTAATAGTACAAATAAGTCCTTACATAAGAACCATAAAGTTAATGTATTTGATACCTAATTTAGCATAAAAGAGGGACAGTCTCATCACGGTCTCCTATAAAAGTCACTGTTCACGGAATATAGGGCCTGATTCAGAGCCGGACGCTATTTGCGCTCGCTCGTTCAGCAAAAGGGGCAAGCTATTTAAATTGAGCGCTCGCTCTTTGCGGTCTGTTGACGCCTCTATGTCTTATATATGCGCTCGCTATTTTGTAAAGACGCCCCCTGGCCGCTCGCATCCTACGTCATCTCCGCTATTTATTTGATTAATCGAGTACATCGAAAGGCATCTGAACTGCTCGCAGTGCTTGTGGTAGGTTTTCCTACCGCAATCATGCGAACAGTTCAGGCTAAGAAACAACCAAGTGACGTGGTCGATGACGCTGCTTTGTTAATTATGCACACCCTTAAAACGCCCGTTTTGACCTTTTGGCACGCCTGCGTTCGGATCTCCACTCCCCGTTTTCAAGCACCTTCCCCTGTTACCACCCACAAATGCCTCATTCTGTCACTCAAATTAGCAGGCATTCGGTATTTTGCGAGCACACAATTTCCGACCGCAATGACTGGTTCGCGCCTCTGAATCAGGCCCATAGTGTTCATGGACTGCTATAAAGATAATGGTCCAATACTAAGCAAGTAAGTTCAATGTCCAGTTTAGCAGGAATAAAGTTACATGGTATGAATTCTTGTAATGCTGTATTTCTGCTGCTATGTTTATACCCATTCTTGTGAGGACTGACTCCCCCCTTAATAGAGCTGCTTGGAAGATCAACAACTCCTGGTAGCGCCTTTCTAGATATATATTTGTTATATACCTTTCTTGCAAAGTACCCAACTCCGACCGAGGAAGCGTCAACGTCTAGTTTGAACTTTTTAAAGTATCAGGTGGATTAAGGATTGGGGCAGATATAAATGCTTGTTCGAGAAGATGGAAGGCATGTTTTGCTTCTTCCAACCAATTTAAAGGATCAGCTCCTTTGCAAGTTAATGCAGAGATTTGAGCTGCCAAAGAATATCCGTGTATAAATTTCCTGTAATAATTGGCGATCCTAAAGAACCGCTGGACTAGGGTTGTTGGTTGTGGCCAATCTTCAATTCCTTGGAAGGATACATCTCCAAACCGGAACCAGAAATGATATTGCCCATGAAAGAAACGGTATTGACTTCAAAAGTACATACACTTTTCAAGCTGGAAGTAAAGCTTATTTTGTTCTGAATCTCTGGAGCACCTTTGACATGTAAACAATGTTGTTACAAATTTAAGATGAGTACATCATCCAGATAGACTACTACACAGGCATAAAGCAAGTCCCGAAATATCTATTTTATGAAATTCTGGAAGACAGCGGGAGTGTTGCTAAGGCCAAAAGCCTTTATCTTGCTGCTGGAGGCAGACAGCACACTGGTGTAAAGTAGCGCTGATTACAACAGGTGAGCAGATGGTAACTCTTAGTTGCAGAATGGTGAGCGCAGCTGATAGGCTGAATCCACCGGAAGGAAAGCACTCAGGCGACATAATGGTAAGAGTAGTACAGATGCTGGAGCTCAGGAACTGGGAATCGCTTCTGTCACTGGAGACCAGGAGTCATAGGAGATTGGTTGTACTGGCAATGGACAGGTGGCAGAGAGCAGTGTAAATAGGGAGCTCTAACACAGGACTAGATGTGATAGTAATGTGCAGCGATGGGACGCTGTGGATGGCTGAAACTAATCAGCTGACCTCAGGCAAGATAATGTCTCGCTTGCTGCGCCGGACCACAGTTGCTGGTGAATCCTGGCATGACTTGCCAGCAGTCATGCACCATCCAGTAAATCGACAGAGCCGAGTAGATCTAAGTTCTCGATTTGTGACAATAGTATTATTAAAATGTAAATTCAACCATACAAAAAAATTCTATTATATAATGCAAAGTACAAATGTTTAGTAAATGTTTAGAAATGTAAAATTGATGAAGTAAATATCCCCCAAAACTTACAGCGTGTAGCTCACCATACCTTATAGTTGCTCGGCTCTAAGAGGAGGAACATGAGGGTGCAAGGTTCGTTCATTCCCTGAGAGGAGTGAGGTAGATTGTACATTGCTTATTAAATGCATTTAGTCATGCCTGATACCTTTGAGTGATTATAGACTCAGAACTCATAAGAAAAGTGGAGATCGGCACAGCTCTGTAATAGAACTTTCAGCACATAAACAGACATCCACCTAAGATCTAGATTTCTACATGTTGTAATTTGGGTGGAGCTATTATTTATGTAATAAATGCAATACTACTTAAAACACATAAGTGTTTCAAGAGAACCACTTGGTTAGTCGCGTAAAATGCTGTTAATGGACCGTTATGTTATATTCCTTTTATCATATACTATACCTATAAAAGAGTGTAAGCGTTCCATCACATGGGGTCTTTGGATTCCAAATAAAGAGAGTTCCACCAAGGCATCCAGGTCTAGTAGATACCATGATTTCAGGCATGTGCTTCAGGGGTTCCCCTTGCATCTGTCCCACCAGCCAGGGTGTCACCGATGTTAATGTGCAATCAGGTGAGAAGATGTGGAGTGAACATTTGTGAAATGCTGACAGAACAGCAAAAATATCTTCCAGACTCCAAAATCCTATATTTAGGAGGAGAAAAAACAAAAGAAAAAAAGAACTCCATTTTTATTTTAGGATTTTTTTTGCATTGTATTTGAAATGGAATAACTACACACACACAAACAGACATAGTAGTGGCAGTAGTGTGATTAACCAATTATCAAAATAAATCAACATATCATTACACAAGTTATCAGTTCCTTGTTCTCATGAATATTCAATAAATCTTCAGCTTCTCCGTGAAAGCAGAGGCCCCTTCATACTGTATCTTGTTACTACAGATGCGCCCAGTTACATTGTGGATGATCGCGCCACAAACATGTGCATGCATCGCACCATGCGATTCCTTGCACCTGCATAGGCTACGGTACGCTACGGTGCGCACTGCGATCGCACCATGCATTCCTATGGAGGCGTGTCCGTGTACACAGTGTGCATATCCGCTCGTGGGTGTGCATCTTGCGCTATGCGTGGCGCAATTTGCCGAGCCAGCGGCAAGGATATAGGTGGGCATATCTGTACAAGAAAACCCATACAGATAATCTTATTTCTGCAGGATATGATAGATTGTACATTAAAAGGTGCATGAGGCAATTTACTAGTTTTAAAAAAGGATGGTGCTCACAATAAAATGTAGGAACGATAATTACAGTTACAGTAAGGAGGGGAGATAAGCCCTGCACTATGGAAACTACTGTCATGGACAGAGGAATGAGCAGCTTATATTTGCTGTCTTTATGATCATCCTTGGAGATCAATGCAATTAGACGCGACTTAGTTGCATCCTCGAATAAGTGTAACTATATTCCACGGATTCGCTGATTTTTGATCGCAACCCTATAGAGAAATCCTCGAGTCTGAAGCGAGATCAGGACTAGGGGGCCAGCTTCGGGGATGTTGTCAGTATTTCCACGCCGTTACAGCGGCAACTCGCCCACCTCACCTCTGATTGAAATAACCCCTAAATGAAACATATCTTGTCTGGCCCTGGGCGCCATCATAATGGTGGCAGGAGGCAAGACTGGCAAACCAATTTGCTGTAGCTTAACCCAAATTTTGCTTTACTTTCTGGGGATCCTAACATTGCAGAAGATATGTGTTCCCACAGTTCAGGTGATGCAGAAAGGGAGGAGGGAGGGATATCGTTTTTTAAATGTTCCAGCTAAAGGTGCAACTATCCTATTGTTTGTCTTACTAATAACCTTTTTAAGTAATGTACAGGAATCAGGGGGTTATACGTTTATCCATGGATTGGGTGAGATTGTAAAATGGTTAGCAGTGGCTATCCTTGTACCTATTTTCATTGGAGTCAGGGGTCAGTGAACTGTTTTACCTTTTACCCCAAAATATATTTAGATACGCCGACGATACCCCCTTGATTTGAAAGGAAGGAAATCATGTAGTAGTGCCCCAATATAATGCCCCTGTAGTAGTGCCCCCATAGTTATGCCCCTGTAGTAGTGCCCCCATATAGTGCCGCTTGTACAAAAAAAAAGTTACCTTAATCCCCGCTCCTGCAACCGCTGCCGTCCTGTCCGCCCGGCTGCTCCTCGAAGCTATGGGAGAAAGGTCATGACGTCTCTCCCATAGTACGCATGGAGAAAGGCGGAAACTGGAGTTCAGAAGAGAACTCCAGCCTCTGGCTAACGTGGCGCTGCAGGGAAGGAGCCGGGCGCCCGCTGGTAATAACAAGTCAGCGGGCATCCGGCTTAGAGCCTCGCTGCGGCACAGCCGGGCATGCATATGAATCATTCTATATTATAGAATGATTCATATACATGCCCGGCTGTCCGTCCATTACCCCCAGGAATTTCATTTTTACCCCATGTGGGGTAATTTACCCCTGTTCCCTGACCACTGGCCTAAGGTGAAGTTACCAGCACTCAATTCTTCTGTTGGCCTGGCCTACAGTATACAGACCAGCCAATGTAAATTTTTGTGGTGTTTTACATGGTCCTAGTGAACCACAGTGGAAAAGGAGATGATAGGGCTTGTTCAAATATATACTTTTTGTACTGTGTACGTTCTGCACAAGCTGTCAGGCAATGTCTATAACCAATGTTGCAAAAATAAAATGTAAATCTAACATTCCTCTGTCTTTTATTGATGTAGAATCTTGGCATATGTGAGTCCACTGTGTCTCTATAAGAGCCTCGCACAGCAGCTATGTCTCAATTGATGATAGTTCTTGCTTTATTCACTGAATTAGGCAGGCTTAGGCTACTTAAAATATAGATAAGACTACCTGCTATATTTATTGGTCTACTGTCTAAAACTTCTGTTACCAGGCAATTTGACTAGATTTAACTGTTCTTTAACCAACATATCTTGTTCAAACAGAAATATAGTTAATATAGCTGAAGCTTAAATACTGCAAAGAAAGTATATTTCACTTAATAAAAAATACCAATTTACTTTTTCAGCCAAAAACTAGTTCAAAAGAAGTGTGAGCATTAAACGGATATCTTCCTGTCGTATTTCACCTATGATCTCAATAGTAAATATAGAAAAACTGAAATAATGAGAAATGCTGTATTTTTTTTTTTAAAGTAATTTAAAAAGGGAAAATATTATTAGGTGTTGCTACCCTTTTATTGCAGCCCTTAGGGTGCCTAACCCTAAGTCCCCTCCAGGGGTGCCTAACCCTAACCTACCCCCCAGGTTTCCTAACCCTAACCTCCCCCCAAAACCCAACCCTAACCCCGCTACACTCCCTAAGCATAACCCCCCCCACAGCTAACGCTAAGGATGCCCTGGATTTACCTCGTTCGGGCTGGTGACTTTTGGCGTTCCGGCGTCGGGATTAAGATAGGTGTCGGTATTTCAACGCCTATCTTCCCGTCCCCCGTCGGGCATCTCCTGTCGGGATATAGACCGGCGGCATTTTGTCTGCCGGTCTATAAACTGTATCCCGTTTTGGTCATTACATGGTATCAGATTAGTTCACAAGCTAAAAAGTTTCTCACAGTTATACTTCAAAGTTGCAAATAAGAGAAAAACAAAGCCTTTGTGTTTTAGCAGTGCTGAATAATTTAGAGCTGTTTTCGCTGCAATCTTATAAATTTACCTTGACAGTGTTCAAATACATTTATTGTATGCTTTCCTTTTAAAACATCTTCAAGGCTTATAGAAACTCTCCCACATGGTACAATCAGCATCTCGCCTCTAAGTAAACAGTCAGGTTGAGTTTTCCTCCTGGCATGCAGCAGCAATGCACAACTAGTATTATTAAGTGCCAACAGTGAAGACAACTCGGTGACAGCAGTTACTGTGTGCTCCAAATCATTTTGAAAGGATGGAGGGCAGGGTCTTTGTGAGCAATTCCCTGAAAGATTGTCCTTGCTGTGATAGTCGAGCCTTTGTTTCTTTGCTGTGGGTTCACGTGGGCAGACGGTGCTCAAATCTAGTGAAGGACGGATGGCCAATTTTAGCACATTACTTTGACACTTGGTAACTTGGGAGAGTGAATCTATTCCTTGATCCATTATGAGGGATAAGCCAATGTCACTCAGTGATCTGTGAAAAACAACGGAATAGTGCTGTAAACAAACTGGCAATTTTACCAGACCATATTCTAGGGAAAGAAAACTCACCATGTTTAACTGAAGACTTCAATAATCAGCACTGACAGACAAGTAAAATACAGTATCACTAAATATGACAAGAATATGAATAAACTACGGTAACAAAATCATTACAGCTCAGCCACTTTTTTTAATGCCTGAATCTGAGGTTTGCTGAGAATTTTCACTGCTTACGAAGCAATATACAACTTTCCAAGCACATAACTTTGTACGATATTTTTCATGGTTATAGCCCCCCTCACCCCAAAATTAAAAAAAAAGCTTCATATCTACACTATCAAAGTAACCAAACATAATTTAATATAATGAAAAGAATAAATGTTTGTATTTAATGTGAAATAAGACAAGTAGAAGGCTAAAAAATACAACACAATTTTTATGTCATGGTTGATATGTATAGGGCGGTATCCGGTTGTTAGTTTGACCACAGTTGGTAGTGGCAGGCTATGCCGAGAGGCAGGGTGAAATCTGCCCCCCCCCCCCCCCAGCATCGGTTCACTTTAAATCATTTGTGGCCATTGCGACTATCGACCTGTCAACCTTCAGCGGGGTCCTGCCTTGGCCTGAAGTCTGTATTGGCCAGGCAAGCAGCAGCATGGTCCACATCCTCCTCCCAAGGGCGACTAGGGCACCTCCTCCTCCCTTTACATGCCTGCAGCCAGGCCCAGGCTGAAGGGGCTCTGCAGCCCCTGTCAGGGCGACAGGCAGAAAGATGTGGTCGCTGCCACCAGTCAGCCATACTGAGCCGCAGCCCGTTGCAACAAGCCAAATTGCTGGGCGCCCACTGTGATACATGAACCGATAGCGGCGTACCCGGCCCTGACTGTCCCTGGCTCCCTTTCATTTGCCTGATCCTGTCCTGCTCCACCTCCTGACAGAGAGAGCTCAGCATGCAGAGTGGAGCGCTGCCATCTGCCATAGAACCTCACATCCTGGAGGAACAGCCACAATCAGCCCAAATAAGTAGATTAGAAGTTCATGTCATCACAATATTAAAGTGTATAAGGGAAGATTGGAGAGGGGAAAGGGACTGGGGGTGTGAATAGCATGACGTATATATAAGGGGTGTGTTCGCGGTTGCGGTGATAGGCCTATATGTATATAATGGGGTGAGAGAGGGTAATAGGCATAAAGTATATAAGGGGTGTGGGGGTAAGGGTGACAGGCATTAAGTATATACAGATGTGTCCTCTTGCAGTTTTGCCGATCGCGCTACAAACGTGCACTACGCTATGCCACGTGATGCGTTCGCACCATGCAGTACAATGGAGTCGTGGGTGCGAAAGCAGCTCGCGTACTTGTACACGGGTACGCATCTCGCGCCAAGCGTGGCACGATTTGCCGTGAAAGCGGCAAAGATGCAAGAGGACACATCTGTGAGGTGTGTGGGGGTAGGGGTGATAGGCATAACGTATATGAGGGGTGTGTGGAGGGGTGATAGGCATAAAGTATATAAGGGGTGGGTGGTCTGATACGCACAAAGAAGCAACACACATGTAATATTCTCTTAGTGTGACATAAGAAGATACACACATGTAATATTCTATTAGTGTGACATAGGAAGATACACACATGTAATATTCTGTTAGTGTGACCTAGGAAGCTACACACATGTAATATTCTGTTAGTGTGACCTAGGAAGCTACACACATGTAATATTCTGTTAGTGTGACATAGGAAGCTACACACATGCAATATTCTGTTAGTGTGACATAGGAAGCTACACACATGTAATATTCTGTTAGTATGACATAGGAAGCTACACACATGTAATATTCTGTTAGTGTGACAGAAGAAGATACACACATGTAATATTCTGTTAGTATGACATAGGAAGCTACACACATGTAAAAGTCTGTTAGTGTGACATAGGAAGCTACACACATGTAATATTCTGTTAGTGTGAAATAAGAAGATACACACATGTAATATTCTGTTAGTATGACAGAAGAACATGCAATATTTTGTTAGTGTGACATAGGAAGCTACACACATGTAATATTCTGTTAGTATGACAAAGGAAGCTACACATATGTAATATTCTGTAAAGGGGCCTATCCATTAGCAGATAAAATGAACAATATATTGTTAATTATATCTGCTAATGGATAGGCCCTGAACGATGACAGATGAGCACTCCCGTGGCCAATAAATTGCATCTATCATCTCTGCCAAACATGTTGGTCAATTATTGCATATAGCTGTACGATAATAGCAATATCGTGCAGTTTATATGCGGTAAATGACGAAAGATATTAGCAGCAGCTACAGAGCGCTCCAGAGAAAAAAATCCACTCCCTGAATGATGTCATGTACATGGCAGATATTGTACAGCACACCCACCGGAATTTTCAAGGCATATCTTTTGTCTTTCATCGCTCAGAAATACATCTGCTAATGGATAGGTCCCTTTAGTGTGACATAGGAAGCCACACACATGTAATTTCTGTGAGTGGGCTCTATTTCTGCAAGCTGTCAGAGTACATAACGAGTAATGTTACTTATTGTGCAGCGTTGGTATCACGGTGGTTGTGCCTATATGGATGATACTATTATTGATAAATATCCTGGGTTACAGATCTTATCTGGGTTATAGTATTTTTTACTTATCGTTTATTTCACTTTAATGTCTATATTTGGGCGGAATTCAATTGATTTCGCGGGCCGCATCTCCCGTCTAAAGTGACAGGAGATCGCGGGCCGCTATACAATTGTGCCAGAATTTCACGCTGATCACGCCCATAGAGGTCAGGTTTAGCCGCGTAAAGTAGCTAAACCCGACCAAACTGCTGGGCGCGATCGCGAAAAGTGATGTTTGGGCGCCCAAACATGTCACTTTTCGCACATTTCAGCTCTCATCCCCCAGGGGCTGCGAGCTGAAATGTAGCGCTGGCAGCTGATCACGCCCGACAGGAGCAAGAATAGAATAGCTCCGTCGGGCGCGATAGGGTCTGGAGAGAATTGAATTCCGCCCTTTGTGTCAATATATTTGGACAAAACAATAGTAAAGTATAATACAGTGATCGCAAAATATGCACTATAGCATGTTTTTATGCACTACAGGCAGTGAGGGACAGCTGCCTGCCCTCATCTCCCATAATATGTGATGGGACCCAGAAATGGTGGAGTAGGATCCCAATTTTTTAAAGTGAGGGGTCCCTGGCACCCACAAAGTTTTTCACTAAGCGCAATCACTGACAAAATTATTTGCGGGATGTTGCATGGCCTTAATCTACTCAAAAATGTTTTGATTTTTCTAGCTTTGAGATTCTGGGAAAATAAATGTTCTTAGACAATACTGTATGACAGATTAGAACAATATATAAAACCACTTAGTAATAAACTACAATAGACTACTATTGTTCTTCATTTTAGAATGATATATTGCAAGCAATATATATACTGTAAGGTTTGTCATTCTTTGTTTGAACTAGTATTCCATGTAATATTGATAACCTGTTACAGGCTTATTTAACAGATTAAGGAATTTGATCAAATCATAGTTTCAAACTTTTTATACATGTATTACAATAATCTGGTACAACCTGGTCTGTTCATATACGAATAAGTATATCTCATGTATTTTAAAAAATGTGTGGGAGAACAGTTAAATAGTTCTATCAAACTCTGTGACATAAAGGGCTCTTTAAAAGCCAGCAGCTACAGTATATACCTGTAGCATCTATAGTACTCATCTGTGATGACTAGGTGAAGTGAAGAGAGAACATTCTACTGTTACATGGGAACAATTAGGCACTAAAGGTGCAGCGTGTCATTTTACACAACTTAAATCACCCCCTGTGATGGGAGGATCATTTCCCCCTCACTTCAACCTGTCAGCACCGGAGGGAGCAATTGGGTGGTATTGTGTCTTTGTACTAAGGCAAATATGGAGATAAAAGCAAAAGTCACACTGTTTCGTCTACATTTGCCTGCAATCTGTTGCTTTGCATGTCAGTCCTCTGGAGAGAGTGCTCAGAGGTACAATAGAGCTAGGGTCCACATGCATGGTACCAAGATGAATCCCTAGCCTTGTGGTATGTGCACCTTCCCTATGATCATCCATATGCCAAAATCCACCTCAAGCTTAGATGTGGTGTAGATCAGCTCTGACCCAGTGTTGAGCAGAATAAATGGCTTACTTACATGCCAAACGAAGTTTTCAGCTTCACACCAACAACTAGGAAGTCATCAATCACCCGTTGCCATATTTTTTCAATAAAACACTCGGAGTCTACAGATGAAGAACATTTTTCTGCTGTAGATGGATAATAACTGTCTTCAGCATCATCCAACAAAGAAACAAGGCACTCCTTTTACATAAAAGACACAACATAAATGGTATAACTTATTTATACCAAGTATACTACAGTATGACAAATGTAATAATAAAGACTTTAATTATGTTGACATATATGTGAACCAGCACATTAAAATACTATTAGGGGTATTCAATATGGGTGCGATAACATCGTTTTTGCGTTAATATTGCACTTTTTAACGTTTTTGCGTTAATATCACTTGTTTTAGTTTTACAATGTATTCAATTTCAAAGACTTATCGCAGTTTTGAAAAGTCTTTGATAAAAAAACGGTGATAACTTTTCACCATTGAATAGGTGTCAAAAAAAAGTGCAGAATTGGGGTTTAGGGGTGCAGGCTTAAAAAAAATAGCCTGCACCCCTGAGATTGACATTTAAAAAAGAACTGTGTCAAAAAAAGTAAAAAAAAAAATAGGGACACCCCAAAAAATTAATTTAAAAATTGGGGTGCAAAAAAATTGTTGAACAATAGGGAAATAGGTTCAGGGCTATTCTGCAAGTATGCGGCAGATGTTTTCTAGAATAGAATTATAGCGGCAGGTGCACAAATGCAGAATTTTTAAAAACTTACTTTAGGGACATCAAAATATGCTAGTACCCATTTTCATGTACCCCAAATTTGATGGGACCACTTAAAAAACCGAAAAAAATAACCTAAGTGCTCTTCAGCATCACTTCTTCAATGTTGGGAAAAAAATACCTGCTGCGGCTATTTAAAGCCCCGACTTTCAATTAAAGGCGAAAACGGGGGTACCCATAGTGTTTCCCCATGTTTTTACAACTTTAGGGGGGTCTTACAATTATTTTAAGGAAAAATTCGTAACTTTACGCAAATCCAACTTCGGAGTTTCCCGTTTTCGTTAATTTGATATTGAATACGGGGATAAGTGGGAACGGGAGTGCGCACCATACCTTTACCCACAAAAAAACTCCGATATGAAACGTTAACTTCGCCAGGGAAGTTAATCTTTCATATTGAATACCCCTCTATATATAAGAACAGACTTGAGGCGGAATTCAGGGATAAGTAAACAACGTGGAAGATGCCAATATGGATACCGGCGTTTCAATACCTTTAATGTATTTTCCTCAGGTGACAAATATGAAAAATAATAACACTCACCTATATAAGCCCAGTAATCACGTGGAACACTATGTAACATTAGTCAATGATAATTATTACATTACCTTTTTGTCAGAGTGCACCGATGTCTCCATGCCCAGGGACATGCCTATTAATGCATCACATGAAGATCTAATCACTCTGTCTTGGACTTGTAAGTGGTTTTGAAGTTCTTCAAGTGAATGCAAGCTAGTCTGTAAGAAGAGCAGATGGAAGACACGGCAATAAGACCAGATGGGATAATAGACCAAGCCTTATAATTAAATTGTAGTTACAATCTACTTTACATTGTGTTTTAACCCTTGTGCCTGCAAGTCAAATGAAAACTTGCAATATCCGCTGGTAATGAGCTTTATGGCCTTATTCAGAGGTGAATGCAATGCTGATGTTTGGGAGTTGAGCGATTATTTTTGGACTGCACACGTGACCTGATGGATTACCACGGAGGTCGCAGTGAGGATTTGGATGCATAATGGATGCAGTGAGCATATGTGGGAGGGAACATGGAGGTGGCGTGTCAAACGCAGGTGTGTAGTGACCAGTTCAGGGGGCGTCTCAGCCTAAGACCGAGTCTGTGCATGCAGTTACAATGGCTCTAGTGGTTCACTTGTGATGGACATCAGTGGTGCAATCGATGTGCATCACAAACATATCACATTACTCAATAAATTTGAACTCTTTTGTCTCGGCCATGCAGCCTCTAGAGATGGTAATATTGTGTGTGCATTACAATGTCGTTTGCATACAGTAGCTCATATATCAAATTCTGGCAATGAGAGTGCTGGAGGATGGTGTAAAGGTTAGCATTACTGCCTCACGTCTTGGGTTCGGCTCCCACAATGGCCTTAACTGTGTTGCGTTTGTATATTCTCCCCATGCTTGCGTGGGTTTCCTCTGGGTGCTCCAGTTCCCTCCCACACTCCAAAAATATACTGATAGGTTACTTGATCCCAACAAAAAATAACCCTAGTGTGTGTGTATGTTCATGGATTTGCCATGTCATAAAATAAAGCAAAGAGACTGTGAAAAGGGATACATTATTGCTTATTCTCCAGAGATATTCTAAAAGGGCCAGGATAGATTTATTGGTACCCCTTAGAAAACATAATAAATAATTGGATAATATTGACATTTCAAACTAATTGATTTCTTAGCATCACGTATCTTCAATCCCCTAATAATTCATTCAGCTAAAAAGATACTCTGCTGTTTGGTATCATCATATGTCTCACACTGAGTACTGACCAGAAAAAGCTAAGGAGAGAGTTGTCTGCGGAGATTAGAAAGAAAATAATACACAAACATGTGAAGATAAAGGCTATAAGACCATCTCCAAGCAGCTTGATGTTCCTGTGACTACAGCTTGCAAATATTATTTAGTTTAAAGTCCATAGCAGTGTAACCAACTTCACTGGACATGACCACAAGAGGATAATCGACCCCAGAACAGAAGAATAGTGAGAATGGCAGAAAAAGAGCCAAAGACATACAAGCTGAACTCCAAGGTCAAGGTACAACAATGGGAAGTGTTCATTCTAGCAACTGTCACAACCCGCGCAGTTCCGCTTTCCTGCCTACATTGTCGCTCTCTGCTCTGGTGCTTCTAGCACACTCAGCTGATACAACAAACTGCTGAGATGCAGACCAGAGTGTGCTAGAAGCACTAGAGAGCTACACCCCAGGCAGGAAAAAGGAACTGCACAGGTTGTGACTGGGGCAGGGTGCTAGAATGAACACTAAGTGGGCTCCATGTAAGACGCACCAGGACGACTCCATTTTTGGATAGATGAGTCAAAACTGGTGGTTCAGCACTATGTTCACATACGAAACATGGAGGCGGCTCGGTTATGTTTTGGGACTGCTTTGCTGTGACTGGCATGAGATTGCCTTGAACCTGTGCAGGGCACAATGAAATCTCAAGACTATCAAGAGGTACTAGAGCTAGACACACTGTCCAGTGTAAAAAATCTCTGTCTCATTCGCAGGTCATGGGTCCTCTAACAGCAAAATGACTCAAAACACACAACTAAAAGCACCCAAGAATGGATAGGAACAAAACATTGGACTATTCTGGATTGGCCTTCTATGAGCCCTCATCTAAATCTATTATACATGCATGGAAGGAGCTGAAACATGCAGCCTGGTGAAGGTATCCATCATACCTGGGACAGCTGAAGCAGTTTACTCAGGAAGAGTGGGCCAAACTATGTATTGACATGTGCAAAAGTTTCATTGAGAGATACAGAAATCACTTGATTGCATCTGAAGGGTGTGGACCAACATATTAAGTTAGGGGCCCCATCATTTTTGTCTACCATTTTTATTTGTTTTATTATTTATAAATGTTCTGTTAAACCAAAAATCAAGTCTGATTTCTATTAATTATGGAATAAACAATGATGGATGCCAATTGTTTTTGTCAGGTTCAAGTTATTTCATGGAAGGGTACTAACAAATTTGTTCATGTCTGTACCTCCTGTGATAAAATTTCAAGTATTACATTAATTTCACAGGATCGTGAATACAGTATGAAGCGATAACAGAAACATGTCAATTACAAGGATTTTTTTCCTGTTAAAATTGAAGTGATGTTCTAAAATTTGCAGAAAAGTCACTGTAGATTTGTACCAACACTTGCTTTACAGCAGTCACTAATTCTGGAAAATGTGATTTTGGTCTAAAAATTACAGGACATCAATTCCAGTTTTCATTATGACATTGAGATTTTCACCGAGTAAGAACTTTGAACCCAGTGTTTAACAGGATTGTTTCTATTTGGAGTAGGGACGGATTGTTTTCATCACTGGAGTTAATTGAATGGTGGCTGCAAATCAACAAGGGCTATTTAGGAACAAACAATGCAAATGTGTAAATGTGGATATTTAGCACACTGTAACCAGCAGGCCACCAATATAGACCCTCAGATAGAAATGGTACAAGGTACACAGACAGCTGTGGTCGTTTCTTGTTTAGAGATCATGTACAGTTTCCATCTGGGTTTCGTAGGTTTGAAGTATTGAAGCTGAACCATGATTTCAAAACTACATGTGTTTCCATAATACGAGGAAAACACATGAACTAATTTCCAGATAATATTAGGGGCCAAAACTACAAGAGTTGATACAAGACTATGTGGTATGTGTTGAAAAGATTGACACCTACAGCCCTTATCAATTCCTCATCACACTTGGCATCCATTCCTGTAGTCCGTTGTGTTTTTTTTCTTTATAGAACACTTGTACTCCGAGTGTCACTGTACCATTATGGTGGAACTGGAAAAGCTGATCAAGATGGCATACTTCATTCCTATTAAAATCCTTGTTCACTGGTGAGTAGACTGCATCTGATTATATCTTTCAATGAAATCTCTATGATTCACTTTTCCCATTTATTTCTACTCCTGTCTGTCAGAATCCAGACAGATTGCGGAGGTAAGTATTAAGGTCAGGGGGAGACTTTGTGTTAGTGAGAGGGTTAGAGTTAGGCACTAGTTGGGAGGGCTAGGCTGCAGCAGACGGGGTTAGGGTTAGGCTATGGGACAGGAGGGTGAGGGTAGGCACTAGGGGGAAGATTAGGGCTAGGCTGCGGAAGGGAAGGGTAAGTTTTTGGGACAGGAGGGTTAGGGTATGGCTGCGGGAGGGGTGAGTTAGGATGGGGAGAATTAGGGTAAGGGTTATAATGCCTACAAAACTCGAGATTCTGCCTGTCAGGATGCCGCTGTCTGTATTTTGACAGTCGGCATCCTGACCATCGGCATCCGTGCCCAACCTGTGGAGAGCAGTAGACTGAAGCTAAGTGAAATGGCTACAATTTCAATGATCTGTTAATCATTAAACTATTCTAACAGTTTTTATAAAAGAAACGTGTACATTCTAAGTTTAAGCAGGTTATACACTGCCAACAAATCCTGTCACACAATATACAGTCTATATACAGAGGACAGATGGGACACTGCAAGCTACATAAAATGAGTCTCTAGACAGACAGTTTTTAAATTCCTGGATATGAAGACATGATGAAAGCGTGTTTATTAAAGTCTAACCTGTAATCTGGCTTCAAGTGTCTGTATCATTCGAAAATGATTTTCTTGGAACTGATTCTCAATAACGACATCATCAATGTGGTCAGCCTGAAAGAAAGAAAAGCACAACATTGCAAACTCTATAAAGATAAAAAAATATTTTTCAAGAGAAAAAATTGTAATAATTCTAAATAAAAACCACATTACATGCTTTCACTTCACCCACTTAAAAATGAATATTAACAGTCAAGTATTTAACAATTGCAACATTCCACACAGATTACATAGACGATAGATAGATAGATAGATAGATAGATAGATAGATAGATAGATAGATAGATAGATAGATAGATATGATATACGGTTCTTTTCATTCTCTTAAGGTGCCCATACACGGTGCGATGCACCGTGTAGGGCGACTGCCGATCCGTCAGCAGACGAATCGTGCTGTCACCGCCGGCAATCATGCGGTCCCCGCAGACCGCACGATATGCCGGCTTCCCCGTCCTTCATCTGAATAGGATCGTGCATCGCATCCCACATCAGATGGTTTTGCAAGAAGATCTAGGGATGCGATGTACGACCCCGCGGGAGCGTACAGCACGATATCAGGTACGATATCGTGCCCATACACGGCACCATATAGCACCTATATCGTGCCGATCCGTCGGATCGGCACGTATATCGTGTCGTGTATGGGGGCCTTTATATATTGCCTTTTCGCAGTCAGTTGGTCACCCACACAATATCTGCAGAGATATTAAGTGACAGGCCTTATATCATATGTGCTTGAAAACTGAGACTAACAATAATCTGATTGAAATTAGCAGCATAATTATTGGTGAATCCGGATGTGAGATGAAGCTATCAGCATCTTTATGGGACCATCTTCCAATGCAGCAATGCCAGAAGAGATTCAATTTGGTCACCCATGTCTGGGTAAAAACTGGTCTGTCATCCTGTTCCTTAATTTAAGTTTGGCATAATCGTTGCATGTGAGGCCAGGAATGTGAAAGGAGCCTGTCTACCATTGACAGCCGGGAACTTCAGAGATTTGGTCTAAAACCATTATTAACAGCCTCTGGAACCATAGTTGCTACTGCACCAGTCATGGGTAAAAATGACAAAAGGTGTACAAAAGCGGTGTGTTAGCAAAAATAAAATCTGAAAATTAGATATCATAACTTGCATAATTACTAGAAAATTGATGAAAACACAAAAAGTATACTTATTATATCAAACATAAAATTACAGATTTGTCCTCATAAACCTAGCCTCAATATGCCATGCTGCGCAAGAAGCCTGGTGTGAGTGGGCACTACTTGCCAAATATCTATTTAGTCCGAAAATGCATCTTTGGCTGGGTACACTCTACACCAGGGGTCTTCAACCTTTAAGACAGTGTGGGCCACATTTAAAAATTCAACGAAGCCTGAGGGCACATAAGCTATACTGCGGTATTTAGACTCTGTGCCCCCTCCTCACACAATTATGTCCCATAACTGCCCCCTCCTACAATTTTAATTAGGTCCCAGAATGCTCCCCCTCCTCCCACAATTATAATTATGCCCCCATAACTGTCCCTCCTCCTCCTCCATTATGTCAGATAGTTGCCCCCATCCTAGTGGTCCCAGTAGTGGTGCCCATTATGCAGTGCCCCCAGTAATAGTCCCCCTATGCAGTGCCCCTTATATAGTGCCCCCAGTAGTAGTACCTCCTAAGCAGTGCCCCTAGTAGTGCTCCGGCTGTGGGTGCAGCAGCCAATGAGAGTCTGTCTGACTCTTTGGCTGCTAAAATAAACACCCCGCCCCCGGGTAGAAGACCAGGGGCCACGGGTTGAAGACCCCTGCTCTAAATGATAAATTGGCCGATTTGTTGTTCTGAGGCAAATCTGAACGACAAATCATGCATATCGTGCAGTGTGTATGCCCATTGCACGCTCCTGCAGGTCATGTGATATCGAGTGATTGGCCGTATTACATGGCCAATGACACGATATTGCATGAGGGACTGTGTAGTTTACTAAAGGATGTAACGAGTGATTGTTCAGTCATTCTTTAAATCTTCTAGTGTGTTTGGCCCCGACCATCGTCAAGATTGCCGTGTTGTCTAGTGTGTGCTCAGCCCCAGTTGCTATGCGTAGAGGCACCAGGAGACTGCACTGATTAATTTGATATGCAACACTTGTATATCTGTGTGTGACAAAGCACAACAGAACTCTGTGTGGAAAAAAACTGCGACCGCTGCATTGTATCAATGTATATTGCCATGTAACTTTGTATACAGTCGCATGCAAATATACAAGTGTCGCATATAAAATTAATCTGTGCAGTCTCCGTCTCACATTGTGTTGCAACCAAGATGCATTTTAAGCTAAAAACAATAAAAAAAGACGATCTGCGCAAGCAGAGTCACACAGAACTTTGCTTGCGCAGAGATGCTGTTTCGTGTGACTGCAGCAACAGTGTATGAGGACACATCTGTATATTAAATAGAAAAATAAAAGCTTCATATATATGCAGCCTAATAGACATTCATCGTACCACTTGCAAGGTATGTTTGTGGAGATCAAATGGCTTACGCGTTTTGTTATAGAGACTTCATCTGAAGGAAAGGCTAACATAAACAGATTTAAAACCACATTTATCAATTTATCTCAAGTCTGGTGCATTCAGTACGGTGGTGAACAATTTAATTGATAGCTATATCAGTTGTATTAGTATTTTAACCTACATAATTCAAAATACCTCATGGGTTATTGATTTAATTATCAATGTATAAAATTGCATTTACAGTAATAGTCTGCCAAATAGGTGGTAAAGCCTGATAATATTTTTTGTTTAGTGATAAGGGCGATGTGATAAGATACAGCCCTACTACTATACAGTGCTTAATTATATATCAATATACTGTACATACTATGTTTATAATGACATAGTATAGGATGCCATACAGTAAGCAAAGCAAGGTTTCTGCACTATAAGACAAATCATAATGCCTATCATTTCATTAGACCTGGTATATACATCTACCCCTCACCTGATTATTTCTAAAATTTTGGCTCTGATTGGGATGAATAGAAGCTTTCTTTCACCCTATGGATTCTGGTAATCCTTAAAAGGAACAGTCTTCATTAGGAGATCTTTGATGTGCAGTTTGTAAACTGAATGATGAACTAAAAGCCGGGATGTAGTCGGCATTCTGGCGTGCAGGATGCCAACGGTCTAAATAGCGGCGCCAAAATCCCGACAGGTCGGGATCCCGGGCACCAGTATCCCGACCGTCGGCATCCCGAAGGGTAAGTATCGGGGTGTAGGAGGAGCTTAGCGTTAGGTAGCGGGGTTAGGTTTAGGCATTAGGGGAAGGGTTAGGCACTGTGGAGGGAGGGTTAGGGTGCGGGGAGGAGGAGGTTAGGTTTATTCACTAGGGGGGGAGGTTATGTTTAGTCACTAAAGGGGGGGGGTTAGGTTTAGGCACCGGGGAGGAGGTCTTAGGGTTAGGGTGCGGGGAGGAGGAGGTTAGGTTTATTCACTAGGGGGGAGGTTAGGTTTAGGCACTAGGAAGAGGGGGGGGGTTAGGTTTAGGCACCGGGGAGGGAGGGTTAGGGTAGGGAAAATACGTACCTTGCGTTCCCTATGGGTGTCGGGATTCTGGCTGTCGGGAAGCTGCTGTCGGTATTCTTCACAGCGGCATCCCGACACCCGGAATATCATACCCGACCCCTAAAAGCCAGCCCATTGCAACGCACCTGATTCTAAACCAATGGATTTAAAACCGCCATCTCAACTTTTATACAAGTAAACTTGCATCATTACCACGCAGACAAGTGCACATGTACTAACTAAACAATATGTCAAAGTATATCTGAGAGTCATAGTTAGCGTTCCCGCTAGGCTGTTTCAGCGGTGCGCTGCACCCTGCCCTATTTCTGAAGGGCAGAAAGCACCCTGCCCTCCAGCGCAGCGCCCCGCTGAAAGAGCCTGCTTTTCGGTCCTCCACCCACGGGTCACAATGTCCCGCAGGTGGGGAAAACAGCAGAGCAGCGGTCACCGCCGGTGAATAGATGCTGGGTGTATGCGCCCGGCATCTATTCACAGTGACCGCTGCGCTTGGGGACTGCCCAGCATGTCCGTAAGTGCCGGGCACGCCCCCAAGATTCACGACAAGGGGACGCGTCATAAAGATACGCACCCTTTTCATTGGCCACAACCCCCCCCAGCTCTAGGCCCGTGGTAGCATGCATGGGTGCAGCCATGTTTGTCCATATCACATGATTAGTCTCTCCCAATGGTAGTCCTGCGGTCACTCAGCTGATCCTCTGATCCAATGACCAACTGCCTAGGGGCATTTAGGTCTGACTCCAGGAACAGGAAGTTGCCTGATCAACTTCATTTCCTCATTCACTTCAAGTCTTCAGTGTTCCAGAGACTGAGTATTACTTCTTCACTCCAGACTCCCTATTGTTTTCAACTTCCAGTGTTTTCCAGCGATTGTCTCTCCAGTATGCAGTTCAGCTATTCATGCTGATTCCCGGAGTTATAAATAATTGCTCTCATGCTGAATTCAGGTGTGCTGTCCAGTTCTCTATCTGTGTTACATGCTTCAGCTGCCAAGTTGATTACCAGTATTCAGAGTTTCTCTTCTCATGCTGATTTTCTTGAGTTACATGTTCACCTCTCACATAGTTACAGAGCAAGTCTGCGATTGGATCTCTATCAATTCTCAGTGCATCCCTGGGTCTGCATTCCCTGTGTTCCCTACAGCAAGTCAGTCTAAGGATCTTCCATGTCTCCCAGAACAAGCCTGCAATTGGTTAATTTCCAGCATTTTCGGTACCACTCCATTTCCAGTGTTTCCCAGTGCCATCCCATTTCTACTAATCCCCAGTTTGTCTCCAGTGTTAACGCAGCTTTCAGTAACTTCCAGTGTTATTACATTTTCCAATATTCACAGTTTTATTTCCTAGTATTATATCCCTGTCTTCTGCCACTCCCAGGTACCTGTCCAGAGGGCCGTGACCTGCTCACTTGGTGCGGCGAAACCCAAATCTCAATAGGAGGGGTCACTGGTGAAGACCAACAAGTGGGTTTGACTCCGCGCCTCTGGGCAGGTCTAGCCAAACCTGGGTTTGGCTGCAATAATAAGACATTTTCACTGTCACCCCCGTCTGCTATTGCTCTACCACCGTAACCCCCCAGTTCTTGGCCTCAACAGAGATGTCCCTAGTGCCCGGTTGTGACACTGCGGTGTCTCTGGAACATCCTTTAGATGTTCTAGACAGACACCCTGCAGTGTGTCCTCAAGAGGCTCCAAGTCAGCGCTGCACTTAGCAGACTCCACCCCCCTCTACGTGATGTTGGGCGCTAAGCACAGGAAGCATTTAAGCCCTGTTACGCCTCTGACCATAGTTATCCTGTGTAGGACTCCTATGTGGAGCTGATGTCGTGTGTGTACCAAAAAATAAACAATCAAGAGCTTATCTGGTAATCAGGCAGTACTGCAATGGTCAGGTAACTTGAACCGATAGCACTTTCCAGGATTCCACGGGATACACCTTTAGGATCACCTTAAATGTGGGCTCTTAATTTTTTCCCCATCAAGAAGAACATATATAGTGTAGTATTGTATACAACAAATAAAAACACCACTGGACGAAAATAAATCTGCGTACCACAATGTGCGTAAAACAATACATGAACGATGTCACTCCTCTGTGCTTCAGGTCAAACTCAATAGCAGTCTGGCTTTATGTGACAACAAAATGGAAGACCGTGTCCCCTGGTCTTGTAGGAGCAGAGTCTGCATAGGCGGTTCTATATATATATATATATATATATATATATATATATATATAAAGATAAACAATCCTCCGGCACTCCTCCACGCTGTGTCTCTGGACATGCAGTCCGTTCTTGCTCCGGTGCCCTCCTTAGGAGGACAGCACCCACAACGCACAAAGCACACAGAACAAAGGCGGCACTCGGAGACTGGAATATCATGTCACACCCTCACCAGAGGGACTTTATTGCGTCTACATTTCGGGGTCTTCCGCCCCTTCCTGTTGTCCTGAGGAAGGGGCGGAAGACCCCGAAACGTAGACGCAATAAAGTCCCTCTGGTGAGGGTGTGACATGATATTCCAGTCTCCGAGTGCCGCCTTTGTTCTGTGTGCATTATATATATATATATATATATATATATATATAAAATAAGAGTTATGCTATAACATACCTTTGTGAACTCTTTTTCTTCGAGGTCCATGGGGTCCACAGCCATTACGTTGGGTATGAATCCTGGCCAAACAGTTAACACAAACGAGCTCTCTGCTCCCAGGATGCACCAGGGTTCCTCCTCATATACCCCACCCCCTGCCTCAGGTAGCCAGTATGTTACCAAGCTTAAGCAGGCGGAGACAAACAAAGGGAAAGAAAGAAGAAACCCATAACTCATGAGTCCAGACTCTCAAGAGGAGAAACTACGGAAATCCTCCCCCAGAACTACAGGTGCGTCTGGGTGGGTGTCCTGTGGACCCCATGGACCTCGAAGAAAAAGAGTTAACAAAGGTATGTTATACCATAACTCTTATTTTCTTCTTCGGAGTCCATGGGGTCCACAGCCATTACGTTGGGCATATCCCAAAGCACTAAACCTACGGGCGGGGACGCTCCTGACTCTTGGAAAAGAGGAGAACCCTACGCCGAAGGAGGCATCCTGAGAGGCAAAAGTGTCAAAGGCATAACAATTGACAAAGGTGTGGACGGAAAACCATGTGGCTGCCCTGCAGAACTATTCAGCAGAGGCACCCCAGCAGGCCGCCCACGAAGGCCCCACTGACCGTGTGGATGTACCTTTACTGAGTCTGGCACCACCAGACTAGTCTGGCCTGAGGAATCGTCATATGAATCCATCTGACCAGCGTCCGCTTATCGGCTGGCCAGCCTTATGACTGTCATACAGTAGAAAAAGGAACCTACTTCCTCATGCTATTGGCGCGATCCACATAATTATGTAGCGCACGGCCAACATCCAAGGAAAGCCTCACCTACCGAGAGGCTTGTAGTCTGCAAGCTGGGACCACAATCTCTACATTCATATAAAATCAGAATACCAATCTTGGAAGGTATTCCACCCTAGTATGAAGTACCGCTCTCTCCCGATGACTTAGTAACACGCGAAAGCGTGAAGAAAGTGCTGCTAGATCAGAGACTCTCCAGTCTGACGTGAAGAACATACTCGAGAAATCTAAACCCCTAGGGCCACATTTTCTCAGTTCACCCCGTTGAACATACAAAGTTTTAAAAACTGCAGCTAGAAGTAAGTTTCTTATCCTCTGAACTACAGAACATCCTTTCTTCAAGGCGGAGGTCTGAAGAACCATGCCGTCCAAGATGGACGAGTCAGGTCTCGATACAGGAAGAGATCCTGTATTAACAGGTCCGACCTTAGCAGAAGAGGCCACAGAGTGTCTATGGAGTGACTCTGCAGGTTGGCGAACCAGCAGCGTCCGGGTCAAGCAGGGGCCATCAGTATTACTGTTGCATATTCCTGTTAACCCTTAGAGGGAGGGATAGCGGGTGAAGCAAATACGCTAGTTTGAAGTTCTACTCTACTGCCAGAGCATCCACAAACACTGTGCCCGTACCTGGGGACCCTGTGCTTGTGACTCAAGGCCATGAGGTCTACCTCTCGAAGACCCATCCATCCACAAGGCTCTGAAATACCTGTGGATGAAGAGCCCACACTCTCTGGCGCGTATATCCTGCTGGCCTAGGAATTCCACTTCCAAATTAAAGACTCCTGGTATGAACACAACCGATCTCGCTGGAAAATGACATTCTGCCCCCTGATGGATGAGGCAGTCTACTGCGGTGGTGCTGATAGATTGCACCTAGACCAGCCTGCCCCTTTAGTATTTCCTGAGCTTGAAAAGCGCTCCTGAATACTGCCCTTAGTTCCAGGACGTTTTACGGAGACTGCTTTCATTGTCTCCCATTTTCCTTGAAACGTGTGTCGACCTATCACTGCTCCATACCCGTGGAGGCTGGTATCATCCAGGTCCAGAACGGGCGACCCTTGTTGTGACAAACGTCTTTAACGGATAGTCGCTCTTCTGGCAAGAGACAGATCGTCTGTGCTTTATTTGGAACCCCGGACGTACGCTGGGCGGGCAAATAACAGCTCCTGACAGAGAAAGACTGCCCTGAAACCGGCTTCAAATCTCCTATCAGTGGAATATTTAAAGGCGAATGCCAATGGTACTGGAAAGGGATATAAGGCCTCAATCTTTCTGGTAATATGGATTTTTCTGCCCGGAGAAACTCCATACTACGTTCCCTACAACCCCTGGTATCTCAGGTGGTCTCCCATCCAAGTACTAACTGGGCTCAATGCTGCCTAGCCATCAAGATCAAACAATCTTGGGCATGTCCAGTATGGTCTGGCTGTAGTCAGATTTGGGAGGCTTTCACAACTTTCTGGCATTAGAACACTGGAGCCTCTCCTTATACCGGCTCCACAAGCATAGCTTTGACCCCTCTGATCAGGGAGGAGACGTACTGTTGGAAGACGGTCTTCCTCTCTTTAGAGTGACTCCTGGGAGGAGACCCGTGTGTCCCCCTGAACACCAGAAGATGTACCAGAATCTGAGGGCTGGACGGAGCGTGAGACCGACCGCCTTCTGATTCTTTTGGCTGTACTAGCCTAGCTGCTTGCCATAACTGCTGGAAGGCTACTAAAGATGATGCCTGCCTCAACCACTGCCTACAGCACCTGGTATTCCCAGGTGGTCTCCCATCAAAGTACTAACCAGGACCAACACGGCATAGCTTCCAAAGTCAGATGAGATTGGGCATGTCCAGTGTGGTATGCCTGTAGGTGAAATGTCCATTCATGATGGAAATAGAGGGCATAACCATAGGGGCTGCTGCTACAGGTCACACATGCCACCAACTCAGGGGTCCCAGCCATCTGTCTTACCTTTTCATTGGACATACAAAGTTTATCCAATGTCTAGTATTAATGTGACCATCATTTTACATCCAATGTACCCACATATCTTTGTAGCGGGTTACATGAGGAGAAACAGCAGTGATAGACTTATGCTGACAAGGCAGCATAATACCGCAAATTCCATAAGTGACATGTAATGCACATGATACATAACTACATACATACATACATACACGCATATTCACTGTTCACACACACTAAGCTCTCTGGCCAACTACCAAACACCAGGTAGGACCTAAAGCTCTGTATGACCTGATAACTGGAGTGGAGGCATATATACATACATGCAACAACATTTTTTTTTTTTTTAAGTAAACTACAACCAGCCGACAAGGCTAAGTAGGACATCAAGCTCTGTATAACCTGGCCATCCACAGAGAGGCACCCAGGAAGATGAACCAAATCTCCTGAGAACATTTGCAAGTAACCTACTACAAGCGTCGGTTTACAGAAAACATACGTGTGAAGCACTCTCTAACCCCTAACCACAGTTTAGGGGTTTCAGGAAAATAAAATTTTGAACAGTAGCACATTCATGCCTAACTGACCAGTTTTGCAAAATCTACCTGTAGATTTGCATCAATCGGTACTGAATCCAAGCAACAAAAGTTGGTAGGATTCCAATGTTATGCACTTTCCTGGGAACAAGGCATACTCAGGGATAGCCAACTTCCCTCCCTCCCCCCCCCCCCAATCAGTACTGAACTCAGCTGAGTCTTCCTAATTAGGAGAGAGGGGGGATGGGCAACCCAGCCCTACCAGTATATGTGAATTACAATATAGCCCATGTAGCCTACAGCTGGGTCCAATGTAATGTGTTCATCTTCACACATAGGACCTCATTCAGAGTCGGTCGAAGCGGCCGCACGGTCGTACGCCACCGATGTTCGCTATACTGCGCATGCGTAAAGTTCGCAATGCGCGTGCGCAAACTAGCCGCTACGATCAGAAATTTCTCTCTCCTTGAACACAGTCAGGTCGGTAGTTTGAGTGACAGATTGAGGAGTTTGTGGGTGGTAACAGGGGAAGGTGCTTGAAAACGGGGTAGTGGAGATCCGAACGCAGGCGTGCCTAATTATGCGAACGGCGTTTTATGGGAGTGCATACGGTTTATGGGAGTGCATAATTAACAAAGTAGCGTCATGGCACATGTGACATGGGAGGTTTTTACACTGACATGATCGTAGAGCTTAAGAGAAGGGATGGTCAACCTTAAGGTCTACGACCAGTTCCGATGGTTCCCGATGGTCTCGATTAATCCTTATATGCCCAGAGATGACGTGCAATGCGTACGAGAAGGGGGCGTATTTTTTTTTAATTCCGGCCGCTTCCTCCCCTTGGTCGGCCAGCTACCGATCTTAGGGACGCAACTTGCGAGGGAATCATTTGCATATCCGGCCCCTTTTCCCGTACGACCGTTTCGACCGACTCTGAATGAGGTCCATAGTCTTTTCAGAAACAAAGGCAGCATAACTCAGCAAAACTTAACGCATTTAAGCAGTACGTTTGCCATAGGCTCTTAATCAAAAAGCACAGCAGCTTAGTAGGATATTTGAGACTGTTCAACCTGCCGTAAGCAAGGTATTTTGGTCCATAATCTGGGAAAAAGAAACCCAAGGGAGTTCCTATCCAGAAGCTGGGAGGTTTGTCTACTTAACACAATAACCACATAATTCAGATTGTATGAAATCCTGTAGGGAAAATCCCCCCAGCACAGGGACCTTAGCCGCCTGTCCTTCAGACTCTGAGACATAATAATGACAAGTTCTGAGTACACACGTGATTTTGTTTCACCCTAATTACCCACACACCCGTAGGAAAGGGTTTAAGGGAAAAGACAGTGATAATTTACAGGAGTCACAGTTCTTTTTACATAAGAAACAGTATCCATAAAACAACAATCACATGTCATGCATAAACACTCTGCGAGTCATATGCATATAAGCTCTCACTACCACAATCAGCCTAGGCTTAGGTAGGATAGAGCCCTCTAAAAACCTGAACCAGCAGTAGGAAAGCTATACAGGGAGACTGCCCAGCGTCCTGAAGGAGCAGCGTTCAGAGAGCAACTGACATACACTCTGGCTGCCCTATGGAGGCTGGGAGCGGCAACTCACCATCACTGCGCCAGAGGATTGAACTAGTGTGTGGATTGGGGAAGGGGCCGTCGGGGAAGCGCACCTCCCCTATGTTGCTTGGACCCCCTATCCCAGCGGTCTAGTGTAGGAAACAAGCTGTATGCCTCCCGACCGCAGCTTAACCTGTAGAAAAAGGTTAAGGGGAAAGACAGTGATAGTTTACAGGAGTCACAGTTCTTTTTACATAAGAAACAGTATCCACAAAACAACAATCACATGTCATGCATAAACACTCTGCGAGTCATATGCATATAAGCTCTCACTACCACAATCAGCCTGAGCTTAGGTAGGATAGAGCCCTGTAAAAACCTAGACCAGCAGTAGGCAAGGTATACAGGGAGACTGCCCAACGTCCTCTCTTGTAGGAGCAGCGTTCAGAGAGCAACTGACATACACTCTGGATGCCTTATATGGAGGCTGGGAAGAACAATCCACAATCAACTGTGCCAGAGAACTGAACTAGCGTGTGGATTGGGGGAGGGCCGCCGGGGAAGCGTACCTCCCCTATGCTGCGTGGACCTGCTCGGTAAACTGACCTGGCCGCCACCACAAGCCCCGGCTGGTCAGGAACATCAAATCCCGGCAGACTAGGCTAGGAGAACAAGCCATATGCCTAATGACTGCAGCGCGCCTCCGGCCAGTCTCACTGCCGGAGGCCGGACCGCCACGTGGTCCCGGCATCAGCGGCCGCCGCGACCACCTGCTTACCTGCCATCGCCTTGATCCGGTTGCGGTCCAGAGCCAGAAAGCCCCTGCCGAATCCCCGGCCAAGGACCTGCCGAGGCTAGCGGCGCCGGAGGAGGTAGTTGTAGCGCGTAGCCGGTGCGCCTCCAATCAGGCGCGAGGCTGCTTCCAGGACAGCTCAGACCACCTGCTTAGATAGAGAGTAAAACTCTTCTTTTTTTTTTGTTACTCGTCTGCAGGACTGCTCCAGCAGTCTCACTGTCTATGTGGTGAACACACCAAACAGGAAGAACTGGCTACCTGAGGCAGGGGGTGGGGGTATATGAGGAGGAACCCCGGTGCATCCTGGGAGCAGAGAGCTCGTTTGTGTTAACTGTTTGATGACCGGGATTCATACCCAACGTAATGGCTGTGGACCCCATGGACCCCGAAGAAGAAATATATATATATATATCAAGAAATAGATGGGTGCAGCGCCACTACCTGTGTAACTTATTGAGTGAACCAAATAAATTGTATAGTGTATAGCAACTTGGCCTATTAGTGTTTCGGCGTCTGCTCTGAGTCAATAGTGTAATACCAGTGTGAGTATTATTAGAAACAGTGAAAAAAGGGAATTGACAATCAGGCGACTAGTTTGCTAGATGTGTAAAATCACACACAGTGAAAGATACAATGTAGAACAGATGAGTTATTGGTTTCAAAATGCGATTAAGTCTGATTGTACCTCAGAACATATAGGAGAGCGTTTTCCACGCTGAATAATAAATAAATATATCAAACCAATAAATAACAAAGTGCTAGTGCAAGATATTGTAAATCTGATTAAAACTCAGAATATATAAAAAGATGTTTATATCAAGTCGATATGTGACAAAGTGCTAGTGCCAAGTATGATAAAAATTATAACAATTTATTGAAAAACATAAAAAATAATAAATAAATGAATATGACCATGAAACTTCCGCCCAACACATCTATTAAGTAAGGGCGGAAGTGGCACGTCGCGCTCTGGAGCTGAATAATAGAAGGGTTGGCGGAAATTACGTAGCCCACCTCCGAACACGTTAACACGTGGTGGGCGGAAGTGATGTGTTCAGCTCTGAACATGAGGAATAATACGGAAGTGACTGATCGCGCGCTATGGATCAACACAGCTGCCGGGAACGGATGTGACGCTTCAAGTAAGGGCGGATGCCAGTTTACAAAGGGCGGAAGTGGACCTTAGAAGATCGCCGTTTGACTATTTACAAAAAGTATTTCTTTATGGGAAACCTTATAACATAAACTAGTATAAACGATGGTTTGCTGAATTATGAAATCGCTTGGTTTTGAGGTCTCCCTAAGACACAGGAAGTAAGGTGAACACCTGACTCCCATTTGAACTCAGTGTGGCATAAATACAGGATCACCACACTAAGACAATATCCCCTTGATGAAGTCATAGAGAGGAAACGCGTTGGGCCTTTTGGCTGCCTCATGCACTGTGGAGAACTACCTCTCTCCTCCTACCAGATAAGCTGCTTAAAAATATAAACTTTCCTCTACTTTGTTTTTATCTATTTATTTTTTACTGCCAGTCATTGTTTTCATGGTCATATTCATTTATTTATTATTTTTTATGTTTTTCAATAAATTGTTATAATTTTTATCATACTTGGCACTAGCACTTTGTCACATATCGACTTGATATAAACATCTTTTTATATATTCTGAGTTTTAATCAGATTTACAATATCTTGCACTAGCACTTTGTTATTTATTGGTTTGTTATAAAGAGTTCAATATAAATATTTTTTTAGATATATTCTGAGTTTTAACCAGACTTATCATATCTTGCACTAGCACTTTGTTATTTATTGGTTTGATATATTTATTTATTATTCAGCGTGGAAAACGCTCTCCTATATGTTCTGAGGTACAATCAGACTTAATCGCATTTTGAAACCAATAACTCATCTGTTCTACATTGTATCTTTCAATGTGTGTGATTTTACACATCTAGCAAACTAGTCGCCTGATTGTCAATTCCCTTTTTTCACAATATATATATATATATATATATATATATATATATTAATTAGAGATGTGTGGGTTCGATTTTATTCGGTTCTTATTGTCAAATTGGCGCAAGCTCGGATTTACCTTATTGGCTACCCAGAGTGCCAGTAGTCTTTTGTGCATACATATGCAATGTGTTAACATGAATGCAGTATTTTCTTCTTCGGTTACAAAACAAAAATGTCTTTAATATACAGTATGATGTTTGCGTATCATCTATTGACAATGTTCCACTGTCAACTTATTTCTTTTCTTAATTTGATGATCCGTGGATGATTCATTTATAATTGTGGATGATACATTTTAATGAGCACCTGTTTGTATGTATAATAAAAGGCTGGCGAAAACAAACGTCCGTATTCAGGGTCTCATTCAGACCCGCTCGCGAGCGCAGGACGCTCGCAAGCGGGTCGATGGCACCCAAATGCACATGCGCACGATGGAGGCTGCTCCGTCATGCGCATGCGCGAGACCCGGCGACCGACGGGGAAGCCGTCGCTCGGGGTCTCGCACCAAAGGGGGCGTGCTGTCGATGGTGGGCGTGCCTGCCCAGACGGAGGCGTTCCCATGGGAACGCCTACTGTCTGGGTCCGGCCCCACTGACATCACTAGTGATGATAGAGCCAAAATCACTCCAGGGCTTGCGGCAGCAAGACCCTACTGCAGGGTCTCGTCGCAAGCCCGATGGTCGCGATGGTCTTGACCATCGTGCGAGCTATGCGAGCGTCCAGGAGGACGCACCAAAAAAAACAGAACGCCCTGATTCAGAGCGGGCGCTCGTTCAGAGCGTCCGGTTCTGAATCAGGCCCTCAATTAGGCCTGTCGGAAAAGTAACTCCGTATTCACTTCCATCCGCTTTTCGCGTACGCGGAAAGTCAATGCAATGTAGTAGGCGAAAAAAAGATTTGCCTCTGAACAGCAGGAGAAAAGAAGTGCAAAATTTTTGTTTTGGGGTGCAAAGGTGGGGAAACCACTCAGAACCCTTGGGACAGCCCCCAATGGACAATTGTGTCCAAAAATTCCTGAAAAAAAACTTAATATCCCAAAAAAGTACTTGGAATTTAGAAGCGAAAAAGTACAATGTGGGGGGACATAAGGTTCTGGGGGTGCTCAATTGTCAATTGTTTTGGGGATTGCAGGTGCTTTTTTGGGGGGAGGAGTTTCACTTTTTTTTAAACTTCACTTTAGAGACATTAAAAGATGCTAGCACCCATTTTCAGGTACCCCAAATGTGACAGGGCTACTTATTTTCACAAAAATACTGCTTTATGCCATTCTTCACCACTTGTGCAAAGACGCTAATTAGAGGCAATTGCACCAACTTAAGTACCCCAAACAGTTTAATTAGGGCTAATCGGGCACTATTACATTGATCCCCAATGATTCTGCATTGTTTTGGGGGGTCAGACTGATTTCCCCGATTCTGAAACCACTTTCCGCCTATTCTTACTTCGCGTGTTGCTGTTTTCGCATCTTTTGGAATTGAATATGGCGAATAGCGGGGACGCGCACGACAAGTTTCTGCGGTGAAAAGACGCGATGTAGGTGAAAAGTCCAGCAGGCAAAACTTTATCGCGGGTGCGAATAACGCCCATATACTGAAGACTGCTGTCTTAAGATGGGAACACTAGACGATATATTTCGCCCCATCCGGCAGATCGGCCCAGCATATCATCCACATCGGCAAGTGTGTACTCACTATGGGCGACAATGCGCTCTCCCGTCGTTAATCGATTCTACATACTGCTCAATCTGTCACTTTGATGAACAATCCCATGCTTGTAGATGCAGCTGGTGAACGACATATCGTGCGGTATCAAACAACCGCACGATATGCCATTCATTGCATTATGCATTGGCCGGGTATACACATTGCACAAGTGCGTGTAACAGGAACAACTTATCTTTCACATTATCTGTTTCTTAATTTATCAATAAAGAAAAATAACTAGTTTTCAGCAAATATATCTAACATATATTATTAAAATTCAAGTAAATATTCATACAAAATGAAAATATTGTAAAATTGGGCCAGTTTTGAAGCTAAAAATGACCCCGACATTAAGCAGTTCATGTTAATGTTATAATTACATAGAATGTGGAAATACATGTTTGCTTTACCACATACAATGTAATTATGTCCCCATTACACCTGTACATCATATTCTTTGTTTCTGTGTTTGTCCTTCACACTACACTGAACGCATTACATTACAGGTAACAGACATAAAAGATGGGACAATGCTTACTCTGGAAATAAAGTAGATTATCCAATTCCTAGTTATCTAATTCAACCAGCCCACAGGCATTGCTGCTAAACTACAGTAACTTGAGGAGAGGAAGCTCAGGAGACATTATCTAATCCTGGGTACACACTGGCAGATATATTGGCTGATTAATTGACCATCCAATATATCTTGTGTGCGTCGCCCAGTGTGTACCAACAATATTTTCTGTGAATGATGTCGTTCACAGACATATCGCGTTGGCTGTGCTGCTGCTACTGTAACTCTTCCATGATATCATTAGTTTAACAGAATATTAGTATTGTGAAGTTTGGTTTAGATGGCAAATTGATAGTACCGTATATACTCGAGTATAAGCCGACTTTTTCAGCACATTTTTCAGCTACACACTGCCAAACACACAGCCGCCGGAGCTGGCAGCTGCGTGTTTGGTGTTATCGGCAGCCGCTGAGAGTCTGTCAGACTCTCAGCGGCTGCTGCTACTCCCACAGTGGGTAATGGGAGACACGTCGTTATGACGACGTCTCTCCCATGCAAAGCGGCTGGAGGAGCGGATAGCGGCGGGACCAGGAGCGGGAGTTTCAGGTAAGTAATTATTTTTTTTTATTCTTATCACGTCTCTCTCTACTGGGGGGGGGGGGGGGAGACTACAGGGGGCGTTTACTACAGGGGGCACTACAAGGGGGCGATTACTACAGGGGGCACTACCAGGGGACGATTACTACAGGGGGCACTAAAAGGGGGGGATTACCACTGGGGGAACTACCAGGGGGGGATTACTACAGGGGGCACTATAAGGGGTGATTACCACTGGGGGTACTACTAGGGGGGGATTACTACTGGGGGCACTAAAAGGGGGGGGGATTACCACTGGAGGCACTGAAAGGGGGGATTACTACTGGGTGCACTACCAGGAGGGATTACTACTGGGGGCACAACCAGGGGGAATACCTACTGGGGGCACTACCAGCTGCTGCCATTTCCCACACTAGGCTTATACTCGAGTCAATAAGTTTTCCCAGTTTTTGGGGGTAAAGGTAGGTACCTTGGCTTATATTCGGGTCGGCTTATACTCGAGTATATACGGTACATGGTTTTCAGATGGTCTCTGAAAATCAGTAAAGTAGCGGTTGTAGATATACTATGCAATGTAGTGTTTAGTCTATATAGCAGGTGTTTTTTTGTTAGTACCTGCAAACACAAAGGCCAAGATTCATACACTAATGATAATATTATTCCTTATGACACAATTCCCATTTGAAAATACACAAATTGTTTTTATGAAGAGCTCCTCCTATTCAGGCATTTACCTTCACTTACAGTAACACATTCTGGGACAAATGTATTAAGCACACAGTCATCTCTGGTCTATGAGAGCTGTTGTATGGCTGTTTATCGTTGCAAAGCAGAAATCTTTAGCACCAGAATGTGCTAATGTCACATTTGACGTAGTGTGGAGTGTAAAATTCCCCCTCCGGCGATCCCAGCGCCTCCTGTATCACAGCAGTGATGTACTGATGAGATGTGCTCAACAGCTTGTGGTTCCAATGAGCATGTGTAACAACAGAAGGCACACATCAGGATGAACTATAGTATAAGTTATAACAGAGGGTACAGTCTGAGGGTACTGAGTGATGTATGAGAAAGTCATATATGGCAGAGGGTAAAGGTCTGATAATGCAGGTTAATGTAAGACAATTCCTTAAAAGAAATCTATTGATGCCATTCTCTTACTTATAGGAAGATCCTCCTACTACGGTGTGAAAACTATGGACTAAACTGTCAATCAAAGTTTAGAATAAATGGTTTGTCATAGGAAGCTCTTATCCTCACCACTTATGGCTTGCTCAACCAACAGCATACAATGCAGTGCACACACTATAAGTGCCTGAGAGGTTGGCAACTGCACAAATATTTGACTATATGGGATTTGGATATGCTTTTCATCACTTAATAAAATCTGCAACAACATCGCCACCATCGGAGGCCATGGTGGTGGAGATAAGTAAACATCTGCCTCCAAACATTGGAGAAATTGCTGATTTCTCCACTGTATTCTATTTTTTATATATATTTGACAATAAAATTTGCTTTGCTACTTTCCGTCGATATTCCGATTTGGAGCGTACTGTAGTTTATTATATTTGCTTCTCTATCACTGAATACTGAAAGAGACATGTGACACATCACTACTCTGCAAGCGGCAGATTCAATTAACCACCAAATGTGCCTATTTCTGATTATTACCATAAGAAAACCTTTTGTATTCAACTCTATGGCATGTGAGTAAAAAAACGCAAGGCTTTCCTGCAGTTATATCCCGCTAATTGATTCTGTACCCAAATGTGTGTGATTTCACTGGACTAAATAATGTAAAAACACATTTGACGGGATATTCTGTATAAACACTTTATTCTCCACTGAAAACATGTGTGTTAACAAATGTCGGAGCTACATTTGAGCCCATGGCGCAGCCCTGTAGCTGTGAAATATACTCCCACATTAAAATAAAAATAATTTCTCGTTAGGGTTTACTCCTATAAAGTTAGAAAACAGGCTAGGTTAGGTCCACTATATTTAGGATTAGGGTGGTGTCACTGGATTTTTATGCACATTCAGGAGTGTATACAGTAACGGAGTAACAGGTAAGTCCACCATTAGCGCCTTCATTGTGGTTTTATCAATAATTGATTGATCACAAGCCTGACTCAGAACGTGATCTATTTCTTTCTTGTACAAAGATGTCGGGTCCCCACTCAATTTATTGTATATCGCTGTATCCCCTAATTGCCTATAGATAACCTGTATTATGTATTTGTCTCTGTCCTGTAGCACAATAGCGCCTCCTTTATTCGCTGGTCTAATTATAAGAGCTTCACATTTATTTAGATGTTTCAGGGCTAGATGTCCTGCTTTGGAAAAATTCGAATGGTCATGTTGTTTTCTTTGTTTCATACAGTCAGCGTATTTTGTCGAGTAGGGAAGGGGGAGAGAGGGGAAGGCGATACACATTTTTACTAAATAAGTGATTCCTATATTTTAATTGATTTTCCTATTAAAAGTTATATTTTATTGAGGTGTGCCCCTATACATAGGAGTTATTTTTTCCTTTTTTTGTATATTTCATAGCGTCAGCCACCGATATATATATATATATATATATATATATGCCCCCAATTGTAAGTCCTCTGGGAAAGAAGATACAATGTAGGGGTTTGGTATAAAATATCTACATGAAAAAAGATAGAAAATGTCTTGAAAGAGCCCACATGGTAGACAGTCAATAGGTCGACAGGGACCAAAGGTCGATATGATCAAAATGGCGACACAAAAATGGACGACGCATTTTATTTTTTTCTAACCCTAATCTTCACCCTAACCCTTCCCTTGGTGCCTAACCATCCCTCCTGGTGCCTAACCCTAACTGTCCCTTCTAGAGCCTAACCCTAACCCTCTGGTAAGTGCCTAACCCACCAAAAAAAAGTGTTGATCATTTTGTGTCAACCATTTTAGTGTTGACCTTTTGACCTTGTCAAGCTTTTGTACCTGTCTATCTTCTCCCATGTCGACCTTTTGTCCCTGTCAATCTATTGACTGTCTATCTAGACATTGTCGACCTTTTTAATATAGATGTATTGATTAGAACCCAAAATGTAGATACAGTACATCTTAGTGTTCATTCTAGCACCCTGCACCTGTCACAACCCCTGCAGTTCCTCTTTCCTTCCTGTGGTGTCGCTCTCTTCTCTGGTGCTTCTAGCACACTCAGCTGAAGCAACAAACTTCTGATATACAGAACAGCATGTGCTAGATGCACCACAGCAGAGAGCGACGCTCCATACAGGAAAGCGGAACTGTACTGGTTGTGGCAGGTGCAGGGTGCTAAAATGAACACTACATCCGGCTGGACTTGCTTACTATTGGGCTGATAGTGTGTGTGCTGATGGCCTTCCAGAGGAGTGCACAGCATAAGGAATGGATGTGTGACTGCACAGACACCACACCCTGGCAGGGTTTGCTACTACAGCAACAGCAGGCGTGTGTACAGCCAGCTGGGGTGTGGCCCTGCAAATCAATAGAAAGCTCTCGTTCTGCGCAATCAATTTCCCCCATCAATAATCCACCTCAGATGAAGCTATAGAGACACCAAGTCCTAGTGGCCACTCTCTCTGCCTCCACCAAAATCTAAGCAGCATGCCTTTGTTCATGATTAGGGCTAGATACAAAGTTCCTGCAACAATTTCTATATTCTCTTCAAGTGCATCAAAGCAGTGAGCTCACAATAACTGCAGGTTTGATGTCTACAGAATGTCACGATCCGGTGCAAGTGTTCCTCCGGAGGGCGGTGAGCCGGGAGGTTCGGGTGACTAGGGGAGTGACTGGACTAGGTCTCCTAGTTGCGGCCGAACCCAGGTTTGGCTAGACCTGCCCAGAGGCGCGGAGTCTAACTCGGTGGTTTTCTCCAGTGACCCCTCCAATTGGGATTTGGTTTTCCGCTGCACCAAGTGAGCAGGTCGCGGCACTCTGGACAAGTACCTGGGAATGGCAGAAGACCGGACACTATATTACATGAAGTTATTGCTAGAACACTGGAGATAAACTGGAACACAATTAGAAATCCTGATCACCGGCTTGCATGACATTACTGAGAAATGTACTAAGAATCGCTGAGAAAACCAGGAACTGATAAGCACAGCAGCTCAGGGAGATGTGGACACTGGCAGGTACTGGAGTTTGCTAAATATGCAGGTGCTGGCTGCACAGACAAACACAGAGCAGAATGGACAAAGGCTTATTCTGGGAAAACTAGAAATGCTGGTGCTGGCTGCACAGACAAACACAGAGCAGAGTGGACATGGGCTGATACTGGGAAAACTAGAAATGCTGGTGCTGGCTGCACAGACAAACACAAAGCAGAGTGGACAAGGGCTGATCCTGGGAAAACTAGAAATGCTGACTTAAGCTGCATACACACACAACGATTGAGTTAATGAACGATTTTAGTAAACGATTTTCTACCTTGAAAAAATGAACTAAAATCGTTTACTAAAGTTGTTTGCTATGGTCATTTAAATGTAATGAACGATTTTTATGAACTACAAACGATTTTTGCATATTAACTTAATGGAAATCGTTGAGTTGACAAGTCTGACTGAACTACAAACGTGAACGCGCATGAACAATAATCGTTCATCGTTTGACTCAGAATGTGAACGATTTTGTTAAACGATAATCGTTCAAAAAATCGTTGTGTGTGTATGCACCTTTACACAGACAAACACAGAGCAGGCTGGACACATGCATATACTGGGAATAATTACAAATGCAGGTGCAGATATACACAGACAAACACAGAGCTGTAGGCAGCTGGGAGCTAATTAGTACTAGCAGGTAATCTGACACCTCAGTAGCACATATACAAAGACACACAAACATAGAAAAACATGGTTACTAGGAGAGAACTAACTCTCAGACTGAGAATAGCAAGGAAGCTAATGCTGGAGACTTTAGAGAATTGTGAGCAGGCTGAAGCAACACACAGGCACAGGAACAAAGAAGTTGTCAGCAGCTTCCTGTTCCTGGAGCCAGACTAAAATACTCCTGGGTAGCTGATCATTGGATCAGAGGATCAGCTGAGCGACCACAGGACTATCACTGGGAGAGACTACTCAGGTGATATGAGCCAACATGGCTGCGCCCATGTCCGGCACCCCGGAAACCAGGATGCATGCATGGAAGCCCTAGCGGACCCCAAGGAGAATACTCAGTCACCACTCACCTCCACTCCCAGCGTCTGGACACCTAAGCCCAAGGACACCAGCGCAGAGGTGAGTAGCGGCCGATCCTAGGCAGCATCCTGACACAGAATATGTATATGAATATGCCCACCTGGTCCAGACAGCCATAATACATAAAAAAATAACTGATAGCACCCAACTTTTCTTTGGGCTACTGTAAAGGTCCTTCTGACCGCTACAGATGACTGACTGGCACGTGAATTAAAAGTTATTTCGTCCATGCTGATAATCTGGGGATTTATAAACAGTGGAACACAGGTCTACAGAAAATAAAAGTAATAGACTAAAATTTATATATATATATATAAAAAAATCTGTATTTAACCCAATACATGGTTATCAGCATGTAAACAGACATTAATAATTGATAGTTTTGTACTCACTGGATAGTCAATATTCCCGCAGTCAGTTAGTCTGAATGGCTTCTGGCCAGCAGGATTGCCTGGATCATCGTTGAACAGTAGCAGTATTTGATCAGATCCTCTGCCAACAAAATCGTCAACCAGTATATTTTCGACTTGCTGCCATGTTGCAGCTGTCTGTAAAGGGAGATATATGCATTCCATTAATTTGTTTTCTTTACAAATTTCTCTATCCTTCCCCTGACATAATACTGATATATACCATAATATCTGTTTATTAGACATTGTGTATATATATATTATATATAATTATATTAAATCAACAAACATGCCAAGCACAAACTTTTTCATTGTATGGATGTGTGTATGCATGTATACATATTACACACACATCTGAATCCAAATGCCCCCATTCTCTGCTCTGCACTGGCAGTAATTTCTCTGCATCCAAAAATAACAAAGTAATTGTATTTGCACCGCTTACATCACAACATGGTGTGTCTAGGTACAAATGTTCACCCTTTAGCTGGATTTGCTCCTAAATATATGAGAGTGAAGCTAATGGTGGACAGCTGGGTTATCATCCTCCATGGATGTCGCAGAATATTATTGCAAAGTTTTATGGGATAACTCCCCTCCAAAGATGGGTCCACATACATCTATCCTCAAATCGCACCAAATAGTCCCGTCAGACTTTGCAACTTAGCCGCGCCAAGAATCTCACAAGAGACAATTCACAAAATGTGCATCTTATTCACATCACTAATGAGACAAAAGTATGATGCACGGATACCCTGCATACGGACGCTAGACTTTCATGTAGCTTGAGTGTGCAAAATACAGATATCGATATGAGTGAACTGTGCCAAGCATTGTTATGCTTAACCTGTGAATTTATAGCAATTCCTTTGCAACAAAACTACTAATCCTAAGTACCGAATACACTATGGGCCTGATAGAGTTGTATGCAAACCCGACAGTTAGATTTGTGCATGCGCAGGATGTGTACTGGACATGTACTGATCTCCTTCTGCGAGCTCACCAAGGTCCGTTGTGCTTCATGTACAGATACGCAAGTGTCAGATATCAAATGAATCAGTGCCGTCTCAGGAAGCAGATAGTCGCACTCGTTTGCAACTTAGAGGTGTATTCGGGCGAAAAAGCAGCTCAGCTCAAAGAGAGTCATACCGGAACTTCTGCTCACTTGTGCCAGGCAATTTGCGCCTCATGGTGTATTGAGGGTGGGCTTATGAGGATACATCTGAATTGATTTTAAAAAATGATGTAAATAAGTGAAGATATTGATAGAATATGCTGACAAATAATATAACTATAAAAATAAGGAAACCTTTACCTTCCATCCATCTCTCCATACAGCACAAGCATCCCCAGAAGCAAAGGAAATGATACATAACATATCTGCTCTGCTTGTGTAAGCAATCTGTAACTTTGAAGGATTTTCATACGGTAGCTGGAAAACCTCTTTGGGGATCCCATTTTGGAACCAGATCAGTTGTTTATTGCTAGCTCCAACTGCAGACGTCTCATATCTGCCATTAATATTCTGCATCATGCAAACATCAAGGCAGCGTAGGACACTTGTGTATGCATGTGGAATAAGGCAGGATCCTGACACAGTTTTCTGATTTTCAATGCAGTACAAAACAAATTCCCTTCCTTGATGAGTTTTATTAGGGAGAGAAGTGCTTAAATGTTCAGCATCCAATCTCATGGTTGTTATACCCAAAATACAAGTGCCTTCTTCAATAGTTCCAGTCCATAGAATGGCAGAAATATCGACAGGAGATGTTAAAACCTCTGAAGTTGGAGATGAAACATAAAAGAGTCTTTCATGTTGTTTCCACAGAACAGTCGGACCATCAGTTATGCATAGGTCTTCTAGAATTTCAGTGTCAACTTTGAACTTTAAATATGGTTCCACTTCATTTGAAGTGTGGAGCAGCAGCAATATCAGCCTTGATGAACTGGTAGACTTTCTTTTACACGTCTTCAGCAAAATGCATGGAAGATTAATACCAGTTCTGACGTCTGCAACACAGCAAACAGATGCGAACTGGATGTTAGATTTAATAGATGGTATGATGTATTGTCCAGAAGATACCTCAATAAACTGTCCAGTGTCCGTGTGGAATTTTTTTCTTGAAAAAGATAAAGCGTTTTTTTCTACAATATCCGAACTGCTTTTAATTTGTAATATCTGAAAAGTGATAATTTCCCCATTGTAGGCCAAAAGTCGTTCAGGCTTTTTTACAACTGTGTCCATTCTTTGAAAGCATAAATTTTAAATGAGCAGAAGATGTAAATGAATCTGAAAAACAAACATATAAAAGTCATGTTTTGACCTCTATCTTTGAGCATTTTTCAATCATGAAGATAGAAATATATATTTAATACAGTACCACTTTAAAGTGTCCGCTCATATCTGAATACATCTACACACACTAAACCCTTACCCTACATGCAAACACCCACATGCCACCTAGTTACACAAAACCAGCTGTAACAGGAGTAATGCCCATAGTCACTCACAGAATTGTATGCAGGCACCGACGTATGCGGAGCTCCTAGATTCATCCACAACTCTGACTTGTGTGCAACCATGAATCAGGACAAGTGAATTGCATTGCAGAGTAGACATTTTACCCTTGTAGTCTATTAATATGCTGTATGTTGCATACAATTTTAAACAGATACATATTGTAATTAGACTTCATTTAGAAATCAAGAGTTCATGGTTTACAATACAAATTACATTTATCCAGATCAATAAGACTAATTGTTTTTGCATTTTGGTTAAGCCTGAAATAAAGGCTAATTCTAACATTAAATAATGTGTGTAATAAAACGAATATCTGCCCATTTTACTGAAGAAGCACCTTTCTTTGTGCACTTTGCCCAATATAAAAACAAAAGCTTAATAAACACAAGAATGCCATATGTAAAAAAGACAGTTGAAAAATGTCCCCCTCACATGACTATTTTAAACCATAAATTAAGCTAAATCATGAGAAAGACTGATTATATTAAGTGGCAGTGGTGATGGCGAGAGATGACTTTTTCTTCCTCCACACAACACATGCACGCAGCACTGGACAACCATCTAGACACACTAATACTAAACCAAACCAGTTTACCCTGTGCACTTCTGTCAGTTTAAGTAACCACTTAACTGGTGGCGACGCATGTGAAGCAACCGCAGTCAGCTGGCAAGGTCGCATCACATGCGACCGTGATGCCAAGCTGCTTCCCCCGGATTTTGCAGAGGAGATCCATTCTGCACTTGTGCAAAACAGATCTCCTCCGACTTCCCCGCCCCCCGGTAGTGCTGCAGCGGTCTGTGACTGCTGACATCACTTCCGGAATCGCGCCTCAGAATGCCATGCTAACTGCACTCCGGGGTGCATGCGTCGGGGATCACAGTGCGAGGCACTATTTGGCTGATCTCTGCATGTACAGGAATCAGATTCAGCAGTGGGGACTGATCATCAGTCCTCCCTGACACTTGCTCCACTGCGCTATGCATATTGGGGAGGGGGGGTGTGGGTGGGCTAATAAAGAGAAATATTACTCTGGAGGGGGGATAAAATAATAATAAATAAAGTATAATGGTTACAGGGGAAGAGGAGGGGGGTTGGTTTATAAAACATGGATTTTTTTGTTACTATTAATGGGGTGTGGGGGGTATTATTAAGATTTATGACCCCTGGGGGTCTATTGCATATAGGAGGTGGGCAGTTATTTTATAATGGGGGCCTATGGACACGGGGGATGGGGTGGGGGTTGTAATTCACCCCCTATATTTTTTAAATAAAATATTTAAATACAGTATATTAAAAAAATGTATAAACTTTATTAAATAATAAAAAAAATGACCATTTCTGAGCAGTTTTCTGTGAAACAAAATTGTGTTAAGTGGCTAAAGGTAATTCCTTTCTAGCATAAAGTTGTGACCTGCAGCGATAGGGTAAAAAAAAAGCATTATGTCAGTTATGCTCAGAAATTATGAAATACAAGCATTACTGTACTTCTTTTTTTTTTTTTTTTAAGTAACATAACATGTAAACAGCCCCACGTTTACAATTAGTCACTTAATACAAGTGGTATGTTCTGTTTATATCAACAAATTACTCACAAAAGGTAATTTTTCTCTTTGGTGAAAAACTGTTAAAACAGCAGGTACATAAATGTAATATATATCACACACTTCCTCTTTCACGTCATGCCGCTTCCTCTTACTTTTCACTAACATTTCTTTAGTGTAACATTATACCATCAATATTTTTAATTGGCTTATTACACACTATTATACTAAGGAATAACATATCTTGTACTTTGTATGTAGAGAGTAAGGCCAATAGAAACCATCTCAGAGTTTGTGCTGTATATAAATGCAACCTAATTTCTTTCTATGGTCACATAACTCAATGGCTTCAAATATCCTTATAAGCTACAGGATACCATACTATAGCCTCTAAATAAATATGTAATATCTTTAGGTGCCTACACACATGGCGATTTTTTTACACGATTTGCCCAATTTCAAAGAATCGTGGCGACAAATCGTGTAAAATATGCCCAAATCACAATGCGCGTCCTCGCTCGTCGTACATCGCATCTTCAGATCTGCCGTGCTGTAGGGCAGATTTGCCAATCTGGGACACAATGCATTGGCTGCACGATGGATCTTAAGTCAGATTGGATATTTGTTACTCCAAATCGTGACCACGAGCTGCCGAGGGAGAGTTCAGGGGAAATCGTGCCTCAGGTCGGATCGTGAGCACATCGCTATGTGTGTTGGCACCTTGATACAATCTTAGGAACCTAGTGTTCATTCTAGTAGCCTGCACCTGTCACAACCCATGCTTTCCTGCCTGTCACTATATGCTCTGGTGCTTCTAGCACTCTCTGGATTGTATCTCTATTTGTTGCATTAGCTGAGTATGCTAGAAGCACCAGAGCAGACAGCGACACCCCAGGCAGGAAAGAGGACCTGAACCGGTTGTGACCGATGCAGAGTGCTAGAATGTACACTAGGAACCTACACCTACCCAACAAGATGATCAATGCCCTTGATTAAACGATCAGACTTAAATCTTTACATCCTTCTGGAGAAAAGCGCTATATAAATAAACATTAATACTACATATATTTATTGATATTTATATATAAAATGTACAATTTTACTCAGAACTGTACACACTGGCTTTCTGGGTGTAGGTTTCAAACCCAATCAAGCCTACAATATAGTTTGTAGTATTTGGAACAAAGGGGTCTATTTACTAAGCAGTGTTAGGAGGCAGAGTGAAAAGTGTTAAGGTGCCAGCCAATCAGCTCCCAACTGTCATTTTTCAAACACAGCCTGTGAGATGGCAGTTAAGAGCTGATTGGCTGGCACCTTATCACTTTTCACTCTGTCTCCTAACACTGCTTAGTAAAAAGGCCCCAAAGTGACTTGTAAAAAAGTCACAAGGAGGTGATCCTGGGATTCAAACTGGGCACTCATTTCAGTGCTAGTAAGTGTTCCTAAAGGAGATAGTCTCCCTATGCCTGATAATACTAGTTACTATGACTGGCTGCAAGAGACTACAAACTTGGAAGCGGCAGGGTGTATCTGGATGAAGAGGGTGGCATCAAATTTGGCACTTCTTCTGCTATGTGCTAATGATTGTAACTGAGGGCCATATTCAATTAGGCTGCGAAAAGACGCTATCGGCGATGATTTATCGCCGATGACGTCATTTTTGCCATTTTGACTTTTCCCCAAATTCAATTTCAAAGACTTTTCGCAGGTGCGAAAAGTCTTTGGCAAAAACTGGGGATAACTTTTCACCTATGATTAGGTGACGATAAAAAGTGCAGAATTGGTGTTTTGGGGTACAAAGTAAAAAACAAAAAGTACCCTGCACCCCTTGCAATGTCTTCTAAAGGTATTCTGTGTCAAAACATTTTTTAAAGTTCAACAAGATACCCCCCAAAAATTTACTTTCGTTTTGGGGGTGAAAAAAAAATAATTGGGGGACAAACTTATAAACTAGCAAAATAGACTCAGGGGGAGTCCCCAAGTATGCGGCAGGTGTTTTTTTTAGAATGCAGTTGGTTGCGGCAGGTGGATTTTTAAACGTTCACTTTAGGGACTTAAAAATATGCTAGCACCCATTTTCATGTACCCCAAATTTGATGGGACTAGTTATTTTTCAAAAAAAAAGTTGCTAAATGCTATCCTTCACCACTTTGCTAAAGACGCATTAAAGCACCTGCAAAGACCGTTTAAAAAACCTAAATACCTTTAGCAGGGCTTTTCTGGGGTACCCATAGTGATCCCCCATGTTGGTACATGTTTTGGAGGGGCGACAGGCTGATTTCCCCAAAAAGTGACAGGACTTTTCGCTACTTACCTTTCCGCCGGGTACCGTTTTCGCCGATTCCAAAATGAATATGGGGATACGCGCCCGTAACTTTATTCCCAGGAAAACCTGCGATGACGGCGAAAAGTCCGACCTCCGACTTTTCGCCTCTAATTGAATATGGCCCTTAGTCTATTTATAATGAAGTATAAAAACACATTTCCCGATTCATGCAAAAGTGAAAACAATTTATTGGAGGAGCCATTGTCCCCTTTATTATAATTACATATCAGTACATTAATTTTTGGAACCTATATAACATAAGTGTACATTGGTGAATTTCTGTGGATTGAAAAGGTAACATGACAGCATTCATATATCAATCCCATTCACTTGTATATAATCTCTGATGATCAAGAGTGAATTGTTACTTTTCTACTTGACATTTTTCAGTTTTACACAGTGGTTACTAGAGAACAGGACAGCAATAAATCTTATTGTACTAAACTGCCAGAGACAGGGAAAGATTTTATGTTTAATTTTGTAGCTATTAAACTGAATTATAATATATGTAATATGTTTTAATGGATTGCTTTACTTTGATAGATGTTACAGTTTATTTTTATTCATTGCACCTTGTGGTTGAGATGGTGGTTACTGAAATCAGTTGATATTGAACTTGTTATGAGTGCTTGAAGTTGGAGGTTCATACATTGTCAGCCTTGTTTATTGTATTTTCTCATGTGTTTTGATTAACATGGACAGAAGTGGGTTGTACACCCTTTGTTGATTGTCAGGGGTAAATTTACTAAAGTGAGAGTTTTTAGAAGTGATGTTGCCTATAGCAACAAGGGGACGGTGCAGGGGCTGCAGGCGGAGATGGAGGAGTTCCGGTGCGACGTGGAGAGGCAGCTGGAGGACGTACTGAGGCTTGCGGTGCCGCTCTCCCACTTTGTTACTGACCTACAGGGCGAGAACTGGCGGCTGCAGGAGCAGGTGAAGAGGCTGAGCTGTGCCCAGACAGGGAAGCTGTACCTAGCTCCACTCTCCTGTGACAGTCAGGGGCATGCTTTCATGTGGTCTGAAAGCATGTCCCTGTCACTGAGGCATTTCTATAGGTGCCGCATCTCCTGTTATTATTCAATGGGCTTTTACTGCCCGGGGTTTGGCCTTGCCACACACTTCCTATCTTTTAATATACACAGCGAGAGGCACCGCTCTCGGTGTTTCCCAAGCACATTGGACTCTATTTCCACAGTAAAAATTATTAGAATAATATAAAGCAGATACATATGACACAGAATATGTGTCATATGTATCTTCTTTGTATTATTTTAATCATTAATGACAGGGTACTGCACGTCCCTGCTGCTCTGTGATGTTACTGTGCAGTGTACAACTCCATATCACTAAGGAGGAGCCGGCAGTGCGGGAAGAGTCTCTGGGGGCCATCTCTGGGCTGCCCCCAGAGTGATGAAACTGGGAGTGTGTCATGAGATCCTGCCCCTTTCCCACACCTCCAGCACGCATAGCTGCTCTATTTGGTGTAGTGGTCGTCACAGACACCAGTGACGCCACTGAGTAACTGTAATGTGTCCTGCAAAGGTTGTCTGGGAATGTATCTCTAACGAAAACTTTAGTTTTTTTGCGAAATCTCATTCATGCGCTTAGGGCCAACCAGGAGGCATGACGTAGCGCACCAGCACTAGGCTAATGCGCTACAGAACTTGCAGAGATCACCAGAGTGGGGACTTTTCTCTCCCCTACTGCGGCATCTGAGATGTTAATAAAATTGGCACTATAGCTTACTACTTCACCTCGATAAACAGCAAATAAATATCTAAAGCCCTGATTTCCCATTCTCCCGATCCGCAGATGGGTGACCATCGTTGATTGGGGAAAAACAGAATGATGCCCCAACCCCGATAGAACAAGGAATTAGGGTGATTCATTGTAGATGTATGGGCCCCATAAGAGCTACTTTATTGTCATGAAATATACAGGTAGGTTAATTGGCTCCCAACACAAAAATGAACCCTAGTGTGTAAGTGTGTGCGCATGTGATAGGGAACATAGATTGTAAACTCCACTAGGGCAGGGACTGATGTGAATGGCCAAATATTCTCTGTAAAGCGCTGCGGAATATGTGTGCGCTATATAAATAAAATAAATATGTGCGATACTAATACATTTCCAAGCATGTTCCAGACTATACTGATGCACTGTGCCCCTACTGGCATATTCCATGTGGCAGAAATGTGCCAGTATAGGGACATATCTTCATAGACGGCTGGGAAAGTACAGTATAGCTGGGTTATGTGTGTTACAGATTGGGAGCACTGAGGAGGGAGATGGATGTCCACACTGTGCTGTGTTACAGCTACACACATGTGCAGGCGGGGTGTTAGTTGCACACGTGCATTATGAGCTCTAATACCAGAGTCAGAGAAGAGAAAGTAAATGTCCCGCCGCCGTGTGCACCGCGAGGCACTCTGGGTAAACCCGTGTTTTGGGGCCAAGGCGTCCCCGGCTTCTCCCTCACCTCAACTCCCGGCCCAGGTGCACCCGGCCATCTGCGAGTCCTGGCGGCCGCAGTTCCCCATTCTCTGACGTCACGGAGGAGCCGGCAAGAGAGAGCAGAGGACGCCGGGGTGAATGGGCGGGGCCGAGGTATGACGCCGCGGTGACGTCAGGCAGGCCGGAAGTACCCGGCGAAGAGTTGTCCGGGCAGTCGGTCAGAGTCAGACAGACACAGAAGGAGCAGAGCGGCGGAGATGGCAGATGTAAGTATAGCAACGTCATCTCAGACCATAATGGTAGCAGCCTGAGATGGAGGCACCTCATCAGTTATGTAGCGGAGACCTCAGCATGTGACTGGTGTGTGCTGTCATCATCAGGTGGACCATGGGCTGCAGGGAGCCAGTGTACTAATATATATACTGTATATACACTACTGTATAATGTGTTCATACTGCATGTGTATGATGCCATAATACAGTGTATGGTGATATAATATGGAGTGCAGGGCTATCACCTGCTGTACAGTGACAGGTATGTGTGAGCAGCTGAGGATGCAGCGCTATCGCCTGTGTGATGATGACAGTTATTTGGTGGCTGTAGAGAGTTGCAGTGATTCAGGCTTATCGCTGCGATAAGTGTTATGTGGTGTGGCTGCAGGGAGTGCAGTGATATGACATGTACAGTCACAGTGACCTGTTAGAAGTAGTGATAGTGTTATCACCTGTACAGTCCCAGTTTTTGGCGCATCAGAGACTGCAGTGATAAAGGGCCAGATTCAGAGATGGACGCAATGCAGATGTTTGAGGAGGTGAGCAATTATTTTTGTACTGTGCATACGTCCGATGGAAGACCAGCAGCAGTTGTAGTGAGGATTTGAAAAGCGGTGTGATTGACAGGCAGTGACCGTTTGTGGGTAATGGGGGGGGGGGGGGGGTGAGTCAAACTAAACTGTTTTCTGGGCGTGTCCAAGTCAGCTACTGCGAATGTGTTTGCAGTTGGATTGGCCCTGATGTCTTAAGGTGCGTACACACTAGACAACTCGCAAAAGATGCAATGTCGTCAATTTCCCTTGAACTCCCCCAGCAGCTCCCCTGCACTCCCAGACAAACGATATCTTTCATAAACTGCCCAAGCTGACAAACTATCTGACCAACGACCTTCATCTTGTTAACGAGATTGGCAGATCTTGCCTGCTGTAGGCAAGATCTAAAGATACGATGTATGACCCGCGGGTACGCGTATCATGATCGTGAGTGGACAATCACAATTTGGACATATTTGACACGATTTGTCGTTCTGATGCGTAGAAATAGGGCGAATCGTACACAATACCGTCTAGTGTGTACGCACCTTTAGTTGAGACGGACATTCTGAGCAACCATACAGGATCGATGATGGATCTTTGTATGCAAGCGGTGTTTGCACGTTTTCGCAGAACCGCTGTGTGCAAAGTCGCAGCCACAACAGAATTAGAGTCCACCTCTGATTAAGGCCCACAGTATTATCACCCGTGCAGTGACAGTTGTGTATGAGCTGCAGTGTACAGGGCAGCTAGGAGATGCATTAGGGAGTGCAGTGATTTATTACATCTTGCAGCAAGCTAAAGTTGCCCATAGCAACAGTCCTCTTCTAACTGTTATTACAGACTGTGCTAGGAAAATGACAAGGGCTTATTGGTTGCATGAGCAACTTCTTCACTTTTTCTCTCAGGATTACAGAGATTCAGTGGTATCATGTGTACAGTGAGAATTCTGTTGATGTATTCATTCTGTTTCCTCACCTGAGCTGTAATAGATACGTGACAGGGAGTGTAGTGATTCGATGGTAGTAGGGTATACAGTGATTCCTGTGGTGGTGGTTGCGATTGAGTACAATTATCTGTGCAGCGACAGACTTGAGAGAGTAATTTTTTCAAGTGGGAGTATTCTGTGATAGTCAGTCACTCCAAAATTTACTTAAAAAAACCTTTCCATTGTAGGTCTGTAGCTTTTTGTACACAAAATAAGACAAATCAAAGTTATTTTGTGTCAGCATCAAACTATTCTACTGCTATAGTGTACTTTGCTCAAGCACTAATGTCAGTCCTTAGTTGTAGCAGTGAGGTCTGTAAGCATATACTTTACTTAGAGTATATGTAATATCGCCAGTTTTGCAGTTATTTAAGCGCTCATAGATTTTTCATATGACAAGAATACACCCATTAGTTACATTCCTTGTTTTATTTGTGACTTGAGTGTAGCCTCCCTAATGTTAATGTGTTTTTAGATGTAGCTTAGCTATAAATGTGAAGGGATTGTTTTGACTTGCTTGGAGTATTACTAATCCGTGGGGACTGATGTTATAGCAATGAAGAATAACATCTCAGCCAAATGCTGTGGTGTTGGTTAGAATCCTGCAAAAACAAACATTTACAAGGCAATGAGAACTTCCCATAATGTAAAAAAGTGTGACTACTTCATTGTTTCCTACTTGTGACCTACCCCCCTCTACCAAAAAAAAATATAATACTTTTACTAGGCCTTATATAGAGCATTGGTGAGCAACAGGCATTCACCTCGGGCCCCAGCCGGCTGTTCCTGGTAAACAGAAAATAAGACATAATGGGGGCAGCCAGATTATGCATCATATGACCTCCTATGTATAATGCTGGGAGGTTACTCAGCTCAACCTGTTTGATGAACTGCCGGCCCCAGACTAAAGGAATCTATTTTTCCTCTTCAGTCCTCCATAAGTTATTACAATGGGTAACTCACCTTCTACTTTAGGTATATAGGCTAAATAAAAAAGCCACCAGATGGCATATAATGCAGCTCCTCCTCTTCACCTGTGCCTTTTCCTGTCTTTGATCAATGAATGGCTTTAGGCTATTGTAAGAAATGGCTACAGGTTAGAGTTTCATCACTTTCCAAAGGGGAATGTCTTTATGCAGTCCAAAGCTCCATCAAGCTCAGCAGAGTTAGGGGTTTAACTGAGCAGCCTATAGATCCTATTAAAGACCAGAGCAATTATGAGAGAGGCAAATGTTTTTACTCAAGACTATTCCTTGCCAGGAAATCTTCAGGAGGATCTTGCAATATTGTGGACTTGAGGAGACTTCACAAATTTGTCAGTGCCACAATTTTTTGTATGGAATCAGTTAATTCAGTCCTCACGACCATCAGCAGTGGAGATTTTCCACATCCTTAAATCTCCAAGGTGGGAAAACATTTCAGTTCACCTGTCTTCATTTTGGGCTTGTAAAGGGGGGTATCCACTAGACGATAAAGTTGAACGATAATGATAAAATTGTTCGATAATCGTTTGAACATCGTTTGCAAATCGTGCAGTAATTGTTTCTAACGATGCGCGCTCCCGCTGGTCGTTTAATCGTCTCCTCCATCGACTGAACATGCAGGTCAATTTCACTTGATTGCTTACAAATCGTTTACACATCGTTCAAGCTGAACGATCAAACGATGAACCACTATCTGCCCACTATAGCTGAAAGCTCTCAATCAAAGATTGAAACAACATAGTTTATCGTTAGATCGTTTGCAAATTGTTCAGAGTGGAAGATCAAATTTCAAGGGAAACCTCAAGGGAAAATCGTTTAGAGGTTGGACAGGGATAAAATCGTCTAGTGGATGCCCCCCATAACGTGTCCAAAACATTTTACAAAAGTGCTGGTGACTGAAACAGTGGCTCAAGATAGGGCTATGGGCCTGATTCAGACCCGCTCGCAAGCGGGTCGATGCGCGTGCGCAATGCGCTTGCGCAAGCCCCGGAGCGAGAGAGAAAGTCTCTCGCTCCGGGGCTTGCTATAAACGGGGCAGCTGTCGATGTTGATCGACAGCTCGCCCCGTTTTGTAGGCGGGGTGGCTGGACAAACTGAGGCGTGCCTGAAGGAACGTCTGCCATTTGTGGGCGGCCCTACTGACATCACGAGTGATGTCAGTAGTGAGCTTCCGGCTCTATTAGAGCCGGAAGCTCACTGGGGCTTGCGGCAGACGAGACCCTACCACAAGGGTCTCGTCGCAAGCCCGATGGTCACGACCATCACCTGGCCGCTCGCAAAAGCTGTGGGTGGTCACCCACAGCTTAGCGAGCGGCCAGGAGGCCGGATTTTAAAACAAAGCGGCCATCCTGATTCAGAGCGAGCGGCTCTGAATCAGGGCCTATATTTGGAGGGCATCCTGGTAATGGGGAACCTGGAACATGCAGTCACTGGCAACACAATGAGAGTTAAAACTATCTAACAGGAGCACGGCTGGATTGTGAACATGACAAAAAGTAAACTCCTCCCATCACAGCAAATAAAATCTCTGGACATGCAAATAGATGCCATACAAAACAAAGTACTGTAGCCTGTTTTCCTCAAACAAGGGGATCGACACCTGGGAAAGGTGGCACATGTGCAGTCTCCGGCTCAGCTACGGGCTCACAGGTAGGTTCCTCTAGATGGCCACATCAGATTATCATGGACTTCCATGTTACTCTTAAGGTGCCTACACACATAGCGATGTGCTCACGATCAGCCGACGTGTACGATTTCCCTTGAAACTCTCCCCGGCAGTTCTGCATGCGATCTGCACACGATTTGGTGTCCAATATTCATACGATCTCTCCTGCATCCAGACTTTTTACATTGCATCACTTCCTAGATTGTCAGATCTGCCCTACTGCACGGCAGATCTGACGATGCGATGTGCTACCTGCGGGAACGCGCATCGTGATCGTGAGTGGGGATTCATGATTTGGGCATTTTTTACACAATCTGTCGTTCGAATGCGTCGGAATAGGCCAGATCGGGTAAAAAATTGCTATGTGTGTAGGCACCTTTTAGACGTGGAATGTCTAATACGTTGGACAGATTCTGGTGTTGGAGCTCACTACTAACAAAGGTAGACTAAAGCGTATTTACATTTAAATGTACTGGTAATAAAAGCAGTATGGAAAGCAGTTCAAAGCTTTCATGAAAAGTTACTGGGGAACACCTCAGAGCATTCTCGAATTTCCAGACGTTGGTGGCCATCATAAACTGCCAGTGAGGCATTAGACACAAAGCTATGATGGAGATAAGCAATGCTGATAGCTTTACCAGAAAGAAATGTAAAGTCACTTTCAACGTTCCATAGCATTCACCTAAGTCAAAGGCAAATTGTTCCAGGGGAATGGTCTCTACATCAAGAACTTTTCCAACTGCTGTTTCCTCTTTCATCCAATCTGGGAAGCACTGATGCTGGGATATGAGGGAAAGGCCGAGGAGTAGGCACTAAAAATAATTGACTGACTGAAATTCCCCTTCCCTTATATACCCTCCCCTTTCTCTAGCTCTCCAGTTATTTTTTTAGTGCCAGCAGGAGCAGGCACAAAGAAGTATAGGGCTTTGTTTCTAGCCTAATTTTTTTTTTTTTATCCTAAAAGAATCTTAGTCTGATTCCCCTTATGGGATCAAGGCTGGATGAGTGGGAATTTGGAGCAGTACTGGTAGCCAGTATCTGCTCACCCCCTGCTGCATCCCACGTCGGGCCCTGGAAGAGGATCACCAGGCACCCACGGGTGTGCTTGGATCCTAGGATATTAATAAAAGTCCCCCAAAGGAGCCGTTTTCCCAGAGGCTGCAGCTGTGACCTGCTGCTAAAGTTTGCTTGGAGAGTAATGCAAGACGGCAAACTAAATGCTTGGGCAGGGTCTGGTTTGCTCTTTGTGAGCTCCGGTTTTCCCTAAAGCGGCCACAGGAGGCACTGTAAAGGCCTGGAGAATACTAGGTGCTGTAGTTTAAACAAAACAAAAAAAAATACTTACCTGGATAACAGAGGCACCATCTGGTAATGATGGATGTCTTCTTGCCCACACTCCCAGAAAGCCTGTGGGAGGTCCTTCCAGGTTAGGTGATTTCCTGCTGTTTCCTGGAGGACTGATTGAAAAAGTGAAGACACCTGCTGCTCCTTGCTGTTGCTCAGTCTGGAGGCTGGGGAGTGTGGTATAGTACAAACTGAAAAGTGAAATTGTTTTTCTTTTTGCCTTTTAAAATTGCTAGACTAGTTAGGTTGGTTTTTTGTTTCTTCATTTTCATTAGATTAGTTAATTATATTAATTTCTTTTGTTTTATTAAAAAAATATATATATCTTCTTTTTCTCTCTCACTATACAGACTGGGGCTGTAGGTGTTTTTTTTTTGTTCTGTGAGAGTTGCATGCAGTTGGTGGTAACAGTATGTCTGCAAAGGGGGACTAACCTCCCAAGCATAAGCAGGGTGCTGTATTACATTATACATGTTTGTTTTTAATGTGCTGCCAAGCTCCCTCAGGAGAGTAGGATGCAGGGAGCCCTGTGTGCAGACTGTGAGGTTGTTGCGCCAGTGCTATGCTAATTTATGGACGCTGTGTCAGAGGAGGTGTTACCGGTATAGGCAAAGGTTATGGCTCAGTCCGTTGCAGATCTGGCTATGGAGCTTCGAGAGGTTCGTAGCCAGGCTAATGTTAGTGCATCAGCCTCTATACCTATGCAGCAGGTTCTACCCTCTCAGTTTCCTTCCCCTGTGTTAGCTAGCACCCCAGTGAATAGAGATATGTCTATTCAGATGGATAGACCATTCTGGTTGGGAAGACAGTTCTCCCATTAGTTTGGGTGTTACTGAGCTTATCCAGGCCATTCACCAGACTTTGAAAATTGAAGACGAGGAGTCTTATGTTGAAGCGGCTTCTGCAGCGTTATTTAAGAGAAGAAAAAACCATGTCTTGAATTTTACTTCTTTTATGCATTTTTCTGATCTGCTGGGGGAATCCTGGGTTAAGCCAGATAAACGTGTTAAGCTTCCAGCAGGATTTAAGTTTACTTATCCCTTTGCAGAGAAAGATATGGCTCCATGGGAGGTACCTCCAGCAGTGGATGCACCGATTGCCCATTTAGCAAAGACTACGGTTCCTCCAATGGCTATTGCAGCCACAGTGAAGGATGCTATGGACTGTAAGTGTGAGCACCTGCTCAAATCATTGTTTTATTTAACGGGTACTACCCTGCATCTGGTGTTGGCAGGGGCCTGGGCTACCAAGGCCATAGAAGCCTGGTCAGAACAATTAGCAGAAGCTATTCAGTCAGGTGCAGATTCTTTGGCTATCCTTACCCTGGTGGACAACCTGAAACAGATTTAAATTTATGTGAGTCATGCTTCTTTAGACACTATTTCTCTTCTGACAGGTATATCAACCTTATCTGTTTCGGCCAGAAGAACGTTGTGGTTACGTTCTTGGAAAGCGGATAGCGATTCCAAGAAAATTTTGGAGAGAGTTCCCTTTACAGGTCAATCTCTGTTTGGTCCAGAGCTGGAACGAATTATCTCTCAGGCGACTGGTGGAAAAAGACAGTTTTTTCCAGTTCTAACTTCCCGCTCTAGGTTTCAGGCCTTTCGGTACTCTGGTAGGTTCTGGCCTCTGCCCACCAGAGGTACGACAGTAGGTCTGAGAGCAAGTCAGTTCAGAAGTCCCAGCAAGTCAGCCATGCGGTCCCATCACCTGGGCACCTGTAGGGGTGACAGATCCTTCCAATGACTCGGGTCAGGAGGATTTCCAGCCCATTGGTATAGGTGGCCATCTTCTCCCTTTCATGGAGGCCTGGTTTCGGTCAACCACAGACCTTTGGGTCAGAGGAGTCCTCTCCAGAGGTTACATATTGGATCTGGAGGGACCTCCTTCACATTGTTTTTTGTAACCCCTTATCCTCTGGATCAGCTCAGAAGAGGAGCAATTCTCTCCCTTTTAGATTCAGGGGTAGTGGTCCCTGTTCCAATACATAATCAGGGGCTAGGTTTTTATTCAAATCTGTTTCTGGTTAAAAAAAAAAAAAAGCCCCATTTTGATTTTAAAAAGTTTCAACCTGCACTTAAGGGTGAGAAGGTTCTGGATAGAGTCATTACGTTCAGTAATTGCCTCTATGGAAGTAGGAGAATTTCTTGCGTCCTTAGATATAAAGGACGCGTATCTCCATGTACCTATTCGATAACGAGACCACGAACTGCTGCTTTTTGCAGTAGTACCCTGGCACTTTCAGTTTCGGGCTCTGCCCTTCGGGCTTTCCTCCGCACCAAGGGTGTTTACAAAAATTATGGCACCTTTGGTAGCTTTTTTGCATCGCCAGGAAATTATGATAATTCCCTATTTAGACGACTTGCTATTAAACGCACCTTCAGAGGAACTCTTGAAGTATCACTCGCAGGTTGTCATGACAACTCTGGAACTTCACGGTTGGGTTCTCAATCTACCCAAATCCAAATTGGTCCCAACACAGAAGTTGGTCTTTTTGGGCCTTCTGGTCGATACTCTGTCTCAGCAGGTTTTTTTGCCCTAGCACAAGATCAGGTCGTTGCGGTCCCTTGTGAACATTCTTTTGTCTCTACACAGGGTGTCCATGCTATGCTGCTTTGGAAGATGGTGGCCACGTTCGAAGCAGTTCCATTTGCATGCTTCCATTCCAGGCCCCTTCAGCATTTCATTCATCAGCGGTGGAGGAGGTGGGTTCCCTGTCTAGATCGACAGTTTTTTTCCTGTCTGTTCAGCTGCACCAATCCCTGGGTTGGTGGCTCTGCACTTGCAACCTGTCCAGAGGTTGCCAATTCTCTCCCTGGGAATGGACGTTAGTAACTACAGATGCCAGTCTCCAGGGATGGGGTGCAGTAGTGCTATGGTCTCAGTTCTAGGTCGTTCGGTCTCTGGAAGAGAAGATGTTGTCAATCAATGTGCTGGAGCTGCAAGCAGTCTTTTGTGTTCTGGTTCAGGCACAGGATCTTCTCAGAGACAGACCCTTACAGATACAGTCGGACAATGCCATGGTGGTGGCATATATCAACAGACAGGGAGGAACCAGGAGTCCTTTGGCTATGGCATCGACCACCCAGATTATGATGTGGTCAGAGAGATTTGTTCCAGACATTTTTATCCAGGGGTAAACAACTGGGAAGCCGACTTTCTCAGTCTGCACAGGGTTCACCCAGGGGAATGGTCCCTGCATCAGGACATATTCAACATGATTGTGGAGGAATGGGGTCTGCCAGAGATAGATCTCATGGCTTCCAGGTTGAACAGAAAGCTTCTGAGTTATGGGGCGCGGTCCAGAGACCCACAAGCAACTCTGGTGGATGCCCTAACAGCCAAGTGGTACTTCCACTTCTGGTATCTTTTTCCGCCAATTCCCATGCTCCCACATGTAATCAAGAGGATCAAGCGAGAAAAATCTTATGTCCTTCTTATAGACTGGCCACCAGGTCGTGGTACTCAGATCTTCTGTTTATGACCAACCATGGAGACTTCCACTAAGTGACGTTCTACTGTCCCAAGGTCCATTCCTCCAGCCCAATTTATCTGAATTGGCTTTAACTGTGTGGCACTTGAGACCACTCTTTTAAGGTCCAAGGTGTTTTCTTCAGCCGTTATCCAGATTGTTACAGGCTCGTAAGTCATCCACTTCTATGATTTATTATAGGATGTAGAAAGTTTACATCCGATGGTGTGAAACTGGGAAGGGTTCTGCTTCCCAGTTTTGCTTGCCGCGTTTACTTTCTTTTTTACAAGATGGATTGTCCAAAGGTCTTTGTCTAGCTTCCTTGAGGGGTCAGGTGTCGGCCTTGTCTATATTTTTTCAGAGACGTCTGGCGTCCATACTAGACGTCAAAACTGTCATGCAAGCAGTATTGCATGTCCAGCCACCTTTGTTTCACCAGTCCCGCCTTGTGACCTTAATTTAGTTTTGGCTGCTCTTCAGCAGGTTACTTTTGAACCACTTGAGAAGGTGGCATTAAGGTGGTTAACTTGGAAGCGTAGCTTTCCTATTGGCAATCGCCTCAGCTCGCAGAGTTTTGGAGTTGGCGGCTTTGTCAGCTAGCTTTCCCCTTTTGATTTTTCATAAGGACCGAGCGGTTCGCCACACTCGGCCATCCTTTATTCCTAAGGTGATTTCAGGAGATTGTGGTTCCAGTATTGCATCCACCTGATCCAGAGAGTCCTGCCCAGTTTCTGTATGGGGTACGAGCACTTATAAAGCCTGTAGTACTTTATGACGTCCATAAAAGAGGCTGGCCAGCTTCTAAGCAGTCTGTTGTTCGTTGGATTACTTCCACTATTAAGCAGGCCTATATAGCCTTGGGCGAGTCAGTACCTGATCCCATTCGCGCAAATTCGACTCTGGCTGTGAGTGCTTCTTGGGCAGCTCGGCAGGGTGCCTCATTGAGCAGTTGTGCAGGGCGGCTACCTGGTCCTCAGTGCACACATTTAACCAATTTTATCTGTTCCACACATTTGTGCCTAAAGATGCGAGTTTTGTGTACAGTATTGCATGTGTGTAATCCCCCTCCCTCTTAGGGCTTGCTTGGGGAAGTCCCAGCCTCAGTGCTTCCCAGATTGGACGAAAGAGGAAACAAGATTCTGGGTTACTCACTGTAGAACCAATTCCTCTGAGTCCATCTAGGAATCACTGAGTTCCCTCACTGTTGTCTGTGTGTGTGATGGATTCTTATGTTCATCTCTTATTCTCCTTTGGCTTTGCCAGTCAGATAACTGGAGCGCTAAAGAAATGGGAGGGTAAATAAGGGAGGGGGAGTTTGTCAGTCAATTATTTTTAGTGCCTACTCCTCGGTCCCTCCCTCATATCCCAGCATCAGTGATTCCCAGATGGACTCCGAGGAATTGATTCTACAGTGAGTAACCAAGAATCTTGTATTTGGTTTCCTCAATCTGTCATTCTGGCAATAAACTGCTCAGATTCTTCTTTCGGCACAAAGTTCCATGGACAGAAGGAGTGGAGTTCCATGGACATTTTTGGGTTCTCTTTGTTTCCTCTTATCCTTTACATGCTAGGAATAAGAAGTAAAAAAAAATAGAAAGTACAGTTGATGGCAATCCTTCCATTTTGGCCACTGCATCTTTGGTTTGTCTTGGATACACTTCAGGACGATCCATGGCTTCTACCTTTTCATCCAGATTTGTCGTTCTGGGGTCCAATTTTTCCCCCAATTATTTTATGGCATATGAAATGAGTGGACCTGCTCAGAGATAAGTGTATCTTGGTCATTGATCAATAGACTCTTGCAGGCAAGAAAGGAGAATTGTCCAATAGGGTGCTAAATAGTTTGGAGGAGATTTATTACATGGTGTACAACCAAACCAACCGTTCCACACATCTATGACTTTTTGCAGGATAGATTCAGCCATATACACCTTTATGGTTCACGTATCAGCCCTCGATGCCTTAATGGGGACCAAGTTGACCTCAGAAGATTAATCATTTGCTTCTTTCCAGTGGTGAAGAGGATGCACCCAGGAAGGACCATTGCAAGCAAGGCATTTCCAGTTGTATTTAGAGAATTAATCATACAGACCTACAAGAAGGATGAGTGTAAGGTGCCAGCGATACTAAGAACCCAATCAAAACTGAACTCTGTAAGGAAACAGGCTGGGCATCTATCATACCATCTTTGCTGATGATCATTTCCAGTGTTTTTATTTGCCAGGGAGCAGTATGAGGAGCTGGGGAGGTGTCGCCAGCATCCTTCTTCTGGTAGGGGTGGCTCCGAACAGTGAGCTGCATTGTGACACAGCCAAAACAATGTGCTGCTATGACGTCTTTATATGAAGCGTCAGTACAGAGCGAGTTTTGGCGGCGTCACAATGCCGGGTGCCATGGAAATTTGACGGGCGGACCGCCCAATAAAATAGTGTTGGAAACACACTGATATGTGCATATTATACTCGACGAATTATAAACTTGGGAGACATGTCCTCCACACAGTCACTTAAATAAACTCTGATTATGCAGAATATGGGACTCCGTTTTATTTGTAGCTCTCTCTACTACATTGCTTAGGTACATCCGTTACAATGGCTGCCATGGAGGATTGGAAAAAAAACTCAGCAAATTAACTTCATCAATAATTCCTTCTACTTGATTTCCTCCTTGGCAGCCCAGATTTCCCACCTATATAGTTTTCAGAGACAGGGTGGAAGGTTACTTAGACATAGGGGAAGACCAGGTACTGCACAGTACCGTCCAGGGGCAATTTTATCCATCCTTTCTAAGGGAATTAATCAATTGTTATGGTAGCAATGGTGTATTTCAAAGATAAAGAAACATCAGCAAATAGAATTCACAAAATTGTGTATATTAGCTAGTGCAGTGTGTAACATGACATACCTCAAACAATCTACCACATGCCTCCCAGAACACCCACTTGACACAAAATGCCCTTACAAGCACTCAGACCCTACTTGCCACAAACAGCCCCTACAACCCCTGCATACCCTCATTTCCCACGTGTACTCCAAAACTACCCCACATGCCTTTTGTAGAACCTTATAATTAAGACCATAATAAAAAGGTCTCCCCATATGCCACTCAGTTTTCCAAGGTTTAGGCCTAGGTTTCCCAAACTCTGTCTTCAAGGCACCCTAACAGTCCAGGCTGTAAATATAGCCATGGTTGAGCACAGGTGACTAAATCAAATTGACTGAGTTACTGACTAGGTCACCTGTGCTCATGCATGGATATTCTAAAAACCTGGTCTAAGTTTGGGAACTACTGCTTTACGCTAACCTTTTCATGTGTCAGCTAACCTTACGCTGACCTTCTCATGTGCCACTCACACCTGTGAATATAGTGGTGATATGAGGATGAGGTCTGAGTGGTATGTTTGGAAATTTCCCTATTCCCTGAAACTCACGGCCATTGAGAAGATCCCTATTACCCCTAGAGGAGGGGATCGTTTTAGAGTACTGTGTAAACAAGAATTATTCTGGATATTTAAAATGGATTCTCTTTATCCGAGAGGTCTGAATGAAATGCTAGAATTGAATTCTATTCCCAGTTAATATCGGACCATTTGTTTGTTTAGTTATAGGTTTACTAGTTTTTGGCTTACCTATATATGCAGATTCTATTACATTACGAACTCTTCATTCCCTCTTCCTCTAGCTATTACTATCCATTTTTTCCAATTTTTAATATTGAATGTTTCTATATATAATTTATTATTTTCTTATTTATTAGTCTTAGAGATGGTCATTATTATTTTATTTTGATTTATATATTCAATTTTTAGTTACTATTGATTATGTTTAGGTTAGATTGTTGATATCATGTGACTATCCCCAGTGTTGTGTCCCACAATGGTATTGACATAGTGCGATAGATGGAGAAATCATGTGAATGTAATATCCACGATCCTCCAATATTTGCACTATGTGATCACTGTCTTTAATTATTTATAAAGACAGTGCCTTATTGATATTTAATTGTATTTGATCTATATACTTACCATCCCTGGTTTGTCATTTATGTGGACTAAACACTGAAGGTGACTATCACATGATCAACTCTAGTACTGTGCTTTACACTGACGCCCCTATCATGTGTCAAACGGATGGGCACGTCCGTGTATTTCTATGTCCGTGACACGTGACCGCTAGTAGATCACGTGAATATTATCTCACTATCTAATAGCTGTGGAAGATCATCATCCAATAGCTTTCCGTCTCCTACCCACGTGTGTTTTGTTTACATCACGTGGACGGAGAAGATCGTCACTAGTAAGTGTGTACATTCCCGATATTGGTTAAACAAATAAATTAACTACTCGAATCCCCAATTGAATAAGTCTGTCATCCTACAGAGATATATATGTTGTTATGGTTTTATTCCTATATTGATGTTTATGTGTTTTTATGTAATTAGAAGGATCAATTGCAACAGCTGCTAATCAGCAGCCATCTTTAGAATATAAGTATAAATAACGTCTACAGCCACATAACCAACATCTTTGATAAAGCTGTGCGTTAGGCACAGTGAAACGCGTCAGTGAATTGGCTGTCACATCTTGTGGTAATCTTCTAGTCCAGCGCTATGCTTACTACCATCCATTGCTGTGCTTACCATTGACGAGTGCTACACAAACCCACTATCGGACCTGGGCACATCATTGTGCGAATTGCCATATCGCTAACTGGACCCCAAATATTTGGACACCGGACCTGTCCCATCAAGTCCTCTATATGTCTATGCCTTGGGGAGCCGTATCTGCCCATATATTTACTTTCATCAAGCGGACCCTCCACCTGTTTGGCGTTTGGACTGGGTAATCTTTATGCTGAGTGCTAATAGATGAGTCAATCAGTTGTGACCAGAAGTTGGGGACTGAGATATGTGCAAGTACCTACTAATTTAGTATTATTTCTTGTTATTTATTATTTTTGTCATTTACTGTGTGATTTGGGTTATTACCCGGTATTAATATTAAATCTGCAATCTTTTTTAATTATTGAGCGCTGTTTATCCTTGCTTGTTTCTATTATGTTTGGAAATTTAATTACTGAAATTAAGGCAGAATTTATTCTGGAAAAAAAATAAAGCCTAAAATTACTTAATATAATTTTTACTAGAAAAAAAAAATTGTGTGTTCGTGTTCAAAAAATAAATGACAGATCAAACATTGAATTACATATATTGGGCTCGATTCAATTGACCGCAAATTAAATAGCTCCCGGAGGGATCTCCTACAGCTATTCAATTCTGTGCGCAGTTAGGTTGGGGAATGCCTGTTCTCCCGCCCCTCGCACCTTTAGTGTTCACTTTAGCTCCGGTGGCAGACAGGGCACCGGAGCTAGAGAGGGCAACTTTGTGTGAAAAGGGGTGTGGCCATGAAAAGGGGGCATGTCTATAAGACGCGTCCCCTTTTCGTCATACTTGGGGGCATGCCCGGCACTTACAGACACGCCGGGCAGCCCCCAAGCGCTGCAGACAGTGATAATAGATGCCGGGCGCATGCGCCTGGCATCTATTCTCCGGCAGTGACCGGGTCACCGCACATTTCTCCACCCGCGGGACATTGCACCCGCAGGCTGTGAGGGTAGGGCGCTTTTTGCCCTCCTTCTGGAGGGCAGGGTGCTTTTTGCCCTCCAGACGGAGGTGGGCACCGTGCCCCGCTAAAACAGCTAGCGGGAATGCTACACCTTAAACAGGGTGTTTAGTCGCAAGAACGGGGCATTCTCCAACTAAACTTCCCGGCGCAATGCTGTTTTCCTGGCAGAAAATGGCATCGTGCCTGTACTTTTGTCGGATTTCTGCTTAAATCCTTAACAGTGTGCTGAATTTAATAGATCCAGGAGCTCCCTCCCGGCACTATTTAATTCGCGGTCAATTGAATCGATCCCATTATCTCTTCAGTCTGCTTTCAGTGTCATAAAATCAAAGTCCAGCCTCTTTAATTACTGCTGGGGCACTATAACTTGCATGTTTGTATGACTTTAACTTAAACTAAAATGTACTTTCCATTATTGAGCTAAATAATTATGCTATTTATGTAGAAGTTCCCAAACTGTACAGAAATTATTTTTGGGGATTGTACTTTGATTTGCATCTGCAACCCCCCCATAACTCTTTCTTAAAATGACTCAATTTTTGACGTGGTTTGAGGTTCAATTCATACACGTTTTTGTATAATGTACTCTTGCCCTACATTTAATGTGTGACCGAATAGAGTTAAGAAATTGAACCATACCACAATTAGTACTTTTCTATTGTTTCTTGGCAGATAGCCTTTGCTTCATATGCTGTCTTGTGACTTAACCATTGGTGTTTTTTCTGCCTCTCATTTTAACAAATGCAAAAAGTCAGTTTCTTAGCCTTTAGCTCCAGTATTTCCCAACCTCAGTCATCAAGGCACACTACAACAGTCCTAGTTTTAAGAATAACCATACTTGAGCACAGGGGACTTAATTAGTGCCTCAGTTATTATGATTTAATCTTCTGTGCTCATGCATGGATATCCCTAAAACATGGACTGCTAGTGTACCTTGAGCACAGATGTTGGGAAACAATGCTCTAGCGTATAGTACTGGTGATTTGGACCCTCACATGCTACTACTTGGGACTAGCTACACGTGTTGCTATATACTGTGACTGTTTTGAGAAATAAATAATAGTGGGGCTATGACAAAGTTTCTAGGGGCGATTCAGTTGGTTTGCTGCTGTCTATTTTTTTTTTTTTTTAAGGTGCCCAATGGAGCAATTCAGTTGTTTCTCCATCTGAGCGACGTAGCCAACGGCACCGGCATTTCTGCTCGCACCCTCAGGAGGGTGCGAGCAGAAATGTGTGAGAAACCCGCGGTTAGGTTGCCTGCACTGAACGACTAATCATCTGAACGACTAATCGTGTGTGTGTGTGTGTGTGTGTGTGTGTGTGTGTGTGTGTGTATGTATATATATATATATATATATATATATATATATATATATATATATAATATATATATATATAATGTGTGTGTATATGTATATATTATTATTATAATAATAATATCACTGTTGTAGTTTGGCACCCTGGAAAAATGTAAATCATCTTGAGGGTGCCTTCCCAAATGAATAGTAGTGGTGGTGTATCCCTTGTGAAGTCACTGGATACGTCAGTACAGGAATAAAGAAGCGACAATCCTTCTTCAAAAAGTACGATGTGTATTAAGGTGGCATATTACATACAGTGTCAACGTTTCAAATCCACTAGGGATTTTCCTTCAGGACTTGTGCTAAACAAGAGAACAAGAACAAGTGTCTTACCTTTAATAGATGGTGTTGGTGCATGAACTATCCTGGACTCACCTGTCATGTGGTGGGCAGAACAGAGCAAGGAAGCTGGGTCATCTTGCTAAGCCGGTTTCCAGCTAGACAAACTTTCATAAAATTAGGGGACCCCAGATTTTATTGATGAAAAGTTGGGGGAATCTGGCATTAAAACCTCCCATTCCTGGACTTCTTAATGCTTTCTGTAGTATATGGTGTTACTATCACCAGAAAATTGCTACAAAAATGGATTCCCATCTTTCAAACGAGGGTATCCCTGATGGTGCCTACACACATAGTGATGTGCTCACAAATCCCACGATGTGTACGATTTCCCTCTGAACTCCCCCCAGGAGCTCCCCGGCAGTCATGGGCACGATTTGGTCTGAAACAGCTGCCAATTTGACACACGATCTATCGTGCCTCCTAAACTATTCCAGATCATCGTGACTTGAGATTGTCAGATCTGCCCTACAGCACGGCAGATTTGAAGATGCGATGTGCGACCTGCGGGACACACATCACATCGTGATCATGTGTTGATACTCATGATTTGGGCATATTTTACACGATCTGTCATTCCCATGCGTTAGAATCGGCCAGATCGGGTAAAATATCGCCGTGTGTAGGCACCTTGAGTCTGTGCGTGGCATAATGGAAACATGGAATGCTTTCCCTAGAGGAAGCGGTGCTTAATATTATTACACCCCAACATTATTTTGACATCAAGCCCTGTCCCCTCCTGACTCCCAGAGACATCCACTACTAAGGGGGACCTTAGGGTCAGTTGAACCCATGCAGTGCTTAAGACAAGTTCCACTTAGCAGTGAAGGCATTAGATTAGTGTTCATCTCTAAATCAGGCCCCAATATGGAATTTCTTATTTTGCATTTGATACACAATACTTTGCTGGAGACTGAGCATATACAGTCCGGGTTCCTGTCTGGCAGGAGGGATTGTCTATGGTTTATTCCCAGTCACTAAGGACCAATGTAACAGGATATGGATCTATTATAAAGGGATCAGGACAGGCCACCATAAAATCAGTGCATAATTCGCTTTCTAAATTGACCTTCGTTTGCAATTTTTCTAGTTTCTTACTCCTAAATTGCTATTTTTCTTCTAGGAGTTACTGTGTCTTTCTATGTTAACATTTTTTTTTTACATAATGTAGTGCTGTCTGTACTAAACTAATGTCACAATAATATTAACAATATTAAATATATTATATATTATGTAGGACGGTGCCAACTCTAATCCCTGTTATTCTGCAGAACTGTTGTCTGAATACTGTATTCTTGATAACCCCCTGCTACCCTACCCTTCAGCCAGTGGTTTACTCATGTGCTTATCTTTTGCAGGCTGTATGTAAAATTATATCAGATGTCTTTTATAAATGATCTACTGGCTGCCCCATGGAGCAACCTCCTTTTCACTGCAGACAGTATTGCTGTGGCCATAGCTGATGCCTGAGTTCTAGATTACTTTCTGTGCAGCGGGGCATGGCAAACCTTTTAAATTTAACTATTAACTCAAATGGGACCATTAAGTTGCTGTCCTCATTCACTGTTGTAATTTGAGGCAACCCCTGTTGCTATGTTAAGCACCACAAGAGGCATACAGTGCACACAACGTTCATGTTTGCAAAGTCAGAAACACTGATGCCCATTTGTTTTAAATACAAACACAGGGCCTTGAATGCAGAATGATTAAATTCCAGATATATCTGTTTCTATGTAAAATACAGCTCTGATTTTCATAGACGTCAAGTACCTGTGTTTGCTAGCATATGTTTATAATTTGTATTTGAGTGTATTCTGTTGCATTATATTGATAAAAGTGTGATTAAAGAGGCGTTAGAGCAATGTAGAGCAGTAAATACAGCAGACTTTGGACATTGGTTACCTATCTAAAAACGGAGGAATTGCTGTTTGATTTATATATTGCACCCGTATAGTATATGTGGTGCTTGTTCAATGAGTACAGGCACTGTCGCAATGTTTGGTAATGTAAAGTAATCTGTCAAATTAGAAGTCTTGACCAAATAGATAATTTGGCAAACTTCTGTTACACACAGTGCTTGTAAATCAAGCACATCTGATATGTACTGTAACATCTAATATCCACTTCTGTAAAGATAGAATCATCATGTATAAAGATCCTTTTTTGTGTTCTGTATACTGTAGGAGTATAATTAAGAAGCAATTCCGTCTCGTTCGACCTCAGACACACGAAGTTTTCATTTATTTTGCACGTTTTGGGCAAAATTTACTAAGCGGCGGGATCTAAACCCGACGGTTTAGAGGCTGTTTGACGGCGGGTTTGTAGCAATTTTGGCCTTTGCAAATCTGCAGATAACAAAACCACCGGGGTTTAGAACCTGCCTCTTAGTATATTTTGCCCTTTGTGTTTTAATTTTAAAGCTGCAGGTAAACAAAATACCATTAAAATCTGTGCTGCTGGGCAGAGCAATGTTCTTGTGTAGAGTTGTGTTTGTGTATATATTGTCTTTTTGTTTAAGACCATATATAATGGATTTTGTGTTTCAATAGTAATCTTTTTTTTTTATTTCTGATGCAGTGAATAATGTTTAGCTTTTTATTTTCTTGCACTTGGCCTGCTTTCTGTTGTTTTTTTTTTTTTTTTTTTTAAATGATCCAAATTCATAGATCTCATAATATACAGCTTCATGGTATGGGTTTAAAATATAGACTGTAAGCTCCACTGGGACAGGGACTGAAGTGAATGGCCAAATATTCTCTGTAAAGCGCTGCGGAATATATTTGCTCTATACAAGACTAGTAATAATACAAAGAAAGGTCGGCCAGTGTGTACCTGCGATATGTCGGTGAACGTCATCGTTCACCGACATATCGCATTGGCTGTGCTGCACAGCCGATGGACAGCTATGTCTGCAGACCGCCCGTACACACACACAGGCAGCCGCGAGGAGGGGGGTGGGACACTCCCTCAACCCATCCACCGGCCGCGAGCAGATGATGTCCGTCCAGTGTGTATGTGTATGAACGACCATCATCTGCAGATATATCTGTCAGGTGTGTACCCACCTTAAGCCTTTTAGTGGGGGTGGACCATATGAAGTGTAGGGACTGTGCTGAGAAAAGGAAGAGAGCAGGCCTCTCTGAATGACGTGCCCTGGGGCCCACAAAGGCTTAATCCGGCCTTGGTCACACCTATGATACAATTGTTTTTTTGGGCATTGATCATAAATGGGCACCCAGAGGAGCAATTTAATTTGTTTTGGGTGTCCATTAATTATCCTGCTTGGCGTCGGTGGCTCACACGCCTGGACTAATCAACAATTAAATTGTTTTGTTGGGCATCCAGTAGTTAAGGTGCCGAAAAACATTTGAATTCACATTAAATACAGTATATAACTTCTACTGCCAAGGCTGGTGCATTTTCTTAACTTTTACCTAGTACCTAGGCTAACACATTTTGTAAGACAATAAGGTAGTTTTATGGAACCGATCTTTGCTATGAAACTATGAAAATTGTGACTTATGTAAAATGTTGCATCTATTATAAATAAGTGAAAGAATATGTGTCTGAAATAAAATTATGGATATATGGCACATGCAGGTGCTTTATATGACCATCTGATATCTTTTTATTTTGCTGTATAATGTTGTTCCCTTACTCCTAGAACCTGAATCTATTGCCAATGAGTGGAAAATGGAGAATCTCCAAATAGCACAGCAATTGAACCCCATTTTACATAACATTTTCCCAGCTTGTACACTCTTTTGTGTGTCTGTCTGTCTCAATCTCTTCATTCACCAATCCATATTAATTGTCCCTTTTTATGCATTCTACATTTACATTAGCTGTATTTTGCACAAAAATTTTCCTATATACAATATTTAGGTCTTTAATAGCACGGTGGAGTTTTATCGCATAACTGTTTCCTGAAGTAGGGTATACATGGTTTTAGGGTATACATGTCACGTGTAAATCTTTTTTACATGCTGAAGCTACAATCTGATGCACTAAACCCCTGTGGTCTATTGTAAATAGTATTGTGTGTGTTTTGCCTTCTCTTGACGTTTGGGAAATTTTTAGCCTTTTGTCTAAATGGGGCTGATTCAATTCAGGTACTATTAATAGCTGCGGGAGGGAGCTCCTGGAGATATTTAATTCAGCGTGCTGTTAGGGCAACTAAACGCTTTCTTCTCGCACCCTCCTGAGGGTGTGAGGAGAAATCCGACTAAAGTGCCAACCGCTAGGCTGTTTTCCGGCTTAGCACAGCGCAAACAGCCTCGCAGCCGGCACTTTAGTCGGAGAATGCCGGTTCTCACAACTAAACACCCAGGTTAAGTTGCGAGAACCGGCATTCTCTGATATAACTTGTAACTGTTGGACTAAAAAGCTCCGGGAGCTCCTTCCCGTCGCTATTAACAGCAGACTGAATTGAATCGACCCCATTTTGCAGTTTTCTGAATTTTGCACAAATTTTTCTTGGGTCTGTTGTGTAAAATTGTGGTTTGCCTTTGGTTCTTGTAGTATACGTCTGTTTGTATAAATTATCCACTAAAATGTTAGTGCAAACTTTTTATGTAAAGGAAATGTAAACCTTATTGTCAAATCCTTGAATTGGTGATTTGTCTAGTTGTAAATTTATTTCTACATGAAAAACAGTAGTTGTTTCCCCTAATATACTGTAGTAAATATGCAGGAATTATGTCTTTTTAACCTCTTCTGGATTCTCCAGACAACAGGTAGTTATGTATAAAACTAACACTTTTACGTACTTAATAATATAGTGTGCAAATCGTCTGATTATCAACTGAATGCAATAAATGTAGAAAAATGAAATGTGTGTGTTTCTATGTTACACTGTTCCTATAATAGTGATCCTTCTATAAATGTCTTTTTGCCCGATCTTCTCCAGCACACGGGAAGAAGTAAAGTTCTCATCATTTAAATAGAACTTGGAGAGGCTACAAAATGGTTTATAACATGCCATGGATCAGTTGGTTTGAATCTAAATGTAAATGACCTTCAGTGATTGTACATCTTTTGAGACAACACAATTGTGCCTGCAGTTTTGCAGTTAATCTAGTTACCATGGGAATTAAGCAGTGCCCACATTTGTGTGCCAGTTTCAGCTGGTTCTCTGTGTTCATTGATGTTATTAGAGGTTACATGGTACTGCATAATGAAAATGCTTGTGTATGGTACCATGCTATTTACCCCTAACTAAACAAACACTGCATGTACAGTACTTAGTTCCAGGAATTACAGACTTGTAGATCAAGTGTGCATTGAGCTACAGGCAGCCCCCGCATATTTGCGGGTCTTGATCTGGATAGTCTATTGCATACCCAGTGTAATCATAGGTGTATCTGTAATGCATTTCCAAACTTTATTTTTAAAAATTGGAATTGAGAGCTACTGTTTAAGGATGGTTTCTTTTTGTTTTTTACTGACACTTTGAAAATTATTTATTTCTAATGTTGGGTACATATCACATAATTAATTTTGGTGGGGGGACGGGTGCATGAGGTAAGGGGTGGCTGAAAGGAAGGATATTGTGATTGGAGAGCTGGAAGGGCCAAGTTGGAGAACAAGAGACAGATCAGAACTTAGGGTGTTTTCATCACAGTGGGTGGGAGATGTCCACTAGGAAAGGCCATAGGCGAAAGTTAACTAAGGAGGGTTTGTGGAAGCCGAGAAGTGCGGTTATCAGTAGCAATTTTGGGCCTCATACAAAGTTGGATGCAAATTGGCTGTATGTGGACATAAATGCGTATATTCGCTTCTATGTAGAGATGTACGCACCTTGTGGTGCCCCAAACCCCTGTGCGTATGCTTGGTTAGCTACTGATTGTCTTTCAGTTTTGTTGACTTATGTTAATATTGAACTTTGTCTACATGAGAATGCCCTGCTACACAATTAAAATGTGTATAACCAGTAATCGCAAATACGCGTTATAGCGCGTATTTTACCCGGTATCGAGGACCGGGAACTCACTTTTTTGGAATGGGGTCCCCAGTGACACGCTCCGCAGCGGCCAATCCCTGGCTCCCCTTTAAATGAGTGATTGGCTGCAGTCAATAAAAAAACAGAAGGACCTCTTTGGCGCCTGCGGCAGCGTCATGCTGGCACTGACGTGACGATGCTGGCCCCTGCACTCTGGTAAGTGTGCGGGTGACTAGTGCTCCGGGTAGGGATGGACATCGGAAGCCCACCATCACATGATGGCAGTGCTTCCACCATTGAATCTTTCGATGCAATGGTAACTAACCATCACATCAAAAGCATTCAGTGATAAAAACTATTCATATGAATAGTAAAGGGGCGGGGTTAGGGGAGGGGCTCGGACAACAAAGCAACAAGAAAGAAAGAAAAAAACAGCGCAGGCAGAGCTGACTGAGGACTAGGAGGAGAATGAGAAACACTGTCACTGCCATGCTGCTGCTGCTGTGGGCACTTTAAGCAACAAGAAAGTGAAGTGTAAAAACATGTTTAAAATCTATTTATAACACAATGAAAACTAACCTCTTACAGAACCAGCAGAGAAATCACTCCCCATCTCTGCTGGTGTAAACGTTATCTATCACTCTGTGTGTCTGTGAGTGACAGCTGCTGCTGCTGGGCCAGGTCTGCACACTGATTGGCCCTCACTGTCTCAGAGAGCCAATCAGAGCTAGCAGAGACTGGAGGGAGGGCCAGGTCTGAGGCAGTGAGAGACAGCCTCCAACGATCCCAGCAACATGATCCAGGAATGTTATCAGAGGCAGAGATACAGCACACAGCAGCCATGGGAGGCAGAACTTTTAATAGTTAAAGAAAGGAAGCCACCATCGCAACACCATTGAATGATTACCATTCAATGGCAGCAAACATCGGAACGCTGCCATAGAAGGGCAAAAACCGCTAACATCGAAAGAAAACATTGATGGTCGACAAACATCGACCAGCGATGTCCATCCCTAGCTCCGTTCTGGCTCGAGGCAGAGCAAGAGTGCTATAGTGCATGCTGTCCTGCCGCAGGGACCCGCACCGGGCCGCCAGGTGTGTTTGTGGGTCCCGCTTCTGTGAGCACCAGGTGATAGAAGTTGCCAGGCGGCTGTCCATACTGGACTGCGGCCGCCAGGACCCGCACTGAGCCACCAAGAGTGTTTGTGGGGCCAGCTTCTGTGTGCCCACGGGGGATAGGAGTTGCCCGACAGCTACCAGGCGGCTGTCCATACTCGCCGGCCCGGCAGCATGGAGTGATATTTGTGACAGGCAGCCTAGCAGATTGGCTGCCTGTCACTACAGTGCGGCGGTCCTGTGGAGCTCAGTGTGGTGAGCAGGTAAGTCCAGAGATTGCTCACCACACCAATGTACTAAGTGACTTGAGAGTTCCCCGCAGCCAGCGCACTGTAATGACAGGCAGCCAATCTGATGTCACTGTTGCCGGGCCCTGGTGATCTATACTGCTGCCCACACTGTTTTTCTTATTATATATATATATAATTTACAAGCCCCCCATATGTGTCTCTGCCCCAGCCCCTCCCCATGTGTGCCTCTGCCCACCCAGCCTTTATGAGCATCTGCCCGTATCTCCATGCCTCTGATAGGGGAGTACTACTTGTTTAATTTTTACTGGGCCCCACATATTCTGATGTAATCCTGTCTGCATTCTCCATGCTGCATCTTTCTAGCCTGGCAGCACTGGGCTTTTCCAGGTGACTCCGAGGCAGCCCGATCCTGGCGTAACCCAGAGATGGTGATGCGGTGACATGACGTCACGTAGCTGCATGCCTCCTCCCCTACAGTGATGCAGTGACACAGCAGAGCAGGCTGCAGTGCAATGAATTTGAATCAATGTGTATATATATTTTGTTTTTTCCTGTGGGGCACATTGTTTGTATTTTTTTATCCTATCTGGTCCATAGTGTGTGTTTTTCTTCATGTGTTCATTTTTTTCCTACCAGGCCCAATGTCATCTGCTACATGCTTCATGGGATGTAGCTGCTAAATTGTTAGATTTACAGATAACCTTCATTTAGATGGGACCCCAATTTTTTTCGAAACCGATGGGTCCCTGGTACCCACATTTTTTTTGGGCTCAGCGCGATCTCTGATAACTTGCATGTGGTCATCAGCATGTGTAGTGCATAAAATGCAAGATCGCCTCAGTCTTATGCATCTCAGTTGCCTCTCCACTTAATGATGGGTGTAACTGAATGGTAATGGGACATTAAATCTTTGCCAAGTTTAGCGAGGGTGTGTAGCCAGAACTACGGGCTAGTCAGAGTTATGCGTGCACACTCTTCCACCAAGGATAGGGCTGTTGCATGTGCTCACTGATAATGCTGATTGCTGTGTAAGGAAGTGTACAGGTAGGGGGCGGTGTGGTTGCTTAGATGCATACAACTCAGATGACAAGCAAATCTCCACAGCTTTCCCCATGTTGATGTAAGTATGGCTGACTTGCATTCCTTTCTGAATCAACCCCAATGTGTTTAGCAGCCAGAGATGGTAATGCCAACCACAGCTTGGCTCTGTACATCCAGTAGGTGGACAGAGATTATTATTATTATTATTATTATTATTATTATTATTATTATTATTATTATCCTTTATTTATATGGTGCCACAAGGGTATTTATATGGTGCCACAAGGGTTCCGCTGCGCCTTACAATGTACATAAACAAATGAACAGACAAGAACACAGTTATTAACAGTACAAACAATGCAGGACAGATACATGATTTATACATTGCTGCATAACACTTAGATAAGCAGCAGGGTGTCAGCAACCAAGGGTTGGGTGCTGTTGTAAATTAAAGTATAATTAAGTGAAGAAGAAGCACACGAGGGAAGAGGGCCCTGCTCGTGAGAGCTTACATTCTAAAGATGACAACTGTTGCAGTTCAGCTTAGTGGGTCCAGTAGCTGAATTGAGATTATGGCTCAGTTGATCCGAGTAACAGCATTCTTTATAGTATGATGCCACAACTCAGCCTTACTGTATCATTTACCTTACGGTTCCACAAATAAGACAATAGATAAGACAGTATGGGGGGGGGCAACAAATTATTTTGTGTTTGGGTCTGTTTTATACATGACATAATGGTAAAGCAATACATTATCATCTTAATATAATTTTGCCCTTGTAGGTTAACAAATAGAGACTCTTGTTCAGGTTACATGCTATAAGGTGCCATTTAATGTAATGATAGTTGCTGCAGTTCCAAGTTTCCTGAGAAGTCTAGTCATGGTCAGCACCAAAGACCCGATGGCGCAGCCTGGTTTTGAATTGTGACACTCACTCTGGATCCTAGTGTCCTTTCCACCAAAAGGGTAGTTATATTTATATATATATGTGTGTGTGTGTGTGTGTGTGTGTGTGTGTGTATATATACATACATACGTTTTTGTGCCGGCAGTTTTTTTTTAGCTCGGTAATACTCGCACCCAATTGGATATGTCCCAAAATGTCACACTTTGCAGGCAGTGACGTTAAAACTACTGATGCTAGAACAATATCTGTGCAGGACTGTGCATAGTATCCCCCTTCATGCTTTCAGTGGGGAAGTGTTTTGCTGTGCCATATTTAGAAAACATAGACTATAAGGAAGTAAATTGGGTCATTAGAAACAAAAAAAAAAACAGTTTAACAAATTTGCTTATTCTGTTTTACTTTAGTGTAACCTTTTTCTGTTTTGATATAAAGTCATAGCATAATTTGTAACCATTTTAAATTTGTTTTCTTCATAGGAAAAGGAGAAGCTAGTTCATGAGACAAGAAGGAGATTTACACAAGATTATTTACAAGGTCTGTATATATATTATGTTTATATGAATGCCATTTTACTGCATATTACAATGTAACGCTGCACTGAGAAATTGCTGCTCATGACACGCATCACGTGGGCTGCAGGAAGCAGAACAAGTACAGGGAGATGGCAATGTTACTGCAGTTTTTTCCGAGTGTTCAGAGTCTCTAAGTACCTGTCCCACATTGTACCTGGACCCTCATAGTGGCTGTGTGGGATCTGCCCCGCAGCCACAGTGACAGCTGGTTTGTCAGTAAGGTCAGACAGGCAGTGAATCAAATGAATGAGCTTCACTCTAATTTGCCGGCTGATTGTCCTGTACTACTATGGAACTTAGTGTTCCAGGGGAAACTGAGGAGGAAAAGTAAAGGCCCCCATACACGGGGCAATTTTTTTTTTTTTTCACATGATCTGGCCTTTTTCGACTGATCGTAACGACCAATCGTGTGAAAAGTAGGGTTTTCATAGACTATTTCGATGTGATGCGCGTCCCCAGCGTCATGGATCGTCATCGTAGATCAGATGGAAAAACGATTTGATCTACGATCCATCATGCTGTAAATAGGTAAACGAAGCATCTTGTAAGATGCATCGTATACCATTTACAGCATGCTGCGATGCATCGGACAAAACTTGAAACGTAACGAGGTGTCGTACGTTTTCAAATCGTCCCGTGTATGGGGGCCTTTAGAAATGTGCAGGGAAACGTGTTAATACAGGGCAGTATGGGGTATGTTAAGTAATGCTACAGGAGGGAGAAGGAGGAATAACTATTACTACAGAGGTGAGGGCTGGGGTGTTACAGAGAAAGGGTCTGGATCGATCACTATGTGATGTGATTATGGGACCATAACCAAAGTTAGCAAAAAAAAAATAATAATAATGTTGACGCATGATCTATTTATTATGTTTACTATATCCAGTGTATATTATCTTAATTAAAAGCTGTGGTATCTGTACATACCTGTCAGACGAGTGGGTGTGGATTAGAACAATTATATTGGTCACATCCACAGGTTTTTACATAATGGTGTCAGTCTTGCAAAAATGAAGCTTCTATCTCTAGTCATCCTTATGATGTCGATAATGGAAGGGATTATACTTGTCATCCATATGAACAGCCATAATCGTATGCAAAAATGTATAATAATTGGCTTGGCCACTAAATCTGTGGTATGTTCTAAAGAAATGTCAAAATAAATCTCAAGTCTATTATTAGGTTGTACGAATGTCTCTTCTAATAGTGACAGAGGAGTACTCTGTAAAGCCTGACGCATCAAATAAAACTCATATTAAAGTCTCAAACTCATGTAGCAAATATGATACTTTAGGCGATATACAGTTTAATTATTAGTATTATTATTATTTATTATTATTTTTTAACTCCTCCCGTTACCCCCTGTCCCGTCGTGTTATTTAATGGGGTTAATTTGTAAATCATTTTCACACTTCTAGACAGTACTACCAAATATGATTCCCGTGACGTGGAAAGACTACAGAAGGATGATGCCTGGGTGGAGAGTTATCTACTATGGAGGCATAACGTGGTAGAGGAGACTCTGAAGATGATTGATGAAAGCTTAAGGTGGAGAAAAGACATAGCTATTAACGGTATGTAAACATAACTGCGTAGGTTTGTCAGTCTAACAAATACAAATGTAAAATTGTTAAAATAATAATTAATTTGTTTTATTAAGGTGAATTGCATTTAGCTGGTCTTTGCTAATACAGCTGTATTCATTCATGTTCAATCTCCTCAAAGTCTGTAAACTAATGCACAGTAACACTGTATGTACTTCTCTGTATGTACTACACTGTAGTCTTCGGGGATTGCACTCCTAACTACACCTTCAGAACAAATTTGGGTACGCTGACCTCCCACATGAATATTCTATCTTATATTTGTTTGTATATTACATAAATACACTTGTATATTTGTAATTTACAATAGTTAGTAAAAGATGAATATGTTCCTTTCTACTTCAGGATCCATAGGGTATCCACAGGATACCTTGGGGTATAGGTGTGACGTCAGTCGCTGGGCACCATAGAGTTAAGCTTTTCAGCCTCCCAGGATGCACTAGGGTCCCCCTCCTATACCCCACCCCCGAGCCAAGGCACCTCAGTTTAGTTTGGTGCCCGGCCGGAGTCGGGTGCACCTGTCGGAGTGGGGGCTAGAAGAGCCCCTGAAGCTTTCTTCAGTGCAGCTGTGGCTGCACATCTGGTTGTACAGCATGGACAGTCAGTCCTGACGTCCATGCTGTCTTCCCTACACCCCCGCTGGTACCAGAACGCCAGTACCGATCCGGGGATGCTGGTGAGCATCTGGGGTCACAGCTAGCGCTGACCCCAGATGTTCCGGACCATGGCCAGATCCAAGGGGGACAAAGGTAAGCAGCGGGGTCCCGCGGTGGGTCCCCGCTGGTCACATGGTCCTAAGTCCCCAGGCAGGGGGCTCCCTGGGGACTGGCTGCAGCGTGGAGCCAGGCGACCAACCTGCGCTTTCCACTACCCCCTGGGACAGCGGACCGCAGCAGAGCGGTAGCGCTGCGGCGTCCCAGGGGTTAAATGCATGCCAGGGGAGCGCGCCTTCCCTGTCTCCCTGTCTCACAGCCGGCGCCTCCCCCGCTGCACACAGCCCTCTCTGCACGCTGCCGACTGGTCCTGTGGCAGCGCTCCTCCCCCAGGCCGGCCTCCTCTCTGCTCCTCGGCGGCCATCTTCTCCAGAACGCATGGTGAACGCTGCTGGAAGCGCTGGACGGAAGCATCGTGGTCTGGGTCCCCCCGCATACCTCTCCTCCGCTGTGGTCAGGTCTGTGTCCTACCAGGCCCTGTGTCTGCGTAGTTGAGTGATCAGCGCTGTTAGTGCAGGAATTGATTTTCTTTGCATTGTATGTGACTGTGCTAGCGCTGCTGCCTGTAACTTTTGCCGGCAGTGTTTGTCCATGGCGCGGCCTCTTACGGTTACAGCACCGGTACAGGAGCCGCCCTGGGCTTGTTTCGCTCAGGCGCTTACAGCCTTAGTGGGCCAGTTAGCTCCGCAGCCCGCGTTTACACTGATGGGTTTATCCCAGCAGTCAGTGGTGTCGTCACCTATGCAGGGTTTCCCACGACAATTGGTGGTACCCCACAGTCTCCCATTTCCCCGCTCCCGGTTTCTCAGGAGCCAGCGTGGGTTAACTCCCTGACGAGTTCTGTACAGCACTTGTCGGATGTGTTGCAAGGGGAGTCTGTGATGCGGCTGCATAAACGGCCGGTGGCGTCTATCGGCTCCTTATGAGGATGACGAGGGGACGTCTGATGATGGGGAGATTCTGGATCCTTACGATCAGGAACCTCTCCATACTAAGGACGCTGATGCTAGGTCCAAAGTATATATTCCTGGACTTATTCGGGCGGTCCGCACAGCCTTGGTGATTGAGGATGAAGTTCCCCCAGCGGCTAAATCTAAGTATGCCTTTTTCAAAGATGTGAAGGGCGATGCCACAGTCTTTCCTCTTTCGGAAAAGATACCAGCCGCAGAGACGCCTGGTGGTGGCTTATCCGTTTGCGGATAATTATTTTGCAAAGTGGGAATCCCCTCCACCGGTGGATTCTCACGTGACCCGTCTTGTCCGTAGTGCCACATTGCCGATGCCGTCTATGTCCTCCCTTAAGAATGCTACGGACCGCAAGGTGGAGATCTGCCTGAAGTCCGCTTATTCCCTTGCGGGGGGGGGCAGCGCGGCCGGCTATGGCCATTTGCTGGGTTGCCAGAACGATGGAGCGCTGGGCGGATTCATTAGAGGCTTCTTTTGATTCCGACTGTCCGGCCGAACAGGCGGAGTTGATTGGTAATCTCCGTGATTCGGCCACTTATATCAACGAGGCGGCCCTAGACATTAGTACTCTGGTGTCTAGAATTTCTTCAGCAGCGGTGGCTGCTCGTCGCACCTTGTGGCTGCGATCCTGGAAGGCGGACGCAGATTCCAAAAAGGGTCTGGAGGCGTTGCCGTTTACCGGAGAAGTTCTCTTCGGTCCGGATCTGGAGAAGATTGTGGCCACGCTGGCGGCGGCCAAATCGGCTTGTCTCCCGTCGGCCGCTGCTCCTTCTGGTTCTGGACCATCGTCCTTTCGGTCATCTAGGGCCCAGGGCAGGCCCGAACCACAGTTGTTTCCTCGACAGGCTGGCCCTAAGAAATCGGCCAAGCCCCGGAAGCAGGCATGGAGTACCAGACGTCCGGCCCCCAAGCCAGATGACAAGCCTGCGGCCTGACGGTCCGGGCCTCCCTTTGGGGGATCCCAGGGTGGGAGGCCGCCTGCTGCAGTTCGCCCAGTGTTGGTCAGCCACTACGACAGACACTTGGGTTCTGGAGGTGGTTTCCCACGGATACGCCCTCTCCTTCCAGCACAGACCCCCGGCTCGATTCTTCACCACGGGTCTACCATCAGACCGGAACAAGGCTACGGAGCTGCGGAAGGTATTGCACACTATGCTCCAGGCTGGAGTTATAGTGCCTGTTCCATTCTCCCAGAGGGGCCAGGGTTTCTATTCAAATCTATTTTTGGTACAGAAACCCAATGGGTCGTATCGTCCGATTCTCAACCTCAAAGCACTCAACAAGTCTTTGCGGGTTCCGAAGTTTCGGATGGAGACACTACGGTCCATCATTCTGGCGCTGGAACCTGGGGACTACATGGTGTCGTTGGACATACAGGACGCTTACCTGCATGTCCCTATTCTTTTGCGCCATCAACAGTTCCTCAGGTTTGCAATCCGCAGCGACCACTTCCAGTTTCGGACGTTACCTTTTGGCCTGGCGACAGCACCACGTGTTTTCACCAAGGTGATGGCGGTCATGGCGGCTTCTCTGCGGCTGCAAGGAGTCCGCATGTTGCCGTACTTGGACGACCTGTTATTGGTGGCAGGATCTCCAGAGCTCCTGTTACGCCACTTGGACCTGACCATTGCACTGCTGCAACGGCACGGCTGGCTAATCAACTGGCAGAAGTCGACTCTAATCCCGTCTCGGAGGATTCTGCATCTTGGAGCCTTATTGGACTCGGGACAGCAAAGGATCTTCGTGACGGAGGACAAGATCTCTGCTTTACAGTCAAGGGTGCGCAGTTGTCTGCACAGCCGCCGGGTGTCCCTACACTCGGCGATGAGGTTACTGGGCTCCATGGTGTCGGTGTTCGACATGGTGGAATACGCCCAGTTTCACTCCAGACCTCTGCAGCACCTGATCCTGTCCAAGTGGAACGGGCTGCCTCAGTCTCTGAAGTCCCAGACGATTGTGATCACCCCGGAGGTTCGCCTGTCCCTTGCGTGGTGGTTACAGACGACCCACCTCAACAAGGGACGTCCGTTCTGGGTTCCAAATTGGGTCCTGTTGACGGACGCCAGTCTTCGGGGCTGGGGAGCAGTTTCGGGTCCACACTTGTTCCAGGGCAGGTGGACGCCGACAGAAGCGGAGCTTCCAAAAAATATCTTGGAACTCCGTGCGGTCTTCAGTGCTCTCCAGCAGGCACATCGGTTTCTCCAGGGTCACCCGGTGCAGGTCCAGTCGGACAACGCTACCACCGTGGCCTACATAAACAGGCAAGGAGGAACTCGCAGTCGGGCGGCTCTCGTAGAGGTCTCTCGGATCCTGGTTTGGGCGGAGCGCAATCTTCCGGCCATATCAGCGGTCTTCATCCCGGGAGTGCTAAATTGGTAGGCGGACTTTCTAAGTCGCCTGGACGTTCATCCGGGGGAATGGTCCCTGCACCCGGACGTTTTTCAACTGCTGGTGGACAGGTGGGGTCTTCCAGAGATCGACCTCATGGCGTCCCGGCACAACAACAAGTTGCCGGTGTACGGGTCTCGCACAAGAGACGAAGGGGCGTCTTTGGTGGATGCTCTGTCCGTCCGGTGGACGTTCCGGTTCGCATACCTGTTCCCTCCGGTCTCCCTTCTTCCACGGGTAATCCGGAAATTCAAACAGGAAGGAGGGACGCTCCTGTTGATAGCTCCCGCGTGGCCCAGACGGCACTGGTTCTCAGACCTTCAGGGTCTGTCCGTGGTCAGTCCTCTGCGGTTGCCGCTACGACCGGACCTTCTGTCTCAGGGTCCTTGTCTTCACCCGGACCTGACTCGGCTGTCTTTGACGGTGTGGCTGTTGAGACGGCCATGCTGAGGTCTCGGGGGTTTTCCAGCTCTGTGGTGCTTACCATGTTGCGAGCTCGGAAACAGTCTTCCGCGAGGATATACCATCGCGTGTGGCATACGTTCTTCCAGTGGTGTCGGCCGAGAGGTTATGCACCGCGGGAGTTTCGTCTGTCTCGGATTCTCGCCTTCCTGCAAGCGGGACTAGATCATGGGCTTCGCCTTGCTTCTTTGAAGGTACAGGTTTCGGCCCTATCTGTCTGGTTTCACCGTAGGATTGCTACAATCCCGGATGTGCGCACCTTTATGCAAGGTGTTCTCCGCATTCAGCCGCCCTTTGTTCCACCAGTGGCGCCTTGGGATTTGGCTGTGGTCCTGAGGGCTCTCCAAGGACCGCCGTTTGAACCACTGGGCTCAGTGGATCTTAAATGGCTAACAGCTAAGACTGTTTTCCTTCTGGCCATTGCTTCGGCCAGACGTGTTTCTGAGTTAGGGGCTCTTTCTTGTAGACCCCCTTTCTTGGTTTTTCATGGGAACAGGGCAGTGCTCCGCACTCGGCCCGAGTTTCTTCCCAAAGTTGTTTCCCAGTTTCATGTTAACGAGGAAATCGTTGTTCCGGCCTTAACTCACCGGGTCTTTCCGTGGGTGAGGCCTCTTTGGATGTTGTGCGGGCCTTAAGGACTTATGTTGACCGCACTTCTTCGTTTAGGAAGTCGGACGCTTTGTTTGTCCTCTATGGCTTCCGTAAAAAGGGTTGGCCTGCTTCAAAGCAAAGTTTGGCAGCCTGGATCCGTATGGCTATTTCTGAAGCTTATCTTCATGAAGGCCTACCGGTTCCTCCTTCTCTGAAGGCTCATTCCACTAGGTCTGTGGGTCCTTCGTGGGCAGCTCGACGTGGTGCCTCGGCAGTTCAGATCTGCAAGGCTGCTACGTGGTCCTCTGTCCATACCTTCGTGAGGTATTACAGGTTTGACACCTTCGCCTCTCAGGATGCTTCCTTCGGGCGGCGGATTCTCCTTTCTGCACAGGAGCGTCCCCACCCTTAAAGGATACTGCTTTGGGACATCCCCAAGGTATCCTGTGGATACCCTATGGACCCTGAAGTAGAAAATATGAGATATGGTAAGAACTTACCCTTGTTATCTCTATTTCTACGAAGTCCATAGGGTTCCACAGGACTCCCGCCCTGTCGCACCTGTGCTGCAGATGGGCTTTGCTCTGGTCACCGGTTTTCCGTCTCCCTCTGGTGAGAATGTGATTCTTGTATGTGTCCAGATCTTTTTTTCTCTCTTCCTTCTCCTCCTCCGGCCTATGGCTTGATAACTAACTGAGGTGCCTTGGCTCGGGGGTGGGGTATAGGAGGGGCACCCTAGTGCATCCTGGGAGGCTGAAAAGCTTACCTCTATGGTGCCCAGCGACTGACGTCACACCTATACCCCAAGGTATTCTGTGGAACCCTATGGACTTCGCCGAAATAGAGATAACAAGGGTAAGTTCTTACCATATCTCATATTATTTCTTATTTAATTACAGGTTCAGTCTCCCATATCCAAAATACTTGGGACCAGGGGTATTTTGGATAACTGAATATTCTGTATTTTGGAATAATTGCATATCATAATGAAATATCTTGGGAATAGGACCCAAATATACACACAGAATGCATCTATGTGTTATATACACCTTATACACACAGCCTGCAGGAAATTTTATACAATATATTCAATAATTTTGTGGTTCAAACAAAGTTTGTGTACAGAAATGAAAATCATTTATGTTTCATATACACCTTATGCACATAGCCTGAAAATAATTGTATACAATATTTTTAATAATTTGTGCCTTAGATGAAGTTTGTGTACATTTAACCATCAAAAAAAAAAAGGTTTCATTATCTCAGTCATGCCAAAATAATTCTGTATTACTGTATTTCGGAATATTTGGATATGGGAGCCTCAACCTGTACCTGTAATAATGTAGACAGTTGATACTGACATATTGGTTACTATGTAAAATCAGAATATTTAAAGCTTCCTCTTCTATAATGCCTTCGGGAATTACTATTATAAGTAATTCAGTGTAGGGGTCTCCCACTATGTATCTGCAGCTTTTAGAGCCGCTGCATAGTGAGAGTTGGATGACATGATGACTCCTGGCTGCTTAATTCATCTATTTGACAGTCACAGTATTAAGATTGTTATAGCTAGCACTGGATCCAGTGCATATATAACAAGAGATATGGTAAGAACTTACCTTTGTTATCTCTGTTTCTACGAAGTCCATAGGGTCCACAGGGTGACCTTGGGGTATAGCTGGATCCTGGATCCTCGGGCACCACGGAGTTAAAGCTTTTAGCTGCTCCCAGGATGCACTTGGGTCCAACCTCCCCTATACCCCGCCCCCGAGCCACAGGCACCTCAGTTGGTAAGCAGCCCAGGCCGGAGGAGGAGACGAAACAGAGAGAAGGAAGACTGGAACACACAAGAACCATACTCACAGAAATGGGAGACGGAAAACCGGTGACCAGTCACAGAGCCCATATGAAGCCAGGTGCGTCAGGGCGGGTGCCCTGTGGACCCTATGGACTTCGTAGAAACAGAGATAACAAAGGTAAGTTCTTACCATATCTCTTGTTTTCTACTTCAGGGTCCATAGGGGTCCACAGGGTGACCTTGGGGATGTCCCAAAGCAGTCCAACTAAGGGCGGGGACGCTCCTGTGCTGATAGGAGAACCCGGCGCCCAAAGGATGCATCCTGAGAGGCAAAGGTGTCAAACGCATAGAACCTCAAAAAGGTCTGAATGGAAGACCAGGTGGCCGCCTTACAGAGCTGAACAGCAGAGGCGCCACGGCTAGCAGCCCAAGAAGGGCCCACGGACCGAGTGGAATGAGCCTTAACAGAGGCTGGAACAGCTAAACCCTCCTGCATATAAGCCTCAATAATAACAGAACGAAGCCAACGGGCTAGAGTCTGTTTGTTGGCAGGCCAACCCCTCTTGTGAAAACCAAAGAGGATAAACAAAGAATCCGACTTCCTCACAGAACTAGTCCGGTCCACATAAACCTGGAGTGCCCTTACAACGTCTAAGGAAGTCTCCCCAGCCGAAAGATCAGGTGACTGAAAGGCTGGTACAACAATTTCCTGATTAATGTGGAACCTGGAAACCACCTTAGGCAGGAAATCAGGACGAGTGCGAAGCACCGCTCTGTCCTGATGAAAAATCAGAAAAGGGGGACGACAAGAAAGCGCCCCCAAATCTGAAACCCTCCTGGCAGAAGCAATTGCCAAGAGGAAAACAGTTTTAAAAGTTAGCCACTTGAGCTCCACTGACTCCAAGGGCTCAAAAGGAGGACCCTGTAAGGCCCTAAGAACCACCGCCAAATCCCACGGGGCCACAGGTGGCACAAAGGGAGGCTGGATTCTCAAAACACCCTGGAAAAAGGTGTGTACGTCCGGCATAGCAGCGATCCTGCGCTGGAACCACACCGACAGACCAGACACGTGTACCTTCAGTGAAGAAAGACGTAATCCTAAGTCCAAACCGGACTGAAGGAAAGCCAGAATACGCGAAACTCGGAACACCTGGGGATCATAGTTTCTGGCCTCGCACCACTGAAAGTAAGTGTGCCACACTCTGTGATAGATCCTCGCGGAAGTAGGCTTGCGCGCCCTCAGCATGGTGGTAATAACGGAGCTAGAAAAGCCCCGAGACCTCAGGACGGCTGTCTCAAGAGCCACGCCGTCAAAGATAGTCGACCCAGATCCGGGTGAAGACAGGGCCCCTGAGACAACAGGTCCTGCCGTTGAGGTAGGAGGTACGGAGCGTCGATGGACAGGCTCCGCAGATCGGAGTACCACGGCCTTCTGGGCCACGCTGGGGCCACCAGGATCAGTGTGCCTCCGTCCTGTTTGAACTTGCGCAGGACCCGAGGCAGCAGAGATATCGGAGGGAACAAGTAAGCCAGTTGAAACAGCCATTTCACCGACAGCGCGTCTATCAGACTTGCGCCTGCATCCCTTGTCCTTGACCCGTACACAGGCAGCTTGTGATTGTAACGGGACGCCATCAGGTCCAGCTCTGGCAGCCCCCACTTGTCCACGAGTAGTTGGAATACCTCTGGATGAAGCGACCATTCCCCGGGATGCACATCGTAACGGCTGAGGAAGTCTGCCTCCCAATTGAGGACTCCTGGGATGAAAACTGCCGAGAGAGCTGGAAGATAGCGCTCCGCCCAAGCCAGGACGCGGGACACCTCCGACATCGCAGCTCGACTGCGAGTCCCTCCCTGGTGATTGATGTACGCCACCGTGGTGGCGTTGTCTGACTGCACCTGAACGGCCCTTCCGTGAAGAGCGGTGCCGGACGACTGCAGGGCTCTGTATACTGCCCGCAGTTCCAGGATGTTGATGGGAAGAATCGCTTCCTCCGCCGACCAACGACCCTGAAGTGACAAGGAGCCTGTCACCGCCCCCCAACCCCGGAGACTGGCATCTGTCGTGAGCAGAACCCATTCCGGGATCCAAAAGGGGCGCCCCTCCAGGAGATGCGCTGTCTGCAGCCACCAGGCTAGGGACAGACGCACCTCCGAGGACAACACCAGCATCTGAGAGCGGATCCTGTGTGGCAATCCGTTCCATTCTGAAAGAATCAGCCCCTGCAGGGGCCTGGAATGGAACTGGGCAAACTCCACCATGTCGAATGCCGACACCATGGACCCCAAAACTCTCATCGCTGAGTGCACCGACACTCTGCCACTGCTCAGACAACTGTGAATCCGCAGCTGTAAGGAGGAGACCTTCTCTGGAGTCAGAAAAATCCGTTGCTGACGAGAGTCCAGCAGGGCCCCCAAATGAACCATCCGTTGTGATGGGATGAGGGAGGATTTCTTCCAGTTGATCAACCAGCCGTGCGCCTGTAGACAAGCGACCGTCAGGTGGAGATGCTGGATCAGTACCTCCGGGGAGCTTGCCAGCAAGAGGAGGTCGTCTAGATACGGTAGCAACCGTATCCCCTGGCTCCGAAGGTGAGCCGCCATGACCGCCATCACCTTGGTAAATACCCTTGGTGCCGTGGAGAGACCAAAGGGTAGAGCCCTGAATTGGTAGTGGTTGTGGAGAATAGCAAACCGCAGAAACCTTTGGTGCGATGTTGCTATAGGCACATGGAGGTAGGCGTCCTGGATATCCAGGGAGACCATATAATCCCCCGGTTCCATCGCCAGTATGATGGAACGCAAAGTTTCCATCCTGAATTTGGGAACCCTGAGAAACCTGTTCAGGGACTTCAAATTGAGGATGGGACGATGAGAGCCATTGGGTTTCTGCACCAGAAACAGCGTAGAGTAATACCCCATCCCACGTTGAGACTGTGGTACGGGTATAATGACCCCCGCCGTCAGCAAGGCCTCTATGGCTTCCTGAACCTGCAAGGCCTTGGTTTTGTCCTGAGAAGGACTTGTGCAAAAAAACTGGCAAGGCGGCCTGTGCCGAAAAGACAGGGCGTACCCCTGGGAGACCACTTCTCGCACCCAGGCATCCGTGGTGGTATTGTGCCAGCACTGGGCGAATTGAAGAAGTCGGCCTCCCACTCTGGGGTCCCCCAGAGGGAGGCCCGTCCCATCACGCAGAAGGCTTATCTTCTGGCTTGGAAGAAGGGCGCCTAGCACTCCAGGCTTGCTTCTTTGGCTTTGTGGCGGTCTTGGGTGCGGACTGCCTCGGGAAGGACTGACCCTTTGCCTTGCCCTGAACCCGAAAGGAACGAAACGCCGAGCTCCGGACCTTAGCAGGTGTAGTAGCTGAAGGGAGGAAGGCTGACTTGGATTTTGCCAGGGTATCTACTATTTTGTCCAGGTCCGGACCAAATAGTAATTCCCCATTAAAAGGTAAGGCCTCCAAGCCTTTCTTTGAATCCGCGTCTGCTCTCCAAGACCGCAACCACAAGGATCTACGAGCAGACACTGCTGCCGCCGAAACCCTAGAGGTCAACAGGCTAGCATCCAAAGATGCTTCTCCAATGTAGGAGGCGGCATCTCTCATCTGTCCTAACAACGCCCCCTGGACGTCCGGAGATTCATCCGTAAACGTGTCCTCCAAGGCGTTGGCCCACCCCTCAATGGCCTTGGCCACCCAGGAGATGGCCATGGACGGCCGGGCTACAGCCCCTGAGAGAGAATAAATAGACTTTAGACAAGTCTCCACCTTCCTGTCCGTAGGATCCTTCAGCGAGGATATAGACGGCAATGGCAAAGTAGCACTCCTGATGAGGCGTGTTACATGGGAATCGACTGCAGGCGGAGTTTCCCATTTCTTACAATGCGCTTCCGGGAATGGATAATTGGACGCCAAGCGTTTCTGTGGCAGGAAACGCTTACTGGGCGTCTGCCAGGCCACCGCCATGTGATCAGTCAACTGATCAGACAAGGGGAACGCTGTAGAAGTAACCTTAGCTTTTTTAAAACTAGGATACCTTGACTTGGGAGCGGGTGCCTCATCCTCAATCAGAAGAATAGCCCGCACCGCCTTAACCAGAGCCCGCACATTGATGGAAGACTTAGTGTCTACCTCCTGGACTGAGGCATCTGAGGCTGAGTCATCCTGTACCTCACCATCATCCGAGAACCCCTCAGAATCCGAAAGATGCGCAGCCTGTGCCATGACTGAGCGTTTAGACGCCCTGGAGGGCACGTCACTGCGCAACATCGACTGAAAAGCCGAAGATGCTGCCGCCAAATCTTGGACAGTGTGGGAAAGCGCATCCACCCAGGGTGGAGGAGCTGTCACAGGAGCCTGAAACGGCACCACAGCCGGCTGTGCCACAGGGGTGGACTGAATATACATTGGCAACCCCGCATAGGGACCAACAGGCTGAGACCCCGGGGGAGTCTGCAATAATTGTGGGACACCCGGGGAATGGGGGATGGCAGGCTGGGGCAACGCCCTAGTAGGGGCGGCAGTCGGGACCGACAGACGGTCCGCGATGGACACCAGCACCTGGGAAAACATCGCCCATGGTGGCTCCTGCGAAATGGGAGGTTTAGACGTACCAGGGACCGCCTGGCACCGTCCGCACAGGCCGTCCTGTGACAAATCCTCCCTATCCACTCCTGCAGAACAGCGCCTGCAGGAGAACAATGCTGGAGCCCCGGAGTGCTCAATCTCCTCCTCAGACATGACTTAGGAAGAAAACGTGCGCACTCACCAGTGTGCTGAACAACAGCCCACAATATGGTACTGTGTAGCACACAACTGTATGTGACGGACCTCACAAATACGTGATCTATATAGGTGAGGTCAGTAGAAACACCCTTCCCCCGCACACCTGTAGGGCTTGTAGGAGAAGGAAAGGGATAGGTACAGGCTGACAGTAAGTAGAAAAAAGACACAGACAGGCAGCACTAGCAAAAGTCACATACCATGCAGGAAGATATACTCACTGCACCTTTCCACTACAATCAACCTCCCAGATTCAGTGTCTGGGAGGGCTATAGTGCTGTGTACACTGTCCTTCTGCAGGGGAGAGGTACACAGGGGGACCGGTCCGCGTGCTCCCTGAGAGTATCCACGCTGCCACAGAGAAAATGGCCGCTGGAGACCTCAGAGGAGGAGTGGCCGAGTATCTGCAGCTCAGCGACGCCAGACTCCGAGCTGAAAGGCGCGCTGAGCTGAGGGGAGGAGCCGCTAGACAGGGAAGGCTTCCTCCCCTGGCTAGCATATTAACCCCCGGGTTGCCGGCATCCCGCTTGCCGCGATATTAACCCTGGTGGTCTAGTGGTCTGGCGGGGTATACCTCCGCTGGAGGGGGGGGGCCCGCCGCCACCGCTAGCGCCCCCGGTCTGTCCCCTAGACCGGGGGCATGGGACTGCATTTACAAGGAACCCGCGCACCGCCGCTAATCAGCGGTGCGCGGCTTACCTGATCTCCCCGGCGTCTTCCGGCAGCAGTCCCGGGGGAAGCCAGAGTCCGGCTAGTACAGACTCTGGCTTCCCCCGCCGCGATCCCCAGTTCAGTGCTGGCGTCGCGGCGCCAGCAGGGAGAAGGAGCGGCAGCGTGGGCGTCTGTACAGACAGCCCAGCGCTGCTGCTCTAGAGAAAAAACTTATAGTAAAAAATAAATAAATTTAACTAAGTTCAATAAAAAATTAAAAGCTTTAGGGGGCTGCTCCTGCAGCCCACCCCGCAGGGTGACCCGACTCCGGCCGGGCACCATCTAAAACTGAGGTGCCTGTGGCTCGGGGGCGGGGTATAGGGGAGGTTGGACCCAAGTGCATCCTGGGAGCAGCTAAAAGCTTTAACTCCGTGGTGCCCGAGGATCCAGGATCCAGCTATACCCCAAGGTCACCCTGTGGACCCCTATGGACCCTGAAGTAGAAAGATTTAAATAGTGATCCTCAACATTGCAAGATAATGAATTAGGGGTCTGACAGGTTTCTCTCTGTACATTGATTTTTGAATGTATTGTCAAGTTTCAGCTTTGATAACTGTTCCTAGGGCTGGTCTGCTCTTCTGGCAGTTGTGGCAATTGCCAGATGGGCCGCTTCGACCGGATGCCCCCCTTGGTGGCACTAATTTGGTGCTGGGCCGCCAGCACCACACGCAGCCGCGGCAGCTCCTGAGGAACAGTGGCAATGTAATTTTCAATTAGGCGCCGGTCGCGAGCCAGTAGGAACTCTCGGACCGGCAGCCGCTGCTGGTCTGCGATCTCCGATTGGCTCACGACCGGCGCCTGATTAAAAATGGCATCGGCACAGTTTCCCCATAGCTGCAGCTACATACAGGTGCTGGCGGCACGGCACCAAATTCATCAGGGCACACAAGAATAGAGGCTGGTGGATGGACACAAGGGGGAGGTGAGATGCTCCCAGAGGGACACAGGGAGAGTTGCTGTAAGGGGGTGGGGGTGGCATAATAACCTAGGTAAGGGGCATTACTGTGCGTGGCATAATGTGTAAGGGGCAATGCTTAATCCCGACACTTCTCATTATCAACACGCTGAAATCCCAACGCCCGGCATACCGAATGAAGGTAAGCCGGGTGTCCCGAGCGGACAGCCATGGTGGGGGAGGCTTAGGTTTAGGGGCTCCCGGCGGGACTTGGATTTAGGCACCCCCCCTGGGAGGGTAAGGGTTAGGCTAGGGGAAGGAAAGTTTAGGGTTACGCACCACCTCTCCCGTTAGGGTTAGGCTGTGGGGAGTGGCGGGATTAGGTTTAGGCACCCCTGGGGGGAAGTTAGGGTTAGGCACCCCTAAGGGAGGGTTAGGGGGGGAGAAGGGAGGGTTAGATAGGTTATTTACATCTGTCGGTATCTATGCGCTCTTCAGCATGCTAGTGTCGGGATTTCAACCGCCGGGCTCACGTCCGGCGGTAAATCATTACACCCGCAAAGGGCATAATTTATAAGGGGCACTACTACTGTGGGGCATAATGTTTATAAGGAGTATAGCTGTGGCATAACATGAATTGGCACTGTGTGGCATAAAATGAATGGGCTCTGTGTGGGGCATGTGACTAAGGGACACTACTGTGTGGTGTAATGTGACGAAGGGACACTACTGTGTTGCGTAGTGTTGAAGGAACACTACTGTGTGGCATCATGTGAATCAGAGTACTATTGTGTGGCCCCTTCCAAGCGAAGACAACACCTGATCTTTTTCGCCTTCAGCGTGCATTATCCCTACTGCATTTGTTGATGGTGGCATCAATGGTCTTCATGTACATAGTGCACCAAAATGTGTAGCTTTGGTGTGCACAGAAGTGTCTTCCTCTGTGGTCAGATGCTGACGTGCACTGGGCCTATTTTTAGTCCGTCTGGCCCTGGCTGTTCCTATAGTTTATTGCTACATTCCTTATGGAAGAGCACATTCGCACACATTTTAGTGTTCTTTTTATATTGGTCAAATGCTTACATATTGTTTCTCTATGGCTGCACAACTGTGCGTCTGATTTTGAATGAAAGTCTAATTTTATCTCTGGGAAAGCATGTGTACATTATCTGTGAGACTAAAGCAGACAGTCAAGACAAGATTGTTGGGTTATGACATTAAAGTCTACTGATTTGTAACTCCTGTGCTAGGGTGTTCAAAGAGAATCTAATTCCCCTCTGACATTAATCATTAAACACATTTTTGAATCAAAACGCAACACTCATTTCACAATCTGGAGTTTTACCTTTCTTTTATTGTATTAGTCATTTTCGTAACCTCCACATATCCTTGCACTGAAAACTTCTCCTAAAGAATATTTTGCGAGATGTGTTTAGCACAATTTTAAGCTCTCAGAAGTAAATATTGCTCAATATATTTTTATTCTTCTCTTTAAAAAAAATTACTTTACTTTTAGCTCCGACACAAATCGTCTGAATGACTTGAAAGCGCTTTATGCACAGTAAAATCTATTCTATAATGTCTCATAGTTGCGCAGTAGAGAGCTGCAGGGGGACCCCGTCCTTTTACAGAATCACTTCTCCAGCCAGGGCTGTCAGCCCCTAATGCCGATTCCACCCTAATGAGAGTGGGGACAGACATGAAAGGGGGAGGACACACAAAGATTAAAGAATAAGACAGAGTTAAGAGTGACAGAGATAGGTAGGTAGGGGGAAAACAACGGTCATCACTTGGAGCTGACACACACACACTCTTCCCCTATCCTCAACAACCCCCTCCTCCTGTCCAACTGGTTGAGGAGGACAACAGAGATTTGAAAGAGACACTGGTGGCATTGGGCCTGAGAGATGTGGGTGGCATGAGCCTCAAGTGACACAGGGATAAGGCTGAAGACACAAGGGCCCATGAGACATGAAAATCACGGTGGGGGGAGGCACGAGTCAGGAGAGACATGCCGAGTCTTGACCTTCAGCCTAGACTTATTCCAGCTTCATCTATGGAAGAGCTGGAGCCATAAGTGAAGCTCGGTGGGTTTGAGATTGATTGTGAGCGAAGTAGACGACTTCCATATCACATGACACTCTGCACAATGCAGGCAGGGAATGCAGCCCATCTGAGAGAGTGGAGTCTGCATTATATGTAGTTGTCTGGACTACAAGTTATTACACTGAAATATACCTTTCATTTTCAAATGCACCTCTCTTTCATTCCTTTACAGGTGAGCAGTGACTGTGTTTCCTAATACTGAAGGGGGCAATTCAATTGTTTTTATAAAAGCGTATCTCCCGTATAAAAAGTGAAGGGAGATCGGGGTGCGATATTCAATTGTTTTTGGGCGCCCATGCATGTCAGGCCCGAATAGACACGGTTTAGCTGCATAAAATGACTAAGCCCATCTAAAGTCCTGCTTTGGGCCCCTAAACTCCCTTCTTATAGCTCATTTCTGCTCACCTGTCCGTGGGGCTATAAACAGAAATGTGTGCTCACGTGGCTATATGTGCCCGAACACAAACAATTGAATTGCTCTGTTGGGCGTCTGCACCATCAGCCGCTGACAAAAATAACTTAATTTTCCTGTGGGTCTTAGCATGGTGGTAATAGTGACCAATTAGCCATCAGTAGTGGGTTGTCACTGGTGCTCGTATTCAGGTTTGAATAATCCATTTAGTGGATCTCCATAGCATGTGGGAAGCCTAGAGAGAGTTCTGTTATGCTTGTAGGGTTTCAGTTACATGCAGAGAGTCTGTATTTTGATACAATGGAGTAACTGATGTCAGGTTGAGAATGTCATTTTGGACCTTTTTAAACAGTTAGTTTTTGCTTTTCTATTTTGCGGGCGATGTTCAAAGAGGAAAGGACAAAAGAATAAGAGAAAAGAGTTAGTGTGTGGGCCTTTTTAAGTTTAATGACTGGTCTACTGACTTACAGTAGTACTACCGTACTGAAGTTAACTTACTAGTATGTCTTTAGAGCCTTGCCCTGTTTGCATTATTTGGCTGGGGCCATCGGAATTATTGCACTCATTTATTTAAACTGATTAAGTGATCACAGTTGCTGTGTGTACTCAAACAAATATTTTGGACGTCTTTGCATATAGACTTGCACTTTGTTTAGTATAGTCTACTATAAGATTTTTCATGTGTCGGATAAATAGGAGGCAATATTGTTGAAGCTGGATCATAATTTTACTTTAGTTTACAAAGAACTGAGGAGACAAACTCTTCAAGACGTTTCAGCTTGAGTCATGTGTGTTTAATAGTTTAAGTAGAATTCATCCAAGAATACTACAATAGGTATGTGCAGATTAGCATTTGTGCCAAATCTAGAATCACAGGTTGACAAAAATATGGCTCTTACCTGATATGTAACTGCTTTAAATCTCCATCCATTCATTATGACCATTCAACTCCTTCCTATTGACTTTACTTCTGCTTCAGAAACACCATTGTAGAAAGGAGTCCACTTCATAAAACTTTTTTACCTGTCCTCTTGTCGTTCTGTATATTGATAATAAAGTTGTCTTTTAACTGCTTAGTTGTAGGTACTGTACTGCATTTGAGCCGGGTCCTAGTAGTAAGTTGATTACAGAATTGTATGACAAGTTCAGCACAGCTACAATAAATGAAAAATGGTAGCTCTGTCAGTGTGTATTAGTTTGGGTTCTGTGAGCCATAGATAGCCATTATAGGTCTTTACTACTAATGTAAGATACTACCTCATGGTGTGGGATAGAAGCCAAATATTTCTTACATTCTTGGGCGCATGCAGCTATGATTAACTGTCCACTGGGCAGTTGTCTACCGGAAGTAAAAAACCATCTGTGTTGTGGCTTGTTCCCCAGATTGTGGTGTAGATCATTCAGCAGTGGATCACTGTATGCTGGTGTAGTCATTACTTGAAGTGTGCTTTGTTTGGCAGTCTTGTGTTCTTATAAACAATCTTTATTGGGGGTGATCGCAGGACACTAGTGAGGCTATTTCTATGTACAGACTTTGGTGAGTAAAACATGCAATTTTCTGTTTGGCCACTGCACTCTGTTAAGTTTGATTACTAATGGATACATGTTTTTCGTATACTTTCAGATCTGAGGGAATCTGATCTTCCCAGATGGTGTTTTGATGTTGGAGCAACCTACCTGCATGGCTATGACAAAGAAGGCAATAAACTCTGTAAGTGTAAAATGTCTCTGCAGTACCTAGGTATATCACATGTTCAGGGGTAATTTAAGAGAGAAGGGGGTCCTGTGTGCAGTCTCCTTGCAAGTTCCCCTGTGTCGCCTGTGCATGCACCACGTAGACTCTAGCACTCTGCCAGAATCTACTGCACATGTGCAGATCTTCGGGAAAATGGACCCTGTGCTATTTTCCTGGTGATTAGAGCGGTTGGCAGAGAGGTAAGTACATAGACTATGAGGGTGTGGTTTGGAAGCTCCTGGAACCATTGGCTTGTGTTCACCGCACACCCTGCACCCATTATACTGTATACACACCCTTCTATGTTTGGGCATTGTAATACCATGACATACATTGTAAGTATTCAACTTATTTGGGGGTAAGAGGGTCATGAGTTTTGCGTAACCCCACAATCATTTAATACACTTATATGCAGATTAGAAACGGCTCCTTTACATAAGATACGTATTTCAAGATCCATGTAACTAAAAATAAGACTCCTTTCAAAGGGGCATATGCCTAGCATACAGTATTTCACACCCTTGTACAGCAGTTGCAAATGCAAGATACATGCAACTATGTATTCAGGTTGTGCATCATTCTGTCACACATATAAACTAACATGCAATCAAAATTATGCCATTAGTGTTTTGATATTGCTGCAACAATAACCTAGCAAACAATCATCCCTCAGTGCTGCAACACTTAATTGCTGTTTTTATTAGTCTTACTGATTGATACGTCTGTGTCTGCTTAATTTATAATGGTAGTCCTACTTTTTATTTGTTTTAACGTTGTGAGGAATGTGGGATGAGTGTTAGCACAATGACATGATGCTTTGTGTTCCATTCAGACCTATGATCTACTAATTGCCTTACATACAGTGCCCCCCTTTGCATTTTTCATGTTTTGTTGCCTCACAACCTGGAATTAGAAATGGATTGTTTGAAGGTGTGCATCATATCATTCACAGAACATGCCTACAACTGTGAATCAAACAACATTTAGGACAACAAAACAGAAAACTTCAGCGTGCATAACTATTCACCCCAATAAAGTCAGTACTTTGTCGAGCCACCTTTAGCGGCAATTACAGCTGCAAATCGCTTTGGATAAGTCTCTGTGAGCATGCCACATCTTGCCCCTGGGATTTTTGCCCATTCCTCAAGGCAAAACTGCTCCAGCTCCTTCATGTTAGATTGTTTCCGTTTGTGAACAGCAATCTTCAAGTCTGGCCACAGATTCTCAATTGGATTGAGATCCGGGCTTTGACTAGGCCAGGGGTTCCCAACCACGGTCCTCAAGGCACACTAACAGTCCAGGTTTTAAGGATACTTGAGCACAAGTGGCTTAATTAGTGCCTCATTTATTTTGATTTAACCATCTGTGCTCAATCATGGATATCACTAAAACCAGGACTGTTAGTGTGCCTTGAGGACAGAGGTTGGGAATCACTGGACTAGGCCATTCCAACACATTTAAATGTTTCCCCTTAAACCACTCGAGTGTTGCTTTAGCAGTATGCTTCGGGTCATTGTCCTGCTGGAAGGTGAACTTCCGTCCCAGTCTCAAATCACAGGCAGACTGAAATGGGTTTTGCTCAAGAATATCCCTGTATTTAGCACCATCCATCTTTCCCTCGACTCAAATCAGTTTCCCAGTCCCTGCTGCTGAAAAACATTCCCACAACATGATGCTGCCACCACCATGTTTCACTGTGGGGATGGTGTTCTTGGGGTGATGGGATGTGTTGGGTTTGCGCCAGACATAGCGTTTGCCTTGGTGGCCGAACAGTTACATTTTAGTCTCATCTGACCAGAGCACCTTCCTCCATACATTTGGGGAGTCGCCCACATACCTTTTTTGCAAACTCAAATCGTATCTTCTTATTTTTATCACTAAGTAATGGCTTTTTTCTGCCCACTCTTCCATAAAGCCCAGCTCTATGGGGTGTACGGCTTATTGTGGTCACATGCACAGATACACCAGTCTCTGCTGAATAACTCTGCAGCTCCTTCAGGGTTACCTTTTGGTCTCTGTGCTGCCTCTCTGATTAATGCCCTCCTTGCCCAGTCTTTGAGTTTTGGTGGGCGGCTCTCTTGGCAGGTTTGTTTTGGTACCATGTTCTTTCCATTTGATGATGATGGATTTGATGGTGCCCTGGGGGATCATCAAAGATTTGGATATTTTTTTTATAACCCAACTCTCAACAACTTTGTCCCTGACTTGTTTGGAGAGCTCCTTGGTCTTCATGGTGTGATGCCTCTTGCTAGTGGTGTTGCAGCCTCTGGGGCCTTTCAGAAAAGGTGTGTTTATACTGACAGATCATGTGACACTTAGATTTCATACAGGTGGACTTCATTTCACTAATTGTGACTTCTGAAGGTAATTGGTTGCACCAGAACTTTTGAGGGGCTTCATAGCAAAGGGGGTGATTACATATGCACATGCCAATTTTCATAATTGGATTTTTAAAGATTCTTTTTTCATATATATTTTTTTCATTTCACTTCACCAAATTTAGAATATTTTGTGCAGATCCATCACATAAAATTCAGATTAAACAAATAAATACATTACAACCTGTAATTTATTAACAAAAAAGGTAAAAAGCCAAGAGGGGTGAATACATTTGCTAGACACTGTATATGACCATGCAATCAGAGGTGGTCTTTTAATGCTGTTTTGTACCATTTAAGCTGCATACAGTTTTATAGCGGCATTACATGGCAATTTTCCACTTAGTGTAGAGCAAAAGCCGTGTGATATTTCATTACAGCCCTTTGTTATCTTGGAATACACAATAGTCTTGTGACTAGGCCTGAGGTCAGATCCTTGGTCTCTAGGCTGACTGTGTTCTTTGTTGTTCAGCAGTCAGTCAGTGGAAAGCCTTTCTGAAGATGTACTTGTCAGTGACACAGTATGTGTTGCAGTTTACAAACCATAATATCTACTTTTTATGTTTTCTGGAATTGATTTTGCAGTGGAACTTTTCAGCTTGCATAAGTAAGCTCCTATACTTTTGAAAATCCTGCAAATCACCCGGCGGTTGTACTTATTGTGAACATAACTTCACAATCTATTATAGATACATTTAGCTAATTTGAGCGTATCCTTCCAGCATCTTGTACTGTGAAATCAGTGTAAAAGAAGCACTCCCCAATAATGTAAAAGCAATTGCAATGTGTGTGTGTGTTGCATTGAATTTAAAATAAAGTTCTCATTTGTGATCAATCTTACATCAGGCACACGAAAGTGCTCATATCTTGGTGTCTGCTGCTGTCAGCTCATTAAGGTGACTTATAAAAGTTTGGCACAAATGTGTATTATGACATCACGTGCCAAATATTAGGTCAGTGCCCCATATTCCAAAATAAGTGGTTTGATGTATATTAGGTCAGTGCCCCATATTCCAAAATAAGTGGTTTGATGTAAAAAGGGGGGGAGCATTCTATGATCTGTGTGCCCACAAGTAAAACGAAATTAGATTTTGCAGGACAAGGTTACTTAGATAAGAGATGAAAGCTTGGAGATGGCACTTTTACGGACTGCAAGTAGACTTGATTTTTGTGGGTACTCAGGGGGTGCGGGTACTCAGGAGTTTGTATACTTTCTGTTGAATGGCATTTGGAATTTCCCGGTGCGTTTTATATGGTAGATGTCATTTTCGGGGTACTTCTCAATGACTGTAATATTAATACAATTCATATTTACATGTGCTAAAGGCAATTTTCATGTCCCATTTCTCTTGATAATTTGGAAATGTAGCATATTTTTGGAGAGAAATGAAAAAGTTGTCAGTAATAATGGCTATGATCCAAGGTTGTCAGAGCTTAGAATTGACACTTTCATTCTTTCCAGCAATGCTAACTTTGCCGTCCCAGATTGATTACCTAGATAGCTGGGGATACACCTACAGTATTAATACACTAGGCTGACATTTAGGTGACTTTGCACATGGAGAAATGCTTGCCCGGATGTTTAGTACTTTTTGTGAATGACCCTTTATGTGTGTGTAATTTCATATCCTTCATGTGCACTAATTGACTTTTTCTTTTGTTGTTGTAGTCTGGCTCAAAGTAAAGCTCCATGTCCGCGATGCCAAAACAAGCGATGACAAAAAGAAGTGTGTAGCATTTTGGTTGGAACGTTATGCCAAAAGGGAGCCGGGAAAACTCCTGACAGTCGTGTTTGATATGGCAGAGTGCGGACTTAGTAATGTAGTAAGATATATAGTTTTACCACATATTAAAGCTGTATATTTTTGGCAATTAACCATAGCTACTGTAGCTAACATTTCTGATTTACAATTATGGTTTAATAAAAACTGCAAATGTAGAAAAAAAAACTGTCATAATGTGTTTTGGAAATCTGAAGAAGCAGATATATTTTCATGATAGTCATTTATTCCTTGTACATAACATACAGTATAGCTACTGGATGGAGTAGTTTATATGTTGTTCCTGAGGTAATCATTATTGGTTGCCATGGCAAGAAGCTCAGTGAGATACGGATAGAGCAATGAGCACAGGTAATGGTAGGCTGCCAGCTACTTTATACTTAATTGAAGATAGTCTTGTACGGCTAGTTTAAAAAAAATAAAAATAAATTATATATATATATATTTATTTTAGATGTGCACTTTTATTCTCTATGTTTAACCATTGTTTGCGCACTACTAATTTGTACTTTGTTTGAGCCCCTCTCCGGATCATTGCATTTATTCAAGTAACACATAATACTGCATTTTCTTGTGATGAAGCCTGATTTGTCATGTGGATGTCTGCAGCTTCCATACATAAACCTAAAGCATGACATGATCACACTGATGCAGGTAGTAAAAATAATAACACCTCATCTTTATTGGAGTACTAGAGGCATCTCAGCCTTTGGCGTTGTCTTTCCATTTTTGGGAATCCATTTTAAAATATATAATAATCATATAGAAGGTTATTATAATGTACCTGCTTTTTCTAATTTCATTGTACGCTTACCACAATTATGAATGGACTAAAATTTAGACAATGACATTACAGTTATTTGTAACAGAAAATACTATTCTAGCTTAATAGGCTTCTTTCAACGCATCAAAAAAAGCATACACAAGCAAGTGTGCGGTCACTGAGCTGGGTGATAAAAACTTCTAGCGGGAGTGGACATCATCATGTGAGGCATGAGTTTTGTCTATCATTATTCTCCAGCCTTACATGTCATACAGGGTTTAGTTGATGGGATGCAGTCAGTATGTCCATGATCACAATATCAATGTTCACAATTGTTGAAATGTCAACAGCTAACATGTAAATGTTGACAATCAAAATACCGCCATTTTGCAAAATGCTGACATTCGGGTTAGGGATAGAGACATACGTTGTGACTTTAGTCACAGGTTGCAGCTAATGTTGCAAAAGTGCAACTAAAGCTGCAACCACTGGAACATTAGGAACATTCGGGTCGGGGTTATGGTACCACCGGAACAGCCCATTGTTGTCATTGTTAGCATGTCAACATTTTGTCAGTATTGACATGCTCATTGTCCACATGGTCAATGTTGACCTGCTGAACATGTTACAATGTTGCACATCAACTTTATGGCCATGTCGTCTTTCTCCTGTGACTATAATGACTGTCGTCATTCTAACCGTTAACAAAATATACTGAACCCCAATTGATCAAGGATCCAGACTAATCACATAACTTGAAAATTTTTTGAGGGCAACACAGAAATGTGTTTTGATATAATTGGGCTTTGCCAACCCGCTATTTCTCCTAGTAAAAATTATTGATGAGGGAGTGTTAAGGAAAAGGCTATGAGCATGTTACAGGTGCTGCAAAATCTTTTGACACCTTTTTATAAGTGCTAAAAATAATAATTTTCAAAGAGGTCAATTAAATCGCCATGGCTAAGAATACATCTACTTCTACAGTCTGTCCTTTTCTAACACACGACAAAGCGAAACAGGAAACCGGAAGCAGTGGAATGTGGTAGATTGCAGATGATTTTGTAAAAACTTTGTTTTTATTATTTCACTGTTTAAAATGTTTAATATGTTCATATTTTTTTTAACCCTTTTTATATTTTAGGAACCATTTTATTTAACATTCTATGCTTTGCTGGTATGTTTAAGAAGCCAGACTGTTCTCTCAGTGGACCAATATCAAAGCACACTTTATGAAACAATTTTCGTTGTCTTCAAAGTGTTTCTAATATAGTTAGAAAGATACTTTGTGCCAGCCTGACACAAATCAAGATTTTGAACACTTTCAAATCTTTAACAATGTGCGTACTTTTAAAGATCAAAATCTGCTGGAAATAAAAGCCTATAGTCCATTTTTATATATATATGCTGTATTGGCTGCATGCTCTATATTTTTACTGTTTGTTTTTTTTTTCTCTTTTATATAAACATTTTAAAAATGTAATGTTTGAGTTGCTGAATCCAGTGCTTTTGGGTAATATTTTCTGGTAAAACTCCAGCATGGAAAATGAATACATTACTGAATATAATATATCCATTGTTAATCATATATTCTGCATAGTAACAAGAAAACCCATATCACATGTAGAAGAGATAAACCATGGTTTCCATTGCAAGTAGCTTCATTAGAAAAGGTTGTTCTTCAGATAATAGGAATTTGCATTTGTAATTCTCCTGGGTTTGTCATTTGCAAAGATAGGGATTTTTTTTTCCCTTCTGTGTTGTGAAGTGGAAGTAATATATTTATAAAAAGGACAGTGCCTCAAGGACATTCTTCTTGTAGAGTTGGTTATACTTTGTGTGTATGGTGATGCATTATTATCAGACAGCTCCTGCAGTTCAGCTTTGTTTTTAACATTATGCAATTCGACATGATGCAGTAACTGAAGCGGCTTTGTGCTGAAAATATAAAACAATATGGGAGACGTTTATGAAAACCAAGGCACGGGAAACTGAGCAGTTGTGACCCATAGCAAGCAATCCAATGTTATTTTTTGTAATACAGTAACACAGGTTACTCATACTGTGTAATGTGAGTGTTTAAGTTTTATTTTGAAATGGATTTGACTAGTTCAAATGCCTTAGCTAGTTGTTGTAACCCACAGGTTATACCTGTACCAGATACGTTGGTGCATATAGAGTCCAGCCTCTAATTTCTGTGACTTTCCTGACTCTGGGTAGTTTGGAATTTTGTTTTAAAGAAAGTGTAACTTGGTATTACTGTTGACATTATTGGGCATTAGTAATATTAGTGGCTATTTTATAATATTAATGAACATTACTGTTCTTGCTGTTTTTTATGTGTACTACAACTGCTACTGTTGATATTGCTATAGCCAATGACATTAATAATGGAGGCTTTCTATCACTTGTGGCATATTATTACCGTTGTAGGAAGTCACATTACTACAGGATTGGTGATGCCCAATTACTCGGGGCACACTTGCAGTCAATAATGTTGGCCTAGGGGTTCAAGTTGCTATCAAGCCTCTGATCTGCATCTATTGGGAACTCCTGAACACCACTAGCTATGGGAATTGTGAGAACACATGTACTGGACATGAGGGGATTCTTATATCTCCTATATGAGAGCAACAAAAACAGATTCTTCATGTTGCTGATGCTATCCGGCGATAAGTGCTCTAGTTACCACACAATGCAATAGACTCTCAAAACCTTTTTCTTCTTCAAGATCCACAGGGATCCCATGAGGTTTAGGTGGTTGGAGCTAATGGGCACCAAACAGTCAAAAGCTTTAGCTCCCAGGATGCATCAGTCCTCCTCCACATATACCCCGCCCCCAGCCAAAGGCAGACCATTTAAGTTTGGTGCCGGCAGGAGTCGGTTGCAACTTTAGACAGTGGGGCTGCATTATGCAGGCCAAGCTTTTATTTGAGAAAAGTGCATGAGAGACTCCTTTTATGTAGCAGGTTAAACGCTGTTTGTGTGTGAACAGTTTTCTGGTACATAGTTTCTTAAACTTGTAATAACTGGATTCTAGCCCTCTAACCCTTTTTTGCCTCAATTATTCAGACGTTTTTTATGTGTGCTTGGGCCTCACTGTTTTTTTATTCAAGAAAATCAATACTCAATTTACTTGAAATTACAAAACTTGAGGATAAAGTCTGGTTTATGTCAAATTGTAATTTCTTTTTGTTTTTAATTATTATTTTTACAGGTATTTTAACTCCACAAGCAGCCTGCTAACACAAAATATAATTTCTTCATTTTAGGATATGGACTTTGTTCGTTTTGTAATCAGCTGTTTTAAGATCTACTACCCCAAATACCTGTGTAAGTAGCATCTGTCAGCTACAAGACATGCTCGCCTGCATAATGTAACACTACATGCATGGGTTCACAGCTATGGCACGTACCAACAAAGGACTTATTCAAATGGTTGTCTCCAAAACTGTACATCTAAACCCTACTTTAAAAATAGATAATTTGATATTAAGTCACAGTACTCTTCATTTCAATTGTATCAAAGCATGTAGAGAGAGAAAGTACCAGCCAATCAGCTTCTAACTGTCATTTTACAGGCTGTGTTTGAAAAATGACAGGCACTAATTTGGTTGGTACTTTCTCTCTCCATGGTTGATACATCTCCCCTAAGTGCGGTGACATCGAATAGCAGTTACAGTGGGTCATTGAGAAACATTTTATTTTTCACAGAATGGCCACATTATCTAAGAGATCTTTATGTTTTAGCCCACGTACCTATAAAAAAAAAATCATTTTTCATTTAACATGGAAATTATTTTTTTATTTACTGTGCCCTCTTCTTAACTGTATTATCTACTGAACTGTTGCATCACATGATAAATTGATATAATCACAACCTCATAAGTCAACTTCTCCCATTAATGTCATCACCCTACATGTGTGTTATATGCTGATCGCTGCCCAGGAAAGATCTGAATTGTGGAAGGGGTGTTCATAGGACATGATACTGCATGATTGATTTTTAGGGTCTTGCAACCAATTGCATGCACCCTCCCCATCCAAACTTGTTACAGCCATGAGCAGTGATAAGCAATGATTGCCATTAAACAGTGGAGTGTGAATGTCTTTACAGAGAAAATCTTCTCTTACGTAGCTATGCCAAAGTCATATTTTAGGTCTTGGACTGCATAATAAATAAAGAACTAAGATATTCCAGAATGCTGAACAATACTAACAGTGTAACTAAATAAGAGCTCCACACGCCTATGGCTAGTTTCTGTTCTTGATGCACACTCCTAACCTTTGCGGTTATATTTATTCATGAAAAAATGCTACAATTACTATGATTTATTCATTATGTACTTACTGTACTTTTGCAGCAAAGATTGTCATATTTGAAATGCCGTGGATAATGAATGGTAAGTCTTTTCCCATTTCACTGTGTCTCTATATCATGGTTTGTAGGATTGTCTTTCAGAAGAAACTGGGGGCATTCAAACTAGTATTAACTTTAGTCTTTAAATGAGTTCACTGCTACTATATGTGTTTGAATATGCCTGTACTATGCTTTATCTTCCTGATAGATATGAATATATGCTTTTCACATAGCATTTACTAAATAGACTTGGTAGAGCAATATAACATATAGGAAAGCAGGTTTCCTTAAATGATGTTGTGTGTCCCAGTTACGATTGTATAGCTTTGTCACATTTTAGCAAATCTTAAATGAGCTTGACGTGAAAATACAGAAGACTGCACCTATGGGCGCCCGCCCACACACATTAGTTTTTTGTTTCTTTCTTAAGGGCCGGTTAGTTGTGAATTATTGAGTGAAATGGGCGGGGATAGAGCAACCTGTAGCCAATCAGATCATCGGAATGCTAAGGGCAGTAAGAAAATAAGTGTTCTGATCTTATGGGAAGCCGTGACCTGTTGGCTACTGCTTTCATGTGACTAGGGCAGTGTGGGGAGGTGAATGGAGGCACCAGGAGAACACGGACGCACACACGGATTGTGGAAACTTCATGGTCCCACAACAGCACAGTATATTTAAACAGGCTTCCTATCAAACTGGTGCAGGAAAATTGTGGTTTCAGATGCACATCCATAGAAAACAAAGCTCATAAACTCAACTTATTTCCTATGCATGATAAACAAATGTAAAAATAATAGATAAGAATGGCTTTTTACAGACCCATCCATGGCTCAACCAACATGTTTACTTAAACAAGTGGTGCATTCCAGCAACACATTTACCTGTTAAACCAAGGTTTGGATCTGTGTGTTATTTTATTGACCTTGCATGAAAAAACGGGATTCTGACTAACGTCTAATGGAACCTAGTGCACTGGTCAGTGGTGGCACAGTACAACCTAGACATGCAACATCTGAAAAATATCATGCTAAAGTTGACTTTGACATTGGCATAGACAGTGGAGTCTCTTTTACTCATAAAAAAAACATTTGTCTCCCTAATCTCTAACAGGCTTTATAACACTAATATACAAAATTCACTGTGTGGTCAGTCCTTTCCAATTCACATGTTTCCATTCATTACAGCCAGGTCATATAATGCTAATTATATACCTCAATAAACATGATTACATTCCGTAATAAACTGTTAATATCATAGTTTGTTATTCAAAATATCTGCTATTTAAGGAAGACTACATGTAAATTGTAAACTGATCAATTTATTTGTCCATAAACCTGTAATAACTCCTTGTTTTAGTCTAATATTACATAGTGTTGAAGTAAGTCACTAATGTGATCCAGATTGCCTGACTGGCATGTGCAGTCTGTTTCATTAATATAGGATTAATATTTTAATAGCACCAGACTGACTGGTGTTGTGTATCTTGTCTGCCCTGCAGGAGCACATGGATTTAAAGAGTTGTGTTATGATTTGGGCTGATTCATAGTTGTACACGAATATGGACAGTCTTTGTAAGCATTGGCTGTGCTAAAATAGGCAAATGCCGCAAGAGGCGTCTTGTGCAGATAGACGCCTCCTACCGGCTTCTCTAAAACACTGCTGCATCCGAGGACACTGCATCGGATCAACTGTACGAACATGGAACATCTGAGTAACGCTCAGGTTACTGAGGATGTTCGGTGAAATTACACCGCCAGGGCCAGTAAAGCTGCGTCCGAGGGCACAGTCACTGGGTCTCCCAGAAATCTGGGCCGACACGCTCCCGTTCCTTGAACGCTGCCTGTCACTGCCTACAAAGGCCATCGGCATGTCAATCACGTTGCTGCTTTTGTGGCACTGCGTGCGATAACGCAGGAGCTGATCTGCTTCTGCGCAGATCATAGAAAAGCTATGCATTTGGTTAGTTTTCTGTAGAAGAAATAGAAGTACATTAACCCAGACAGTTGCAAACAGAAAAGCTGAACTGTTTTCATCCATTTTTACTGTTAGTACATGTTGCAATGACATGAAGCCAAATACATGTTTAAGTGCTTGATGTAGTGTGACAAGGGTTCCCCGATCATTTCAAAGTGACACTATTAAATAGTAGAGAATTATGAATGCTTGTGTAACTGGAAATGTACTAGCATTCTGAAACTACCCCAAGTTCTCTGAATGACTGTATGAGCAGTAAGATTCAGATGCAGATTGCAGATGCAATCATAATAATTTGTTGATTTAATGCAGAAAATAAACATCTCACATACAGCTGGCAATTATGAGGGAGTCTCATGTGCAAACGTTTTCTAGCTGTTTTGTTCACGGTTTAGCCAGTTACTTTTCAAATAAGGAAATCCTGACTCTGCAAAGAATTAAGGATGTAGTAATGCTATTTCTCCCATTCATGATATTGTATTAAAACAGTGTATAAATGTGGAAATAAGTGTCCCCTCAATTTTCTTATTAGCTGCATTTAAAATTGTGAAAGGCTGGTTGGGTCCAGAAGCCATAAATATGCTGAAATTTGTGAACCGGAGTGAAATGCAAGACTACATTAGTGCTGAATACTTACCGCCACACATGGGAGGAACAGTAAGTTGTACATAAGTCATTTATGTATTTTATTGTAAGAGAATTTCAAAATTGTTAATTCCCTCAGGCATTTAATAAGTAAAGCTTGGCAAAATTCCTTGTCCTTCTTTGTAATGGAGATTAAGAAGCAATGCATTTTCTTGAATTTCAGGATTAACCAGCTTCTTAAAATAACTTGTTTTCCCACACTAATTAAACGTCAATGATTTGACTACCCCAGACTTCCATATGCATAAATGTTTTTATTCTGATCCTCTTTTTCTACTACTCAAAATATATCTTGCTGACCAATCTAAGAAGATATTCTGAAATATGGAATAAATCTGTATAAATGCTATATAGAAGCCTTTTGCTATACAAATATGCACAATATACCCCTTTTAAACCTCCTTTAATTAAAAGGGGATTATGAAAATGATTAGCGACATATTTTAACTAATCAGATCTGCTTTAAGCTATCAGCCAGACTAATTTAAGCTGATTATATGAATGATTGCAGCATTTCAGACTACTTGCAAAATGTTTTCAAATGTACCCTAAACTTCCTGTTTTGGGAAATGGAGGTCACTACCCTTCCCGCCCAGAAATGGCAACTGACTGTCAATCACTGACAGACTGCTGCCGGACTGTATGCAGGATAGCAGACCCGTACTGCACATGTGCAGTACGGGACGGGCGCATGCACAGATTCACTCTAATTAGGAATCGGCACGATCCCTGTCATTGCATCTGCAGCTGAATTAACCCCTGAAATCACTCGGCAAACCGGTATTGAAGACCCTATCTAGCAGGGCTGCTATCACGGAGAAATATGCCAGGACTGGAGTCCCATTCCCAGACAGAAGGGAACACTCCCGCAGTGGCACTGTGTTGCTGCTATCAATCTCCCCTGCTTTTTGTAATCTATATATGATCAGATTTGCCAGGATCAAAGATTGTGGATTTATTATGCTGTCTGCCACAGTCTGAATGTATTGAGTCCTGAGCTGCTCATGAGTCTGCCAGGCACTCTGCTAAGACTCCCAGGGCGGCTGCTGTAAGATGAGACGGTGAGCGAAATGCTAATAATGCACACTGTGTTTATTGTCAAAGTTTATCATGCAAAACAGAGGGCCTGATTCTGACCCGGTCAAAAGCGCTGTGCGCTCGCAACCGGGTCGATGGTGGGCCAGTGCGCATGCGCACGACAGAGCCGGCTCCGTCATGCGCATGCGCGAGACCCGGATAGCTACGGGCAATCCGTCGCTCCGGGTCTCGTACCAAAGGGGGCGTGCTGTCGATGTTGAGTGACAGCACACCCCCTTTGGTGGGTGGTCAGGGGGAGTGGCTGCCCAAAAGGAGGCGTTCCCATGTGAACGCCTCCGTTTGGGGGCGGCCCCACTGACATCACGAGTGATGTCAGTGGGAGAGATTTCGGCTCTGTGAGAGCAGAGAAATCTCTCTGGGGCTTGCTGCAACGAGACTCTACCACAAGGGTCTCGTCGCAAGCCCGATGGTCGCGATGGTCTTGACCATCGCGACCATCTTCCTGGCCGCTCGCTATAGCTGTGGGTGGTCACCCACAGCTATGCGAGCGGCCAGGAGGCCGTTCTAAAAGAAAAATAGCCCGGCCCTGGTGCAGAGCGAGCGCTCTGTCAGAGCGTCCGGCTCTGAATCAGGGCCAGAGTGCTGCCTAACTCCATATTTCATGTATGAGGCTGTTGGAAAAGTGATATAACACAGCACTTTGGAAGAGATGACAGTGTGTGTGTGAAGCCACCCCCTCATCAGATCCTGTGTAATTTAATAGTGTAACAAAAAGAAAGGGTGAGAATTGCACGGGACTGGTTATGATTACCTTTCTTAGGTCCCTCAGGGCCGGTGGAGGTAAGTGTAGAGAAATATACTCCAAACCATCTTAATGGGTTTTTTTTTTTTATGGGCACAAATGGAAAACATTATGCGTTGGTGGTGCTCCCAAGAGTCAGAAAAAGGCTCAAATGGGTCAGAAGAAAAAGAAGTCTCCCTTTTTGGGGGGCACTACTTGTTTGTAAAATTAAGGTATTAAAAATAAGTTTTTAATATACTTTTAAAATATAGTTGGACATACAAGACACAAAAAAAGGAATTGTCATTATAAAAGGAAAGCCATACAGGAAGATCCTCTTATATGAGATCCATGCCCTGCTGCGACAATACAGTATTTAATAGCAGATTTTTCAAAGTGAAATTGCAATCCGATAACTTGTTAATTATTAGGCATTTTCAGCATGATGATCTATTGGAAAAACACACTGCACATGCGATAAAACCAGCTCATTCAATGGTTACTGCAATGGTAAATACCGTAGTTAATCTTAGATATATGATGATAGCCTTTGAACACGCAGTTGTCTCAAATATTAACACAAATAGGATAATTGTAAAGCTATCAAGTACACAGTATATTTCCTATGTCTCCTCATTGATGAAAGTTGGTAAACATGGTTTGATTGCATTGATCAACAAGCATTGTAATTGCATAAGCTTAGCACATCTTACACTAATTTATTATTCACGCATCTGTAGTGCACATACATATGAAAGCAAGGACTTATGTCTCTCAAAAAGGCCTAAAAGGACTTGGCTCATCCTCAGTGCTGTTATCGATCTATTTAAATTAAAGCTGGGTACATACTGGAGAGATGGGCATTCGTTCCATCATCGGAACGAATGCCCTTGAATGGGGATTTCCTGTCCAAACTTGAACGACGGAGCGATCACTGTTTCATCCTTCATTAACTTACTACAGGTCGCTAGCACATCAAAGCCTAGCACATCAAACCTAGCGACCGCGGGAGTGCGCAATCGCCGGTACACACTGAGCAATGTAGGCGATTTGTCATTACCCGGCTTAAGTATACTGACTTTATGTCAGATTTAAGAAGTGATTAAGCAGGGCAGAACAATTAATTTTTTATTTTTATTTTTTTACATTTTAGGATCCATTTAAATACAGTTACCCCCCATTACCTGATGATGATTTCCAAACCCCAATGTGCGAGAATGGGCCTATCACAAGTGAGGATGAACTAGAAAGTAAAGAGGAAAGTGAAGCTGACACAAGAGACACTGTGGATTCGTTTGCAACTGACGAGAACACTCTGAAGCCTAAAAAGGTAATTTTATTTGGTGGCCTTGTTATCGCATTGTCTGGTCTATAGTTTATAAAACAGAAAAGAAATATACCTGTGCTCAACTTTACCCCTATTGTACATGGTACCAGCTACGTGGCAATATTAATGCCATATATGTATACAAAACAGACCTTTGTTGTCTGAGATATTACTAGTACTGCAAATCTGTGTATATCTAGTTAATTAAACATGGGTATTTTGTTCATATTTTTATCAAACAAATTGAAGCTTGCGGCCCATCGTCATATTTTTGTTTGCTGGATACACACAGATTTGCAATACTAGTATCATCCTCAGGACTGAAGGGCTACAAGTAAGTGTTTAAAATACATGGATGGGAAAGAGTAGGGGAAGTTTTGGATGTGGGACACTGAGGTAGTTACCAGGGGCTTGTGGAGGCATAGGTCCAAGGAAGATTAGAGAGGGAATGTATTTAGAGACGAGGACAAATATGTATGGAGTGGAGGTAGCTGGTGAGGGCTTTGAGCTTGAATTGGATCTTGGCAGAGATGGGGAAAGTTGTGCAAGAGGGAAATCTTGCCACAGTATTTGGTAGAATGGATTTTTCAGGGGAAAGACAGTAATGAGGAAAGTCAAATTGCCGAAGGTTACAGTAAGCTAGGTGGGAAATAATGATAAAAGAGTGGATTCAAGATTTTGACAACAATCCTGTACCAGGAAGGGGCGTATTTTGTTACTGTTGCGAAGGTGGAGACGAGGATATGGTGAGCAACTTGTATATGCGGAGTGAGGAGGCAGCTGGCTTAGGTAACAGGAGAGAGAGAGAGCGCGTTGTCAGCTGTGAGGGTCACTAGGGGTGGGGTACTGACTCTGGGGAGGAGGAGGCACCCTCTTTCAAATGATATAACCATTTATTTCCCATAAAGAATATCTAGACTTTGTAGTTATGGTGGTTTTAAACCATGGGATCACCATACAATGAGAGATGAGACTGCACAGATCTACTCTTCTTGGGTCAAGTAAAAAGAAAAACTTGGTCCCCTCATATCTTGTATTCAGAATGTTATGCCTTGTTGGACTGCCATGATATTCCTACATATATTGTGTTTTAATTTATGACCACAAAAGCTAGCTAAAAATATGAGATATGGTAAGAACTTACCCTTGTTATCTCTATTTCTACGAAGTCCATAGGGTTCCACAGGATACCTTGGGGTATAGGTGTGACGTCAGTCGCAGGGCACCAAAGAGTTAAGCTTTCAGCCTCCCAGGATGCACTAGGTCCCCCTCCTATACCCCGCCCCCGGGCCAAGGCACCTCAGTTAGTTACCAAGCCATAGGCCGGAGGAGGAGAAGGAAGAGAGAGAACAAAGATCTGGACACATACAAGAATCACATTCTCACCAGAGGGAGACGGAAAACCGGTGACCAGAGCAAAGCCCATCTGCAGCACAGGTGCGACAGGGCGGGAGTCCTGTGGAACCCTATGGACTTCGTAGAAATAGAGATAACAAGGGTAAGTTCTTACCATATCTCATATTTTCTACTTCAGGGTCCATAGGGTATCCACAGGATACCTTGGGGATGTCCCAAAGCAGTATCCTTTAAGGGTGGGGACGCTCCTGTGCAGAAAGGAGAATCCGCCGCCCGAAGGAAGCATCCTGAGAGGCGAAGGTGTCAAACCTGTAATACCTCACGAAGGTATGGACAGAAGACCACGTAGCAGCCTTGCAGATCTGAACTGCCGAGGCACCACGTCGAGCTGCCCACGAAGGACCCACAGACCTAGTGGAATGAGCCTTCAGAGAAGGAGGGACCGGTAGGCCTTCATGAAGATAAGCTTCAGAAATAGCCATACGGATCCAGGCTGCCAAAGTTTGCTTTGAAGCAGGCCAACCCTTTTTACAGAAGCCATAGAGGACAACAAAGCGTCCGACTTCCTAAACAAAGAAGTGCGGTCAACATAAGTCCTTAAGGCCCGCACAACATCCAAAGAGGCCTCACCCACGGAAAGACCCGGTGAGTTAAGGCCGGAACAACTATTTCCTCGTTAACATGAAACTGGGAAACAACTTTGGGAAGAAACTCGGGCCGAGTGCGGAGCACTGCCCTGTTCCCATGAAAAACCAAGAAAGGGGGTCTACAAGAAAGAGCCCCTAACTCAGAAACACGTCTGGCTGAAGCAACTGCCAGAAGGAAAACAGTCTTAGCTGTTAGCCATTTACTATCCACTGAGCCCAGTGGTTCAAACGGCGGTCCTTGGAGAGCCCTCAGGACCACAGCCAAATCCCAAGGCGCCACAGGTGGAACAAAGGGCGGCTGAATACGGAGAACACCTTGCATAAAGGTGCGCACATCCGGGATTGTAGCAATCCTACGGTGAAACCAGACAGATAGGGCCGAAACCTGTACCTTCAAAGAAGCAAGGCGAAGCCCATGATCTAGTCCCGCTTGCAGGAAGGCGAGAATCCGAGACAGACGAAACTCCCGCGGTGCATAACCTCTCGGTCGACACCACTGGAAGAACGTATGCCACACGCGATGGTATATCCTCGCGGAAGACGGTTTCCGAGCTCGTAACATGGTACGCACCACAGAGCTGGAAAACCCCCAGGACCTCAGCATGGCCGTCTCAACAGCCACGCCGCCAAAGACAGCAGAGTCAGGTCCGGGTGAAGACAAGGACCCTGAGACAGAAGGTACGGTCGTAGCGGCAACCGCAGAGGACTGTCCACGGACAGACCCTGAAGGTCTGAGAACCAGTGCCGTCTGGGCCACGCGGGAGCTATCAACAGGAGCGTCCCTCCTTCCTGTTTGAATTTCCGGATTACCCGTGGAAGAAGGGAGACCGGAGGGAACAGGTATGCGAACCTGAACGTCCACCGGACGGACAGAGCATCCACCAGAGACGCCCCTTCGTCTCTTGTGCGAGACCCGTACACCGGCAACTTGTTGTTGTGCCGGGACGCCATGAGGTCGATTTCTGGAAGAGCCCACCTGTCCACCAGTAGTTGAAAAACGTCCGGGTGCAGGGACCATTCCCCTGGATGAACGTCCTGGCGACTTAGAAAGTCCGCCTCCCAATTTAGCACTCCCGGGATGAAGACCGCTGATATGGCCGGAAGATTGCGCTCCGCCCAAACCAGGATCCGAGAGACCTCTACGAGAGCCGCCCGACTGCGAGTTCCTCCTTGCCTGTTTATGTAGGCCACGGTGGTAGCATTGTCCGACTGGACCTGCACCGGGTGACCCTGGAGAAACCGCTGTGCCTGCAGGAGAGCATTGAAGACCGCACGGAGTTCCAAGATATTTATTGGAAGCTCCGCTTCTGTCGGTGTCCACCTGCCCTGGAACAAGTGTGGACCCGAAACTGCTCCCCAGCCCCGAAGACTGGCGTCCGTTGTCAACAGGACCCAATTTGGAACCCAGAACGGACGTCCCTTGTTGAGGTGGGTCGTCTTTAACCACCACGCAAGGGACAGGCGAACCTCCGGGGTGAGCACAATCGTCTGGAACTTCAGAGACTGAGGCAGCCCGTTCCACTTGGACAGGATCAGGTGCTGCAGAGGTCTGGAGTGAAACTGGGCGTATTCCACCATGTCGAACACCGACACCATGGAGCCCAGTAACCTCATCGCCGAGTGTAAGGACACCCGGCGGCTGTGCAGACAACTGCGCACCCTTGACTGTAAAGCAGAGATCTTGTCCTCCGTCACGAAGATCCTTTGCTGTCCCGAGTCCAATAAGGCTCCAAGATGCAGAATCCTCCGAGACGGGATTAGAGTGGACTTCTGCCAGTTGATTAGCCAGCCGTGCCGTTGCAGCAGTGCAATGGTCAGGTCCAAGTGGTGTAACAGGAGCTCTGGAGATCCTGCCACCAATAACAGGTCGTCCAAGTACGGCAACATGCGGACTCCTTGCAGCCGCAGAGAAGCCGCCATGACCGCCATAGCGTCCTGTATGTCCAATGACACCATGTAGTCCCCAGGTTCCAGCGCCAGAATGATGGACCGTAGGGTCTCCATCCGAAACTTCGGGACCCGCAAAGACTTGTTGAGTGCTTTGAGGTTGAGAATCGGACGATATGACCCATTGGGTTTCTGTACCAAAAATAGATTTGACTAGAAACCCTGGCCCCTCTGGGAGAATGGAACAGGCACTATAACTCCAGCCTGGAGCATAGTGTGCAATACCTTCCGCAGCTCCGTAGCCTTGTTCCGGTCTGATGGTAGACCCGTGGTGAAGAATCGAGCCGGGGGTCTGTGCCGGAAGGAGAGGGTGTACCCGTGAGAGACCACCTCCAGAACCCAAGTGTCTGTCGTAGTGAACGACCAACACCGGGAGAACTGCAGCAGGCGGCCTCCCACCCTGGGATCCCCCAAGGGGAGACCCGGACCGTCAGGCCGCAGGCTTGTCATCTGGCTTGGGGGCCGGACGTCTGGTACTCCATGCCTGTTTCCGGGGCTTGACCGATTTCTTAGGGCCAGCCTGTCGAGGAAACGACTGTGGTTTGGGCCTGCCCTGGGCCCTAGATGACCGAAAGGACGATGGTCCAGAACCAGAAGGAGCAGCGGCCGACGGGAGACAAGCAGATTCGGCTGCCGCCAGCGTGGCCACAATCTTATCCAGATCCGGACCGAAGAGAACTTCTCCGGTAAACGGCAACGCTTCCAGACCTTTCTTGGATCTGCGTCCGCCTTCCAGGATCGCAGCCACAAGGTGCGACGAACAGCTACCGCTGCTGAAGAAATTCTAGACACCAGAGTACTAATGTCTAGAGCCGCCTCGTTGATGTAGGTGGCCGAATCACGGAGATTGCCAATCAACTCCGCCTGTTCGGCCGGACAGTCGGATTCAAAAGAAGCCTCTAATGAATCCGCCCAGCGCTCCATCGCTCTGGCAACCCAGCAAATGGCCATAGCCGGCCGTGCTGCCCCCCCTGCAAGGGAATAAGCGGACTTCAGGCAGATTTCTACCTTGCGGTCCGTAGCATCCTTAAGGGAGGACATGGATGGCATCGGCAATGTGGCACTACGGACAAGACGGGTCACGTGAGAATCCACCTGTGGAGGGGATTCACACTTAGCAAAATAATTATCCGCGAACGGATAAGCCACCGCCAGGCGTCTCTGCGGCTGGTATCTTTTGCCAGGTTGTTTCCACGCCTCCTCTAAATGGTCCACCAACTGACCCGAAAGAGGAAAGACTGTGGCATCGCCCTTCACATCTTTGAAAAAGGCATACTTAGATTTAGCCGCTGGGGGAACTTCGTCCTCAATCACCAAGGCTGTGCGGACCGCCCGAATAAGTCCAGGAATATATACTTTGGACTTAGCATCAGCGTCCTTAGTATGGAAAGGTTCCTGATCGTAAGGATCCAGAATCTCCCCATCATCAGACGTCCCTTCGTCATCCTCATAAGGAGCGGACAGAGACGCCACCGGCCTTTTATGAGGCCGCATCACAGACTCCCCTTGCAACACATCCGACAAGTGCTGTACAGAACTCGTCAGGGAGTTAACCCACGCTGGCTCCTGAGAACCCAGGAGCGGGGAAATAGGGAGACTGTGGGGTACCACCAATTGTCGTGGGAACCCCTGCATGGGTGACGACACCACAGACTGCTGGGACAAACCCATCGGAGTAAACGCGGGCTGCGGAGCTAACTGGCCCACTAAAGCTGTTAACGCCTGAGCGAAACAAGCCCAGGGCGGCTCCTGTACCGGTGCTGTAACCGTAATAGGCCGCGCCATGGACAAACACTGCCGGCAAAGGCCCTCCGCGCTACCCTCCCCCTCCGCTAACGGTACTTTGCACGTGGTACACTGTAGCCGGAGGGGAAAATCACTTTCAGACATGATGGCACCACGTATGTGACCTCTCTCACCAATTAAGTATTAAATAGGCGAGAGACCACCCTGCAGCACCGCACCGCAAGGGCTTTAGCAGAAAGAACAGGGACAGTAATAAAGCTGACAGTTTAGAGAAGAAAAGTTACAGGCAGCGCTAGCACAGTCACATACAATGCAGAGAAATAACAATTCCTGCACTAACAGCGCTGATCACTCAACTACACAGACACAGGGCCTGGTAGGACACAGCGCTGCATACACAGACCTGAGCCACAGCGGAGGAGAGGTATGCGGGGGGACCCAGACCACGATGCTTCCTTCCAGACTTCCAGCAGCGTTCACCATGCGTTGCAGAGAAGATGGCCGCCGAGGAGCAGAGAGAAGCTGGCCTGGGGGAGGAGCGCTGACACAGGACCAGTCAGCACAGTGCAGAGAGGGCTGTGTGCAGCGGGGGAGGCGCCGGCTGTGAGACAGGGAAGGCGCGCTCCCCTGGCATGCATTTAACCCCTGGGACGCCGCAGCGCTACCGCTCTGCTGCGGTCCGCTGTCCCAGGGGGTAGTGGAAGCGCAGGTTGGTCGCCTGGCTCCACGCTGCAGCCAGTCCCCAGGGAGCCCCCTGCCTGGGGACTTAGGACCATGTGATCAGCGGGGACCCACCGCGGGACCCCGCTGCTTACCTCTGTCCCCCTTGAATCCGGCCATGGTCCGGAGCATCTGGGGTCTCCGCTAGCTGTGACCCCAGACGCCCACCAGCATCCCCGGATCAGTACCGGCGTTCTGGTACCGGCGGGGTGTAGGGAAGACAGCATGGACGTCAGGACTGACTGTCCATGCTGTTCATCCAGTTGTGCAGCCACAGCTGCATGAAGAATAAGCTTCAGGGGCTCTTCTAGCCCCCACTCCAACAGGTGCACCCGACTCCGGCCGGGCACCAAACTAAACTGAGGTGCCTTGGCCCGGGGGCGGGGTATAGGAGGGGGACCTAGTGCATCCTGGGAGGCTGAAAGCTTAACTCTTTGGTGCCCTGCGACTGACGTCACACCTATACCCCAAGGTATCCTGTGGATACCCTATGGACCCTGAAGTAGAAAGAAAAAAGTCTCATTTTCAAGTGCATTTGTTATTCTGAATACTGCTGAAGCAAGAACCTCAAAGTTGTTATTGTTGGTGATTGAACTAAATACATAAAAATGTTTTACTTCCGTTTCTTGCATATTTGTTTAGTGTAGACTTTGTTCACCATGTTAGGGTTACTTAGCAGACTGTGATATTTTGAAAATGGTTTTGAGGAGAAAACAATATATAATTTGTGTGGTTACTGCATAAACAATTTAGCGATTTTAGTGTTGGAATCCTACAAGTCCAAGAAGTTCCAATAGGTTTACGACAAGGGTGAAATAAGCCTAGCCAACACCTCAAAATGCATGTCCTCCCTTTGGTCTGTGCATACTTTTGCACTCTGTAGATGCTTCCATCTTGGCCTACAAATCCATATACTACTATGTAAAATTGGATGCAGTTGTGCAAAATGGGCATTTGTGCCATGGATTTCCACTTTTATGGTTTGTACGGTTTATTCTTAATGTCTATATAAATATTTAAAGATTTGTTTTTGTTTTCAAACACTTAAACATCCCTGTAGACATGGGATAGGCAGTGTAGTAATTGATGGAAATCTACATTTTACCTTATTTACAGGGATTTGTTTCATGCCTTTGTATATTCAGATATGTGACCCTATATCAGGAAACCTTATGTCAGAATACCCGAAGTTAATGTCGTTCACAAACATGATCTAGTGCAGGAATAGGCAACGTGTGGCACTCCAGCTGCTGTGGAACTGCAAATCCAAGCATGCCCTGTCAGTTTTAGTATGACCTACAGTAAATGCAAAACTTTGGCATTTCATGCTGGGATGTGCAGTTTCATAGCAGCTTGAGTGTGATCTAGTTTTTCCTCCGTCTATTGAGCTTTGGTTTCATGAGGTTCTGGAATGCCACTGGCCTTGAGAGGGAATCCAGGGGTGATTTGTTTATTTATTGATTTATCTAATTCTTAAAGTATAATGTCGAATGGTGCTTACAAATTAGACATAAGTTTTTTTGTTTTTTTTTTAAAAACTAATTCCCAAGCATCAAAAGAATAGATTCCTAAACTGTAAGCGATGTCCAGAATTTTCAGCAGATATTTGCCTCTATTGGCGACTCAGAATCGGCACTGTCATGACGCAGCTATGGTACTGATTTTGACCCGCTCTGATCACTGTGCACAGGCACAAATGTCAAGTTTTTACATACAGATTATGCGCAGATACAGATGGAACTTGGACGCATCTGTCTTTCTGTGAAATTGGGCGTTAGTGTGAGCGCACAGAATGGCCCGGTCTTCTGGGAATGTCAGGGGCGTGTATCAAGAGCTCAGTGCTATTCCGAGTCATGGGGTAGGGAAGCCTGTTTCCTTCACCTAGCATGGGGTTGCTGCAAGTGCAGATAATGATGATGACTGTTGCCGCGGCTGGTGTAAAATCAGTAGACGTGCTGACTTTCCGCTCGCGACTGCACAAACCCCCCGCATTAGAATAAGGAAGTAAATCCGCCCCTCTGTGACTAAATGGTAGACATATTAAAGTTGACATTGGCAGGTGCCATACACAAACAAATGGGGCAATGTTGCATTGCTCATTAATAACTAAATCAACTATTTTAGCTAAAATACAAGTTTCTCTCGCCTACATCTGATAAAACCTTTTGTACACCCGTACACTTCGTATATTTGTTATACTGTGGAATTTTTACAGCTGTGACAAAAATATTTGTTATGCATTTTTTAAGAGTTTATAAAGCTAATTCTTTAAGTAACGGCTGCTTAGTTAGACTACACATATGACGTTATGTTTTAATTTTTTAATACTCTCAATACAGGAAAATGATGATCCACATCTTGAAATTTTGTCATTTGAGCATCCGTGCACAGTTTACATCATGTACAGACTTTTCGGGAGTTTATTTTTTTAACCTATAATTACTGTTAAAGGCTTGTATAGTCGCTTAATACGCTTAAATCCTGTAGAACACTTAATCATCTTCTGTCCTGTAACAGATTGTAGGAATATTTCTTATGTTCCTTTAAATCCCTGATGTCTCTGTACTATCTCTACAAAATTAATTTCAAGCTTTATTCGTAGAGGAAACGCTTATTATATTGCAGTAATATATTTTTTTAATAACTCTCATGACACAAAAGGCACTGGATGTAGATTATGCGGTGAACAGGGATTTTAATCACCAGCTAGTAGTGGGTGGGTCCCAGTGGTAAGGAGGCAGAACAGGTATTCTGTGGGATGTAAAAGTCTTTCTAAATGTAAGTTTATATACCAGCGACATGTACTTCAACACTGTGATGCTTTGTACAATCTTCATTTATTTCTCCATAAATGTAGTTGACAACAGTTCATTAAAAGCGTTTTGTAGTTACCAATAGCATATGATGCGTTTTGCAGGTCACAACCAGCTTAATCGAATAGTAAACTTCTATTGTGGGTTCAGGATTAGATTGAGGTGACTTGCGGTGGTTTAAGAAATCTACATATCTGCAATCTTGTATAGCCGGAACTGTCCATGACTTCTGGAGTCAGTGAGACTGTCAACCGATATCATAACCGAAACCAAAGTTGTAGCAGGGCTTGATATTGTGTAGAGCAGGGATGGAGAACCTCCTGCCCGGGGGCCTTATAAGGCTCATTTGGCTAGCAGGGTGCCTAGAATGGGGCACTGCAGCCAGAATCTATGCAGCAGTGCCACCTGGAGCATCCTTAGGATGCTTCAAATGGTCACACCGCTGCCTTACAGCTCCCCCGGACAATCCTCAGGATGCTCCGGGCATTGCCGTAATCACTGGCGATTGTGGTCCCGCCCCCATGTGATGTCATGTGGTGGGGTGTGGCCTACACCGGCCCATGAATAATGATATATATATCAAAATGGCCCTCGGCAGAAAAAAGGTTCCCCACCCCTGGTGTAGAGCACTAAAAGGGCGCAGGATGGCCCTTTATATAATGCAATGATAATGGAGAACAAGTGACATCTGTAATGAGAGGGAGTAAAGAATAAGGATGGAGTACAGGAATCCCTACTAACAAGCTCATAGACTCAGTCTTCACAAATGTACTGGACTGAGCACACTCTGGGACTCTGGCTTTGGAAGCTATTTCTTCTTCCAGGTTTTTGTGGTGCCAAAAATATTAGCAGATGACATGGAGTCTTGACAATTAAATGTAGAATTGTCATCGTTTTTATTTTATTCCTTGCTCTTTATAACTTAAGCTAGGTACACACTATACGATCTGTTGTCCATTATATCGTTCTGTATCGGAATGATATATGGTACATATCGTCCAGGGTGTATACCATTCACTGCAGTCGTTCATCTCCTTGTCCCATCTGCTGTACGTACTGCATGTTAGATGAGATGAGGCAATGAATGATGTGGTGCATGTCGTGTAGTGTGTACACACGTTTGCACTAGCTTAAGATATATTGGTCCAATCTTTCTTCTGAGGACATCACCTGGACTGCCAGTGATCTACACGATGATTGCATAGTTTGTACAGGAGAAACGATTAATAGGATACAATCCTCCAACACGATATATCGTGCTGTCGTTAAGGAGATTGCATAGTGTGTACACTCAATATTGTGTGCACTGGGGTTTAGTGAAATTGGAACGCCACTCGCATCGTTTTTTACATCGTATAGTGCCTACCCAGCTTTAGAGTCATTTTCATGAAAAATATATTTTAATATTAAATATTTATTTAATATTCACAGCTGTGGTTACAGTGATAAGTGTAAGCGCATATCTGTGAGTGTGCATATATTAATATTGGTAATATGTATATTAATATTGGGTTAGGTATTTTTCTTTTTCCCTCCAAGTTACAGAATGTAAACCCTCTTGAACAAAGTTCACATTTTCATTTGTTAAGCACTCTGCCCTTTGCTTACCCTAATTACTTGCATAATGTACAATTTATGCTGTTTTATTAAGTTTGTACTTGCATACTTTACTGTAATATTATAACATGTTAAAGTTGATGAGTCAATGTTGACCTCCTACAACAAATATCTATATGAACTTTTTGCACATTTCAGCTTGGTATTATTGGCTTGTTTCCTTGCATTTATTTAAATAGATTTTACACTGGTTGCTTTTGATACATGTAATAAAGACATTTTTAACTATTTTTTTTTTTTCTTTCCCTTCTGGGATAGTTCCCATAAAGGAGATGCAGATGGGGGCCACTGTGATGTGTAGATCTCATATTTGTGGTCCACATTGCGATACTGCCAACACATGACATCACATACAGGGGACTGTCCATGATGACTCAATTCACTGAGAACCTGATCATGAACCTGCCCTGCCTATTTCACTAGGAAATGGACGGGATGATGAAGGGTGACCCGGACTCCTGGGTGTTCCTGGGACTTCCTAAAGTCCTTGAACCTCCATATTCCAAAAGAGTAGGAAAGTGGAAACTGGTGCAAATGACAAAACCCATAACCTCATCTTTTGAATTTCCTGAAAATAACACAGCATAGGAATGGACTAGCATGCATTCTGGCTTAAGGCCCCCATACACTGTGCAATATTTTACACTATGTGCACGATTTTGATCAATCGTAACGATCAATTGTGCACATCGTGTGTAGTTTCTGTGTGTATATGATGCCGATGCGCGTCCCCGCAGTCGTATCGTTGGATCGTAGATCTTACTGCAAAACAGTAAGATCTACGATCTTGGAGGGGACGTGGCCACGGCAGCAATAGTGTAGGACACAGGGACTCTGAGCTCTCCGGCTGATAATCCTGCTTAACCCTCCTGAGACCCCTATATCAACGTTACTACCCTGCTGTCTCTCACATACCTTGCCAGGAACCTGCTGACTTGGTTGGAGCTGTGTGGAGTGAGGAGAGTGGCTCTTGAGGGCCTCCATTGCATTCCCTGGGCCTGCCTATCTGTGATTCCAGAGCTGCACCCAGGCCTCTCCTCTCCTGTTGGCTTCTGTATTATGCAGCCTGTCTGTGCCTGACAATAGGGCTTTGCTGGGAGCTTCTGGTCTGCTTCTCCTGCCTGGCTTGTGTTTAGAGTCAGGGTCAGGGAGGTTATCTCTGAGTCTGATACTGCTGAGTTCTGCCAGACATCACTATTTCTCCCTGCTCTGTGTGGAGAACTGTCAGCTCTGCAACTGTGGGACTCAGCAACACTTCTTTCCTTGTAAGTGATTTCTAAGTTTGGAGGAATCTCTGCCTGTTGCTGCTGCTGTGTCACTACCTGTGCATTTATATATTATAACTAGTCTCCTACATTATTCTCCTACATTATATTAATACTATGGGGAAAACAGGTCATGCTGCTGCTGCAAAACTGGAACGCTTTGCCCGTTCCTCTACTCCTGTGCCCCCAGTGTGTTGTGATCCCCAGGGTACATCCAAGTCTGTGACCCCACCCCCCCTGCTGCATCTGGGTCAGATTCATCACCAGAAGTTACGCTGCAACAAGTGCTGGAAGCAGTTACCTCCTGCGAGACTAAATTGGCAGATAAGATTGAGAAAGTTCAATTCGATATATCTTCTCTTCATCAAGGTCTCCAGCAGGTCCGCGAAAGAGTCGGGGAGGCAGAAACACGTCTATCTAATCTGGAAGATTCCCAGACCCCACTACGGGCTCAAGTGGCCTCCCTGACATCCCAAATGTCCGCAATGCAGCATAAAATTTCCGATATGGAGGGCAGGCTGCGCCGCAATAACGTGCGGTTCGTTGGTCTCCCGGAAAGAGAGGAGGGGTCTTCACCTGAAACATTCCTTGAGAAGTGGTTGGGGGATACATATGGCAGAGACTCATTTACTAACCAATTTGCTGTGGAGAGAGCGCATCGGATCCCTACCCGTCCCCTGCCGCCTGGCGCTCCACCGCGCACATTTATAGCCAAATTTCTTCATTACCAGGATCGTGATACTGTGCTTCGATTGGCTCGAGTTAAAGGGCCACTGGAACGCAACGGTGTAAAAATTTCTATGTTTCCTGATTTCGCAATGGATGTCCAAAAAGACAGAGCTAAATTCCTTCCAATAAAGCGTCGTCTCCGGGATTTAAATCTTCAGTACGCTATGATTTTTCCATCTAAGCTGCGAGTGGTTGCGGATGGAGAGTCAAAATTTTTCTCTACACCACGGGAGGCTGCGGCGTGGCTGGACCGGTGATCTCCTGGGAACAGGCAAATGGCATCGGAATGACTGTACTGATTGCATTTGCTGATTATATTTGTTTATGGCCAGAAATTGCTAGTGTCATTACGACAATAAATAGGCCTTTTTCTGATATTCCAATATTTATATTTCTATAATAATATTTATGTTGTGATATTGGTTGGATATTGTTCTATGTCCCGCTCCCCTTACTGGGTATATTTTTTTTTTTTTCCTGGTAGGGTTTTTCTTTTTCTTTTGTTGTTTATGTTGATATTTCGGTCAAAATATGGGCGGAGAGTTCCGTTGCATTGGTGGTTATTTTTATTCCAGTGCCTTTTATGCCTATAAGGATCGAGTAGTTGTATCCTGTGGGTTTTAGTGTAGTTTAGTTTAGTTTTGGGTTTAAGTATGCCTAAGTTCGGGTGGGTATACAAGGTGGGGGGTGGTTTTGGATGGGTTGTCCAGTCTTTTTCTTACAAATGTTTTTTTATATTTTTTCTGTACCACTCTATTTTTAAGGTAACTTCAATTATGCTTTATAGTTCAATGTATTACAATGGTGAAACTTTTAACATGGAATGTCCGGGGGGTTAATGATCGTTTAAAGCGCTCTTTGGTCTTTAAAATGATTAAGCAATATGGGCCTGATATTTCTTGTCTAATGGAGACGCATTTGGTCGGGAGTAAGGTATTAGCTCTAAAAAGACCATGGGTGGGATGGGCTTATCACTCCTCGCATACTTCATCATCCAGGGGTGTCTCCATTCTTATTAATAAATCTGTCCCTTTTTCTTTTACTGCGGTCCAAACTGACCCTTATGGCAGATATGTGTTTCTGGATTGTGTACTGTATTCTAAGCCCATTTTATTGTTAGCAGTGTACATCCCCCCTCCTTTTTCATATGACGTTTTAAAAAAAAGCTGCTGAATTTGTGGCCCGTTCTCCAGATACGCCAGTGCTCTGTTTGGGAGACTTCAATAATATAATGGACCAGTCTATGGATAAGTGGCGTGAGTCTTCAAGTTCTCTTTCTAAAGGTGGTGAGGGCTTTTGCTAAGTTTGTAACTGACTTGGGATGGGTTGATGCGTGGCGAGTTAAACACCCTGGAGTACAACAATTCTCCTGTTTTTCCTCCGCGCATCACTCTTTCTCTAGATTGGATTTGGCCCTGGTGTCCCCATCTATTGTACCTAATATAACTAACATTGAATATAAAGCCAGAGGAATCTCAGATCACTCCCCACTTCTAGTAGAATTGAATATGTGTAGTCCTAGAGGTCTCCGTTTATGGAAACTACACCCCTCTTGGCTTCTTCAAATGGGTGCAGGTTCAGAGCTGGAAGTTATGTGGGATGGCTATTTCACTGACAATGTGGGATCTGCCTCTGTAGCTAATGTTTGGGACGCCTTCAAGGCCTATTTACGTGGGTTTCTGATCAAAAGGGTAGCAGAATTAAAAACATTTTATAGGGAAAAAGAACGTGTTTTGGAGATGGCCTGTAGAAATCTTGAGTTGGATTACTTGGGGGACAGGTTGGAATCTTCACGTTTAAAATGGTTGACTGCACAGACAGAGTGGACTGATCATTTGACAGATAGAATGAACCGTAGACTGTTATTCCGTTCTCATTTATATTATATGCAGGCTGACAGAACTGGTAGTTTTTTGGCACACTTGGTTCAAGCTGATCGTCCTTCTGCTGTTGTCTCGGAACTAATTGGGCCTGAGGGTTCTATGGTCACATCTACACAAGATATTGCAGAGGTTTTTAGTTTATTTTATAAAAACTTATATCAAACACAGTTGACTGAGGATGTGAATGCTTTGTCATTATATGTTGCTTCTGCTAGGCTTCCAAAATTGTCATCCGAGGCTCGGGCATATTTAGATGCCCTGTTGACCCTGGAGGAGGTAGATGCTGCGATTAGTTCCTTTCCCGGTAACAAGGCACCCGGATCTGATGGGATTCCCATAGAGATATATAAAAAACATGCTCGTATCTTTGTTCCAAGACTTTTAGATCTGTTTAATGGGCTCTATGAAGATAATTTGTTCTCTCCATCTATGTCTGAAGCCATAATTGTTGTGCTCCCTAAACCCGGGAAGGACCCTAGATACCCTGATTCCTATAGGCCAATTTCTCTAATTCCCACAGATGCCAAAATTTTGGCTAAGATCCTTTCTATTCGGCTAAACACTGTTATTACTTCGATTGTTCACCCAGACCAATCAGGATTTATGCCAGGCAAGTCGACGTCGGAGAATATTAGAAGGCTGCACACTCACTTACAGGCCTCCCATGGCGAAGAATCGTCCTCTGTTATTGTGTCATTAGATGCTGCAAAAGCATTTGACTCTGTGGAGTGGCCCTTTCTGTGGGAGGTCATGTTATGTTTTGGGTTTGGGCCGGTGTTCTTGAAATGGGTAAAGCTTATGTATGCGAACCCTACTGCCAGGGTGTCAGTGAATGGGTTTATCTCCCCATCCTTCCCCCTGTCTCGGGGCACAAGACAGGGTTGCCCCTTGTCCCCAACCCTGTTTGCATTGGCTATTGAGCCGTTAGCCTGTATTATACGTTCTCACCATGATATTATAGGTCTACAATTGGGTAATAGAATGGACAAAGTTTCCTTATATGCAGATGATTTATTACTTTTTTTTGTCTGACTATGTAACAGCTATGCCTGTGGTTCTTCAAGTCATAGAACAATTTGGTATTTTTTCTGGTCTTAAGATAAACTGGGACAAATCATCTATCCTTCCTCTTAGGGGGTTGTATCCCACTGTTCCCATTGTCACTCTCCCTCTCTGTTGGGTAAATAAATTTAAATATTTAGGTATCTGGATAACTAATTCCCCAAAGGACTATATAGTATTGAATGTTGAGCCCGTTTGTCTACTTAAAGGGCAAACTTCAGTCCTGGCGCCGGCTCCCTCTTACCGTTACTGGTAGAATTAACTTAATAAAGATGGTGGTGCAGCCAAAATTTGTGTACGTTTTGCAGCATTCTCCTGTTTTTATTACAGATACATTGTTTAGGCGTTTGAATAGTCTTCTTTCTTCATTGGTCTGGGTGAATCGTCGACCACGTATTCAATTGGCAGCTCTGACCCGATCTAGGTCTGGGGGAGGTTTGGCTCTTCCAAATTTTAAATTTTATTATTATGCGACGCAGATGGCACATATACGGTTATGGCTTCAAGATGACTCCCCTAATGCCCTGCACGTTTTGTTGGTTTCTCAGATTTTCCCTAACTTTACACCATTGCAGGCCTTGCTTGCGGGTAGAATTATACAGAAAGGCCCTCCCCTGTTGATGCAAGCTATTAAGATATGGAAATTGGTATCTAGTATTCTACAGTTTACGGGATTAGATCCAGACACTTCTCTATGTAGTTATCGTATATATTATCTGAACTGGCCTCTTTACAGCTTGAGGTGACATGGGGTTCTAACGGTGTAACTACATTGGGTCATTTATATGACACTTCAATTCTTAAATCATTTGCACAACTCCAAGAAGCTCATCATCTCCCTCAATCATATTTCTACAGATATTTACAATTACGGCATGCTCTCTCGGCTCAATTTTCAGATGGCCCTCCTCTAATTCAAATATCCCCATTGAAGTCATTCCTTTTTTCTTTAGGTCCCCGGAAGACGCTTTCTTACTTATACTCCTATATATTGTCTTCTTATCATAAGGATAGTTTACCACATCTTAGATCAAAGTGGGAGAGAGATATTGGCCTTATAAGTGATGCGGAATGGGATAATGCTCTAGAAGCTCCTCGTATTTCCACAACTTCTATAAGATTTCAACAGATTCAACTGTTTATTTTACACCGTACCTATTTAACTCCTGTCCGTTTGCTGAGATTTGGGGGGAGAGCATCTGACATATGCCCTAAGTGTAAAATTAGTAGCGGTACTTTCTGGCACCTTCTATGGGATTGTCCAGTGGTTAGCATTTTTTGGAATAAGGTTCTGAGAGTTTTGTCCAATACAGGTATTGCTCCCACTTTAGCTACGCCATTGACGTGCTGTTTAGGCTCTATGGACGATGAGGTAGTGGACAGATATCTTAAACAATACATTGTCAATATGTGTACACTAGCTAAGGTATGTGTGGCTCGGTCGTGGATGGCTCCTACAGGACCAGATTATAATGCTTGGCTGTCCTTGGTCCGTACCACTGTTGAACATGAAAAACATGTGTTTATTTGTCGCAAAGCTGAGAAGAAGTATGAACGTATCTGGAGCAGTTGGCTTAAATCCTGTTATGCCCGTGCATTGCCTAATGATTGACCGGTATATTATTGTTAGGATAATTAGGTAGATTATTACTTTGTTGGAGGTAATGTGCTGTGTGATAAGTTGAGAATTTGTTGGGATCTAGTTGATTTTGCCAATTTTTTCAGGTGTTATTTTTGACAATATTCCAATATTTGTATAGTGTGGTATTTTTATTTTTTTTAATATATATATATATATATATATATATATATATATATATATGTTTTATGTGTATATATATTTTGTTTGGTTATTTGTTAATGTATTTCTATAAACCAATAAAAATGTACTCAATTTAAAAAAAAAAAAGATCTACGATCTTGAGTACAATGTGTAATACACTTCTATGCATCGTATAGTAAGATCGTAACAATCAAGCGTACACCATTTGACCACATCGTATGAAGAATTTCAAGGGCAATCGTACAACACATCTTACCAACTTTGAATCGCACAGTGTATGTGGGCCTTCTGTGCAACCAGTTACTTTTTGCAGTGTAGAATAGTTAGATAAAACTGATTAGTTCAGAGGTTCCCAATCACGGTCATCAAGGCTCTCCAACAGTTCAGGTTTTAGAGATATCCATGGTTGAGCACAGGTGATTTAATTAGTACCTCAGTCAATTTGATTTAACCACCTGTGCTCAACCATGGATATCTCTAAAACCTGAACTATTGGGGAGCCTTGAGGACCACGTTTGGGAACCTCTGGATTAGTTCTTATGGGTTACAGCAAATCATTGCCCTTTGTTTCATGTTAATAAATAACAAGTCTTATGTAATATTGCTGTGGCCAGTTCAGGGGTTCTCTCGGCACAAACAGCGGATAAGCAGGCTCTGCATTTGGAGAAGACATGTAAATAGACGTATAAAGAGTATACTTCTTTTAACACAAAGAACCTCTTCCTTATGCTTTTTTTTTTTCTTCTCAAAAACACAATATGCAATTTATTTTATTTATTATTCTAGAGTGCAGATGTACTGCCAATGGCATGGGTGAAGTTTTAAATGTATGCATGGTTTTAATTGTTCAGGTAAGAACTGTAATCTCTGAAGAAAATATTTTTTTTTGTAGCACATAAAATCACTACATTTAAGTGGCACTTTCGCTTACTGTTATATAAGAGACCATTTTCAATAATGTATAATAGGTAAAGTTAACTTATTACAATAAAGTTATTGTATAGCTTTAACAACCAAAAAGAACATCTAGGTTTTATCTATAACCACTATGTCGAGATTAAATCAGCACAGTGGGTAAAAAGAGCACATTGTTTTCAATCTATTTCATTTTCCTATCTACTTAATGTAAAGTCCATTAAAATCTCCATTTTTAATTATTTCATTAACCTTTATGCACTGCTTTTGTGGATCTCATAGATTACAAATGCACAGTTTTTATTCTTATTAAAATCTGATTATTTTCAATTATGCCTTTGGCCTCTATGGCAAAACTTCTCCTTTGTGAAACGCGTAGAATGCAGACAATATCTAGTATCTGTCTAGCTCAGTAAATAGTTTTCTTTCATGTGCTAACACAGTAACACTGATCAACATTTGTCGGACTAGCTGCTTAATAACTATTTGTACGTGTGTCTGTGTGGAATGTGAACAAAATGTCAAAACTATTTAGTCTAACTTCAGATAATCTCTTGCAAAGAGAAGGCTACAACACTTTATGAGGTGAAGCTTCTTCTATGATCTTTCAAATAAGGCCGGTTAAGGTCATCAATGTGGAAGACTGCTGGTGACGGCAAAGAGTTACAAGGAAAGCTACATTTTGCTTGATTTACTCCCTGGTGCAAGCTTCTAACACTGACCCTGCAAGCCCTGTAACATTGCTTCTCTATATCTGCCTCTTCAACTTAACTTGTTAACCAGCAATGGAGCTTGGGATGTAATCCTTCTGTGGAGCAATCTGTAAGTTACAGAAAATAGCATTTTTATTTATTTATTTTATTTTGTTTAATCGTGTTCTGAAATGTTCATGATGTAAAAATATTTTACTACAGTCACAGGTTAACAGCGGTACATCTGCCAGTCTGCCGAAAGGAGGAACTGCTCAGTGGGAAGTGTCACAAGGGCAGCATGTGAGAATAAATTCTGATGGTAATGACTCAACCTGAAAATATATTCATAGATAGACAATGAGGAAGCTTTCAAGATTGGCTTATCTAGCCTTAGAACATGTTGCTGGAAGCAGAACTTGCACAGTCAACATTCTTTTACTCCGGTAATACATATATTCTGGATATCTTTATTAGTTTAACATTACACTGATTTATGGAGAACTAGGGAGTCTATTAAGCAGTGTTAGGAGACAGCATGAAAAGTGATAAGGTGCCAGCCAATCGGCTCCTAACTGCCAACTCACAGGCTGCGTTTGAAAAATTACAGTTGGGAGCTGATTGGCTGGCACCTTATCACTTTTCACGCTGTCTCCCTAACACTGCTTAGTAAATAGACCCCTAGGACTTGATTGACTTCCAACATACAACTGCATACAAGATATAAATATCTAGTTTACATTTTTTGTTTATATGTATGTTTTGTTTGAAATTTCAGCATAAAACAAGTGTTCGTAATAGCTTTTTTTGTTTTGTCTTCTGAACCCCTTAGTAATTTTAACCAATTTGGAAATGCCTCCTTGTATATACTAATCTGGACCATAAAATGTCTAGAAGGCTTATGCCCAAAAAAAGTTAAATAAAAATAGCCATCACCAGTGATTGAGGCAGCCTATTATTTACCATTACCTTGGCACACACTTCCACCCATTCATGTAAGTTAACTGTATCCAGCAAATGGGCAGAACTCAATCAAATAGGATGTTGTGCGTCCTAATCCAAGTGCCAGACCAAAGGTCAAAGGGGAATGTTTTGAGACAATATTGCATGGTGACCATGTTATCTGTTTTGAACTGCACCTTTATGTATATTATGGTATTCTTGAAGAAACCAACTTGCAAATAAAGTAAGTTTTGCACTAAAAATATCTGGGTTAACTAAATAAACCCGTCTGTTTTTGGCCATTCTGTTTCAAGGCTACATTTCAGCTCAGTGATCTTTCAACACGTTTAATTGCATTTCGAACCTTAATTTCAGAGTTTGGTTTTTGATGTAGCTTTTTGAAATGTAATGTGTCATGCTTACTCATGTCTTTAATTGCATTTTTCTCCTTGAATGATTTACTTGGAGCCCCAGTAACAATTGCAGCGTCTTACTTTGCTATTGTGACATTGAAGGTTCTAAATACACTGAAGGCGTCTTTCTGGTTTCATTGTGGATCATTGTGAGTTTGTCAGAGGCTACATATCACAAGTTAAATCATTGCACAACTGCTATGCAGCATGAGGGGAAAAACCTTAAACTTCATGGTCTACAGTGTTGCAGGATAATGAAGCTGATTGCTTTGTATTTAAAACCTTTTATATCCATTCCCCTAAAAACTTACTACAAATTTAAAACCACATTCACATTCTAGCCCACGTGATTGGAAACCATAGAACATTGTTCTAAAAGTTAATGCTCTATCATGTTTTGATTTAACTTCATTTTACTTTTTATCTTTACAGAATAAAAAGAGTTCATCTTCATTCAAAACAAAAAATGAAATATTCAAACCATAAATAAGTTTTTATGAATGTGCCCTGGTACATTGTGATTGCATTACAGATGATTCTACAAATGTCTCTGAAATTCTTTCTGCTATGTATAACCCTTTAACATCTTGTTCTAGATTTTATCTTAATTACTTTTTGCATTATTGAACCTATTTCTTCATTAGGTCTTGTTTTATTAAAAAAAAAAAGTAATTCTATAGAACAGTCAAGGGGAGTTTAAAGCATAACAGATGGGTTGTGTTATTGTGGGTACACGCCTGACAGATATATCTGCAGATCGAGTGATCTGCAGATGATGGTCGTTCATACACACTGAACGGCCATCATCTGCTTGTGCCCTTGGGTCACAGCGGCCGGTGGACGGGTCGATGGTGTGTCCCTCCCCCCTCCTTGCGGCTGCTGCTGTGTGTGTACGGGCGGTCTCCCGACCGCCCGTACAGACCTGCAGAAGGACAGATATGTCTGCATACATATCTGTCCATTGGCTGTGCAGAACAGCCAATGCGATATGTCGTTGAATGGCGATGTTCACCAACGTATCACGGGTACACATTGGCCGACGTGCAGCAGATATATTGGCCGATCAATTGATCGGCCAATGTATCTGTCAGTGTGTACCCAGGATTAGATAGTATGTAGAGAAAGGGGAAGAATTTACAATTCTTTCTGTACTGACTTCTATCTTTACTTACAGTCCATTACATGTTCATGGTCATTTTAACTCTCAAATAGCAGCCAAGTTAACGTACTATGAAAATGTATAAGCAGAATAACTGACTGAAAATGGCATTATGGGGGAACTCCGCATTGGATCATCTGAATTGTTTTGTTTAGTTAATTCACCAAGATTAACAACATTTTGTTGTGTGGAATTGGGTGAGATGTAAAATAACTAGATGTCACTCATCTCATGACCCTAATCATGCAGGTACCATGGTACCATTAACAGGTGGACCAGATGATCACCTTTTTTCCTAGCTGCATGATCCTTCCCAATCAAATAAAGAGTAGCCAAGGTCCGTGACTTGGATACACACAAAAGTGAATGTATATTTTTTGTGCAACATTATTCTTTAGTGTGAAGTTATAATGGCCTCAGGGTGATTTTGTTACTATTAAAGTTTTATTGCAACAATAACCATTTACTAATACACTAATATTTTTGGAAAATTTTGTTTCTATTGTACTTATGTATGGAATAAAATATATTTACAATTCCAGATTATGTTGTGGTCCATTGATCTGTGTTACGGTGATTTGTTGTTATATTATGTGTATAGTTTTAAGAATAAACCCTGTTAAATAACACCCAGATTGACTAATACCGTTCTGAATGATTTCCCCAGGCACTTACAGAGCTGTTTTTCCCTGTGCATATTGCAGCCTTTATGGGTCAGATTATCATAAACAAACATTCCTTTTGGCAATTTAAGAGTGTAGTCAAGAAAAGGAATCAGCCTGGTACAGCCTACTTACCAGCTTTGACATAAAGTGTACTGGTCTCTCCTGAAACTAGACAACTAAATAAGTCCTAAAAAAGAGCTCAGTGTCCATGTTAATCTAATTTTTCACCATTTTAAAAACACCCATATAGTAAAGTAAAAAAAACCCATCTCTTTAATGTCATACAATTGATCTAAGTCTGTAATTATAGTAAATAGTATGCATTAACAATAAATGTCAAACCTCTAATAGAATCACATGGCCGAATACATAAATCCAATATATCATATAAGTTGTTGTAGGTATTCGATAGAGGATGACTTTTAGATATGTTGGGAATTTCACCTTTTTTTTTTTTTTTTTTAACTTTTAATTATTATCATGGTTTTAAATGATGGACCATTAGTTTGCTTAGACACCTTGGGGGTAAATGTAATAGGCTGCGGCTTTGAAACATTGGTGAGTAACCTGAGAGACTGTCCCATGTTTTAAAGCAACAGTCTTAATAGGCAAAACCAAGTTGATTTTGCCTATTAAAAGACTGCTACTTTAAAACATCAGGCAGTCTCTCACAAGACTCACCAATGCCTATTACATTTACCTCCTGGACATTCTCAGCGCTTTTTATTACTTATTCAGATTATTATAGTAGATGGTTATAATGATATGGCCCAGTGCACTATAACAATTTATTATTTCCACATTTAAATTAAAATATAGTATTCCTGCAATTTCTTAAACCCCACATAAGTGTATAAATTTTATTTATTCCACCAAACTTAGTTTTTATTGCAGTTCTAAAATAGGTTTCAAAATGTGAAGTGACATCATACGTACAAGCATTTGTATTTTATAAAATTACCTCTTTCTCTCTGTACATATGTATGTGTGTGTGTTTGTGCACATTTATGTATGCAGTACAAGTTTTATTTCAGATTATCCTTTATACAAATACACTCCTATCATGCCTGTGGTATGATGTAGTTGCCTAGGTTCTATTTAAGTACTCCAAACATTAAATTTCTATAAGTAATTGGATTAGTTTTCATCAAATTGTCCACATATTGCTATAAATAAAATAATAAGTAACTGTGGTTGCTGCTGAACACTAGAGTCTATTCCTTGGGTGGCTTGCATGTATAGTGAACAAAATCACGGAAATAAAATTAGAATAGGTTTTACCCTACAAAACTGATGGCAATGAGCCTTCTGTTGCATGTGTGAAATTAATGGTGCGTACATACGGTCAGATTTTTCTTCAGATCTGAACGATGACTATTTAAAAAATCGTTCATAGCTGAAAGAAAAATCTGACGTGCGCAACAATGAACGATGTGCGTTCCCGTTTGTCAGATAACGATATTTGACATCTTATGTGTTTGCAGTCAGTTTTGGACGATTTCCATTCATTTTAATGCAGTCAAAAATCGTTCAATCATTTGCAAATCGTTCAGTCGTTCATCTGACCGTGTGTATGCACCTTTATCAAAGCAGGATCACTTCTCTATGTAAATCTGTCTGTACCAGTGGTGTTTAAATGTTGCCCCTGAAGGTAAGGCAGAATTTGTCCATTTACTGTCTTCTAATGGCGGTGGTGTGGATTTAGGCTCCCACTGCCCTGAAGATTTTGAAGGCTCTTTCTTAGATGAGTGTGATATGTAGAAGCTTCAGCAGAACCCAGGGATTCAGGTCACATCCCTGCTTAGGTAATGTAGACCTAAAGACTCTTATCTACGAGGGCTGATTGAAAAGTACGACTGATATTTTTTTTTTTTTATTCAGAATCAGATGACTCCGCAGGGTCTGAACATTTTTTCTTTTTCAAAGTAGCATCCTTCACAATCAATATGTTTTTTGCAGTCTACTGCACAAATCAAAGATGTCCAGTAGACTGTTTTGTGGCATCATTTTTAGTAGTCACCATTAATTGTCTGTCCACGGGGAACCCAGTGCTGTAGGAATATACCGTGCGCATCAAAGAACAGCAGAAATATGACTTTACACACCGAAGGAATCACACAGAATTTTTGGGGCGGAAGCAAATTCGCGTGTTTTTCATATACTGGACTGTAGTTTGGATTCCGCATCATAAAGACGAATCCACGATTCGTCACACGTCACAACCGATGTCAGGAAATCTGGTATGCTCTGACATTCGAACGGTGTTCTTGCACGATTCAACTTGTCGTCGCATCTTCTCTTCTGTGAGATTTCTGGGTACCCACCTGGCACACACGTGATGCATTTTCAGTTCCTTTGTCACAATATGCTGAACCTGTTTGAATGAGATGCCAAGTGAAGCCGAAAGTTCGCGTAAAGTTAATCTTCTGTCATTTTTCAACATTTCCACAGCTTTGGCAATGTTGACATCTGTAACCACGGTGGATGGTCACTCGCGTATTACCCTCTTTGAATGCTTACACCACCAAAATACAGCAGCACAAATAATTGTTTCTCCACCTTATGCTTGCTGTAACATTTCATGAGTTACATTTCCGCTTTTTTCAAGTTTAACACAAAATTCAATTGCACATCTCTGATGTAATCTCACAGACACATCTTCCTCTTCCGCCATGACGTGACCAAACAAAGAACACTACAGCAGTCCAACCACAGGTTCAGACACACCGATGTATGAGCGTCACAATAACCAGCATAGCCTTGCCACATGCATCACAGCTACATACAGTATCTATGGGACAGAAAAACAGAGGCAGTCTCATTACTTTTCAATCAGCCCTTATACTAGGCTGGTCCTAGGGCCCCAAGGTGTGAGGTCTTGCTTATGGAGATTACCAAAAGACGGAAACCCCATGCACACTGACAGAGCTCCAAAACTCTGACTTAAACCCCAAAAACTGCTTAGTATTTTTCTACCTTTTGTTTAAGCAGGAGGGTTCAGATTATTTAAGATCTAAGACATCACTATATTGGAGTGGACTGAATCCTTGTCTTTTACAAATCACATACATTTGTTTCTTCCACAAAATGGCAGATGACCAGGATATCTCCACCAATACCACAATGTTCTTTGAGAGATCGGTAACCATGAAACCCTGCTGAAGCTGGGGGTGCTTTATCTTGGGTAGCAAAGAGAACACCGATCACAGCTATTCAGTATGAAGAATGCTATGTAATTTGTTTGTTTGGTAACACTTGCTTTCTCTGCTAATGTCTTTTAAAACTTACCACCCATGGCTCTGAAAGCCAGAACTCTCAATGTACATTGTCCACGTCGGTGTGCACAATATTATGGTGGACCCTTTTAATAAATCTATCTTTGCTTTCACCACAAACTGACTATAAGAAGAATCTTACTTGACAATTTTTAGAATTCCAAATTCCTAAAGGTCATGGCAGAAATGCTACATAAACATTAGTCGTCATTTAAAAAAAAAAAATTTTAAGCAATTTATTCTTCATGCCTTGCTCGGGTTGCAGGCCTCTGTTAGCCCATAAACCCCCAAGACACATTGTTTGCAGTTTGTGACCCATCATTAAATAAAAAACTAAACTGCTTAATATTTATGTTTTATAGAAATGAAAGCATATAATGCTCTTTTACACAGTACAAATACTTTATTAAACTTAACCTTGTACTTTTATATTGCAGGTGAACTGCACAGAAGACCTTTTTAAGCCGGAAGACAGTGAAAAGACTGATTCAAAGTTGAAAAACAGGAGAACATCAACAGTCTTTAAAGGACCTTTGCTACATATTAGGTAAAAGATCACAGCTTGCTTAGAAAGTTTACTTTGGTAACAAATGTGTCTGTGTAGATTGGGAAACAAGTCTCCTAAACTGCTGACATCAACCATGTTCTATCTTCAGAAAAGTATTTTCCCGCTGATGTGAGGGACGGCGTTTTGCTGATGTGTCTGGTTTCTGCACCAAACTCACATCTTTCTGTTGATGTTTTCATCTCTTTACTTCTAAAGTAAACTCCCAAAGGGCTGACACTGTCTTATTTTCTTTTCTTGCAAATGAGACTAGAGAAAGCTCTGCCATAAACTATTATGCAACATCTGTCACTTGTTATTAGAGCAAATATATTCTTTTTTTTCTTACCATCGTACTAATGACTTATTTACTGTTAGTCCTGCAGATGAACTGCATTTCGGTTCCAAGGAAAGTGGAGAAAGAAAATGTATCATTGTCCTCAATAACATAACCAAAAACACAGTGGCATTTAAGGTAACTTATTTATAAATTTGTGTACTTTACAGTTCTCGCTTCATTTTATTGCAGTTTGTGGTGTAATAGACCTTTATAGTGTGTAAAGAGAAGGGGGTACTGGATTGTTTTATCCTCACTTTACAGCTCCTACATGATCACATGAGATGTACATGTTTATATAATTATTTCTTTGAAGTTAGTGATATGTCAACATATATACTATTAGCAGAAAGTTAAAGGGTTGCCGTCTATGGTAAATAACCCACAATTGCATGTGATAAGATGTGCTGTGAACTTGCATTGTTCATAGTTTTTTAATGACCCCCAGGGTGTTTTTTGGTTGCCAGTAATCTTTTCGCTTTAGCTCTCGTACACCTTTTACTAGATACACTTTTATAACAATGCAGCTTATCATGTCCATAGTGTTTGAGTGATGTCACTCATTCCTAGTGAATTGATAGGCTGCATTAACATATTGGTCCAGCATATACAAGGCTTGAGTCCACTATTTGCTGGCCATAGTTTCTCAACCTGTGGCAAGTGTACCCCAAGGGGATCCTCTGATTTATGGATGCTTCAGTCTGCTAAATATAATTTAGAAGGATGTTCAATATGTAGAAGGTGTCCGTTTTAGTCAGTGTTGGGGAAAAAAATTACACCTGAGGATACTCATTTAATGTAGTATTTTCTGTATGTTGTTTTTAGGTTCGAACAACAGCCCCAGATAAATACAGAGTCAAACCAAGCAACAGCAGTTGTGAACCCGGCTCCATTGTTGACATTGCCGTTTCTCTTCATGCTGGTATTGTGCATTGTCTGCAGAACTTGATATTACACTGAGAACATGGACAGTGTGAGGTGAAACCCAAGATGCCATCATGGTTTTAATGTAATTTAAAGCATCTTAACACTGTTGGCTTTACAACTTCAAACATGGTGCTTTATCATCATGTTTGACGTTGTAAAGTCAACACCGTTAAAATGCGCTTTAAATTGCATTATTTACATGTCGCCAATAGAGGTTAGACCTTACGCTGTCCCTGTTCTCAGTGTCAAAATTTGGATTGTCGAAATACCATGCTACATTTACAAAAATCTATAATTAATCTCAATCAGTCGGCTTGCAAAATGTCGAAATGTAATTTAGGTAAACATTTCAAGGCTGTTCTTTTGAAACAATGAAAATTGTTCTGCAGAAATGTTCTCCTGCTTTCTTTATATACTCCGAATCCATTAGAAATATTGAAATGCACAGAACATGTGTGAATATGTATGTACAATTGTACCTATATTTACAGCTTAGCGTGTACAAATGGTCATGCCCAAATGAGCACTATTAGTCTATATTTAGTCTGTACAATCCCAAGATACATTTGTGCTAGTTATAAGGCCACATAAGTGGACTGTGCTATTACCCTTTGCCCTCTACCATTAATGCTATTGTGCTGCTTACCTGACACTTATTCATGTTTCCTATAACTCCAGACAGTAAGGGAATATCAGGGTAACGTTTATTTTTACTTAATAGTAAATTAAATGTATTATTTATTTAATAAATACATAGCTACAGTACATGCAGTATCTATGTGCATTAATCCCAGTGTTTTCACACCTTCATGTCAAAAGGAATTAGGTTACATTTATGTTAATCGTTTTGCTTTCTGACACCTCTAAGGTGCTATGGGGGAGATGTACAAAGACTTGGAGAGAGATAAAGTGGATGGAGTTAAAGTACCAACCATTCAGCTCCTAACGGTCATGTTACAGGCTGTGTTTGAAAAATGACAATTAGGAGCTGTTTGGTACTTTATCTCTCTCCAAGACTTAGTGCATCTACCCCTATAACTTTTTATGTGTGATTTAGTGCAGCTTAAAGGCCCCCTGTTGCTGGGTAATATATAGAATGAAATATGCTGCAACTCTACACCTAATAGTTCATTTACATATCTTCCTTAAAACATAACTATTTACAGATGTTTCACATTGTAAGAGGAATATTTTACCTAACGCACAAACACATTCTCCTGTGCAAAATGTACTTAGTATTATATCATGTACATCCATTCACTGTTCCATAGAAATCCATACACAGACGTTGGGTATGTTTTTGTAACAGCACTGCAGCACTTGGAAGACATTTACACCACATCATCAATTCATAAATGACCCTAAAGGGTCTATTCAATTTGGGATGATGTATGAGTGACCCTCGCGAGGTGCTGCTGGTACGCCAGCATTGTCTTAATTTTGCCCTTAAATCGTGCATTTAAATTCCCATTCCCATAATGGTGTGTGTATGCGCACTGCATTGCACATGATTTCATCGACCCTTATGTGACTTGGATAGTGGAAAATGACAGCATCCATTGTGCAAATACCAAAAATAGCTTTATCAGCTCAGTTAGTACAGGTTGAGTCTCCCATATCCAAATATTCCGAAACACGGAATAATTTTGGCATGACTGAGATAATGAAACCTTTGATTTTTGATGGGTCAATGTACACAAACTTTGTCTAAGGCACAAATTATTAAAACTATTGAATAAAATTACCTTCAGCCTGTGTGTATAAGGTGTATATGAAACATAAATGAATTTCATTTCTGTACACAAACTTTGCTTGTGCCACAAAATTATTGAAAATATTGTATAAAATTACCTGCAGACTGTGATTATAAGGTGTATATAACACATAAATGTATTCTGTGTGTATATTTGGGTCCTATTCCCAAGATATTTCATTATGGTATGCAATTATTCCAAAATACGGAATATTCCGTCATCCAAAATACCCCTGGTCCCAAGCGTTTTGGATATGGGAGACTCATCCGTATAACCGTACAGACAGCTTATACATTTTTTTAAAATTATTTAAATGTAATGGTTTGGTAATACTGTACCGTGTATGTATTTAGTGGTTTTTAAATACAAGTGTTTAATATTGTAAATCGTGCTACCAGCACCGTAGCGGCAGTATCCTCTATTTTATAGAGAAGTGAAAAACACCTGCTGTGCAAGAAACGCTACATCTTTAAGTAAAAGGCGTTAGGGGGAATTTTCTCTGTTTGTCTCATCCCTTAAGTGTGCTAATGTAATGAAGGCTCAGGACCTTGTCATGGGAAAGCAAGCTCCTGATTGATTGCACTATGAGTACATAGAGCAGCCTCTCAGCCAGGCAGGTTTCCCAGAAAATGTGCTCCACATTCATAATGATTTGGCATAAATGAGGAAATAGTATTCAGCACCTAATCTCCCTATGTTCTATTTCTTACACAAGAAGGAAAATATATAATTTTTATTTTTTTTCAAAAGCGTCCACAGCATCACTTCAGGATCGCTTCTTGGTAATGGCTGCCGAGATGGAACTGACATCGGGTACAGGAACACAAGAATTGGCACAGTTCTGGAAGGAAGTGCCTAGAAATAAGGTCATGGAACACAGGTGTGATTTGGTTTGTAATTCCCTTAGCTCCCATTCTCAATGGATCTTTTTTTTTTTCTGTTAACGGTCTTTTTAAAACGTGTAGTCTAATGTGATCTGGATTAATAACGCAAATGTATATGCATGAAATAGCTTAAAGTGATGGCAGTTATCAATATATACTATGGATGTTTTAAATAGTAAATAAGGGGGAATGGTTTGCAAGGATGGAGAAGTAAAAATGGGTGCCGGAGGGGCATGGTAACAATACAGCAATTATTTTGTGAGGGATGGCTTCAATACTTTGTTGTCATTACTTGCAGCCTAGACCTGGGTGAAGAGCTCTGTCCTGTCAGGTGCTTTTTCTTTTTTCTATTACGCGCTGCAGCATAGCTGAGGGATCTAGTTGCTTCTAGTGGGCTGCAGTAACTGACTTTCCTGCTGCCCGTATAAGCTGGGTCAGTTTTGTAAAGTGCTTAGATTCATTCATATTAAGGAGGGAAGGAGAGGAGTAAAGCCCATGGACAATGTGGTCTATACTAAGAAATCTTGCCTTTGGGGCAGCTTTCTAAATAGAATATTGCACTTGCAAATTCATTGTTTGGAAGTGCACATTATAAAAACAAATGTATAACAGAAAAGGTATATTGTATAGGTGTACATACCTGCAATACAAAAAACCACTGGACTGATTTACCATGACCTAATAAGAATTGCTTGAGCATAAAAATATGTTGTAGCCGCCTGCTAAAATTAGACATTTCATGACATGGCAGATTTCAGCATGAGGCTACAACAACTATACTATATTGTGCTATAAACACAGAATGGTGAATCACAGGTGGTGGAGACTAACACAAACTAATCTAAGAAAATATTATATTTTAAGACCAGTAAGCATAAAGCAAATATTTATACCTTTTCAAGGGATGTAAATTAATATTCTATAAATACTGCTTTTAAATTACTATTTGGAGCAGTTTAAAAAGTAAAAACAATCTATTATGATTCTTTGGTCCACATGTTGCCTGTCACTCTACGTCGCTATTATGGCGCTCTATATTTGCATAGTTTATTAAATAGTGAGTAACTGATGTGTCCTCATACACCTACCATGTGGCGTGATTGAGCCACCAAGTCCCGTGCGACTATGCTAGAGCCGAACGTCTTTTTTCAGACGAAAATGCATCAGGAGACTGAACTGATTAATTTGATATTAATTTGTGTGCGGCTGAGTCTGTAATTGAAGCACAGTGGAACTTGGCGTGGAAAAAGCTGCGGTTGCTGCATCGTAGCACTACATATATAGATTCAGAGACTCAGTTGCACACAGATATACAAGTGTTGCATATCATATTAATCAATGTAATCTCCTGGTGTGTCTTCGTTGCATCGCATTGTGACTAAGTAGAATTTTTTGGGAGAAGAAATGCAAAAAAGACACTCGGGGCAAGCAGATTCGCACACGGCCTTCTGCGCAGAGAGGGGCTGTCAGACGTGACTGCAGCAATAGTCTCTGAGGTCACATCTGTAATGCGCTATGTTTTAATCCTTACTCAGACTTTCCGCTCTTTATAGAAGAATAATACATTTGATTTTTTGTTTTAATTTGTACAAAATTTAGCAAATGTGTGGTTCCTAGTAGTTAACTATGGATGTAACAAAGTGCCAGAAAAGCTAATAGGCATTTTTGTGATTTATAATTACTTTGGTGTTTAGGTTATATGACTGTATTGAGTTCAAAAAAAGCTTTTATTTGACACAAAGTACCCAGACTTCTAAAGTTTAATGAGGCACCAAGTTTTCAGGTAGTGGTAGCTAACTAATTTGGAACTCAGAATTGGTTCTCATTATATAATAATGAATTGAGTGGTAAGATGGAGAAGCTGCCTCTTATTTGTGGTCAGGTTAATTGGTGTTCCTTTGAAAGTTCAAAGTGTGAAATATTATTTGTTTGCAGTGCTGCACACATTGGCACTTTTAATTACATTGGTTACAGACGTTAATGGAGTTACACTTGAGAAATAGAAACATTTTGATATTGTATAATAATAATGTCTAGGTAACAGAACACATGCAGGCCATATTAGTGATAGACAACCTGAAACACTCCAGTGTCCGCACATGCGTCCCTAACCTTCACAAGGGCTGCAAATTGCCGTTACACTCAGTAATAAGATAAAACAATACATTTGATCAAAGAACGAGATCAATAAGTGTTATAATTTATAACAAATCTGACCATTCAATATGATGTCTGGCTTTTCCCACCAGCTTTTGAGGTTACAGTATTTGTAAGACTGTAATAGGCACAGCGCAATTTTGCAGAGATGTTTTTAATCTGTTAACGCAGAAGTTACCAAATGCAGTCCTCAAGGCACCCTAACAGTCCCAAGTTCTAAGGATATATATGCTTGATCACAGGTGACTTAATTAGTACCTCAGTTGATTTAACCACCTGTGCTCAACCATGAATATCTCTAAAACCTGTACTGTTGGGGTGGCTTGAGGACCATGTTTGGAACCTCTGTGTTAACTTGTTGCGCTTGTTTTTAAGGTGCTCCACAATCTTTCATTATGTCATTGGAACCAAAATTAGTCACCAACTCTGTATCATCCTGGTGCATTATATAGCCTGCCTAAAAAATCCTTAAGTTGCTTTAATGAAGTAAATAGGAACCACACAGCTCTTTCCTGTGGAAGCAGACCACACGGTGTAGATTGCTTGTCCCTACTTTTCTGATCTCAGTTGTGTTGCTCGTGTGGGTGAGCCTGTGTTTGATGGAGGTCAAAGGAGTGCTCACGTGATGTGGAAATCATTTGAACCAGACTAATGGCCCGTACACACGGGACGATCAGATATCGTTGTCTGATCGTCCTGCATGTCCTGGATATTTGATATTAAACATCCAGCACATGCACCAACCACTAACTACTAATGAACCGCGATCAACGATCGCGGGTCCCTATAGTAAACAGTCTAACCTGGTCGATATCGACCAGGTTGGCCTGTATGCACGGGCGATGATCGACATCTACCATCCGTGCCCGCACATCGATGGTCATTGGAGGGGGCTAAAAAAAAGGACGATGTAAATGATCAAACGATATCATTATCGTTTATATCGTCCTTTTTATCTGACCGCGTGTATGCACCATAAGTTCAATCTTATTCTATTTTATGACCGGCCATATTATCATGTAGCATTCAAGTCTTTTTTGAGGGTTTTTTTTTTTTTTTTTATGCAGGGAATAATTTTTTTCTAGCTTAGAGCAACTCCTCCCTTTACAAGCACCTGTGAAAAACCATTAGGTTGATTATGAGCAACTACTGTTTTGTATCTCTGTTCTGAGAGGCATGGATGGGACCAGCATTAGGAGGGTGTGCTGGTTTGCTCAGGTGGAGGGAAGGGGCGTGACAGTGCTGCACAGGATGGTGCTGGGTGCAGAATAGCCTAGCACCGGCCCTGCATAGAGCAAACAATAATGGCAGCTGTCTACATTCAGAGAAAAAGGCTGGCTGGACGTAATGCAAGAAAGTGTTGGGGACCTCAAGTGAGTGTTTGGAGGGTCGCGTGTTGGCCTAGAGCCAACTGTTCCCCATCACTGACATATATACTATTTGTAGTGCACATGGAGCAACAGTACAACTAATAGCCAGGAGGCATTTGCAAGTCAATTGCAAGCATTGGGGAGCTGTCACTGGAGCTATGGCGGCCATTCATTCAGCTTTCTCCTTATCCATGTTCCTTAAGTTTTAGATCAAACTTCTCTTGGCTGGAAGTCTGGAAAAAGTGTTTTAGGCATCAAAGCTTGACACTCACTGTTTACACTACTTGTGTGGAATAACACTGGGAAAACGTCTCGGACAAATATTTGTGCAAGGTTATAGGATTTACTATTATGACGTCTTCTTTTTACAGATTAAGATGTCACGTTGTTGAAACCAACAAGCCTTCCACATTATTATTAAAAGGAAATACAACGAACAGGTCTCCTTTAGGCAACGATGATCTGCACTTTAAGGTAGTGTTTACACTGCTTAAATGATAGAAGTAATTAATCTACTATACTTATGCGGTGTGTGTATATAATATATATCTATAAATATCTGTGTGTGTATATATGTGTGTATGTATGTATATATATATATATATATATAAGAAAGCCACTGTACGGCACTCTTGGAATATATCTCTCCTGTGGGGTGTGCCCGCTGAATTACCAGTTACTCACCAGAATATGCAATGTCTGTAATAGCAGCACTCCACTCCAAATAAAACAGGCAGTCATGGCTTGCAATGTTTCAGCGCCTTTATTACGGTGCTTTCGTCAGGCACTGAGCAGCAGTATACCTGCGTGTGTGTATGTATATGTATATCAGCTGCTTGGTTGCCTTCAATAGTGAAGAGACAGTGAACAAAGAAATTGCGGCACTCAAAGACTAGTTGCATAAGAGATGGAATGTATTGCATAGGAAATCCATGTAGAAACCAACGTTTCAAAGCCTTCAGGCTTTTTTATCAAGGTCCATAGAAAATCACATACAAAGAAACAGACAACAACCTTCTTACCTTAAATAGGTGATGAAGCATACTGATCTGATGCAGGCCGGGGAGAGGGGACACGCCACGCGCTCCGGGTCGTCCATTGATGACATCATCACAGCACAGCCGGGTTGTCAAGGAAACCGGCTGGTTGCCGGAAAAGTCTCCCCGGCCTGCAAAAACAGATCATCGGACTGGTTAAATACAGAAAATACAATGTGTTACTAATGTCAGTGATGACTAAATAAGCAAAAACTATTAAACAGTTAGAGAATAACGCTTCACCACCTTAACAATAATGTATGCTAAATTGCACACCAATAACATGCACCCAGTACAGGTGTAAGTGAATAAGACAAATAGGATAGCAAAGTAAACAAAACTAATATGATTCAGGGCCACAACCTGGGAACATAAAAAGTCACATTATAACAGGAATATTAACGGTAATTATGCTGTAAAGTCATGCATCCAGCACAAATCCTTAGTAACAAAAAGTCCCTCTTGGCACGAATGCATAAATCCTAGATTACAACATTAATGTGTTCCAATTAATTTTTTCGTTCAACCCCCTAGGTAAAATTGTGCCTAATTGGTGTATCCATCTAGTTTCAAGATGCAAAAGTCTGCCCGCTCGATCCCCTCCATGAACACCCTACTTCTTGCAAGTAGCCATCATCCCAAACCCCTTAAGTATGGGTTACCCAAATCCCAAATGATGCGGGTAGCCCGCATTACGAGTGATGCGAAGTAAACTGCCATTGAAGTGGATAGAATCATCGAAAAGTTCCTTGTGAGGAGGTATGATCTGTCTTCTCTTAAAAAACCCAAAGAAGAAGTTTTGAAAATATCTAGAGATACGTTACTATGTCTGGTAATTAAAGACAAGAAGAATATGATTCCTTGGAAGATGGAGTTCCAAACCACCAGCCCTGTTGTTCAAAGTGCCACTAAGGCCTTATGGCCAATAATTAAAACGGATAAAGACCTTCCGAGTTTGAAAAACAAAGTTCCAATGACGTGTTACACCAGGGGTCGGAACATCCGTGACTGTGTTGTCCGCACTGACATAACTGATCTCACCCATAAATCACAAACTGTGCCAACTTTTTTGAGTAGGAACCCTGGATGTTATAAATGTCTCCACTGCACTACCTGTTCCCATATGATAATAGGAGATTCTTTCAAACATCCCCACAAGGACAAACATTTTAACATCAATTTTGTTCTTAATTGTTTGTCCTCCTTTGTCATATATGTCATTATTTGCCCATGTGGTCTTTACTACGTGGGTCAAACCACACGTACAATAAGAGAACGGATGGCAGTACACCGATCTTCTATCAAATCGGCATTATCAAAAAAAAATTCAGATCAGCCGGTTGCCTGGCATTTTTTGGAACAGGGTCATACGCTTGCCTCATTTCGCCACATGGTCATAGACCACATTCCAGCTACTCTTCGTGGAGGGAATCGAGCGGGCAGACTTTTGCATCTTGAGACTAGATGGATACACCAATTAGGCACAATTTCCCCTAGAGGGTTGAACGAAAAAATTAATTGGAACACATTAATGTTGTAATCTAGGACTTATGCATTCGTGCCAAGAGGGACTTTTTGTTACCAAGGATTTGTGCTGGATGCATGACTTTACAGCATAATTATCGTTAATATTCCTGTTATAATGTGACTTTTTATGTTCCCAGGTTGTGGCCCTGAATCTTATTAGTTTTGTTTACTTTGCTATCCTATACGTCTTATTCACTTCCACCTGTACTGGGTGCATGTTATTGGTGTGCAATTTAGCATACATTATTGTTAAGGTGATGAAGAGTTATTCTCTAACTGTTTAATAGTTTTTGCTTATTTAGTCATCACTGACATTAGTAACACATTGTATTTTCTGTATCTAACCAGTCCGATGATCTGTTTTTGCAGGCCGGGGAGACTTTTCCGGCAACCAGCCGGTTGTCTTGACAACCCGGCTGTGCTGTGATGACGTCATCAATGGACGACCCGGAGCGCGTGGCGTGTCCCCTCTCCCCGGCCTGCATCAGATCAGTGTGCTTCATCACCTATTTAAGGTAAGAAGGTTGTTGTCTGTTTCTTTGTATGTGATTTTCTATGGACCTTGATAAAAAAAAGCCTGGAGGCTTTGAAACGTTGGTTTCTACATTGATTTCCTATGCAATACATTCCGTTTTTTATGCAACTAGTCTTGGGAGTGCTGCAATTTATTTGCAATATATATATTGCAAACAGACCGGCACTCTGCTCCTCGAAACGTGATATCAGCCTGGTTGCCATCTCTCCCGGCCACAGCCTGAGTACACAGCAGAAAATCGTGGGTGGCACTCACAGGTCTTTGTAGAAAATAAGTGTAAATAAAGAGACGCTACTCCAAGCATTTGATTGGAGTAGCGTCTCCTTATCTACACTTATTTTCTACAAAGACTTGCGAGTGCCACCCACGATTTTCATAGCTGGCATACCGAAAGTAAGTACTGGGGTTAGGGAGTGAATTAAGGGTTAGGCACTAGGGGAGGGGGTTGGGGTTAGACATTAGTGGGGGGGGAGGGTTAGGGTGCGGGGAGGGAGTGGTTAGGTTTTGGCACTACGGGGTTGTGTTAGGTTCAGGCACCAGTGAGGTTTAGGGGTAGGAGAACAGTTAGGATACCTACCAACTGTATTTTCACCACCGGGATTCCGAGCGCCAGCCTCCCATACCAAACTATGTATATCCTGTCAGATGAAACGCATTAGTGTTCCAGATCTTACAATCTCTGTGGTGTTACTGCCTGATTCATTTTCTCCTTGGTTCCAGGAGTAAGAGCCGGACCTTACTGACTTTACCTACATCCATTGGTTGTCAGATAAGCTAATACACAAGTGTTTTTTTTTATTGCCCTGAGGGATATGGAGTGAATTGACGTCTCTTGAAAAGAAACACAAATATGCCTTAAAATTACTTATTTTTGATACAAGATCATCTATATACTTAAGCAAAAATAGGAAATCTTTGCGCCAACCAAGTACAAATACTTCAAAACAGCCTAATTGTTAGTACTGCTGCACACCTGTGAGAGAAATGCCACTTCTCTCATTCACTGGAAAGTACAAAGAACCAAAAAAAAGGGGTAGCACTGCACACAAAGGCTAGGACACAAATCTTACAAGCATCCAAAGTGGTTTAGTATGTACTAACAATTAAAATACGCATATCAGATAAAATAGTATTATATGGTCACTCTCAGGAGTGTATACTATGATAGTGTCACATAAAAAAATATGTAAACAGCTGATAGCCGAAGGAGCCAAGCATGGTATTATAGGTCAGAATTGCTGCTGTAGTAACGATGGAAGGCAAAGGATAAATACTACTTTCCGTCATACAACAGAATTTTAGCTTTTACTTTTTGTCACCCCATAGTTAGTAACCCTGACATTTTCTAAAAGTTTATGTAAAAATTATGAGCTGTAAGAGACTAGCCAAGGTATTCCCTGTGATGCACGATTCACAAATCACAGGCAATAGATCAGTGGATTCAGAGGAGCATTATTAGTGTTTTATTCATTGAGAATAGGTAGTTAGCACACCATGTGAAAAAGTTTCTCTCCCAGAACAACAGGTGTCTCGTAATTCGTCCTATATGCACTATTTCTGTGCGAAAGTTTCCAGGAAGTGGCAGTTACTTCCTTTGTCATTATAATTCTATTTTAGGTCTTATCAATTGTTTGGCTGGTTGCAATGTGTTAGAGCAAATGTGTGCTGTATAAATTATGTATTTAATAAGTTTTCAAATTTTTGACATTGATACCACTGAAGACCTAAACCATGCAAAACCGAATGGGTTTACTCACAGCTATCTCTTTCATTTCCCCTTCAGTTGAATCAATTACTAGAAACAAATCGAAGACTAGAAGAACAGATTGGACACTGTGTCTGGTACCAGCACATAATAGCCTTTTTATTGTCTATTTTAGTCGCCATAGTCTCTGCTGGCATGTACATGTTGAAGGATCCAAGCCGATAAACAATTTGTTTTTAACACTAGATATTCTGCCTGTGCTGATTATGTTCTATATACTTTTTCCTGCAAAAGGTTTGACCAAAGTTGCCTTCACAGTTTAGTGTGTGATATAACTATACTGTAATATGATTAACACACTTGCCAAGACCACAGAGTTACAACGGAATCTGAAGTTTTATAATGCATCTGTATCACAAACTGAACAGTGGTTTCGCTCTGTGCTTTTGCTTAGACATGGAGGTTCTTAAGCATTTTCTATTCTAGCTGAATGCCACCTGCATATACTCAGTGCAATCTTCCTTCATTTAGCCGGGCATTACCCAGACACCGATATAGTTGCCAAATGCTGTCCTATCTACCAGTAGTGTAGATCGATTATTTTTATTGCAGATGTCCTTTGAGCAAAACTATACTTTATTTTAAGTATAAGGGGGGAATTCAATTAGACCCAATATTTTTTCGGGCAAAAAAATGCGATTTTAACCCTTTATTTGCCTTTGGGCAATTCAATTAATTCCTGTCGTCTTCGCCCGAAAAAAAAATTTTCGGGCGAATACACATAGGATCCATGAACTTATCATGAATTCTATGTGTTGGGCTGCAGTGGGCCTGGGCAAACTGCTGCAATCACCCTGCTCCGCGCCCCCCTCCTCAGCCTGCATGGCACTGTTAATGCTTGTTCGTTTTATTTTCTAAGGGGGCATGGCCACGGCTCCCGCTATTAGGTAGATAAGTTCAGGCTTTAGGGCTAAATGAATAAGCCCGGGGGATAAATTAACGGCTAATTGAATTCCCCCCAAAATGTACTAACAAATTGATATTTGTTGCATTAAAAGAACTTTGTATGCACTGAGGGAATTGTTGAGAGACCACTTGTAAGGTTGCTCAATGTCCTCTTCGAATAGCCCCAGTAGTCCTACAGTATGGCCAGTTTAATTCTTGTTTGGCACTGCTGGGGATGTCTCTAAGAGACTTGTTGTTTTTAAAGATAGACACGATAAGCATTACTATTGCATGGATTCATGAATGTCAGTGGTTCTAGAAAATGCAATTTTTTTTTTTTCTTACATGAGATGTATATGTTCAGATACTACTGATGATAAAATGCATCAGGTCTAGTTACCATTGAATCCTATGGACAACATGGCTTCTACACAAACCACAATAGATTTGAACAAGTGTAATATTATTTCATTCTGATCAGTGTTCCATATTATGTTGGTTCCTAAACATGCATGTTGCTATAAGGTTTAATGATTCCTATAGTTTCTATATTTTTCCAGCAATTTCCCCTATAAACAACCCTAATTATGAAGACAAAATTCAGAGTCAATGTACAACTCAATATTTAATTGATCCATATTCTCTTATGAGAATAGAAGTATATGGAGGTAGAAGGTAAATAGGCAAAAATCTGATGGGACTAGAATGTACGCACAATGTTAGACACTGTTGTTACAGTTGCCGCTGATCAAGGGCAGCCTTTAAATTAGCTGGTTACTTTGTCAGTTTGTGAAATAAAACTTATTGTTTAAATGTAAATTTATGTAAGCCTTGTTGTCGATTTGCTTGGCTTCTGTGTTAAACAGTGAGTAGCAAAAGAATTGCATTGTACATTTGTATATAACTCATAGGATGTAATGCCAATGAGAGTAAGTCTTTATTTTAACATTATTTGGTTTTGTAATGTTCTTAATGACAATTTTACTAGAATTCTGGAACTGTTTAAAAAAAATCAAAAATCTAGAGCCCAACCAATATTACTATTGTTTGGGTTATTCTATAAAAGTGGAGTATGGTCTTCAATTATCTTCAAAACTTTTCTAAAACATGACATTCTTATACGGTGCAAGGCACTAATGTAGAGGTATTTTATATGTGAGGCTTTTCTAGTGATGTTTTGTATAAATATTGTTAAGAATAAAATAATTAAAAAAAAGTATAAAGTAATTTTAATTATAGTGAAGCAAGAAATTGCACTGCATCGTAAGTTTTTTTTTTTTTTTTTCAATATTGACTAGAGTAATGGAGTGCCATTTTTGGATGTTATTTTTGTATTTGACATTTACGTTTTCAATTTGTCTTTTTGTTAACCACTGCTACTGTTACTAAAACTTGCATTTTCAAAATGTTAATTTATTTTTATAGATATGTCAAACTGCCAATTTAAAGACTATAAAAACACTTGTATTCCACTTTTATAGAATAAACTATGGCCAACACAATCTCTGATGAGGTTAAATTGCACATAACAATTCCTCTGCCTATCTATCTCTAAATGTCTGTTATTTATAATGGTACAGATGTGTCCACATACATCTATCCTCCATGCACTACAAGTCGCGCCACACATAACGCAGGAGCTCTGTGTCCCTCTGTAGCGCCGAGCGTCTTTCGCGTGACTTTTTTACCTTCAAACAGTGATGCGAATAGCATAAGTAGCTTCTGCTGTATCTGCATGTGATATGCTACGTTACAGTGTCAGTGGCTGTAACACAGCTTTTCGCATGCAGATACACCTGCAGACGCACATAGAACATAGTCATGCTGCATATAATTTAAATCAGCAGAATCTGCTTGTGCTAACTATTCACATCACTGTGTGAATAAAGACGCATTTGAATGTAAAAAGTCGCAGAAAAAGAGACTCTGTGCTAACGAGTCACGGCATGGCGCGATTAGAAGGGCTGTCTAACGCGCAAGGAGGTTAGTTGTATGAGGACACATCTGTATTTTATGTACTGTATTTGATCCAAAACAATATTTGTCACAAAGTAAATCTTTAGATTACACTTGAACTTTGCTACCAATCTCTACTAAAAGTGTGGTAAACAACGTTGGGGTGGTGTCTCTAGAGCAACAGACTAATGTTACTCTCCTAGATCTGTACAGTACACTAGCAAAACACAAAATATCCTCATAGGAAGGTAACAAAAAACTGATTCCTCTGAAAATGTCATATACAGTATAATGATTGCACATGGCCATTTGAAAAACTGTGAAAATAATTCAGTATAGCTTATTATTTTTGTTTTATATCATCCTTTAGATAGCAAGTGATGCCTAAGCACAATTAAGTGGGCTATTTTGTAGAATAAAAAATAATCCTAAGAAAGCAGCCCATTTATTTGCTAGGTAACATGAGTGAGACACTATTTGGTCTAAATGCATGTGGTTGATGGGCTGTACCGGAACAACACATAGAAGATTAGTAATTACCTGGGTGTGGGTGCCCTCCTGGGAAAAACAAGTTGAATGTAATAAAGATATGTTTCGGCGGCACTCCAAGGATTAATACACAAACACGCTGCAACAGCGTAGTTACTTTTCAACGTTTCAGATGTCTTTATTGCATCTTTCGTCTGGATATATATATATATATATATATATATATATATATATAATATTTATGCAGGTAGCTGACTTTCCAACACCGCTTGTCAGTTAGTGCCAAGCATGAAAAGAAAAAAGATGTTCCACAATTGTGCCATATCTTCAGTGACTCACCCTGGTGCTCCAAAAAATAGATATAGTGAAAGCCTCGTACCAGAAACAAATGATTAATAAGCTTATCTGAGGTCTTTTATGGGTCCCCCAATAACTTCATGGATGGTATACTACCCTTAGGTCGCTGCTACTAGGCACAACAATGTCTCCTCTTGGTTTTGTATATATTACGTTCTGGGCCAAAATGTATTTTCCATAAGATAAGTTTTATTTTAGAGTCTCTTTTGAGTGCCTTCTTTTCTAAATTATATATATAATATACACACACAGTTGGGTGCATAAATATTGGGACATTGACAGAATTTTCATATTTTGGCCTCTATTCACCACCACAATGGCTTTGAAATGAAACAAACAAGATGTGCTTAAACTGCAGACTTTCAGATTTTATTTGAGGGCAATTACATCCAAATCAGGTGAACGGTGTAGGAATTACAATGGTTTCTATATGTGCCTCCCACTTTTTAATGGGACAAACTAAACAATCCTAAATCTAACTTTCACTTTTTAATACTTTGTTGCAAATCCTTTGCAGGCAATTACATCCTGAAGTCTGGAACGCATAGACATCACCAGACGCTGGGTTTCATCCCTGGTGATGCTCTGTCAGGCCTCTACTGCATATGTCTTCAGTTCCTGCTTGTTCTTGGGGCATTTCCCTTCAGTTTTGCCTTCATCAAGTGAAATGCATGCTCAATCGGATTCAGGTCAGGGGATTGACTTGGCCATTGTATAAAATTCCACTTTATAGCCTTAAAAAACTCTTTAGTTGCTTTTGCAGTATGCTTCGGGTCATTGTCCATCTGCACTGTGAAGCACTGTCCAATGAGTTCTGAAGCATTTGACTGAATATGAGCATATAATATTGCCCGAAACACTTCAGAATTCATTCTGCTGCTTTTGTCAGCAGTCATATCATCAATAAATACAAGGGAACCAGTTCCATTGCAGCCATACATGCCCATGCCATGACACTGCCACCACCATGCTTCACTGATGAGGTGGTATGTTTTGGATCATGAGCAGTTCCTTTCCTTCTCCATATTCTTCTCTTCCCATCACTCTGGTACAAGTTGATCTTTGTCTCATCTGTCCATAGGATGTTGTTCCAGAACTGTAATGGCTTTTTTAGATGTTGTTTGGCAAACTCTAATCTGGTCTTCCTGTTTTTGAGGCTCACCAATGGTTTACATCTTGTGGTGAACCCTCTATATTCACTCTTGTGAAGTCTTCTCTTGAATGTTGACTTTGACGCATATACACCTACCTCCTGGAGAGTGTTCTTGATTTGGCCAACTGTTGTGAAGGGGTTTTTCTTCACCAGGGAAGTAATTCTTCTGCCATCCACCACAGTTGTTTTCCGTGGTCTTCCGGGTCTTTTGGTGTTGCTGAGCTCTCCGGTGCGTTCTTTCTTTTTAAGAATCTTCCAAACAGTTGATTTGGCCTCACCTAATGTTTTTGCTATCTCTCTGTTGGGTTTGTTTTGATTTTTCAGCCTAATGATGGCTTGCTACACTGATAGTGACAGCTTTTTGGATCTCATATTGAGAGTCGACAACAACTGATTCCAAATGCAAATGTCACACCTAGAATCAACTCCAGACCCTTTACCTGCTTAATTGATAATGAAATAACGAGGGAATAGCCCACACCTGTCCATGAAATAGCTTTTGAGTTGATAGTCCCATTACTTTTGGCCCCTTAAAAGTGGGAGGCACATATAGAAACCGTTGTAATTCCTACACCGTTCACCTGATTGGATGCAAGTACCCTCAAATTAAATCTGAAAGTCTGCAGTTAAAGCACATCTTGTTTGTTTCATTTCAAAGCCATTGTGGTGGTGAATAGAGGCCAAAATATGAAAATTCTGTCAATGTCCCAATATTTATGCGCCTGTGTGTATGTATGTATGTATGTATGTGTATATATATATATATATATATATATATATATATATCAAATGAACGAGGCGGCACTAGAGGACTTTATCCATATTTAATCGTAGTAACCAACGTTTCAGGGCCTCCGCCCTTTTGTCAAGGTCATATACAAAATGTAACAACATGTCTTACCTTTAAGTAGTCACCCAAGTGTGATAGTGAGACTCGTGGGTAACGCGCGCATCCGCACACTGCAGTCGGCGTCCCATACCGATGACGTGGTTGCTGTGAGCAGCTCCCTGTTACCTAGGCAACCACACGTCATCAAGTAAACATATGCAATATAGTGCATTTTGTGACATACTAATAAAACCACCACCAAAATGCCAACATGGGGTGATTATCCCAATGTAAGCATAAGTAGAGCATCGTAAATTACTAACCAACATGACATCTTATTTACCGCTATGTATACATACTGCGCATAATACATATAACTAATACATCTCTAATGTATTATGCCACATAGTATAGAGCAAAAACAATTCCTTGTCTAAAGATGATCTCAGAAAAAAATATGTCCACATATGAGTCAAGAACGGACCTATCACAATGCATTCCAACAAATTTTGTCATTGAGACCCCCTGGCACTATAGTATTAAGTTCTATAATGCATTTAGCTTCCATAATCAAGAGGCGATGGCCTCTGTCACCACCACGCACAGACATGGGCACATGATCGATAATGAGATGCTTTAATTGTGACAAATTATGTCCTTTCTCAGCAAAGTGCCGAGCTACCGGCTGATCATTTTCTTTGCCTGCTAGCGCTGCTTTTATAGCACCACGGTGTAATGCCATTCTGTCACGCATAGTTCTGATAGTTTTTCCTACATAAGCAAGTCCACAAGGGCAAGTTATCATATACACAATATAGGTAGTAGTGCATGTAAGAACATGGTTAATTTTATACATAGTGTCCCTATGTGGATGCTTAAACTGGTGTGCTACTACCATATTATGACACGTGGTGCAATTCAGGCACTTATAGCATCCGTTCTTTCTCTTCAAAAAGTTAGTCACTTTGTTGATGTTGATCAAATCCCGTGATGTCCGTGTGTACAATGTTATCTTTGATATTACGTCCTCTAAGGAAGCACGTCATTGGTCTGTATTTTTTAAGACCAGGTAGGTTGGTATCTGTAGCTATAATTGACCAACATGCTTTACTCGCATGTTGTATCACTGGGCTCGCAGTAGAGAAGTGATGCTTCCAAGAGATAACCAACTTGTCTTTCTTCGAAGTAGATTGCAGCAGCTGTGCACGCTCTATTCTCAATACATCAGCCTTTTGTCTCCTAAGCTGTTGCTTGTCATAACCCCTATCAACAAATTTAGAGATAATGGTATCTATCGCTGCCTCTGCTTCTTCCGGATTGCTTGTAATTCTAGCAGCCCTCAGCATCTGTGAGCGAGGAAGGCCTCTTTTTAGTGACGTTGGGTGATGGCTAGAAGCATGCAGCAAATTATTTTTATCAGTAGGCTTATTTTTTTTTCTATCAGTAGGCTTATTGTAGACGTTAGTTGTAATTTCTCCTCCTTTAATAGAGACCTGAACGTCAAGATAATTGATCATTGTGTAACTATATTGAAAGGTTAGTTTGATCGGTGAATCTCTACTGTTGATTGTCTCCATCAAACTTACAAACTGCTGTTCACTCCCCGTCCAAAACATAAATAAATCGTCTATAAAATGGCAATAAAATAATATATGTTCAGAGATTCCAAAATCTTGAAAAAACATCAGTTGTTCCTCTTCCAACATGAACATATAAGCGTATGTGGGGGCCACGCTACTGCCCATGGCACATCCAGAGCATTGAAGATAGAATTTACCATTGTATAGAAAATAGTTCCTTGTCAGTGTAAGTTCTAATAGCTGTAATAACAATCCTGCATCAAGCTCACTTCTCTATTTATAGCTCTTAGTCTCAGTGTATGTGGTATGGATGTATATAGATTACAAACGTCCATCACACACGTAAGAGTTTGATCTGGGACCCTCTTAAGCTTTTTCAGATGGTGTGTGTGTGTGTGTATATATATATATATATATATATATATATATATATAAAATTGTTTTTCTATAGCTCCACCCCCAGTAGCTCCACCCACAGTTCCTGTACCTATTTTTCCAGACAAAAACATTCCAATGAACAGGTCTCCACTATCTGCACTTTAATGTAGTATTTAAACTGCTTAAATGATTAATGCTTAAGTAATTAATATAATATAATAATATAATGTATATTAATCTAATATACATATGCAGTGTATATATATATATATATATATCTGTGTGTGTGTATATGTATATATATATATATATGTGTATATATATATATATATAAATATATATATATATATATATATATAAATTATTTATATTAACTTGCATGCTGGTGTCAGGTCCTCTTTTATTTCTGCAGTACATACCTGTGAATGTATTTGGTTTGTCAGTTTAGTGAAGGCTAAATGTACTTGTTTCATAGATTTTTCAGGAAGTGTAACCTCAGGTGTAATATCAACCCTTTTCCCCAACTAGTTTTGTAATGTAATATTTAAGATATTTGCTAATAAGATATGCATATAGAAAGTATTCTATTTAGCTGTATGAAAAGCTTTCGTGCAGGCAACAGAATGTTCTGGCTCATAATGTAAATAAGTGGCTGCCTAAGTATGAGTTATAGGATAGCAATTGGTGTCAACATCTGGTATGAAGAAGAATCAGATACTAATATCTGTGGAACTTGAGCTGTTTTTTTGACATTAACAATTAATAGATTGTAATGAGATCAAATTTTGGGTATTTTTCTTTTGTTAATAAAACTTTATTATTAAAAACTTTTTATTTTTACACTGCTCAATTGCATAGCTCAAGCTTTGCATTGTTCCATAGCAGGGTACATCTAGTATTAAATGGGTGAGTTTTTTAAGCATTTTTTTTTTCTGTTATTGTGGTGCCATTTGCAAAATCACCTGTAGCAGCTAAGATAAGGTTTCATCTGGAAGCCACCAACACAAGAATATCACCATCCGTGTCTAGGGAGTACTTCCATGACAGTTTGTATTGCGGCTCCAATATTTTATTGATTCTCACAGGAAGATTCCGTAGATGACTAGGAAATAATCTGGGCTCTGAGTTGGAAAATAAAGAAGCCATAAATCTACAACAGCAATAAACAAATAATGATAGAAATGGCCAACCCAGACCGTCATTGGTAGGCACAGTTCTTTATTGTTTTGCCCAGGGAGACAATACAACCTGCTGTTTGATACACTTTTATCAAGCAACAAAAATACACAGCCCTGCCTTATGATATAAATAAAGGCAGGTCTGTTCGCCCTGAAACAACAAAAGATATTTAGAATTGGCACCTTGCAGGTGTAAATAACCATGAAAAGCCCAAATAGAATAATAATGTCCAAACATAGCTTACATTTCAGTATTCAAGATAACACATGTAATGATGAAAATATCTTCCCAGGTAGAGGATGGTTCTATCCCCACCCAGTTGTAGCAGAGACTTTGTCAAATTCTTTTGTAGATTTGTGGTCCCTAAAAGCTTTCTTTGGTTTCTATTTTCCTTTAATTTTTCTTTCCACTTCTCTACCCTTCAAAATTCCTGTGAGCTTTTAGGTTTTATTTTACACCAATGTTTGCTATGGTTGACAGACACTTTGCCTATATGATGTTTTTCACCTACTGTAGTTTTTCGAAAAGCACACCATGGGACATAAGTATTATTTGCGACCAGCCCCCGAAAGTAATGATTTCTTTTTGCAGCAATATGAAATCTTTATTTTTCTGAATGTACTATTACTGAGTTGCTGGGAGAGAGACTCTGATAGTGAAAAGTAATATGATTGCATTGCTATCACATTATTTCCTGCTTTGCCTCCTCATCTGCACTACTGCTCATGCGTCATCGCTGCATACGCAAGCCAAAACCACCCGGGAAAAAATTGCGAAAGATAGCCTACTATAGGTTAACGCCATCTAAAAATGAGCGTCCGCGGCCAAGCTTCTTGTACTTTTAATGCTTAATTTACTATTTTTTTTTTTTTTTTTCATTAATGTATTTTTTTTTTATTTTTTTTTTTTAAGAACCGTTCAGTTTGTTTCCGGAAGCTAATAAAACCCATGCTGCTTTTCTATAAGGGATTTAATTAAAATTAATTTTGTGCAGCATCTACGACATTGTAAATAATGAACCATGGCTGTGTGCCTTTAATCCCAACAATATTGATTCTAACATTATGTCCTGCTTCTGGGAAACAATGTGATAAAAGAACGCCCAAAGTTAGTTCAAGCCTAATTTATGCAGTGCCACTTAACACAATGTATATTATCAACTACTTTATAGAAAAATTATTAAAAACTACAGGAAAAGTAAAACTGCACCTAACCGTCCTTAGGCCTATTGATCTACAAGTTTTTCTGCTCTTTATTAGGCTATTTTATGTTATTTACCAAATAATAATTTGCCACAATATGAATCTTTGGGCGGGAGGTCATTACTGCAATGTGCAGCCTTGTGCATTACCATCTATTGCAGTAGACAATCTTCATATATTTTCCTATGTACCTCAGAATTGATAACCCTTAAAATGCACTGGGCCCATGTTGCCAATCTGCTAGACTCTAAATGTTCCCTAGCAGATCAGTAGAGGCACTTTATGACCATTATACAGAAGAAGAATAGATGGACTGCATTCTTTTATACCTATTTAAATTGTATGTCTATTTTATTAATGAATACAGGTACTTTTATACCCACGTACCTGTGCGCGTATTTTGTTTTTTAGTTTATCAAAAATGTACATTTAGTATTTAATAGAGTATTCAGCAAGTATATACTCAGGTTTAATATAATCCCTCTTTCTGCAACTGGCATTAAAATGTAATATTTCAAATATCTCTTATGACCATTGTATATAGAAAGTATCATCTTTAGTTGTTTGAACAGCATTTGCTGCAGGCATGAGAATGCTCTTACCCATAATGATAGCAACATGAGCTGGTTCCATTTCTCGCTAACCTTTAATAAACAAAACATCGCTAAGATTACCGGCTTCACAATTTATTAAAGTATACACATTAATATTTTTAATCATTCCACCTCAACCGATTTCATTTTTTATTACCTTTTTTTAGTTTTCCAATTTTTATTGCATTTTGTAAATTAAATGAGACATTATAGCTGACTACAGATCTTGAATTTTACGTTCTTATCTCAAGTAGTTCTTGAATTACAAGGGTTTGAAAATGTCAACAATCTTATTTTATCATGCCAGGATTAAGATATTTTCAGAAACCTTGTTTAGAAGTGAACAGGCTTAATTTTATATACCACAAGATTATATTTAAGGTAGTCAACATTTCAAGGTCACAGACTCAAACAATTTAAGATTTTCAAAAGCTTTGTATTTATTCTTCGTTTTAAAATTGTCCAATATTCTAATTTTAACTTGGAAGCTCAGTGGTAATTTTATAGATTTAGAAATTATTTTTGTAGTAACATTTGCATTTTCAGATTTTGTGCTATAAATGACAAAAATTCAGTTTTTTGTTTTTTTTTGGGGGGGGGGGCTTGTTTCTTAATTTCACTAACTTTCTCATACCTTGGAGACAATAACATCTAATGATTAATACACTTATCTGAGGTCTTGTGTGGATCCCTTTTAATAGCTTCACAAATGACATACAATCCGCAAGTCACTGCTGACAGACATAACAAGATCTCCTCTTGGTTGTGTATAGTATATAGATCAGCCACAAGAACATAGAAACAGCAGGTCATAATTCTCTGATGGATAGTGAGTATGCTAACCCTACGATTGGAGTTTATGGAGACCCAGAACTGAGGCACCTTGTCTAACGTACTGATGGCTATCCCCAGGGACCCCCATAAGGGAATTTGTACTTTGCTGCACCCAATAAGCAGGTTGCAAACCTTAGTCTGGGTTCCATTGCGCCGGCTGGTGGTGTGAAGGCACTGATGTCAGATGGAGGTTAGTTGACTTGGAGCGAACTGGAGCGTAGTAGTCAGGAAAGGTCGGAAACAGACTGGCAATGCGGTACCAGGGAGCATGCAACAAAGTTCAAAGGAATAGCCTGAGTCAGAAATAGGAATCGCTAATAACTAGTTCAGGGAGATCACTGGGAACAAACGCTGGAGCTAGGTTTGGAGCCTAATACTCTGGCACAGATCTGTGCTCAATGCCTTCTTTTTATAGGGTGGGGTGTTTGAAGCTGGCAACAAACGTGACAAAACATTTGGCATGCCTGGCCCTTTAAATCTAAGAGCGGTGCATCCCTTTGAGGGCAGAGCTGCAGGACTGAGGGAGAAGCCAATAGCCAGAAAGGGTTGGTCGGCCGGAACACCTTACTGAGGTGTGTGCCATTGGGCACCTGCCCCAGGTGACCTGATCTGCTAAGTGAACACCGAGCTCCTCCATGCTGTGGAATAGGCACCGAAAACCCCACTAAAGGTTTGTGGGGAAGTTTTTGGTGAAATTGATGAAGACGCTGAGGGGCATGGACCTCTGAGGACTTAATCCAGTATCTCTCCGCAGGACCCAAGCCCTTCCAATCCACTAACCATTGAATGGATCCTCTGGAAATTCTGGAGACTGGGAATCTGTCTCATCATATTTTTGTCAAATATGAAAAATGTAACATTTTGGGAGGCTTGTTACTTTAGATTTTTTATACATTATATTCACTAACTTTTTTTTATACCTTGGAGGCAGCTACATTTAATAATCAATTATATTATAAATTGAGATTTTTTTTTAGATATTGATAATATCAGCCTATCAGATTTTAGCTATCATTTACCTAGTTTAATCTAGAAAATAAGAACAAAAAACACCTGATTATGTTCTGAAAAAAATATATTTGTTTTTTGGAAAATCTTGGTCTAAGTTAGGTTTTTGTATGCTTACAAGTGCCAAAATTGGTGCATTTTTGACATTTTCATACCCTCATAGCTCAAAAAGTATATTTGAGGTACTCTCTTAAAAGGGGAGATTTATCTTAGCTGGGGTAAAGCTAAAGTAAGCACTATCTGATTATTTTATTTTTTTCATGCATTGGCTTGTACAAACTTCCCTGCAGCTTTTATTAAATCCATAGCTTTTTCTGTCGAACTTCCATCTATGTTATTCAGCAGCATATGAGCAGGTAGAGTAATTGTTTTTGTTCCCAGGGCTACAATGCAAGCTGCTGCTTGGATATGGTTGTGTTATTAGCAGTGAGCACAGGGCAACAAAACTAAATAGGTCCTGTCTTATGATATAAATAAATGTTTCTAACCTTGAATAGCCAAACTTGTAGTATTAAAGTCCAAATAGAACTAGTTTGTATGTGAATATACAGGCTTGCAGAACACATGTATGTATAAGGAATGATGGACGTTTTGTCCAGGGTGCAGATAGTTATGTTTCATCCCCCCTCCCAATCCTATTTCATTTGACCAGTCTGGTGATTCTAAAGTTGGGAACACACTATACGATGCGTGTACCCAGCAATAGAACAATGTGATTTTACAATGCAACGCACACTGCAACGCAGTACATGATTCGGTGTACGACTGTGTAATATATCATTACATGCTGCATGTAGCAGCATGGCGGTCATTCATTGCATCATCCCATCTACTATGCAGCACAGCAGATGGGACGATGCGATGAACAAATGCAAAGCACACACAAGGGTTATAATGCTTACCTAAATCTGTCGGATTTTGACTGTTGGGATGCCACTGTCTGTATTCTGACCGTCGGGATTCCATACCCAATCCGTAACAGGCATATAAAGAAACTAATTATTTTTACAATGATTGCTAATATATAGTATGTAATTGCTAAAAATGTATGTACATGCCCTTCTATATTTATATATAAAATCAATGTTATAGTATTTTGACAATTACTATGTATGTATTTTTATTATATATTTGAGAATATATTAATGTAATAAAACAAGATTTCAATTACATTTGTGTACATATGATTTGTATGTTAATAATTTTGCCTTCTCAAGTAATAAAGGGTGAGTTCAAGAGAAAGAGATATATATATATATATATATATATATATATATATATATTAGTTTATGTATCAGGTAGAAGGTAAACTAAAGCACAATCAAGTCCCAATAAGTCCAGATCTTTTATATATCCAGGATGTACTGCTGCTAATTCTCCAACGTCCCCTCGCCACAGGGAACGCAATTTCTGGAAATTCAATAATGAGAGCGCAATCATGAGAATGGTATCAAAAAGTAATTTACTAATAAAAAAGATCACTTACATCAAGGTTAGAATTAGTAAGTATCACCCGATTCCCAGTCCTCAAACAGCCGTCCTTAGGACCTCCCGGGTATCACCGCCTCTGGAAAGAACAGAAGACATCACCGGGTCTTACGTCAGAAGGCCATATCCAACGCGTTTTGTCGATAACTTCGTCAGGGGGTGTTATATTAGTTTGTTCAAATTTTCATAAGGCCATTATGGTCCAGTGGGGATTGAATAGTTTGTATTTGGTTTGTAGTGTTGGTGGAAAGACACATGGATACTATATTTCAACATGATACCACAGTCTATATACAAGTGTGCATTACTACTGTAGGCATTTTTGATACCACTTAGCAGAACGAAATGTCAAATCAAAAAGATAGTATATGGCAACACATTGCACTATATGCAAAATTACAGCAGATTACTGTAGTTTATGCTTTTTTATGTCCGTATAGAGAGCTATGAGAGATCACAGTTGATATAAGCACTTCTCTTTATCTCTCCCTTTTTACTTTATCACCGCTGGTAGGGCTATAACAAAGTATTTCAAGAAAAAAATAGAACTTTCTTTGTTGGAGCACTCTTCAAGTATTAAAACTTAATTTATTAATAAAAGTTATATTTGTTTCAGATAGGTTCCTATCTAGAATGATGAAACCACTTGCTATTAAAAGGGAAAATTGCAACCATCACACTATCCATTTCTTAGTATCATTTAAAGCATAATTATTATAATATTATTAAGGAAAAGTAGGAACAAAAGTGCTCCCTTGTCAATACACACAACTTCTGCTGTTGACCCTCTTATCATAGGACAGTGGAGGGTCAATGAGAGAGTTAAATGTATGTCCTCAGAAGCAAAGTGTGTTTCTGCTGTTTGCATCAATCTTTTGCATCAGAAAACCACCTGTGCTATTTAATGCCGATGAGTGAACACTGAATGACCCCTCTAGTGCCTGATGCATTTGTCTGTGTTATAGTTCTCTTTATAGAGAGCTATAATCAAAAAGAAGTACTCCCTAACCTCTGCTGTTAACCGTCTTGTCTGTAAGACAGAGTGGTTAATGAGAGAGTTGACATTCACAGTACAAAGTGAAAGTGCAGCATGTTACTACTTTTGTCTTGAATATAATCCATCTGCTGTGAGATTACCTAAACCGATGAGTGGATATGAAAATGAAGGGTGAGAGTAGAATACCAGTATTCTCAACTTCTTTACGGACTTCCTCTTATGCTAGCCGATACATAAGCACAGCAGTTGCCAGCTCATAGTAGGTTAATCCGCTATAAATAATTATTGTTCGGTTGGTAAATAGATATCACAGCACAATTGTTGCTTTAATTGTATCACTTTCATTTTGAACAGAATTAATGCACCATCTTGTAATTAGTACCTATGAGGTTTTTTCTCCCCCTGGGACTGGCAGTCCAGACTGCAATTAGCAGAGAGAGCGGTCCCAATGGAAAGCCGCTCCCCTGCCATATCAGCCATTTCCCAATCTGACTTCTAGGGGCTGCAGCAGATACAACCCCTAGCCTTCTTTCCAGTGCTTGATATTGCGCATGCACACATTCAGACGGGCAGCCCCAGTGGTGTGGATCTTAAGTCACTGTGGCCAGAGGCAAGCATCAACACCCCCAGACCTGATCATTCGCCCCCTAGCAAGATCCTCTTTGGTTACTGAGAAGAGGAAGTTCAGCGCAAATGCAGAGAGGCCACAGATTCCCCCCCAGGACACAGGTAGGAGCCATCATTGGTAATATCTATCTACAAAACAGACTTTGTTTTGGCCCATAGTCTTCAAATGAGTTATGTAGGTGCCTTAAGTGGTTACATTTCGTAAGGCTACAGCTTCTATATTTTCAGTATAAAAGCGCCAGGATTCAATAAAATGCAATGTGAAACAAATCTCTGCATTCTGAAGACAGAATTAGATTATTAAAGTGTTACCACCAAGGAGAACATTCTGTACATATTCTTGTCAACGTCATGAACATAAGAGATTTCAGATTTTTCTAAGGTAAATCGAAGCTGTATGAATTATTCACTTCCATACCATGTGTCCATATGGTTCTGATTAAGCCGTTGTATTTTCATACACTTGTTCCTTGCCTCCCTTCCCTTAGGGAGGAGAACTTTATTCTTCAACAATGAAAACAAAAGCAGGTTACCAATTTGTGGGCTACAAACAAGACCGCTTATGTTCCTAATTTACCAGCTACAATGTCACTTGCATGTTATTAAATAATGATTGCAGCTATCAAGATAGTCAGTCACTTCAATTCAGTTAATAAAAGGAACATTGTCTTTAAATTACAAATATAAACACTTCTTTATTTGTTTACATTTTTTCCCCAATAAAATATTTGTTATGTAAGTTGTGTAATCTTAATAAATGATTTTAATAGGACCTTTGTATGGTCTCTATACTAATAAAATTTAATTGTGACCTTTTATCAGTTATTTTTTATGTAATGACCCTTTTATGGAAATGTATTTATTTTAGTCCAGTGCTTTAAGGATTTATTAAATCATAGCCTGAAAGTCTAATTATACAAATCTCTTTGACTTTGCCTTTTGACGTGAATGTTGTTGAACACTAGTATAAGGAACTTCATCTGGGATTAGCCAATATGTCTGTCCATGCAGTTGATAACATGTTTGTGTTAATCCAATAATGACTCCCTATACAAGGTGAAGGTAGTAGCATGCATTTCCTGGTACAGTGTTTGGATGCTTCTCTGAAAACAAAAGATTCACCTGTACTATGACGCACAGAAAAAGTAAAGATCTCACTCAAATTGTCCTGGTCTGAAGTCTAGCTACACTGAAAGCCACAGACAGAGGTGCCCATCAAAATGTTCTTACAATATTTTCAGATTGGCCCATATTTTCTTCTCTCATAACTTTTCATCCTTATTTCTCTGCATTTCTAGAAAACTCTGCACTCAACAGGCTTAATTACTGTTGCTGTAGATTCTTAGGCTAACTACTATTTCTTAAATACTGTTCTGTCAGTGCAACGGTTTACTGGTACATTATTGGCATTGTTCGATGTTTGACAACAATTAATGGTTCACAGCTGTTGGTCAATGGATTTGCCATCAATGGTGGGTGCCAGATAGTTCTTCACCGTGGGTGGGTTTTTTCCTTCATTTTGGGTTTTCTTTCCTCTTTTCTGAAGATGGTTGCCTGCCTTTGTTGATCGATGTTGACCGCTCCGATGGAAAATCCTAGTGCGCACTGCCTTTTGCCTTAGGAAGTACAGCATCGAACTTTGTGTATCTCCCCAAAACTTCTACTTCCCCTTTTCTCCTGTTCACAGGCTTCCTATTGATTGATGAGACCTGTTTCAGTCATCAAACAGTCTGTGAAGAAGCAGCGAGTTATGGTTCAGTACATAGTTATGTCACCCTCCTCTGCAGCTCTTTGACATCCTCCCTGGTGTGTTTGGTTCAGTCTCTCTCTTTTTTGCTACAGTTTTTCTATACTTCTCTTTATCCTACTTCCCCATGTATGCTTTTCCCTCCCTCCCCACTTGTGCCATTTCCCACCTTCTCGTGTATGCCTCCATCCCCCACTCACATGTATCTGCTGCTGTGTCCCCTTTTTGGGGCCCCACAAGTTCTGATGGCCATGTGTATGTTTACCTTGTACAGTTCTACTGGGTCTGCTGTACTTTCCAAAGTATGGTATCATATACAATGGAAAACAAATGGACCAAAGTGGCAATCTGTCATAAATATGTCTTACATACTGCTGTCTAAACAGATAGGAATTTCTGTGTCTTTATTTGGTAAAACTGAATGTAGATAAATTCAAATGTTTTAATTCATTCATCCAAAGCTCCATTTCCACTTTTTTGAATTACTATTGTTTCCTAATTATTTTTTACATTTTGTTACTTTGTAGTAGCTTTAATAAGGGCTGGGTCATAGGAGATGAGTTGTGGCCTTCTTTGACACGTGTTTAATCATATGAACTACTGAACATTCTGAATGCTGAGATTTTTTTGATTAAAAAAAATCTAGGATCCACGAGCTCCTCTGCAACACCACTTTTAGAGGACACAGATGGACCGCTCTCAGAGCTTGCAATTGGGGAGTAATCCCAGGTTATCTTGTATGCTGAACAAATTGTTGTTTTCCAGGTATTCAAGAGAAGATCTGAACTAAAGTGTTATTGGCTGTATATATGTCACAATGCTGTGACCTAAATTGAAGTCACTGATACAGTAATCCTGTAACAACAGTAGTGTACAAATATAGCTGAAGGTCCAAAATCAAAATTTCCCCAATTTCTAGTGTTAATACTCCTACTCAGCAGTGTCCATTTGTTTAATTTAACAGTAACAATATTGACCAATTTCAATCCCCTCTCTGTTACTCCTATACAAAGTTTAGTATTTGAGAGATAACTACTATACGTTTAGTAGTTGAATGGAAGTTTACAATAAAATATCTTCCAGCTGCCACTGGGTCACATACAGGCTGCGAGCAGAATTCGGTCTCTGAAACAATATTCTGCAAAGTCACCAAAAGCCTTAACGGAGGTGCTCATGTTGAATTCAACCGCTCTGATCTGTGTGTGATATATATTATTATTATCCTTTATTTATATGGCGCCACAAGTGTTCCGCAGCGCCTTACATAGTACATAGAACTAACAAGTGAACAAGAAACAAGTAACTTACAGTACATTACAGTGCAGGACAAGGACACAATTTATATACATTGCTGCAACAGCAGTTAGACACTCACAATAAGCAGCAGGGAGTTGGCAGTCATGTGTTAGGTGTTAAGATTCAAAGAAAATGTAAGGAGAAGCACATGAGGAAAGAGGTCCCTGCTTGTGAGAGCTTACATTCTAAAGGGGAGGGCAGACAGACAGGCGTGACACAGAAGGGGAAGATAGTGAGGAAAGAGCATAGTCCAGACAGGATAACATCAGGGGGTGCTCCTCTAAAGGCTTATATGCCCAATTGTATACAGTCCAAGAGAAAGAAAGCACTCACCACATGTTGTGCAAAAATATAAATCCTCTGTTTTAATCCACAATAAACAGTCTGTCGACATTTCGGTCCCTAAGGACCTTTATCAAGACTCACCACCCAAGACAGTACAGCAACCACCAAGAAGCAATAGCACCCATTCAATTGAGCCTGCTTATATAGCCCCCACAACCATCAATGCAAAACACCTGGTCATCCTAGGCACAAAACCGGAAGTAACATAAAAGGCAGCATAACATACAATTTATTATATCCATTTTAACAAAGAGTGTATACTGTTATATAATCCCTCACTCACCTTAGAGAATAAAAACGATATGGGCATAATCAAATGTAACAGCATCCAAAACGGCAATACAGCTGAGCAAACCGGAAGTATGCATTCCAAACAGTGGAACGCATGACAGCCGGAAGTCAGTAGTCACATGGCCAACAGCGCGTCAATGGGAACAGGTACTCAGCATTAATCCCGGCTAAAAACAAGCTACATGTGTTCCAGACAATGGAACGCAAGGTAGCCGGAAAAAGCACTCTGGTCACGTGTCAGTATAGCTGACTAGATCGCCATAACAACCACTTACTGCTTGCGCTCCAATAAACAGAGCGCAAATGTCACCATGGCAACCTCAATACCACAGAGCAAATGGACAAAATAAGATGTATGCTCATAGCTATTAACCATTTATGGGCACAAACAGATGCCTAAATATAGTAAGGGAAACAAGCAGGCTCAAAAGATATGTCACAAACAAAATATTTACTCAATACAAATCATAAGTGAATAACTATAAAAATTTTTGCAAATAAATCAAAACTAGATGGTAATCAGTATTGGGCATGTGACAAACCACAGGTTAATAACCCTAGCCAGTCACATGGACAACAATTGACACCTACCATATTAACAGAAAAATACCTACTCTAATAACAGAAAATATATAAGTTACTTATTGCATTGATCGGTGTAGTTAGAACACTGAGGGCGAAATCTCGCCCACAGTGGCCACATACAACCAAATACCAACAAAATTACCAACATACAAAAATAAATAAAAAATAAAGTATTGCCAGCGCTGCCAAACTGAAAAATAACCCCAAATCACCGCAAATATAGATTATAGGGATGATTCTCGTTCAGCCCACGTGGGGCAACCGTATCCAGGTTAAAAATCCACCTTGCCTCCCATTTTTTCAACAGCAATTCCTTATTACCACCTCTCGTAAGTTTAGGGATATGGTCAATCAACATGCACCGTAACGATGCCAACTGGTGCTTTGCATCCAAAAAATGTTGCGCGACAGGTTTATCGGTAGACTGCGTTTGTAACGCCATACGCATAGACGACCTGTGATTCGCCATTCTTTCGCAAAATCCTCTGGTCGTCATCCCAACGTAATAAAGTCCACAGGGGCAAATCAAAATGTAGATCACATGATCCATTGTGCATAATAATTTGTGCTTAATAGTTATCTTCCTACCGCTATGGGGATGCGGGAAACTCTAACCAGCAATCATGGACCTACACGTGGTGCAATTAGCACATTTGAAGCAACCAGTCTTGAGGCTCATAAGCCACTGAGTCCGTTGTGTTGCTGGATGCTGCATAGGTCTCATTAGTAATTGTCACAGACTAGGGCCTTTCCTATATGCCATCAATGGAGGTCAGATGTTCACATTACTGAAAGCCTTGTCTGTAGATATTATATCTCAAGGCTTGTATATTGCTTTTTTGGTCTGTGCTGAAGACAGATCATATGTGGAAGTGTGTATCATCCGGGTGGGATCAAGTACTGTCTTGGTGGTCTCATGTGTATATCTGCGTCTAGCCTTATCAAGACACCTGCCAACCGTTTTGGGTGTATACCCCCTCTCAAGAAACCGTCCTTTCATTTCTTCAAGTTGTCTCTCAGCATATATCGTATTGGTATTATTGCGTAATACTCGCATAAACTGCGATATCGGCAGGCTCTCTTTTAATAAAGGTGGATGGTGACTAGAAGAATGCAACATCGTATTGCGGTCAGTGCTTTTACGAAATAAGGTGGAATGCAGTCGATTATTTTCAAAAAAGATAGTGACATCCAAAAAATGTATTGCATGCTTATGCAGCAGAGCCGTCAATCTAATAGGACTGTCTAATGCACTAAAGTAATTGACCATAGCATACCCTCTTTGTTAAAGTTGATATAATAAATCATATGTTATGCTGCCTTTGATGTTATTTCCGGTTTTGTGCCTAGGATGAACAGGTGTTTTGCATTGATGGTTTTGGGGGCTATATAAGCAGGTTCAATTGAATAGGTGTTATTGCTTCTTGGTGGTTGCTGTACTGTCTTGGGTGGTGAGTCTTGATAAAGGTCCTTAGGGACCGAAACATCAACAGACTGTCTATTATGGATTAAAACAGAGGATTTATATTTTTACACAACATGTGGTGAGTGCTTTCTTTCTCTTGGACTGTATATATATATATATATACATATATATATATATATATCTTCTCACTCTGAGCCTTTCTGGCTACCACTGGGTCTGCCTACTATCAGACACAGATCATTTTTGAAATACCTGCACATTGTCTCAAAAGGCTGAAAACAAAATGCTTCTTTATTCGCTAAAAGTTTTATGCTAAAATGTAATTCAGTGCTAAAAAGGTAAAGCTCTAACTGGAAAAAATAAAGAATAGATACATAAAATACGGAGTGTCTCACAATGAGTGAATACTCTAGACCTCCCTCTCCAACCAGCTCTAATGTTAACTCAACAGCACCTAAGTCTAATAATTAGGACTCCCTGTCTGCACTCAGCATTAAATTAATATCACATTTAATACACCAGCCTCTCTCCCCAAGCAGCCCCACACTCAATAAATACCCCCAGCATTCAATATCTAACCCCATCTCTCCATGTCCAATTAGCAGGTACTACCAAGGACACAATATTAAATGAAGTTACCCTAACTGAAATTAATGTCTTCCACCCACTGTTAAATAATTAGCAGCCACCCGCATCACACTATTAAATTAACAGCCCCTACTCAAATCATGTTAAGAGCCCTTCCTCTCAAACTTATTTCCATTGACTCTACATTTCATGGGCACATATTATAGGTGCTGATATAGTTGCCAGCGGTGTGTGATGGAGGTCAGTCCACACAATAGATAACTTATCCAAACAGAACAGATTTGTAGGATGACATCGGGTTACTGCTGCAGGTGCACATATACAATGGATATACTAGATCCAGCCAGGAATGTATGTGGTAGCACAGGTAGTGTGCGGACAACCATGAGCACACACCTGTGTGTATACATGCAGTGGAGTATGCACACTGACATATACAGTCAGGTGCATAAATATTGGGACATTGACAGAATTTTCATATTTTGGCCTCTATTCACCACCACAATGGCTTTGAAATGAAACAAACAAGATGTGCTTTAACTGCAGACTTTCAGATTTAATTTGAGGGTAATTACATCCAAATCAGGTGAACGGTGTAGGAATTACAACGGTTTCTATATGTGCCTCCCACTCTCCCTTAAGACGGGCAACTGGAAACCCTCCTAAAGTTGCACCTGTAGCTATTGCTGCAACACCTGCACAAGCATTCTTTAACCACATAGAGGTGACAGGATCCTCTAGCATGATCATTCTCTGGTCCTTCATCTATAGCAATACCAACTATTTATGCTAGTTAATAATAACACTTTATTAACATTTACTCTCATTTTGTGCACACTTAATGGTTACCACTTAAGCTGCATACAAACGCAACGATTTTTTGAACGATTATCGTTTAACGATAATCGTTTGAAAAAATCATTCACTTTCTGAGTCAAACGATGAACGATAATCGTTCATGCGCGTTCACGTTTGTAGTTCAGTCAGGCTTGTCAACTCAACGATTTTCATTCAGGGAATATGCAAAAATCGTTTGTAGTTCAAAAAAATTGTTCATTACACTTAAAAAAAAATCTGACATAATCTGACAGGTAATCTGACAGAAAATCGTTCATAAAATCGTTGGTAACAAAATCGTTGTGTGTGTGTATGCAGCTTAAGAATTTATTTATTTTTTCAGAATATTTTTCTTAAGCCACAATATAAATTATGTTGCCATTAGTAAAGTCTAAGGGGGGTATTCAATTTGAGGCGAAATGTCGGAATCGGCAATAATTTATCGCCGATGATGTCATTTTCGCCTATTTCAATTATCCCCGTATTCAATTACATTGACTTTTCGCCAGTGCGAAAAGTCAATGTAAAGAAACAGGGATAAGTTTTCACCAGCCTTTTGCTGGTAAAAAAAAGTGCAGAATTGGGTTTAGGGGTGCAGGCTTAAAAAAAAATGCCTGCACCCCTGGGAATGTCCCCTAAAAAAAGATGTCAAAAAGATGTAAAATTGGGACACCCCAAAAAATGACCTTTAAATTTGGGGTGAAAAAAAAAATGTAGAACACACTTAGAAAAAAGCCAAATTGAATCTAGAGGGGTTCCCTTATATATGCAGCAGGTATTTTCTTGATTGCCAATTAGCGGCAGGTGCATTTTTGAAGAATTTTTAAAATAATTTTATGGACTTTAAAATATGCTTGCACCCATTTTCATGTACCCCAAATTTGATGGAACAAGTTATTTCCCCCCCCCCCAAAAAAAACCTAAGTGCTATTCTCCACTTCTTCAATAGCCGCATTTATGCACCTGCTGCAGTTATTACAATCCCCGACTTCCTTCAGCAGGCTAAAATGGGGTTACCCATAGTGAAGCCCCATGTCTGGACATCTCTATGGGGCACCCAGGGACATTTCCCAAAAATTCTGAATTTTTTGCGATACTTACCTTTCCGCCGGCTCCCGTTTTCGCTGCTTCCGATTTAAATACGGGTATAAAATGGGCATGCGCCCAATACTTTATCCCTGGAAAAGCTGCGATGTGGAGCGAAAAGTCTAGCACTGACTTTTCGCTCCCAAATTGAATATGGCCCTAAGGGTTATATGTACATATCAAAATACCTATACAAATGTAATTTTGTTCCTTATATCAAATTTTGTAGATTCAAATGAAATATGGGAGCAACTGACATGTCTAGTGTACTAATTACATTTTATACAACTTTTTAAAAAAATCTATACTACTTAAAAGAACGTCTGGCACTGTGTACTGCACTGGCAGCCTCTTACAGTTACTGCTGATTCTCTTTTTAATTAGATTGGGAAACAGTGGGAGGTCCCTAGTGGGGATTTTAAAATTGCTGAAGACATTACTGCATGCTAAGATTGTATGCTCAGGATTGCATGTAAGTGTGTACATAAATTATATTGTGGAGACAGACGGTACGGCTTAGGTAATCTCTTCCTAAAGCTGTGTTTTATAACAGCACAAAAAAAAAATAAATGATGATCAACTTAATGGAACTCAAGTTGAAAAATAAATGTAAGTAAAATGAGAAGTATCCCTGTCATTTGGAAGCTATGAAAAAAAAATGTTGATAATGTTTCTATGACAGTTACAGAACAGCGTACAGCACACAAAGGTAGAGACAACAATCTTCAATAGGTTACTTTACTAGGAACTAGAGACATGAGGTGTAGAGTGACATCATTGGATCATTGGATCTTGCTGAAAAGATAAATGGCAGCTTCATGAATATTAAGACAGCCCACAAAATGGCTCCCTCCACTGGAGGTAATTCATGAAGTGCAGTCAATGTCTACCTTGGGTCAAATGTAATAGGGTGAGAGTTTAGCAGTAAACTCTCACATTGGTTGAGTTTTATCTTCAGAATGGGAAAACATCTGGATGAGAGTTTAAATCATGAGAGTTTTTTTTAGTCTAAAAAATGCGAGTTTGCATGTTCTGACTCTATTTCATAGGGCAAGTTTAATAAGTGTGAGCGGTTACTGCTAAACTCTCACATTTTCTAAACTCTCACCCTGCTACATTTGGCCCCTTGTGTTTGTACGTATGCATTTGATGTTCTGCCAAATACACATTAAGATGCACATCTATTCTCTGCACTCCGGGGCAGCCCCCCGTTAGGGCCGCAACTAGGGGGGGCTAGAGGTGCACGTGCACTGGGTGCCGGATTGCAGGGGGTGAAAAAAGCTGACTCGAGGTGGCTTTGGGGCTGCAGACTCAGAAAACGGCCATCCGAAAATGGCCACCGTCAAAGAGGAGACAAATGCTAGAGGTCCTTTCTTGCCCTCTAGTGTCTGTCTCCTCCTTGGCGGCGGCTATTTTTGGATGGCTGTTTTCAGTAAATTCTATGCGAACTAGCTGTCCGCATGGACTCTGCTGAAAACGGCCATTCAAAAATGGCCACCGCCTAGGAGGAGACAGATGCTAGAGGTCTTACTGGACCTCTAGTGTCTGGCCAGCACAATGCACATAGCGTTCCCGGCACTGGGAACGCTGGCGCTGCTGAGAGAAGATGCTGAAAGCTGCATATTCTCCCGGGAAATCCCCTGGCAACCAGCATAAACCCCCTAGCAACGAGCAGGAAACCCCATAACAAGAAGCATAAACCCCATGGCAACGAGCATAAACCCCATGCAACGAGCATAAACCCTATGGCAACGAGCATGAAACCCCCTGGCAACGAGCATGAAACCCCATGGCAACGAGCATGTAACCCCTGACAATGAGCAGGTAATTTTAAATTAATTAGAAGCCTTACTGTGGGGTATAAAATGGTGTCTGGCAAATATGTAAGTGGCACTTTGATAATAGGCATTACAGTGTGTGGCATAATGTGTAATGGGCATTATGGTGTGTGGAATAATGTAAGTCACTATACCAGGGACGTCTGAGTAGTGCACTGCCTTATGGATGAGCAAGGACAAACTTCAGGTACGGAAAGGGAGGGGATGCAAAATTGCTGCCTTTCATCGGGTGACAGATATCCTAGTTTCGGCCCTGCCCCCACACAGCATTATTATTAACTAGCTGGGATACCCGGCGTTGCCCGAGTTGAAGACTGAACCTTGAAGGACATCTGCAGCCTTCATTTTTTACATTGTCCTCGTCTTTAACCCCATTTCATTGTTCCTGAATTGGTCCCCACTGTTTGCTAACATGGTTTTAGCCCTGAAAAGGACCTATCTTTCATTTAAATAGAGTCAAAAGACACTGTTATGTCAACATTGAGGTATAAAAAGTTTGTCTTCCATTAGAAGCCAGAATGAAAAGGCTGTTGGAATCCCCCACTCTGACTGTTTGGAATGGGGTATATCAGGAACAGAGTAACTTACAGGACACAAATCAGTATAGCTTCCCAAATCACTGTGGTTGCAGAAATCACTGCAGAACAGAAATCTCTGCAGACCAGCATTGGAGACTATGGCATATGAAAATGTGCCTGGAGGAATTAGTTACTGTCAGTGCAGGTGCAGTAGGACAGTTGATCCTCCCATTGCTCTTCCGTTGGAGCTCTGACTGCAGCCTGTGCCTTCAGATTAGTGCAGTTTTAGGCACTGGAAGACATCCTGAGAAAATCTGCATAAACCAAAATTTAAAATTGGAAACTCTACGGCCTTCTTGGTGGGCACCATGTAGATCTCCATGACCTGTCGAAATTCAAACATAGCTAAAAACTTAATCCTGGTCAAACTACACAACCATGACACATTTGGTGGACCTAGGTACAAATCTCTGGCTGTGCATAAAGGACAAACACACACACACACACACACACTTATTATATAGATATTGTAGAGAGCATCATTGCTACTCCTGCCATTGTGAATACTGCTGTCTGCTGGTTCATAAGCACTCTACGGAAGATCCTTAATGTTGGTGGTTCAGGAAAAGCCTTGCTCCACACAATATCAGATGCAGAAGTTGTGTAATGTTAAAATGTCTCTAATGGTCAAAAGTGCTGCACTATACAGTCACAAATTGTCACTACTCATACACAGACATGATGGAGATTATTTATGAAATACATATAGGATGCACTACAGAATACCTTGTTTTATACTGGTGTCCCTCGGTGCCATTTGTCTGCACTGTAAAGAAGCCACATTAATGTAAAAGTCCACCTTGATGTGCCGGGGAAGTAGAAAGAAAACATTTTAAAGAGGGGGAGATTTATCAAAACTTGGAGATAAAGTGCCAACCAATCACATTCTAACTGTCATTTTTTTTAGTATAGCCTATAAAATTGCAGTAGCTAATCAGTTGGTACTTTGGGGTCTATTTACTAAGCCTTGGATGTGAATAATGTCCATGGAGATAAAGTCCAAACCAATCTGCTCCTAATTCATGTCGCGGCTGGGTTTGAAAAATGACAGGAGCTGATTGGTTGGGACTTTATCTCCATTTACATTATTTCCATCCAAGGCTTAGTAATTAGACCTGTGTATCTCCCTCCACATTCTCTTTCTCTCTAAGATTTGATAAATCACCTCCTTAATGTGCAAAACTGTGAACATTCAACCCCAATTAAATAAAGTTTCCATTATTTTTCTAAAAGGCCTCTTTTTGTGTCACCCCCTTGGATGGTGTCAGCGGTGGTGGATGACTCGTACATGCACGCATCATCCAATATGCCCAGCAGAGGCTAAGTGCCCCGCAACACTGGACAAACCCTCTGCATCATGAGAATAGGGGCGTGACTCATGGTCACGCCCCCAAAACAGCACAAATCAGTACTTTCAATGTGAAAGTACTAAACAGGTGATTCTAGGGTGGCTAAGTCATCTTTACCTGTGATGAGAATTCACCAATCCAATAAAGGTCATTGTCATCCTTAAAGTATCCTCTCCCTTCACAGCAAATACATTTTTGTGTTTCTTTTGCCCTAGCCACCAGGGGCTGGCTGGCAACTTTTAGCCTGGGGGGGGCAAATGCATGCAGGCGGCCCTGGCAGAGGAGTAGCGTGTAGCCAGGGTGCACGAAAGAACGTGCGTGCTACGGCGCCCCCCCCCCCCCTCAGGAGAGGACACCCTTATGCAGACCTCGAGTAGTGCCCCCAGTAGTGATCCCCCCTATGCAGTGCCTCTTGTGCCCCCAGTAGTAAGCCCCTTATATAGTGCCCCCAGTAGTGGTAACCCTTATGCAGTGCCCCTTAAATAGTGGCCCCAGTTGTAGTCTTCCCCCTATGCAGTACCCCCACTATTGCCCTTTATATAGAGCCTCCAGCAGTGGTCCCTCGATGCAGTGCCCCAGTGGTAGTCCCCTCCCCCCTATGTAGTGCCCCTAGTAGCAGTCCCCTCCCCCCTATGCAATGCCCCTAGTAGTAGTCCCCTTGTAGTGCCCCTAGTAGTAGTCCCCCCCCAGTAGTAGTCCCCCCCTTGTAGTGCCCCCAGTAGTAGTCCCCCCCTTGTAGTGCCCCCCTTGTAGTGCCCCCAGTAGTAGTAGTCCCCCCTTGTAGTGCCCCCAGTAGTAGTAGTCCCCCCCTTGTAGTGCCCCCAGTAGTAGTAGTCCCCCCCTTGTAGTGCCCCCAGTAGTAGTAATCCCCCCCTTGTAGCGCCCCCAGTAGTAGTAGTCCCCCCATTTGTAGTGCCCCTAGTAGTGGTCTCCTCCTTATAGTGCCAGACCCCCCGCAGTAGACACACATAATATAAAAAAAAAAAAAATACTTACCTGACACCCGCTCCTGCTCCTGGTCCCGCCGCCGAGATCAGCTCCTCCGTCCGCCGCTTTGCATTATGGGAGTGGCGCGTCATGGGAGGGACGCGTCACTCCCATAACCCACTGCGGGAGCCGGAAGATGTCCGGCTCTGGCAGTGGGAGCAGCAGCTGATGAGAGTCTGTCTGACTCTCATCAGCTGCTAAAGCAAACACACAATTGCCGGCTCCGGCGGCTGTGTGTTTGTGCTGTGTAGCGCTGACCAAACTCCGTCTGGTCAGCGCTACACACGCGGTGCAGTCTGACACAGACTGCCCGCGGCCCGCATGACGCTGCGGCCCAGGGGGCACATGGTACCCTGCCCCCCGGCCCAGCCCGCCACTGCTAGCCACATTGTCACCAGCCAACAGGAAGGCTTCAACTGTGCCCATAAGATAGTACCCACACAGGACTCTTCGATCAGACCTCAACAGTAAATACCCGAAAGGAGCCTCTTTTACCTGTTAAGCTGATTACAGTACACATTTAACGATGTGTACCAAGCCGACCTGTCGTGCGACGGGACCCGGCGGGTGTCCCGGCATCGGCAAGTGCATAGACAAGTGACTTTGAGGGTACACACTAGTCGATGTGACCTATATGTCGTCCGATCAGGCCGGATTGGACAACATATTGTGTAGTGTGTACTGTCCATAATGTGGGTCCACTACAGGTGGCATAATGTGTGGGGAATACAGGTGGCATAATGTGTCGGGCACCCACTGCATCTCCCTGTCACCCACTGCCTGTCACCTCTTCCTATCAAACTCTCCCTGGCACCCACTGCCTCTTCTCTCTCCCTGTCACACTGCCTGTGACCTCTCCCTATCACCCTCTCCCTGTCACCTACTGCCTATCTCCTCTCCCTTTCACCCCATGCCTGTCAACTATCCCTGTCACCTCTCACCCTTTCCCCTGTCACCCACTGTCTCTTCCCTCTCCCTGTCACCCGCTACCTGTCACCTCTCCCTATCACCCTCTCACTGTCACCCACTGCTTCTCCCTGTCACCCTCTCCTTGTCACCTTCTTACCTCTCTTTGTCTACCTCTTGCCTCTCCCTGTCACCCTCTACCTCTCCCTGTCACCCACTACTTCACCCTGTCACCCTCGACTTGTCTCCTTCTTTCCTATCTTTGTCTACCTTTTGCCTCTCCCTGTCACCCTCTACCTCTCTCTGTCACCCACTGAACTTGGACTAGGGTGGAGGAGGGGGGCCCAAAGTAAATTTTTGCACCTGAGCCCACCACTCACAAGTTCCACTACTGCCCTGAGTACTATAGATAGGAGCTGTGTAAATCATCAGCAGACTGGTATGGTGAGCACAGCTTTTTCCTGAATCTCGTTATCACACACAAATGAAATTTAAGTTATAATAACTTATTTGTTACCCCCAAAGTTCCATCCATTCAGTGACATTACATCATACTTGCCAACATTCAGCTCCCTCCTTGTGGGAGGGAGCTGAATGTCTGTATACAGCGGGGGGCGTGGTCGGGCGATTATGAATTTTTTTGTGGTGGGGCCATGTGATTGCGTCATTGTGGGCCCGCCCCCTCTTCACAATGCCGAGCTTAATGGTATTGTGAAGCAGGGGGCGGGGCTACGATAATGCCATTCAGCGAGAATCGCATCACAGGCCAGCCCCACTGAGCGGGGTCCGGGGTGATGCAGGGGGGTGACGGCGACTGGGAGCTTTGCCTACTTTTCTGGGGGGGCCAGGAGCACCACACGATATTCGGGAGACTCCCAGCCATCCCGGGAGAGTAGGCATGTATGCATTACATCTAGGGATGTGCGCTGCACCATTTTTGCTGGATTTGAATTTGTTTCTGATTCGTCATCCGGCTTTGGATTTGCCAAATCTGCCATGACTGGTTTTGGATTTGGATTTGGATTTTTTTTTACAAAGATTTACAAAAAATAGCTAAAATCACATAATTTGGACTTTTTTTTGTTCCTAGAGTATTATTAACCCCAATAACATTAAGTCATTTACAGTCAATTTAGACCACCTCACAGCTCACAATATTGTTTTCACCATTATTGGCCAAAGGCTGCAGTGAGCTGGCTGGTTACTAAGCAACAGACACCGCAGTTTAAAGCACATCTATGAAACATTGCCACTCACTACTGAGTCACAGTACTTGTGTTTTATGGACACACAGAGAGCTAAGGCTCAAGGAGTCACAGTGCTTGTATACCCAGAGGGCTACGGCCTAAGGAGTCACGGTGCTGTTATACACAGAGGGCTACTGCCCAAGGAGTCACGGTGCATTTAAATTATACACAGAGGGCTACTGCCCAAGGAGTCACGGTACTTTTATACACAGAGGGCTACTGCCCAAGGAGTCACGGTGCTTGTATACACAGTGGGCTAAGGCCCAATTATTCATGGCGCTTATACACACAGAGAGCTACTGCCCTAGGAGTCACAGTGCTTGTATACACAGTGGGCTAAGGCCCAAGGAGTTATGGTGCTTGTATACACAGAGAGCTATGGCCCTAGGAGTCACGGTGCTTGTATACACTGTGGGGCAGAGCACCAAAAAATAAAAATTTTATTTTTTTTTAAGTTTCTTGAAAGTTTTTTTTTTTTACTTTGTTAAACTCTTTTTGTACACACAGCCACTTGTGAGTCTCAACACTTTAATCAGCAGTATAGCGCAGCATACATCAGCGTGCAGTGTACCCCCTATACACACAGTCACTTTACCAGCACAGCCACTTGTGAGTTTCTGTACACAGCCACTTAATCAGCAAAGTATAGCGCAGCATACGTCAGCGTGCAGTGTGCCCCCTATACACTGTCACTTTGCCAGCACAGCCACTCGTGAGTCTCTGGACACAGCCACTTAATTGCCCCCTTACACAGCCACTAAATCAGCAGTGTATAGCGCAGTGCGGAGCGTGGGAGAGAAATGGCGCCCGGTCTCGGCGCCTTATGTAGAGCCGAACTCTCACGAGAATCCGATGTCAGGAGGATGACGTTCAGCTTCGTAGTGGGATCCGAGTCAGGCGGGAACACCCGAGCCGCGGCTCGGGTGGACTCAGATCCCCGTTGTTCAGAGCGGTTCGGATTCCACAGAATCCGAACCACTCATCCCTAATTACATCTAAAACTTAGATTAATATGTAAATTGACAAGGTCCATTTTTTAGTAAGAGGTATAAATGACTCATGTTTGTGATTATCCAAGGACAGGAAATGCACAAGAAATAAAATAAAAGTTACATTTGGTATAACACTACAATATATACACTATCTCAAAATTCTGTCTTACAGAATTGATTGTGTTTATGACATCCACTGCGATGCAAAAGCAAGTCAGAAAATCAACTGTAACAAAGTGAGGCTGAGAACTGTTTCCATGGGAACCAATGTAAAGGGCATGGGAGCCCTGAGGTCCCTTATCCCAGGCTCCAGTGCAATTTCAAATGGTGTAAACTGATAACTAAACACACAGCAGACATGTTTTGGGAATCTGATGTTTTCATATATGCACTATCACCTAGTAAAAGTAGTGCAGGGCCACCTCAAGTTGGAGCCTGTGAAATATGGTTGCCTGGATGGAGCATTCCCCAGCTTATATCCCATGGGCGAAGACTGAGGCAATGTTTGTGCTGTGTAGGTGGTAGCGGGAAAAAAACACATACATTATTGTATTATTTTAGTATTAATATGTATTTTGATAACCATAATTGTTACTGACCTGTATGATTGATCACTCTTCTTTTGCTATCCACTATGTACAACGCTATGAAACCTTTGTGGTACATAATAAATAAAAGATAAACTAATAACAATAGGGCACTACTGTATGGGTCTGAGTCACAGATGGATGCTTTTACATAGGTGCTGTGCAAAACTGTGCTAATGCCTGCAGGAGGTGTTTAAAGGAAAAAGATGCCCTGAGGCAGGATCTCAGATCCGATGAATACGTCCGAAGACACGGGATCGGATCAACATCACTGCAGCATCGGTCATCGGAGTAAGACTAATCTTACTCAGAATTGCCACTTCCTGCCTGCTTGCTTGGCCAGTAAACTGCATCAGATGATGCAGAAACTGGCCTCCACGCACAACAGCAGCACCCCACATCCACACAGACAAAACACACCAGCAGCATCACTCACAGCAGACGCTGGGAAGACGGAGGAAAATTTCCAGCATGTTGGTGATGTAGAGGAGGTAGACAGCGCTGCCAGAAGATAGGTACTTTTGGACTAATGAAACTAATTGGAAACCTCCAATTGCTTAATTAGTTATGAGGGGTATCCAAGGGGTTTAGAAGCAAGTCCTGACAACTTTACCTAAAAAAAAAAATTGGACTTGCTCTGAATGTGCTCAAAAAAAATGTCGCACCCCCCAAAAATGTTTTAAATCTTTCCCGCAATTGAATACCAAAAATCTCAGCAGTGCGAGCTTTTTGTGAATTCGCACCTAATTGAATAAGCCTTTTGGTGTGGGTGTGGCTGTAGCCTATAGTACTCCCTATTCACAATCTTGTATCTCTACCTCCCCATTTCTTATTCCTTTCTCTTGCTCGCTTTATGTAACTCTTGTTTATTGTTTATTCTCTCACCTTTCATACTTTTTGCTCTGCCCGCCTATTTATTAAATACTTTCACTGACACTATGGGTCAAATGTAATAGGGTCCCAGTCCGAGTTTTGAAAACCCCCGCAACTCGCAATGGCAAAACTCGCATCCAAATGTTTTGCAATTGTGAAGATACAACTCAGCCAATGTAACAGAGTGCGAGTTTTCAACTCGCACATTATTACTCACCTAAAACTCGCTAAATAATAGACCTGTTTCAGGCTAGCGAGTATAGGTATAGTATGCCGGCACTCGGGATCCCAATGATCAGAATCCTGACACCGGCATCCTGACAGGCTTAGGATACTGAAACTTGTTGGTCAGTATACTAACCCTCCCCTTCTCCCTACCACTAACCCTCCCTTCCTGGTGCCTAAACCTAACCTCCCCCTCCCTGCACCTTAAACCTAACCCTCCCCCCTTAGTGTCTAAACCTAACCATCCACCTGGTGCCTAACCCCTAATGCTAACCCTCCCCCTAACCCCAGTACTTACGGGATTGCGGCGGTCGGGATGCCAGCACCGGGATTCTGACAGGCGTCTGATTCCGGCACCAGCATTCTAAGCGCCACAATCACAACTGTCGGGAATGTGGCCAAATCCCAACCTAAACAGGTGCGAGTTACACAGACGCATGCACAGAGCAGTGAGATCCATGCATGCTTCTGTGTGTAAAAATGCTGAAAAGTATAAAAAAAATGAAAAAAATGGGGTATGACCTAAAAGCACAACCAGCACTGGGCTTTTCTGAGCCAGTCCTGGTTGTGAAAATATGGGGAGAAAATTACATAAGGTTCCCCCATATTTTCATTAACCAGCACCAGGCTCAGTGAGCCAGTCCTGGATGTGGAAATATAGGAGATAAATTGAGTAGGAGTCCCCTGTATTTTCCACAACCAGCAATGGACTCTCTGTGTAATACCACAGCCAGGGGACCCTTTCACGGGGTCCACTGGACAAAGCATTCATTACCCCTCGCTAGTCAGCCTAGGTTGAGGATCCCTGCGGAAGTGGGGACCCTCCCAAAAAAGGGAACCACCCTCTCCAGGACAATTCCACAGACATGTACCATCCTCTAAGGATGGTACCACGTGAATGAGGGCTCAGCCGCTGGATTCCCAATAGAAATGCATTGGCTGAGCATTCATTGGCTGAGAGAGGCGAGCCTCCGCCTCTCTCAGCCAATGAGCGGTTGCCACCATTGACTAAAATTTGAATACCTATTATTTATAGAGATGTGCGCCGACCCTCGTGTTTTGGTTTTGGTTTTGTATCACCTTGCGTTTTGGATCTGGATCTGGTTTTGGATCTTTTTCCTTGGTGTTTTGTTTTTAAGCTTTGGTTTTGGATCTGTATTTTTTCCAAAAAAATTATATAAACAGCTAAAACCACATAATTTGGGCCTGTTTTTGTTCCTACAGTATTATTAACCTTAATAACAATAATTTTCAGGCATTTCCATGCATTTTCTAACCACCTCACAGCTCACAATATGGATTTCACTATTTTTCACCAATATAGGTCAAAGGCTGGAGTGAGCTGGCTGGTTAAAGTAAGCAACAGAGCAGCGGCACAAATGCACAGTAGTTTAAAAAAATATAGGATATCTATGAAACATTGCCACACAGCAGTGGCAGACAGGATGGCAGTTTAATAAACTATAATAATGTCAGTCGGCAATGCCCCAAATTGTGCATAATGTAATGAAAAGAGGTGCAAGATGGAATTGTCCCACCCACTCTTATGTGGGATAGTAAAAAGGACATGCACAGTTTAACAAACTAAGCACTTTAGCGACTAGGACTGACACTGTCGTGGCTGAACTCCTTGGTTTGTATGGGCCCCCACAAAATATTTTTTGGAAGGAGTACCTTCAATTATTAACCCAGCATCAGTCAGGTTGGGTCATTATGACCCGGGCAGTTTTCCCTTGTGTGTATTTTTTGTAAGGTAATGCGATGTTACCAAACTTCTCATTAGCTGAAGTTAAGACCCCTCACTTCTTGCTTTTCACCACAGCTTAGTTGACATGCAACTGCGCAAGGAGATAGATGTGTGCAAACGTCAAAAAGGTAACCCAACCTTACAGTTGATGTTACAAATTTGTGCCAAATTAGTGTAGTGTTTATTGTTAATGTATTTTGTAATTTATAGGTTTTTCTTCAAAATGGATCGCTAGGAACGTGAACGGCAACGTATTTTTATCTTTTTTAGAGGAATCTGATTCAGAACAAAGTACAATGTGAGTCGCAACTCAAAAAAATGTCCCAAGAATTTTTTTAAGCCATACTGAATATGTCTGGAATAAATGGGTATATAATACATGGGAGTAATAATGGTAAACCCATAAAACAGCACCGATTCCTGAAACACTTAGGTCTTGCTCTTATAAATGACCACTTGAGCACTCGGAAAGATGTCTGCTACCGAGAGAAATGCGAAAGAGAATCAGAGATTTCCTTGGAGAGTCTTCTGAGGAGCCACCAGCAAAAGTTCAAGGTGTACGGAAAAGATATCAAGTTTGTCCTGCTAAAAAAGATCGCAAGACCACCCACACATACACAAACTGTAACAAGTTTATTTTCCCCGAACATATTGTTCCGTACTGCAGCAAGTATGGTGATATGCTGCAAGAACGTGATTAGTATACCCACTGTTACATGGCAATGATTACAAATGGCTTGGCAAAGGTCGTCTGGATTTGGGTGGAAATGATTTCACACATGAGAAGTGGATTTTTTGGTCATTTTCCCAAGCATTGCAGCAATGGGATTATTCCCACCATGGGCAACAACTGTTGCCTGATTTACAGTTTTTACACAAACTTCCTCGGCATCAACATCCTCATCATCATCATCATCCTCAATATCTTTGTTGTTATCGCCAACTACATAAATATACTCCTCATCCTCCTGGTGCAATTCCACAGCAGCATCCTTGATTTCTACGTCAGCATGTTGACTTGTGCTGTTCATCCCCACATTTGCAGAGGGCACACAAATGGTGGAAGGAGGATCCTCTTCAAGTACAGTATTAGAAAAGGTCAGGCTCACACATGGCAACAGCGGACACACTTGGACTCTCCTCGGGGATCTGTGACTTTTCGGAGACAATTTAATTTTTTTTGTACCTCTTCTACAAGCAGAAGGGCTTAAATCATCACAACTAGAACCACCAGTCATAAATAAAGGCCAAGGCCTTATCCTTTCCTTGCCACTTCGTGTAGTGAATGGCATATTGCCAATTTTTTGTTACTCTAAAGCTAACTTAGCTTTATATTTTTTTTTCTTTAACAGGGTAAAAGTTGATTTTTTTTTTTTTACATGGCCTGACTTAAGCCCTGGTGCATTGGCCTTCATAGATGATGTTGACGGCCTTGCATCGTCATCATGACTGCTGCTGGCAGCTACAAGACTGGTATGTGGATCCTGCTCTCCTGTCATGTGACTGTCCTCCATACTCAATGCGGTCTTACAGCAGTGTCACCAAGCAATTATAGCGCAGCTAAATTGCGGCTAATGCACACAACCACACAAAGAAAAAAAAAAAAAATTTTCACAATGGGGTGGGAGGGAGGGAGTGCACCCCTTAATGAGGCAGCAGCCCCTTGATAAATGACACAGGCAGCACCCCTGCGCACCTACCTTGCCAGCCAGCCCCTATATGGACAACAGTCAGCCAGCCCCTATGTACAACAGCCAGCCAGTCCCTATGGAGTGGACAGGACAACAGTCAGCCCCTATATATGGACAACAGCCAGCCCTGCCCCCTATGGACATAAGCAGCCAGCCCCTGAGTGACAACCCCTATGCACAGCGTCAGCAACAGCACAGTGATCACATTTACACACAGCCCCCTCCCTCTTCACTCACCACAGATGGAATGATGGCGGCTATCGCAGGATCTTTTATACAATCCAAAACCTGCAAGAATCCGATAGCGGGATGATGACGTTTTGCCTCGCTTTGGGATCCGAGTCAGGCGGGAAAATCCGAGCCGGCTTGGATCCGACTCAGATCTGCAAAGTTCGTGTGGGTTTGGATCTCTGGAATCCGAACCCGCTCATCTCTAATTATTTATTGTGGTTAGTTGGGTGGCTAGTCACCATAAAACTGTCATGACGATGGGCCTTCAAGTTTGCATTTCATTTGGCTTAAAAACAATCACAGAACCTGTGTGATTCATATCCCTGATTAAAGGGAAATTATAGCAATCCTAACCCCAGTGCTTCAGAAAAAAAATGGCACAAAAGGGTGGGTGTTTCATAGCACTGAGGAAAGATTAGCTAATCATTAATATACAGTGCTGTATGTCAAGTAAATTATTTTTCTTTTTTTTACATCCCATAGATTACCCATAGGCTTTGAGACACTAACACTAAAAAAAATAGTAAAGCACAAATAATTAATATGCAATATATGCGATCATATATGTAAGACACATCAATTGTCAATACATGATGGTAGACGCATTTTAATATTTGTTTATCAAAGTAACTCTTCCACTTTAAATGTAATTAGATCAGCAGCAGTGAAGCCCAGTGTTTACAAACAGTAAACTCCTGTATTCTGTTATAATGGGATGGGAAATATTAGTTGCTATGCTCTGCTCTGGTTTCAGCAGAAATATAACTGTAATACCAGCGCAATAAAATGCCAGACATAGGGAACATAGTTGTTATGGAAACTGAATCCTTAGAACAAAGTTGCGTACAGTATTTTAATAATCTTTTTCTGAATTTGGAAAGCAGTAGCTGTAAACAATAAAAATCAGATTAGACAATGCGCAATCATGCAATCGTTCATGGATGGTATATTAAACTATAGATTTAAATTATTTTGGCCAGTGGTAAGCAGAGCCAAATAATGTCCAGTGGCAAACGCAGGATTTCCAGAGGGGGGTTTCCAAATGCTAAATTTTAGAGCGAGTGTGGCCAGTCCATGAAGAGGGCAGAATTAGTACTTAACCAGCTTTAATATGCATCATACAAAGTGCTGTGTGTGTAATAATTCCAGCATATACAGGACCAGCAATCACAGTAAGCCATTAGATGCGTCAGTAGGCCATCCTGCCTGAGCTGAATGTATTTATTTTAGATGAGGGCACCGTTCCAGACTATTGGAGCAAGTCCGGGAGCCTGGAGGAGCAGCAGAAGAACCTAGCACTGTCATGGACATATATGTACTGTACATATTGAGCTCTATAGCAGCGCATCTCTAACAGTGCATGTTTTTCAGATCTCCTAGTTGGTGCACAGATGTGTAAGGGGGCATATAAAATGTGCAGATAGATATATTATAATGTGCACCCTTTAGGGGTGGGCAATAAGTGGCCCACCAACTGTTGTAGAACTACACATCCCAGCATACCTTGCCACAGTTTTGCTGTTTGACCCTGCTAAAACTGTTGCAAGGCATGCTGGGATGTGTGGTTCAACAACAGCTGGAGGGCCGCTTATTGCCCATCCCAGCAAGATGCTGCTAACTATAAATGAGGACCAGTGTTTATACAACGTTGCCCGATCTGTGAACAAAAAATATGTTAGAAATTATTGAGAAGTTTCATGACCATAAATAGACCAGGCTGGAGGAAGCATACTGTTATACAGGTCACAGAAATCCAAAGGTGATTTCTCATATCCTTACACTACACACAGTACAGGATAAATTGCCCCTTACTATTCTACCAATTCATTTTAGTACACTTAAAATAATAAGTCAAAAAATATGTTTGTTATAGTTTTAAGTGCTATAATTAAATGTAGCTAAATATATATATATATATATATATATATATATATATATATAGTATTGTAAGTAATGTGAAAGAGCATAGAGCCTTACCCATTTGTGTGAAATAAGTAAACATTGGGCCTGATTCATAGTTATACGCAAACCTAATGGTTTCCTTACAACTACGATGGTGGATGACCTGCGCTTGTGCAGAACGGCTTCTGCCTCATCGCGCACAGTTCCCCCTAAGCCGTTTAGGGGCAGCCAATGGGTAATTTTTTTAGACATGCCGAGGCCAGGGGCTGCGTCTTCTGACTCAGATTTCCTGCATTGGCAGAGAAGTTCCAGCGGCCATTCTCAGTAAGTTTAGGCTTGCTAAGATAGCCGATGGCTAAGGCGATGGTCGTGATGGTGACCCGCTGTTGCATCTTCATATGCAGCACTCAGATCAGCAATGCTGGCAGGAGGTGTCTTTTTTCTTCAGACGCCTACTGTGGCATTACCATATTTTCGTCCAAAGAGAGGTACATGAGGTCTATGAATGGCTGCAAACGGTCATCAAGCAATGCAATGTAGCAGTTACCAGTCAATGGCGTGTTTCAGGTGGACCAACGGATTCAACCCATGCCATGTGACCACATCCCACACCATTATGGAACCACCACCAGCCTGCACGGTACTTTGTTGACAACTGGTGTCCATGGCCTCATGGGGACTGCACCACACACAAACCTTACCATCAGCCTGAAACAACTGGAACCATGACACATTGTACCAAGCCATATGTTGCCAGTTCTCCAGGGTCCAATTAGTGAAAGTCATGAGTCCAGGTGAGGCGCTGTGCCCGGTGTCGTAGTGTGAACAGGTGCACTTTGGTGGGTCTTATGCTCCAATATCCAGACCTGCTAGATATGCATCTGGTACCTCCTGCATATAATGTTGATGTGATTTGAACCAGTGATGCTTGTCTGTTACCAGGGACAGATCTGTCCTAATGCGGCTCGTTACAATCATTACGCACCTGTGGTCAGCCACTGCACTGTCCACGGTGGGTGCTAATACTTTCCATGAGGTATTCCCGGTACACATGTGACACCATAGATCAAGGAATGCGGAATGTCTGCACTACTTTGCAAATGTAATGTCCCATCCATCAGGCACCCTCTACTATGTCCCGTTCAAACTCTAATAATTCACGTCACTTTGCCAAGAGCAGCCAAGCTGGTTTTCAAATTGACTCACAAGTTATCAGATTACAACTGATGCAGGTCTGGGCATTTCCAAGGTGTCACAGTATGGCGGCACCACCTATCATAAAGTTTACATACTATCTCTTGACTTTTGGCAATTCAGTGTATATGTGTGTGAGTATAAATATGTGTGTGTGGTTATATATACTGTATATATATATATATATATATATATATATATATATATATACAGTACTGTGCAAAAGTTTTAGGCAGGTGTGGAAAAAATGCTGCAAAGTAAGAGTGCTTTTAAAAATAGAAGTGTACATAGTTTATCTTTATCAATTAACAAAATCCACAGTGTATGGACAGATTGATCTAAATCAAATCAATATTTGGCGTGACCACCCTTTGCCTCAATTCTTCTAGGTACACTTGCACACAGTTTTTGAAGGAACTCAGCAGGGAGGTTATTCAAAACATCTTAGAGAACTAGCCACAGATTTTCTGTGGATGTAGGCTTGTTCAAATCCTTCTGTCTCTTCATGTAATCCCAGACAGAGTCGATGATGTTGAGATCAGGGCTCTGTGGGGGCCATATCATCACTTCAGGACTCCTTGTTCTTCTTGAAGATAGTTCTTAATGACATTGGCTGTATGTTTCGGGTTGTTGTCCTGCTGCAGAATAAATTTGGAGCCAATCAGATGCCTTCCTGATGGTATTGCATGATGGATAAGTACCTGCATGTTTTTCTCAGGATTGAGGACACCATTAATCCTGACAAAATCCACAACTCCATTTGCTGAAATGCAGCCCCAAACTTGCAAGGAACCTCCAACATGCTTCACTGTTGCCTGCAGACACTCATTATTTTACCGCTCTCCAGTCCTTCAGCGAACAAACTGCCTTCTGTTGCAGCCAAATATTTTACATTTTGATTCAACAGTCCAGTGCACCTTCTGCCAGTCTTGTGCACCCCAGTTACGATGTTTTCGTGCATAGTTTAGTTGTTTGGCCTTGTTTCCACGTCAAAGGTATGGCTTTTTGTCTGCAATTCTTCCATGAAGAACACTTCTGGCCAGACTTCTCCAAACAGTAGATGGGTCTACCTGGGTCCCACTGGTTTCTACCAGTTCTGAGCTGATGGCACTGCTAGACATCTTCCGATTTCGAAGGGAAGTAAGCATGATGTGTCTTTTATCTGATGCATTAAGTTTCCTTGGCTGACTACTACATCTACGGTCCCCAACGTTGCCCGTTTCTTTGGCCTTCTTCAATAGAGCTTGAACAGCACATCTTGAAACCCCAGTCTGCTTTCAAATCTTTGTCTGGGAGAGACCTTGCTGATGCAGTATAACTACCTTGTATCTTGTTGCTGTGCTCAGTCTTGCCATGGTGTATGACCAGTGACATGAAACTGTCTTCCACAACCTCACCTTTGTAGCAGAGTTTGGCTGTTCCTCACCCAGTTTTAAGCCTCCTACACAGCTGTTTATGTTTTAGTTAATGACTGTGTTTCAACTTACATATGAAAATGATGATCATTATCATTATGATATGATTGTGTAATCATACACCTGACTATAATCCTACAAAATTCCTGACTCTGTGCAAGTGTATCTAGAAGAATCGATGCTGCTTTGAAGGTAAAGGGTGGTCACACCAAATAGTGATTTGATTTAGATTTCTCTTCTGTTCATTCACTTTGCATTTTGCTAACTGACAAAAATAAATTATTAACTCTTCTATTTTTGAAAGCATTCTTACTTTGCAGCATTTTTTCCACACCAGCCTAAAACTATATATATATATATATACAGTATACAATAAAAAAAGATCTGAGGGCGCTAGAAAGGTGCAAATATACAAATGGTTCTTAACCACACAATTAGTCAATTAGTTCCTTGTTGTGGTGATCATGTCTTTCTTTGATTAAATCTGGTAGCTAGGACAAATGAGGGTGGATTCTTCCTGTATCAGTTCCAAGGCTACCACATCAATGGCTTAGCTGTAACTTTCTGGAATGAGACCCTCTCACCAAAAAATCACCCGAAACACAGCCAGAAGGCCCCTTGTTAGTAAGATACCAATTTGTTTATTTTTTTTTTAAAATTCTCAATAAATGAAATTTGCTTACATCCAATAAAATGGTGACCAATATCCAACGCCTATGTGGGGCAGATGTAACTTCACACCATCACCCCAAAGGGTGTGAGCTCTATGGTTGATACAGAAAACAATATCCCAAATGTGGCCAACAATACTGTGTATCAGAATAAAATAATTGCTCCACACTTTCATTTAAAGACCAATGCTCTAAATGTAGCTTCACATTAACATCAATTATATGCCCGATAGAAAACTTCCATTGGTAATGGAAGTGTTGGAATGTTGAAAGATACCCTTATAGGCGTAATTAATACCACCACTACGTGAGTAGGGTACGCAGCGTGTGTAATATACCCCAAAGACTGCAATACTTTCTTGGTCCCCCCTTTAGGGAATTATCCCACAGTAGAGATGTTTTAGATTGAAATTTAAAGAAATTTAAAGAACATACTTAACATCCCGCATTTTTTCTTTATGTCGTATATGCTGTACCCATATTGGAAGAAAAGGACTAAAGATTGTCCGCACAGACACCTATAATATTAATTATATCCTACCCCAATTACTAGTTTATTCCATATATCCTATCCTTTATTTCGTACCAAAGGGGGCGTGCTGTCGATGTTGAGTGACAGTACGCCCCCTTTGGTGGGCAGGTCGGGGGAGTGGCTGCCCAAATGGAGGCATTCCCATGTGAACACGGCCCCAATGACATCACGAGTTATGTCAGTGGGAGAGATTTCTGCTCTGTGAGAGCCGAAATCTCTCTGGGGCTTGCTGCAATGAGATCCTACCACAAGGGTCTCATCGCAAGCCCAAAGGTCATGATGGTCTTGACCATCGCGATCATCTTCCTGGCCACTCACTATAGCTGTGGGAGATCAGGCTGATTATAGAACAAATAATATAAGAACTTACAATAAACAGAGAAATTATGTAGCTAAAAGTGAACACCTTACATTAAAACCAAGAACCCAGATACAAGAGAAAGAATATAATTCTAAACAAAAATCTAGATATGAATCATTGAGAAATGTGAGGACAGAGAGAAATGACAATTATCATATTGATCACATTAACCGTAATAAGAACAGATACCCTATTAGAAATGTTGTTCAACAAGAATCTTGTGAATCAAGAGAGAATAATCATATTGATTCTCTAAAGGATTTTCACATGCTAGCCAAACATTGTCACCCAAATCAATATGATACGTTGATTCAACAAACCCCAAAGAGAGGAAGAGTAAGAGAGGAAGGAGAGGAGGAAGGAAAATAAACAAGGAGAGCAAGATACCGCTAGACACTACCGGTATCTATAATCTCTCCTCCCATCAACTGACTATTGATCAAACAAAACTGCTACAAACAAGATTTAATTTAACCCCTTTAAGAAGCCCAATATTTTTTAGTTGTTCCTAGACTTATAAAAATGTATTAGAGATCTATGTAGGAAACGCTATTTCGCCTCTAATTATTCAAATAAAAATCAATTACAAGACAAAGAATTTCCTATTATATTGGATGAGACCAGTGAAGCAGGTTTTGTGTGTCTAGAACAGCTATTAAGAGAGAATTCAACAGAGGTAATGTTGTTTGATGTGGAGACACTCAGTAATGATTTGGATATGCCCAAATTCAAAAATAAGTCACAGTTTTTTCCTTTAGATCAAAAAAGCCCAGCTATTACAATCTTTTATAATAAAACACTTAGTGAATTTAGAAATGTATGTCAAGGAACCACCACTAAAAAACAAAAACATAAATATTACCCATTATCATCTAAACAAAATCTTTCTAAAAATGAAAGGACGGCTCTTAAACAACTTAAGGATACTTTTTCACTAACTATAAGACCTGCGGACAATGGGGGTAGGATCCCTGTCCAAAACAGGGATGATTATGTTCTGGAAGCCAAAAGACAGTTGCAGTATTATATGGTATTACTTAATGATCCCACACACCCCTTCCAGCAGGAATATAGTGATATACTCAATTTGGCTAGAGTAGAGAAAGTGGATTTCACTTTTTAGTTTGTGCACACCCTGTTGTCTCTGTTTTTTATCACTTACCTAACATTCAAAAATCACTATTAGCACCTCCTGGGCATCCTATTATTTCTAGTTTAGGTTCACTCACTTCTAAATTATCCCATTTTGTTGATGCACATCTACAAAGTCACGTAGTTAATTTACAATCTCATATTAGAGATACTAAACATATATTAAAAAAAGTAGTGGGTAAGTCTTGGGACAACGAGTGGGGTTTCCTTACATTCGATGTCCAGGCATTATATACAAATATTCCACATCAATTAGGAATTGATGCAGTCCAATATTATCTGAATATGGATGTTAATTTGACAGAGAAACTACGTGACTTTCTTTTGCATGCAATTTCATTTATTCTAAATAACAATTATTTTTTATTTGAAGACACTTATTATTTACAAGCACTTGGGATGGCCATGGGGACCAGATTTGCACCTAACTTTGCTAATCTCTGTATGGGTCACTTCAAGGAATATTAAATTTTGAGCGGCCCATACAGAGAAAGTCTGGTCCTCTATGGTCATTATATAGATGATTTGTTTATCATGTGGTAAGGGGGTATAACACGTGCACTCAAATTTGTATATTATTTAAACACTAACACATTTAATTTATAATTTTCTCACACTTCTGATTTAACAACAATTAATTATTTAGATATCACATTCTCTATACAAGATAATGTTGTGGTTTCCTCCAAGTACACTAAACCAGTGGGGACCAACAATTATCTCCACTACAACAGTGGACATTATAAACCATGGATCGATAATATTCCAAAAAATCAGATTGTTAGATTATGATGTCATTGCAGTAATGACATTGACTCATTAAAGAGGTCTGATTTGCTACCAACCAAACCTAAAAATAAAAAGTCGATTACCAAGTCTTGGATAAACTGTAGCAATAACAGAAATGTTAATGAAGATCCAGCTAAAAAAGAGCATCTTGTATTTTTGTCAAAATTTAACATCAAGTCAGGGCCCATTAAGAAAATCATACAAGATAACTATAAAATACGCAAACAAGATCCTATTTTAGAGAAATGTTTGGAAGATAAACCAAGAATTATCTACAAGAAAAATAAAAACTTACAAAATATATTAGCACCGAGTGAATTAAAGATGGAACAAGAACCCCAAAATGTAACATGGTTACACCCAAAACCATTAGGAAATTATTGCTGTAATAAACCAGTATGGTTAACATGTAAACACATGCAAAACAAAACAAAGAGTGTGACATCATATGTAAATGGTGAAAACTTCTAGAGGAAACAATTTATTAATGTGTGAATCTACTAACTGCATAAATATGTTGCAATGTCCATGTACCTTACAATATGTGAGGAGGACAACTAGGTACATCAAATGTAGATTCAGAGAACATCATCGGAATATTATAAATAAGTCTTTAAAACATAATGTTTCTAGACACTTTTTTCATCATCATAATAGCGATCCTGCAGGTTTATCTGTAATAGGAGTAGAACAATATACCAATACCAACAAAAAGGTGGGAATAGATTCAGACAACTTTGCCTAGGAGAATCTGCTTGGATATTTAAACTAGACACCTTAAGTCCAAAAGGATTAAATGGGACATTAGACTTTGTATGTCTTAATTAATAAGTGTAATTCCCCCCCTTCCATCTCCCCCCGCCACTTTCTTTCCTTTCTTGCTGCCTTCAGTTTTTTCAGAATCCTTTCACTAATCTGAATCTAATATCAGTTTAAACACGAGTAGTGTTTTTATGAGGGACGACTGTTGCCATGTTCTCACTATGATTGAGTTACTGTATTTTATGGTGCGGAACAGGTACTTTCGAGGTTGTATGTAGTTGTTATTATTAGAGCAAATCCCTATATGTAAAGTTATTGTTTAGGGATATGATGAATCTATGATATGTGCGTATATGTAGGTTTTTTGTCTCTTCTTACAAATGTGTATCGTATAAATATACTCGCATATAAATATCATTTATAAATGGGCGCTAATATATGAGGGCAACACAATTAAAATGAGTATTATATTTGTGTACTAGTTATATTCATGTCAGTTTGTATGTTAAATCTGATTTGGATTATGAAAAACTATCTTACTTATTTTAATTTGAATTATTATCGACTTTTTCTCATTTGTAAGTATATATATTTTTTTCTTAAATAACTATTTGTAGTCTTACATATTATGAGTTATTATAAGTTTTAAGGAGATTATAATATTTAGCTGTAGGCTCAATACTGAGCCTATTTGTACTGTTATTGTTTTAATTTTAATAAACAACTTAAGTAGTACTAGAATTATGAGTATTTTACACAAGAGGCCTATATACGATAATACAAATGTATTAACAATTAGTTTATTTTTATATTGGTATTATTATTTGTTTGTTACGTTTATTTACTGATTTTATTCATGTGTATTTATTGGTGTGTACTATATAACATTTCCTATAAAGAGAGGGTGTGACCTGACTAATGGATCAATTAACTAACAACCAATGATCCAATCTGAAATGTAGGATGAAAGCTGAGGAAAGCAGCTCCCCAATTCAATCTTGAAAATGTTCCCAGTCAGTAAGGAACGAAACGCATTGATTACGGACCTACATGAGCTCCACTTATGCTTATAACGTGAAAAAATAGTGGCTTACTACGTTATTCCTGAAGGGTACAGACCTTGAGTGCTTCCAAAAATATCAGAACTGACTTGACGGGGAGGACTGCTATTACATAGCATGACAGTATATTACAGCATTTCCGGCATTACGTGCATGCAGGGTGGTTCTCTTGCAGCATGTTCCTGGCCATCAACTCGAACTGAGTTACTGGTTACCTGCTTAAACGCCACCATGCAGTTTTTTGTCTCCGCTATCACATACAGCTGTATCGTCTGTCCGGGATATTAAACCAAAAAGCCTGGAAGGGTAAATACTTTTTATTGTTCTGCATCACCTAACAATAGTATATTCTTCACAGGGATGTGTAAAGTGATTTGAACATTGGACATCATTTAAGTACTATTCAAGTACTGTTTTTTCAGTCTCAGATATTTTGTTGGAGCAATACACATTGACCTCAGCTTTTTATTATGTACATTTAGAAACATATTATTTATGTGTATTTGAGAGATATGTATGAATTACAATGTTTCAACTGATTGATACACTTAATTACAAACAGACATTGCTGTTGAATAGGCATATTTAAATGACTGTGTAGATTCAATGCATATTTATTATATGATTTTTATATAATAAATATTAATCATTATACAAGCCTCTTGTGTGCCTACATAGGAAGCAGATTACTGTGGTACAATCACCTATATTTCTTTATAGAGTTATATTGATAAATTCAATGCAGTTGTATTTAATTCAAATAACAGTCTCTGCCTATAGCCCTGGTCTGCATGAGGATAAGCATCTTCAAGCCATGTAGCTTTGTTTACTTGTCAACACCAATAGCTAGTCCGATGGGTCCCAATCCAAATCAAAAAAATCAAAGTTTTGTGACACACTTTGCTGTTCAGGTGAAGTGCGGTGAGAGTCATGTAACCAGCAAAGTCAAGGCAGCACCAAGACGCAAAAATGTTTTGACGCTTGGCAAGCTGTAGGGAAGGGGCAATGACAGGGCCGGCACTTCTATTAGGCAGCTTTAGGTAGATGTCTAAGGGCCCCGGGACCTAAGGGGCGGCCCGCTGAGGCTGCTTTGGAGAGACGGCATGGTCTTCCCTCTCCTGGAGTCACTCTTGCAGGATGAAACATCCAGTGAATCCCCATCGACGCCTGCTCCCCATCCCACCCCCAGAGAAGACAATAAAATACACACACATACAGAGAGAGGCTGCAGCAGCTGGGTCCGGCAACGTCACTGGCTGGCCCACTCAGCTGCTACGCCTCCAGTGTTCAATGTCTCCATGAGTCCTGCTGATTATCCCTATGCACCCCTCCTGTGCTGATGCCGGTGTTGGATTGGGCTGCTGGGATGCCGAGTCAGTTCCCGCACAGCCCGTCCTTCACTATCTGACCCCCCTCCCCGCGATCAGGCAGCTGGACAGCTTCTGCAAAAACGCAGATGCTTTGTAAAGTTTTTTTTAAAAATGGCTGACGGAGCCTTTGCTCCACCTCCAGACTCCTCACAGACACAGACTACACACCAGGCAGCAGATGTGATGCAGCTCTGTGCCTAATATTAGTGTGCTGTGGCACCAGGTAGGCACCACCAGAATTATATATATATATATATATATATATATATATATATATATATATATATATATATACACTGTGTGTATATATATATATATATATATATATATATATATCTAGGAATGCTGCATGTGTGTATATATATATATATGGTGTGTGTGTGTACATATATGCTCTTTCTCTCTCTCTCTCTCTCTCTCTCTCTCTATATATATATGATTATGTATATATATATATATATATTAGGGGTGTGCACTGGCCACTTCTCGTGTTTTGTGTTTCGGTTTTGGATCTGGATCTTTCTGGATTGGTTTTGCCAAAACCACCCTTCCGTGTTTTGGGTTCTGGGTTTTGTGTTTTAAATCTGTATTTTTTTTTTAAAAAAGCATAAAAACAGCTAAAATCACAGAATTTGTGGGATTTTCTGCTCCTATGCTATTATTAACCTCAATAACCTTAATTTCCACTCATTTCCAGTCTATTCTGAACACCTCACAATAGTCTTTTTATGTCCAAAAGGTTGCATCGAGATAGCTGGATGACTATGCTAAGCGACACGAGTGGGCGGCACAAACACGTGGCCCAGCTAGGAGTGACACTGCAGTGGCAGACAGGATGACAGTTTGAAAAACTAGGCCCTAAACAGTACATAATGCAAAAAAAAAAAAGAGGTGCAAGATGGAATTGTCCTTGGGCCCTCCCACCCACCCTTATGTTGTATAAACAGGACATGCACCCTTTAACAAGCCAATAATTTCAGCACCAGGGTCTGCCACACGACTGTGGCTGAAATGATTGGTTCGTTTGGGCCCCCACAAAACAAGCTGGCAATTAATCTGTCCCTGCACAAACTGGCTCTACGGCTCTCTCATCCTCCTCATCCACCGATTCCTCACCCTCTTCAGTGTTGTGTACATCCTCATCCTCACAGAGTATTAATTCGTCCCCGCTGGAATCCACCACCACAGGTCCCTCTGTATGTTCTGGAGGCTGGTCTCCCTGGAAGAGTTGATAATTCATTTTTATGAACATCATCATCTCCACATTTTGTGGAAGCAACCTCCTACGCCTTTCGCTGACAAGGTTCCCGGCTGCACTAAACACTCTTTCGGAGTACACACTGGAGGGGGGGCAACTCAGGTAAAATAGAGCCAATTTGTACAGGGGTCTCCAAATTGCCTCTTTTTCCTGCCAGTACAGGTGCAGACTGTCTGACATGCCTACTTGGATGCTGTCACCGAAGTAATCTTCCACCATTCTGTCAATGGTGACAGTATCGTATGCAGTGACAGTAGACATGTCAGAAATTGTTGCCAGGTCCTTCAGTCTGGACCAGATGTCCAAACTTGGTCCTGCCTGCCCTGCATCACCACCAGCGGGTTGCTTAGGATACCTATGTTTTTTCCTGGCAGCCCCAGAAAATGAAGACGGAGATGTTGATGTGTCACGTTCCACTTCAGCTGACAGTGTTTTCACCAGCAGGTCTTTGCACCTCTGCAGGCTTGTGTCGGCCTGAAAGAGAGACACCACATAGGCTTTAAACCTAGGATAGAGCACGGTGGCCAAAATGTAGTGGTCTGATTTCAACAGATTGACCACCCTGGAATCCTGGCAAAGTAAATGAAGGGCTTCATCCACAATTCCCACATGCTCCATCTTAGCTCCTCCTTCACTTTCTCCAGCTGCTTCTGCAAAAGCCTGATGAGGGGAATGACCTGACTCAAGCTGGCAGTGTGTGAACTGACTTCATGTGTGACAAGTTCGAAGGGCCTGGAGAACCTTGCACAACACAGAAATCATTCTCCACTGCGCTTGAGTCAGGTGCATACCCCCTCCTTTGCCTATGTTATAGGTGGATGTATTGGCTTGAATGGCCTTTTGCTGCTCCTCCATCCTCTGAAGCATATAGAGGGTTGAGTTCCACCGCGTCACAACCTCTTGCTTCAGGTGATGGCGGGGCAGGTTCAAGAGTGTTTGCTGGCACTCCAGTCTTCGGCACGCAGTCACTGAATGGCGAAAGTTGCCAGAAATATTTCGGGCCACCCAAAGCATCTCCTGCACGCCCCTGTCGCTTTTCAGAAAATTCTGCACCACCAAATTTATTGTGTGAGATAAACATGGGAAGTGCTGGAATTTGCCCAGATGTAATGCCCGCACAATATTGGTGGTGTTGTCAGATATCACAAATCCCGAGGAGAGTCTAAGTGGGGAAGACACTGGGCGATTATTTCACTCAGTTTCTCTAAGAGGTTGTCGGTGGTGTGCCTCTTACTGAAACTGGTGATACACAGCGTAGCCTGCCTTGGAACGAGCTGGCATTTCTGAGATGCTGCTACTGGTGACACTGCTGTTGTTGCTGCGTAAGGTGATCCATCTACCCAGTGGGCTGTCACAGTCATATAGTCCTTAGTCTGCCCTGTTCCACTTGTCTGTGGTTAAGTGGACATTGGGTACAACCGCATTTTTCAGGACACTGAGGACACTTTTTCTGACGTTTCTGTACAGTCTTGGTATTGCCTGCCTAGTGAAGTGGAATCTAGATGGGATTTGGAACCGGGGACACACTACCTCCATCAATTGTCTAAATCCCACTGCACTAATGGCGGATACCGGATGCACGTCTAACACCAACATAGCAGTCAAGGTCTCAGTTATATGTTTTGCTTCAGGATGACTGCTGTCGTACTTCATCCTCCTCGCTAAGGACTGTTGGAGGGTCAATTGTTTAGTAAAAGTAGTGGTGTTCCTACTTCCTCTCTGGGATGATGAACGACTCCCAGCAGCAACAGCAGCAGTGGCAGCAGTAGGCGTAGCAATGCAGGATCCTCCGGAGGAATCCCGGATAGGAGAGTCAGTCATGCCAGTGACATGGCCTGCAGGACTACTTCCGATCCTGAATAAGGAGGAAATTGATGAGGAGGTAGTTGATGGTGTGGTTTGCAGGCACTTGGATACAACAGGACAAAGGGATTTAGGTGTCCCTGGACTGCTTACGGTCTTAGCCAAAGTTTCTTAACTTGACAGTAATTTTTTATGAATGTGCTGTAGGTGACGTATAAGGGAGGATGTTCCTAGGTTGTTAACGTCCCTACCCCTACTTATTTCACCTTTACATATGGTACTTATGGCAAGACAGTTGTTGTCCGGATTTGGATAGAAATATTGCCAGACCAAAGAGGTGGAATGTTTGGTCTTCTGCCCAGGCATGACCGTGATGGGTTTTTTCATCCCACGGACAACAACTGTCTCCCCCGGAGCCTGATTTAAACAAACCACATCACCATCAGAATCCTCCTCGCCAACTTCCTCCTCAGCGCCAGCTACACCAGTGTCCTCATCCTGTTATACTTCAACAGTGTCATCTTCAATTTGCATATCAGCAAGTGGACTGTGGGTGCTCCTTTCAGCACTTGCAGGGGGCGTGCAAATGGTGGAAAGAGCCATCTCTTCCCGACCAGTTCTGGGAAGGTCAGGCATCGCAACCGCCACCACACTTGGACTCTCCTTGGGGATTTGTGATATCTTCTTAGAATGCACAGTTATTTGCTGTGCTTTTGGCAGCTTAACTCATTTGATTTTTTTAGCGGGAGGAGGGCTTCCATCGTCATGTGAAGCTGAACCACTAGTCATGAACATAGGGAAAGACCTTAGCCGTTCCTTTCCACTCCGTGTCGTAAATGGCATATTGGCAAGTTTACGTTTCTCCTCAGATGATTTAAATGTTTTTTTTAAGGTCATTTTCCTGAACTTTGTCATTTGGGATTGTATATGCCCTCTACTATGACATTGGGCATCGGCCTTGGCAGACAACGTTGATGGCATGTTATCGTCGATGTCATGACTAGTGTCAGCAGCTTCAGCACTAGGCGAAAGTGGTTCTTGATCTTTCCCTATTTTATTTATATCGGAGAAAGTTTGGTCCTCCATTTATGTTATATTGATATATACGTGCGGCTAAGGCGCACACAAACACAGAAAATAATTTTTTATTTTTGTTGGAGACTAGTGCACTTTGTGGGTTACACCACCCTTTAAGAAATGAGTCAGCTGGCTCTTTACTTATGGGTCACAGGCGCATGCTTGGCACTGCTCCTTTGTTGATGCACGTGCAGCTACAGTGCACACAATTCACAAAGACAGAAAAAAAGAATTATTTTTTATTTTTTGTGGAGCGCACTTTGAGGGTTATACCACCCTTTAACAGACAGAATCACCCTTGGCGCTGCTGCTTTGAGGATGCACGTACAGTGCACACAATTCACAAACACAGAAGAAAATGTTTTTTTTTTGTTGGCGTGCACTTTGGGGGCTTACACCACCCTTTAAGAGATGAGCCAGCTGGCCCTTTACTTATGGGATACTGGCGCACGCTTGTCGCTGCTCCTTTGTTGATGCACATGTAGCCACAGTGCACACAACTCACAAACACCGAAAATAATTTTTTATTTTGGTTGGAGTGCAGTTTGGGGGTTACACCACCCTTTAACAGACAGATGCATGCTTGGCGCTGCTGCTTTGAGGATGCAGGTGCGGCTACTGCGCAAACATTTCATACACAAACACAGAAAAAAAGATGATTTTATTTTTGTTGGAGTGCACTTTGGGGGTTACACCACCCTTTAACAGACAGACGCACGCTTGTCGCTGCTGCTTTGAGGATGCAGGTGCTGCTACTGTGCATACATTTCACACACAAACAGAAAAAAAGAAGATTATTTTATTTTTGTTGGAGCGCACTTTGGGGATTACACCACCCTTTAACAGACAAATGGACGCTTGTCGCTGCTGATTTGAGGATTCAGGTGTGACTACAGCCCACACAATTCACAAAGACAGAAAAAAAAAGACTTTTTTATTTTTTGTGGAGCGCACTTTGGGGGTTACACCACCCTTTAACAGACAGACACACACTTGTCGCTGCTGCTTTGAGGATGCAGGTGCTGCTACTGTGCATACATTTCACACACAAACAGAAAAAAAGATTATTTTTTATTTTGGTTGGAGCGCACTTTGGGGGTTACACCACCCTTTAACAGACAGACGCACGCTTGTCGCTGCTGATTTGAGGATGCAGGTGCGGCTACTGCGCATACATTTCACACACAAACACAGAAATAAAGATTATTTTATTTTGGTTGGAGCGCACTTTGGGGGTTACACCACCCTTTAACAGACAGACGCACGCTTGTCGCTGCTGCTTTGAGGATGTAGGTGCGGCTACTGCGCATACATTTCACAAACAAACACAGAAAAAAAAAGATTATTTTATTTTGGTTGGAGCGCACTTTGGGGGTTACACCACCCTTTAACAGACAGACGCACGCTTGTCGCTGCTGATTTGAGGATGCAGGTGCTGCTACTGTGCATACATTTCACACACAAACAGAAAAAAAGATTATTTTATTTTGGTTGGAGTGCACTTTGGGGGTTACACCACCCTTTAACAGACAGACGCACACTTGTCGCTGCTGATTTGAGGATGCAGGTGTGGCTACTGCGCATACATTTCACACACAAACACAGAAAAAAAGATTATTTTATTTTGGTTGGAGCGCACTTTGGGGGTTACACCACCCTTTAACAGACAGACGCACGCTTGTCGCTGCTGATTTGAGGATGCAGGTGCTGCTACTGTGCATACATTTCACACACAAACTGAAAAAAAGATTATTTTATTTTGGTTGGAGCGCACTTTGGGGGTTACACCACCCTTTAACAGACAGACGCACGCTTGTCGCTGCTAATTTGAGGATGCAGGTGCGGCTACTGCGCATACATTTCACACACAAACACAGAAAAAAATATTATTTTATTTTGGTTGGAGCGCACTTTGGGGGTTACACCACCCTTTAACAGACAGACGCACGCTTGTCGCTGCTGCTTTGAGGATTCAGGTGTGGCCACTGCGCATACATTTCACACACAAACACAGAAAAAAAGAAGATTATTTTATTTTTGTTGGAGCGCACTTTGGGGGTTACACCACCCTTTAACAGACAGACGCACGCTTGGCGCTGCTGCTTTGAGGATGCACGTACAGTGCACACAATTCACAAACACAGAAAAAAATGTTTTTTTTTGTTGGAGTGCACTTTGGGGGCTTACACCACCCTTTAAGAGATGAGCCAGCCAGCCCTTTACTTATGGGACACAGGCGCACGCTTGGCGCTGCTCCTTTGTTGATGCACGTGCAGCCACAGTGCACACAATTCACAAACACAGAAAATATTTTTTTATTTTGTTTGGAGTGCACTTTGGTGGTTACACCACCCTTTAACGGACAAGCCCGCCGGCCCTTTACTTATAACACAGGCGCACTCTTGGCGCTACTTTGTTGATGCACGTGCGGCCACAGTGCACACAATTCACAAACACAGAAAATTTTTTTTATTTTGTTTGGAGTGCACTTTGGGGGTTACAGCACCCTTTAACAGTCAAGCCAGCTGGTCCTTTACTTATGACACAGGCGCACGCTTGGCGTTACTTTGTTGATGCATGTGCGGCTACTGCGCACACAATTCACAAACACAAAAAAAAAAATTTCTATTGTTTTTGGAGTGCACTTTGGGGGTTACAGCACCCTATAATGGACAAGCCATCCGGCCCTTGATTTATGACACAGGCGCACGCTTGGCACTACTTTGTTAATGCACGTGCGGCTACTGCGCACACAATTCACAAACACAGAAAAAAAAAAAATTTTGGGAGTGCACTTTGAGGGAGCACCCCTGATGCACAGATGACCCCCTGGACAACACTACAGCACCCCCCTAGGACTACAGCCTTTATGGGACACTGCACAACACAGTCCAGCCAGCACCTATAGACTTTGGAGTGGACACAGCCCCTATGCACAACTGACTGCACAATACAGCCCAGCCAGCCCCTATGACAGCAGCACAACACAGCCCAGCCAGCCCCTACGGACAACAGCAGCACAACACAGCCCAGTCAGCCCCTTTGGACTGAGTGGACACAGCCCCTATGGACAACAGCATCACAACACAGCCCTGCCAGCCCTGGCTCCCACCCTCCCCGAGAAATCCGAACCCGCTCATCCCTAATATATATATATATATATATATATATATATATATATATCCACCAAAAACGGGACGGCACTCAGAGATTGATAAGCAAAACTACATGTATTGTAAAAAAGTCTCCAAAGCAGCGACGTTTCGAGGTATAACCCTCTTTCTCAAGCCTTAGGTAAACAGACAAACACCACATAAACAAACTTACCCATACGCTCATCACTCCACCTGCGTTGCTCCCATGAGGGCCACCCACCGGAAACTGCAGCTGACGCACTTCCGGAGCCTGCGCTTCACATTTGCCAGGCAACCACAGCATCACCCTCCAGTACACTTCCTGGTTGTGAGCGCAGCCCCCAGTTTCTACGGCGATGACAACAGGCTGTTAGTGAACTGTCAGCGCTCATCACGGGGGGTGTACATACCCAAGTCAGGAGGTAACTAAGGGAACAATAAGCGGACAATGCCCCCCAATTAACCCCTACATATCAATACAGTGCACATAAAATCACAGTAATCTATAATTATGCTCCACTGACTGATCCACATCCTATGTGTACTGTGACTATACATAAAAACATAACCCCACAGACAGTGACAATGGAGCAATAACCCCCCTGGCTATAGCTATACACCTATCTACTGCACAAAATCATGGGATCTAAGCATCATAGTGCCCTAATAACAACTGGGTGGAGAAGAAAAGCTGGAACAAATAATGCAATCTATCAATAGTTCCTGTTCCCCTATTAAATTTACCTACATATATAGTTATGAATCTGTCCACTTCTTGGACGTTATTGTGAGAATTAAAGAAGGTAAAATATATACAGAAGTATTCCAAAAGAATACTGACAGGAACACATTCTTATTGTCGACCAGCCACCATCCAGAAGCCTTGAAGAAGGGTCTTCCACTTTCGCAAATGATGCGTATGGCGAGAATTACGAGTGATGCAACTGAGTTACCCAACAGGTTGGATGAACAAATAAAAAAATTTGCTGCCAGAGGATATGATAAGACACTTTTGATCCAACAGAACAAAAAGTGCTAAGTATGAGACGAGAGGAATTATTACGGCCCAAATCTGAGCACCAGCTGATAACGTGGACTAGCGATTATACTACAGCCAGCCCCATTATTAGGAGAGCTACTCAGGCGCTCTGGCCACTAATAACTACAGATAAGGATTTATCTATGTTTAAAACCAGCAGACCGGTGGCAGCTTTTTAGACGGGGACGGAATCTCCGAGATATGCTGGTCCATACGGACATTACTGGAAGAAACATACCACGTGAACCGAACGTTTATGTGAAAACTCCTGGATGTTTTAGATGTACCAATTGTTTAACTTGCAAAAGTTTAATTAATAGCAATCAGTTTCAACATCCGCACAGGGAGAAGAGCTATAAGATCAATCACGTGTTGACATGTACATCGATGTTTGTAGTGTACATCATAATCTGCCCATGTGGCTTGTATTATGTTGGGCAAACCACTCGAAAATTCCGGGAATGGATGGCTCTACACCGTTCTTCGATAAAATTAGCTTTGGCTGGTAGAGAGAACGAACAGCCGGTAGCTCGTCACTTTAAAGAGATGGGTCATCCTCTGGCATCTTTGAGATACATCATTATTGACCATGTTGACCATTATTGACCATCCCTGAGAGGAGGTGATCGCTCCAAAATCCTACTAAATAGAGAAGCACAGTGGATATTTAGACTGGAGACGACACGTCCTAAAGGCTTAAACGATAAAATAAACTGGAACATTTTGTGAGCTGATTGTTATTAGGGCACTATGATGCTTAGATCCAATGATTTTGTGCAGTAGATAGGTGTATCTCTAGAATTGTATTTATGCTTGAAGAAATTTAGCTATAGCCAGGGGGGTTATTGCTCCATTGTCACTGTCTGTGGGGTTATGTTTTTATGTATAGGGGATTGTCAGGGGTTAATTGGGTGGCTTTGTCTGCTTATTGTTCCCTTACTTACCTCCTGACTTGGGTATGTACACATAAACAGTTATATGTGTATATATACCAAACCCACACAAAACTTATCTGGCACTCCACCTGTGCAAAGGGGCGGGAATACAGGCAAAAGTTTTGCCTAGGGTGCCTAGAAGCCTTGCACCGGCCCTGGGCGACACAGAGGGGACACTTCAGTGCCTGCCAAGGACAGTAGAGTGGTAATGCCCAGCGGGACACCCTGACTTTATAACTATCATCCAAGTCATCCAGGGTGTTGGCAGCAGTGTAACAGGAGCTAGGCAAGGAGTATATGTAGTGTGGGCGCAAGGCCTGGGGGCACTTGTGATCGTGCACTAGGTCCGTGCCTCCATGATAGGTCAGGTGCTAGACCCATGCCCTGCATGATACGTTGGGTGCTAGGCCCGTGCCCTCTGTGATAGGGGGAGCACCAACTAATATCTCACCTAGGGCACCACATTTGTCACGAACGACCCTGTTGCAGCTTGAATTCTGGTCTCTGCTTCAGCTGTGCTGCTTTTCTGGGGAAGTGCAGGAGAGCAGAGTACATCTATGTGGGAAGCTTTTATTACTGTTTAAAATAAATATACTATTTAATCACGTCTCATTTTGTTGACTTTCAGAATAAAAACGACTCCTAAACAGCTAATTGGGTCCAAGTACCACGTGTTCACAGATGTGTAGACCCCATGATCGGTGACAGCCTAAAGCCCGTATTCAATTAGAAGCAAAAAGCCGAGAACCGCGAAAAAGTATTGCCATATTCAATTCCATCTGTTTTTCTCGTACCTGAAATGGCAATGCAATGTAATAGGCAAAAAAGATTTGCTGTGAATTGGTGGAGAAAAAAAGTGCAAAATCGCTATTTTGTGGTGCAAAGGTGGGGAAACCACTCTGCACCCGTGGGACAGTCGCCAAAGTACAACTGCTTCAAAAAACCACAAAAAAAAAGTGAGTAACACCCAGGGGCATTTTAAGAGAGGAGGGGGCCCGTGTACACTCCTCATGCGGGGCCCCCTCCTCTCTACCTGTTGGCTGGCAGCCGACTGACGCGGCTGGCCAGCCACCGGAGCATTAGTCACTAGAGTGTGCCCAGAGTCTACTGTGCAAGTGCAGAACGCCGGAAAAATGGCCACGGTGCCCATTTTCCGGCATTCTTTGTATGCGCAGTAGACTCCGGGCACACTATAGTGCCCGGAGTATACTGCACATGCGCAGAACACTGGAAAATGCCCGCGGTGGCCATTTTTCCGGTGTTCTAAGCAGCAGTGACACCTGACGCGGGACCTCGGACAGGTAAGTTTAAAAAAAATCTGGGTGCAGTGTGTGCGGTGCGGGGTCCCCCTTGGACCCCAGGGGCCCATGTGCCCCGCACACATTGCACCCATTATAGATACGCCACTGGTAACACCCCAAAAAAGCACTTTGAAAAAGGGGGCAAAATGGGCAAAGTGGGGGTAGAAACTTAAAAACTAGCGAAATAGACTTTTGGGGGGACTGCAAGTATGGGTGTGGTGTTTTTTGAATTGCAGATGCTTGCTTCAGGTGCGTTTTTTAAATTTTTAAAAACTTTACTTGAGCAACTTTAAATCATGCTTGCACTCATTTTCAGGTACCCCAAATTTAACAGGACTACTTATTTTCACACAAAAAAACTGCTTAATGCTATTCTTCACCACTTGTGCAAAGACGCTAAATATAAGAAATTCACACACCTTAAGTACCTCAAATAGCTTTATTAGGGCTATTCGGGGGCATGCACAGTACATTGATCCCCAATGTTAGTGCATCTTTTAGGGGGTGTCAGGCTAATTTCCCCAATTCTGACAGAACTTTTCACCTGGTTTGCATTCGTCGGGTTGCGTTTTCGCGTGTTTTGGAATTGAATACGGTGAATAGCAGGGGCGTGCACGATAAGTTTCTGCGGCTAAATGACGCGATGTAGGCGAAAAGTCCAGCATGCGAAAAAGTATTGCGGGTGCAAAACTAATTGAGTACGGGCCTAAGAGTTGAGTGGCTCGGTTGGAATCCATTCTATATTAATTTGTTTGTGACAACCCACACTGACCCGCCCATCCCCAGGAAAAACAAGTTATCTCGACTGCATTCAAAGTGAATGCTTTTTTTTCAATGAAGAAGTATGTGAGCAGTTTGTCATTAAGAGAACTATGGAGCACATTCAGACCCATTCGCTAAGATGCATACTCTCGCTGCTGCCGTTGGTATGCAGTGTGCGCATACCTTAGCGAAAGTTCACAATGCATTCGCTCGCTGCACATAGACAGCCCAGCAGAGTGAGTGACAGGGGAAGCCGTTTGTAGGTGGTAACAGGGGCTGGGCATTAAAAACGGGGGAGTGGAGGTGCAAACGCAGACGTGCCTGAGCATCTCAACGGCGTTTTAGAGGTGTGCATAATTAAAAGACAGCATCATAGTACACGTCACTTGGCTTTTACTTTTACACTGAAGTGCTCGCAGTGCTTGCGACAGGGTATAGTCACCCCAGTGGCGTATCTATAATGGGTGCAGTGTGTACGTGGCACACGGGTCCCCGGGTCCAGGGGGGCCCCGCACCGCACACCCTGCACCAATATTATTTTAAACTTACCTATCCGTGGTCCCACGACGGGTGTCAGCGCTGCTCAGAACACTGGAAAATGGCCACCGCGGCCATTTTTCCGTGTTCTGTGCATGCGCAGTAGACTCCGGGCACACTCTAGTGCCCGGAGTCTACTAATGCTCCGGTGGCTGGCCGGCCGGCCGCATCAGTTGGTTGCCAGCCACCAGGAAAAGAGGAGGGGGCCCCCCATGGGGAGTGCCCCTGGGCCCCCTCCTCTCTTAAGATGCCACTGAGTCAACCTCAAGTGCCGCGATAGCATCCGATGTACCGATGGTTGCATAGACTTCCTGGACAAAACGTGCACAAGTGGGTGTCTTAAAACAGGCTGGTGGGTGTCTGCATGCACTATGTGATAGCTCTCTAAGAAATACTGGGCGCACTAATGCATTGCTGTGAGACAGCACTCCCTACGCAATTTGCATACACATTGTGCGAGTGATTGCATCCAGCGAGCGGCTCTGTATCAGGCCCTATATATCAAAGGGGCAAGAGCTCTAAAACCGTCAAAAACAGATAGGCTTCCTCCTATTTAACAAGCTACGAAGCCTGTAAAAGCTATCATAGGCTGACCATGTAATAGCTTCTCCTGTGCATGGGGAAGCCTATTATAGAGTGATTGCAGTAGTACCTTATATCTAAAGATTGAGATGGAGGGGGGATTGGGCAGTAGAGGAAATCATGTTTCTATTAAAAGTTATATTCAAATTATAATTGTATTTTTTTTAACAGTTTAATATAATTGTTATTATTTTTTTTTTTTAAACTGATAATGGAAGCCTACAGCTGGTTACACACCATACGATATATTCGATATAGCTTTCCAACGCGTACATCAAATAGTATGTATACCTGATCCATCGTTCCCGGCCATCATCACATTTGCTGTGCTGCACAGTAGATGGGATGATTCATTGAACGATGTTGTTTAGTTACATGCAGTATGAATGATACTTTGCGCCATAGTAATGATACATTGCGCCATAGTACGCCGGATCATGCAGTGTTTATGGCGTGCCCAAAGTATCGTTACACCGCTCACTGCATCGCAGGGTCGCACCATTGTATGGTCAGTATGAAGGTGTGGTCTGGGTTGCCTGTGCAGTGTGCTTGTGTCACATATGCACAAAAAATGCTCTATTTATTTAAATAATAAACAATAAGTTAGCTCATACTGCTTACCGTTGTGGTGAAGTTTTATTGATAAATCAAGGAATAGGAAGTTTCTATCGCTAAGCAGTGATATAATTCAATGAATAAAAAATGTATAAATAAGTCCGTATGTCACGTCACAAGGTACCATCTGCTAAAAGGCAGATCTCTGCACATGAGACCTTCATCAGCTTGTTATTAGTAAGAAATGCCACTTCTGAGAATTTCATTTTGAAAGTGTAAAGTGTGAGAAAAGTAATAAAGGGAACATTTCAAAAATAATTTAATGTATATAACACCCTCCCTCCCCTGTTTGTTCTCCTTGTCACCCGTTGACCTGCCTCCAGTCTCACTCTATGTCACTATGCCTACGGCTTCTAAATGGTTAATAAAATCAAAATCAATATTTCTGATTCTCTTCCCAGGCCGCGTTAATTCCCCATTTATATGATAAAGTATTGTGCACAGTACTGTCATTTGTTCACCTGTTTATGTATAGCTTTGTACTTGAATAGAGAAGTAAGTTAAAAAAAAAAAGTCCTGAATTTCTATTAACTGCACTTAATGTTCTGCTTTGAAAGCTTCCTTTGAATTTGCCTCAACCTCCCTCTCAAATGTTCAATTGACAGCTACAAGAGAATCTCAGCAATCACAGTGAGACATTATAGCAGAAGATAGTAAAGTTAAGTGGAGGATAAGAATTAGAGTTATTATTGTAGATACTATTTGAAGATAGTGCTGATTCCCTCTAAATGGAAAATACATTTCCGTCTTGTTTCCATCTAAATTAATGCAGAAAAAATGTTTCTTTGTGAGATTTCCAGAAGGGTTATGGGATTATACTACAATGTGGCATTGAAACCACTTTAAACAAGAATAAACTTACTGCATATCTAAAGCAACTGTCATAAAATCTTTACATCACCTCAAATATTCTCTTCCCTCCTAGGCATACACAAGTATTAGGGACATATCCTCAGCAACTCACTGCTGACTTAATCTTTCCCTAAGGTCCATGATGTCTGCATAACAGGGAATTCAAGTAAACTTGCTTTAAACATGAAGTTCAGGATCTGCGTTGATTTGTGCAAATGTTTTTCATATGTGCATTTGCGTAGGAAGAAATGTCACATGGTAAGCATTCTTCCCTTCCAGAACACCCTTTTACATAGGACATTTGCTTTACATTTGTAGAACTTTCCCTCTGTCTAATCTAAAGGTACACACTATACAATTATCGGGCCTATCAGCTGATTAACTGCTGATGAGCCGATAATTGGATAGTGTGTGTTTAGGAGCGCAAGACTGGGGGACGATATAGCGTGTGCTCCACGCACTGTATCTCTCCCGACCTCCCGATACCATTGTAGAGATCAAAAAAGTATGCACTGAGGGCCTGATTAAGCAAGGATCGCAGATGCGAATGCAATAGCGATTACGCATGCAGTCTCACTGCGAAAGTATGCTAATCCATTGCGATCGCAATGCAATCTCAGCACTATATAAGGACACCCACTTTACCTTACACACATCCATAATGTTTAGCAGGACTGCAAAAACATTGGTATAATCAAGTGCCATCGCAGCCTCATGCACACTGGCACTAGCCCTGACCTTACTCAGAAATTGCTAACTTCAGCGCACGCTATGAGGCTTCAGGCTGCGTAGGACTTTGCAGTGGATAATTTATGCACGCCCATGCAACGACGTTCTAACGCACTGAGACACCTTCGTTCAGTCGCCCACCCACACATGGCACTTCCTGTCAATCACTCTGCGATGGGTCTGAGTAGCCGCTGCTATCGCAGTCCCGATCGCAATGGCTAGTTCACGCACTACGATGCATTGTTGCGCAGTATGCAACAATCAGCCAATTGCGTGCGTATTAGCAACTGCATTCCTTGCTGAATCAGGCCCTGAGCAAGTACTGTAATTACTCAGTGTGTACGGGTGCCCACTGATTGGTGGAATTTATCAGGCAATTCCTCGTTGTGTACGGGTGCCCACTGATTGGCGGAATTTATCAGGCAATGTGTACCAAGCTTTACCCCTATGGCCCTCTCAGTGGAGAAATGTTTCATCAAGTTCAGATGCTGCCATTGTCACATTAAATGAATTAGGTTTTTAGAAAAAAGACGATAGAGGGCAATGTGGACGGATATTTTAGAATGTGTTAACTATGGATAAACCAACCAGCAGTCATTCATCTTAAAAAGGTAAAGTAAATCTGTCACCTACATACAGTGGGCCTAGCAATTTCGAAGGTTAAACTGTTTATGAGAATGTCGCCTGTCCATTGACTAAGAACCAGTGATTGATGACTATGGGCCAGAACCAGTAAATGATGATTATGGGGGAGATGTATTAAATCTTGGAGAGAGGTAAAGTGGAAAGAGATAAATTACTAACCAATCAGCTCCTAACTGCAATTTTTCAAACACAGGGGTAGATATAACAACCCTTAGAGAGAGACAAAGTGATAGAGATAAAGTACCAACCAATCTGCTCCTGACTGTCATTTTACAGGCTGTGTTTGAAAATGGCAGGAGCTGATTGTTGTTACTTTCTCTCTCTCCACTTTATCTCTCTCCAAGGCTTGGTACATTTCCCCCACAGCCTGTAAAATGACAGTTAAAAGCTGATCGGTTGGTACTTTATCGCTCTTCATTTTATCTTTCTCCAAGGTTTCATACATCTCCCCCTATGTCAGATCTAATGAATAATGGATATATAGCAAACTGCTAAGCTGCATACTGGTGCATCCAACAAAATGAATTCACCACTATATGTGTTTATTATTTATTAACAGGTACTTATAAAACACCAGCATATTCAGTTGTGCTTTACAACAGTAATAGAACAAGACTGAGTAATAAAACACAAAGAGGTAAGAGGGCCCTGAACACAAGCTTACAATACATAGGGAAATAGGCATTTATACACAAGGATAGGTCAGTGGAGGTTGAAGGGGCAGGCTGGAAGGGCTATTGCCCTGGGTTCTGTGGGCCCATGGGCACAGCCGCATCATCCTGCCTGCCAGCACTGCCGTCAGCTGGATTCCTGCCAGCTGATAGCCACTGGGCTCTCCACAGTTGCTCGTATCCTGGCATGTCTGGCTCACTGCCGCGTCTCTCCTCTAAGCTGCGCTGCAAAGGAAGAGTAGTAGGCAGTCTAAGAAGGCAAGTTGAAGGGCTGGTAAGGGGGTTGGGGTGATGAGAGGCAGGAGGCCAGAATGACGGGGGGCAGGAGGCCAGAGTGACGGGGGGCTGGAGGCTGGAGTGATAGGGCACGAGGATGGAGTGATAAGGTTGGAGTGACAGAAGGCTGGAGTGACAGGGGGCAGGAGGCTGGTGTGACAAGGGGCAGGAAGGTTGAGTGACAAGTCTGGAGGACGGAGTGATGGGGCTGTAGTGACGAGGCAGGAGAATGGAGTAACGGGGCTGGAGGGGACACGGGGAAGGAGGTGACACAGGGGGCACAAATCTTTTAGAACCTCTGTTGTATGATGGCGTCGCAGAGAAACCACCATATAGGTAAGGTGTATTTCTATACACAAAAAAACACAGACACTATATAGAGTATATGGGTTATTCCATGAAATATAGGGCACAATACATGAAAAATAAATTGTATCACAGCAGATGCCAAGACATTTTCAACTTCATTTCTTTTTACTGATGAACTTAATGTAACTATAACAGTGACTTCAGATGATGTAGTTAACGTTGGTGACTGGTTCTATGTTGAATATGATGCAAAGAGTTACCCAGCTGAGTTCAAGGACATCAAAGACTGGTGAATACTTAGGGCATATTCAATTGTGTGCGAGAATAGCAAAAAACCCGCACCTTGGAGGTATTTCCTATTAGGTGCATGTTTTTTTTAAAAAACACGCACCGGGAGGTTTTTTTTCACACACCTCCTGAGGAAGCGTGATTTTTCCTAAAATCGAAGATTTAAGCAAAAATCACTGGGACTTGCTCTGACACCCCCACGGCACCCCCCCTGAGGAAAAATTAAGCAATTGGAAGTATACAATTAGCTTAATTAGTCCTTAATTACTTACCGTCCTCAGCACTGTCTTCTGCTGCATCCAGCGTTGGGAGACGGCTCTTATGCAGCAGGGTAAGTATGTCACTGTGTGTGGTGTATGTAAGTGTATATGAGTGAGTGTGTGTATGAGTGTGAGTGTGTGTGTGTGTGTGACCCCTGTTGTGGTGTGTGTGGCCTCCCCGGAATGGGCGCTGGGAGAACTACATCTCCCAGCAGCCCTTGCTCCTCCCATCAGCCCCCGGGACTCCCAGCAGCCCCCTCTCCAGTAAGAAGAGAGAGAGGAAGCCACTGGGAGCCACGTAGACCCCCTGCCAGGTAGGTGTTTTTTTTTATTTTATTATTTTATGCGGCACGGGGTTGTCAGAGCTGAAAACCCTGCAACCACTAATTTTTTTATTGAATACTGTGGGTAGCAGAAGCGCGTATACCCATGGTATTCCGGAATTGGGCGCGAGGTGCGCGAGGTTTTTAACACGCTAAACCTCGCGCCCAATTGTATATGCCCATACTGTTTATTTATATAACATAATACATACTATATTATATTCAGGTTCATGGGGTGTGCACACGCTGCCGCTGCAGAGAGAACTGTGCACTGTGGGCAGCACCGTCACTGGCCCACGGTCCTTGTATCTGGCTAACAGGGTGCCTGGAACAATATCCTGCAGCCAGTATCGCTCCTGCGGTGCCACCTGGAGAATCCTCTGGACACTCGCGAGGCGCGTGTGGTTTTTAGCTCGCTAAACCTCGCGCCCAATTGTATATGCCCCTAAGTGAGAACAATGGAGCAAGCTGGTAGCAACTGGAAATGGCCATCATCACCAGATGAAATATTTTATGCATCTTCACAGTAAATCAAGACGATAAACAGGCCTACACTGAATCATTCACATAGATTCTACAGGTTTGAGTAATTTGTATCAGAGCCCTTTGACTGGGGACATAAATGTAATGTGAGTCGAGCCATATGTCAAAATTGATTTTAAGTATAGTTTGATTAACATTCACTTTTTGTTTGTGTGTCAATCATAAATTTAGGGTATTTTTAGTGTATAATATAACCATGGGTGTAACTAAGTATTTGAAGAACCCATAGCAAAAGTTTGTAAGGGCCCCTATGTACCATCTAATACTGAAAAATGTATGCAACACATGTAACTTTGGCAAGGAAGATTGACCCCCTTAAGCTCTGGGCCCCATAACAGCTGCACCCCTTGCACCTATGGTAGTTACGCCCATGAGAATAACAATCATATTGTAATAATAATTACGAGAACAGGTTTAAATAAATATACAAATCCCCCCAGTTCCTATGTCCATTCTGTTGTAAAATGAGTCAGGCATATAAACAGTAACATTTAACTACTAAGAGTGTACTGTTTTTTCTGCTGCTAAGCATTAATTATGACTACCTACCCCATATATTATTGATATATTTTTAAAATGTTGAATTGTAGCTTAATTTATGTGTGTGGTGCAGTTAAACTTCTAAAAATTAACAAGATATGCAACATGAGTCACATGGAATGACATATTTATATATATATATATATATATATATATATATATATATATATATACATATATATATATACACATACCTGAGTGGAAAGTAATAAGAGTGCACACACCACACTGACTTTTATAAACAGACTTTATTCTTCCAAAGTGGTAGTATAGCATCACAGTATACTGTGATATTAAACAACTTTTGAAAACCTTGTCTCTAGTGAGTGCATCCTATTACTTTCTTTTGGATTATATATATATATATATTAGGGGTGAGCGGGTTCGGATTTCTGAAATCCGAACCCCCCCGAGCCCCCCCGATCCGAGTCCGATCCGAGTCAGGCTCGACTTTTCCCGCCTGACTCGGATCTGACATCGAGGCAAAACGTCATCATCCCGCCTTCCGAGTCTCGCGGGTTTTGGATCCTATATAAGGTACCCGCGTCGGCGCCATTTTCTCACTCGGCTGTGGACAGTGAAGAGGGAGGGTGGGAGTTAGTGCTGTGTAGTGTAGTGTAGTGTAGTGCTGCTGTTGTCCACTACTTCAAAGTCCATAGGGGCTGGCTGTGTTGTGCTGTGCTGCTGTTGTTAATAGGGGCTGTGTCCACTACTTCAAAGTCCATAGGGGCTGGCTGGACTGTGTTGTGCAGTCAGTTCTCCATAGGGGCTGTGTCCACTCCAAAGTCCTGTGCAGTGTCCCAGTCCTAAAGGGGTGCTGTAGTGTTGTCCAGGGGGTGCTCTGTCCATCAGGGGTGCTCCCCCCAAGTGCTAAAAAAATAATATATTTTCTGTGTTTGTGAATTCTGTGCGCAGTAGCCGCACGTGCATCAACAAAGTAGTGCCAAGCGTGCGCCTGTGTCATAAGTAAAGGGCCGGCTGGCTTGACCGTTAAGGGTGCTGTAACCCCCGAAAGTACACTCCAGTCCAAACCAAAAAAAAAATTATTTTCTGTGTTTGTGAATTGTGTGCGCAGTAGCCGCACGTGCATCAACAAAGTAGTGCCAAGCGTGCGCCTGTGTCATAAGTAAAGGGCCGGCTGGCTTGACCGTTAAGGGTGCTGTAACCCCCGAAAGTACACTCCAGTCCAAACCTAAAAAAAAATTATTTTCTGTGTTTGTGAATTGTGTGCGCAGTAGCCGCACGTGCATCAACAAAGTAGTGCCAAGCGTGCGCCTGTGTCATAAGTAAAGGGCCAGCTGGCTTGACCGTTAAAGGGTGCTGTAACCCCCGAAAGTACACTCCAGTCCAAACCAAAAAAAAATTATTTTCTGTGTTTGTGAATTGTGTGCGCAGTAGCCGCACGTGCATCAACAAAGTAGTGCCAAGCGTGCGCCTGTGTCATAAGTAAAGGGCCGGCTGGCTTGACCGTTAAGGGTGCTGTAACCCCCGAAAGTACACTCCAGTCCAAACCAAAAAAAAAATAATTTTCTGTGTTTGTGAATTGTGTGCGCAGTAGCCGCACGTGCATCAACAAAGTAGTGCCAAGCGTGCGCCTGTGTCATAAGTAAAGGGCCGGCTGGCTTGACCGTTAAGGGTGCTGTAACCCCCGAAAGTACACTCCAGTCCAAACCTAAAAAAAAATTATTTTCTGTGTTTGTGAATTGTGTGCGCAGTAGCCGCACGTGCATCAACAAAGTAGTGCCAAGCGTGCGCCTGTGTCATAAGTAAAGGGCCAGCTGGCTTGACCGTTAAAGGGTGCTGTAACCCCCGAAAGTACACTCCAGTCCAAACCAAAAAAAAATTATTTTCTGTGTTTGTGAATTGTGTGCGCAGTAGCCGCACGTGCATCAACAAAGTAGTGCCAAGCGTGCGCCTGTGTCATAAGTAAAGGGCCAGCTGGCTTGACCGTTAAGGGTGCTGTAACCCCTGAAAGTACACTCCAGTCCAAACCTAAAAAAAAATTATTTTCTGTGTTTGTGAATTGTGTGCGCAGTAGCCGCACGTGCATCAACAAAGTAGTGCCAAGCGTGCGCCTGTGTCATAAGTAAAGGGCCGGCTGGCTTGACCGTTAAGGGTGCTGTAACCCCCGAAAGTACACTCCAGTCCAAACCAAAAAAAAAATTATTTTCTGTGTTTGTGAATTGTGTGCGCAGTAGCCGCACGTGCATCAACAAAGTAGTGCCAAGCGTGCGCCTGTGTCATAAGTAAAGGGCCGGCTGGCTTGACCGTTAAGGGTGCTGTAACCCCCGAAAGTACACTCCAGTCCAAACCAAAAAAAAAATTATTTTCTGTGTTTGTGAATTGTGTGCGCAGTAGCCGCACGTGCATCAACAAAGTAGTGCCAAACGTGCGCCTGTGTCATAAGTAAAGGGCCGGCTGGCTTGACCGTTAAAGGGTGCTGTAACCTCCGAAAGTACACTCCAGTCCAAACCAAAAAAAAATTATTTTCTGTGTTTGTGAATTGTGTGCGCAGTAGCCGCACATGCATCAACAAAGTAGTGCCAAGCGTGCGCCTGTGTCATAAGTAAAGGGCCGGCTGGCTTGACCGTTAAGGGTGCTGTAACCCCCGAAAGTACACTCCAGTCCAAACCTAAAAAAAAATTATTTTCTGTGTTTGTGAATTGTGTGCGCGGTAGCCGCACGTGCATCAACAAAGTAGTGCCAAGAGTGCGCCTGTGTCATAAGTAAAGGGCCGGCTGGCTTGACCGTTAAAGGGTGCTGTAACCCCCGAAAGTACACTCCAGTCCAAACCAAAAAAAAATTATTTTCTGTGTTTGTGAATTGTGTGCGCAGTAGCCGCACGTGCATCAACAAAGTAGTGCCAAGCATGCGCCTGTGTCATAAGTAAAGGGCCGGCTGGCTTGACCGTTAAAGGGTGCTGTAACCCCTGAAAGTACACTCCAGTCCAAACCAAAAAAAAATTATTTTCTGTGTTTGTGAATTGTGTGCGCAGTAGCCGCACGTGCATCAACAAAGTAGTGCCAAGAGTGCGCCTGTGTCATAAGTAAAGGGCCGGCTGGCTTGACCGTTAAAGGGTGCTGTAACCCACAAAGTACACTCCAGTCCAAACCAAAAAAAAAATTATTTTCTGTGTTTAGCCGCACGTATATATCAAATCGATATAACATAAATGGAGGACCAAACTTTCTCCGATAAAAATAAAATAGAGAAAGATCAAGAACCACTTCCTCCTAGTGCTGAAGCTGCTGCCACTAGTCATGACATAGACGATAACATACCATCAACGTCGTCTGCCAAGGCCGATGCCCAATGTCATAGTAGAGGGCACATACAATCCCAAATGGCAAAGTTCAGGAAAATGACCTTGAAAAAGACATTTAAATCAGCTGAAGAGAAATGTAAACTTGCCAATATGCCATTTACGACACGGAGTGGCAAGGAACGGCTAAGGTCGATCCCTAGTATGTTCATGACTAGTGGTTCAGCTTCACATGACGATGGAAGCACTCCTCCCACTAAAAAAATCAAAAGAGTTAAGCTGGCAAAAGCACAGCGAAGAACTGTGCTTTCTAAGAAGATATCACAAATCCCCAAGGAGAGTCCAAGTGTGGTGGTGGTTGCGATGCCTGACCTTCCCAGCACTGGACGGGAAGAGGTGGCTCTTTCCACCATTTGCACGCCCCCTGCAAGTGCTGAAAGGAGCACCCACAGTCCACTTGCTGATATGCAAATTGAAGATGTCACTGTTGAAGTACAACAGGATGAGGATACTGGTGTAGCTGGCGCTGAGGAGGAAGTTGGCGAGGAGGATTCTGATGGTGATGTGGTTTGTTTAAATCAGGCTCCGGGGGAGACAGTTGTTGTCCGTGGGATGAAAAAGCCCATCACGGTCATGCCTGGGCAGAAGACCAAACATTCCACCTCTTTGGTCTGGCAATATTTCTATCCAAATCCGGACAACAACTGTCTTGCCATATGTACCATATGTAAAGGTGAAATAAGTAGGGGTAGGGACGTCAACCACCTAGGAACATCCTCCCTTATACGGCACCTGCAGCGCGTTCATAAAAAGTTACTGTCAAGTTCAGAAACTTTGGCTCAGACCGTAAGCAGTCCAGGGACACCTAAATCCCGTTGTCCTGTTGTATCCAAGCGCCTGCAAACCACACCGTCAACTCCCTCCTCGTCAATTTCCTCCTTAGTCAGGATCGGAAGTAGTCCTGCAGGCCATATCACTGGCATGACTGACTCTCCTATCCGGGATTCCTCCGGAGGATCCTGCATTGCTACGCCTACTGCTGCCGCTGCTGCTGTTGCTGCTGCTGCTGGGAGTCGTTCATCATCCCAGAGAGGAAGTAGGAACACCACTACTTTTACTAAACAATTGACCCTCCAACAGTCCTTAGCGAGGAGGATGAAGTACGACAGCAGTCATCCTGAAGCAAAACGTATAACTGAGGCCTTGACTGCTATGTTGGTGTTAGACGTGCGTCCGGTATCCGCCATTAGTGCAGTGGGATTTAGACAATTGATGGAGGTAGTGTGTCCCCGGTTCCAAATCCCGTCTAGATTCCACTTCACTAGGCAGGCGATACCGAGACTGTACAGAAACGTCAGAAAAAGTGTCCTCAGTGTCCTGAAAAATGCCGTTGTACACAATGTCCACTTAACCACGGACATGTGGACAAGTGGAACAGGGCAGACTAAGGACTATATGACTGTGACAGCCCACTGGGTAGATGTATCACCTTACGCAGCAACAGCAGCAGCATCACCAGTAGCAGCATCTCAGAAACGCCAGCTCATTACAAGGCAGGCTACGCTGTGTATCACCGGTTTCAGTAAGAGGCACACCGCCGACAACCTCTTAGAGAAACTGAGGGAAATCATCGCCCAGTGGCTTACCCCACTTAGACTCTCCTGGGGATTTGTGATATCTGACAACGCCACCAATATTGTGCGGGCATTACATCTGGGCAAATTCCAGCACGTCCCATGTTTTGCTCACACAATAAACTTGGTGGTGCAGAATTTTCTGAAAAGCGACAGGGGCGTGCAGGAGACGCTTTGGGTGGCCCGAAAAATTTCTGGCCACTTTCGCCATTCAGCGACTGCGTGCCGAAGACTGGAGCGCCAGCAAACACTCTTGAACCTGCCCCGCCATCACCTGAAGCAAGAGGTTGTGACGCGGTGGAACTCAACCCTCTATATGCTTCAGAGGATGGAGGAGCAGCAAAAGGCCATACAAGCCTATACATCCACCTATGACATAGGCAAAGGAGGGGGTATGCACCTGACTCAAGCGCAGTGGAGAATGATTTCCGTGTTGTGCAAGGTTCTTCAGCCCTTCGAACTTGCCACACGTGAAGTCAGTTCAGACACTGCCAGCTTGAGTCAGGTCATTCCCCTCATCAGGCTTTTGCAGAAGCAGCTGGAGAAAGTGAAGGAGGAGCTAAGACGGAGCGATTCCGCTCGGCATGTGGGACTTGTGGATGAAGCCCTTCATTCGCTTTGCCAGGATTCCAGGGTGGTCAATCTGTTGAAATCAGACCACTACATTTTGGCCACCGTGCTCGATCCTAGGTTTAAAGCCTATGTGGTGTCTCTCTTTCCGGCCGACACAAGCCTGCAGAGGTGCAAAGACCTGCTGGTGAACACACTGTCAGCTGAAGCGGAACGTGACACGTCAACGGCTCCTTCTTCATTTTCTCCCGCAACTGGGGCTGCCAGGAAAAAACTTAGGTATCCTAAGCAACCCGCTGGCGGTGATGCAGGGCAGGCAGGACCAAGTTTGGACATCTGGTCCGGACTGAAGGACCTGGCAACAATTTCTGACATGTCTACTGTCACTGCATATGATACTGTCACCATTGACAGAATGGTGGAGGATTACATCGGTGACAGCATCCAAGTAGGCATGTCAGACAGTCCATACCTGTACTGGCAGGAAAAAGAGGCAATTTGGAGGCCCCTGTACAAACTGGCTCTATTTTACCTGAGTTGCCCCCCCTCCAGTGTGTACTCTGAAAGAGTGTTTAGTGCAGCCGGGAACCTTGTCAGCGAAAGGCGTAGGAGGTTGCTTCCACAGAATGTGGAGAAGATGATGTTCATCAAAATGAATTATCAGCTCTTCCAGGGAGACCAGCCTCCAGAACGTACAGAGGGACCTGTGGTGGTGGATTCAAGTGGGGACGAGTTAATACTTTGTGAGGATGAGGATGTACACACTGAAGAGGGTGAGGAATCGGTGGATGAGGAGGATGAGGATGACATCTTGCCTCCGTAGAGCCAGTTTGTGCAGGGACACATTAATTGCCAGCTTGTTTTGTGGGGGCCCAAACGAACCAATCATTTCAGCCACAGTTGTGTGGCAGACCCTGGCGCTGAAATGATTGATTTGTTAAAGTGTGCATGTCCTGTTTATACAACATAAGGGTGGGTGGGAGGGCCCAAGGACAATTCCATCTTGCACCTCTTTTTTTCTTTGCATTATGTACAGTTTGGGGCCTAGTTTTTCTAACTGCCATCCTGTCTGCCACTGCAGTGTCACTCCTAGATGGGTCATGTGTTTGTGCCGCCCACTCGTGTCGCTTAGCATAGTCATCCAGCTACCTCGGTGCAACCTTTTGGACATAAAAACACTATTGTGAGGTGTGAGGTGTTCAGAATAGACTGGAAATGAGTGGAAATTAAGGTTATTGAGGTTAATAATAGCATAGGAGCAGAAAAACCTACAAATTCTGTGATTTTAGCTGTTTTTATGCTTTTTTTCAAAAAAATACAGATCCAAAACACAAAACCCAGAACCCAAAACACGGAAGGGTGGTTTTGGCAAAACCAATCCAGATCCAAAACACGAAGAAAGATCCAGATCCAAAACCAAAACACAAAACACGAAAAGTGGCCGGTGCACACCCCTAATATATATATATATATATATATATATTTAAAGTGGACTTGGTGCCAGGCGACAACCGTGCTCAGGTACAATGCATAGATTAATATATAAATAAATATATAAGTGAATTAATAAATAGTGTCCTTAGTGAGTAAAAGGAGGGGTTCATACATATAAATAATTGCAATAGTGATAAATAAGTTTCCAAAAAGGAGAATAATAAAGCTAATAGCTTTTGTTAATAAAGTGCCAGTGCAACAATGCATAAAACCGTGCTAAATAATAAGACCTCTGGGATAAACGTTAATTATATATTTATATATATATATCTCTATACAACAAGCTCATATAACCGATATTATGACTAGTTGAAAGGAACAGAAATATAAATAAAAATAACAATGCTTAATGAATAAAAAATATATATAAACCAATATACAAAGAGAATTATAAATAATAAACACATAAATATATAGCAGGATATTATAAAAGGCTATTTCATAATCAACATAATACATAAGATAAATGTTAAAAGATCAATTGAATCAAATGAATAGTAGAAAGCGCCAAGTGCTTATCTTTTAAACAGATAGATCTTGTTCAGGTAGGTTCATGTAAAGCAGGCATGGAGCTCACCAACGCGTTTCGTCTGTTTCCCAGACTTCTTCAAGGGTAATGTGGCTACATTAAAGATTTAGGGACTTTATATACTACACTAATTAGTATTCATTGGTAGTAATCAATGACATCACTTCCTCTGAATGATAATGTCCCGATTTTACCAAAACTCATATATAGACAAGTGCATCATACTATTTATCATGTAATCCAGCTAGATACTTATCTAATAATGATTTTGAGTCAGTTATTAAGTCTTTCCTCTTTTTAGTAACATCGGGTGCCGGGGGACTTCTGCCCTTAGTTGTTAATATTTATGTCCATATTGATCGGGTATATGTGTCACTTCCGTCCTCACTTCATGTGTCACATGCGCTTCTCCATGTGCATCATATCTGGTTAGCGTATCATGTGTTCTACTCCGCACGCGTCGTATCCGGTTGATGTGATCTCCGGTATCCTGGATATGTGTACCGCACCCGATGACTAGCCGCATCACTTCCGCCCCTTCTCTCTGTGGATCCTTTAACGTCACTTCCGTCCTTTCCCCGCTGGCATAGCGTCATCATTCCATTTTCTTTGATTTTAACCATGTTACTCACGTGATCCTGCATGCGTATGTTTCACTCTCATCGTGGAGTCTGTAGGGGTACATCCTTGTCACTCTACTGCAGGCTGCCATTTTTATGGTTATCTTATAAGAAAATTCTGAAAGAGATATTCGTGGCAGTAATTAAAAAATTCAATATAATGGGTTGTGTCCCCAATAATTCTTTTGTAAATACTTTTCAGAGGTACATAATTTCAGTTGATTATAATGAATTATAAGTCCAAAGCACTTAATTGAACATATCTAAGTACATAAGCTACTGTCATGATTTTGATAATATTATCATCAAATTACTGTTTTGCCCCAGTTGATATAAATACAATCTTCCCTAATGAATATCTTAACAATTAATAAAGCATATTCAACATGGTGGGATAGATTAGGTTTTTTTGTATATTATCAGTCAGGATAATTTTAACCCATTAAGGACAACCTATATAAAAATTATAAAATTTGGTTCTACTAATGATAGTAGTATTCCTACTATGTTCTTTTTATATAATTATTCATTCTCATAGGTTTACACATACATATAAAGCATATAAAGAAACTGAAGTAATATTCATTTTATAAATATATTTCATTCCTGGAACTTATATGTAAATTCCCATTTTTATGTATGGACGCAGGAGATGGATCTGCTTCAAAATATTTAGTTTGTTAGGTCATGGTACACTCTTCTTTCACTAGTGTCCAAGTTAGTTCATTAGTCCAAAACTGTCTCATAAATTCTGATCCTGGAAATAGGTGCAGTCTGTTTTAGGATAGTGACTGAGGTCTATCTTAATTCACTTCCTCCGATGGTAATTCGTCTGGAGTTCTTCATGCCAAGGTTTCCTATATACCTCCATAGATACAACTACAACTCTCAGACGTCCTAGGAGGTCTCCCAACCAAGTACTAACCAAGCCCCACCACTCTTAGCTTCCAATATCGGATGAGATTGGTTATTAGGAAGTGGGTATGGCTGTAGGCTTCTAGATGGGTATAATTACCTAGGTATTGGTCTCCTTCATGGTTCATAATTACTGATGCACTAGTGAGGGGATGCGAAATGGACATCATATTAGTAGTAGAGACTATTCCAGTTCTTCTATAATTCTGATGCTGGTACTTCATTCTTCTTATATTTCATGTCCACATATTCTAAATACCACCAGAGAACAACAGCACCCGGACTTCCCAGGAGGTCTCCCATCCAAGTATTACCTGGGCCCTACCCCTCTTAGCTTCCAAGATCAGATGAGATTGGCCATTAGGGGGTAGGTATGGCTGTAGATATCTGCCATGGTCCATAGACCTAGGTTAATCCACAGTTCTCAGAAATTCGATAGTATTATAGAAAAGGTGCTATCTCACAGCTGTCATTGAAGCCTTCCGGAGTCATAGTTCTTAATTCAAAAATCCAAAACATCTCGCGTTGGGATAATTTCTTGGCAAGATCTCCTCTTCTCTCTCCCATTGTGACTTGTTCAATGGCTTTGAAGCTCAATTCCTCCGGGTCCAAATTATGATGCAGGGTAAAATGTTGAGAAACTGCGTGTCCTTCCACCTTATTCTTAATATTTCTAATATGTTCCTGGATCCTGATTTTTAAAGGTCTCTTAGTTTTCCCAACATATTTTATCCCACATGAACATTCCAGTAGATATATGATGTAGGTCGAATTACAATTCATATGTTGTTTGATTTTGTATTCTTTCAAGCCCGTGGAATCCAAAAATACCCTTCTTTGTGGATGTACATATTTACAAATGTTATATTTCCCACATTTGTAGCATCCTAGGCACCTAGGCAGGGATCCTTTGCCTTGTATTGTTATAGGCCTTGTCATGCTTGGTGCCAATATTTCTTTTAGAGTATGGGCTTTCTTAAATACAATAGGCGGTCTTGGAGGAAGAATATCCTTCAACACTGGGTCCATTAGTAAAATGTCCCAGTATTTAGTGAGCGCATTCTTGATCTGTTTTTCATGACCATTGTATGTAGTAATAAATGGTGTCACCTCAGCTCCAAATTTCTCCTTTTCTTTATACTAAAAAAGTTTTGTTCTTTCTAGATTCTTAGTTTTAGTTGCTGCTTCACTTAATAGTCTCTCTGGATACTCTTTAGATCTAAATCTCTCCGTATACAGTTCAATTTGTTCTTTGCACATTTCAGTCATGCTGCAGTTACGTTTAAGTCTGTAAAACTGCGAATATGGTATATTATCTCTCCATTTTTTCAGGTGTCCACTCTTGTAGTGCAAACAGCTGTTGGTGTCCACTCCCTTTATAAAATTCTTAGTAATTACTCCACACCCTACTCCTATTAATATTAGGTCCAAAAATTCAATTGACTTTGGGCCTGATTCAGAGCCGGTCGCTATTTGCGCTCGCTTGTCCAGAAAATAGGGGTGGCTATTAAAATGAACCGTTCGCTGTTTGCGGTCTGTTCACGCCTCTAGGTCTGAATGAGCGAACAAAACTTGCGGTCGTTTTTTGGAAAACTACGCCCCCTGGCCGCTCGCATCCTACGTCATGTCCGCTATTTATTAGATTAATCGAGTACATCGAACAGGGTATGAGCTGCTCACTATTCTTGTGGTTGGTTTTTGCTACCACAATTTTGCGAGCAGTTCTGGCTATAAAATAACCCAGTGACGTGGTCAATGACGCTGCTGTTTTAAATATGCACACCCATAAAATGCCCGTTTTGACCTTTAAGCACGCTTGCAATCGGATCTCCACTCCCCGTTTTCAAGCACCTTCCCCTGTTACCACCCACATACGCCTCATCCTGTCACTCAAATTAGCAGGCATTCGCTATTTTGCGAGCACAAGAATTTCGGCCATACTGACTGGCTCGCGCATGCGTATATCGATCCGTACGCATGCGCAGTTGGGCAAACATCGCTCGGAGCGAACGAGCTGCCACTTATGAGTGGCTCTGAATCAGGCCCATTTTATGTGTAAATTTTAAATTCATATTATTGGTAGTAATATGCATTAAAAATGAGTTAAAAGCTTCTTCCACTCCATCCCAGATAATTAAGATATCATCAATATATCTTTTATAAAATATGACATTATCCATGTATGGGTTATTATTATAAATGAAATTTTTTTCCCATTTGCCCATGAACAAGTTGGCAAATCTAGGAGCAAAGGTTGGCCCCATGGCAGTCCCACATATTTGATGATAACATTTATCTAAAAACTTAAAATAATTATGGTTCAAAATAAAAAGCATGATATTGCATAAAAATTCCTTGTGTGGTATGCTGATAGATGAGTCCATATCAATGAATTCTGTGCACGCATAAATCTCTTTTATGTGCTCTATACAGGTGTAAAGCAATTGTACATCAATGGTAACCCATCTGTACGAGTCTTTCCATGTAATTTTTTCAACCATTTGTAGCACACTTGTTGTGTCTTTAAGGTAGGATTGAAGCTCCACCACATAATTTTGCAAAAATAGGTCCACATAGTCTGACAAGTGTGCAGTCAAGGAATCAATACCCGCTATGATAAGTCTTCCTGGGGGTTCAATTAGTGACTTATGGATTTTAGGAAAGAAATAAAATATGGGGGTAATGGGACTAGTCTGTAATAAATATTGAAATTCTTCTTTGTTCAAAATGGCTGTGTTTAGGTCAGATACCAATAATAGCCTTAGTTCCTCAATGTAGTCTTCTAGTGGATCTTTTTCCAACATAATGTATGAGGCTCTATCCCCTAGAAATCTTCCTGCTTCTTTTAGGTAATACGAACAGTCCATAATGACTAGTCCCCCCTTTATCAGCTGGCTTTAAAATGATGTCCTGATTTCTATCCAGGTTGTTCAATGCTTCTTTTTCATTATTCATCAAATTCTGTGTTTTGGGTCCTCTTCACATAAATCTTTTTTACTAGATCATAAAATATGTTAATATAAGTGCCTTTAGATTCAAGTGGATAGAATTTTGATTTAGGTTTGAGACCTGACTTAGATGTTCTATCGTAGTAATTATTTACTATTACATCATCTTTTCTCAAAAAATGTCTTTTCAATGTGAGATTCCTCACAAACTTATTTAGATCTATAAAAGTTTGAAATGTATTCATTTTCCTTGTTGGGGCAAAATTGAACCCTTTACTCAATAACAATGTTTCTGATGCTGTTAGATCATGTTTGGAAAGATTGAAGATGCCTTTCTCTTCAGGGTTTACTAGAGGTATCTCCTTTTGTGATTTCTCCCTCCTACCACCCTGTTTTCCTCTTCTTCTCTTTCTCTTCTCTCATAGGTGACGCCAGTCTCGTTGTTTCTTTGAAAAACATTTTTCTTGGGTTTTGGGTCACAGGGTCTGGGGATAAAAAATGATCTGTATCACTATTGGAATCCAGCCTTTGTAGATTGGTAAATCTGTTCCTTGTATATTTAAAATGAGGAGAAATTCTCTCCCGTTGTTCATTACGTATGAAGGTTTTTTCCGGAATGGTATAATGTGCCACTATTTGGTGTCCTTATTCAAGGATCTCGATACTGTAGTCATTGTTTTGTTGAATCTACTCCAGTTCTTGATTTTATTGGATTCATAATTCTGTTTGTCCCTAATAAATTTGTTCTCCTTACTTTTCATGACATCCTCTTCTATTCTCTCAACTTGACTTTATCATTGGCTTTAAAGTCCTCACTCCCCTTGAATTCGTCCATTTGCGTCTCTTTCTTTTTAATTTCCTGAAGACAGTATGCTTTTTTTCTCTTGTATGATCAATTTCATGAGGTTAATGGAACACTGATGTAATATATTGTCCCATTTCCCAATGAGGTCAGCATTTTCTATCCCAAATGTGGGAATTTTCAAAATTCTTAGACCCCTCGGTATCCTATTCACTGAGATATAGTGTTCAAGTACCTTGATTTGATATCCCACCATGCTTTAATCTCTTTTGTAATGAGTTTTTCAAGGTCCCAAGATAAATTATCAATATTCTTCAAAGGGATACTTTCACTGGTTGGGATTCTATTTTCATTAAATATTTTTCACACAAATCACTCCTTCTACTTAGATGGTTGGGATTTCTAGACATGTCTGGGTGAGTAGAATACCCTGGTTCTTATGCCAATATATAAATTACCAAGGGCAGCTATATTCAAATAAACTAATTTAGTATAGAGAAAAGTAGAAGATAATACAGCACCTCCTGGATAATATTTATATAATGGTAAGTAATTATAGTTATTCACTCTCCCACTTGGTTATGGGTGTCAGCCAACACTAGAATATTTAAATAGCAGTGGTAATCTGCTATTGTAAACATCTTACTAATGGACCCAGTGTTGAAGGATATTCTTCCTCCTAGACCGCCTATTGTATTTAAGATAGCCCGTAGTCTAAAATAAATATTGTCACCAAGCATGACAAGGCCTGTAACAATACAAGGCAATGGATCCCTGCCTAGATGCCTAGGATGCTACAAATGTGGGAAATGTAACATTTGTAAATATGTACATCCACAAAGAAGGGTATTTTCGGATTCCACGGGCTTGAAAGAATACAAAATCAAACAATATATGGATTGTAATTCGACCTCCATCATATACAGTCAGGCACATAAATATTGGGACATTGACAGAATTTTCATATTTTGGCCTCCATTCACCACCACAATGGCTTTGAAATGAAACAAATGAAATGTGCTTTAACTGCAGACTTTCAGATTTAATTTGAGGGTAATTACATCCAAATCAGGTGAACGGTGTAGGAATTACAACAGTTTCTATATGTGCCTTTCCACTTTTAAGGGGCCAAAAGTAATGGGACTATCAACTCAAAAGCTATTTCATGGACAGGTGTGGGCTATTCCCTCGTTATTTCATTATCAATTAAGCATGTAAAAGGTCTGGAGTTGATTCTAGGTGTGACATTTGCATTTGGAATCAGTTGCTATCGACTCTCAATATGAGATCCAAAGAACTGTCACTATCAGTGAAGCAAGCCATCATTAGGCTGAAAAATCAAAACAAACCCATCAGAGAGATAGCAAAAACATTAGGTGTGGCCAAATCAACTGTTTGGAACATTCTTAAAAAGAAAGAATGCATCGGAGAGCTCAGCAACACCAAAAGACTCGGAAGACCACGGAAAACAACTGTGGTGGATGACAGAAGAATTATTTCCCTGGTGAAGAAAAACCCCTTCACAACAGTTGGCTAAATCAAGAACACTCTCCAGGAGGTAGGTGTATATGTGTCAAAGTGAACAATCAAGAGAAGACTTCAGAAGAGTGAATATAGAGGGTTCACCACAAGATGTAAACCATTGGTGAGCCACAAAAACAGGAAGACCAGATTAGAGTTTGCCAAACAACATCTAAAAAAGCCATTACAATTCTGGAACAACATCCTATGGACAGATGAGACAAAGATCAACTTGTACCAGAGTGATGGGAAGAGAAGAGTATGGAGAAGGAAAGGAACTGCTCATGATCCAAAACATACCACCTCATCAGTGAAGCATGGTGGTGGTAGTGTCATGCCGTGGGCATGTATGGCTGCCACTAGAACCGGTTCCCTTGTATTTATTGATGATGTTGCTTCTGACAAAAGCAGCAGAATTAATTCTGAAGTGTTTCGGGCAATATTATATGCTCATATTCAGTCAAATGCTTCAGAACTCTTTGGACGGCGCTTCACAGTGCAGATGGACAATGACCCGAAGCATACTGCAAAAGCAACCAAAGAGTTTTTTTAAGGCTAAAAAGTGGAATGTTATGCAATGGCCAAGTCAATCCCCTGACCTGAATCCGATTGAGCATGCATTTCACTTGATGAAGACAAAACTGAAGGGAAAATGCCCCAAGAACAAGGAGGAACTGAAGACATTTGCAATAGAGGCTTTGCAGAGTATCACCAGGGATGAAACCCAGCGTCTGGTGATGTCTATGCATTCCCAACTTCAGGCTGTAATTGCCTGCAAAGGATTTGCAACAAAGTATTAAAAAGTGAAAGTTAGATTTAGGATTGTTTAGTTTGTCCCATTACTTTTGGCCCCTTAAAAAGTGGCACATATAGAAACCATTGTAATTCCTACACCGTTCACCTGATTTGGATGTAATTACCCTCAAATTAAATCTGAAAGTCTGCAGTTAAAGCACATCTTGTTTGTTTCATTTGAAAGCCATTGTGGTGGTGAATAGAGGCCAAAATATGAAAATTCTGTCAATGTCCCAATATTTACACACCTGACTGTATCTACTGGAATGTTCATGTGGGATAAAATATGTTGGGAAAACTAAGAGACCTTTAAAAATCAGGATCCAGGAACATATTAGAAATATTAAGAATAAGGTGGAAGGACACGCAGTTTCTCAACATTTTACCCTGCATCATAATTCGGACCCAGAGGAATTGAGCTTCAAAGCAATTGAACAAGTCACAATGGGAGAGAGAGGAGGAGATCTTGCCAAGAAATGATCCCAACGCAAGATGTTTTGGATTTTAGAATTAAGAACTATGACTCTGGAAGGCTTCAATGACAGCTATGAGATAGCACCTTTTCTATAATACTATCGAATTTCTGAGAACTGCGGATTAACCTAGGCCTATGGACCATGGCAGATATCTACAGCCATACCTACCCCCTGACGCCCAATCTCATCTGATCTTGGAAGCTAAGCGGAGTTAGGCCCGGGTAATACTTGGATGGGAGACCTCCTGGGAAGTCCGGGTGCTGTAGTTTCTCTGGAGGTATTTAGAATATGTGGACCTGAACTATAAGAATAATGAAGTACCAGCATCAGAATTATAGAAGAACTGGAATAGTCTCTACTACTAATATGATGTCCATTTCGCATCCCCTCCACTAGTGCATCAGTAATTATGAACCATGAAGGAGACCAGTACCTAGGTAACTATACCCGCCCATACCCACTTCCTAATGCCCAATCTCGTCCGATCTTGGAAGCTAAGAATGGTGGGGCTTGGATAGTACTTGGTTGGGAGACCTCCTAGGAAGTCTGAGTGCTGTAGTTGTATCTATAGAGGTATATAGGAAACCTTGGTATGAAGAACTCCAGACAAATTGGAATTACCATTGGAGGAAGTGAATTAAGATAGACCTCAGTCACTATCCTAAAACAGACTGCACCTATTTCCAGGATCAGAATTTATGAGACAGTTTTGGACTAATGAACTAACACATTTCTTGGACACTAGTGACAGAAGAGTGAACCATGACCTAACAAACTAAATATTTTGAAGCAGATCCATCTCCTGTGTCCATACATAAAAATGGGAATTTACATATAAGTTCCAGGAAAGAAATATATTTATAAAATGAATATTACTTCAGTTTCTTTATATGCTTTATATGTATGTGTAAACCTATGAGAATGAATAATTATATAAAAAGAACATAGTAGGAATACTACCGTTCTATCATTAGTAGAACCAAATTTTATATTTTTTGTATAGGTTGTCCTTAATGGGTTAAAATTATCCTGACTGATAATATACAAAAAAAACCTAATCTATCCCACCATGTTGAATATGCTTTATTAATTGTTAAGATATTCATTAGGGAAGATTGTATTTATATCAACTGGGGCAAAACAGTAATTTGATGATAATATTATCAAAATCATGACAGTAGCTTATGTACTTAGATATGTTCAATTAAGTGCTTTGGACTTATAATTCATTATAATCAACTGAAATTATGTACCTCTGAAAAGTATTTACAAAAGAATTATTTGGGACACAACCCATTATATTGAATTTTTTAATTACTGCCACGAATATCTCTTTCAGAATTTTCTTATAAGATAACCATAAAAATGGCAGCCTGCAATAGAGTGACAGGGATGTACCTCTACTGACTCCACGATGAGACTGAAACATACGCATGCAGGATCACGTGAGAAACGTGGTTGAAATAAAAGAAAATGGAATGATGGCGTTATGCCAGCGGGGAAAGGACGGAAGTGACGTTAAAGGATCCACAGAGAGAAGGGGCGGAAGTGATGCGGCTAGTCATACAGGATGTACACATATCCAGGATACCGGAGATCACATCAACTGGATACGGCGCACGCGGAGTAGAACACGTGATACGCTAACCAGATATGATGAACATGGAGAAGCGCATGTGACACATGAAGTGAGGATGGAAGTGACACATACACCCGATCACTATGGACAGAAATATTAACAACTATGGGCGGAAGTCCCCCGGAGCCCGATGTTACTAAAAAGAGGAAAGACTTAATAACTGACTCAAAATCATTATTAGATAAGCGTCTAGCTGGATTACATGATAAATAGTATGATGCACTTGTCTATATATGAGTTTTGGTAAAATCGGGACATTATCATTCAGAGGAAGTGATGTCATTGATTACTACCAATGAATACTAATTAGTGTAGTATATAAAGTCCCTAAATCTTTAATGGAGCCACATTACCATTGAAGAAGTCTGGGAAACAGACGAAACGCGTTGGGGAGCTCCATGCCTGCTTTACATGAACCTACCTGAATAAGATCTATCTGTTTAAAAGATAAGCACTTGGCACTTTCTACTATTCATTTGATTCAATTGATCTTTTAACATTTATCTTATGTATTATGTTGATTATGAAACAACCTTTTAAAATATCCTGCTATATATTTGTGTTTATTTATAATTCTCTTTGTATATTGTTTTATATTTTTTTTAATCATTAAACATTGTTATTTTTATCTACATTTCTGTTCCTGTCAATTAGTCATAATATTGGTTATATGAGCTTGTTGTATGTATGTATATATATATATATATATATATATATATATAAGAAGTAACGTTTATCCCAGAGGTCTTATTATTTAGCACGGTTTTATGCATTGTTGCACTGGCACTTATTAACACAAGCTATTAGCTTTATTAGTCTCCCTTTTGGAAACTTATTTATCACTATTGCAATTATTTATTTGTATAAAACCATCCTTTTACTCACTAAGGACACTATTTGTTTATTCATTCACTTAAGTATTTATTTATTTATATATTAATCTATGCATTGCACCTGAGCACGGTTGTCGCCTTGCACCAAGTCCAGTTTAAATTTAACTTTTTCTTTACAATAGCAGATTACCACTGTTATTTAAGTATTCTTGTGTTGGCTTACATCCATAACCGAGTGGTAGAGTGAATATAGGTACATAACTATAATTACTCACCATTATATAAATATTATCCAGGAGGTGCTGTATTATCTTCTACATATATATATATATATATATATATATATATAAAGAAAGTCAGAAATCCACTGCACTCACCACACCCAGATTTGGGGTGAAGACTTGCACCATACTTGTCAACTCTCCCTCATTGTCAGGGAGACTCCCTGAAATAGCAGCAATCTCCCTGTCTCCCTGAAGAGTCTACCAATCTCCCTCATTTCATCTTACCCCCATCATGACACTGTTAAATAAAAGAAAAACAGAGATATATACAGTACATTCAAATGGGATCATTAGTATCATTTCCCTGCATTGGTTGTAAGGTCCAATGATACCTATGGTTACATGTATTTTCTGAGAAGTATCAGTGTGTTTTCATCAATAAGTAGATCTTACTAACTGCTTTGGGGCTCATTTTACATGTGGATGTAAATCAATTTTATGACACACCTCTCAGATGTAGCAGTACATGCCCACTTTACCTCTGCACTCATAGGTGCTGCTTTTATAATCTCCCTGAAATGCTTTTTCAAAAGTAGGCAAGTATGACCTGCACTCGCCATCCCCAAGCCTGGGCTGCAAGTGGCTTGTGACCACATTGCTTAAATAAATAAAAACAGAAAACTCAGCACTCACCATTGTTAAATCGCTCACAATAATACATAAATAATGGGGTTTTGGTTCATAGATTGATCAATGCATATAAGCCTGCAGCCCACATCACGGGACCCCATTTCTCTGCAGGTCCTGCACTATCTGTCATACTTATGGAAACCTGGTAGCTGCTATCACAGAGTTTAAACTGAAAAAATGTTATCTGGTTTAAAGCTTACATGCCAACTAACTTTTGGCTTTTAAAGGCAAGACAGTCACCAAACATAGCTTCTATCATACTACCAAAAAGGCAGCTGTTTTATATATATATATATATATATATATATATATAATGTATTTTTTTTTTTTTTTTTAAGGGGGGACGCAAAATAGAGCATTTAACCCTGAGCTCTACTTGGTCTAGAACCGGCCTTGACATAGATGCTGCTTATTACTTATCGGATGTGAGAATGTAGAGAGGAAAAAAAATATAGGTAGCCTGTAGAGAGGGGATGTAATTGGGTAGGATAGTCTATTGCAGTGGTTCTCAAATTCGATCCTCAGGACCCCGAACAGGTCATGTTTTGCCGGTAATCCAGCAGGTGAACAGGTGTATTCATTACTCACTGACACATTTTAAAAGATCCACAAGTGGAGCTAATAATTTTCCATTGTGAGGAGACCTGGAAATCATGCACTGTTTGTGGTCCTGAGGACCGAGGGCCCAATTCAGACCCGGTCGCTAAGCTGCGGACGCACGCTATTGGTGATTATCGCCCATCTGAGCATGCGTATGCGTCAAAATATGCATGTGTGAACCAGTCACTGCGTCCGGGAATCGTGCGCACGTAGTATACTGATTGAACACTAGTTTGAGTGACAGAATGTGCCATTTGTGGGTGGTAACAGGGGAAGGTGCTTGGGAACAGGGGAGTGGTGCTACGAACGCAGGTGTGTCTGGGAGTCAAAACTGAGTTTTATGGGTGTATATAATTAGGAAAGGTGCGTCATTGTACACATCACTTGGTTGTATTTCAGCCTGCAGTGATCGCAGTGCTTGTGGCGGGGTAAGGTCTACCTCAAGTGCTGCGTGCAGCTCCGATGGTTCCGATTATTCAAATACTTCCTGGAGATGACGTGTGTTAAGAAAGAAAAGTGGGCGTTTTTATACCGGCGTGCGTTCGCTCTGGAATTTGATAAGCTTGCCTGAAAAGGTGAATGTTTGGAGACTAGAGGAAAAGTAGGTAACAAGTCTAGTTTAAGAGCAAATTAGCTTATTAATGTGCAATAACCAAATTGTAACTTATTTGCAGTTATCTATTGATTTTGTTTTGATGGGTATTATGTTTCTATTTTGAATTTCTTTAAATATTTGTCACAGGATGGACAATTATAATTTGAAGGTGTGAGATTGTAGCAATAATACAACACACAGTATGCTATAATAAATGGTAATCATAACATAACAGATAATCAGCAGTAACAGAATTCCATTTGTTAAAACGATAAACCAGAGGTTTTCAAATGTGGCTCTCAAGGCACTTCAACAGTTCAGATTTTAGATATATCCATGGTTGAGCACAGGTAGTTAAATCAAACTGACTAATTAAGTCACCTGTGGTCGAGCATGGATATCTTTAAAACCTGAACTGTTGGGAGTCTTGAGGACCGCGTTTGGGAACCACTGAGATGTACTTAACTCAGTTGATTAACACAAGACACACGTTCACTCCAGCGAATCCCAGTACTGAAAAAGTCGATGGTCATATCTGCATTTTGAGCACGGAAATCCAGAGCAAGATTCTAATGTTATGTCAATGTCACAGATCTCCAGGGTTTGGGAACAGGATTCCGGCGGGCAGAATCCTGGCAGAATTTGGTAAGTATTATAACCATTGCCCTAACCTTCCCCCTAACCTTAACCCACCTTTCCCACAGCCTAAGCCTAACCCTCCCGTATCCAGGGGCTTAGTGAGCCGGCCCGATCCCGAGGAAGGGGGGGCGTGGCCTAATTGTAGATGACATGGCCACGCCCACTTAGGAGAAAACTTTTTGCAGTGAGGGTGTCACTGTGAGCCCCTCAGCTTAGCACAAATCCAGGGGGGGAGCGCGATCAGTGTGCTCGCTCCCCCCATAGGCAGCGGAGACTACTGCTTCTACCGCTGCAGCCCAGCGTACAGCAACGTGTGCTGTGCTGCTGACAGGTAAGAGGGGGGAGGGGCATTCTGTTTGTGCTGTCTTTATCAATCATATATGAATTGTACTAATGGATACTAGTTCTAAAACATGAATTATATAATATTTGTATGACAAGTGAAAACAAAGGATTGTCTTCAGACAAGCACAGTAGCGTTGATGCCGGTTAAGTGCTATTGATGAAGGAGGTGTAACGTGTTTTTATGTCACTTGGGCTACAAAATGTATGTTAGGTTCAAGCTCTTATACCTTACTGGGTATAGAGCTCTTAAACAGATCATATAGCCACATACCAATGAGAGTGTGTGTCATGGAAATTACACAATATATAGTATAAAAATCAAATCATATAGTTTTATAAATCAGAAAACAAACTGCAATCACATTAATATGAGAAAGACCTTTGTAATCAATGGTGAATAAAATGATAGATCTTATAGCTACTCACCAGCATAATGAGTTAGACACACAATGATATGCTCATTACAGAGGTGTATAATTCACATTTCTATTACCTCAATGTTTCACTAGGTCTTTAGTAATAAAAGTAAATGTCCCACTCACATGAGTCAAGTGACTGAGGACCTTATTCAGAGGCGGCCATATGGTCTACGACCGCACGGCCGCCTCGATGTTTGGCCAGTGCGCATGCGCACGAGGGAGCCGGCTCTGACAGAGCCAGAAGCTTCCGGCTCTGACAGAGCCAGAAGCTCTCCGGGGCTTACGACAAGTGAGACCCTACCCTAGGGTCTCGTCGTAAGCCCAGATGGTCGCGATGGTCTCTGACCATCGCGACCATCACCCGAGCGGTCGTTAGAGCTGTGGGTGTAAACCCACAGCCTAACGACCGAAACAGAGGCGGGCGGTCAGGATGCAAGAGGCCGCCCAGTTTCTGAGTGACCGCTGGCATCCTCCGACCGCCTCTGAATGAGGTCCAGAATGTATAATGGGCAGGATTCAGAGATGGACGCAATGCCGTTTTACGCAGTTGAGCGATTATCTGTGATCTTCTCATGTGTCAGGTTTCATTACCAGTGTGGCTCACAGTGAGGAGTTATTCGCAAAGTGATTGACAGGCAGGGGCCATTTGTGGGTAGCAACAGGGGGGTGACTCAAGTGCAGGTGTGTTGAGACCATTTACAGGGCATGTTTCAGCCTGCTGCGACTGCGATCCTTTACGCAGTAAAGATGATTCCAGCGTCTCAGTTCCAACATTCATTGTTTACAACCATAGGAATACTTATAATCGACTGATCTGCAACCGATGCTGCGTCTTTGTGTCTTGGCTTTGCAAAGCAAAGCGCTGGGTAAGCACATTGTGTGCCCAGAACAGGGGTCGTGATTCCCCCAAGATCGGCACACATATGGGGGCTTGGCTTCCCGGAGCAAGAGTTCCAGCCAGCCGCACCGGGTGTCAAGCATGTGAGTGACGCCATTGTATTAGTGTACATCTCTGAATCAGGCCCTATCATCGCAATTACTGTAGTCAAGAGGATCATCTCTTAAGGTGAATACACACGTAACGATTTTTTGAACGATTTAACTATAACGACGTCGTTATCGTTCAATCGTTCAAAAAATTGTTCAGTTTCTGAGTTCTACCAGTGAACGATAATCGTTCAAGCGCACTCCCGTTTGTAGTTTGTAGTTTGTAGTTCATTTCAGACTGTCCAACATAATGATTTTCATTAAGGGAAGGAACATTTTTCATTCATCGTTGTAAAAATCATTCATTACACTTCAAAAAATTGTTCACTTTTCAAGTGAAAATCTGACAGAAAATCTGACAGAAAATCGGTTACAAAATCGTTACGTGTGTATGCACCTATACAGGTAATTTGTTTAAATGTCTCATCTCACTTTGTAGCTTTTTTTTACCTAGAGTAGTGGCTGCAATATGCAAGAGAGAGAGAGAGAGCATATACAGTACATGTAACAGTACTCCTCCAGCATTAAAAGAAAGATGCTTCTTTGGTTTATCTGTTGTGAGAGGTTGGCTCGGCTGGGTGCAGGTTGGAAGATTCTTTTTGGAAAGTCCAAATGATCAATCCATGGCAATGTCCATTGGTTTGTAAATGACAGCAAACCTGCTGTTTAGTAAATTTACCCATACTCAGTACTATTTAACAGCAGCAACAAGCAGGAACTCAAGAGCTGATTCAGACCCTTTCGCTATGATGCAAACGCTCGTAACTGGCCAATAGTTGCTATCTGTGCATGCGTACGCATCGCAATGCGCGTGCACGAACCAATGCAAGAGATCGGAATGCGTTCGCTCGCTGCGCATAGAATGCCCAGTAGAGTGAGCGACAGTAGAGGCCGTTTGTGGGTGGTGACAGGGGTAGTTCACTGGAAACGGGGGAGTGGAGGTGCAAACGCAGGCCACTAGTGTCTCAACTAGTGGTGTGCACCGCGGCCACTTTTCGTGTTTTGTGTTTTGGTTTTGGATCTGGATCTTTCTTCGTATTTTGGATCTGGATTGCTCTTGCCAAATCCTTGTGTTTTGGATCAGTATTTTTTTGGAAAAAAGCATAAAAACAGCTAAAATCACAGAATTTGTTTTTTTTTTGCTCCTACGCTATTAACCTCAATAATATTAATTTCCACTCATTTCCAGTCTATTCTGCACACCTCACAATATTGTTTTTAGGCCAAAAGGTTGCACCGAGGTAGCTGGATGACTATGCTAAGCGATACTAGTGGGCGGCACAAACACGTGGCCCATCTAGGAGTGGCACTGAAGTGGCAAACAGGATGGCAGTTTGAAAAACTAGGCCCCAAACAGTACATAATGCAAAGAAAAAAAAAGAGGTGCAAGATGGAATTTTCCTTGGGCCCTTCCACCCACCCTTATGTTGTATAAACAGGACATGCACACTTTAACAAACCAATCAGTTCAGTGCCAGGGTCTGCCACACAACAGTGGCTGAAATTATTGGTTCGTTTGGGCCCCCATAAAACAAGCAGCAATTAATCTGCCCTCTGGCTCTACAGAGGAAAGATGTCGTCCTCATCCTCCTCATCCACCGATTCCTCACCTTCTTCAGTGTTGTGTACATCCTCATCCTCACAGAGTATTAATTCATCCCCACTGGAATCCACTCTGTATTTCTGGAGGCTGGTCTTCCCGGAAGAATTGATCATTCATTTTGATGAACATCATCTTCTCCACATTTTGTGGAAGCAACCTCCTACGCCTTTTGCTGACAAGGTTCCCGGCTGCACTAAACACTCTTTCGGAGTACACACTGGAGGGGGGCAACTTAGGTAAAATAGAGCCAGTTTGTACAGGGGCCTCCAAATTGCTTCTTTTTCCTGCCAGTACAGGTACGGAATGTCTGACATGCCTACTTGGATGCTGTCACTGGTGTAATCCTCCACCATTCTGTCAATGGTGACAACATCATATGCAGTGACAGTAGACATGTCATAAATTGTTGCCAGGTCCTTCAGTCCAGACCAGATGTCCAAACTTGGTCCTGCCTGCCCTGCATCACCGCCAGTGGGTTGTTAGGATATCTAAGTTGTTTCCTGGCAGCCCCAGTTGCAGGAAAAAATGAAGAAGGAGCTGTTGCCATGTCACGTTCCGCTTCAGCTGACAGTGTTTTCACCAGCAGGTCTTTGCAGGCTTGTGTCCACTGGGAAGAGAGACACCACGTAGGTTTTAAACCTAGAATCGAGCATGGTGGCCAAAATGTAGTGGTCTGATTGCAACAGATTGACCACCCTCGATCCTGGGAAAGCGAATGAAGGGCTTCATCCACAAGTCCCACATACCGAGCGGAATCGCTCCATCTTAGCGCCTCCTTCACTTTCTCCAGTTGCTTCTGCAAAAGCCTGATGAGGGGAATGACCTGACTCAAGCTGGCAGTGTCTGAACTGACTTCACGTGTGGCAAGTTGAGTCAGGTGCATACCCCCTCCTTTGCCTATGTCATAGATGGATGTATAGGCTTGAATGGCCTTTTGCTGCTCCTCCATCCTCTGAAGCATATAGAGGCGTTACAACCTCTTGCTTCAGGTGATGGCAGGGTAGGTTCAAGAGTGTTTGCTGGTGCTCCAGTCTTCGGCACACAGTCTCTGAATGGCAAAAGTGGCCCGAAACAAAGCATCTCCTGCACGACCCTGTCGTTTTTAAAAAAATTCTACACCACCAATTTTATTGTGTAAGCAAAACATGGGATGTGCTGGAATTTTCCCAGATGTAATGCCTGCACAATATTGGTGGCATTGTCAGATATCACAAATCCCCAGGAGAGTTTAAGTGGGGTAAGCCATTGGGTGATGATTTCCCTCAGTTTCAATAAGAGGTTGTCGGCGGTGTGCCTCTTACTGAAACCAGTGATACACAGCGTAGCCTGCCTTGGAATGAGCTGGCGTTTCTGAGATGCTGCTACTGGTGACGCTGCTGTTGTTGCTGCATAAGGCGATACATCTACCCATTGGGCTGTCACAGTCACATAGGGGGTCATTCAGACCCACTCGCGAGTGCAGGACACTCGCAAGTGGGTCGATGTTCCCCCACTGCGCATGCGCACAACAGAGGGAGCTCTGTAGTGAGCATGGGCGAGACCCGGCGAGCGACAGGCTCTCCATCGCTCCGGGTCTCGCACCAAAGGGGGCATGCTGTCGATGTTTGGTGGGCGTGCCAGGGATGTGCCTGCCAGACGGAGGCGTTCCCATGGGAACGCCTACCGTCTGAAGCCGGCCCCACTGACATCACTAGTGATGTCAGTGGATGTGATTTTGGCTCTGATAGAGCCAAAATCACTCCAGGGCTTGCAGCAGCGAGACCCTACCGCAGGGTCTCCGTCGCAAGCCCGATGGTCGTGATGGTGAAGACCATCGCGACCATCATCATGGACACTCGCATATGCTGTGGGTGGTCACCCACAGCTATGCGAGCGGCCAGGAGGCTGCTCCATTTTCATCCCACGGACAACAACTCTTTCCCTTGGTGCCTGATTTAAACAAACCACATCACCATCAAAATCCTCCTCGTCAACTTTCTCCTCAGCGTCAGCTACACCAATATCCTCATCCTGTTGTACTTCAACAGTGACATCTTCAATTTGAATATCAGCAACTGGACTGTGGGTGCTCCTTCCAGCACTTGCAGAGGGAGTGCAAATGGTGGAAGAAGCCACCTATTCCCGTCCAGTGTTGGGAAGGTCAGTCATTACAACCGCTTCCACACTTGGACTCTCCTTGGGGATTTGTGATATCTTCTTAGAATGCACAGTTCTTTGCTGTGCTTTTGCCAGCTTAACTCTTTTCATTTTTCTAGCAGGAGGAGGAGGGCTTCCATCATCATGTGAAGCTGAACCACTAGTCATGAATACAGGCCAGGACCTTAGCTGTTCCTTGCCACTCCGTGTCGTAAATGGCAGATTTTACATGCCCTCTACTATGACATTGGGCATCGGCCTTGGCAGACGATGTTGATGGCATTTCATCATCTATGTCATGACTAGTGGCAGCAGCTTCAGCACTAGGAGGAAGTGGTTCTTGATCTTTCCCTATTTTATCCTCCAAATTCTTGTCCTCCATTATTTTTATGGAGTGCATTATTTTTATGGATTGAATCACCCCTGTAAAAATTAACTTGATGAAGGGCAGTACACAACCCACAGGACAGCCCCTGTAAAAATGAGTTTGATGAAAGGCAGCGTACAACACCCAGGACAGTACCTGTAATAATTAGTTTGATGAAGGGCAGCATATAACATACAGGACAGCCCCTGTAAAAATTAGTGTGATGAAGGGCAGCGTATAACACACAGGACAGCCCCTGTAATAATTAGTTTGATGAAGGGCAGCGTACAACCCACAGGACAGCCCCTGTAATAATTAGTTTGATGGAGGGCAGCGTACAACATTCAGGACAGCCCCTGTAATAATTAGTTTGATGAAGGGCAGCGTACAACATACAGGACAGCCCCTGTAAAAATTAGTGTGATGAAGGGCAGCATACAACACACAGGACAGCCCCTTTAAAAATTAGTTTGACGAAGGGCAGCATACAACACACAGGACAGCCCCTGTAAAAATGAATTTGATGAAGGGCAGCGTACAACCCACAGGACAGCCCCTGTAAAAATTATTTTGATGAAGGGCAGCTTTTCACACTGGAGGTGGGTGAAAAGAGCACCCCTGAAGGACAGAGCACCCCCTGGACAACACAGCACTACAGCCAGCCCCTATGGACAGGACAATAGCCAGTCCCTATATGGACAAGGACAACAGTAGCCAGCCAGCCCCTATGTATATGAACAACAGTAGCCAGCCCCTATGGACAGGACAACAGCCAGCCCCTATATGGACAAAGGCAACAGTAGCCAGCCAGCCCTATGTAATTGTATATGGACAACAGTAGCCAGCCAGCCCCTATAGACAGGACAACAGCCAGCCCCTATATGGACAAGGACAACAGTAGCCAGCCAGCCCCTATGATTGTATACGGACAACAGTAGCCAGCCAGCCCCTATGGTCAGCATCAGCAACAGCTCCCAGCTCCCTCCCTCTTCACAGTAGCCAGCCAGCAGTACTTTATTATTTATAAGTAGTAACACACAACACTGAGTGACAACCAACAGCTCCCAGCTTCCTAACTCTGCACACTCCACAGCCAGAATGAAAAATGGCGGCGATCATGGGACCTTTATAGAATGCAAAACCTGCGAGAATCCAACAGCGGGATGATGATATTTTGCCTCGTTTTGGGAACCGAGTCTGGCGGGAAACCCGAGTCGGACTCGGTTCCTGGCTCGGATCGGGGGGGGGCTCAGGGGGGTTCAGATTTCAGAAATCCGAACACGCTCACCCCTAGTCTTAACGCCATTTCAGAGGCATGCATAATTAAAATTCAACATCATAGTACACGTCACTTGGTGGGATTTCACTCTGAAGTGCTTGCAGTGCTTGCGTCAGGGTATAGTCAACTTCAAGCGCTGTGTTCGCTGCCGATGGTACCCGATGTACCGATGCTTGCATACACTTCCTGGAGATGACGTGCGCTAGTGGGCATCTTAAGACAGGCTGGTGGGCGTCTACATACACTTGGCCGAATTTGCATACACTGGGAGTGAACGTACGCATCATAGTGAATGGGTCTGAATCAGCTCCTCAGTTCCTGGACCTCTTTCTAACCTCTCTGGTATCATGCTGTACATCGCTCCTGGCTGGTGCTGAGGTCTGTGTGCTGCTCCTGCCCTGTCCGCTCAGTGTCCTGTCACTGAGCATGGAGATGGCTCTCCGCAGCTCCTTGCTTACAGTGTGTCTCCCCAGCATGATGGCACACAAGCTGCACGCCAGAGTTCCCTCCTAAACCACAGTATGGGCGCAGCCATATTGGACTCACCTAACGCTCTTCCTCCACTTAGAGCGCTACTCCCAGACCAGTTGATTGCAGCATCCAATCCCTGGGTATTCTCTCCTATGAATTCCATTTCCTGACTGGCCTCTATTTCCAGTACAACGTTACTTCTGCTGAAGTTACAGATCTGTGCTGAGCTCCCAGGTACTCTGTATCTGAACGATCTCAGGGCCTGATTCAACAAGGATCACAATTCTGCTTATACGCACGCAATGCAGTTGCTAATATCAGCAGTGTCGAAGCTGAATAATTGGCTAAGACAAGTTCAGTTTAAAATTTAATCGCAGCGATGCCATCTTGCGAATGGCCACAAGACTCCATCTTGAAAATGAGATCGCAAGATGCCATTTTGCGAATGGCCGCCTAAGCGCCATTTTAGATAAATTCACATTTTAGTACATGTGGAGATAATACTAATAGCACCATGCGATTGCATTTTTCATAATTTCCCATACGCACATTAATACATACAATAGCGCTGTTAACTAGTCGCATATTAGCGAATGCATAGGACTTTGTATGAAACCGCTGTTTTATTAGCTTTATGTGCACGCAACTGCCCCGAGTTAACTAGCGTCCTTATATCAAACCCTCAATACCCACACATTACATATCCACACATAAGGTTCAATAAGCTTTAAAGTGTATGACTTAAATTGGTTCAGTTAGTTTAAATGCTGAGAAATAAAGATATTTGATAACTAAGGTATTATACATGCTAAACAAGTCACTGAGCGCTCGCAACCGGGTCGATGGTGGCCCAGAGCGTATGCGCACAATGGAGCCGGCTCCGTCGTGCGCATGCGCGAGACCCAGATAGAGACGGGCAATCCGTCGCTCCGGGTGTCGCACCAAAGGGAGTGTGCTGTCGATGTTGAGTGACAGCACGCCCCCTTTGGTGGGCGGGCTGGGGGGGTGGCTGCCCAGACAGAGGGGTTCCCATGAGAACGCCTACCATCTGGGGCCGGCCCCACTGACATCACAAGTGATGTCAGTGGGAGTGCTTTCGTCTCTGTTTGAGCCGAAAGCTCTCTGGGGCTTGCGGCCACGAGACCCTACCACAAGGGTCTCGTCGCAAGCACGATGGTCGCGATGGTCTTGACCATCGCGACCATCATCCTGGCCGCTCACATTAGCTGTGGGTGGTAACCCACAGCAATGCGAGCGGCCAGGAGGCCGCTCCATAAAAAAAAAAAAAGACGCCCTGATTCAGAGCGAGCGCTCTGTCAGAGCGTCCGGCTCTGAATCAGGGCCAGAGTTCCAGTGCAGTGAGATACTTTTCTTTCCTAGTTCCCAATCCGACCTGCTGCTCAATAAAATTATTTACTTTACTCTCCTCGGGGGCATCATCCTCTACAGTTCATATTACTCCTCTTCAGCCTCCCGCACCTGTTCAGACCAACTCCTAACCTCAGGTGTGACACATTAAGTATGATGTAATGTCCTGGGCCAAAATGTTTTTTCCATAAATTGTTTTATCTTAAAAGCCCTTTTGAGTGCCATCTTTTCTGAATACTAAATAAATATATATATATATATATATATATATATATAAATCACAGGGGCTCTGCACTCACAGGGGCTATGCACTCACCATAATAACTAACAATAATAATAATAAGCATAATAAACATAATAAAGTGTTTATTATGTTTATTATTATTATTGTTAGTTATTATGGTGAGTGCAGAGCCCCTGTGATTTCTATTTAAACAATGTGGTCACATACCATGTTGCACCCCAAAACTAGGAATGGTGAGTGCCGTGGATTAGTGCTTTTTGTTTATTATGATTCATTTTTATAATTAATCATTTTTGTGATCACATTTTCTCATGCACCCCTTTTAACTAGTTATCTAACTTGTGTCAGCTGTTTTCCTAGGTGCTTTGCAACATGTGTGCTTGGTAACTGTCTCACATTTAAAAGCAAAGTTGCTGTGAGCTTTAAACCTTGATAGCATACCCTGAGTTTAACACTAATGTGATGGCTATGTCCATGTTATAATTCTGAGCAATAGAGTAGGGACTTGCAGTAAAGTGGGGTCCCGTGACGGGGGCTGCAAGCTTAAATGCATTGATCAATTCATGAATCAAAACCCCACTGTTTATTATGTTTATAATTATTATTGTTAGTTATTATGGAGAGTGCAGAGCCCCTGTGAGTTATATTTAAACAATGTGGTCCCATACCATGTTGCACCCCAAAACTAGGAATGGTGAGTGCCATGGATTAGTGCATTTTGTTTATTATGATTAATTTTTATAATTAATCATTTTTGTGATCACATTTTCTCATGCACCCCTTTTAACTAGTTATCTAACTCGTGTCAGCTGTTTTCCTAGGTGCTTTGCAACAGGTGTGCTTGGTAACTGTCTCACATTTAAAAGCAAAGTTTCTGTGAGCTTTAAACCTTGATAGCATACCCTGAGTTTAACACTAATGTGATGGCTATGTCCATGTTATAATTCTGAGCAATAGAGTAGGGACTTGCAGTAAAGTGGGGTCCCGTGACGGGGGCTGCAAGCTTAAATGCATTGATCAATTCATGAATCAAAACCCCACTGTTTATTATGTTTATTATTATTATTGTTAGTTATTATGGTGAGTGCAGAGCCCCTGTGATTTCTATTTAAACAATGTGGTCACATACCATGTTGCACAACAAAACTAGAAATGGTGAGTGCCGTGGATTAGTGCTTTTTTTAATATATATATATATATATATATATATATGCATAAGTATATATAATGTATATATAATTGTTTTTCTACAGCTCCTCCCACAGTTCCTGAGCCTATTTTTATTTACCTATTATATTTAAGAGCCCTGCCCATACCTGACAACTTTTAATGTCACCTCTTCAAGAGAAGCCCGGAGAGGAGATGCTTTCAACCACATTGGGGGCAGGGCCGGACTTTCACATCATTAAGCCCCACCCTCGTCATGCAAAATGTCGTGAATCGAGGCTCCTTGGCGAGGGGCGTAGATAAAATGTTGCAATTCACTACATTTTAGCCCCTCCCTTTCTGCTGTGCAATTCCCAGTATTATCTCCCCATCCTGCCCACTCAGGGGCGTTTCTAGAGAGGAGGGGGCCCGTGTGCAGTCTCCGACACAAGCCCCCTCCTCTCTATCCGGCGGCCGGCAGCGCACTGAGCTGTGCGCGGCCAGAGTTATAGTCTCTGGGCACTAGAGTGCACCCAGAGTTTATAAAGTATGCGCAGGTCACCGGGAAAATGGCCATGGCAGCCATGTTACCTGTACTGCACATGTGCAAATGACGGGAAAATGGCCGCGGCGGCCATTTTCCAAACGTTTTTACAGCGCCGGACCCCGGGCCGACGTGGGACTCCGGAGAGGTAAGTAAAACTATGGGTGCAGGGTGTACGGTGCGGGCCACCCCTGGACCCAGGGGCCCATGTGCCCCACACACCCTGCACCCATTATAGATACGCCCATGTGCCCACTTCACTAGGATGTAAGTGGGATATGAGAGATCTGCTCACTCTTTTGGCGGTGCGGGGGGCTAGAAGAAAAATCAGGAGCCTCCCGCAACTGATCAGACGTGCAAGCTTGATAGTGATGTGTTCCCCTTTTTAGCAGACACAATGACAGAAACGGTTTATCAGGTACAACGCTATTTTATTTTGGGGACAATAACCACAATACATTAACTCAGCTTCACTTCCCTTCAAAGGGATTTGTTACAACCATTTAATACAGGAGTTCAATGACAAACTAATAAAATTATATGGTAATCACTCTCCAACCACAAGTGATATGATCTACAGCATTATACACTACTCTTCCATGAAGTATAGAAATCACTGTGCTGCACAGGGTAGGTACACTGGAAACATTCAATGAGCAGCAAGCTTTTGTAGTTTAGCTCAAACAAGCACAAATCTAACAAATAGGCCTCTTGCAGGTAGTAACGGAGAATACTGTAGCTGTGAGGCACAGAGTAGGGGCAAAATTTACTAAGCTGCGTGTTCTAAACCCCGGAGGTGTGGTGGCGGTTTGACGGCAGGTTCTAAATGACAGCCCTGTTCTATTCTATTCTAAAATTTGTTTTGATGGCGGTTTTGCAGTGGTTTTGGCCTTAGTAAATCTGCGGATGGCAAAACCGATGCCAAACCGCCACCAAACCGCTGGGGGTTTATAACCCACCGCTTAGTAAATTTTGCCCTAGGTACGTTAAAAACAGTCACTTGAATAGTAGGCTTTAGTGGCTCAACACAATGAAACAGCAGAACAGTCACCTGAGTAACACGCTTTATAGCAGTTTAGCACAAATAAGCAGATTTCTCACATATAGGCCTCTTGCAGGTAGTAATGGAGAATAGCTGTGCTGTACAGGGTAAGTACACTAAAGGTGTGTACACACTGGGCGATTAGGAAAGACAGTACGATTACAACATCGTAATCGTACCGTCGTTCCTGTTCCCCTGTAGTGCCTACACTGAACGATCAGTCATTCAGTGTAGGCACTGTCCTTCATTCCTGAACATGGCCAATCTGTCGCTATCAGCAGATTGGCCTGCAGGTTCAGGCGATGGACAATGTCGGGAACAACCAGCGGGAGTGCGCATCGCTGGTTGTTTCCGACATTATAGTGCACGATTAATGAACGATTGCACGATTACGATGTCGTAATCGTGCAATCGCTCAGTAAGATCGCTCAGTGTGTACGCACCTTAAGAACACTCACTCTAGAAGCAAGCTTTATAGCAATTTAGCACAAATAAGCAGATGTCTCACAAATAGGCCTCTTGCAGGTAGTAATGGAGAGCAGCTGTACTGTACAGGGTAAGAACACTAAGAACAGTCACTCTAGAAGCAAGCTTTATAGCAATTTAGCACAAATAAGCAGATGTCTCAAAAATAGGCCTCTTGCAGGTGTTGCTGTGATACACAGACTAAGGGCCTGATTCATTACGGATCGCTATTGCGATCGCAGCTGTGATTACGCACTCAGGTCTGCTGTGAAAATATGCTATTGAATGCAATCGCAAAGCCGTTGCACAGCCAGCATAGAGATGCCCACTACCGCTATCATACATCTGTAATACCTTGCAGTCCTGCATATACATCGGGAACATCGAGTAACATCGGCCCCTCACGCTGAATTACAGCAGGTCTGACCTTACTCAGAAATTGCTAACCTTATCACACGCAGCGATTACTCAAGCTGCGCATGCTGTTGCAGTAGCTAATTTATGCACTCCCACGCAATGGCGTTCAAACGGACTGGTACCCCTGCGTTTCTCCGACCAGTTCCCGTCACCACCCCCAAATGCTGACCTCCCGTCACTCATTTTGCGATGGCTTTGCAGAGCGATCGCAATGCTAACTCACGCGCGCTGCGATGCATGTGCATGCGCAGTATGCACCATCGACCGATCTGCGTACGCTGTTGCAGTTGCAATCCATAATTAATCAGGCCCTAAGTCCATTTTAAATAGTCAATGAGTAGCAGGCTTTTAAGTGGTTTTGCACAAATAAGCAGGTAGTAGTGACCAATTGCGGTGCTGCACAAACTAAGGTATACGCTAATGCTATCGCAGCTGCATTCTCTCACGGATCACAATTGCTAAAATATGCTAATGTTTTCCAAAGCACACAGTATGTACTGTGAGTGAAGTCTGACCAGCCACAAACACTGCAACTCTCCAGACACACAGAGGGCCTGATTCAGAGCTGCTCGTAAGCGGACGCTCGTTCGTTCCGAGCGATGTTCGCACAGCTGCGCATGAGTATGGGTCGTAATGCGCATGCGCCAACCAGTCAGTGCGATCAGAAATCGAGCACTCGCCAAATAGCGAGTGCCTGCTTATTTGAGTGACAGGATGAGGCGTTTGTGGGTGGTAACAGGGGAAGGTGCTTGAAAACGGGGAGTGGAGATCCGAACGCAGGCGTGCCAAACGGTCAAAATGGGCGTTTTAAGGGTGTGCATAATTAACAAAGCAGCGTCATCGGCCACGTCACTTGGTTGTCTCTTAGCCTGAACTGTTTGCATGATTGCGGTAGGATAAACCTACCACAAGCACTGCGAGCAGTTCAGATGCCTTTCGATGTACTTGATTAATCAAATAAATAGCGGAGATGACGTATGATGCGAGCGGCCAGGGGGCGTCTTTACAAAATAGCGAGCGCATGTTTTGTTCGCTCGCTCAGACATAGAGGCGTCAACAGACCGCAAAGAGCGAACGCTCAATTTAAATAGCCGGCCCCTTTTTCTGACCGAGCGAGCGCAAATAGCGTCTGGCTCTGAATCAGGCCCTGAGAGCTCTGCTGTGAAGGAGATCACAATGGCTAACATATGCATGGCCATAAACGGTCCAACATGCGTGCATTTTTCTAAAGCTGCATACACACGGTACGACCTGTACCACAACGACTTGAAAGATATCTTTCTAATGGTGGGTACACACGTAGCGATCTGCCAGCGATACGATATCGCTGGCAGATCGTTATGCACCCTCCCTGGTATGCTGGATGATCAATATCGATCATCCAGTACACCACCAACTACGTACCGCTGACTATAGCGATCCACGATCGTCGATCGCGGGTCCCTATAGTAACTTGTTCAAATCGAGCAAGTTGACTGGCATGCATGGCCGATGGACGATATTGCTATCGTCCATACATGGCTGCGCATCGCTAGTCGAAGGTAAGTTGGTAGGGACCATTTAAAAGAACGATTTGATAGCACGATATGGATATCATTGTCGTTCAAATCATCATTTTAAATCGCTACATGTGTACGCACCAAAAGATATCTTTCAAAGACATTTTTCAAAGATATCGCGTACACACAGTCAGATATTACAGGAAGATAAGAATGATAACGATATTGATCATATCATTATCGTTCAGATCGTCCCATCATTTTGGGACCTTCCAATCCCCAAACAATGGTCGATGCGCAGGCACGGATGGTCGATATCGACCATCACCCGTGCATGCAGGCCAACCTGGTCGATATCGACCAGGTGAGCCTAGTTACTATAGTTGTTTGGGGGTTGGTGCATGTGCTGGATGTTAGATATCGCACATCCAGCACATGCAGGATGATCAGACAACGATATCTGATCATTGTATGATCGCTCCTTGTGTACGGAGTCAAAGATATCTTTCAGTGAAGTCATACTGCCATATCTCTGAACAGACAAAGTGGACGATATTGTGCAAGTTTGCCTACATGTATGGACGATCATAGATATCATTATCGTTCAGGACGTGCATCGTTGGTCGTTCACTGCATAAAAATGAACGATATGAATGATATATAATTGAACAATATTGTTATTGTTCATCTCCCCCCCATCCCCGTTACCACCACCAAACGCTGACTCTCACTCTCTTTGCTAGTGGATCCTTTGTACAAGCGTATTGTCAATGTAATTGCTGCGTGGGCTTTCATGCATGCCATAGATACCATAGGACCAAAGTACTCTACCGTCCAGACAGCAATAGCTTTACCTTCCCCCTAGCACTCTAAAACTGGCCGCCATAAACAAAATGAACCCAGTGATCTCACCACCACCGCGTTGCCTGGCTCTTCCTTTAAACAGCAGCCACTCTCATCATGTACCTGGGCATTCCAGCGCTGCCCAGGATCATACACCGCACCGGGCAGCGTCTTTGGTTTAGGGTCCTTTCAGAGAACCAGGGTGAGACGTCCCTGTGATCCTCTCCATAAGGGTTCTCTGGTCCTTCAGCAAGGGGACCTCTGTGATATGATGGCAGCAGCCCATCTTGTAATTATTCTTCCTGCTCCTGCAGTGGATCCTCTCTGGGTCCTCCTGTGATCATCTTTGTAGGGGATGCTTTTTACCACTGCCATTGCTCTGGTCTCACCCGCCTGCCCCAGGGTCATCAGGCAGGGTTATCTCAGGGGTCCTCTGGTCCTCACATGGGTCTTCCAGCACAGTAGCCCTCTGCACTGCCTGTGGTCGCCATGACTTTCATCAGGGGTCCTCACCTGTCTGGGGTAGCTCACTGCAGGAATTCCATCACACTGCCTGCCCACTGACCACTTCTCTAGGTCCGGATTGGGGAAATCCTCTTCTGCTCCACCAGGGTCCTGCTGTAGTCACAATGACAGCTACATCTAGCATGGGTCCTCAGGGGGTCTTCAGCGGGGTCCGGCAGTAGTAGCTAGTCATGGGCATAGTGATTCAGTGTACAGAGTTGAGCCACTTGGCTCAGCTCAGTGAAGTGTCTCGAGACAGTGTCTCGGGACACGGCTCTTTTAGATACAGTAGAGCAGTAGGCAGCAGGGGAGCTGCCAACTCGAAGTGAGTCAGTGTTGGCCCCACCCCCCCTTCACGCATCTGGGATACTCTTCACAGCACTGGTGCGCCAGCCACTGATACCTTAGATCTCCCTGCCATAACCATTCACCTGACCGCTGGTCAACATGGTGACGTAGTTCCACTGGTATGTTCCCAATAGTGTTATTTTCTCTCCTGCTGCCTCCCTTTTATTTTGCTTTTCCCGGCCATCTGGCCTTCATTGTCCTGGTGTCTGGTTTCTTACTGGACTGTGTCCCCCATATCCAGCCAGCCCCAGGGAGATTCTGCCCTGAGACCCAGCCACCAATAGTTAATGGGTAATTTTCCCAGGCTAAGGGGTTGGTGCTGGCTAGTCCAGGGGTAATCTGCCTTGTCAGCGCAGGTTCAATGACAGCAGGGTCAATTAAAGTTCATTCCACTGCCATAAGTTTTAAAGTTTTAAAAGGGCAACCATATTCACTATAGGATGACTACTAATAAGTAATAAAATAAATAATAATAATAAAAAAGCTTCAGTCTAAATGACCCCTATATATCTATGTATCACATCCCCTAATGATAGTAAGGGGCAAGGGGTGACCCTAGCTAACTGTTGGGGTGGCCCCATAAGTATGGGGCATCACACAAGGATTACAGTATAAATAGAGATCTCATTACCATAAATAATATAAAAGCAGGCTCATCAAAAAGCTCTAGTTTTCCTATCAAAATCCAACCAACAAACTCCCTGGTGACACAGCTATCACAATGTTTCATTTGGATTCAATTTAGCTGAATAGAGAATGTCACTGTAGTATAATACTTTAAAAAAATATTTTAATACCAATCACATACAAAAGTATGCATGTACATGAATATATAACGGAGGTTAGGAATAGAGCCGACGGCACATAAACTTCTAGTCAGGGATAGAGGGGTTAATAAAGTTAAAAATGTTTGTTTACAGTTATAGGCAGATGCCATAGGACGTTAGGTTAGGGGCAGAGTTAGGGAGAGGGGTAGAGAATCTACTGTGGTAAAATCTGCCTCTTTTGAATTGATCTGCGACCAGGAAAGTACAGTTCCTTCTTAGCAGATCTGTCTGTTGGGATAAACGTGTTTTATTCAGCCCTACTTTCTCTTTCCCTTCTTTATATCTTTCCCTACTCTCTTCTCCATACTTTCCCTATATCTACACTCTTTTTTCTTATCTAACTTTTCTTTCCCTTTCTTTGCTGCTACCTCCTTGCTTAAATTTGATTAAGCACCATGAGCCGCCCCCAGCGCGCGCGCTCGGTACATGCCCGTCTGTCAGACGGTGTCGGTCCCGGCGCGCTTTTTCCCCCTCAGGTCCTGCCCTCCCGGCGTTCGGGAGGGTCAGGTGAAGCGGCCCCCTTACCAACAAGCGCTGCGGTCCCGGGCGCGCGGCCGTGGCGGTGCCGCGAAACGCCACTGTTGCTGCCTCCGCCTGCCCCTGGTTTCCCGCTGGTCGCCAGTACCAGTGCGACTAGGGACCAGGGCAGGCGGGGATCGGGGGCGGCCGGGCATACTACAGTGCCCTCGGGAGTCGCGGGTGCGCGCTCCGGCCGTTCCCGCGGCCAGCAGCGGGCAGTCACACCGCCCGTCCCTTCTCCCCCAGTGGCCGCTCAGAGTGAGCCGGCTGAAGTCCGGGGGGAAGGGCGGCGGAAGCGGCCGCATAAGTGTGCAGGCCGGATGCCTGTCGTGGCGCCGGCTTGCACGCAGGCCAATGTTACTACAGGCGGGGGGCGGAGACGAAGGGGGCGGAGCCAACGCCTGCATAGTGACAGGCAGGTTAATCCGCCCCCTCTTCTGCTGCCCTCTGTTTATAATGATGCAGACATGGGGTCCCCCATGTCTGCAGTAGCCAGCTCCTCCAGGCCTGTGGGGGTGGCAGCTTCTCCGGCGTCTGCTATGCCTGCAGGGCCTGCGGCACCAGGGAGTGCTCCTTTGCTGGATGCTGGTGCCATAGCCGGACTGCTGGTGTCTGTGGTGGGTGCACTGACACCGCTTTTGACCCAGCAGCCTGGAAACGCTGACACTGGAGGCCCTTCTGCGTCGGCGGCGTCCGCCGTGCAGACGCAGCTTGGCCCGCTGGTGCAGCAATTAGGCAGGATTTGCGGTCTTTCCCTCGCTCCCATGCCCGCAGCTCCTTCCGTTTCTTTCTCTCCCTCTGCCATCTCCCTTCCTCAGCCGAATCAGGCTACGGACACAGACAATGCGCACGATGCCGCCTCAGTCTCTTCTTTTACAGACGACAGTCTGGAGGAGTTAACAGTGGTCGCAGCCCCGACCAGAAGTGCGAAGGCTGAAGTCGGAGCTAACGCAGGCGCTGGAGTTACCAATGCCCTTGCCAGTGCTTCTGGTGAGTGTGACAGTACATCTGACTGCGGGTCTACTTCCATTTCCTCCTCCTCTTCAAGCGATAGTTCGCAGAAGGCTAGGCGTAAAAGGGCAAGGAGGTCTCGTAGACGTCGCTCACATCGTCACAGGCATTCTAGCGAACGGTCCTCCGGCAGTAGTACCAGTTCAGATCGCGGAGCGGGTCCGGAGGATGTTGTACACTGCGCTAATACAGCTGTCACTCGAGGTATGCGTACCAGGGTTAAGCAGCGGATCAAAAAAGGGCGCTACGTAGATATGTTCACCCTTACAGCTATGGCGAAGAAAGCTGCTGCGACCGCAAAGGCAAAGGGGGTATTGGTCTGGAGGCCTTTAAGTCTTACACGAATTGGATATCTGGGTTCTGCGTGTTCTCAACTTGCTATCTCAAAACCAGGCCTTCCGAGCACCTTAATGTTATCCGATATTTACACCTGATACATGGCCTATTCAAGGCCTCACGCAATACGGCGTGGCGTCAATACGACGAAGAGTTTAGTCGAAAGCAAGATCGGGTTAAGGTTATGGAATTGGGTTGTAAAGATGTTGAGGTGTGGATGGAGGTGACACAGCCTACCCGCGTCCTTGCTGATCAGTCCCCAGTTCAACCCTCGTCCCCCTCGGCACCAAGGACAGCCAATGGAGGGCAAAACAAGCGGAAGTGTTACGCATACAACAATGGGAATTGTACCCTTGGTAACAGGTGTCGCTTTCGACACCAGTGCCTCCGCTGCGGCGCGGCACACCCCAGTAAGGACTGCTCCCACGGTCCAGGAGGAGCTCAGGCCTCCGCTGCGGCACCCTCTGCCAAACGGTCAGGGGCCGGGACTTCGAAGTAAAGCGTCAACTCCCATTCGTCTGGATGCCATGGCAAAATGGTTAGACTGGTATCCTGTGCGGGACGCCGCCGCCTTTTTGCGTAAGGGTTTTGCAGAGGGATTTTCGCTTCCAATAATACGGCCTGTCAGTTCCGGGTCCCCTAGGAATTTACGCTCGGCCTGCGATTTACCTCACGTGCTAAAGGATAAGGTTATGAAGGAGGTCGGGCTTGGTCGCATGATTGGACCTTTCCCGCAGCCTCCGATACCCGATCTGGTCCTTTCCCCTGTGGGTGTTGTCCCCAAGAAGGCCCCCGGGAGTTACCGTTTAATTCAGCACCTGTCACATCCATCAGGCACGTCGGTTAACGACGCCATAGATGTTGAGGTCTGCCGCGTACAGTACCAGTCATTCGAATCTGCGTTAGCGTTGGTTCGCGCAGCGGGTCCGGGTTCTTTCATGGCAAAAGTGGACATTGAGTCCGCCTTCACATTGTTGCCCCTGCATCCTGAATCATTTCGCTTCATGGGTTTTCGTTGACGGATGGCTATTACCTGGACAAATGTCTTCCGATGGGTCGTTTGATTTTCTGCGCGTTCTTCGAGCGTTTCAGTTCCTTTCTCCATTGGTGTGTCACGGTGGGGTCTGGGGAGACGAGCATAGCCCATTACTTGGACGACTTCTTGTGCGTAGGTCCAGCTGGTTCGCTTCGCTGCAATCGTCTCCTTTTTTCAGTGCAAGCACTCTTCTCGGAATTTGGAGTACCTATTGCGCACGATAAAACTGAGGGCCCAGCCACTAAGCTGGTTTTCTTGGGTATTGAAATTGATACCTGGGAGGGTCTTTGCCGGCTGCCGCCGGACAAGATTCGTCGTTTGCAGGATACTATCCTCCTAGCGTTGGCAGGAGGAAAGGTAACTCTTCGTCAAGGTCAATCCCTGCTCGGGCTGTTTAACTTCGCGTGTCGAGTTATCCCGATGGGGAAGATTTTCTTTCGGAAGCTACAGAGGGCTTTGGTAGGGCTACGTCAACCGCACCATTTTCTGCGACTGTCGTCTGAACTAAAGCTGGACCTGGCGGTTTGGGAGACATTTTTGGTCGATTTTAATGGAGTGCGCGTCTGGCCTGCGGATCCTCAGCCTAATGCTTGCCTGCAGCTCTTCACGGATGCTGCTGGATCATCAGGTTTCGGATCTTTTTTGGGAGGAGATTGGTGTTTTTCAGTTTGGCCGGCGGAATGGGTACAGGCAGGATTGACCAAGAACTTGCTCCTATTGGAGCTGTTTCCCATAGTGGTGGCATTAGAGCTATGGTGTCAGCGGTTGCGCGACCGTTCCATAGTTTTTTGGTGCGATAACCTGGGGGTAGTACATGCGATCAATAACCAAAGATCGTCGTCGCTACCAGTGTTGCGGCTTCTTGCTTGGCTGGTTCTGCGCGCTTTGCAGTTTAACATATTGTTCATAGCTCGTCATGTGCCTGGGACTGATAATTCCATTGCAGATGCGCTCTCCAGACAGGATTGGCGGAGGTTCCGTGAATTGGCCCCGTACGCGGCATTAAAAAGTGAGCTTTGTCCATTTCATTGTTGGCAGATCATAAAACCAGAATGGAAGATCTCGCACGTCGGTCCGTGGCCCCACGGACATTGACGGCCTACCAGACATCTTGGCAACAGTGGGAGAAGTTTTTGCAAGGACGGAGTTCGTCAGGTAGCTCTCGTGATACTAATATGGTTGCTTTTGTTTGTTTCTTGTTCGATTCCGGCAGGTCGCGGGCTTATGTTGCCCAGAGGCTTGCTGGGATTTCGTTCTTTTTGCGCCTAGCGGGGCAGAGGGACATAACTAAGGGTTTTTTAATACAAAGGGCCCTTAGGGGTTGGTCTCGCATCAGGCCTGCCACGGATGACCAGCGTCGTCCTATTGGTCCTGATTTGTTAGCGCGTCTAGGTGAAAGTTTGACGGGCATTTGTTCTTCGCAATTCGAGGTTCTGTTATTCCGCCTCGCTTTTGCGATGACCTTTCATGGGGCTTTTTGCATCAGCGAGCTGGTAGCGTCTTCGTGCTGCGCTCAGCCCCCTCTGCTTCGTTGTCACATTTTGCTGCGTGATACGCTGTTGTGCCGTTTTCGGTGTTCCAAGACCGATCAGATGGGTAGAGGTCAAAGGGTGTCCCTGAAATCCTGTCCTGATGACGGGATTTGTCCGGTTCACTTGGCCTCCCAATATACTCTTTGCAGGCCAATGCGGCCGGGGGCTTGGCTTATGCACGAGGACGGAAGTCCTTTGACTAAATTCCAATTTAGATTGGTCTTCCATCGCTGCATATGGCACCTCGGGCTTTCCCCTTCGGATTACGGCACCCATTCTTTTAGAATAGGTGCCGCCACTTTTGTGGCCTCCTCGGGTCTTTCTTCACAGGAGATCCAGGCTCTCGGAAGATGGAAGTCCAATGCCTACAGAAGTTATGTTCGTCTGGACTCATAAATTGTTATACTTTATTCGTTTGGACTTGAGTGCCTTGGCCAACTCGCTGCCTTTCCGGTGGGGGTCCCGAGAGATTTTGCCCTGTTTTTTGCCCTGCTTTGGACATTGATCGTTTAGCTTAATATAATATTAATGTGAACGAATTAAATATAAAAAAGATCCAGCAGGTTTTTTGTAGGTTTTCACCTCGGGTCAAGTCTTCCTCCCACCCTCCCACTCCTCCTTTGTGATTTACATGCTGCATATATACTTATCTATTTTATTTCTGTATATTTGCAGGTGTCCAGGACGCTAGGCCCATTTGGTTCATTGGTCACTCTTTTATTTTTTGGGCCGGGCAGTCGCGCTTTGCTGTACATGCCTCCGTGTTCCCACTTTGGGAGAGTGTTAGGTGGTTGGGGCAGAGGGGCATGCTTTGGGAAGCTTTGTTGCGCAGCTTGCACAGGTCAGTAGCTGAATTTGGTTCCCCTTTCATGTTAATTATACATCTCGGGGGCAATGATTTGGGCCAGCAAACTTCTTTAGAGTTGCGCCATGCGATTGTTCGTGACTTGAGAGAGGTGGTTCGGTTATTGCCTAACTGCCTTTTGGTGTGGTCCCCTATCATCGCCAGGCTTTCATGGCGATATTGCTATAATAGTGTGGCTTTGGACAGGTCCAGGAGGAAGGTTAACAAATTGGTGGCTAGGCACGTGCTGGAATTGGAAGGGTTGGTGGTGCACCATCCTTTAATTCGGATTCAGGATGCCCACCTTTTCCGCAGGGATGGAGTTCATCTTACTGAGGAGGGAAATTTTTTGTTTCTAGAAGATATTTTCGCAGCTTTAAAGGGCTTGGTTGGTTAGCATGGTGGCGGGCTGCTTCTCTCCTGAGAGCCGCTGTGGCGGGAAAGACCGGCAATATTGAAGTGTCCATCTTGCAGCAGTAATAGTGGTGCGCACCCCTTCAATGCACTGATAGGCTGATTTCACCCTATTGGGGTCAGCGGCACCTCTCGATCGAGCAGGATGAATGGTGCATTGGCATGGGTGTTGGGGCCGCATCACTTGCTCTGAAAGGGATAGTTGGCCCTTGCAAGTTTTTAAGATTACCCTACCCTTGTCTGGGATAGTTGGCCCTCACAAGTTGTGATTTACTTCCGGCCTAAGACAAGTGGACGCTGGTTAATTGCCGTTCTTTCTCCTGCCACCATGTCTACCTTTGTAACCAAATAAAGCTGACCAATTAATTTAAACGGCATAACTTGGTCTCCTGTGTTTATTTTAGTTAAGTTTAGTTTAAGTTTATGGGTCACATCTATCATCTGACGATAGAAGTTTAGAAGAAATATAACGGCTTAATAAAGATCCTTAAGTTTATGTATTTATTTATTAACAGTTTCTTATATAGCGCAGCATATATGAGGTTGCGCTTTACAATTGGAAACATTTATAGAACAAAACAGGGTAATAACAGACAGACTTAGAGGTAAGAGGGCCCTGCTTGCAAGCTTATAATCTATAGGAGGTATTTCTGGCTAAAGGTTGTCCTCCAAGGTGCATCCAAAAGGGGTGTCGGTTTACAGTGTCTGAGGGCAAACTCAATGCATAATCATAATCGATAAATGGCCCAGTAACCATGCTAGTTTCTGCATATTTTAGTTGACGGGCCATTCATCGTCAGGGGTCCCAAATGGACCACCTGATATTCAGCAAACTCCAAAAACTGAAAGTTTTCGGAGTTTGCTTCCGAGAACAAGCGCCGCTTGTTTTTGGATCCCCGCTCCTTCCTATGTGAAGGAGTTCCGGGGACGCGAAGAGGGTACCGAGCGGAACCCTTTGCCACATCCTCACTACCTCCCGGGGGCTTTGCACATGCGTGATCTTGGGTCACGCATGTGTAGTCGAGACGACTGGGAGGAAGCTACTCTTGTAGCTGCGCTACTAACCGCGGGGACTAGTGCTTTTTGGCGCAACTGTCCCTGCACCAGAGCAATGATGAATTGCTCCGATGTCAGGTTTCCCCCGCTGCGAATTGGTTACTTAAGTATCCCTCGCAGCGAGAACAATACTTAATCATTGGGTGCCATACTGTCTCTGATGATGAATAGGCCCCTGAGTTCCTTTATATGCTCTGACACACAAAAACACATAAGAAGGAAGTGGAACATTAACTGTATTATATATTTTATTTGAACAGATGTATCAGCTTTTGTAGACTGAGTAATAAAAAGACAAGATGGTACAATTGATTTGTGTTGTGTATTGGAGATCCAATGATCCAGAATTTATATGTTTATATGGAAACCTACCCTTGTTAAAGTGCTTTAGCTGAATAGCCCGTTTTTATTTTAAATTGTACTATATAGTATTTATATATAGACTGTTTTCCTGTTTTATTGTTGCACTATTTTTGGTGTGGTTACGCTTAAAATAATATTAATAGGAAATATTCTCAACTTCATAATAAGTTCAAACTACTAACTCTTAAGGCTATGCAATGTAAAAGAAAATATTGTGTATTTTCAAATGAAGATAGTCATAATAATTTTTAAGATTAATTAATTTTACACCAAATATACAAAATTCATATGGTATATGCAGAAATATATTTTATAATTTTTTTCAATATTCTGTTTTGGGAAGCATGATGTAAATAAGTTTCTTAGCATTAACTAATAAACCTTTAAAAATGAATCCTGATTTCCTTACATGAAACCATTGTTGTTATGGAGGCATTAAAATAATATGTATTTAAAACATGATTATATCACCTTTGGTTATGCATGTTGATGTTTAAACTTTACACTTCCAATTAATTTGTGGAACTTTGTGAATATAATTAGTGTAACAGAGATTTAGACAGTTCCAATCTAGTACTAGGGGTTTTAAACTATACTATAAATTTTTTAAATAATTATTTGCAATAAAAAAACATGTGAGACCTGTAAAAACGGCCAACAAGACTTAAATGGGACTTAATTAATGCAGAGGGATTTGAGAGCATCCGTTCACTTGTTATGAGAAGAAATATATGTAATAATTTTGATCAAAGAATAAACTGAAGACATTCTTGGTGTATATACATAACCATAATCATTATGTTAATGCTAATGATACAAAAATGCTATGTTACATAAGTGGAATAACATTATGTAACTGCTCTAGATGGTAGAACTACAGTAATAGCTTAACTGTTATTTTTTATCAAACATTAATAAGCATTCGCTGATGGCTGTGTACTGGCTTACATTTATGTTGACCAACTTTATAAAATTATATTTACCAAAAATAAAAAATAAAATTTTATTTGCTCTTAGTATATGTACACTGCTCAAAAAAATAAAGGGAAGACTAAAATAACACATCCTAGTTCTGAATGAATGAAATATTCTTATTAAATAATTTGTTCTTTACATAGTTGAATGTGCCCACACCAAAATCACACAAAAATTATGATTGGAAATCAAATTTATTAATCCCTGGAGGTCTGGTTTTGGAGCCACACTCAAAATTAAAGTGGAAAAACACACTACAGGCTGCTCCAACTTTGATGTAATGTCCTTAAAACAAGTCAAACTGAGGCTCAGTAGTGTGTGTGGCCTCCACATGCCTGTATGACCTCCCTACAACGCCTGGGCATGCTCCTGATGAGGTGGTGGATGGACTCCTGAGGGATCTCCTCCCAGACCTGGACTAAAGCATCTTCCAACTCCTGGACAGTCTGTGGTGCAACGTGGCGTTGGTGGATGGAGCGAGACATGACGTCCCAGATGTGCTCAATTGGATTCAAGTCTGGGGAACGGGCGGGCCAGTCCATAGCATCAATGCCTTCATCTTGCAGGAACTGCTCACACACTCAAGCCACATGAGGTCTAGCATTGTCTTGCATTAGGAGGAACCCAGGGCCAACCGCACCAGCATATGGTCTCACTAGGGGTCTGAGGATCTCATCTCGGTACCTAATGGCAGTCAGGCTACCTCTAGCGAGCACATGGAGGGCTGTGTGGCCCCCCCAAAGAAATGCCACCCCACACCATTACTGAACCACTGCCAAACCGGTCATGCTGGAGGATGTTGCAGGCAGCAGAACATTCTCCTTGAAGTCTCCAGACTCTGTCATGTCTGTCACATGTGCTCAGTGTGAACCTGCTTTCATCTGTGATGAGCACAGGGCGCCAGTGGCAAATTTGCCAATCTTGGTGTACTCTGGCAAATGCCAAACGTCCTGCTCGGTGTTGGGCTGTAAGCACAACCCCCACCTGTGGACATCGGGCCCTCATATCACCTTCATGGAATCTGTTTTGACTGTTTCAGCAGACACATGCACATTTGAGGCCTGCTGGAGGTCATTTTGCAGGGCTCTGGCAGTGCTCCTCCTGTTCCTCCTTGCACAAAGGTGGAGGTAGCGGCCCTGCCCTCCTACGGCCTCCTCCACATCTCCTGATGTACTGGCCTGTCTCTTGGTAGCACATCCATGCTCTGGACACTACGCTGACAGACACAGCAAACCTTCTTGCCACAGCTCCCACTGATGTGCCATCCTGGATGAGTTGCACTACCTGAGCCACTTGTGTGGGTTGTAGACTCCGTCTCATGCTACCACTAGAGTGAAAGCACTGCCAGCATTCAAAAGTGACCAAAACATCAGCCAATAAGCATAGGAACTGAGAAATGGTCTGTGGTCACCACCTGCAGAACCACTCCTTTATTGGGGGTGTCTTGCTAATTTCCACCTGTTGTCTATTCCATTTGCACAACAGCATGTGAAATTGATTGTCAATCAATGTTGCTTCCTAAGTGGACAGTTTGATTTCACAGAAGTGTGAATGACTTGGAGTTACATTGTGTTGTTTAAGTGTTCCCTGTATTTTTTTGAGCAGTGTATATTGAGGATGGAATGTCTAGTAAAACAGCATTAAAAATTATAAAGCAGTTTTATAATTAGTTCTACTAAACTAGTTTATTTTAAAGTGCACAAAAGACATTTACATATAACAAAAATAATCCTAATACAAATAACAGATCTACCAAACATATTGACCATTTACATTCAACAATTCATATTTGTTAACTTCTCAAAGCAGCAGAACTTCACTCACACAAAAGAACATCAGGTAACTGGACCCAGGAATTACCCTTGAAAAACAAGGGTGCAAAGCGGGTACAGATTACCCGGTTCCAGTCCTTTCTAGGGGGTAAATTTACTAAACTCCATGTTGGTCCGATTTTCCATTCACAGGAGTATTTTGCCATTTTTTCAAACATGGAAATTTACTATGGCAAAAACGGGTGTATTTTCTGTATTTTCAAAGGTGAACATGGCTGAATTCGAAGTTAAAATACACCCGAAAACACTATACACCATCATCTGAACATGGCAGTACTTTCCATAGACAGGAATACAACACGGGAATTTACCAAGAATCGTGATTATAATCACGGGTGTAATCTAAGCAAACTCCGTTAAAAAATAGATGTTTGAAATAGACCCCCTCCAGAGCAGTATGTCTTGCAGAAACATATATAGATCAGTGTGATCCGTGCATGTTTCTGCCTCTAATGACTTAAATAAAGGGTTACATTTTGAAAAAAATGATGTGTGGTTCCCCCCCAAAAGCATAACCAGCCCTGGGCTCCAAGAGCCAGTCCTGGTTCTAAAAATATGGGGGACAAAATGTGTAGGGGTCCCTGTGTTTTTTGAAACAGCACTGGGCTCTGTGAGCTAGTCCTGGTTTGAAAAATACGGGGAAAAAATGGTGTGGGGTTCCTCGTATTTTTAAAACCAGCACTGTACTCAAACAAGCCGGAGTGTAATGCCAGAGGACTCTTTCACCGGGTCATCCCGACCAAAGCATTAACACCCCCAACTAGTCAGCCCAGACCGGGGATCCCAGGTGAGGTAGAGATTCCCCCCCCCAATAAAGGGGTACCCCCTCTCCTGAGTACACCAGGCCTGGGCTGACCGGTTGGTGCAGGGGTAATAGTGTTAATAATAGATGTATACTATTGTTTTTTCAAGTGGAACTACAGGTGCCAGCGTGCCTGCCCTTTTGCACTTGTGGAACTACAAGTGCCAACAGACGTCCGGCACCGGTACCCCCACTGTAAATAAAATAGTTAAAAAAATGACAGTACACACACCATAGAAAGTACAAGTTTATTACACACTAAACACACACATACATACTCACCTTCTCCCCAGTGATCGGTTCCCTTCTCCAGTAGAAATTCATGGTTATCCCTAAAAAAAAAAAATTAACGTTAACTACTCACCTACTTCCTAGCACAGGTTGTTCCTCTTTTCTAGTAGAGGTGTGGAGATTTACCTCCTGGATTGCTCACATATTGACTGCTGTTCTTCCGTGCACACTGGGGAAAGTCAATGTTTATCTATTCATTTACAGAAATATCTGGTTTTCCTGATCTTATAATGCATGTTAAAGCGCCATCTGTGCATGCTATTGTCTAAGGTTTGCCCTTTATTCAAAAGTAGAAATACAAATTTTTTAAACTGTTTTTTACCAGCTAAACTTCTTGTTTGACAATAGTGAGCACAGATAATTATTGACCCAACCCTGCACTTCAGGAACTGATTTTATATAGATTAAATTAATCACTCTTATTGCTTCCTTGGAATAGGGCCGCTAAGAGATGGGGGAGAGGGGGGGGCGGGTACTCTTTACCCGGGCCCGGATCTGTTGCAGCACTCGTAACAGAATGTGGCACTACAGGCAGGGAGAGGGAGAAGACTGCTGCTGCAGCAGCCTCCCAGCCAAGCCAAGATGCTGTGTGCTGGGCTAGGTAGAGAGGCAGCATGAGGACTGCAGTCAGTTCTCTCTCTCCTTGCATTTTGTGCAGAAGGGAGTGATCGCACTCGCCCCAACCGTCTGCGCACATAGTATATTTTGTTTTTTTTGTAAGGCACTGAGGTGAACTGCCCTGAACCCGTTATAAAGGAGATACTTTACATGGAGCCGCTGAGGACCTGATTCCTTCCATACTGCTGAAAGACTGAGCCAAAATATTTAGTTTTACTCGTACAAGATATTTGGGTCTATTTACTAAGCATACACCCCCAAACAAGCCCAGCTGAGCCACTCCAGGGCATCACTCTAATGAGGATAGGTGGAGTGTAAAAAGGTGTCAGATAGGGCTGATTTTTGGGGCGTGGGTCCCGTGGATTGCTTTGGTTGGGCTGCTTCAGTGCATCGCATTATAAACACATTTTTCCTTTCTTGGACTTTTAGCTCCTCTATTGTTTGTTTAATATATATGTATTATTTTAACATCTTTATTTTTCACCTTACTATATGCAGCAGTAGCTGCTCTTATCTAACACCTTTTTACACTTCACCTTTTCTCATTAGAGTGGTGCCCTGGGGTGGCTCAGCTGGGCCTGTTTGGGGGTGTCCTGCACTCTGGATTTCAACCCCAGTATGTTAGGGACCTACCCTCAGAGGTTACCTGGGCGCGTTGGGTAGACCCATAACCATGGCCATGATTATGCCAAAAACCTCTATTGATTTATTGCAAAATGTATTATTATATATAATTAGTAATGCTGTGCATCTGTAATTCTTCTTTTTGTGTTAGAAACTGTGATTGTGCCTGAAACTCATAGACTCCACAGGTGGCACCTCCCATTATATATATATTCAGGGTGTGCAGTCTAGGGCCCATTTCTACTAGGGATGTGCTTTACTGTCTCAGTTTCTGTAATTTATGGTGATTTAGCTGAAAGAATTAAAACAAAATAAGTTAACAGGCAAAATCAACCTGTTTTTAGCTTTAAAATTATTGCAGCTTTAAATCTAGCAATTAAATATATTTGGGCCTATATTGTTTGTGTCTTGTACATGGGTTTAGCTAATCTGTCAGCTATAAGGGGGGCAGTGTGGCCGGTGCCGTCCCACAGAGCAGGATGCCCTGGGGACAATACCAGCCATACTCACTCACTGCTGCATCCCGCGCCTTGCTCTGACTCCCATCTCTTGCACTGTGTGGGAGTAGACATGTCTTCTCCCACAGTGCTGTGGGATCTGTTCTGCTGCTTGGAGCCTCTATAGGACGCTCCGAGCAGCAGGCTAGTGATCCCACCCTTCCACTGGTGCTCTTAGTTATGATGCCTTGAGTGCCACTCAGGGGGTGCAGCAAAGGGCACAGTGGTGCACTGTTAATGGGCTGTTTGTGATGGTTACTTGGGCATGGTCAAATGTTCACTAATTCCATAACAACCAATCAGATATTGCTTTAATTATCTAACTTATGCTGGGCATACACTCTAGATTTATCGAGCTGATCTGCCCAATATCCGCGGATCGTCTAGATACTTGTAGTGTGTGTGGGCGACCTAGGGTTAAGTATCGATCGGTTGAGCATGCCGGGTCGTCCAGCATGCCCGTCTGAAGCGATATCAGCAAAGTAAAATGTCGGCCGCATTGAGTAGTGCATGCCCAGCCGCGGCCGACAGACAGACATTTCCCCTGTTTCTTTCCATGGAAGGAATGAGGAAATGTCTCCTCCCCCGGGGGAGGAGCAAAGATGTCGGGGCCAATACACTGTGAGACATCTCACGGTGTATACCCACAATGTCTGCAGGCTGACAGGCTGACAGACAAAACGTCTGTTGGTCTGACAGGCATTTTATCTGGCAATGTATGCCCGGCATTACACTATAAAGTTAAAGATATTTACAGATTGGTTACTATGGTTTTGATGCACATTTCAGCAATATTAGTAAATAAGAAATCTATCTGTGAGTATGTTGGGTAAAATTGAGCTCTAAAGATAGTCAAAATAATGAATGCTTTTGTGCAGTACATTAGACTTTGGCAGAGCTGTTGAGACATACCGTGGGTAATACGGAGGGAGCATGGCCGAAGTTGGAAGGTGTTGCCATGCCGTCTCTGCAAAAATAAATGGAGAATACTATTAATGCCTGAAAAATAGGGTATTTGTCCCTCCAAACAGCTGGCTCAGGTCCCGCCAGGCTACTCGACCTAGCCCGGGCCCAGGTAATTAGTATTAGTACCCTGTCTTGGCACCCCCAGACTTGGCGTTTGAAGGTTCGTGAAATGTAAGCCTGTAAGTTTGCACATATAGGTTCATTCGGTAAGTGGATGTGCTACAAATTATATTTGAGACCATAAATGCAACTTTTTCTGACTCTGACAACATATTTTTTAAATACATTCATCAAATAGATTAAAATATTAATGAGTCAGTGACGTTGCTCATCCCAAAATGTAATTGAAACAAACAACAACATAACAAAACATTGCATGTATTATACACTGGTAAAACACTCTAAACTTTTGTCATTAAACTCGAATGTTCTTTATTTAGTTATGTTGGGATTCTTTCATATGTTAATAGATTATCAAATGCTCATTAACCCACATGCTCCCATAATTATAAACTGATGGCAACTAGCCACCACCAGTTCTTCATTGCCATGTGCATTTAATTTTAAAAGCCTTTATGCAATTTTCCATTGGGTATTTTTTTTTCACCTTCTCATTTTTAATGAAGACATTTGAATAGTAAACAGGCTAGGGAATTGGAGACTCCCTAAGTAAGACATAAACAATCAAGAGAAAGATGTTGTTTTTCTTTCAGTGGTCATGAATAAATTACTGCAAAATGGAACAAAAATTGGACTTAACAAGAGACCATTCATTACATTTATACTGACATTGTCTCCTCCTATGGTGGCTGTTCCATAATTGGTGCTGTACCAAAATGCCTGTCATTATTTTTCATTATTGCTTCTTCCACTTACTGTAGCTCTAAAAAGAAACCTTTTCTGTAAATTAAACAATGCAGTAACATGGCCATTTGGCGATAACCCAACACACACTCTGAGCTGTCTGTTTTATGTTTTAGAGGCAAACAAAGGCTTATATCACTCTAGCTCCCAGGCTAACCACCCATGTGGCTCTACAGGATACTGTGTATAGTAGGAATGCATGTATACATATTAATGGAAGAACGCCATTGGTTAGGAAAATAGAATGTGTAGAAATGATAGAGGATTATACAATTATTTGTTAAAGTTAACAGAGTTCATCGAAATTCAACCAGGTGGTGACTGAATATAATAATATCAGAGTAACATTATCTAGTTTTCTTGGTAGTAGTGGGGCATCCCAATTGGGGAACATCTTTCCTCAGGAAGGGTATCTTGGTGAGCTGGAGGATGATGTATAGTTGTCCTTTTCTTAACTCCCAGTTGGGTCAGAGGGAGTTTAAATTTGTGATCTCGACTTCCCACTTCATATGTTGGTATTTTCACCAGATTGTTAATTAATGCTATCAAATGGTTACACCCTACTACAGTACATACAACTACAGACAAAAAAAGGCCAGAAGCAGACAGAACTGATATAGAACTGGAAGCATACTAGTAGGGACTAGGCACAGAAGTAGCTATAACCACTACAGTAGAATACACCAATGTTTTCAATTGGGCACAGACTTATTTAAAGCACAATCAGATGATCATAATTTACCATTAATTCATAATTTCACAAATATTACATGCTACACTAAGAATGTGTATATTTTTTTTAATTTTAGCCTTCACTGGGAATCCAAATTAGAATGAATACATTTACAGAGTTCACTATAGTTGAATCAAATACATACTGTTTATTTATATAACATAATACAGACTATATTATATTCAGGGCCGTGGGGTGTGCACATCCTGCTGGTGGGCAGCACCGTCACTGGCCCACGGTCCCTGTATCTGGCTAGCAAGGTGCCTGGAACGGTATCCTGCAGCCAGTATCGCTCCTGCGGTGCCACCTGGAGAATCCTCTGGACACTCCAGACATGGACACCATAGCCTGCACAGCCCCTGAGGATGCTCCGGGTACTGCTATTCTTCCTGGCGCCGGTGCCCCCACCTTTCTTGGCATAACGTAATGCAATCAGGGGGCGTAGCAAGCACAGGGCGCTGTAACACCCAGTATTTCTTATTTTTCAGTACCAAACTGTGCTGAGGGATTATTGATGCATTCAACTTCATTGTTGAAGGACTCTGGAAAACCGTCACCTACTTCCTGGCAACGAATCGGCACAGTGGAGTTTATTTTGTAGAAGATCTCAGGATGTCAATCTCTAAGGTGTCACAAATATAAAGTGAGGTATGGCAGCTGAGGACCCATAGAATGTCACTACTGTCAGTATGAACAAGGAGGCTACAGGGTGATAAAGAACACTGGATATATGCAAAAGCAAAGCTTGGTCTGATGAATTCTAGTTCCGGCTTTCATGCTGAAGAGAGAACCAGGATATGGCAAAAGGCGATATACTAAAGCTGTGTACACATTAGACGATGTATTGGACGATTTGCCAATTTCCAACGGATTGGAATGACAAATTGTCCACATTGTCAAATGTGTATGCTCTATTGCATGCTCCCGCATGTTGTAGATCGCATCTTCAGATAGGCCTGCAGTGCAGGATAATCTGAAGATTCAATGAACGTGGTTGTGGAGGGGAATAACATATTGGGCGGTCATACACCAGATCGTGTAGTGTATGGCCTTGATAAAAATCCTGGAGATCGAAACATGTTGGCTGGGAGGAACTGACTTTTTAATTGAAGATCCACTAATACAGGAATCCTTTGTATTAGAAGGTATTCTATGCTCTGTATTTGATCCGGACTCTTACATTCGAGCTAAACTATTACATCAATACCACTATCATTGGGATGCTTGCTGGACTAATGTTGACATTTTACTTTTTTCTGTCTTTTTAAGTGTTGTATTTTTGGATGTTATCTTTGGGACTACTGTCTATACATAATTACAAGGAGGCTTGAACAAGAAAGAAACCTTTACGTGAAAGTTCATCTGATTATTATCCAGATTCATTGCCTTTGTAAAGATACCTTGATAAGCTTTATATACCATCTGATATAGTGAGTAGGGTACGCCCATTTTATTATCTTCACATTGTGGAAGTCTTGTGTATATTACCCAAATTTTGGTGTTGATTAAAGAAACTTCTATATGCTTGATTTAGACTCCTTTGGAAGTTAGTATGGTACGTCTTTAAGACATGAAGGCGGTGCACTTTATATGGCAGAAGTTCCCTCCTTCATATGGTGATATTTTATATGTGTTAAACAAACGAATAGGAAATTACTACACATTGTTGTTGTTGTTTTTTTCTATTACATGCTTCCTTATTGCTGAGGATAAGAACATTTTAAGAAAACTTCACCCATAAGAAGGACTCCAGCACCTGAACTATGTCTGAAGAACATTCAAAACTGTTCAAGTGACTATTTATTTGTCCTTATTGAATTGAATTGGGTCCAGCGCCTTTGATTTTTGACTTACCTTTTTGTAGTGTGTACAGACTGCCCGATATATCGTTCGGTCGCATCGTGCGTCGCTGGGTACACTCATCGTGTAATTTGTACCCAGCTTAATGGGCAGATGTACTAAGCCTTGGTGAGAGATAAAGTACCAAACAATCAGCTCCTGTCATTTTTCAAACACAGCCTATAACTTGGCAGTTAGGAGCTGATTGGCGGGTACTTTCTCTCTCTCTACTTTATCTCTCTAAAAAGCTTAGTACATCTCTCCACTTGATGCCACCTTGAATGATTTTAGGCTGTTAAAAAGCCAAAATGGTAAAGAAACATGTTACTCTGTATATGTACTTAGTTAAAGGGGCTGCTTATAGAAGGATTGTGTTATGAACATATACATTGCCATGATTTATGGCGAAATAATAATCTTTTGTCTCCACAGAGTACACTATTATCATGTTTAGTGGCCAGGCCTGGTGTATAATGTGTATATATATATATATATATATACACATATATATATACAGAGTGTAAGAGATATGTGTTATAATGATAGAAACATAGAATTTGATGGCAGATAAGAACCACTTGACCCATCTAGTCTGCCCCATATTTAAACATATTGTTACCTCAACCCTTATTTATCCTTACTTCATCTGAAGGATATCCTTATTATGACTATCCCATGCATAGACATAAGGATATCCTTCAGAAGAAGTAAGGATCAATAAGGGTTGAGGTAACAATATGTTTAAAAATTTGGCAGACTAGATGGGTCAAGTGGTTCTTATCTGTCGTCAAATTCTATGTTTCTATGATGTCCAGTGACCTGCTCATAAGTGTATTTGTAATGTACTATGACAGTATAAAATGCATTAGAATGTTATCCTGATCAAATCTATAATAATCTATAATTGGTATATGTTCTGTGCTTGCAGAGAATGACAGAGGTGTATTAGGACGATATCCAATAGGTCATGTTGTGTTGGGAGCTAATGTGCCAGCACATGACTGTTGCTGAGCAGGGCTGCCATCAGAAATAGTGGGGCCCGGCCCTGTCAAAATAGGCAGGGCCCCCCCCTTCCCATACAATACAAAAACCGTGAGACGGAGAAGGGCTCGTGTTGCAGCCGACGGCAGGTACGGCTAGTACACCCTCAGGTGAGACCACGTTCACCCGCCTCCTTACACCCTGTATATAGAAATGCAGCATGTTCCTGGTTTGCTGCTACTAGATGCCGATGTTATGTCTCCAAATAGATACATAAAACACATTTTATTTTATAAAATAATTTATTTTGAAGGAATAAATCCAGCTGCTGCGTGCCACCATTGATTGTTCTGACTACATAGGGATCTTTACCCCAGGAGGGCACCAGTGTATTTTACACTATCCGTATTGGCTACAGAAGAGTGCCAGGGACCCTTTGACTTTATTTCTATATATATATATATATATATATATTTCCACACACATATATATATATGTATATATATATATATATATATATGTATACACACACATATATACCCACAAAAAAAAAAAAAAAAAATATATATATATATATATATATATATACATACACACACAGACACACATATTTTGGACTAATTCTATATAGCCTGTGTGACTAAGTACAGTTTGTCTGACGTTTCCAGCCCCCTTCTGCCTCACTGCAGCCTGCACACACTGCTGGTCCAGCCTGTCCCCTTCTTCCCCAGTCAGGCAGAATATGAATTCTCTTACCATTTGTTCCAGGTTAGGTCCAGGCTTCTGCTCTATGGTTGTCTAGAAGGGCGCTGCGGCTCCTCTCTCTCTCCTTTAGTGGTGCGGTGACATTATGACGTTACGCGCGCCAGATAAAAAACTTTATTGTTCATGCGTACAGTCACAGGTCAGGCACCTCTTACATGCCGGGCGAGGCAGTAGCGGGGGGGCCCCATTCATTTGTGGTGGACGGGCATCAGACAGGAGGCTCCTTTGCCTTGCTTAAGTAATAGTATTAGCGGCGGGTGGGTGGTAGGAGTGGGCCGGGCCCCCCTTCTTTGGCGGAGGGCCCGGGACAGTAGTCCTGACAGTCCCCCCCTGATGGCGGCCCTGTTGCTGAGTAAAGACTCATCGGCTCATCACCAGTGTCCCTTGATATTCAGACAAATGTTTCCAATGATTAACATGTTGCTCTCTTGATTAAAATAAAATTGGACAGTGCAATCTTGGACATTGATGTCAGTGGAACTGTAGGGTCCACTTGACAACATATTTTTAAAATGTATAAGTACACTTGGTACAAAATCATGGACCAGTAATACTACTCTGTCTGGTTGTTGTTGCTTAGCAACAGCATAGAAACTGATGAAATATTATGCTGCTTGTATGTTTTAATTGCATGTGATATATTCTGCTATTGAAAATTTATAATTATACCAACATTAACGTGGGTGGGCCCAACTTGTCAAAGTCACATTGTACAAAAGTAGTTCAAAATACTTCAAAACAAATAGAAACAATACTAAAAAGTACATATGGATATTTGATTGATATTTTAAGGATTTATGTATACAAACCACAGTAACATTTTATGTGACATTTTCAAAACCCTGAAATGCTAAATATTTATTTATTTTAATAGGTTTGTCTGCACTGTTCTTGGCATATAATGAGTTATCGGATGCTATTTATTGGGAGAATAGGAGGAATTCCCACCCTTTGAAACATAGGGCCATATTCAATTAGCGGCGAAAACGGAAGTTTTTTCACCAAAAAACAGGCGAAAACGCAATTGTCGGGAAAAAAAATGAAGAAAAGTTTTCTCTATCCCAGAACAGGCGAAAATAAACGCAAAATCCCTATTTTTGGTGTTTTTTTAGCAGCCTGCGCCAGCCAGCTTATCCTTATGGCCCTCCGAAATACCAGCCCCAATATGTTAAACACATTTTTCATGGAAATTTTTTTTTTTACCAAAATGTCAGCAGTTGTTTTTCGCCAAAGTGCGCAACTTACGATTTTTTTTCCGCTACAGTATCATTAGGGGGTCTGTCCAAAGGGTTATGTAAGAAATCCACAAATTTTTACACAAAAATAGGGATTTAGCAAATTTTTTCGCCTGCCCTAGGCTGGAGAAAAGTTTCCTTCAGTTTTTAGGCGAAATACGGATGTTTTCCACCGTCGTTGGTGAAATCGGCCGCAAAGTTGGCCATTTTTGCCAATGACGGCAAAAACGTCCGATTTCACCTGTAATTGAATACCCCCCATAGTCTATAAAATGACAGTAAAAGCTGATTGGTTGCAATGGGCAATGTCTCCACTTTATCTCTCTCCAAGGTTTAATACATATTGGGGTATTCAATTAGGCTTCGAAAAGTCGGAATCGATGATAATTTATCGCCGATGATGTAATTTTCGCCTATTTTCAATTATCCCCGTTTTCAATTTCAAAGACTTTGAAAAAAAAACGGGGATAAGTTTTCACCATGGCGAATAAAAGTGCAGAATTGGGGTTTAGGGTTGCAGGTTTAAATAAAAAAATAGCCTGCACCCCAGGGAATAGCCCCTAAAAGCGAACTGTGCCAAAAAAAAGTTTAAAAGAAAATAGGGACACCGCAAGAAAATTATTTAAATTTGGGGGTAAAAAAAAATAATTGGGGAACAGTGTTTAAAAATAGGAAAATACGTTCAGGGGTATTCTGTAAGTATGCGGCAGGTGTTTTCTAGAATAGGCTATTAGCGGCGGGTGCATTTTTGCTGAATTTTTAAAAAATTAGTTTAGGGACTTAAAAATATGCTAGTACCCATTTTCATGTACCCCAAATTTGATGGGACCACTTTTAAAAACGAAAAAATAAGCTAAGTGCTCTTCTGCATCACTTCTTTAATGTTGGGAAAAAAACACCTGCCGCGGCTATTTAAAAATGCAGAACACATTCTGCAGGGTGAAACGGGAGTACCCACAGTGATCCCCCATGTCTGGACATCATTAGGGGGGTCCCTGGATGAATTCCTGAAAATTCCCCTATATTTCCCGATACTTACCTTTCCGCAGGCTCCTGTTTTCGCCGGCTCCAAATTGAATACGTGGATAAAGCGGGCACGCGCCCGATACTTTATCCCCAGAAAGCTCCAATGTGGAGCAAAAAGTCCAGCACAGACTTTTCGCTCCCTAATTGAATACGGGCCATAGTCTATTCCCCAAAATGTGCAGAGATGTAAACAGATGTCTTGATAAAGTTCTTAGAACAAGGATGAAACGCGTTGACAGAGAGTATCCATTTTTCCTGCTGCCATTGTCTGCCAAGGTCTCTGTTTAGTTCCCGCTGCCGGTTTGATGCTATCTTACCTGAGTGCTCCAGGTGCGGACTATTGAGATACACAAAGTCAGATACTGCCACTGCTGGAGCTAAGACCTAAAACAAGGTGTGTACATTCATATGACAATTATCACCTCAGCACTCCGCAGGAGCCAGACTACCTATTAGCTAAACACCTGTGTACATATACTTCAAGCCCATTCAGTGCCATACTGGATATGACTGAGCATATTGCTATTAATCAATGCAAGTTATATTGCCAAGTAAGGGAAGAACCTTCATACAAGTAACTGGTATAATCCCTTTTTTGCTGGAGACAATTTAATTAGGAGTAGTCAAGCGATTGCTACATTTAGCAATGTCCAAAACTTTCTAGCATTTCATAATAATACCTCTGGCAATGTGAGGGAGAATTAGCTCTAATATAGGGCGGAATTCAATTAATTACGCGGTCTTGATCTCCCGTCTAAAGTGACAGGAGATTGCGGGCCGCGATTCAATTGATGCCGTGTTTCACGCTGATCGCGCCCATAGAGGTCAGGTTTAGCCGCGTAAAGCAGCTAAACCAGACCAAAGTGCTGGGCGCAACCGTGAAAAGTGCTGTTTGGGCGCCCAAACAGGTCACTTTTCACACATTTCAGCTCTCATCCCCCTGGGGCTGCGAGCTGAAATGTAGCGCTGGCAGCCAATAGCGCCTGACAGGAGCAAGAATTGAATAGCTCCATCGGGCGCGATAGGGGATGGAATCAATTGAATTCCGCCCATAGAGTTAAACAGGAAAAACCTTATCTGCACTCTGTCTCCCTGGGATTACCTTAATACTATAGTAGTGAAAGAGGAAGATACTTTGCATATGGCTACTTTATAAAAAGCAAATTACTACACAAACACTGTAGTTACAGGAACTACTTCCTATTAGCGTCAGTTTCTTGGTGCAGATGTTAGTACGTTCTATTATATTGTAAAGAAACAAATTATATAGTGAACATTCCTTTAACCACTGTAATGCGACTGGAGCCAGAAGTGCTTCATCTGGCAAGGTCGCATCACATGCGACCATTCCAGCCCGCTCTATCCCCCGGCTTTAGTAGAAGAGATCTGTTCTATCTTCCTGGATTCCCCTGCAGTGATGCGGCAGTATGTGACCGCCGACATCACTGCCGGAATCGCGCCCCAAGATGCCATAGACTGATAGTAAAAGTGAGAGGAGGGGAACATAGTTCTCTCCTGTGAGCACCAGTATGCTGATCTCTGCATGGCCATTAATTATTTTCTTGGCTGGGGGGGCACATGGGGAGGCGAGGGGACTAATCGGGCACCCATTTTCTCTGGGGTGAGGGTAGGGGCTCTTCCACACAGATGGCCTAATTCAGACCCGCTTGCGAGAGATGAGCGCTCGCAAACGGGTCGATGTTGGCCAAGTGCGCATGCGCACGAGGGAGCCGGCTCCGTCGTGCGCATGCGCAAGACCCGTATAGCGACGGCCAAGCCGTTGCTATGGGTCTTGCTACAAAGGGGGCGTGCTGTCGATGGTGAGTGACAGCACGTCCCCATTGGTGGGCGTGCTGGGAGCGTCGCTGCCCAGACGGAGGCGTTCCCATGGGAACGCCTACCATCTGGGGCCGGCCCCACTGACATCACAAGTGATGTCAGTGGGAGTGCTCTCGGCTCTGATAGAGCCGAAAGCACTCCAGGGCTTGCAGCAGACGAGACCCTACCACAAGGGTCTCGTCGCAGGCCCGATGGTCGCGATGGTCTTGACCATCGCGACCATCTTTTTGGCCGCTCGCTATAGCTGTGGTTGGTCACCCACAGCTATGCGAGCGGCCAGGAGGCCGCTCTAAAATTCAGAGGGACGGCCCTGATTCAGAGCGAGCGCTCTGAAAGAGCGTCCGGCTCTGAATCAGGCCCAGGGACCTATGACCACTAGGACGGTGGGAGTTGTTATCGCTGGGGATCTTTTGACATTGAGGGGCTATTATTGATGGGTGATGGGACGTTAAATTACAATGGTGGCCTATGAACAGGGAGGTTGGGGGGGTATATTTTAAAATAAAATATTTAAAATATATTTAAAAAATACTTTTCAAATGTAATTAAATTAAAAAAAGGCAATTTCTGTGCGGTTTTGTAATAAGCAACCAAACAGGACCAAACACGAACCTAAGTTTGCAACTATCAATGTGGACACTAACGAGTTATCTGGCCAACTATGAAGTGTTAGGTGGTTATCGGTATGGGTATATTATCTGAAATGTGATTGATGCATGTGAATTATAATGTTAGTGTCAGTAATAATGCTCAAAATTAAACTGAAGGAGTTAAGTCAGTGGATTTTGATGTAATATGTTGTTTCTCAACTATAAGAATTTTCCAAGTAACCATAAATATATGTGGTTGAAAATAGCATAACCTGTTCCTTCTAATATATAAGGGAAGATGCATTGACTGAAATGTAATATATAAAGGTACTGTATGCACTTAGGGATAAGGTAACTTACCTTTATTACAGTGAATAATAAGGGGGAGATGTATCATCGGCGACATCGCAAATGCGGTACATCCCCCCCGACTTCGCGTACATACCGCGGCTAATTAACGCGGTATGTACCAAGAATATCGCAAAGAACAGCTCTCTCGATGAGAGCTGTCCTTTGCGATGCTGCCGGGGCTGAGGGACTTCCGGGTTTAACACCCAGAAGTCCTTCTGCGCATGCGCAGAAGGCCGCGGGCCGCGGGGGGCTCATGAGAGGGATCCGTTCGGATCCCTCCCAGCCCCGAGTATCGCGCTAAGAAACCCACAGGCTTCTATTGGGTAACGCCACCTGAAGGTGGCGTTACCTAGCAACGCGAAGCAACAGAATGCAGCGCTTTCTGCTGCTTAATACATACGGGGAATGCGGTAAAACCCCCGAAAACTGCATTTTCGGGGGTTTTACTGCATTTTTGCAGATGATACATCTCCCCGTAACTCTCATTGCTGCTGTATCCTGCATAATAAAACTTGTGTTTCTGTGACCACTGTTAATCCAATCTCTTGGATTTTTTTTTTGTGTAATAGAATAAATTGGAAACTGAGGGTAATTAGTTTTCCACAAATAAGACCCTAGTCTTAGGGATTGGACCAAGCAAACCTCTTGGAAGGTATACAAGAGTAGAAGCTTGGGTGGAGGCACTCGCTACCAAAGGACTATAGAAATCATCTGCTATCAGGTAACCCACTTCTAATATAGAACAAAGTAAATAACGTCAATAAATATGTTTTTTTTAAAAGAGAAGCCATCTTTGATTTTGCTCAATGAACAGACATATTATTTGATTTTTATTTATTTCCCTATTGGCACAGTCATTATTTGCATGTTTTTTCTAAGCTGTAATCTGTGTCGAAACACAATTTATACAATGTCTTGCAAAAGTATTCAATCCCCTGACATCTATCAACATCAATAGGTCCTACCAATCAGGGATGGACTGGGGCTCTAAATCAGCCCTGGCATTCCCCTCTGTACGTGCGCTGTAGGCGCGTGTGCTCATGTAAAAGGAGGCGTTTCCTCACCCCTCAAAGGGGGTGTGGTTACATCTGACGGGGGCATGCTGTGAGTCACAGGGGCCTGGTCTCATTGGTATGCCTCCGTCTCTCAGTATCCCGGCCGATTAAAACGCCAGGAGGCGGAGCTGCTCTGCCAGACTTTCAGACCGGACTGGCCTATCAGGCCATCGGCCCTGCTGGCATTTGCCATAAGTGCCAGATGGCCAGTCCGGCCCTGCCTCCAATAGTACATGCGCCTACATATACATGCTTTCAGACTGATCTTTTGCATCTAGTGTAGGGTTGGTGTTAGTGTGCAATGATAATAATGACGGACAGATAGGGGAGGTGTGTACACAGACAATTGTACGCATTTTGTTCCATGCACCCAATCAGGGACCAATTACAGTCTACTCGCGTTCAAATCAGCCGCCTCTGCAGTATTCCCATATAGAAATAATAGAATAGTTATTTAGTAGCCAGTGTCTTTCACTCATGAATGCAGCTGAATGTGCAAACGTTAAATGAATTTGTGTCTTGTATTGACCTTTGAAATGATTTGTATGAATCTGACAGTATCCCAAACTCTCTGATGTTATTTTGTCCTTGGGTAATTTTTAATACAGCACGCACAGCACAGTCTCATAGACTTAATGAAGCAATTAACCTTTTTCTCTGTTTCATTTCTAATGCTGTAATATTTTGCTGTTGTCTCTGACCTCAGCATTTAAATGATAAAAAAATCTCATGAAAATATATTAGTATCTGCTGGAAAATCTGTAAATACAATTATATCAGAGATATGTGCTACATTGGGTTGTGATCATTTTAGGATTTGGCTCAGATTACCGTAAGAAAAAATACTGGAAGACACCTTCTATTATGTCAAGGAATTAATCGGGGGCATAACTAGCTATGGGCGACTGGTGCCGTCACACAGAACGCAGGGGATCTGTGGGTGGCACCGTCACCACTCCACACCCCTTGCTCCTGGCTAGCAGGGTGCCTGGAATGACGCCCTGTAGCTACGATTGCTGCTGCAGCCCACGCAGAGCATGCTGTGAATGCTTCCAATGGGCACCCTGCACAGTAAATGTAGCCAATCTGGCATCCTGAGAACACCCGGTCAGCACTGCACTTGCCGGAGCTGCATGCCCCCTTCTCCGCGACATAATGATGTCATGCGTATGATGACATGACGTCGCAGGCTCAGGGTACGGGGCCGGCACAGGGTGCAATTGTGCCCTGTTACGGCTGTGGAATTAATATAATGTTGTTGCTTTTTACGACAGTTATCTTTCTGCTCACCAATAAGGATACACATAGCAACAGAGTCAGGTCTTACTATTCAGAGGCAGCAAATGGTAAGTAGACTTACATGCACAATGCCAATAAACAGACAAAACACTTATCATTATTAATAAGTACATTACAATAAATTTTATGCAGTTTTATACGTTCTAAATTAAACTTTCTTCCTGAGACACTTGCCTTGCTTGCGGTCATTTAATATGACTGGCAGTTGGGAACAAAGTGTGGCTATTTTCATACTACTTATACCTTCTCTCCCAGAAGGTATAAAAGGCTCCGCAGTACATGTAGTTATATAGTTAGAAAGCAGTTTAGAAATAGTCTTAATAATGAATAGTGTTAATAATAAATGCTGTGGACATTTTTGTCTTGAGAGTTGTTTGTGTTCTTATTGGGTATGGATTTATACTGCTATTGCATGAGATAGAGGTTTATACAGTCATGAATTTACATTTTGTATCATGCAGTTAATCTCTCTTGCTTTCATTGACTTCAGTGACAGAGCATGTGCACCCCTGTCAGTTATCTGTCTGTGCGTATCCAATTGCCGATAGAGGAACGACAGTACGATTATAACATTGTAATCGTACAGCTGTTCCTCATCCTGTATAGTGCCTACACTGAACGATATGTCGTTCAGTGCAGGCACCCTCCCTCATCCCCGAACATGGCCAATCTGTCGTCATCAGCAGATTGACCAGCATGTTCAGGTGATGACTGATGTCAAAATCGACCAGCGGGAGCACGCATCACTGGTCGTTTTCGACATTTTAATGAAGATTTGTGAACAATTAATGAGAGATTGAACGATAACGATGTTGTTATCGTTCAATTGCTCATTTTAATCGTCTAGTGGATACGCACCTTTACACGTGGTTTCTCTCAGTTAGAATTTGCAGTATGTTATAGTTCTTATTTCTCCCGAGAACCACTTTGCTAGGGTAACCATCAGATAGACACCACATATGGGCCTTTGACCTGACAGGATGGGATTGGAGGAACAAAACTGAAGTTGATGATCTATAGAAGTCAATAGGTTGAAGACGATAAAATTCTGAGAGAAGAAGCAAATTCTTAATAAGAATTTATCATTTTTAATAATTAATATTGAGGAATATGGCTGCAGTTGATGAACAGGAAAACATAAAAGTCTATGTAAAGTACCAGCCGAGAACGCAAATCCAACATTACTTGTGCAAAGATTTATAGGTGTGGATGCCTTAAAAGGCTGCATACAGGTGAGGTCTCTTAGTACTGATGGACTTGATTTTTATCAATAGTGCTGACTGAAGTAAGTGAAAAAGAGTGTGCAGTGTTGATGGTGCACATGTGTGATTGGCTAGCATGTTCAATCAATACAATATATTCTTACGGGGGTAATCTCCAGACTAGAAGTAGGGTGAAGTTCTCAGCCCCTTGAGAAAGGCACTCTAAAATTTGCCCCTGAAATGGAACCCTTGGCCAGAGACAAGGAAATTCCATGAAGCCTGAGGACCTTTTTTGTGAATATCTGTGTGAGCTGAATTTGCTTTCTGCCTGTGAAATAAACTGGCTTGGAGACCTGATCCCCTACTATGATGATGGTGGTGTTTCCTTAAGAGTTGTAGAAGTTGGTGATTAATCTATGGAGTCATAGATCCAGGGTCTTTGTGAAATGTGAAGGAGCACCAAGAGCCCATAAGATTGGGTACATGGTACCTTGATATATTCACAGATAGGCAAAATCCTTTCATCATCCAGAATTGCTGGAAGGTCAAATAGATTTTCCTAACACTGAGATGCTCTGTTAATCATGCTCCCATTGCAATACCTGCAGCTGGACTAATACACCTCTTGCATTTTAGGTGCCTTGATGAGTGCTGCCATTTTAATCCTGGATCCTGTCTTGCATGTTTCAAAAAAGGAAGAAGGAAAGATGACTTGTAGTCTATAAGAAAATGATTATGTGACATAAAGTAACTTATTTTTTAAATATCAATAATGTACTGGAAGCAACAGTTACAAAAATATGAAATATCTCTTATATGAATAGGCTAGTACTGGTACTCCTATTGGAGCATAACGGTGTGAACGGCTGAACCTAGGAATAACCAACGTTCAGCCACTGGTGTGAAAGTGGTAAAACCTGGCTCAGGCCTGTGCTCAGTCCATGCTCAATCTCCCGGGTTGGAGCTGGGTTATTGGTGGAAAAGGGGTACTTGATATAATTTTTTGCTTCTTCATCATCATCAACAAAACATACAACAAATTATATAATTATCTCAGTTTAAATGTCCTCTAAATTAATGGTCACTAAAGTGTCATATGAGTCAGATCATAAAGGTAATGCCATAGTAAATGTACACATGACCCGTAGAAACATAGATACAAAATGTTTTCAGGTATAATGAATGGACAAACATATACTTGTGAGATCACCAATGTTTTCCAACCACCTCAACAGAGCAAATAATTTGCAACCCAAAACATCGATATGAGAATAAGATCATTATGGAGTCATACTTGTCATCTCTAAATGAAAGTGTAACATTATTATAAAAACATATACTGTATGTCACCTATTTTGTACTACAATGTTTCATTAATCACATATTTCACCATTTGTTCAACATTGTTGCAATATAACATATATGTTCAGAATGTTTTCCAAGAGATAATTCAATTGTTTTTTGGGTATTGTGACAATAATAAAAATTTGGTAGATAAAGTTCAGTAGAAGTAGTCAGGACATTTTTACACCAGCTTCTGTTGCTCCACTGTGTGCAGCGGTGACAAGAAGGTTGATAGAACAAAATGGACTAACTCTTGATTAGAAGGAAGTTGCATTTGCTGTAAGGTAAAATGCCTGTAGCAGAGCCCTGTTGTCTGAAGCAAGGAATCTGTGGCAAGTCACACTAATAAAAGTACAGCTGAGGGGACGAAAATTAAGAGAGTACTTGGAAAATTGACTGCAAAATAATCAATAGATAATAGTGAGCATTTATAGAGCTTCTAAGTCCTGTCCGTGCACCTCCTGCAAATGTGTGTTTCACTAGTTGGTGGCTTGTTCACATATGGTTCCTCTTGCATTTCAGGTGCTGTCACAAGCAATCATCACAGCTTGTTACCTTCACACCGTATTCTCCAGCCACAGGGTTTTACAACCTCTCTGGTCATCAGGCAACTTGAATGCCGAACTGGGACTGCACCCGTGGTTGCAGGGAGACCAAGATGCCAGATAGCCGTGGGTGCTGCTGGCTGTGCCGGATAGACGTGCAGTGTCCCAGCTGTCAGCCATCATTCTTTGCACCCACAGCTCATTGGTGGAGCATCTTTCTTTAATCTGTCTGGACCGGCGCCGTGCTGCTGGTGATAGTTTACACTTCCTGTGTGAATCCTGGTTTCTGTCAGTCTGTCGGAGTCTCTGTCTGATGATATCCTGCTAGTTCATGTCCTAAAACTGCCTTATCTGTATCCCTGCTGTCATCCTCAGCCTGCGGCCTCGCTGCACCCGTGCATTCACTTCTGTGTAACAACTTTAATCCCTGGCTAACAGCCATCTACCATTGGCGCTCATGCTACTGTCATCTGCAGTGCTTGCCTGCGGCCTACTTACCTTTACCACCAAGGTAGCATCTTGGCATTTAAGGCTCAACCACGGCCCTCAAGGTCACACCGTGCCATCTAAGTCGCACCCCAGCTGTCAAGGCCGCACAACGACCCTCAAGGTCGCACCGTATCATTTAAGTTGCACTGCTGCTGTCGCATGTTGCACCTCAGCCCTCAAGGCCACTTCACCGCATTTGGACCGCATCTTGGCCCTCAAGGCAGCACCACGGCCTTTAAGGTTGCATTGTGCCAACTAAGTCGCACCTCAGCCCACAAGGCCACACCTCGGCCCTCAAGGTTGCATCATTGCACCTCGGACCTCAAGACCGCACCTCGGCTCTCAAAGCCACATTCTACCCACCTAGTCACATCTCAGCTCTCAAAGTCACATCTAGTCATTCAGGTCACTAAACAGTGACTATTCCAGCACAGCAACTTTACTGCGGCCTGTTCCATCCAGTAGAACCATTTGCTGCACAACATCCTGTGATCTGCACGATTGCCTTGTAAGCCCATACTGACCCGAGTTTAAGTACCGGTGAGAGTATCCAGCCCATACTGACCCGAGTTTAAGTACCAGTGAGAGTATCCAGCTGGTGGCTGTTATTGGCAGAAGACCTTGCCAGCTGGACTCTAGGGGCCTTAAACTGTGGTTCCTTGCAGATTGTAACAGGTGCTTGAGGAGTGCTGCCATTTCTCCTGTAGCCTGTCTTGCATCTGAGAATCAAGACTGGAGGCATAATGGGGTAATTCATGACATATATCCTGGCAGAAAAGGTCTGGGAGAGCGCACAGGTTTTCATTTTGCTGGATCCAGGCCGTTATGTTATGATGAAGTCAAAACTGGTTATAAATAGTGGTTAGATGCAGCATGCAGAAGACATGTTGGTGTCTTCTGCATACTGTATCAGATATGGGTCCATCCTTTTATGACTGTGGTTGCTATTTTGAGCTAATTATAATCTGGCTTTATTTAAGCATTTATTTTGTACTCACTGTTGCTCCTTCAGAGCTAATTATTGTTTTCTTCATATAATGAATTTTATGTTTCACCTGCCTTTTTGTATCTACTTGGTATTATAGACAAATACATTTGACAGCTGTATTTTAGACACCTTTTAGTCCTTTGTCTATATACTGGTTTCCAAGTGGTATTATACATGTCTATATGGGGCATATTCATTATGTTAATTATCAGGGGCCGGACGGCCACCGATAACTAACATTCTTACGCACAGCAAGTGAGTTCATCATTGCTCCAGCGTGGAGACTGTTGATCCAAAAATCAGCTGTCTCCCCCAAATGTTTAGTGCTGCTGAGTCTGACTAGAGTTCATGCAGGTGCACAAAGCCCTGACGTGTGGCAGAAGGAGACACACAGGAGCAGAGGGATCTGCAACCTGGGGCTCCTTCACATAGGGATGGAGCAAGGGTGCAGGAGCAAATGAAATCTGAAGATGGCGAATGTTCCCACAGTTAAGTTAAGATGAATTTAGGTCCCCAGTGTCAGACTGGGGCATGAAAGCCCCACCAGGGAATAGCATTGTTAGGGGCACAAGCTTAAGCAGTGAGGCCAGCCACCAGAGAGGGTGTGGCCAACCACCACAGAGGGACTAGGGCTTAGAGATCACATGCAAAGATCAGGGCACCTTTATAATGGAGAGGGCAGGGGTGCGTCACTCACTTTGATTGGCAAGAGAGCTAATCTTGGTGTAGTATCCATAGAAACAAACCAATCACCCAAGTTCATCCATGACTCTGCTCCACCAAGTTACTGACTCCTAAAAGTGGGATTAGGGCCTGCAGGCAGTAGGGCCCACCAGGAATTTCCTCTGTACACCTGTGGGCCAGTCCGACCCTGTACCCATACTAGTTTATGGGGACAGTGGGCCAGATCAGGGCTGACAGGTAAAAAGGAGATATCGTGATATCTCCTGCATTACCTTTAGGATGAATGGCCCCAATACTTCGATGTAATGTACATATATTGGAATATTATGCACAATGTAGGGACAACAATCGCAATTCAACAAAAACAAAACAAAACAAAATGATGCTCCTGATCCCAGGGCGAAGGGATCACAACAATAGTGTGCTAAATAATATATACCATGTTTTCCCAATAATAAGACACTGTCTTATTTTTTTTTTTGGTCAAATAAACTCCATAGAGATTATTTTCAGGGTAGGGCTTATTTTAATTAACATTGACAGCAATTTCAATAAACAGGTAAGTGTGAACCAAAAAATCTACCTTTATTCAAAAATGGTCATGTCATATTCTTCAACAACATCATCATAAGTGTCCATACCCCGAATCCCAGTCCTGCTTTTATCCCCATCATGCCCTCAGTCCTGCTTTTATCCCCATCATGCCTTCAGTCCTGCTTTACAATTCTTTACTTACCTTTATTTTTTTTCCTCTTTTTCTATACTCTCCTCCGCGGTGCTGCTGTAAATTATGCTGCCACACACGCCAGATGGCCGCGCGCTCACTCTGAGAGAGTGAGATGCTGCAGCTGTGATTGGATGTCACTGTTAAATCTTTAACAGCGGCATCCATTTCATGCGGGGGCGGAACTGGGGCATTTTAGTGTAGCGCAGAGACCGGACAAAATGGGGATTTTGTTAGGGCTTATTTTCTGGATAGGGCTTATTTTGGACCGTTTTTCAAAAGTAAGGGTAGGGCTTATTTTCGGGGTAGGTCTTATTATAGGGGACACACGGTATACATATATATATTGATCAACCTCTGGAGGTATGGCAATCTATCTAAGTGATCTGGCAAGTTCAGAGATTCATTTTTGGGGATGTCAGACAGTTATGCCTGACAGATTGAACGCACTGGAACTTGTTCAAACAGACTGCGGTGTCCCGCATGCTGTTGGTGGCTATTCTACAGTGAAGTCAGGAGGAGGGGAACAGTTGGTTATTCTCACTGTGTGCAACTGGCTGGAAATCTATATGTTGGGAGGAGTCTTTGGAGGGCTCTATGATGGGATGCCCGGGGTGATCTTCTTTGGAAAGGGGGACTGGGCTGTAGTACCAGTGTGGAGGGTCTTCCTTGCTGATTGTGTAACCCTCGGGTCATGGTAATGTGCCTGTACGCAGACGCACACCAGGACCCGTGCACAGAGGGTGCTGATCGATGCCTGGGGAGGGGATGTTCCAGCCAGAGGCTCTGATGATCCTGTGACCGGGCACCCCCTCTCTGAGGGAGGCTCCCGTCTTACCTGTCTGGCAGAACGTCCACCCCTCTTTCCTGCCAGCTTGTCTTCACAGATTCTTCTCCTTCAGCGTCCACAGCTTCCGGGTTCCTTCCGTCACGTGACTTCCATTGATTTGGGGTGCGGGTTCAGATTGTAAGTGAAGGATGTTCCAGTGTTTCTTCCGACTGATAGAGATGTTGTGGTAAGTATCCTCAATGCGTTTCGGACGTCAAAAGCCTTCTTCTTGGTGACACCACCTCCAAGAGGAAGGCTTTTGATTAGGAATATATTGTCTATAAACCGACAATAGAAACCAATACTATCTCCAAACAGCGGGCCAATAAAGTCCTTCTCATAGGCATCAATAAAGAGATTAGCGTACGACGGGGCAAAGTTACTACCCATCGCAGTTCCGGCTATTTGGAGATAGTATTGGTTCCCATATGTAAAGTAATTACATGTCAGAGTCAGATCCAATAAATTCCAAAAGAAATTCATAAGGTGGTAATCCCTCATGTGATTCAAGTAGAGCCATCCTCCCTGCTGTCATTCCCTCACTGAGTGGAATAACCATGTAGAGGGATAACACGTCCAGCAAAACCAAGATACCATTATCAATCATCAGTAGAGAGTTTATTTTATCTATCAAATCATTTGTATCATTAAGATAACTGCCAGTTCTAGCAACACAGTTCTGCAAAAAACTATCCAAATACTGGGCCACAGGTGCAAATTATAGAATTGCGGGCCACAATAATGGGCCGTTCAAATGATTTATAAATGGTTTTGTGAATTTTAGGCAATAAATATAGTATTGGATATAAGGGGGAACTCAGGGCCTGATTCAGAGCCACTCGCTAGATGCGATCACTCGCACAATGTGTATGCAAATTGCATAGGCACTGCTACTGCACAGTAATGCATTAGCACGCCCATTATTTCTTAGAGAGCGACCATATAGTGTATGCAGACACCCACCAGCCTGTTTTAAGATGCCCACATGTGCACATCATGTCCAGGAAGTGTATACAACAATCGGTACATCGGGTAACATCGGATGCTTGAGGTTGACCATACCCTGCCGCAAGCACTGCGAGCACTTCAGTGTAAAAACAAGCCAGGTGACGTGTACTATGATGCTGTCCTCTAATTATGCACATCTCTAAAACGCTGTTGAGATGCTCAGACACGCCTGCGTTTGCACCTCCACTCCCCCGTTTTAATGGCCAGCCCCTGTCAATCACTCAGCTGGGCTGTCTATGCACAGCAAGCGAATGCATTGTGAACTTTCGTTAAGGTATGCGCATGCGTACTGAGATGCATACGCATGCGCACAATGTATAAACACTGCATACCATCGGCAGCAGCGGGAGTATACATCTTAGTGAGCGGGTCTGAATCAGGCCCTCAGTCTTTAAGGAACTGAATACCTCCTTACTAATCCAACTATTCTTCATTGCCCCATAGACTTTTGAAAAAGTCACGTGTGTTGTGACAAAACGCGTTAAGGATCCCACATCAATTCATCTTATCACAGCAAGCACTAAGCAGCATTAACTCTCCCATTGTGCTTTCACCCATCCGGGGACTAGCAAGCATCCACCAGGAGGACCTCTATTGCAGATTCCGAGGACGCTCAGATGGAGGGTCCAGACATTTCAAGACTGCAGTAACGTGAGTTGGCACATGCCAGGTGGTGCACGCTTGCCTTATTTTCATCAGAAGCAGGCACATTTACCAAGCAGTTTGTACCATAAGAGGGACTATATATATGCTTGCTGTCATACTAATATTGGATATCCAAGTCCTTGGTACTGTCTGTTGGGAATTTCCATATTAAACAACAATTCAGTTAAGTCCTGCTTGCATAATCCATTTTTTGGCATACACTGCATGTTTTCAGGATTACCTGGGCTACACTCTATGACTTTATGTGCTGACTGCTATATTTCTACAGTGAATCCTTCATTGTGGGGATCACATTGATACTTTTAAACAGAAAGGTTTTTTAATTAGAATTGACTGCTATGTATTGCAACATCTTGGATTGATTTATTTTTCTTTTTTAGCTTTCAATTTGCTACAAATTTTACATTAGAAGGCCTTCTAAGTCTTTTTATTTTACTGTTCATATATATGTATCATTTATGTTTTTTTCTACCCTTCTTCCCTTTCATACTATGTTTATGCTATAATTTTTAGATTATGGATAACCCTGTGTATTTTACTGTTTAGTAATTTTGGACATTAAATATGTGTGACCTCATAATACGGCTCTATAATATATGTTAGATATCATACAATTTCTACATAGATACCCAGCACGGATCATTATAATTTATTATTATTTGTACCTTTAAACCTGCACAGGAGGTTTTTCAGATCTGTTGCAGGGTCTCTTGGACCTGACAGGTGCTTAGATTGCTCCTTGGGAAGTGCCTTGGATTTAATTTATCTAGATCTCTCCTGCATCCAGTCTTTTTACAGTGCATCGCGTGCTAGATTGTCAGATCTGCCGTACAGCACGGCAGATCTGACGATGCGATGTGTGACCAGCGGGTACGCGCATCGCATCGTGATCATGAGTGGAGACTCATGTTTTGGGCATTTTTTACACGATCTGTCGTTCCGATGCATCGGAATCAGCCAGATCGGGTAAAAAATCGGTATGTGTGTAGGCACCTTAAGGGTGACATAAGCACAATTAACTTCATTTCATTTTTGCTGAATTTCTCAATAAAGAAACTTTTGGCCCTGGGGTGTAGACTGTGAACTGCCACCTATCGTCCATAGCTGGTATTGCAGTGAATCTTTACAAGCACAATCACAAAAAAGGCTAAATAGAAATTTAGGCTTGCAATCGGAGCTGCCCAATGTTTGCATTTACAAGTACTGTACAGTGCCATAAAGAAAAGTCACTTGCATCACCATTAAAGTAAATTCTAATTCCATAGGTATATATTTGCAAACAATGTAACCTATAGCTATAGCTCACAAATATGCCCTCAGTGCCTAGTACTGTATCCATGTCACTCATACATTTTAAATGGCAAACAGGTGTGTAAAAATAATTTATAATAAATGCATTTTAACATCAACACTGCTATTTGCTCATTTGTGTATTTTAGTGCAATTCCGTGCATTACTTTTACTGGCAAGCAAATCCTCACTTAACAATACCTTTCAATGGCAGATTTATGTGGACTTCTATTTCAGAAGTGCACTCACCAGCGCCAAGACACAACTATTAATCATTGCAAGGCAAAGGAATAATACTATGTTCTTTATCATATTAGCAATATGCTTACAAAATAGTTTGGAATAGTAATCCTAAGATTAAATGGCATCTGAATGGCTGTAAATGCTGTACATAAAGTCCAACCAACACACACTTCCCAAGCTTGTAAGCCAAAAATAATTCATGGCAAATTTATTTTATTACTTTTTTGTAATTAAATAAAATATAACATTTTTTAGCCTTTGTTCGTGTAGGATCATTAATGAGAGCTATCATGCCAAGCGAGGTTGAAGTGCAATATATAATTGCAGTATGACATAACCATCAGCAGATATTAATAATGCTCTTGCTGCACACTGAAGAGTTCACCATTTACTTTGGCACTTGAAGGTGGAAATTAATTAGAGTAGAAATTATTCCCTCTACTGGCACCTATATTAATACTGATGGAAAAGAGCAACCAAGTTAGTATTGCGACCTGAGTTACTGGAATATATGAAAGAGATCAAATTTACTAAAAAAAAGTTGCAGTGGTCTAAAGTTAAATATTGCCTCAGGTGAAGATATAGGTCTTTAAGGGATCTATTTACTAAGCCTTGGAGAGAGATAAAGTGGAGAGAGATAAAGAACCAACCAATCAGCTCCTCTAATGTTTCAAACACAGCCTGTAAAGTGACAGTTAGGAGTTGACTGGTTGCCAGTTTATCTCCATCCACTTTATCTCTCTCCAAGGCTTAGTACATATGGTCTGATTCACTACCAATCGCAACAGCGATTGCAATAGTGATTACGCATGCAGTCTCACTGCGATAGTGCGCTAATCCATCATGATCGCTATGCCGTCTCAGCACAACATAACCTTTACGTTACACACATCTGTAAGGTTTAGCAAGACTGCGAAACCATCTGTAACATCGAGTACAGTCGCAGCCTCACGCACACTTGCACAAGCTCTGACCTTACTCAGGAAATGCTAACCTCATCGCATGCTATGAGTGCTCAAGCTGCGCACGGCATCGCAGTGGCTAATTTATGCACGTCCATGCAACGGCGTTCAAACACACTGGCACGCCTGCGTTTGTACGACCACCCCTGTCAACAACCACAAACGGTACTTCCTGTTTTCTCTCTGCGATGGGTCTGTGCAGTCACTACGATCGCAATCCCGATCGCAGTGGCCGGTTTGCGCACGCGCACTGCAATGCATACGCATGTGCAGAGTGCAAAAATTGGCCGATTGCGAGCGTAATCGCAGTTGTGATCGGTAATGAATCAGGCTAATAGACCCCTAAGGATTTTAAGTGAGAGGGAAACCAGTTTTTACAGAAGGATATCTCAGCTATATCCTACATCACACAGCAGAATAGGAAACTCATGCACATTCATTTCATGCTGATGCTCTTCTGTGCACACAGGCTTCCAACACTGAAAGATTTGAGTGAGTTTGTTTAAACAGAGCATTATAAATGATTGAAACATTGGGTAATCCTGTGGCTCAGTATGCATTATTGTATTCAGAGCATATAGAAGTACTAAATTTAATTTTCCTTTCTGACGATTCTTAGAAGAATGTAAGAGTGGAGCTCTGGAATAATTGAATTAGTGCTTCTTTCATTTAATGAAAAATATGTATGGTAAACTAATATCATTCCCCTTTTGTCACAAGAGAGCTTAATTTCCTTGTACAGAATATTGCTGCTTAAACTGGTCACATCCAACATCATTAAATTGTTGACATTTTGATAAGATTTCTGGACAAAGAATTTTGTATACAAGAATTAATGACTGGCTTCACTACACATACTGTAACTGCATGCTCTTTTCTAGAAGGGACTAGTTGTTTTTCAAGCTAATATTGTGGTGTATTGTTCTACTCTGATGTACAGTACTTGACAAACACCTGTACTATACACTGAGGGACAATATAGTAAATTCAATTATACTGATTACATAAAAAAAACATGGACACACCATTCAGAGACATCGATATGCTGGCACAATGCTTTCCTAAATATTAGACATTATTATAATGCAAAGTTACACAAAGAATACTATGACGCAATGGAGGTCTATGTACTAAACCTTGGATAGAGATAAAGGACCTCATTCAGAGTCGGTCGTTGCGGCCGCACGGTCGTACGCCACCGATGTTCGCTAAACTGCGCATGCGTAAAGTTCGCAATGCGCGTGCGCAAACTAGCTGCTACGATCAGAAATTTCTCTCTCCTTGAACACAGCCAGGTCGGTAGTTTGAGTGACAGAATGAGGCGTTTGTGGGTGGTAACAGGGGAAGGTGCTTGAAAACGGGGGAGTGGAGATCCGAACGCAGGCGTGCCTAATTATGCGAACGGCGTTTTATGGGAGTGCATAATTAACAAAGTAGTGTCATGGCACACGTGACATGGGTGGTTTGTACACTGACCTGATCGTAGTGCTTAAGAGAGGGTATGGTCAACCTTAAGCTCTACGACCAGTTCCGATGGTTACCGATGGTCTCGATTAATCCTTATATGGCCAGAGATGATGTGTAATGCATACGAGAAGGGGGCGTATTTTTTGTCTTACGGCCGCATCCTCCCCTTGGTCGGCCAGCTAACGATCCGATCTTAAGGACGCAACTTGCGAGTGTATCATTTGCATATCAGGCCCCTTTTCCCTTACGACCGTGCGGCCGCAACGACCGACTCTGAATGAGGTCCAAAGTCCCAACCAATCATCTCCTAACTGTCACTTTACAGGCTGTGTTTGAACAATGACAGTTAGGAGCTGTTTGGTTGGTACTTTATCTCCATCCACTTGATCTCTCTCCAAAGCTTAGTACATAGACCCCAAAGTTACATGAAAAATTCCCAGAATACTATGTTTGAGTTTCCTAAGTCTTCTCTAAGACACAGAACATAAAGAGTGGGTCATATTTAACATGAAGCATAGTAACATTTATGGCACGTATGGCAAACATATGTGCTAGTGCTCCATCACAGCAATATTGAAATTGAACTTGTGTTAGAATTAAACTTATTATTAAATTATTTATATGACAAAAAACACAGTAATAAAACAAGACTGGGTATTCACAGACAGAAAAAGCAGGTGGAGGACTTTGATTGCAAGCTTACAATCTAAAGGATATAAGCGGCGATAAGAAATTACAATCATCGGGTCTAAAATCTGATAATTCATAAATGTGCCCCTAAGTCACTAAAAGTATAAGACTTTTGCCAATGTAGTTCTACTAGTAAGTGTTTGATAGGGACTGGGATTGAAATACCAGCAGCTGTTTAGTCACCAGTTCAAATGCCGACAGCGTGAGCCCGACAGCAGGAAATCCTGACAGCGGCAGGTAAGTGATCTAACCCTCCCCTCTCCCCCCTAACCCTCCTTAAGGGGAGCCTAACCACAAACTCCCGGGGTGGTGCCTAACCCTAACCTCCCCCCGGGGGGTGCCTAACCTTAACCCCCCCTTACCGCTCCCTAAACCTAACCATTCCGTGGGGCTGCCTAACTCTAACTTCTCCCTGGGGATGCCTAACCCTTGCCGTCCCCCTAGGGGTGCCTAACCCTATCATCCCCCCAAAAAAACTAATGCTAACCCTGCTGACTGCCCTAAACCTAACCCTCCCACCCTCCGTGGCTAACAGGACGGATGCCCCGGACTTACCTCGTTTGGGCACGCGTCGTTCTGGATTCCAGTGTCGGGATTATGATAGGCGTCAACGTATTTTGACACCTATCATAAATCCTTTGCAGGCATTCTGCAGTCGGGATTGTGACCGTCAGCCACAAAACTACATCCCGTTTGACAGTATAGTGATTCTTTACTGTGCCATGTATGACACTGTGATTGATGTGGGGCGTAAACTGTAGCTACAGCCTCCTGATCAAGTGTTGATCCATGGATTGGTTAAGATGAGGTACTACCAAATTAGGAGAAGAGCCGGGCCTGATTAAGGGTTTCAGACGCCCTAGGCTAATACATTTGCAGCACCCTCCTGTAACGTTGCTAAACAAAGAGCATAGTGAGTATGCATGCTCAGAAAATTGTCATTCATACCAGGGCTGTAACTAGGGTGGTGCTACATGTGCCATAACACAAGGCACCGGGGGGCAGGGGGCACTGTTTGACAGTGGCTGTCAATTTTCTGTTTATAATCATTCTCATTTGTAGATTCCTCTTTTTTTGATCCTACCTGGGACTTTATAATTATTATTATTGTGTATCAGCACTGCAACTATTGGATTCACACTGTATTTGGCACTGACACCTGGATAACAGTGGTACAAAGGGATCGGCACTCCATCATCGTACGGGATAAATCAGATTTGTCCTGCCCCTTCCCCATGAGGCCAAGGGCCTGATTCAGAGCCGCTCGTAAGCGGCCGCTCGTTCGTTCCGAGCGATGTTTGCCCAACTGCGCATGCGTACGGATCGTAATACACATGCGCGAATCAGTCAGTGCGGCCGAAAATCGTTTGTTCGCTAAATAGCGTATGCCTGCTATTTTGAGTGACAGGAGGAGGCGTATGTGGGTGGTAACAGGGGAAGGTGCTTGAAAACGGGGAGTGGAGATCAGAACGCAGGCGTGCTTAAAGGTCAAACGGGCGTTTTATGGGTGTGCATAATTAATACAGCAGCGTCATTGACCACGTCACTTGGTTATTTTATAGTCAGAACTGCTCGCAAGATTGTGGTAGGAAAAACCAACCACAAGAATAGCGATCAGTTCATATGCTGGTCGATGTACTCGATTAATCTGATAAATAGCGGACATGACGTAGGATGCGAGCGGCCAGGGGGCGTAATTATCCAAAAAACGACCGCAAGTTTTGTTCGCTCGTTCAGACCTAGAGGCGATTTAAAACATCGGTCTATACTAAAATAACTGATAAAAACACACTATTGGTGGCAGACAGCTTTCACCCATGGCCTTTAAAGAAAGGTTTACCCTATGCCCAGTTATTGCGAGTGACACATATAACATCTAATAAAGAAGAGTTACCGTTTGCTCTACAACAGATGGGTAATAAGTTTATAGAAAGAGGTTATGACCCTGGGGAGATTAAACAAGCTACTGAAAAATGTTTACACCTGGACAGAGTTACCTTGCTGGAAAACAAGAATATGACGGGAGAGCCTAAACTAGAAAGATTGATGTTTAATACCACTTTCTCTGTAAGTTCCCACACCATTAAAAGTGCTATTCTTTGACATTGGCATGTATTACAACTGGATCCGGCCCTAGTGACAAGCTGTAAGAATCCACCGTTAATAAGCAACAGACGCAGCAATAATCTTAAAGACATCATGACCAGATCTGATGTGGGAATTAAAAAACAGAATACATGGCTTTCGTTGAAATGTGGAGTTTTCCGCTGTTCAGGATGCATTAATTGCAGATTTATGATTATAGGTGATAACTTTGAAAATCCACAATCAAAGAGAGTGTATAAGATACACCACCATTTAAATTGTGACAGCAAGTTTGTTGTACAGTATATATCATCAAGTGCCTGTGTAATCGGTTGTATGTGGGCAAGACTGTCCGTATGTTAAAAGAACGGATCACATTACATAGATCCTCGATATGTAAAGCATTCTCTGGGATGGACAGCAATACTCCACCAGTTGCGAAACATTTTGTAGAAATGAGTCATAGCCTCCTGGATTTTAGAGTGATGCCGATAGATCACATACTACCCCTCTTAAGAGGAGGTGATTGTAACAAACGTTTGTTACAAAGTGAATGCCGTTGGATATATGATTTACGTACTTTATCACCTTTTGGACTTAATGAGGAATTTAATCTAAATTGTTTTTTATAATGTATCTCACACATACACAAGGGAATCTCTTTTTCTTGTTTTTTCATGTTTATTTTTATTTTTAATGTTTTTTTTTTCTTGTGGTCTTTTCTGGCATGGCACCGGATAGCATGGTGTTGATGCTCAGCACTAAGTTTAGGTTATTACATTATGGCCATTTAGCTTGAAGATTAAGATTATTGATGAAGTTGATATATTGTATTTTAAATGGCAAATGGCTTTAAAACCTTCTGACAACCGGAAGTTTCACTTCTGGCTGGTGGAACGCAAGCTCTGCTGGAACGCATGCGTCACTTCCGGGTCACCGCTGGACGTGTCGTTCCTACTTGCGGAGGTTCCAGGTGAAGTGCTCAGGAGAGGTAAGTGTTGACTACATCAATACCATGCAGCCCAGGTGTACCTTGTTTAGAGACCATAAGATTGAGAGCCTCAGTAGTGTGGTTATGCCCTTGGAAGAAGGTACCGGCGGGTACCGAAACAGCTGTCGGGCCGGGTCACATGCACTATTGCCGCAACGATGGTTCATTGATTTCATACGATGAGTACCACTATTTTGTTTTGTTGGCACTAAATGCACTTTAAACTGTGAACAGACGTTGTCTTTTGTGGCACTTGATGGATTGATAAAAAAACAATAAAAAACTTTTTCTACTACATTTATAAGTGTGCTGGTCATCTGGTATTCTGGACATTGCTGCTATATATATATATATATATATATATAGGCAGGCAGGGGAGGGGGTTGGCTGGAGTGACAGGGGGCTAGTGTGGCATGGAGCTAATGAGGCAGTTGGGGATAGAGTTCCCTCAGTAAATGTACCCTGACGTCATCAGTTACTATCCATGTGGACATTGATCAGGAATAGTAACCTGCCCATGCCCAAAGTGTGGCAACAAAGCAAGGTCGCAAGGGTACAAGTTTCTAAAGTAACATCGCTTTAAGGGCACCGGACTTCTGCCCTCACTCCACATCACATCCAGGTACACAAACAGGCATCATCCAGACCATGTGATTTCCTACTTGAAGAGTGAGTACCATCTGAAGACACTGTCTGCCCAGGGAGAATCAATTTCTTTAGAGGTTCTCTATTGCAGAGAAATCACTATATAGGTAAGGGGTATTTTTATTTAGTACCCACAAAACTGGATTTTATTATTAGAACTACTTAGCGGGTTGGAATATATCTAGCCCTCTATGCCCCAGTTAGATGCTGCCCCTAATGATTATTTTTATTTCTCTTTAATTTATTAGGGGGGGGGCATCATAGCACTCATGTGTTCCGGGCACCCTGGCCACATCTTACACCTCTAAGCACAATACAGGATATATAGATGGGGGAGCACTTTACAGATCCAGCTCACATAAATGGACATTCAGAAAGGGGTGGGCACAAAACAAGACATTCAGATGGGGGAGTATGTGTGGAGTCTGATAGGCCTTATAAGGGTCATGTAGGAAGCACCTGGACCTGGGGAGCCTATTTTTCCATGTTCGTTCCCCCTCATGTAAAAGGCTGGCTATGCCTCTGAACACAATGTGGCTGATCATGGGGTGAGCTGTTGTCTCTTCAAGTCAAGAGGCTGTGAGACTTTCCGTGATCAGTTTTTATTTAGGGTGATGCTGCTGCTGGTTGTATCACCTAATTCTATTATATTCAGGATGACTGACTGTTCCCCGTTAATTACCTGGATTAGTTTGAGTGAGGACATCAAACTGGATAATGTCGTAGTCTGATGCTACTAATGCCAGTCTTTGTCCTCTGACCCAGTCCATCGCACCGTCTTCCTCCAAGTAACACAGACATGCAGGACTGGACTGCCCATCTGGCCCTTCTGGCAAATGCCAGAAGGGCTGATGGCCAGAAGGGCCTGACCGACTGCAAAACCCAGCCGAGCAGCTCCGCCCCCGGCGCTCTGCTCGGGCAGGACATTGAAAGATGAAGGCGTGGAGCGAGGACATGCCCCCGTGACTCGCAGCATGCCCCCGTGAATTGTGACCACACCCATTTTTGAATAGAGCATGCCCCTTTTGTGGACTCACATTAGGGGGACTGAAAGGGCTGCTGAGCAGCCCCAGTCCGTCCCTGCAGACATGTATTATATTGGGATTTTTAATTAGTGTTTATTGTGGGGTATGTGTATAGGTCCACGGAGAATGGTGAGGAAAAGGGTTGGAGTGTGGTGAAGAACTAGACATACCCTTTCTGTGACTTGGCCATGTCTATTCTAGTGGTAAACCCTATACCACTTGGCTTGACCACTTGACTTTCCGAGTTAAAAATTGATTGCCAGATTCTGGGCCAGATGCTCCCATTCTTGTTGGCTGGTGTTGACCCTGTGTCAGACTCAACCCTCTTTATTTTCCTACATGTCTGTTACTCTAAAGCTGCACACACACACAACGATTTTTTTACCAACGATTTTATGAACGATTTTATGAACGTTTTTCTGTCAGATTATCTGTCAGATTTTTTTACAGTGTAATGAACTATTTTTTGGAACTACAAACAATTTTTGCATATTCCCTTTATGAAAATCGTTGAGTTGACAAATCTGACTGAACTACAAACTACAAATGTGAACGCGCATGAATGATTATCGTTAATTGTTTGACTCAGAAAATGAATGATGTTTTCAAGCGATTATCGTTAAACGATATTGTTTAACGATAATCGTTCAAAAAATCGTTGTGTGTGTATGCAGCTTTACACTGATTTGCAGGATGGATGTGATTTGTGCACATAGGGCTTGAGTCTGAGTTGAGTTTTTTCATATGCACATGTGCAGAAGCATATTTACCCATTTCCTGTAGCTACATCCTATTCTGATTCAGACAAAACTTGGCCGGATCTGTCTTTCTGTGAAATAGGGCATTTTGGGGTGTGGACTGGTCAGTGACAATGCAACTGCACATAACCACATAACCACCCTGACTCCTGGGAGTGTATCAAATTCTCAGTGCTATTCTGAGTCATGCGTATGGGGGAAGGGAAGCTGATGGAACTCTTTCATCTAGCATGGGGCTGGTGCAAGTGCAGACACTAATGATGATGGCTGCAGTGGCTGGCATAAAATCAGTGGGCATCAGGGTTTCCCCATGCACATGCACGAACCACAGCATTATTAGAACCGAATCTCTAATTAGCATAAGGTAGTCATTCTGGCTTCAGCGGCTGCCTGCAACTACAGCCACAGGGCAGAATCAAATCACTGAGGGCCTGAATCACAGATGTACTCAATGGCGATTTTTATGCAGACTGAGCAATTGTTTGCCATTGCGCATGAGTGAAAGCTGCAATTTGGATTAGCAGCGATTGTTTTGCGACTAAGCTCACACAAAGGATTCAATAGCAATGTGAGTGAAAGGCAGTCATAGTTTGGGGGTGGTAATTGCAGGTGGCCAAGCAAACGCAGATGTTTCAGACCATTTAAACACCGTTTCATGGGCGTGCATAATAAACCATTGCGATCTCCTGTGCAGCATGAGACTGCTCTGCACGTCATATGAGCTGCAGTGTTTGCGGCTGGTCAGGCTTGATTTACATGCTGCATGGCTGCCCGACCTGCATCAACGTTACCAATGTTTATGCTGATGCGTCACATAGGATGCATATGAGAAGGCAGCAATGGGGATACTTATGGTCACATTAGCATATTTTCACAGCTGTGTTCCATGTGAAATCGCAGATGCGATTGCATTAACATAGATCTCTGAATCTTGCCCTGAGTGCAACACCAAGATGGATGTGAGTGAATCATTTGAGTGCCGAACCATATTAATCTCATTCTCCTCTCTTCTCTTAACTTGTCCCCCTCTCCTGTGCCCTCTGGAAAGCCAGATCTGTCTATAATAAACTGGTCCCCATTCTTGACAGCTTCATTTCCAACTTTCTGAATTTCCTTGCCATCACTAAATCCTGGAGTTACTCGTCTGACACCACTTCTCCTGCAGCTATCTCCTTTGGGGGTCTCACTTCCTCTCACACACCCTGGCCTGGGGGTCGCTATGGTGGTGGTGTTGGGGTCCATCTATCCTTTGGTCACTCCTACAAACTCTTACCTTCTGAACCCTCCCTTTCATTCTTTCCATTCGAGGCTCTTGCTATTCGCCTCTTCCAACCTGTTCACCTTCGAGTAGCTGCCTTTTTTCGTTCCCCTGACCTTAGCTCCAAATTCCTTGAAAACTATACTTCCTGACTCCTAATCTTCAAATGGGCTCTAAAGACCCATTTCTTCCTCAAAGCTTTCCAGCGCTCATCCTAACCCACTACTCTATGCTCCTTTCTCACTATCTAGCCCATCTGTGTCTCCCCTGTTTGTCTGCCCTTCCCCTTTAGAATGTAAGCTCTCATGAGCAGGGCCCTCTTCCCTCATGTGCTTCTCTTTGTCTTACTGATACTTTCATTTACTCCTAACTCCCCACAATGGCACCTAACACTTGGTTGCTGAAACCCTGCTTCTTATTCAAGTGTTGTGCAGCTATGTTTATAAATCATGTATTTGTCCTGCATTGTTTGTACTGTTAATAACTGTTTTTTTTGTGTGCTCATTTGTTTATGTACTTTGTCAGGCGATGCAGAACCCTTGTGGCGCCATATATATTAAGGATAATGATAGATAGATAGAAAGATAGGGGTTGGGTACGGAATGTCGGCGTTCAGGATCCCGGCAGTCAGAATCCCGACACCGGCATCCTGACTAGGTTAGCATCCCAACAGCTAAAGTATAACTACCCTACCCTAACTCTCCCTCCCCGGTGCCTAAACCTAATAGATAGATAAGAAGATATATTTGTTACTGTTGAAATCTAAGGGCCTGATTCAGACCCACTCGCAAGCGGGCGCACGTACGTTAGGCGTACGTACAAAAATATTTAAATTCAAGGGCTCGCTCGTATTTTCGTTCGCATCTAAAAATCCTCCCCAAACTCAGACGACCCCTCCTCTAACTAACGAGCGTGCGAAATAGCGAGCGTACATCCCCGAAATGGCTTGAAGGGAACGCACGCACAAGTATAAACCGGAAGTGGCCTTGTCAGATGTCGATTACCTGCTCCTTTATTCTGCCTACCTCCATCAATCGTATCATGCCAATCAATGTATCAATTAGCTTAATTGTTTTTTTTTTTTCAACTCAATGCAAGAAACTTTACTCTTGTCCATGTTTGTGTTTACCCGCAGAATACGTACGGCTTAAACATTCGCTTTTATTGCTCAAAAAACATGTTAGCCACAATTAAACAATTGTTCTATTGCTGTGGATCCCCGCATATTTCCCGGGGTTCATTTCTTTATTTAAATTTGCTTACGCATGTCACTGCATCAAGCCTATCATAACTCTCCAGAGATTTCTGGCCCTGTCGAACACATGACTCATACACTAACCAATAAAATTGCTCCTGTTAATTTCCAAGATACATTAGCCAATCAGAAATTTTTTGCACACTTTATCAAAAATGAATTTTATGAAAAATACTATTGCCATCATGAGAGCCTCCGCATTCACCAGGCACGAGCTGCTGGTGCTAACGGAGGTGATGGATCGGCGTATCACCAGCCAGCCTCCACCCATCACCAACCGGCAGAAGCGTTCCGCGTATGCGGAGGCACGGGCCCGCCTGCGCTCCTTCGGCTCACACCGCAACATCGGCCAGCTGGAGCGCAGGTGGTCTGACCTGCAACGGCGAACGCCCCGCTTGCTGGCATGCTTTCGCATGCAGATAGTGGAAAGTAAGTGTTATGTATTGTGGTTTTCATGTTTGTCTTTGTGGGGCAAACTGCGTGTGCATGTTTTCATGTCTGTCCTATTTATTCATTCTCCTCATATCTGTGTGTGCATGTTTTCATGTCTGTCCTATTTATTCATTCTCCTCATATCTGCATGGCCATGTTTTCCCTCTATTTCTGATTTATTCATTCTACTCATATTTGCATGTTTTTTGTTGGTGGTGGGTGATTTTAAAATGTTATTTGGTAAGGATTTGGCCAGAAACTAACCACAATTTGTTTGACATCTTTTAGGGGGACAGCCAAGACTACGCCGTCACCGTCCGGCCAGATGGCGGTCCCGCCCACTCTCACCAACCCCCAGCCAACACTCCACCCCAAATAATTCCCCTATTCCCCCCTCCTCCCCAGCCTTCCAAGACCCTCTCCCGAAACTGTCGGGCCTCCTTCCCCTCCGTCCCACTTCCCCCTCTCCTCCAACCACCCCTCTTCCAATTACCCCCTCCCCGGAGTCCGTGATAACCCCGCCCCATTCTTTGGGGAATGAAGGCTCCTCCGAGGATGAAGATGGAGGGACTTCCGGATCTGCCGTTTTGGCTACCGGTATGTTTTTCTTTCGCGTTTTTTTTAAGCACAAACTGTTTGTATGTAATCATGTGTCGTTCCTTTATTCGTGCTTTTTGGGTTGATTTTTGGTGATTTAGCAGTTTGCCTTTACCTCTTCCTGCTGATTTCAACATACACATATCACACCTGTGGGAATTTCTACATAGGCCTTGTAATTTTTGCAGCACCCCTTTTTTTTTGTGGTTTTGGAGTGATTTCGTTGTGTTTTTGTTTTTTTAATGTGGATTCCCTATTGTTTTATTAATCCACACACTTTTCTCACCCACAGAGGAACAGAGGCGTCGGCAAGAGGTCGAAGAATGTGTGGCACACATGCGCCAAAATCTAATTGGGGTGCTTGTGGCCCTTGACCGGCTGTCTAGCATCCTTCGGCAGTAGTTTTTTTTTTTTTTTTCTTGTTCAAAATAAATTGTTTATTTCTAATATACGTTCTGCCTCATTCGTTTTTTCAAAACCAAAGATAGTTTACCCTGACATAAGTAGACTGTTCCTGCAAGGTTTTGCATTTTTTTTAAATTAGATTGTGTTTTGTATTTGTATGTAAAACACCCTCAAGAAACACATAACAGTAACAATGTCATTTCCCTTTTTGTGTGTAGTGTCAATTAGATATTTCTACATTTTACAGGTTCCTAGTTGGTGTGCAAGCTGCTTAGGCGAATCTTACAAAGCCAAATGATTGGACAGGCTTCCTTTTGGTGTGGGTTGGGAACCTGAAAACATATTTCATTTTTGCTCAACTGGCGTCAGTACTGGATTACCCCTTAGTCAAATGTAAGGTGTGTTAACCTGGTTACACTTGCTGGTAACGTCCAAAAAAAGGAAGAACATTTAACTCTCCAAACATTTATTCACAACATAACTGAGAAATCAAAGTGGTCACTCACAAAAAAAACACACAGTGATAATCTCAAATACAACACATACCAATAAAAAAAACCAAAAAAAAAACAAATCAAGAACTGGTTGACGAAGGACCATGCCAAAATGATTCCACAAACATGGCGTTGCGATATGGGTTCCAGAATATATTCCCAAAATGACCAGATCCAGGTTTGGTAAGGGTAGCATGAAGTAGTGAGCGTTGTAGTGCCAAAGATTATGTGAACAAACAGAAGATGGTGAAAAAAAGAAAACAAAATTAGATGTTCGCAAACAAACACAAACACATTAGGTCTAAACACTGTTGTTTTGTTAAAACTTACCTAAAAAATCTGTCCACCACATCATCGCGTATGGCCCCCCCACATACTGACCTCAGGTAAGGCATCCTCTGGCTGCATTGGGACACCACTCCTTATGGCGATGTTGTGAAATATCCCACACAGGACCACAATTTTCGACACCATATCCGGAAAATACATGAGCTCGCCACGAGAGCGGTGGAGGCATCGGAATCGGCCTTTTAAAAGGCCGATACAGCACTCCACCACTTGCCTGGTGGCTGTAAGTGCGGAATTAAATGCACTTTGTGGGCCTGGTGTGGGAGCCAAATAAGGAGTGAGCAGCCAGGACATGCAAGGATATCCACTGTCTCCTATGGAAAAGAATAGACAACATCAGGAACACTGTGTATCAAGCTTAACATTGTTATGTTCTAAAGGTCTCCACTTACCCAGAAGCCACGCATCACCAGCTTGTAGGTTGGTTAATTTGTGCCATATCCCTGATTGCCGGATGACGAAGGAGTCATGTGCACTTCCGGGTAATTTAGCATTCAGGGACAGGATCTGGAGGGAGGCATCACATACCACCATTACATTCAGGGAGTGATAGTGTTTCCTGTTTTGAAATATGGCCTCCAGCCGTGCTGGAGGCTGAAGTGGTATGTGAGTACCATCCACAACCCCTATGATGTGTGGGAAGGCAGCTATTTGGTAAAAATTGGCCTTGGCCACACTAAGGGCACCCATATCCAAAGGCATTTGAATAAAATGATGGAGGTGCTTGAAAAGTGCCTCCATCACTGCCCTCAGGATCCGGGAAAAGGAGGATTGGGAGATGCCCGCCACTATTCCCACCGTTGTTTGAAACGATCCTGAGGCACAGAAATGTAACACCGCCATAAATTGCGTAAGTGGTGGTATTGCTGTTGGACTGTCAATTTGCCGCTCAAGATCACTTTCTATTAATGAGAGAGTGTCTATGATGATTTTGGGAGGTAGACGGTAGCGTCTTAAAACCTCATCATCGGGCATTCCAAAAAGGGTGACACGTGTTCGAAATATCTGGGGCCTTGCATGCCTACGATGCCTACGCCTGGGACGAGATTGAGGTTGGTCGGCTTCCGGGAGCATGGCCAGAACAATCCGCCCCAGATCAACCTGAAATTCAAAGATTTCAAAGTAAGGCTTTTGACCCACCCCAAAACTATATTAAAACAACTTAGCTTGATGATACCATCCATTGCTGCTTACATGCCGGGGTATTGTCATGATACGTCCAAACTGAAAATAAGCACCAAAATTATTTCACACATTTCACTCTGTGCATTTTTGTTTATAAATTTTGTGCTAGACCAAAGTTAAAATATGCAAAACACCCATTTTGCAAAACAGCAAAGCGACATTTAACACAGTACATCAAAATGGGTCGAAATGTTGGCACAAAAAGCGAAAGAGAAACCACCAAAAAGTTAGAATGATTATTAAGCAGTTAAAAATGCGCTAATTAGTTTGCTAATACAAGTCACAAGAGTAACTACTAAAAATGCGCTAATTAGTTCGCTAATACAAGTCACAAGAGTGACTACTAAAAATGCGCTAATTAGTTCGCTAATACAAGTCACAAGAATAACTACTAAAAATGCGCTAATTAGTTCACTAATACAAGTCACAAGAGTAACTACTAAAAATGCGCTAATTAGTTCGCTAATACAAGATAAAAAATGGACTTACCAAGAGCAAATATATAAGAGTCAAAATCAAAAGGTCTTTTGGTTCGAAAATAATCAAAATCTAAAATAGAAGAAATTATGGATCCAAAATTTACAAAAAATAAGAAACACAATGAAACAACAATTGAACAAAAGTTAGACTTCACAAAACTTACCAAATAAAGAAACGAGGTCCCAAAAATATAAACCAACAAAGATAACGGAAAATAAAAACGCAAATCTAACCAACAAACGAATCTCCAACCGCCAACTCCTTTCTACGCAACCAATAAACTCCAGCCAAGATAACCTCCAACAATCCAAAAACGCCACCTCGACTTGAGACACACCAAGCCATAAATAGTGTTTCGTTTCCCGCACAAATTAAGGAGGGATCATAGGGCCGCACAATCAATGATGCGGCAGCAAAATAAGGACGCATGTATAAATACGTCACGAAAACACATTAAAATTCTGGTGTATTTCTTGTTTGGACCTCAGACATGGCGACAGACCAGGGAAACAATGCCCAAGAGTCAGGCGGTAAGTCTTTCATGCATTTTGTATCAATGATTAATTTGAAACATAAGATTAGGCAAGTTGTGATTTTGTGAATTCTGTAAATTTACACAAATAGGTGAGGAGGATGACATGGAAGAGGCTGCTGGGCCCAGTATTCCCGGGCAAAGCGGCCAAAAAAAAAAGGCAGCCACATTTCACAAGAAAGGAGATGGAGGTTTTGATCCAGAAGTGTGTGGACATCCTGCCACAGGCAGACAGGAATATGAGTCTAAGCCAGAAGTGGAGAATGTGGGAAGAGGTAGCCGTTGCTGTCAATAGGGTGGGTGATTATGTCCGTCTAGCCCGGGATCTCAAACGGCGGTAAGTAAACCCTTGCCCCCCCTAAAAACAAACCCCATTTTAAACCAAAGGATAATGGCTTCCATTTTTCCCCACAGATGGGCCGACTTCAAATATCGCCTAAAGCAAAAACTCGCGGACAGGGCTAGGCATGCAAGGGGGACAGGTGGGGGTCCCACCCCTGTGTCATTGGAGTTGACGGATTTAGAAGAGCTGGCACAGGGGTGTGTGCAGCCTGTGGAGGTGTTTGGCGTGTCCAACATGGATACGGACATGCCAGACTTTGCGGCTCCTCATGTTGTCCCAGGTAAATCTTTGGATGTCATCAACTCTGAAATGTTATTGTGCCAATATGTAGATTGTAATGTGAGGCTTTTCTCTTTTTTCCTAACAGAGACACAGGCGGATGAGTCTGCTCCAGAGGGGAGCCTTGGCCGCAGAATTTCTGCTGGCTCTGCAGGGGAGGAACCAGTACATCCGGCTGAGGACCCTGCAGAAGCCAGTCCAGGGCAATCCCCCTCGCAGGCAGTGGCCCTCCTCACAGAACTCAATTTCAAATCGGATTCCCATACGGAGATTCTGCAGAGGATGGACGCCAGTCTGCTACGGGTGGCTGAGGCCCTGGAGCAAAATGCTGCGGCCAATGTGACCATTGGTCAGGCCCTGGCGGAAAATACCAGGGCCAACATCCGCATCGCCAATGCCCTGGAGCAGCTCGTTTGCCAGCACATGGTGGAGCCGACCTCCCTTCCTGCCGGAACATCAGGATCCTCCACCTCTGGCACAACATCAGCCAATCCTCCAAATGTGCCTAGCCCTGTGCCTAGTCCAGAGGCCACAACATCTGCCTCTGGACAGGCCAGCCCGATGACATCCCGGACCCGGTCTGGCGCCCTCCCTCCCCCATCCAAACGGGTGAAAAAACGGTGACAGCAATGGTGACTTTTCCCACAATCCTTCTGTGCTTGGCTCATATTCCTTTCTGGGCCAATCTTCCCTCTCCTTTCTTGTGAAATGTTTTTATTTTTTTGTTGTATGTTTATGTCAACAGTTATGTTGGGCCAATTTGTTTGATTTTGGAACATATCTTTGGGCAAAAAAGATGTCCCCAAAATTTTTAAATTATGTTTTTTTGTTTGAGCAATAAATTGGAAATTAAAAAATGACATTGGATTGTGAAATTATTGTACAAATGGGTTACATTTAATCCTGGGCCAAAAGGCAAAAACTCGCCCAAAAAAAAAAAAAAAAAAAGGGCTCTTTAAGGAACATTTAAAAATTCATATAACTAGGCAAATTCAAGAGGCACAAATAAAATGGTGCGAAACTGAAAACATGATGACATTATTGTTACAATAGGCCCTAACCACCAAATTGCGGGCAAAATAAACCCCCACAAATGTACGCAAATTGATTGTGTCATCCTGACATTAGCAGCTCTGAGTTCCACCTGCGTACGGTTTTATGCTATCCCAAAAAAATGATTTCAAAACACATACCAAGCCGGATCTCAATCCAACACTAATTGCTTTTCTGCCCTCCCGCGATTAATCACAACAACATCATGGAGTCCCGGGACGGAGGAGAAGGCCATCGCCAATGTGGTCGAGTAATCCAGACCCTAAGCTGTGCGAGCATTTGGAAGGGAAAGAGGATCATCCAGTGACGTAGGAGTCGGTCCGTACACATTTTACGCTCGCATCTGCTAATGTATGTACGCCCCAAAAACGCCTCGCCACGCCTGCGTTTTTCCATCTCCACCCTCGTCAACACCCTAAAACGCCCTGTTCTGTCAATCACATTTGACATGTCACTTCCTGTACGCTATTTTAGGAACGAGTCCAAAAAAACTCGCAATCTGCAGTACGCACATGCGCAGTGTTACACCGACGCATGCGCGGTTAGTCAACATCGGAACGCAACGAGCGCACTGCTGTTAACGAGCGGCTCTGAATGAGGGCCTAAGTTTTTTAGTATTTATAATGATCTTAAACATGTAATAAATATATAAATCCTTCCCCACTCTCTGCATTTGTCTGTGCCACCCATTTCACATCTAAAATAGTCTCTATACATCAGGATGTCACATCCCACCAGACCCTCAGCGCACCACCCCCTTCTTTCCCAGCCCGCCATTTCAAATCTATCTTCCCAACTCTGACTTCTTTCTCCCCAGTATCTGGAGTGGAAGTTATGTCCCTCATCCGGTCCCCCCCTACTCCACCACCCCCTTGATTCTATCCCCTCCCACCTCCTAAGCTACCTTAGGAGGTGTGGGGCCCACACTGCACACTCTGCACCCATATCTTTACTACTTACCTCTCCGGAGTCCAGCGTCGGTGGCAGCAGTGCCATGCAAATCGCCTGGAAAATGACCGACGCAGTATGGAAATCACCAGGAAGATGGCTAACATGCAATTTCCACGGTGACGCACATGAACAGTAAACTCTGGGCACAGCCTAGTGTCCATAGTCTACTGCTGAACTCAGTATGCTCCCAGACACTGGGGAGCGAGGAGGGGGCCCCGGACGGAGACTGCACACAGGCCCCCTCCTCTCTTAATACGCCCCTGCTCTTCCCTCATGAGCTTTTCATTCCTTCACTTATACTATCATCTATTCCATACTCTCTACAACAGCACCTAACCCTTGGTTTATGTCGCCCTGCTGCTTATTTGATTATTATAACCGCTGTTATAGCAATGTTTATAAATCACATCCTTGTCCTGCAGTGTTGTGTACTGTAAGTCACTGTTTTCTATGTACTTGGTAAGGTGCTGGGGAACCCTTGTGGAGCCATATAAATAAAGAATAATATGAATAATAGTATATTTTTTACTTTTAAAATATTTAGTTGCTGCTTCCTACTAGTAAGTATATTATGTTCAATTATGTGCGCCAGACTATTTTTGCTGGTTTTGGTTTTGGATCTGTATCTCCTTTGTGTTTTGGATCTAAATTGGTTATGCAAAACCGTCCTTGCGTGTTTTGGTTTTGGATCTGTATTTTTTTCAAATAATTATAAAAACAGCTAAAATTACATAAATTGGGCCTGTTTTCATTCCTACAGTATTATTAACCTTAATAATAATTATTTTTAATCACTTCCATTCAATTTTAACCACCTCACAGCTCACAATATTGTTTTCACTACTTTACACCAATATAGGCAAAAGGCTGCAGTGATCTGCTGACTAAAGTAAATGGCAGAGCAGCGGCACAACTGTATGGCAGTTTAAAAAAATATAGGACATCTATGAAGCATTACCACACAGCAGTGGCAAACAGATTTACAGTTTAATAAACAATAAAAATGTCAGTCAGCAATGCCCCAAACAGTGCATAATGCAAAGAAAAGAGGAACAAGATGGAATTGTCTTTGGGCCTTCCCACTCACTCTTATGTTGGATATTGAAAAGGACATGCACAGTTCAACAAACCAAGCATTTTAGTGACAAGGACTAATACTTTTTTGGCTGAAGTGATTGGTTTGTTTGGGCCTGCCTCCAATTATTAAGAAAGAGGTTGATGATGAGAGTGTTGGGTGTGGAAATTGCATGTGCTGGTCCAAACTGCTAGTAGCTGCTACTGGACTTCTTGCTATTAATTTACAAATGATTATAATTTTGTAAAATAAATTGCATGAACTCGCTGCAAATAAAGTATCAGGGAAGAGGTGCCTAGATGGTTAACATCCTTACCTCTACTAACTCCGTCTTCACAAATGGTACAGAAGCCTTCACAACTGTTATCAGGATTTGGGTTAAAATAATTCCACACCCAAGACATGGCTTTTCTGGTCTAATGCCCAGGTATGACAATGACTTTCTTTTTGTCACAAGCAAGAACTGATGCCACTGATGGCTGGTTTACACAAACAACATCATCATCAACATACTTATTAGTGTGAGATAGGACACAAATATCCCCCTCATCCTCCTTTTGCACTTCCTCCACACTATCATCCTCAATTTCTAATATTTAACCATCTAATACTAGCACAGCTGTCATGGTATCAGTGATCCGCTGTTCAACTGGGTGACAGCTGTCATACTTTCTTCCTCTATCAAAGGATTGTTTAACAGTCAATTGTTTTTTTAAACTACTACTAGTAGTAGTCTTCTTGGTCCTTTTCTGGGATAAAGATCCATCTCCAGCAGTAGCAGCAGGCCTAGAGCTCAATGATTCTTCTGAGGAATCCTGGATAAGGGAGGAGTCACCTAGCCTTATCCTGGATGCAGAACTACCTCTGATCATTAGTGAAGATATTGATGATTAAGGTGTTGGCAGTGGAGATTGCAGGTGCTGGAATCTAGCCGAGGGAAGGGAGCTAACTGATGCTGGATTGTCTGTTGTTAAATTTTTAGCACAAGTTTCTGATTTTCCCAAAAATGTTCCATGAACTTAATGAAAATAACGTAACAGGGAGGAAGTTCCTAAATGGTTAAGGTCCCTACTTCTACTTACTGTGGCTTTGCTTTTTTTGTCTTATGCCCAGACATGACAATGGGCTTTCTTCTTATCATGGGCAGCAACTGTTTCCACTGGTGCCTGATTTACACAAACATCCTCATCAACAACATCCTCATTATCAACCTCCTTATTAGTGTCAGCTACACAAATATTTTATAAAAGAATAATGTGTTATAATGCGGTGCCCTAAAACAGATCAACCAAAGCAATACAGGGGGACCCACTCCCCAAAAATGAACCAAAGTTGCACCACAGTATATAACTTGTTCGACTTACCTAGAATTGTGCCTAATACCAGTGTGCATATACTATACCAGAGTCCATGCTTTTAAACCAATAAGGAAGGGTGCTAATCCAGACTTAGGGCATCTCCTTTCCCTCAAGTGTGCATCTATAATAAACAAACAGTGAAGGGTTAAAATGTGTTATTCTTTTATAACACATTTTAACCCTTCACTGTTTGTTTATTATACATGTATTTCACTTTTTTATTTTCAATCTTTATATGCAGCTGTGGCTGCTCTTAACTATCTCTTTTACACTGCACTTTTCTTACTATGGCGGGGCCCTGGGGCAACTTAGCTGGGCCAGTTTGGGGGGGTCCTGCACTCTGGATTTGAACTGTAGTATGTTAGGGACCTACCCTGGAGAGGTTACCTGGATATGGTAGGTAGGTCCATAACCTTGGCCATGATTATGCTAAAAACCTCTATTGATTGCAAAATTGTATTGCATTTATGTATTATCAATAATTTGGAGTTGTGCACCTGAGATTTGTCTGTTTCAGTGTCACAATACTTGTCTGAATATTACACTGTGGTATGATTGCCCTATAGCGTCACAGTACTTTTATGAATATTACACTGCGTTATGGACAGCAGCATCACAATACTTTTATGAATATTACACTGCGGTATGGACAGCAGTACCACAATACTTGTATGAATATTACCTGCGGTATGAATGACCTACAACGTCACAATACTTGCATGATTATTTCACTGCTGTATGAATGACCTGCAGCATCACAATACTTTTATGAATATTAAACTGTGGTAGGGATGGCAGTGTCACAATACTTGCATGAATATTATACTGTGGTACGGATAGTAGTGTCAAAATACTTTTATGAATATTACACTGTGGTACGGATGGCAGCATCACAATACTTGTATGAATATTACACTGTGGTACGGATGGCAGCATCACAATACTTGTATGAATATTACACTGTGGTATGAATGACCTACAGCATCACAATACTTTTATGAATATTACACTGTGGTATGAATGACCTACAGTGTCACAATACTTGTATGAATATTACACTGCGCTATGAATGACCTACAGCGTCAAAATACTTTTACGAATATTACACTGTGGTATGGATGGCAGCATCACAATACTTTTAGGAATATTATACAGAGGTACAGATGGCAGCATCACAATACACTTATGAATATTACACTGCGGTATGAATGACCTACAGCGTCACAATACTTGTATGAATATTATACTGCGGTATGAGTGACCTACAGCATCACAATACTTTTATGAATATTACACTGCGGTATGAATGACCTACTGCGTCACAATACTTTTATGAATATTACACTGCGGTACGGACAGCAGCATCACAATACTTGTATGAATATTACACTGTGGTATGAATGACCTACAGCGTCACAATACTTGTATGAATATTACACTGTGGTATCGATGGCAGCGTCACAATAATTTTATGAATATTACACAGCGGTACAGATGGCAGCATCACAATACACTTATGAATATTACACTGTGGTATGAATGACCTACAGCGTCACAATACTTTTATGAATATTACACTGTGGTATGAATGACATACAGCGTCACAATACTTGTATGAATATTACACTGCGCTATGAATGACCTACAGCGTCACAATACTTTTACGAATATTACACTGCAGTATGGATGGCAGCGTCACAATACTTTTATGAATATTACACTGCGGTGCAGATGGCAGCATCACAATACACTTATGAATATTACACTGCGGTATGAATGACCTACAGCGTCACAATACTTCTATGAATATTACACTGTGGTATGAATGACCTACAGCGTCACAATACTTTTATGAATATTACACTTTGGTATGAATGACCTACAGCGTCACAATACTTGTATGAATATTACACTGCAGTATGAATGACCTACTGCGTCACAATACTTTTATGAATATTACACTGCGGTACGGACAGCAGCATCACAATACTTGTATGAATATTACACTGTGGTATGAATTACCTACAGCATCAAAATACTTTTATGAATATTACACTGTGGTATGAATGACCTACAGCGTCACAATACTTGTATGAATATTACACTGCGCTATGAATGACCTACAGCGTCACAATACTTTTACGAATATTACACTGCGGTATGGATGGCAGCGTCACAATACTTTTATGAATATTACACAGCGGTACGGACAGCAGCATCACAATACTTGTATGAATATTACACTGTGGTATGAATGACCTACAGCATCACAATACTTGTATGAATATTACACTGCGCTATGAATGACCTACTGCGTCACAATACTTTTATGAATATTACACTGCGGTACGGACAGCAGCATCACAATACTTGTATGAATATTACACTGTGGTATGAATGACCTACAGCGTCACAATACTTGTATGAATATTACACTGCGCTATGAATGACCTACAGCGTCACAATACTTTTACGAATATTACACTGTGGTATGGATGGCAGCGTCACAATACTTTTAAGAATATTACACAGCGGTACAGATGGCAGCATCACAATACACTTATGAATATTACACTGTGGTATGAATGACCTACAGCGTCACAATACTTTTATGAATATTACACTGTGGTATGAATGACCTACAGCATCACAATACTTTTATGAATATTACACTGCGGTATGATTGACCTACAGCGTCACAAAACTTTTATGAATATTACACTGCGGTATGGATGGCAGCGTCACAATACTTTTATGAATATTACACTGCGGTATGAATGACCTACTGCGTCACAATACTTTTATGAATATTACACTGCGGTACGGACAGCAGCATCACAATACTTGTATGAATATTACACTGTGGTATGAATGACCTACAGCGTCACAATACTTGTATGAATATTACACTGTGGTATCGATGGCAGCGTCACAATAATTTTATGAATATTACACAGCGGTACAGATGGCAGCATCACAATACACTTATGAATATTACACTGTGGTATGAATGACCTACAGCGTCACAATACTTTTATGAATATTACACTGTGGTATGAATGACATACAGCGTCACAATACTTGTATGAATATTACACTGCGCTATGAATGACCTACAGCGTCACAATACTTTTACGAATATTACACTGCAGTATGGATGGCAGCGTCACAATACTTTTATGAATATTACACTGCGGTGCAGATGGCAGCATCACAATACACTTATGAATATTACACTGCGGTATGAATGACCTACAGCGTCACAATACTTCTATGAATATTACACTGTGGTATGAATGACCTACAGCGTCACAATACTTTTATGAATATTACACTTTGGTATGAATGACCTACAGCGTCACAATACTTGTATGAATATTACACTGCAGTATGAATGACCTACTGCGTCACAATACTTTTATGAATATTACACTGCGGTACGGACAGCAGCATCACAATACTTGTATGAATATTACACTGTGGTATGAATTACCTACAGCATCAAAATACTTTTATGAATATTACACTGTGGTATGAATGACCTACAGCGTCACAATACTTGTATGAATATTACACTGCGCTATGAATGACCTACAGCGTCACAATACTTTTACGAATATTACACTGCGGTATGGATGGCAGCGTCACAATACTTTTATGAATATTACACAGCGGTACGGACAGCAGCATCACAATACTTGTATGAATATTACACTGTGGTATGAATGACCTACAGCATCACAATACTTGTATGAATATTACACTGCGCTATGAATGACCTACTGCGTCACAATACTTTTATGAATATTACACTGCGGTACGGACAGCAGCATCACAATACTTGTATGAATATTACACTGTGGTATGAATGACCTACAGCGTCACAATACTTGTATGAATATTACACTGCGCTATGAATGACCTACAGCGTCACAATACTTTTACGAATATTACACTGTGGTATGGATGGCAGCGTCACAATACTTTTAAGAATATTACACAGCGGTACAGATGGCAGCATCACAATACACTTATGAATATTACACTGTGGTATGAATGACCTACAGCGTCACAATACTTTTATGAATATTACACTGTGGTATGAATGACCTACAGCATCACAATACTTTTATGAATATTACACTGCGGTATGATTGACCTACAGCGTCACAAAACTTTTATGAATATTACACTGCGGTATGGATGGCAGCGTCACAATACTTTTATGAATATTACACTGCGGTATGAATGACCTACTGCGTCACAATACTTTTATGAATATTACACTGCGGTACGGACAGCAGCATCACAATACTTGTATGAATATTACACTGTGGTATGAATGACCTACAGCATCACAATGCTTTTATGAATATTACACTGTGGTATGAATGACCTACAGCGTCACAATGCTTATATGAATATTACACTGCGCTATGAATGACCTACAGCGTCACAATACTTTTACGAATATTACACTGCGGTATGGATGGCAGCGTCACAATACTTTTATGAATATTACACAGCAGTACAGATGGCAGCATCACAATACACTTATGAATATTACACTGCGGCATGAATGACCTACAGCGTCACAATACTTTTATGAATATTACACTGCGGTATGAATGACCTACAGCGTTACAATACTTTTATGAATATTACACTGTGGTATTAATGACCTACAGCGTCACAATACTTTTACGAATATTACACTGCGGTATGGATGGCAGCGTCACAATACTGTATGAATACTGTATACTTGTATGAATATTACACAGCGGTACAGATGGCAACATCACAATACACTTATGAATATTACACTGCGGTATGAATGACCTACAGCGTCACAATACTTTTATGAATATTACACTGCGGTATGAGTGACCTACAGCGTCACAATACTTGTATGAATATTACACTGAGGTATGAATGACCTACAGCGTCACAATACTTGTATGAATATTACACTGCGGTATGAATGACCTACTGCATCACAATACTTTTATGAATATTACACTGCGGTACGGACAGCAGCGCCACAATACTTTTATGAATATTACGTTGCGGTATGGATGGCAGCGTCACAATACTTTTATGATATTACACTGTGTTATGGATGGCAGTATCACAATACTTGCATGAATATTACACTGCGGTATGAATGACCTACAGCGTCTCCATACTTTTATGTATATTACACTGCGTTACAGATGACAGCTTCACAATACTTTTATGAATATTAAACTGTGGTAGGGATGGCAGTGTCAATACTTGTATGAATATTACACTGTGGTATGACCTACAGCGTCACAATACTTTCATGAATATTATACTGCGGTATGGACAGTAATGTCAAAATACTTTTATGAATATTACACTGTGGTACGGATGGCAGCATCACAATACTTGTATGAATATTACACTGTGGTATGAATGACCTACTGCGTCACAATACTTTTATGAATATTACACTGCGTATGGATGGCAGTGTCACAATACTTTAATGAATATTACACGGCGGTACGTCACAATACTTTTATGATATTACACTGCAGTACGCATGGCAGTATCACAATACTTGTATGAATATTACACTGCGATATGAATGACCTACAGCGTCTCAATACTTTTCTGAATACTACACTGCGTTACAGATGACAGCGTCACAATACTTTTATGAATAATACATTGCGGGACGGATCAATACTTTTATGAATATTACACTGTGGTATGATGACTTACAGCATCAGAATACTTTTATGAATATTGCTCACAGCCCCACCCCCTGGAGTGGACGGAGCACAGCATGCCCCTAGATGGGGACAGAGCACAGTGACAGCAGTGCACACCCCTGGATTGGACAACCCCCCCCCCCTGGAGTGGACAGAGCACAGCACTTATACTTATACATCACTTATATACAATCCAAAACCCGCGAGAATCTAACAGCGGGAGGATGACATTTGCCTCGTTTTGTATTCCGTGTCAGGTTGGAAAACCCAAGCCTGACTCGGATCCTACTCGGATCCACTGTGTTCAGATGCTCGGAGAATTGGACCCGCTCATCTCTATTAATTTTAGCGGGGTATTAAGGCTGCCAGCACATTTGAACTTCAAAATATGTGTGTGGACTGTGGAATATAACCGGCTAAGCCACGCCCTTTTATGGTTTTTGGGGATTTTTTCATTATAGCATTTTGCCAGTTTGTAAGTGTGATGATATATGTGGCCAGGGACTCTGAAGCAAAATGGACCACTTCCAGGGGGTATTGCAAGCTGAGCCCCCATAGATGCAAATGATAATGCACTGTTACTCTGCCTCACCGTCTCCCAGCCTCCGGCCAATCAGCGGCTGCCGGCCACTCTCGTGGAAAGCAGAGAAATGAGGCGTTGCTTTCGAGCCGCAAACAAAGTGCTGATTGGCTGAGAGTTGTGAGCCTGGAATCGACATGTTGGAGAAAGTAGGTGAGGGAAGAGCGCCCCCTATGGCAGCAGCCTCACGTGTTGTGCCGCGGGCGCACCCTCCCTCATTATGTAATAGCTACGTCATACAGCCAGGCGGAAAATCAGGAGCCGAACTGGGCAGAACATAAACAGTGTCCGCACATGGCTAGGGCACTAGGTCCATGTGGGGGCACAGACCACCAGTAGTGTGTGAGAACAGCAGCTGGCGGTGGTCACCCCTATCCCGCTTCATCCGGGTCACCGTGCCGGCTCTGTGTTCTGGTAGTTTTCTTGACATTTTAAGGTTAGCTATACTAAAGCATTTATTTTGGTTTTTGTTCATTTTTTTTCATCAAATTTTATACAGTTTTATTCCAAATTATGTAATTTATTGCTGCTTGAAATCCATCGCAAAAGAATAACATTAATATCTTAATTAGTCTTTGAGATATTCATATTCAAAGAGCGTTCCGGACAAAGGGACTAAGCAAATTATATATACAGTATAAGACTAGGAGAAAACTGAAAGGGGCTGTATTAGTACAGTAGGTAGCGATGCAACATGCTGAGAAAAAGGAAATTTGGCCCAGGTTGATGGTTGATAAAATAATCTATTTAGATATTTTTTAGCTGTAGTACATAACTGAAGACCTCTCTTTCCTGCGTCTATATACATAGTGCAGATGAGCTCAGGTTCTCACTTGACACCTAGGTGCTCTCTGCGCAAGCTTGCATAAATTATTTACAAAACTAGGCAATTATGTTTTAAATCACTATATATTGTACAAACAACCATTAGATGCTTCCCTGTAGTGTGATGATCAAAAAGTCTAAACACATTAAAATCAGGAAAAGATACAAGAACATAAAAACATCATTATAAAAAACAAATTTTCTTGGGTTAAACCTTCTTAGTACCAAAATAAACATTTCCCACACATCAGAATAACGTTTGGGATTAGAAGAAGGCTGGGGTTGCTATTCTGCTAGTCATAAAACTGTCTTCTAATATATTTAAAAAAAATAGTTGGTCCATTGGGCCTAGTACAAAACAGCTGTCATTGTAACCAAGGTATTCAAACAGATTGCTTCCGATTCCCAAGGGCAGGTTTTCATAGCAGGTGACTTTAATCCGGTTATTGACCTTATAATGAATAAAGCACCTCCAGTCATTTGTAAATTGTGACTTTATTACTGGCTGATCTAATTGGAAGGTTTCTGTGGATCTATGCATGAAGAATTCTGGAGATTGAGAAACAGTTTACAAACCAATATGCAAGTGTACAACGTTAAGCTCTATAAACGTGTACTTTACTTTTTACATTTATATACATTATTGAAGATGTGCATGTGAGTGTATACAGTGCTTTTTTTCTACATAAACTTAGCCCAAACTTTAATAGTTTATTTTTAATTATTTGTTTATTTTACAAAGAGGAATTTAGGCCAAGACAGAGGGGTCCTATCCAATGAGTGTAGTTAGGAGATTATATGGATTTTGCACCCACATGTTTTTTAGACAGGAGGATTTGGATGTAAAAGAGAGAATAGGAGATGTGAATTTTCCATAAACTGGTTTGTAGGATGTTTTCCTGTTCAATAATGAAATCACTGGAACAGTCCTGAATTTTAATTTCCTGCATCAAAGCTTGTAACTTCCCAGTATGACAATCTGATGTCCTGGATTCTCAAATAGTTTTTATCACAGACTAGCGACAAAATGGTGTGCCTAGAGCATGGAGCTCATCCAGTCATGCTTTGAAATGACTTGTGCATGGAGCAAGGAGCCTGAAATTGCATAGAGTTTTCTACCAGGTAGGGGTACTGACATTAACTTATTAAAAAGCAGTTAGGAGGAGTGGGAACTATTGGAAGGACAACATAAAATATTAGCAAACATGCTGACAGAGGATTCATTAAAATCACTTAAAAAAGACCCTGCATACCGTACCAATATAAAAATATTCTGTGCTGTGGTACTACTAGGCTGTCCTGTGATAAGGGGTCTACATTTTTGGCATTTTGGCATTTAGGTCCTTAAACAGCAAGCAATGCTACTCTGCCTGGCAGGATTCTCTTGAAGTTCAATTCATCCTAAAAATATAAGGAACCCTAAGGCGCTATGGAAAGATGGTGTCATATTATGAGTACTGAAACAGTCAGGTACTGTATTCCCTACTGAATGTGTGAACTTGAATTCATATAAAAAGTATGCAGACCCCGTGTTTTGGTTTCGGCTATAAATCATCATCGTATTTTAGTTTTGGTTTTGGCAAAACTACCCTCAAGTGTTTTGGTTAGGTTTTGGCTTTCTTTAAAAATGTATTTAAAAAAACATTTAAAATCATGTAACTTGGACCTGTTTTGTTCCTATATTATTATTAATATTATTATTAATAACATTAATTTCCAGTCATTTCCAATCAATTTCAGTGCATGAAATCATGATGGAGTGATACCATCCGAAATACGCAAGATCCATTTTTTTAGATCTGAGTTTCGAACTTGCAAGAAAACCTAGACTCGGTTCTACTCGGCACCCCAAAATGATCAAAGCCGGAACTTGGCTCTACTCGGCACCCCAAGATGATCCGATACAGGACTTGGACTCCTAAAATTTGGGTGTGTTTGGTTTTCAGCAAAATACGAACAGCTCATCTCTAATATAAAGGTGCATTAGAGTAACAGGACCCACACATCTGTGTTGTAGAGGATTCTGCTCCTTCCATTGTCAGACACTCAGTCCATGGCTTCCTACTTATTTCCATTCACTTCTCACATCATGACTCTGGGCTTGATGCAGTGGTGCACGCATATCTCGTCGAGACTGCGATTCTGTATGCAGCGCTTCTGCTAAAAAATCTACACATGTTGCAGGGTTTCCTACAACACCACCCATTGGCAGCGTCTCTGATCCGCCGCTTGCGTGCAAAGATGCACCAGCAGTTGCACATCAGACACACCATCAATTCTCTAAGCAAATGTATTGTTGCTTAGAATGTCCATCGGAAGTCAGCCACCAGAGATTTTGTTACTGCGTACACAGATGCAGGATGAGACATGCCCCCGAAACAGTCGCGACACACCTGCGTTTGACTCGCCACCTCCCTGTTACCTCCCACAAATACTAACTGACTGTCAATCATTCTGTGTCCTAAATCCTCACTTTGCCCGCCATCAGTAATCCATCGGGATACATGCGCAGTGCAACTTAGACGCAGGCGCAATACAAAAATATTTTCTCAACTCATCAAACATCGGCATTACGTCCGCCTCTGAATCAGGCCCACTGTTTTTGTAACATGCAGCTCAGTCCACTCAGAAAGTGAGGAGTAAAGATGGCCATCAACCACCGATGGTTTGTAACCATCAATATTTTCCTCAAAATGGTAAATAGTTTTGTCATCGATGGGATAGTTCAAATGGCAAAATCTCATTGCAAGTATGTACTGCACATATGCTTCTGCAATCCCATTTCTATGCTCATGCACAGACCCAAACATTGGATGGTTTCACCACTAATGCCCCCACCCCAATTGTTAAAAAATATTAACCATTCAGTGTCAGTGCTTCCCCAATTGCTAAGTGCTCTGCATTACTTACTGTACATTTCATGAAGTTGTGAGAACATTTCTCTATATTTTGTTGCCAGTAATTTTTACAGATTAAAAGTTAAGATACAGTATGTAATACGTTTATAAATGCTTTCTTGAGATTTCATCATCAAATTCATTCCGAGCATACTTTTCTGTTTAGCAATTTAATAATATAATTTGCAATAGAAGCTTATAAATATATCATTTGGTGTAACTATAAAATACGCAGAGTGTTTTAAGATTTGGTTTATAAGTAGGATTTAATGAGTTCCCAAGGGTAAGCAGTTGTTTCTTCCTCTAAGATGTAAAAAATAAAATGCCAACATGTAAAATGCTAAAATGATCATACAGGGACTATAAACGTATTCACTCCCTTTCGGCAGTTTCATATCTATAAATATCTTTAACTCGGGCTTCCCCCTTTTGTCAACAATAAGAGCACAGTTATTGAACAATAGTAAGATCTTTTTTTAAATCCTAGAACGCTAAGTTCAAAGATTCTCCCTTATTTTATAAATCGGACACACCTGTTACCCTGCTACAGGAGCTAATTGAAAACATAAAACTCATGTTTGCATGATCTATGAATGAAGGCTGCTAAAGGTTCCTGTTTAATGAGCAAATAACACCACTGTTTAACAAACCTGTCACCAAGTCTAAAAAAAAAAATATATATCTATTCATCTAGAAGAAACACCCAGTATACCAATCAATCACTGTGCAGTTCTCGCTGTGCCTACACCATTGACCCTCCCTGTTCTTTCAGTGTTCCGAATCCTTTATAAACTAGGGGATCTATGTACTAATAATCGCGATACTCCCGCAATTATTATGTACCTAACTCGTCAGGGATATTTTTATTTTTAATAAAAAATATTCCAGCTATGTACTACAGGGAACTTGCATGGACAGCGGTTGCGGTAAACTCTTTCCCCACAAGTTATATCTCCGGCTTTTAGGAGAAGTCTTTCACAGAAGTGAAAGACTTCCCTAAGGGAAGCTGACACTGCGCATATGTACAACGTAGATTCTGGAACTAGCTGGTGGCTGCAGGGGAGAGATCTATAGACCTCTCTCCTCGACCTGGAGCCCCCATAGGCTTAAAGCAGTTTACACCATCTGAAGATGGTGTAAACTACCAGTACTATACTCTGAAAAGCTTTGCTTTTTAGAGTTTAGTACATAGGGGTCAGATCATAGTACCCATTGATAATAAAGTGGACTGTGATCTGCAGTGCTAAATAGCATTTTGCCTGAGATTTCTGTGAAATATCCTGCATTGCGCATTTAGTACATAGGAACGAAACATACGATTATTCAGAAACTGCGGTTTCTGCATAATTATATGTAAAAAACGTCTTGATAAATAGGCCCTTGGATCATTGACAAAGAGCAGAGTGGTAGCGGTGGAGAGGTAGAGCACTGCCTAGTAGAGTGAGTACACTGTAGCCCGGATGGTCAGCATGCAAGCTACTCAACTAATGCAAATGAAGTGGAGAGAGGATTTTCTTTAATAAACTAATATTACAATCTAGGTAGTTTATTCATCTCTGCCGTTAAAGTTAAAGCTAATATTAGATTAAATTTCTTTTGAAAATATATGTAATAATTAGCAATATCCGACCAGCCTACAATCTATCCCATCCCTTTGGTGAAAGTTGATTGAAATGAAAAAACTAATGTAAAGGTGCAACGGCTCTGTCCTATATCACTTTCCAATAGGAGGGTCTGTTTACAGTAACTAAAGTGGCTGTTATATTATCAGTAACATACAGACTGGTGAATTCACACTTTGGAACTTGAACCAAAATGCCAATGCACATTTCTTCAACCCCACCAAATGACAAAGCAGGGACCTGGGGGGAAGGGTCCTATTTACATTTCACCCAATAAAACTGAGAAGGTAGGCGGTCAGCAAGAGCTAGAGCAAAGATTAAGCACTGGCGAGGAAGGGACACTTATCTAAACATGAGCAATACTGCAAATAGATTTTATGACCATTTCCCTTTAAATGAGCTTATTACAGAAACTTTTTTGTAAACAACTTAAATTACTATTTTTTTCAGGGGCACTTGTTACTGTTGTAACAGCTGTTACATCTGCAATGCTGAAAATCCAATCACAGATCATTTGGTTTGCAGCCAAGTTTTTAATATAGAGGGTTTTTATTGCGATGGAATAAATTAAGGCACACTAGAAAATGAGATTGGAACAGATTCAAGTTACTGATCAGTAACCAGCTTGACTGTCTAATAACATATCGAGCAACACTAAAAAGTTACAGATGTTTATACCAGATATATATCTGGATTTAAAAGGTAGATGAGCCCAAACATGCCAGTATGTCAAACGATCAATTTATGTTTGGAAACATAAGATTGTTTAAAATATTTTCTACCATTGCTCCCATTGTTTATATATATAAACTATTGCCGCCCTTTAAACCTATTATTGCCAATTGTATTACACTAACAGGGGTATTCAATTTGGAGCGAAAAGTCTGTGCTGTACTTTTCGCTCCACATCGCTGATTTTCCTGGGATAAAGTATCGGGCGCGTGCCCGCTTTATCCCCGTATTCAATTAAAAAGCTACGAAAACGGGAGCCGGTGAAATAGGATCGGCGAAAAAAACGGAATTTACCTGGAATAAATTGTAGGACTCGCCTACGGCTGTCAAAACATGGGGGATCACTATGGGTACCCCCATTTTAGCCTGCATTGTAGGACCCCCCTACGGCTGTCAAAACATGTGGGATCACTATGGGTACCCCCGTTTTAGCCTGCAAATGAAAGTCGGGGTTTTAAATAGCCGCGGCAGGTGTTTTTTTTCCGACATTGAAGAAGTGATGCAGAAGAGAACTTAGGTTATTTTTTTCGTTTTTTTAAGTGGTTCCATCAAATTTGGGGTATAGGAAAATGGGTACTAGCATATTTTTAAGTCCCTTAAATTCTGCATTTGTGCACCTGCTGCTAATAATCTATTCTAGAAAACACCTGCCGCATATTTGCAGAATAGCCCTGAACCTATTTCCCTATTATTAAACACTTTTTTTCCTTTTTTTTTTCACCCCAAATTTTTTAATTAATTTTTTGGGGTGTCCCTATTTTTTTTAAAACTTTTTTTAACAGTTATTTTTTAAATGTCATTCCAAGGGGTGCAGGCTATTTTTTTTAAGACTGCACCCCTAAACCCCAATTCTGAACTTGTTTCGCCACCTACTCAGTGGTGAAAAGTTATCCCCGTTTTTTTCAAAGACTTTGAAGTTCGGAAAGTCTTTGAAAAAAAACGGGGATAAATGAAATCGTCGAAAATGATGTCATTGGCGATAATTTATCGCCGATTCCGAAATTTTCGCTCCAAATTGAATACCCCTGTAAGGCAGTAATTCACCTGCGGTCTTCAGCACTATGACCCTTGTCATGCTTATTCTCTGCTTTAGGCAACACGGTTGGCGATGCAGTTAGCATTACTGCCTCACATGGACTATCTGTGTGGAGTATATATGTTCTCCTCCGGTTTGTGCTGTTTTTTGCTTTCTTCCCAAACTCCAAAAACATACTGGCAGATTAATTGGCTGTTAACAAATAAATTAACCCTACTGTGTATGAGTGTCTATGTGATGGGGAATATAGATTGTAAACTCCAATGGGGCAGGGACTTATGTCAAAGGCCAAATATTCCCTGTAAGCACTGCACAATATGTGTGCGCTATAATAAATACACAAACCAGACAATAGGACTGAATGGTGAAAAGCTGCCTTCAACATTACATGACTTTCTCTTGTCATGAAATTTGCACAAATGGGCTCCCTCCTTCCTTTGCGGGCTCTGGACTGAATGTAAAAACAAATGATAACATTAATAAAATTAATCTCAATTAATATTTATTATAAATAGTAGAAATAGGCTAGCAAATGAGTGACTTTAATTTATATGGAAATTATATTGAGAGTAATATATTTAAGAAAATTAACCATCCATGTATCTTAAAACCAAACACACAATAAAATACAAATAAATTAATGAAGGCTGCATATTTCTCATCTTAAAATCTTATGGATTAATAAATTCATACTCTACAAATTTCCTGAGGAAGTCTGCATGATCTAACAATACAGTATATAGGAGACGCAACATATCATGCAATTTCATACAATTCCTTCATTATAGATATAAACATTTGCTTCAGAGGGTTTGCCACTTTTGGACAACAAATTCTAAAAAACACGGTCCCACAATACAGCAAAGAGGGGGTCCCACCCATTAGGACACTATCTGTTATCTGAAGTCATGGATCAGGAAGTATTATAGAAGTGTTCCCATTGAACTATAATGTAAGTTTTGTATGGCTTTAGTGTCCAAGCTTCAAGATCCATAGTGTGAGCCAAATTTCTGCTTCAAGCAAAGAGATGTCTGGTCTTCAAGCTTTAGTCTCTGTTGACTGTGTACTTTGCAAGTGTAAAATCTTACTCCAACCAGAAATTCTGCTGTGCACAGTATTTCTGGCATTTTATCAATGGAGCAGTTAATAAACTCTTTGGCATTCCCCCAGCAATAATGAACTACACCTGTTGCTTGGCCTTTTATTCTTTGGTTTTCTGTAGAATTAGTCACATCATTAGTGAACATATGCAATCACATAACTACAGATCCTGCAATTGTATCCTGCTTTTGGTATTCGGAGCGCCTAGCACACTGTTACCACTGTACAATTCTGAGTTATTGGTATTCTTTTCATGCTAACCTGTATTGTTGAGTGTACCAGAAAGTTATCCTGTGTTCCAGCTAACTTGCTACCAGTGTGCTATCTTGTGTTCCAACTACCTTGCTACCAGTGTGCTATGCTGTGTTCTTGCATCTTTGCAACCAGTGTGCTATGTTGTGTTCCTGCAACCTTGCTTTCAGAGTGCTAGCCTACATTAATCCCACATTACTTCCACGTCAGTTTAAAAAATATAGGACATCTATGAAACATTACCACACAGCAGTGGCAGACAGGATGACAGTTCAATAAACTATAAAAATTTCAGTCGATAATACCCCAAATTGTGCAAAATGTAAAGAAAAGAGGTGCAAGATGGAATTGTCCTTGGGCCCTCCCATCCACTCTTATGTTGGATATTAAAAAGGACATGCACAGTTTAACAAACCAAGCACTGTAGCAACAAGGACTGACACTTTTGTGGCTGAAGTCCTTGATTTGTGTGGGCCTGCACAAAACAATGTTTTGGAAGGACTACCTCCAATCATTAAGGAGGAGGTTGATGGTGAGGGTGTTGGTGGTGGAGATTTGATTGTGCTGGTCCAAACTCCTGGTAGCTGATACTAGACTGCTTCTTATTAATTTACAAACTATTATAATTTTGTTAAATAAATTGCATAAACTTGCTGTAAATGACGTACCAGGGAGGTGCCTAGATGGCTAACGTCCCTACCTCTGCTAACTTTGGCTTCACAAATGGTACAGATGCCTTCACAACTGTTGTCAGGATTTGGGTTAAAATAATTCCAAACCCAAGATGTGGCTTTTCTGGTCTTACTCCCAGGCATGACAATAGCTTTCTTTTTATCATGAGCAAGAACTGCTGCCACTGGTGGCTGATTTATACAAACAACATCCTCATCATCAATATCCTCATTAGCATCAGATAGGACACAAATATCCTCCTCATCCTCGTTTTGCACTTCCTCAATACTATCATCCTCAATTTCTATTATTTCACCATCTAATACTAGCACAGCTGTCACGGCGCCAGCGATCCGCTGTGCAACTGGCATTCATACTTGCTTCCTCTATCAAAGGATTGTTTAACAGTCAATTGTTTTTTTAAACTACTACTAGTAATAGTCTTCTTGGTCACTTTCTGGGATGAAGTTCCACCTCCAGCAGCAGCATCAGGCCTAGAGCTCAAGGATTCTTCTGAGGAATACTGGATAAGAGAAGAGTCACCTAGCCTTATCATGGATGCAGAACTACCTCTTATCATTAGTGAGGATATTGATGATGCAGGTGCTGGAATCTAGCTGAGGAAAGGGAGCTAACTGATGCTGGACTGTCTATTGTTATTTTTTTAGCACCAGCTTCTGATTCTACCAAAAACGTTCCATGAACTCGCTGCAAATGATGTAACAGGGAGGAGGCTCCTAGATTTTTAAGGTTCCTACCTTTATTTTCTCTGGCTTTACAAATGCTACAGATAGCTTGACAATTGTTGTCCGGATTTGGGAATAAATAATTCCACACATAAGAAGTGGATATATTTATCTTATGCCCAGGCATGACAATGGTCTTTTCCTTATCATGGGCATCAACTGTTTCCACTGGTGCCTGATTTACACAAACAGCATCCTCATCATCAACATCCTCATCATCAACATCCTTATTAGCATCAGCTACACAAATATCCTCCTCATCCTGGTTAATTTCCATAGCAGCATCCTTGATTTCAGCATGTTCACTTGTGCTGCTCATCCCCACATTTGCAGAGGGCACACAAATGGTGGAATTAGGCCCCTCTTCAAGTACAGTATCAGGTCAGGCTCACATATGGCACCCGCCAACACACTTAGACTCTCCTCAGGGATTTATGACATTTCTCAGCACACAGTTGATTCCTGTGCCTTAACTATCTTAATTTTGTTGACACTTCTACAGGGAGAAGGGCTTACATCATCAGAAGAGGCAGAACCACCTGTCGTAAATAAAGGCCAAGGCTTTAGCCTTTCCTTGCCACTTTGTATGGTGAATGGCATATTGACAATTTTATGTCTTTCTGCAGCTAACTTTCCCTTTGATTTTTTTTCTTTACTACTGTAAAAGATTGGTTGTCTTTGATTTAGATGCCCTGACTGAAGCTCTCTTTGCCCTTGGGCATCAGCTTTAGTAGATGACGTTGACGGACTAGTATCGTCATGACTGGTGGCAGCAACTCCAGCACTAGTATGTGGTTCCTGCTCTCCTCTCAACTGATCGTTCTCCATATCAACTAACATGAATGAAGTGGGGTACAGCATACCTATCAAATTTTACCAAAAAGTAAAATTTTTAACTTTATCTTTATTTTAAATCTTGTTCACAAATGACACTGTGCAGTCACACAGCTTATGTGAATGCACTGATGTAGAACCTACAGCATCACAATACTTTTATGAATATTACAATGAATGACCGACAGCGTCACAATACTTTTACGTATATTACACTGCAGTATTACTGACCGACAGCGTCACAATACCTTTACGAATATTATACTTCTGTATGAAAATGACCTACAGAATCACAATATTTTTATGAATATATTACACTGCGGTATAGATGGCAGCATCACAATATTTTTATGAATATTACACTGCGATATTACTGACTGACAGCGTCACAATACTTGTACGAATTTTACACTGCGGTGTGATGAACCTACAGAGTCACTCACAATATTTTATGAATTTTACACTGCAGTATGATAAACCTACAGTGTCACTCACAATACTTTATGAATTTTACACTGTAGTATGAGGAACCTACAGCATCACTCACAATACTTTGTGAAGTTTACAATGCGGTATGACGAACCTACAGCGTCACTCAGAATACTTTATGAATTTTGCACTGTATATTTTTATGAATATTACACTTCGGTATGGCAAGCAGTATCACAGTGCTTATATATGGATACACTGGAGGGGGAGGGTACGGCATAAAGCGTCACAGTGCTTATTTGGATACACTGGTGTATTTTTTATTTTTTTTTACTTTTAGTTACTTTTTTTTCTTTTACAGCCTGTGGGCAGACAGCACACCCCTGGACTGGACACACAGCCCCTGATTGAACAGCCACCCTCCCTGGGCAAACCACATCACACCCCGTTTGGGAGTGGAGCCCCCGGGGTTGTTCTGGCTGGACCTTGCTCATGGCATCACCACTTAATTCACACAATATTTTTTCACTTCTCTATTCGTTTGTATATTATTTATGTCATTTTAATTATTTTACATTTCATTAAAACTTATTGATTTATCTTTACACATCTATCCTTTTACACTTCACTATCACATTTTTTCCCCTTTTCATGTGATGCCCTGGGGATGGTCCTTGGCTGGAATTTTTTGGGGTGCCTTGCTTCTCGGACGTGAACCCCTTAGTGTTAGGGACGCAGGTATAGAGGAGCCTTGACGTCGGCCGAGCGCTTATTCATATATTTGCAAATGTATGTAAACCAATACCTCCAAATTTCTATTATCATGTAGGATTCAAGTATTTTTGATTTATCTGCAATGTGCTGGGGGCAATATTCTTTTTTCTGTGTCCACATCACACCCCTGTTTAAACAGCTCCCTGGACAGAGCACAGTGACAGCACACCCCTGTTTTGGACAACAGCGCTGCCAGAGCACAGAGACAGCACACCCCTTGATTGGACACACAGTACCTGATTGAACAGCCTCCCCCTGGACAGAGCACAGCACACCCCTGTTTAACAGCCCCCTGGACAGAGCACAGTGACAGCACACCTCTGGAGTGGACACACAGCCCCTGATTGAACAACAGCCCCCTTGTCACACAGTCCCCCTTGGATGGAGCACAGCATAGCCCAACAGCCTGGGACTCAGCAAGGAAATGCCGCTGATCACCACGGGGAGGGACTTATGTACAATCCAAAACTCACAAGAATATGACAGCAGGAGGATGAAGTTTTGCTTTGTTTTGGATTCCGAGTCAGGCGGGAAAACCCGAGCCCGACTCGGATGGGTCCGGTACTCCGAGAACTGGATTCGATTATCTATAGTTGTCATTGTTACTGTTCTCTTCTGTATCATCCTTAGCCTTCTCTAAGAGTTCTTCTGTCAATATTATTGAGGTATTATAATCCTAAAGCAATAGATTAAAATCAAGGTGAAACCTAGTGACATGGAATACAGTGTATGTGACATCATTGGAGCATGATGTTACAGGGACATGGCATGGTCCAAGAAAGGACTGGAAAGAGAACAGAAAGCATACAAAGAGGTCGGAAACTGAAATGCAGAGTTCAGTTTATAGCATGTAGAGAGGGATATCATAAAACTAGACTAACATGGCCATTTCCTAGTGCTAGACACAATCAATAAAAGAAAATGCACTTTAGGGGTTTCAATTTCATGAAGTAATTGCATGCAAGTATTTTGTTTCTACTTATTCTTACCCTATTTGCACAACCATGGTATTGTAACAGTAGACTCTACATAAATTCTTATGTAACTCAAAGATGTCTGAATGAATTTGAAAGAGGTTATTCACGGATAGCCTAAAGAGAAATATCAGTGCTATTTAATACTGCAATGGTTTGACATATTGAAAGTAAAGGACCAATCTATGATCTAAGTAAAATATTTAATCTCTGTTTTATAACCCCAACATTTCAAAGATAAATATAAAAAATAATCTATGACATTTCCTGGTAAATAAATGTTATATAAAAGACGATATATGTAACATGAAGTGTTATTTGCTGTTCCTGAGTGTAGAATATATGGTATTACTATTCTCTAGCAGCACTTAATGTCTTTTGGGATCTTTTCAAATGAATTGTAACCAATTCTTTCTTGAGAGGTTGACATGTGGCTGAAAACTTAACACTTTTTTTATTGCTTTTGAGTTCTTGTGTGAAGATTTCCTGGGCATTTATTTCAGCACTAAAAATATCTCTTTCACCTTTAAGAAACAATAACAGTGAAATGACACATATTCCCAACAGCTTTCTATAAAGTTTTGTCAATTGTCCCTCCTTTAGAACCTCTTTAGTGTGACGCTGACACTAATACATCACTCACATCTTATCTGCTGTGTTAGAGGAGTTGCAGAGGAGCATTAAAGGTGAGGAAAATCCTAAAAAAACATAACCCCTACATCATGGTGTACCACAGCCGACCAAAGGAATGTTCTGTGACTATCACGCTTCCCTTATTTACAATGCCCCAGGAAGCAAGGAGGAGGGGGTTAACAGTCCATTTCAGGCTTATGAGGTCCTGACAAACTTTGATCAATGTCAATTTAAATTTCTTGGAAGCCTGATATATGGAAATTGCTCCAAAATCATTTGTGTCTTCCTATAACCAGATTCATAAGTCATGGAATTGAAACTGTCCTTTTTAATCGTTTTATTTTATAGAAAACTATTACCTAAGATTAACTTGTATGTCATTTTTATTTAGTATTTTTTTTATAGATTTTAAGAATTGTGAGTAATTTTCTCATATTAAATTTCATTGAATAAGATTGGTGTCTGTGATTCTTAATTGATCCATGTTGCCCATGAATTCTGCCAATTCATGCTGCATATACTGTAGGTATCATAGATTATAATTTGAATAATAATAATTGGACCTAAAGTGTAAGTGGAGGCACCACCAGGAAGGAGAGACATCTATAAAATCCAGTAGTGTGTAACATTGTAACCCTATTACAGCCCATTGAGAGAAGAAACCAGATGAGCAATTGTTCTAAGTCCACAAGTGTAAAAAGAGGCTCCAAAATAGAGATGATTGGGAGGTATGCAAGTAACCTAAATTATGCTCAGTACATAATTACAACCCTTTGTTTTTCTATTAAACTATTTTCCTGTAATACATGACCACTAGAAAAATAGGAATTCCAGATGAAACATTTTGAACGCCACAGTCTAAGACTGTCCTGATAAAACTGTGACCTTTCTGAGTAAGACTGTCCTGATAAAACTGTGACCTTTCTGAATCCGATATATAATGCTAGTAACAGTGGGGGTCATAGAGAGATGACAGGTGGTAGAATAAAGAGCTTTACTTCAAATAGATGGCAGTCCTACATTTTGGACTACTGCCATATACCTTTCAATATTTCAAGTGACCAAAGACTAAGGAGTGGCATTTGAAGGCCACCACTTCTCATGGGTTGATTGTGAAATTTAGAATACCAGTGATATTAAAAGCAAAACATTCTTAATATGATTGATGTTATACATTTTGTGTGGATTAAGAGAAAAGAAGGCCCATGTGCAGTATCCATGCAGACTCTGTGCTAGAGTCTACTACTACAGATGCTCTCTCTAGCACTGTGCTAGAGTCTACTACTACAGATCTCTGAAAAAATGGCCCTAGCACCATTTACTTGCATGTACTGTGCATGTCCAGACCTTTGGGAAAATTATGCCCATGCCATTTTCCAGGTAATTACATTAGGGTCAGGGAAGAGGTAATTATATAAGATATGGATTTATAGATACTCCCATGGGTCAAAACCACTGAGAAGTGTTGGCTTGAAAATGCTTATTTTATTTACCACCAGCACTTAAAGCTGTTGTCTACAATTGGCCAACCCCTGAGAGTTATGTATCTAGTGGTGGTCTTGGTGGAAGGAGATAAGATTCTTGGATACAAAGATATTAATCAAGCCTCACAAACAAATATCAGTTAAAAAGACATTTATTACAAAAGTAAAAGAAAAAGTAAATTATTAACACTTAACTTGCTTGTCTACTCAGAACATCAATGGTTTCCTTCCCAGGAGCCCCTCCAACACCTTGGAGCTGGAATCTTGTACATCAAGAGATAGGCGGATTCTATACTGACAAATTACAATTTATGTGGGAGAAAAACTCCTACATAAGCATTTTAATAAGTAAAAGGTCATATTTGGAATTATACATAAATATTAATAGACAGTAGGGGCACTGTTGCCTCAATTATAAATGTTGGAAATCTCACTAACAACTATTTATAGTGTATGTTTTCAGATTAACTGAAGGTAAAACAATATTGACTCAAGATTAAGTATGTCTGGTAACAGTGATCTTTGCTTCTCACTGTCAAAAACACCTTATGCAATGTCTGACCACCTCTTAATGTCTGACCATTATCTAATGCCTAATACATTTATAAAATCACTGCACACAACATGGCTTTCAGCAACCATTTTCTGTACTCCCATTACAAACCACCCTTGGTTTTATGATGTAGAAGGCATTCATTCATTCACCTTTCTACCACTACGGTAATACATATTATCAGGTAACATAAAAAATCCCTGTGTGTAAAACCCCCTTGTGTTAACATTCCATTACATTACATTATTTAACCATTCTTTGACTTTTCAACATACATGTCATCTGACACTTGGACATATTGAGTTCTTGATGGTATCTGAAATTTTCCTGTGTGAGATCACACCAGATTCCAGCTTTTGTAAAAGTCTCATATAAAGTAAATATCTCCCCACCCTGCATTGTGGGAGATCCCATGCAATGTAACAGTCTTCCCCTGTTGTCATCGGGCACTTGATAATGCAGTCTCTGATGTACAGTACAGTAGTATCACAAGCCTGGGATAAACATGAGGGACATCATCTTTCTTTAAAAAACATCCTGAAGGAAGGAAGAAACAGGGTGAATCTCAATATCTAATACAACATAATACAGCGGTCCTATAAATAGAATTTTCTTCTTAAATGTCTCAGTGTATTTGCTGAATGGCAAAATGTACACCTTAACCCTTGTTAAATCTTACTAAACAAACAGAATAAAAACATTTTATTTAATGAGCTGCTACTGTTTTATCTAATCTATATATAACATTGAACTTTTCAGTTCCCTAAACAAAACATTCCCACTGGCAGTGTTGTGGATAGTAAGAAAAGCAAATGACCATCCAGTGTACCTTGTGCTGTGTTTGTTTAAAGTTTCTCAAATGTCTCAAAGATGTTTATCTTTGTCAAACATGAAAGTTTTCTTCATTATCTCCATCCACCATTTGGAATTAGGCTTTGTGGAATGTAACATCACATCCTTCATAGCTCACAAGTCTTTGCATAATCAGTGCTGTATCTGCATTGAGACAATGTGGATTCAGGTTTCCTCTCTCTATCTGTGAGATAGATCTTCTTATCACTGCTGAATTCTTCTGCATAGATTTTATACTCCCTCCTCTCTTCACAACATCTACGGGACTACGCAAAATTTCACTACTTTTATTCTCATCAATAACAGGCAGTGAAAAACCAACATTATGCTTTCTCTGGAAATCAACCAGCTGAATTTCCAATTTATCTTGTAGAAAATTTGCATATTTCTTAAAAGTCTTAAAATGCATTTTTCCTTGTTTGTTTCATGAAAACAAAGACAGTAAACAGACAACATACGCATATACTGTGACATACAGTGTACACTCTGTGACTGATCAGGTCACACCGTCCTCATTAAAATGAGACAGAGGAACATTCCTTCAGGACAACACTGAACCAACAAGGCAATTTACAATTGAAACTATCGACTACACATTCTAAGTAGATTTATGACTAATAACCCTTTGTATCCCACTTCTGACACCTTTAATGTTCTCGGTGGAACGGGATAAGATTCTTGGATACAAAGATGTTAAACAAGCCACACAAACAAATATCAGCTAAAAAGACATTTATTACAAATTAAAAGAAAAAGTACATTATTAACACTTAACTTGCTTGTCAGATCATCTACTCAGAACATAAATGGTTCCTTCCCAGGAGCCCCTCCAACACCTTGGAGCTGGAATCTCGTACATTGAGCAATAGGCTGATTCTATACTGACAAATTACAATTTATATGGGAGAAAAACTCCTACATAAGCTTTTTAATAGGTATAAAGGTCATATTTGGAAGTATACATAAATATTAATAGACAGTAGGGGGCACTGTTGCCTGAAATATGAATGTTGGAAATCTCACTAACAACTATTTATAGTGTATGTTTTCAGATTAACTGAAAGTAAGATAATATTGACTCAGGATTAAGTATGTCTGGTAACAGTGATCTTTGCTTCTCTCTGTCAAAAACACCTTATGTAATGTCTGACCACCTCCTCATGTCTGACCATTATCTAATGCCCGATATATTTATAAAATCACTACACACAACATGGCTTTCAGCAACCATTTTCTGCTCTCCCATTACAAGTGGGGGTGGGAACAATAACTGAAAAGGTACATGGGTAGGTTGTATAGAGGATTACATTTAACATCTTAAAAGTTTGTTTTAAAAAAGACACACTTTCCTGCTTGCATATACACATGAATAGACATTTTCAGTGTTTAAGGTAGTAAAAACTGTAGATTGGTGAAAATACATCTCGGCAATCACAGGGATATAAAAGTTGGAAATCTTTATTTTTTTCATTTAAGCGATAGAGGTACTGTAGAATGTCTACTCCCAAGGCAAAACTCCACAGCAAACAGTGCATATTTACAGAAAACATTTTTCTACAAAATTCAAGAGGTCATTGGGATGTAGGTCCCATGGAAGTTAATAAATAAAATAATTAAACAGAAAGAGTACTGTGTCACTTTCTTTACCTGATAAATCCATCATGACTTTGTGCTCAAAGCCTAAATGAGATTGACAATTCCTTAGTGACACAAGGATGTGTATTTGAGTAATAGTCTAAACGCTCAATTCATCCTTCTGATGTGTGCCGGCTTTCTTATGAAATATCACCACCACAGTATCTTTACATTTAAGTTAAAAGAGGAAAAGAAGTCTGCAGGTAATGTCTCCCTTACACAAACAATGTTATCTCTTCTCAAGGTATGGTAAGTTTATACATAAAAGAAGTATAAATTAGAAAACATGGGCAATTTACATTTTTTTACATTCCCATGGACCTTAGATTAATCACCACGACAAACAAACAAAGTTTCTTGGATTTGCTATTTTACATGAGCATTATATGCCCAGAATCCCCTAAAATACCTTGGGGTAAAAGCAATTTATTTCCTATCCCATTATACTGTGTGGACGAGATTGACTAAATGAAGCTCATGTGAAGCGATTACATTGCAGCACTGAGGTGATCGTATTTACCAGAGATTAGAAATAATAAGTGTAGCAGAGAAAGTTGGAAACAATCAGTTATAAAATGAGTAATCACTGTCATGAGATCACATTTGTGAGATCCTCTGTAGCCTAGCCTGTAATAAGATCACCCTGAGATATCTTACAATATGAAGAATACTTCAGTTGTATTCCCAGCATATATTTTAGATCCTAAAGACCTACTATCATTGGGCCTGATTCAGAGCTGGACGCAATTAGCGCTCGCTCGTCCAGAAAATAGGGGTGGCTATTCAATAGAACTGTTCGCTCTTTGCGGTCTGTTCACGCCTCTAGGTCTGAACGAGCAAACAAAACTTGCGGTCGTTTTTTGGAAAAATACGCCCCCTGGCCGCTCGCATCCTACGTCATGTCCGCTATTTATTAGATTAATCGAGTACATCGACCAGCGTATGAACTGCTCGCTATTCTTGTGGTTGGTTTTTGCTACCACAATCCTGCGAGCAGTTCTGGCTATAAAATAACCCAGTGACGTGGTCAATGACGCTGCTGTTTTAATTATGCACACCCATAAAACGCCCGTTTTGACCTTTAAGCACGCCTGCGTTCTGATCCCCACTCCCCGTTTTCAAGCACCTTCCCCTGTTACCACCCACATACGCCTCATTCTGTCACTCAAATTATCAGGCATTCGCTCTTTTGCGAGCACATGAATTTCGACCGCACTGACAGGTTCGCGCATGCGTATAATGATCCGTATGCATGCGCAGTTGGGCAAACATCGCTCGGAGCGAACGAGAGGCCGCTTACGAGCGGCTCTGAATCAGGCCCATAGTTCATAATATAGCTTTGGGATGTAGTTACCATGTCGGCGGTTGGGAAGCCGGTTATCAGAATGCCAGCACTGGAATCCCACCAGCAGTTGGATTCCTGGTGCCAGAATCCCGACTGCCAGCATCCCGACATTAAGTATTAGGGTTAAGAATAGGGTTAGGTTTAGAGTTAAGATTAGGCAATAGGGCATACTTGCCTACTTTTGAAAAAGCATTTCAGGGAGATTGTGAAAGCAGCACCTATGAGCGCGGCGGTAAAGTGGGCGTGTACTGTTACATCTGAGAGGCGTGTCATAAAATTGATTTACATCCACATGTAAATGAGCCCCAAAGCAGTTAGGGGTCTATTTACTAAGACGCTGCGTTAATTCCACTCCTGCTTCGCCTGCTACCGCTGTGAAGCAGGAACTGGCTAACGCAGAAGTTACTAAAAATAGACCTGCCGAGGAGGGTGAATGTTAAGTCACCCTCTCGGCGGTAACAGCTGAGACTCCCTTCCCCTGACAGCCCTGTGTGTGACTCACCATCTCCAGGCTCCGTCCAGCAGCAGCCGCAGTGACTATTTTTTTTTAACAAACTTTATTTAAAAACGGACAACCTGACACAGCTGAAGTCCTGCTTCTCCAGTGAGGAGAAGCAGATACCGTCAGCTACAGGAGGCAGTTTCAGCGCTGGAGAAGTCAGCAGACGGTAAGTGACCTCTCCCCCTAGTAATACCTGGGACACTTAGCGCTGCCATAGGTGTTTATGGCAGCGCTAAATGCCCCAGGTCCAGTGTGATATTGTAGCCTGCACTTAGCACTGGCAGGCTACAGGCAGAGAATATCCCCTTAGTACATACTAAGAAGCGGTATGTACAAGGATTTTCCCTGCCTTTAGTGTTTTTCCTCCTTTTCTCCCCTTAGTAAATAAACCCCTTATTAAGATCTACTTGTTGATGAAAACACTCTGATACTTCTTAGAAAATACATGTAACCATAGGGATCATTGTGCCTTATAACCAATGCAGGAAAATTATACTAATGATCCCATTTGAATGTATATATCTGTTTTTTCTTTTATATAACAGTGTCATAATGGGGTTAAAGGTGAAATGAGGGAGATTGCTAGACTCTTCAGGGAGACAGGGAGATTGCTGCTATTTCAGGGAGTCTCCCTGACAGTGAGGGAGAGTTGGCAAGTATGCACTAGGGGGAGAGTTAGGGTAAGGCTGCTGGAATGAGAGTTAGGCTGCAGGGGGGAGGGTTAGGGTTAGGATGCGGGAAAGGTGGGTTAGGGTTAGGAGGAGGAGGGTTTAGGACACTTACCTAATTAGGCCGGGATCCTGACTGTCGGGATGCCACTTTTGGTATTCTGATGGGCATTGGATACTAGTTACAGGGAGGTGGGAATTTTCATATCTGCATAGTGACAAGAGAAAACCCTTCTAGACATATACTGTAGATTGGTCTTTCTTTTCCCTGAAGAAACTGGAGTTAATTTAGACTTTAAAACTTGGATTGCCATAAGTAAGAATTCCAAACCGTGGGCCTGATTCAGTAAGGATCGCTATTGCGATCGCAGCTCCGCAATCGCATGCAGGTCTGCTGTGAAAATATGCTAATGATTGCATTCATAATGCCGTCGCACTGCCATCATAGAGACACCCACTGACTCCCACTGCCGCTATCTCACATCCGTAGTACTTTGCAAACCTTCACAAACATCGGTAACATCGAGTACCATCGGTACCTCACGCAGAATCACAGCAGCCCTGACTTTACTTAGAAATTGCTGACTTCATTGCATGCAGTGAGTACTCAAGCTGCATATGCAATCGCAATGGCTAATTTATGCATGCCTGGTATTCAAATGGTCAAGTACGCCTCTGTTTCTCTGACCACCACCCATCACCACCTCCAACCGCTCACTGCCTGTCTATCACTCTGCGATGGCTCTGTGTGGTCTCCGTGATCACTGTGCGAACACAGTGGTGCCTTCACGCACGCTGTGATGCATACGCAGTACTCAACAATCGGTCGACTGCTTATGCATTAGCAATTGCGATCCTTGCTGAATCAGGGCCCGTGTGTATTGTGGGCCTGATTATTCACAGATTGCAACTGCAACAGCATACGCAAATCGACCGATGGTGCATACTGTGCATGCATCGCAGTGTGCGTGCGAGGGTCAGCATTGCGATCGCACTGTGATTACTTACGCATATACAAAGCCATCGCAGAGAGAGTGACTGGACGTCAGCATTTCAGGGTGGTGACGGGGGAATAGTTGGAGAAATGCAGGCGTGTCTATCCGTTTGCATGCTGTTTCCTCGGCATGTATAAATTAGGCTCTGCGATGGCATTCGCAGCTTGAATACTCACCGCGTACAACGACAGTTGCAATTTCTGAGTAAGATCAGACCTGCTGTAATTCTGCGTGAGGGTCCAATGTTACTTGATGCTGGTCTGAATCAGGCCCAGTATCACAGTAAAATGTCGACATTTCAACAATGTCAACATCACATCAGTGACAACATGCTGAATGTTGCAATTAACATGTCGATAAGTTCAATGTTGATATAATGAATGTGACAATCTGACTGGAGCCATCATATACTGAACCCCATATTAACACTTACTGGTACCACTGGGAAAAGGATAGGTAATTATTAATAGTATTCCAAATTGTAGTGGGGGATTGTAAAAGGAACACACTGCCATAGGCGAAACTAAGGGGTGGTCCGGGGGTGCACCGGACCACCCATTAGCCTCCGCCGCCAATTTGACATGTTTATTTTTTATCCATAAATAATGAGCGCCCGGTCAGGAACGCGTTACCTCCGCGCCTGACCGAGATGACCTTCTCCAGCTCTGCCTCCCCTGCATAGGCATTCGGCACCAATAGGATCAGACATCTGATCCGGTTGATGCACAAGCGCACGGTGACGTCATGACGTCGGACCGTGCGTGATCATATTTATGTGAGGAGCGGAATGGCAGCCACTCAGGGCCGCCATTAATGGGGGTTTCCCGGATGGATACTTGAAGGGCGCAGTCCCGCTCTGCCTACTTAGACCAGTGGCCGGACACTCACGGGGTTCTTGCAGCCGCCCACCACTACCCCCAGAGGCTGCCTGGACCCGGCCAAGAGAGTAGAGGCCAGCATCAGCAGCGCTGTGTGTTGGTGTCCTGGAGAAGCTGAGCAGAGCAGCATTGGAGTGGGGGCGGGGCCCGGCTGCCTGATAGCTGCTGCAGCAGCCAGGCTCAGAGGAGCAGGACTAAGAAGTTCCCTCTCTGCCCAGCGTTGTTATAGGTAAGCGAGGGGGAAGGGAGGGGGGGCACAGTGTGGGTGAGATGAGGGAAGTAGGGGTAGAGTGTAGGTAAGATGAGGGAAGGGGGGGCAGAGTGAAGGTAAGATGAGGGAAGTAGGGGTAGAGTGTAGGTAAGATGAGGGAAGGGGGGAGAGAATGTGGATGAGGGGAGACAAGTGTGGGTGAGATGAGACAAGGAGGGCATATTGTTGGTGAGATGAGGGAAGGGGGGCATAGTGTGGGTGAGATGAGGGAAGGGGGGCATGGTGTGGGTGAGATGAGGGAAGGGGAGCACAGTGTGGGTGAGATGAGGGAAGGGGGAGCACAGTGTGGGTGAGATGAGGTAAGGAGGGCACCATGTGGGTGAGATGAGGGAAGGGGAGCACAGTGTGGGTGAGATGAGGTAAGGAGGGCACCGTGTGGGTGAGATGAGGGAAGGAGAGCACAGTGTGGGTGAAATGAGGGAAGGGGAGCACAGTGTGGGTGAGATGAGGGAAGTAGGGGTAGAGTGTAGGTAAGATGAGGGAAGGGGGGGCAGAGTGAAGGTAAGATGAGGGAAGGGGGGCAAAATGTGGATGAGGGGAGACAAGTGTGGGTGAGATGAGACAAGGAGGGCATATTGTTGGTGAGATGAGGGAAGGGGGGCATAGTGTGGGTGAGATGAGGGAAGGTGGGCACGGTGTGGGTGAGATGAGGGAAAGGGAGCACAGTGTGGGTGAGATGAGGGAAGGGGGGGCACAGTGTGGGTGAGATGAGGCAAGGAGGGCACCGTGTGGGTGAGATGAGGGAAGGGGACCACAGTGTGGGTGAGATGAGGCAAGGAGGGCATCATGTGGGTGAGATGAGGGAAAGGGGGGCGCAGTGTGGGTGAGATGAGGCAAGGAGGGCACGGTGTGGGTGAGATGAGGGAAGGGGAGCACCATGTGGGTGAGATGAGGCAAGGAGGGCACCGTGTGGGTGAGAAGAGGGAATGGGGGGCACAGTGTGGGTGAGATGAGGCAAGGAGGGCACGGTGTGGGTAAGATGATGGAAGGGGGGCACGGTGTGGGTGAGATGAGGGAAAGGGGGCATGGTGTGGGTGAGATGAGGCAAGGAGGGCACCGTGTGGGTGAGATGAGGGAAGGGGGGCACAGTGTGGGTGAGATGAGAGGGGCATAGTGTGGTTGGGAAGAGGGGGGCACAGTGTGGGTGAGATGAGAGGGGCATAGTGTGGTTGGGAAGAGGGGGGCACAGTGTGGGTGAGATGAGAGGGGCATAGTGTGGGTGGGAAGAGGGAGGCACAGTGTGGGTGAGATAAAGGAAGAGGGGGGCACAGTGTGGGTGAGATGAGGGAAGAAGGGGCCACAGTGTGGGTGGGAAGAGGGGAGCACAGTGTGGGCGAGATGAGGGAAGAGGGGGCACAGTGTGGGTGAGATGAGGGAAGAGGGGGGCATAGTGTGGGTGGGAAGAGGGGAGCACAGTGTGGGTGAGATGAGGGATGTGGAGCACAGTGGGATACAGAGAAGGGGAGGCACAATACAAAACTTATAGGGGGCACAATGCAGAACATATAGGGGGAGACACATACATACAGATATATGAAAGGACAAGACAAGCAAAAACAAAATGGAAGCATAATGTAAAAATAATATATGTTATGATGGCAATAGTAATGTTAGTATAAAGGCTGTATATAAACCTCAAAATATCTTGTAAAGAATAAAAATGGGGACTGATTTACATTATACTAACATACTAATACAATCATAACATGTATTTTTACATGTGTATGAGTAGGTGTGTGTGTAGAGAGAGAGAGCGTGCTTATAACGGCTTCTTTGCTGTTCAAGTTAAATCCGTCGGGAGTCAAGTAGTCGGTGAAGTCAAGCTACTACGGAGCAAGAGACAAATGAGGATCCAGCGCTTGGCAAGCTGAGGAGTGGCGCTGACCCCTGTAGGGAAGGTCTGGCGCAGAGAGTACCCTTCTGTGTCCGCCAAGGTCGTCAGAGCAGGTAAGGTCCCAAAGGGACAACCCTTCCTCATTATATATATATTACCACTCCACACAAAACTGCACTAGAGAGGATTATTTAAATGTAGCAAAAAGTTGTATTGACAAGGACATCAACGTTTCGGAGCTGTCGCCCTGTCGTCAGGATCCACGGGAACGCCTACCGTCTGGGTCCGGCCCCACTGACATCACTAGTGATAGAGCCAAAATCACTCCAGGGCTTGCGGCAGTTAGACCCTACCGCAGGGTCCATTGCGACCATTGCGACCATCATCATGGACGCTTGTATAAACTGTGGGTGGTAACCCACAGCTATGCGAGCGTCCAAGAGGCCGCTCCAAGAATAGGTAGGAGGGCCCTGATTCAGAGCGAGCGTCCGGCTCTGAATCAGGCCCTTTGTCTCTACACTCACCCTCCCTGTGACTTGACATCAGTGTCCCTGCCATCACTCTCCCTGTAACTCCCCCACCATGTCCCTATCCTCATCCTCCTTGTAACTCCCCCTCAGTGTCCCTATCCTAATCCTCCTTTTAACTCCCCCTCAGTTTCCTTACCCTCTCCAGGACTGGCAACATAAAATTTGGGGCCCGGTAAACTCGTATTTTTGAGGCCCTTATCCCTTCTCCTGGCCATCACACTCCCCCTCTTCCCCAGCCCCTCTGTCTGTCACACTCTCCCCCTCTTCCCCAGCCAATGTCTGTCTCACTTTCTCCCTCTTCCCCAGCCCCCGTGTCTGTCACACTCTCCTCCTTTTCCCCAGCCCCCGAATCTCACATTCTCCTCCTCTTCCCCAGCCCCAGTGTCTGTCACACTCCCCCCTCTTCCCCAGCCCCTGTGTCCGTCACACTCTCCCCCTCTCCCCCAGCCCCTGTGTCTGTCACACTCTCCCCTCTTCCCCAGCCCCTGTGTCTGTCACACTCTCCCCCTATTTCCCAGCCCCTGTGTCTGTCACACTCTCTCCCTCTTCCCCAGCCCCTGTGTCTGTCACACTCTCTCCCTCTTCCCCAGCCCCTGTGTCTGACACACTCTACCCCTCTTCCCCAGGCCCTGTCTGTCACACTCTCCCCCTCTTCCCCAGGCCCTGTCTGTCACACTCTCCCCCTCTTCCCCAGCCCCTGTGTCTGTCACACTCTCCTCCTCTTCCCCAGCCCCCATGTCTGTCACTCTTTCCCCCTCTTCCCCAGCCCCCTGTATCTGTCACACTCTCCCCCTCTTCCCCAGCCCCTGTGTCTGTCACACTCCCCCCTCTTCCCCAACCCTGTGTCTGTCACACTCTCCCCCTCTCCCCCAGCCCCTGTGTCTGTCACACTCTCCCCTCTTCCCCAGCCCGTGTCTGTCACACTCTCCCCTCTTCCCCAGCCCCTGTGTCTGTCACACTCTCCCCCTATTCCCCAGCCCGTGTCTGTCACACTCTCTCCCTCTTCCCCAGCCCCTGTGTCTGTCACACTCTCTCCCTCTTCCCCAGCCCATGTCTGTCACACTCTCTCCCTCTTCCCCAGCCCCTGTGTATGTCACACTCTCCCCCTCTTCCCCAGGCCCTGTCTGTCACACTCTCCCCCTCTTCCCCAGCCCCTGTGTCTGTCACACTCTCCCCCTCTTCCCCAGCCCATGTCTGTCACACTCTCCCCCTCTTCCCCAGCCCCTGTGTCTGTCACACTCTCCTCCTCTTCCCCAGCCCCTGTGTCTGTCACACTCTCTCCCTCTTCCCCAGCCCCTGTGTCTGTCACATTCTCCCCCTCTTCCCCAGCCCATGTCTGTCACAGTCTCCCCCTCTTCCCCAGCCCATGTCTGTCACACTATCCCCCTCTTCCCCAGCCCCTGTGTCTGTCACACTTCCCCCTCTTCCACAGCCCCTGTGTCTGTCGCACTCTCCCTCTTCCCCAGCCCCTGTGTCTGTCACACTCTCTCCCTCTTCCCCAGCCCCTGTGTCTGTCACACTCTCCCCCTCTTCCCCAGCCCCTGTGTCTGTCACACTCTCTCCCCCTCTTCCCCAGCCCCTGTGTCTGTCACACTCTCCCCCTCTTCCCCAGCCCCCGTGTCTGTCACACTCTCCCTCTCTTACCCAGCCCCCGTGTATGTCACACTCTCCCCCACTTCCCCAACCCCTGTGTCTGTCACACTCTCCCCTTTTCCCCAGCCCCTGTGTCTGTCACACTCTCCCCCTCTTCCCCAGCCCCTGTGTCTGTCACACTCCCCCCTCTTCACCAGCCCCTGTGTCTGTCACACTTCCCCCTTTTCCCCAGCCCCTGTGTCTGTCACACTCTCCCCCTCTTCCCCAGCCCCTGTGTTTGTCACACTCCCCCCTCTTCACCAGCCCCTGTGTCTGTCACACTTCCCCCTCTTCCCCAGCCCCTGTGTCTGTCACACTCTCCCTCTTCCCCAGCCCCTGTGTCTGTCACACTCTCTCCCTCTTCCCCAGCCCCTGTGTCTGTCTCACTTTCTTTCTCTTCCCCAGCCCCTGTGTCTGTCACACTCTCCCCCTCTTCCCCAGCCCCCGTGTCTGTCACACTCACCCTCTCTTCCCCAGCCCCCGTGTATGTCACACTCTCCCCCTCTTCCCCAGCTCCCGTGTCTGTGACACTCTCTCCATCTTCCCCAGCCCCTGTGTCTGTCACATTCTCCCCCTCTTCCCCAGCCCATGTCTGTCACACTCTCCCCCTCTTCCCCAGCCCATGTCTGTCACACTCTCCCCCTCTTCTCCAGCCCCTGTGTCTGTCACACTTCCCCCTCTTCCCCAGCCCCTGTGTCTGTCACACTCTCCCTCTTCCCCAGCCCCTGTGTCTGTCACACTCTCTCCCTCTTCCCCAGCCCCTGTGTCTGTCTCACTTTCTTCCTCTTCCCCAGCCCCTGTGTCTGTCACACTCTCCCCCTCTTCCCCAGCCCCCGTGTCTGTGACACTCTCTCCCGCTACCCCAGCCCCTCTGTCTGTCACACTCTTCCCCTCTACCCCAGATCCTGTGTCTGTCACACTCTCCCTCTCTTCCCCAGCCCCTCTGTCTGTCACACTCTCTCCCCCTCCTCCCCAGCCCCTGTGTCTGTCACACTCTCCCCCTCTTCCCCAGCCCCCGTGTCTGTCACACTCTCCCTCTCTTCCCCAGCCCCCGTGTATGTCACACTCTCCCCCTCTTCCCCAACCCCTGTGTCTGTCACATTCTCCCCTTCTTCCCCAGCCCCTGTGTCTGTCACACTCTCCCCCTCTTCCCCAGCCCCTGTGTCTGTCACACTCCCCCCACTTCACCAGCCCCTATGTCTGTCACACTCTCCCTCTTCCCCAGCCCCTGTGTCTGTCACACTTTCCCCCTCTTCCCCAGCCCCTGTCTGTCACACTCTCCCCCTTTTCCCAAGCCCCTGTGTCTGTCACACTCCCCCCTGTTCCCCAGCCCCTGTGTCTGTCACACTCTCCCCTCTTCCCCAGCCCCTGTGTCTGTCACATTCTCCCCCTATTCCCCAGCCCCTGTGTCTGTCACACTCTCTCCATCTTCCCCAGCCCCTGTGTCTGGCACACTCTCCCCCTCTTCCCCAGCCCCTATGTCTGTCACTCTCCCCCCTCTTCTCAAGCCCCTGTGTCTGTCACACTTCACCCTCTTCCCCAGCCCCTGTGTCTGTCACACTCTCCCTCTTCCCCAGCCCCTGTGTCTGTCACACTCTCCCTCTCTTCCCCAGCCCCCGTGTATGTCACACTCTCCCCCTCTTCCCCAGCCCCTTTGTCTATCACACTTCCCCCTCTTCCCCAGCCCCTGTGTCTGTCACACTCTCCCTCTTCCCCAGCCCCTGTGTCTGTCACACTCTCTCCCTCTTCCCCAGCCCCTGTGTCTGTCTCACTTTCTTTCTCTTCCCCAGCCCCTGTGTCTGTCACACTCTCCTCCTCTTCCCCAGCCCCCGTGTCTGTGACACTCTCCCCCTCTTCCCCAGCCCCCGTGTCTGTCACACTCTCCCTCTCTTCCCCAGCCCCCGTGTATGTCACACTCTCCCGCTATTCCCCAGCTCCCGTGTCTGTGACACTCTCTCCCTCTTCCCCCATCCCCTGTGTCTGTCACATTCTCCCCCCTCTTCCCCAGCCCATGTCTGTCACACTCTCCCCCTCTTCCCCAGCCCATGTCTGTCACACTCTCCCCCTCTTCCCCAGCCCCTTTGTCTATCACACTTCCCCCTCTTCCCCAGCCCCTGTGTCTGTCACACTCTCCCTCTTCCCCAGCCCCTGTGTCTGTCACACTCTCTCCCTCTTCCCCAGCCCCTGTGTCTGTCTCACTTTCTTCCTCTTCCCCAGCCCCTGTGTCTGTCACACTCTCCCCCTCTTCCACAACCCCCGTGTCTGTGACACTCTCTCCCTCTACCCCAGCCCCTGTGTCTGTCACACTCTCCACCTCTACCCCAGCCCCTGTGTCTGTCACACTCTTCCCCTCTTCCCCAGCCCCTGTGTCTGTCACACTCTCTCCCCCTCTTCCCCAGCCCCTGTGTCTGTCACACTCTCCCCCTCTTCCCCAGCGCCGTGTCTGTCACACTCTCCCTCTCTTCCCCAGCCCCCATGTATGTCACACTCTCCCCCTCTTCCCCAACCCGTGTCTGTCACATTCTCCCCTTCTTCCCCAGCCCCTGTGTCTGTCACACTCTCCCCCTCTTCCCCTGCCCCTGTGTCTGTCACACTCCCCCCTCTTCACCAGCCCCTATGTCTGTCACACTCTCCCTCTTCCCCAGCCCCTGTGTCTGTCACACTTTCCCCTCTTCCCCAGCCCCTGTCTGTCACACTCTCCCCCTTTTCCCCAGCCCCTGTGTCTGTCACACTCCCCCCTCTTCCCTAGCCCCTGTGTCTGTCACACTCTCCCCTCTTCCCCAGCCCCTGTGTCTGTCACACTCTCCCCATATTCCCCAGCCCCTGTGTCTGTCACACTCTCTCCCTCTTCCCCAGCCCCTGTGTCTGTCACACTCTCTCCCTCTTCCCCAGCCCATGTCTGTCACACTCTCTCCCTCTTCCCCAGCCCATGTGTCTGTCCCACTCTCCCCCTCTTCCCCAGGCCCTGTCTGTCACACTCTCCCCTTCTTCGTCAGCCCCTGTGTCTCTCACACTCTCCTCCTCTTCCCCAGCCCCTGTGTCTGTCACACTCTCTCCCTCTTCCCCAGCCCCTGTGTCTGTAACACTCTCCCCCTCTTCCCCAGCCCATGTCTGTCACACTCTCCCCGTCTTCCCCAGCCCATGTCTGTCACACTCTCCCCCTCTTCCCCAGTTCCTGTGTCTGTCACACTCTCCTCCTCTTCCCCAGCCCCTGTGTCTGTCACACTCTCTCCCTCTTCCCCAGCCCCTGTGTCTGTCACATTCTCCCCCTCTTCCCCAGCCCATGTCTGTCACACTCTCTCCCTCTTCCCCAGCCCTTGTCTGTCACACTCTCCCCCTCTTCCCCAGCCCCTGTGTCTGTCACACTTCCCCCTCTTCCCCAGCCCCTGTGTCTGTGACACTCTCCCCCTATTCCCCAGCCCCTGTGTCTGTCACACTCTCTCCCACTTTCCCAGCCCCTGTGTCTGTCACACTCTCTCCCTCTTCCCCAGCCCCTGTGTCTGTCACACTCTTCCCCTCTTCCCCAGCCCGTGTCTGTCACACTCTCCCCCTCTTCCCCAGCCCCTGTGTCTGTCACACTCTCCCCCTCTTCCCCATCCCCTGTGTCTGTCACACTCTCCTCCTCTTCCCCAGCCCCTGTGTCTGTCACACTCTCTCCCTCTTCCCCAGCCCCTGTGTCTGTCACATTCTCCCCCTCTTCCCCAGCCCATGTCTGTCACACTCTCTCACTCTTCCCGAGCCCATGTCTGTCACACTCTCCCCCTCTTCCCCAGCCCCTGTGTCTGTCACACTCTCCCCTCTTCCCCAGCCCCTGTGTCTGTCACACTCTCCCCCTATTCCCCTGCCCCTGTGTCTGTCACACTCTCTCCCTCTTTCCCAGCCCCTGTGTCTGTCACACTCTCTCCCTCTTCCCCAGCCCATGTCTGTCACACTCTCCCCCTCTTCCCCAGCCCCTGTGTCTGTCACACTCTCTCCCCCTCTTCCCCAGCCCCTGTGTCTGTCACACTCTCCCCCTCTTCCCCAGCGCCGTGTCTGTCACACTCTCCCTCTCTTCCCCAGCCCCCATGTATTTCACACTCTCCCCCTCTTCCCCAACCCGTGTCTGTCACATTCTCCCCTTCTTCCCCAGCCCCTGTGTCTGTCACACTCTCCCCCTCTTCCCCTGCCCCTGTGTCTGTCACACTCCCCCCTCTTCACCAGCCCCTATGTCTGTCACACTCTCCCTCTTCCCCAGCCCCTGTGTCTGTCACACTTTCCCCTCTTCCCCAGCCCCTGTCTGTCACACTCTCCCCCTTTTCCCCAGCCCCTGTGTCTGTCACACTCCCCCCTCTTCCCTAGCCCCTGTGTCTGTCACACTCTCCCCTCTTCCCCAGCCCCTGTGTCTGTCACACTCTCCCTCTCTTCCCCAGCCCCCGTGTATGTCACACTCTCCCCCTCTTCCCCAGCCCCTTTGTCTATCACACTTCCCCCTCTTCCCCAGCCCCTGTGTCTGTCACACTCTCCCTCTTCCCCAGCCCCTGTGTCTGTCACACTCTCTCCCTCTTCCCCAGCCCCTGTGTCTGTCTCACTTTCTTTCTCTTCCCCAGCCCCTGTGTCTGTCACACTCTCCTCCTCTTCCCCAGCCCCCGTGTCTGTGACAATCTCCCCCTCTTCCCCAGCCCCCGTGTCTGTCACACTCTCCCTCTCTTCCCCAGCCCCCGTGTATGTCACACTCTCCCGCTATTCCCCAGCTCCCGTGTCTGTGACACTCTCTCCCTCTTCCCCCATCCCCTGTGTCTGTCACATTCTCCCCCCTCTTCCCCAGCCCATGTCTGTCACACTCTCCCCCTCTTCCCCAGCCCATGTCTGTCACACTCTCCCCCTCTTCCCCAGCCCCTTTGTCTATCACACTTCCCCCTCTTCCCCAGCCCCTGTGTCTGTCACACTCTCCCTCTTCCCCAGCCCCTGTGTCTGTCACACTCTCTCCCTCTTCCCCAGCCCCTGTGTCTGTCTCACTTTCTTCCTCTTCCCCAGCCCCTGTGTCTGTCACACTCTCCCCCTCTTCCACAACCCCCGTGTCTGTGACACTCTCTCCCTCTACCCCAGCCCCTGTGTCTGTCACACTCTCCACCTCTACCCCAGCCCCTGTGTCTGTCACACTCTTCCCCTCTTCCCCAGCCCCTGTGTCTGTCACACTCTCTCCCCCTCTTCCCCAGCCCCTGTGTCTGTCACACTCTCCCCCTCTTCCCCAGCGCCGTGTCTGTCACACTCTCCCTCTCTTCCCCAGCCCCCATGTATGTCACACTCTCCCCCTCTTCCCCAACCCGTGTCTGTCACATTCTCCCCTTCTTCCCCAGCCCCTGTGTCTGTCACACTCTCCCCCTCTTCCCCTGCCCCTGTGTCTGTCACACTCCCCCCTCTTCACCAGCCCCTATGTCTGTCACACTCTCCCTCTTCCCCAGCCCCTGTGTCTGTCACACTTTCCCCTCTTCCCCAGCCCCTGTCTGTCACACTCTCCCCCTTTTCCCCAGCCCCTGTGTCTGTCACACTCCCCCCTCTTCCCTAGCCCCTGTGTCTGTCACACTCTCCCCTCTTCCCCAGCCCCTGTGTCTGTCACACTCTCCCCATATTCCCCAGCCCCTGTGTCTGTCACACTCTCTCCCTCTTCCCCAGCCCCTGTGTCTGTCACACTCTCTCCCTCTTCCCCAGCCCATGTCTGTCACACTCTCTCCCTCTTCCCCAGCCCATGTGTCTGTCCCACTCTCCCCCTCTTCCCCAGGCCCTGTCTGTCACACTCTCCCCTTCTTCGTCAGCCCCTGTGTCTCTCACACTCTCCTCCTCTTCCCCAGCCCCTGTGTCTGTCACACTCTCTCCCTCTTCCCCAGCCCCTGTGTCTGTAACACTCTCCCCCTCTTCCCCAGCCCATGTCTGTCACACTCTCCCCGTCTTCCCCAGCCCATGTCTGTCACACTCTCCCCCTCTTCCCCAGTTCCTGTGTCTGTCACACTCTCCTCCTCTTCCCCAGCCCCTGTGTCTGTCACACTCTCTCCCTCTTCCCCAGCCCCTGTGTCTGTCACATTCTCCCCCTCTTCCCCAGCCCATGTCTGTCACACTCTCTCCCTCTTCCCCAGCCCTTGTCTGTCACACTCTCCCCCTCTTCCCCAGCCCCTGTGTCTGTCACACTTCCCCCTCTTCCCCAGCCCCTGTGTCTGTGACACTCTCCCCCTATTCCCCAGCCCCTGTGTCTGTCACACTCTCTCCCACTTTCCCAGCCCCTGTGTCTGTCACACTCTCTCCCTCTTCCCCAGCCCCTGTGTCTGTCACACTCTTCCCCTCTTCCCCAGCCCGTGTCTGTCACACTCTCCCCCTCTTCCCCAGCCCCTGTGTCTGTCACACTCTCCCCCTCTTCCCCATCCCCTGTGTCTGTCACACTCTCCTCCTCTTCCCCAGCCCCTGTGTCTGTCACACTCTCTCCCTCTTCCCCAGCCCCTGTGTCTGTCACATTCTCCCCCTCTTCCCCAGCCCATGTCTGTCACACTCTCTCACTCTTCCCGAGCCCATGTCTGTCACACTCTCCCCCTCTTCCCCAGCCCCTGTGTCTGTCACACTCTCCCCTCTTCCCCAGCCCCTGTGTCTGTCACACTCTCCCCCTATTCCCCTGCCCCTGTGTCTGTCACACTCTCTCCCTCTTTCCCAGCCCCTGTGTCTGTCACACTCTCTCCCTCTTCCCCAGCCCATGTCTGTCACACTCTCCCCCTCTTCCCCAGCCCCTGTGTCTGTCACACTCTCTCCCCCTCTTCCCCAGCCCCTGTGTCTGTCACACTCTCCCCCTCTTCCCCAGCGCCGTGTCTGTCACACTCTCCCTCTCTTCCCCAGCCCCCATGTATTTCACACTCTCCCCCTCTTCCCCAACCCGTGTCTGTCACATTCTCCCCTTCTTCCCCAGCCCCTGTGTCTGTCACACTCTCCCCCTCTTCCCCTGCCCCTGTGTCTGTCACACTCCCCCCTCTTCACCAGCCCCTATGTCTGTCACACTCTCCCTCTTCCCCAGCCCCTGTGTCTGTCACACTTTCCCCTCTTCCCCAGCCCCTGTCTGTCACACTCTCCCCCTTTTCCCCAGCCCCTGTGTCTGTCACACTCCCCCCTCTTCCCTAGCCCCTGTGTCTGTCACACTCTCCCCTCTTCCCCAGCCCCTGTGTCTGTCACACTCTCCCCATATTCCCCAGCCCCTGTGTCTGTCACACTCTCTCCCTCTTCCCCAGCCCCTGTGTCTGTCACACTCTCTCCCTCTTCCCCAGCCCATGTCTGTCACACTCTCTCCCTCTTCCCCAGCCCATGTGTCTGTCCCACTCTCCCCCTCTTCCCCAGGCCCTGTCTGTCACACTCTCCCCTTCTTCGCCAGCCCCTGTGTCTCTCACACTCTCCTCCTCTTCCCCAGCCCCTGTGTCTGTCACACTCTCTCCCTCTTCCCCAGCCCCTGTGTCTGTAACACTCTCCCCCTCTTCCCCAGCCCATGTCTGTCACACTCTCCCCCTCTTCCCCAGCCCATGTCTGTCACACTCTCCCCCTCTTCCCCAGTTCCTGTGTCTGTCACACTCTCCTCCTCTTCCCCAGCCCCTGTGTCTGTCACACTCTCTCCCTCTTCCCCAGCCCCTGTGTCTGTCACATTCTCCCCCTCTTCCCCAGCCCATGTCTGTCACACTCTCTCCCTCTTCCCCAGCCCTTGTCTGTCACACTCTCCCCCTCTTCCCCAGCCCCTGTGTCTGTCACACTTCCCCCTCTTCCCCAGCCCCTGTGTCTGTGACACTCTCCCCCTATTCCCCAGCCCCTGTGTCTGTCACACTCTCTCCCACTTTCCCAGCCCCTGTGTCTGTCACACTCTCTCCCTCTTCCCCAGCCCCTGTGTCTGTCACACTCTTCCCCTCTTCCCCAGCCCGTGTCTGTCACACTCTCCCCCTCTTCCCCAGCCCCTGTGTCTGTCACACTCTCCCCCTCTTCCCCATCCCCTGTGTCTGTCACACTCTCCTCCTCTTCCCCAGCCCCTGTGTCTGTCACACTCTCTCCCTCTTCCCCAGCCCCTGTGTCTGTCACATTCTCCCCCTCTTCCCCAGCCCATGTCTGTCACACTCTCTCACTCTTCCCCAGCCCATGTCTGTCACACTCTCCCCCTCTTCCCCAGCCCCTGTGTCTGTCACACTCTCCCCTCTTCCCCAGCCCCTGTGTCTGTCACACTCTCCCCCTATTCCCCTGCCCCTGTGTCTGTCACACTCTCTCCCTCTTTCCCAGCCCCTGTGTCTGTCACACTCTCTCCCTCTTCCCCAGCCCTTGTCTGTCACACTCTCCCCCTCTTCCCCAGCCCCTGTGTCTGTCACACTCTCTCCCCCTCTTCCCCAGCCCCTGTGTCTGTCACACTCTCCCCCTCTACCCCAGCCTCCGTGTCTGTCACACTCTCCCTATCTTACCCAGCCCCCATGTATTTCACACTCTCCCCCTCTTCCACAACCCCTGTGTCTGTCACACTCTCCCCTTTTCCCCAGCCCCTGTGTCTGTCACACTCTCCCCCTCTTCCCCAGCCCCTGTGTCTGTCACACTCCCTCCTCTTCACCAGCCCCTGTGTTTGTCACACTCTCCCTCTTCCCCAGCCCCTGTGTCAGTCACACTTTCCCCCTCTTCCCCAGCCCCTGTCTGTCAAACTCTCCCCCTTTTCCTCAGCCCCTGTGTCTGTCACACTCTCCCCCTCTTCCCCAGCCCCTATGTCTGTCACTCTCCCCCCTCTTCACCAGCCCCTGTGTCTGTCACACTTCCCCCTCTTCCCCAGCCCCTGTGTCTGTCACACTCTCCCTCTTCCCCAGCCCCTGTGTCTGTCACACTCTCTCCCTCTTCCCCAGCCCCTGTGTCTGTCTCACTTTCTTTCTCTTCCCCAGCCCCTGTGTCTGTCACACTCTCCCCCTCTTCCCCAGCCCCCGTGTCTGTGACACTCTTCCCCTCTTCACCAGCCCCCGTGTCTGTCACACTCTCCCTCTCTTCCCCAGCCCCTGTGTATGTCACACTCTCCCCCTCTTCCCCAGCTCCCGTGTCTGTGACACTCTCTCCCTCTTCCCCAGCCCCTGTGTCTGTCACATTCTCCCCCTCTTCCCCAGCCCATGTCTGTCACACTCTCCCCCTCTTCCCCAGCCCATGTCTGTCACACTCTCCCCCTCTTCCCCAGCCCCTGTGTCTGTCACACTTCCCCCTCTTCCCCAGCCCCTGTGTCTGTCACACTCTCCCTCTTCCCCAGCCCCTTTGTCTGTCACACTCTCTCCCTCTTCCCCAGCCCCTGTGTCTGTCTCACTTTCTTCCTCTTCCCCAGCCCCTGTGTCTGTCACACTCTCCCCCTCTTCCCCTGCCCCCGTGTCTGTGACACTCTCTCCCTCTACCCCAGCTCCTGTGTCTGTCACACTCTGCCCCTCTACCCCAGCCCCTGTGTCTGTCCCACTCTCCCCCTCTTCCCCAGCCCCTGTGTCTGTCACACTCTCTCCCCCTCTTCCCCAGCCCCTGTGTCTGTCACACTCTCCCCCTCTTCCCCAGCCCCCGTGTCTGTCACACTCTCCCTCTCTTCCCCAGCCCCCGTGTATGTCACACTCTCCCCCTCTTCCCCAACCCCTGTGTCTGTCACATTCTCCCCTTCTTCCCCAGCCCCTGTGTCTGTCACACTCTCCCCCTCTTCCCCTGCCCCTGTGTCTGTCACACTCCCCCTTCTTCACCAGCCCCTGTGTCTGTCACACTCTCCCTCTTCCCCAGCCCCTGTGTCTGTCACACTTTCCCCCTCTTCCCCAGCCCCTGTCTGTCACACTCTCCCCCTTTTCCCCAGCCCCTGTGTCTGTCACACTCCCCCCTCTTCCCCAGCCCCTGTGTCTGTCACACTCTCCCCTCTTCCCCAGCCCCTGTGTCTGTCACACTCTCCCCCTATTCCCCAGCCCCTGTGTCTGTCACACTCTCTCCCTCTTCCCCAGCCCCTGTGTCTGTCACACTCTCTCCCTCTTCCCCAGCCCATGTCTGTCACACTCTCTCCCTCTTCCCCAGCCCCTGTGTCTGTCACACTCTCCCCCTCTTCCCCAGGCCCTGTCTGTCACACTCTCCCCTTCTTCGCCAGCCCCTGTGTCTGTCACACTCTCCTCCTCTTCCCCAGCCCCTGTGTCTGTCACACTCTCTCCCTCTTCCCCAGCCCCTGTCTGTCCTATTTATTATTTGTCCTCATATCTGCCTGTGCATGTTTTCCTGTCTGTCCTATTTATTATTTGTCCTCATATCTGCGTGTGCATGTTTTCCTGTCTGTCCTATTTATTATTTGTCCTCATATCTGCGTGTGCATGTTTTCCTGTCTGTCCTATTTATTATTTGTCTTCATATCTGCGTGTGCATGTTTTCCCTCTATTTCTGTTTTTTTCATTCTACTCCTATTTGCATGTTTTTTGTTGGTGGTTTTTGTTTTTTATTTGGGCCCCGGATTTGGCCAGAAACTAAACTCAATTTGTTTGACATATTTTAGGTGGACAGCCAAGACTACGCCGTCACCGTCCGGCCAGACGGCGTTCCCGGCCACTATCCCCAACCCCCAGCCAACACTCCACCCCAAATATTTCCCCTATACCCCACTCCTCCCCAGCCTTCCCAGACCCTCTCCCGGAACTGTCGGGCCTCATTCCCCTCCATCCCACTTCCCCCTCTCCTCCACCCACCCCTCTTCCAATTACCCCCTCCCCGGAGTCCGTCATTACCCCTCCCCATTCTTTTGGGAATGAAGGCTCCTCCGAGGAAGAACATGGAGGGACTTCCGGAGCTTTCCTCAGGTAAGGAATCCTCTGGCTGCATTGGGACACCACTCCTTATGGCGATGTTGTGAAATATCCCACACAGGACCACAATTTTCGACACCATATCCGGCAAATACATGAGCTCGCCACCAGAGCGGTGGAGGCATCTGAATCGGCCTTTTAAAAGGCTGATACAGCGCTCCACCACTTGCCTGGTGGCTGTAAGTGCGGAATTATACTCACTTTGTGGGCCTGGTGTGGGAGCCAAATAAGGAGTGAGCAGCCAGGACATGCAAGGGTATCCACTGTCTCCTGTGAAAAATAAGAGACAACATCAGGAACACTGTGTATCAAGCTTAACATTGTTATGTACTAAAGGTCTCCACTTACCCAGAAGCCACGCATCACCAGCTTGTAGGTTGGTTAATTTCTGCCATATCCCTGATTGCCGGATGACGAAGGAGTCATGTGCACTTCCTGGTAATTTAGCATTCAGGGACAGGATCTGGAGGGAGGCATCACATACCACCATTACATTCAGGGAGTGATAGTGTTTCCTGTTTCTAAATATTGCCTCCAGCCGTGCTGGAGGCTGAAGTGGTATGTGAGTACCATCCACAACCCCTATGATGTGTGGGAAGCCAGCTATTTGGTAAAAATTGGCCTTGGCCACACTAAGGGCACCCATATCCAAAGGCATTTGAATAAAATGATGGAGGTGCTTGAAAAGTGCCTCCATCACTGCCCTCAGGATCCGGGAAAAGGAGGATTGGGAGATGCCCGCCACTATTCCCACCATTGTTTGAAACGATCCTGAGGCACAGAAATGTAACACCACCATAAATTGCGTCAGTGGTGGTATTGCTGTTGGACTGTCAATTTGCCGCTCAAGATCACTTTCTATTAATGAGAGAGTGTCTATGATGATTTTGGGAGGTAGACGGTAGCGTCTTAAAACCTCATCATCGGGCATTCCAAAAAGGGTGACACGTGTTCGAAATATCTGGGGCCTTGCATGCCTACGATGCCTACGCCTGGGATGAGATTGAGGTTGGTCGGCTTCCGGGAGCATGGCCAGAACAATCCGCCCCAGATCAACCTGAAATTCAAAGATTTCAAAGTAAGGCTTTTGACCCACCCCAAAACTATATTAAAACAACTTAGCTTGATGATGCCATCCATTGCTGCTTACATGCCGGGGTATTGTCATGATACGTCCAAACTGAAAATAAACACCAAAATTACTTGACACATTTCACTCTGTGCATTTTTGTTTATAAATTTTGTGCTAGACTAAAGTTAAAATATGCCAAACACCCATTTAGCAAAACCGCAAAGCGACATTTAACACAGTACATCAAAACGGGTCGAAATGTTGGCTCAAAAAGCGAAAGATAAACCACCAAAAAATTAGAATGATTATTAAGCTGTTTAAAATGCGCTAATTAGATCGCTAATACAAGTCACAAGAGTAACTACTAAAAATGCGCTAATTAGTTCGCTAATACAAGTCACAAGAGTAACTACTAAAAATGCGCTAATTAGTTCGCTAATACAAGTCACAAGAGTAACTACTAAAAATGCGCTAATTAGTTTGCAAATACAAGATAAAAAATGGACTTACCAAGAGCAAATATCTAAGATTCAAAATCAAAAGGTCTTTGGGGTCGAAAATAAACAAAATCTAAAATAGAAGAAATTATGGATCCCAAAATTACAAAATATATGAAACACAATGAAACAACAATTGAACAAAAGTTAGACTTCACAAAACTTACCAAATCAAGAAACGAGGTCCCAAAAATATAAACCAACAAAGATAACGGAAAAAAAAAACGCAAATCTAACCAACAAACGAATCTCCAACCGCCAACTCCTTTCTACGCAATCAATAAACTCCAGCCAAGATAACCTCCAACAATCCAAAAATGCCACCTAGACTTGAGACACACCAAGCCATAAATAGTGTTTAGTTTCCCGCACAAATTAAGGAGGGATCATAGGGCCGCACAATCAATGATGCGGCCGCAAAATAAGGACGCATGTATAAATACTAGGGATGTGCGCCGGACCATTTTTGCCGGATTTGGATTTGGATTTGGTTCTAATTCGTCGTCCGGCTTTGGATTTGGATTTGGATTTGCCAAACTGCGGTGACTGGCTTTGGATTTGGATTTGGATTTGGATTTTTTTACAAAAATTGACAAAAAAAGCTAAAATCACATAAATTGGTCTTTTTTTTCTTCCTAGAGTATTATTAACCTCAATAACATTAATTTCCAGTCAATTTAGACCATATCACAGCTTATAATATTGTTTTCAACATTATTGGCCAAAGGTTGCAGTGAGCTGACTGGTTACTAAGCGACAAAGCAGCGGCACAACGACACAGACACCACAGTATAAAGAACATCTATGACACATTGCCACACAGCAGTGGCAGAAATGAAAAGTAGTGCACCCACCCAGTGGGGTACGGCCAGCAGAGTCACAGTACTTGTTTACAAAGTGGGCTACGGCCCTAGGAGTCACAGTGCACAATCTTATTAGCATTACACCGCACATAGGGCCTGATTCACATTACACCATAAAGTAGTGTCTCTTATTTATGTTACGACACACAGTAGTGCCCCTTTTACACAATGCCCACAGTAGTGACCCTTTTACACAATGCCCACAGTAGCGGTGTCCCTTACACAATGTCCCCCAGCAGTGGTGCCCCCTATGCAGTCCCCTTAGTAGTACCGTCCACTATGCAGTGCCCCCAGTTGAATGCTCCCCAGTAGTATGCCCCCCATTAGCAGGCCCCCCCAGTAGTATGCCCCCCATTAGCATGCCACCCAGTAGTATGCCCCCCCAGTAGTATGGCTCCCCCAGTAGTAGGCTGCCCCAGTAGCAGGCCCCCCCAGTAGTAGGCTGCTCCAGTAGTAGCCCCCCCTGTAGTATGGGCCCCCCCTGTAGTATGGCCCCCCCTGTAGTAGGCCCCCCCAGTAGTATGGCCCCCCCCAGTAGCAGGCCCCTCAGTAGTATGGCCCCCCCAGTAGCAGACCCCCCCCAGTAGTATAGCCCCCCCCAGTAGCAGGCCCCTCTGTAGTATGGCCCCCCCAGTAGTATAGCCCTGCCCAGTAGCAGACCCCCCCCAGTAGTGCAGACCCCCCCAGTAGTATAGCCCCCCCCCAGTAGCAGGCCCCTCTGTAGTATGGCCCCCCAATAGTGCAGATCCCCCCCAGTAGTATGGCCCCCCCAGTAGCAGACCCCCCCCAGTAGTATAGCCCCCCCCAGTAGCAGGCCCCTCTGTAGTATGGCCCCCCCAGTAGTATTGCCTCCCCCAGTAGCAGACCCCCCCCCAGTAGTGCAGACCCCCCCCCAGTAGTATAGCCCCCCCAGTAGCAGGCCCCTCTGTAGTATGGCCCCCCCAGTAGTATAGCCCCCCCCCCAGTAGCAGACCCCCCCAGTAGTGCAGACCACCCCCCCAGTAGCACCCCCGGACCTTTGACAAGTAAAAAAATAAAAAAAATAAAACTTACCTGTATCCCCGCTCCCGCGCCGTCCGCTCTGTCACACGCTGAGGAGGGAGCCGGAAGACGGAGCTCATGTGTGAGCTCCAGCCGGCTCCCTCCGTGCAGCAGCCAATGAGAGTCTGTGTGACTCTCATTGGCTGCTGTAACAAACACACAGCTGCCGCTGGCGGCTGTGTGTCTGTGTCTGTGTAGGGCAGAGCGCTATCACTGCGCTCTGCCCTACACGCGAGGAGACCTGATGTCGGATTCTCTAGTGAGAATCCGACATCAGGCGGCCGCCGTTCGGCCCCCGAACGGGGATCCGAGTCAGGCGGTGAACACCCGAACAGGGTTCGGGTGGACTCGGATCCCCAATGTTCGGAGCGGTTCGGATTCCACAGAATCCGAACCGCTCATCTCTAATAAATACGTCACGAAAACACATTCAAATTCTGGTGTATTTCTTGTTTGGACCTCAGACATGGCGACAGACCAGGGAAAAAATGCCCAAGAGTCAGGCGGTAAGTCTTTCATGCATTTTCTATCAATGATTAATTTGAAACATAAGATTAGGCAAGTTGTGATTTTGTGAATTCTGTAAATTTACACAAATAGGTGAGGAGGATGACATGGAAGAGGCTGCTGGGCCCAGTATTCCAGCCAAAGCGGCCAAAAAAAAAAGGCAGCCACATTTCACAAGAAAGGAGATGGAGGTTTTGATCCAGAAGTGTGTGGACATCCTGCCACAGGCAGACAGGAATATGAGTCTAAGCCAGAAGTGGAGAATGTGGGAAGAGGTAGCCGTTGCTGTCAATAGGGTGGGTGATTATGTCTGTCTAGCCCGGGATGTCAAACGGCGGTAAGTAAACCCTTGCCCCCCCTAAAAACAAACCCCATTTTAAACCAAAGGATAATGGCTTCCATTTTTCCCCACAGATGGGGCGACTTCAAATATCGCCTAAAGCAAAAACTCGCGGACAGGGCTAGGCATGCAAGGGGGACAGGTGGGGGTCCCACCCCAGTGTCATTGGAGTTGACGGATTTAGAAGAGCTGGCACAGGGGTGTGTGCAGCCTGTGGAGGTGTTTGGCGTGTCCAACATGGATACGGACATGCCAGACTTTGCGGCTCCTCATGTTGGCCCAGGTAAGTATTGTGATGTCACCAACTCTGAAATGCTATTGTGCCAATATGTAGATTCTAATGTGACTCTTTTCTCATTTTTCCAACAGAGACACAGGCGGATGAGTCTGCTCCAGAGGGAAGCCTTGGACGCAGAATTTCTGCTGGCTCTGCAGGGGAGGAACCAGTACATCCGGCTGAGGACCCTGCAGAAGCCAGTCCAGGGCGTGCCCCCTCGCAGGCAGTGGGCCTCCTCACAGAACTCAATTTCAAATCGGATTTCCATACGGAGATTCTGCAGAGGATGGACGCCAGTCTGATACGGGTGGCTGAGGCCCTGGAGCAAAATGCTGTGGCCAACGTGACCATTGGTCAGGCCCTGGCGGAAAATACCAGGGCCAACATCCGCATCGCCGATGCCCTGGAGCAGCTCGTTCGCCAACACATGGTGGAGCCGACCTCCCTTCCTGCCGGAACATCAGGATCCTCCACCTCTGGCACAACATCAGCCAATCCTCCAAATGTGCCTAGCCCTGTGCCTAGTCCAGAGGCCACAACATCTGCCTCTGGACAGGCCAGCCCGATGGCATCCCGGACCCGGTCTTGCGCCCACCCTCCCCCATCCAAACGGGCGAAAAAACGGTGACAGCAATGGCGACTTTTCCCACACTCCTTCTGTGCTTGGCTCATATTCCTTTCTGGTCAAAACTTCCCTCTCCTTTCTTGTGAAATGTTTTTAATTTATTTTTGTACGTTTATGTTAGCAGTTATTGATTATTTATTTTTGTTAAAAAGTATCTTTGCCAGAAAAAAAGAAAACAAAATATTATGCCAATTGGTTTGTGTTTAAACAATAAATTTATGATAAAAATCTGACATTGTATTGTGACACTATTGTACAAATGGGTTACATTTAATCCTGGCCCTAAAGGCAAAAACTGACACAAAAAACCATTTCATTTTTTTTAAAAAAAGGCCTCTTGAAGGAACGTTTAAAAAATCACATAACGATGCAAATTCCACAGTAAAAAAAAAAAGGGGAGCTAATTAAAACATGATGACATTATTGTCACAATAGGCCATAAACAACAAATTGAGGCCAAAAAAACCCCCCAAAAATGTACGCCAATTGATTGTGTAATCCTGACATTAGCAGGTATGATTTCCACCTGCGTACGGTTTTGTGCTATCCCAATAAACTGCTTTCCAAACACATACCAAGCCGGTTTTCAATACAACACTAATTGCTTTTGTGACCACCCGCGATTAATCGCTGCAACATCATGGAGTCCCGGGACGGAGGAGAAGGCCATCGCCAATGTGGTCGAGTAATCCAGACCCTAAACTGTGCGAGCATTTTGAAGGGAAAGAGGATGTTCCAGTGACGTATGTGACGGTCCGAACACATTTGACGTTTGCATCTGCTAATGTATGTACTCCCCAAAAACGCCTCGCCACGCCTGCGTTTTTCCATCTCCACCCCCGTCAACACCCAAAAACGCCCTGTTCTGTCAATCACATTTCACATGTCACTTCCTGTACGCTATTTTAGGAACGAGAGAAAAAAAGCTCGCAATCTGCCGTACGCACATGCGCAGTGTAACACCGATGCATGCGCGGTTAGTCAACATCGGAACGCAACGAGCGTACTGTTGGTAACGTGCGGCTCTGAATGAGGGCCAATGTGCATGTCATCTGGAGCGATGGCACAAACTCAAATACTGGCCGTCTGGGAGGTGTCATCGCACTGATAGAAAATCGCTTGCAGAGAAATCTTCAAAGGGCAATATGCCTTCTTCAATTCAATGAATTGCCATTTTGTCACCTCTTCACGTTACTTGATGGGCGAACAACTGGTCATGAAAGTTTTTCAGATCCTTTAGGACAGAAGCTGCTGACTGTGAAAAAAGGCAAAATAGATACAGAACTTCCAGATATTGACACAAGTGCCTTAAGTACTGACCAAAAGTACCTCTTAGAGATGTGCAGAACCCTATACCCGAAGATCTTGCTAACAGAGACCTGGGGCCGCTACATCATTCCAGATGGCAGACAGCTGTGAATCGCACTCTTCGCTTGTACATTGCCACGTCATGCAACAATTACAAATTACATTATGAAAGTACATGCCAGGCTTTGGTTCCCTATTAAAAGAGACTGGCAAATAAGACACGCAAGCATACATACCTGGAACACTATACAATACGATGAGGTCGATGAGGTCATTCAGACTAATGCTTACTTTTTGCATCCAGAAAATGTACTTGTCAGTATGCTGTTCGATGAATGGTCAGATATCAAATGTTTGGCTGTGAAAAGAATTATGAATGCTAGAGCCCAGGAAAGATGCACAAAGTGTGAGACAGTTCCAAATTCCTACACTAAATTTCGAAGCCAAAGACTATACTGAGATAATTGAGATAATTGACTGGGAAACAACTAAAGTGACTCCATCTCCGCTCCTCAGAGACATGTCTGTCAGTCACGGACCCAGTCGCATTTGCATCACAAGGCATATGGCAGTTTCCGTGCCACACACAGGCCGTTGAGAAAACTGTGAATCTGGTTACCCCAGTCACAGCGTCTGTATGTGGATGTAGAGCAAGAGACGGCATGATCAGAAATACTCTAAAATCAAGGGAGGAAATCCCAAAATTTGCAAAAAAATCTTATTACAAAGATGCTACAAAATAACTTATGATCTCTTTCTTCATGTATAGATGACACAACACATGTACATGTACTACATGCACAAACATTATCTCTTGCTCCTTCGTTGGTTGGTTGGGTAGGGTGGGGGGATGGGACCCCAAATGAAGTCTTCTCCTTGCGATGGGTCCTGGATATTTTCTTAAAATATCTTCAGAAAATAACTACAACAAGAGCTGCAGGCCAATATTCCCAGAAATATGCAGAATCATAGTCAAGTTGACGTGATTTTTCATTTGTGTAGCAACATCAAATGCGTAATGTTTAGTGTCCAGAAATGCTTTCTGCGCTATGTGAAACAAGATGTGCAGCGCAGTGGGACCCGCGGGTCCCGCAATACATGTATTGCGGGATTGCCTATCCGGACCAAATTTCAAAACTTTGAGGCAATTATGGGAGCTGAAGATATTGACCTAGGACGATGAACCTTCGGCAATGAATTACTACCATGGGGTAGAACATTTTCCATACCTGAGCATTTTCGATTTCTAAAATAGGCCATTTTCACTACACCACTGTCCACATACACCACACAGACGTCAGGGTGTGCAAGCAAACATTCTCCATGTGTCCAAATGTTTGTGATTTTATCCTGCACACATGGGTGCACACTGCACAGCATCATGGGGATTAGTGGGTTTTATAAAAGGTCTGTCTAAACATTACATGATTTCTTCTCAATATTGAGGGCAGATGCAGCATATGTACAGCTCCCTATCTCTTTCTCTTTCCATTCTTCCTCTTAGGCATTACTGGTATAATAGAGAGGCAAAGGCTGCATAAGGGTTAAAGCTAGAGGTTAAATGCTAATGGGGACATTGCTGCTTATATTGGGACATACATATGTATGTATATATATATATATATATATATATATTATACACACACACATATACAGTTTATTATAATATATTTAATATGCATTTTATCGTATTAATTGTACTATCTTGTCTCTGGGCCTGATTCAGCAGAGGACGTACTAGCTATCGCAGCTGCTAACATGGTAGCAGCTGTGATAGCTCTAATGTTAATGCAGCAGGAGGCATCATGCCACCTGCATGCATACATGATCCGAATTGCGTTTTAGAACACAACATCAAATCATCTGGGTGACCATCGGCCGACTAAGTGACCCATGGCACTTTCCTGGCCTCATCACTCCCCCACAATGCTGGTAACATGGTTCTATTTTAGGAAACAGAGGCTGTCGCCACCCCCTCCCTGTCCTGCAACAGCAGCAGACTGTCAATCACTGACAGTATCCGGCCGAACTGCGAACGATGTTACAGACCCACACTGCACATGCGCAGTACGGGTTTGGCACATGCCCAGATTACCGAACATCGGGAATCTGCATAAAAAGCTGTGGGCAATGAAGGAGGTGCCCAGTCAGTGCTGGAGCCAGGCGGCAGGCATCTCCATTGTCTCCCATAGTTCTAACTCTGACTAGGTCCCCCTCACCAACGGGATCCATAGACACACCAATAAACATCACTGCACATCATTTTGGGTGCTCTTCTGCTTTGGATTAGTAACCCCACATACTTTTTGTCCATGGCTTAATACAAAGCTTCACCCTTAATGCATTTCTAAAAAAATTTTTTCAAATATCAGGCTCTAAGAATGTATGTTGAATGCCTCACTTGTATTAACACCCAAGTGCACAAGATATTAGTCTCATGAAATCGTTCATTTTAGGGCGATAAATATTGTAGAATACAATGCATTTGTTTTTCCATAAATTATATGTCCCATGTGTTAAATTAAAAGGACCCAACATTTAAGTTGACAAGTATTAAACACAAAGGTAAACTACATCATTCAATGTTCGCTGCATCTCAGGAAATGAAAACTATTACCTTCCCACTCCATTAGACAGCTGATACTCCTTGCAAATCTGCGGATGGCATTAACAGAAGAAACTACTGAAAATGTATTGTTACACTTCTTTTTTAACTTTTCATTTTTGCAATTGAAGAGGAAGAGCAATGGGTGACTCTAGAGCAATAACTGGATCATATCACAGACCGCCACATCTACTGCCGTGCAATAACGATTTTTTTTTTTGGAGACCCAGTGTGTGTCGTCAATAAGAAGAAGGTAAATGTGGAGGCTGACTGGCGCTGGTGACACAGAAGGTGGGCTGGAGACACAGAAGGGGGCTGGGCTTAAGATACAGAAGGGGGTCTGACTGGGGAGACACAGAAGGGGGGCTGGCAGGAGACACAGAAGGGGGGCTGGCAGGAGACACAGAAGGTGGCTGGCAGGAGACAAAGAAGGTGGCTGGCAGGAGACACAGAAGGTGGCTGGCAGGAGACACAGAAGGAGGCTGGCTGGAGACACAAAATGGGCCTGGCAGAAGACAAAGAAGGAGGGCTGGCTGGGAATGCAGAAAGGAGGCTGGCTGGAGACACAGAAGGGGGGCTGGCAGGATACATAGAAGGGGGCTGGCAGAAGACACAAAAGGGGGGCTGGCTGGGGACACAGAAGGGGGGCTGGCTGGAGACACAGAAGGGGGGCTGGCTGGAGACACAGAAGGGGGGCTGGGCTGGAGACACAGAAAGAGGGTCTGGGCTGGGAACGCAGAAGGGAGGCTGGCTGGAGACACAGGTGGAGGAATGGCTGGGGATACAGGAGGAGGAATGGCTGGGGACACAGAAGGAGGTATGGCTGGGAATGAAGAAGGGGGTTGGCTGGAAACACAGGAGGAGGAATGGCTGGGGACACAGGAGGAGGAATGGAGGGGGACACAGGAGGAGGAATGGATGGGGACACAGGAGGAGGAATGGCTGGAGACAGAGCAGGCGCTGGCTGGAGCCAGAGATGGAGGGCTGGGCTGGGGACACAGAAGGTGCATGGCAGGAGACACATGAGGGGTCTAGCTGGAGACATAGAAGGGGGCTGGCTGGAGACACAAAAGAGATGGCAGGAGACTCGGGAGGGGTCTTGCTGGAGACAAGAATGAGGGCTTGCTGGGGACACAGAAGGAGGGATAGATGAGTTGGAGTTGATGGTATTTTTACTTGTAGAATGGAACTTAGCTCCGCCCCTATTTTTGATTGGGCTGCGGCCCACCATGCCCATAGCAGAGGTGACCATCGAGGGGGTGCAAACTATCGATGGCTCACCATAGATGGTTTTTGTGCCATCGATGGTAATCGCCTATGGGCCAATTGATGGTAACCATTGATGGACACCCCACTGATGGCCATTCCTACTCTGATCCTCCAACAGTCCCAGGTCTGGCAGTAATAGTCTCAGCAGCTCTGCCCGCTGGTCCTCAGAGGGGGTCTTCTTGGGTCCTCGCCCCAGCTGCCCTCTATTTGCCTGTGGCCTCAAGGCCATTCTGCAGGAGTCCTTTTCTGGTCGGTGCCCCGCAGCTGTACTCTGGGTCTGCTGATGTCTCCATCCTCCTGGTCGCTGGACATCCGCTCTCCCCTCCAGTTCACTATGAACTCTAGGCTACTTACAAGGGGACATTCCACTGGTAGGTTTCCATTAGTGTTCCCCTTCTTCTCTGGGCTGCCATCTTTTATACTCCATCTCCTGGGCATCCCACCACTGCTGGTCCCGGATCTCCTCTTTCACTGGACATGGGGCCACAGCAACACTTCATCCCAAGAGTCTTTAACCCTGCAACCCAGGCCACTAATGAGTGCAGGGCCCTTTTACCGGGCTCTGTCAGTTGCTGGACACAGGATCTCCCCTGGGGCTGCGGAGACTTTGTAGCCTCCAGGGAGAAAGGGGGTCAGGCAGAGTTCACTGCAGCTCTGCTGTTTGCCTAAGGGGGCTGCTTGAAGGCTATTATTTAAATAAAAATAAAAAACTGTGGGTGCTATGGGTTTCCCTAAGGTTCCATATAAAGCCACTGATATATCTAAATAAATATATAAAAAAAAACCTACAGGGGCTGCAGGGCTCTTCTGTGTAAAACACTCAACCCCTAGGTATAGTGGTGACAGTGGGCGCAATGGGGAGATCCACCCATTATTCAGGGGGTCCGGGGGACTAACCAAAAAACGGGAGACGGAGAGTAAGTAAACTATAATAGCAATAGAAAAAGGAGTGCATTCAGGAGCACAAATACATGAAACTTTAATTCACTGCATTGTGCTAGTGTATACACAGTTTGTTTTGACCTGTTGCCAAATCAACTTCCTGTGTCATTTCCATAGCGTGCTGAGGGTGAAGCAATTTGTTACATGCTATTTTATAAACTAATCTGAATACTAACAATCTATCTATATCCTGGTTCATCACCAAGGAACCTGCAAGTGTTTTCCATAATGACCAAACATGTCATTGTACCTATTGTGTTCTGTCCCATTTTCCTTCTTTTGCTCTCTATTTTCATCTGTGCTCAAGAAATTATTGCTAAGTTTTAACACTAGGAAGGAATTCATTTCACATCTAGCCAAACACAAATGAGACGTTTGTCACTGTTGATTGTCACATACAGTATCAGTTCCAATACAGTAAGCATGCCTTACTTCCTAACTGCCCAGATTTAGGGGGTACAGTCATGATTTCCATGCTCTGCACACCATCCCGTCTGTGACCAGAAAGTTGAGAGGTAAGTCCTCTTCATGCTGTCATGAAACCCAGAGAGGAGTTGCAGCTGACTGCTGAGGGGGAGGGGCTAGGCCCTTTGTGTCATTAAGCCCCACCCCCATTGCAGCAGAAGAGGGGACAAGGCCAACATGATGCAATTTTCATTGAATCACATCATATTGGCCCCGCTTCCTCCCCATGGATCTGTAATTCCTTGTATTACACTCGGCATCCTGCCCACTGCACTAGGAAGTGGGCGGGATCTGGGAGATTCACCCACTCTTCCAGGGGACTACCAGAAAAATGAAGAGTCTCTTGGACAATCGGAAGAGTAGGTAAGTATGGCATAGCATAGCAGAGCAGAGTAGTGGTGAACAATTGCGGAACCTCCCTGGTGCAGTGTTATATCTGGTCATTGTAGTGCACATGTACAACCCCCAAATTTACAAACTCCCAAATATCAAAAAGAAAACAAAAGAAAGGTTCCTTTTAGGTGCTAAGAAATTAGGGTGGTGATTATACTGTCCTCAGGTAAATGTCACTCGCTACCACTTGGAGGAGCTGACCCTCCTATAATATGTAATGTACACAGAAAAAAGAAAGTTGTGGAGAGCTGATTTCACATTGAATATTAACCAGTAATATGTACTATTTGTAATAAAAACGTTTAATGTTATCAATACACACAACAAACTTAAAAGACTAGATAATAGCCCTATGTTCTTAGTAGGACAAATACATATAATTAAATACCTAAAATATATACAGAAATTACTTAATAAGTCACACGCATCATTTGGAGCCAGTATTGAATAAATAAAAAATAAAAAATAATTATATCATCACTAATTAATACTCCAAGATAGTTTGGATTTTCCCGCCTGACTCGGAACTGAAATTAAGGCAAAACGCCATCATCCCGCCTTCCGGTTCTCGTAGGTTTTGGATTATATAAAAGGTCCCCATGTCGGCGCCATTTCTCACTCTGGCTGTGGACAGTGAAGAGGGAGGGTGGGAGTTAGGGCTGGCTGGGCTGTGTTGTGTTGTGCTGCTGTTGTCTATAGGGGCTGTGTCCACTCCTCCAAAGTCCATAGGATCTGGCTGGGCTGTGTTGTGCTGCTGTTGTCCATAGGGGCTGGCTGGGCTGTTTTGTGCAGTCAGTTGTCCATACTGTGTCTACTCCAAAAGTCTATAGGGGCTGGCTGGGCTGTGTTGTGCAGTGTCCCATAAAGGCTGTAGTCCTAAAAGGGTGATGTAGTGTTGTCCAGGGGGTGATCTGTCCATCAAGGGTGCTCCCCCCAAGTGCAAAAAAACCCATTTATTTCTGTGTTTGTGAATTGTGTGCACTGTAGCTGCACGTGCATCAACAAAGTAGCAGCGCCAAGGGTACGCCTGTGTCATAAGTCTGTTAAAGGGTGGTGTAAACCCCAAAGTGCGCTCCATAAAAAATAAACAATTCTTCTTTTTTTTCTGTGTTTATGTGCGAAATGTATGCGCAGTAGCCGCACGTGCATCAACAAAGGAGCAGTGCAAAGCATGTGCCTGTGTTATAAGTCTGTTAAAGGGTGGTGTAACCCCAAAAGTGCGCTCCACAAAAAATAAACAATTCTTTTTTTTCTGGGTATGTGTGCGAAATGTATGCGCAGTAGCCGCACGTGCATCAACAAAGGAGCAGCGCCAAGCGTGCGCCTGTGTCATAAGTCTGTTAAAGGGTGGTGTAATCCCCAAAGTGCACTCCAAAAAAAATAAAAAATTCTTCTTTTCTGTGTTTGTGTGCGCCTTAGCGGCACGTATATACAGGCCCGCTGAGAGCAGCGGCGGGCCCGGGTATTAGGGTATGTGACCTAATCACGGGAGGTGTGACCATGCCCCCTTCCCGAAAAATAGATGTGCAGCGTCGCGAAGCGTCACGAAGCACTGGGGAGGGGGGTGCACTGGGCCCCCTCAGCCCTGCTCAAAGCCAGGGGGGCGCGATCAGTGTGATCGCTCCCCCCCACAGACATAGGAGGCTGCTGTGGCTGCTGCTCAGCAGCCACGAGCAGTTTCCACTGCAGCTCAGCACACGCTGTGTGTTGGGCTGCTGTGAGGGAGGGCAAGCGGCGCCAGACCCGGGCCCCCTGCCGGGCCCCTCAGGAAACCCGGGCCCCGGTAATCTGTACCCGCTCCCCCCCTTTCGGCACCCCTGCGTATATATCAATATAACATAAATGGAGGACCAAACTTTGGGCCTGATTCAGACCCGCTCGCGAGCGCTGAGCGATGTTAGCCCACTGCGTCTCCGTCGTGCACATACGCAAGACCCGGATAGCGACGGGCAAGCCATCGCTCTGGGTCTCGCTACAAAGGGCGTGTGCTGTCGATGTTGAGTGACAGCACGCCCCCTTTGGTGGGTGGGCCAGGGGCGTGGTTGCCCAGACGGAGGCGTCTAGGGCTGGCCCCACTGACATCACAAGTGATGTCAGTGGGTGGACTTCTTGCCCTGTAAGAGCAAGAAGTCCACTGGGGTCTCGTCGCAAGTCCGATGGTCACGATGGTCTTGATCATCCTGGCCGCTTGCACTAGCTGTGGGTGGTCACCCACAGCTATGCGAGCGGCCAGGAGGCCGCTCTAAAAATACAATAGGTGGACCCTGATTTAAAGTGAGCGCTCCGTCAGAGCGTCCGGCTCTGAATCAGGCCCTTTGTCCGATAAAAATAAAATAGGAAAAGATCAAGAACCACTTCCTCCTAGTGCTGAAGCTGCTGCCACTAGTCATGACAGATGACAAAATGCCATCAACGTCGTCTGCCAAGGTCGATGCCCAATGTCATAGTAGAGGGCATATAAAATCCCAAATGACAAAGTTCAGTAAAATGACCTAAAAAAAAAACATTTAAATCATCTGAGGAGAAACGTAAACTTGCCAATATGCCATTTACGAAATGGAGTGGCAAGGAATGGCTAAGGTCTTTCCTTATGTTCATGACTAGTGGTTCAGCTTCACATGACGATGGAAGCCCTCCTCCGATTACAAAAATCAAACGAGTTAAGCTGGCAAAAGCACAGCGAAGAACTGTGCGTTCTAAGAAGATATCACAAATCCCCAAGGAGAGTCCAAGTGTGGTGGCAGTTGCGATGCCTGACCTTCCCAGCACTGGATGGGAAGAGGTGGCTCTTTCCACCATTTGCACGCCCTCTGCAAGTGCTGAAAGGAGCACCCACAGAAATGGCATGGCCTGCGGATCGATTCCTGTCAGCGGCAGCCCAACAGGAGCAGAGTGCGATGCAGCGGAAGCCCGACGGCGCTGGAAATCCCGATCGTAGATAGGTAAGTATTTACTAACCTAACCTAACCCCCCTAACCCTCCTTAGGGGTGCCTAATCCTAACTTCCCCCCCAAGTGCCTAACCCTAATCCCCCCTCTAAGTGCCTAACCCTAACCACCCCCTTCCCCACTGCATAAACCAAAGTCCCCCAGGGGGGTGCCTAACCCTAAGTCCCCCCTGGGGGTGCCTAACCCTAACCCTCCCTCCCCCTAGCCTAACCCTAACCCTCCCGGGGGGGTGCCTCACCCTAAGTCCCCCCCGGGAGCCCTAAACCTAACCCTCCCCCCCACGGCTGTCCGCTCACGGCGCCGAGCATCCCTACGATCGGGATGCCGAGCGTCGGGGAAATGTGGGCGTCTACATCTAGACGCCCGGCATTTCACCCTTGCCGGGAAATGGCAGTCGGGAAGCCGGCTGCCAGTATTTAGGCAGTCGGCTTCTCGATTGCCTCCCACACCCACAGTCCACTTGCTGATATGCAAATTGAAGATGTCACTGTTGAAGTACAACAGGATGAGGATACTGGTGTAGCTGTCGCTGAGGAGGAAGTTGGCGAGGAGGCTTGTGATGGTGATGTGGTTTGTTTAAATCAGGCTCCGGGGGAGACAGTTATTGTCCATGGGATGAAAAAGCCCATCACGTTCATGCCTGGGCAGAAGGCCAAACATTCCACCTCTTTGGTCTGGCAATATTTCTATCCAAATCCGGACAACAACTGTCTTGCCATATAGACCATATGTAAAGGTGAAATAAGTAGGGGTAGGGACGTTAACCACCTAGGAACATCCTCCCTTATACAGCACCTGCAGTGTGTTCATAAAAAGTTACTGTCAAGTTCAGAAACTTTGGCTAAGACCGTAAGCAGTCCAGGGACACCTAAATCCCTTTGTCCTGTTGTATCCAAGCGCCTGCAAACCACACCGTCAACTCCATCCTCGTCAATTTCCTCCTTAGTCAGGATCGGAAATAGTCCTGCAGGCCATGTCACTGGCATGACTGACTCTCCTATCTGGGATTCCTCCGGAGGATCCTGCATTGCTACGCCTACTGTTGCCGCTGCTGCTGTTGCTGCTGCTGGGAGTCGTTCATCATGCCAGAGAGGAAGTAGGAACATCACTACTTTTAAGAAACAATTGACCCTCAAACAGTCCTTAGCGAGGAGGATGAAGTACGACAGCAGTCATCCTGAAGCAAAACGGATAACTGAGGCCTTGACTGCTATGTTGGTGTTAGACGTGCATCCAGTATCCGCCATTAGTGCAGTGGGATTTAGACAATTGATGGAGGTAGTGTGTCCCCGGTTCCAAATCCCATCTAGATTCCACTTCACTAGGCAGGCGATACCGAGACTGTACAGAAACTTCAGAAAAAGTGTCCTCGGTGTCCTAAAAAAGGCAGTTGTACCCAATGTCCACTTAACCACGGACATGTGGACAAGTGGAACAGGGCAGACTAAGGACTATATGACTGTGACAGCCCACTGGGTAGATGTATCACCTTATGCAGCAACAGCAGCAGCGTCACCAGTAGCAGCATCTCAGAAACGCCAGCTCGTTCCAAGGCAGACTACTCTGTGTATCACCGGTTTCAGTAAGAGGCACACCGCCGACATCCTCTTAGAGAAACTGAGGGAAATCATCGCCCAGTGGCTTACCCCACTTAGACTCTCCTGGGGATTTGTGATATCTGACAACACCACCAATATTGTGCGGGCCTTACATCTGGGCAAATTCCAGCACGTCCCATGTTTTGCTCGCACAATAAATTTGGTGGTGCAGAATTTTCTGAAAAACGACAGGGGCGTGCAGGAGACGCTTTGGGTAGCCCAAAAAATTTTTGACCACTTTCGCCATTCAGCGACTGTGTGCCAAAGACTGGAGCACCAGCAAACACTCTTGAACCTGCCCCGCCATCACCTGAAGCAAGAGGTTGTGACGCGGTGAAACTCAACCCTCTATATGCTTCAGAGGATGGAGGAGCAGCAAAAGGCCATTAAAGCCTATACATCCACCTATGACATAGGCAAAGGAGGGGGTATGCACCTGACTCAAGTGCAGTGGAGAATGATTTCCATGTTGTGCAAGGTTCTCCAGCCCTTCGTACTTGCCACACGTGAAGTCAGTTCAGACACTGCCAGCTTGAGTCAGGTCATTCCCCTCGTCAGGCTTTTGCAGAAGCAGCTGGAGAAAGTGAAGGAGGAGCTAAGAAGGAGCAATTCTGCTCAGCATGTGGGACTTGTGGATGAAGCCCTTCATTCACTTTTCCAGGATTCCAGGGTGGTCAATCTGTTGAAATCAGACCACTACATTTTGGCTACCGTGCTCGATCCTAGGTTTAAAACCTACATGGTGTCTCTCTTTCCGGCCGACACAAGCCTGCAGAGGTGCAAAGTCCTGCTGGTGAAAACACTGTCAGTTGAAGTGGAACGTGAACGTCAACAGCTCCTTCTTCATTTTCTCCCACAACTGGGGCTGCCAGGAAACAACTTAGGTTTCCTAAGCAACCCGCTGGTGGTGATGCAGGGCAGGCAGGACCAAGTTTGGACATCTGGTCCGGCCTGAAGGACCTGGCAACAATTTCTGACATGTCTACTGTCACTGCATATGATACTGTCACCATTGACAGGATGGTGGAGGATTACATTGGAGACAGCATCCAAGTAGGCATGTCAGACAGTCCGTACCTGTACTGGCAGGAAAAAGAGGAAATCTGGAGGCCCCTGTCCAAACTGGCTCTATTATACCTGAGTTGCCCCCCCCTCCAGTGTATAGTCCGAAAGAGTGTTTAGTGCAGCCGGGAACCTTGTCAGCGAAAGGTGTACGCAGGAGGTTGCTTCTACAAAATGTGGAGAAGATGATGTTCATCAAAATGAATTATCAACTCTTCCAGGGAGACCAGCCTCCAGAATGTACAGAGGGACCCGTGGTGGTGGATTCCAGTGGGGACGAATTAATACTCTGTGAGGATGAGGATGTACACAACACTAAAGAGGGTGAGGAATCGGTGGATGAGGAGGATGAGGACGACAACTTGCCTCCGTAGAGCCAGTTTGTGCAGGGGACAGATTAATTGCCAGCTTGTTTTGTGGGGACCCAAATGAACCAATCATTTCAGCCACAGTCGTGTGGCAGACCCTGGCGCTGAAATTATTGCTTTGTTAAAGTGTGCATGTCCTGTTTATACAACATAAGGGTGGGTGGGAGGGCCCAAGGACAATTCCATCTTGCACCTCTTTTTTTTGCATTATGTACCATTTGGGGCCTAGTTATTCAAACTGCCATCCTGTCTGCCACTGCAGTGTCACTCCTAGGTGGACCACGTGTTTCTGCCACCCACTTGTGTTGCTTAGCATAGTCATCCAGCTATCTCAGTGCAACCTTTTGGCTTAAAAACAATATTGTGAGGTGTGAGGTGTTCAGAATAGACTGGAAATGAGTGGAAATTAATGTTATTGAGGCTAATAATAGCATAGGAGCAGAAAAACCCACAAACTCTATGATTTTAGCTGTTTTTATGCTTTTTTTAAAAAAATACGGATCCAAAACACAAAACTCTGCGCCGACCCCCGTGTTTTGGTTTTGGATCTGGATCTACCCTGGTTTTGGATCTGGATTGGTTTTGCCAAAACCTCACCTCCGTGTTTTGTTTTCGTGTTTTGGTTTTGGATCTGGATTTTTTCTTAAAAAATCAAGAAAACAGCTAAAATCACATAAAATGGGCCTTTTTTTGTTCCTACAGTATTAATAACCTCAATAACATTTATTTCCACTTGTTTCCAGTCGATTTTGACCACCTCGCAGCTCACAAGGGGACCAGGAAGTGTGCTTTCCAAAAATAAATAAACAAATGACTTAAATAATGCTTTGCAAATCTTCTATAAACTGGCATTTCCGAACCTGTAGAGGGACATAAAAAAAAACATAGTTAGTTCAAACTGCTGTTGTTCCCACTGTCCACTTAACCATATGAGATATATTATAAACAAGCGGAACTAAGCAGCAAGTGCAACATTTCTGACCTAAGGTTGCTGGCATTTTTTTTTCATCCCAGAAGGGGACCAGGAAGCGTGCTTTCCAAAAATAAATCTTCTGTTCTATAACGGAATTTTTCCAACCTGTAAAGGGACATTAAAAGAAACAGAATTAGTTAGTGGCCTTCAAATTGCCATTGTTCCCACTGACCACTTATTCTTGGACTGGAGCAACCATGGTGACTGAATTAGTGTCATACCTTGAGGAGGCTGCAAACTGGGTGTCATGTTATGAGTTGGCCATATGGAGTATGTTGCTGTTAAGGGATCAGGCTGGTCATATCAGTAGACACATTAATTATAGTTCTGTTATTCTGGGTTTCCATTTCCTGAAGGGTGTTTACCAACAGACAGAGACTACCTACCTATCAGCTCAGGCATAACAGTTCCTGAGGAAAAGAGCTCTGGATGGAAGCCAAATAGGTGGGAGCCCCTGTTCCAAGTCCAATATGTGAAGCTCTTATTCTCTCCACATCATCTATGATAGAAGAATAAAATGTCATTGGGGACATCTAGCTCCTCTTACTGTACCCTGCTTACCCTTTTTGAACAGTAAGTCCAGCATGGATGGTTTGGAAGAAGGCCTAGCAACAGATGGGGATGGTCATTATCAAGACCTGGTCCCCCAAGTGGGTGTAGTCTGGGAGGTATTGGTTGGCATGCAGGCAGCAGAATATCGAAGGCCTCCATGTTGTCTGTGCTTACTATTCCGTATTTCAGTTTGCCATTCAGGTAGGAATAAACTAGTGGGCTACAGAACACAGTGACAGAATCACTGGATGTCTTAATGCATTCAGGCCAAATGCGATCAATGAATTCCCAGACAGATTCCGGACAGATGAATCCTTTGCTTGTAAAATAATCTTTGGTTATCTATAACACCCACCTTTGCCAGGACTTACCAGACACTTTGAAGGCTGTAACTTTGAACTGCTTTATAGAAAACATGTGAATATTTTTTCATGTTCTCTGAGGCCTCTCCTGACTGTGAAGAAAGATTTTCCACACTGTATCTTCCATTGTGACTTTTTAATGGTGATTTCAATGTTGTCCACTGGTTGAGATCCAACTCATCTGAGGGTTGTGTTTTCCCCATGCAAATGAGACAATTCACATCCAGAAGGTGACTCTTATGTTTAGCTGTGGTGTCAGTCTCTCTTTTGGCAGAATTAGGCTTTAGTTTTTTACAAATATTATATATTTATAGGCTTTAGTTTTTTAGAGCATTTAACTTTATAAGCTGTTAGGGTAACATTTCTGCTATGTTTAAGATTAAAACAAAATAAACTTTTTGTAACCCAATAACTTGAAAAAAGGTTTTCATTGCAATATTCATGCTGCCCCTTGCCAGACAGCAGCACAGCACCCCTGCGCAGCTATGCCAATGACAGGTGTGGCTGACACGCACATAAGAAAATTTGTTTATTTATTATTTTGGGCAGCAGCCCCTTGACAGACAGGAGCACAGCACCCCTGCGCAGCTACTCCAATGACAGTGACAGCCAGGTGTAAAATTGATAATAAATTAATTAAAAAACAATTCATTCATTGCAGCCCCTGTCTGTTTAATAGATAATAAATTAATAAAAAAAAACAATTCATTGGTTGCAGCCCCTGGCTGTTAAATTGATCATAAATTAATTAAAATACAATTCATTGGTTGCAGCCCCTGGCTGTTAAATTGATCATAAATTAATTAAAAAACAATTCATTGGTTGTAGCCGCTGGCTGTTAAATTGATCATAAATTAATAAAAAAACAATTAATTGGTTGCAGTCCCTGGCTGTTAAATTGATCATAAATTAATTAAAAAACAATTAATTGGTTGCAACCCCTGGCTGTTAAATTGATCATAAATTAATTTAAAAACAATTCATTGGTTGCAGCCCCTGGCTGTTAAATTGATTATAAATTAATTTAAAAAAATCATTGGTTCCTAAATCAACCATAACATTAATTTAAAATGTCAGGCAGCAATAACCCAATCAGCACGTAATGCAATGGAAAAAGGTGCAAGATGGAATAGTCCTTGGGCCCTCCCACCCACCCTTATGTTGTATACGCAACAGGACAGTTTAACAAACCAATCATTTCAGCAACAAGGACTGACAATTGTGGCTGAAATTATTGGTTTGCTTGGACCCCCATAAAACAAGTTGCCAATGTGCTTTGGACATGGAAAAGAAAATAATCCCATACACAAACTGGCTTTACATTACAAGTTGTCATTATCCTCATTCTCATCCTCCCCATCAGTGTGTACATCCTCTTCTTCACACAATATCAATTCATCCCCGCTGGATTCCACCATAGGCGCCTCTGTCATTTTTTGATGTAATTGTTGGTCGAGGTCTTCCTCGTGGAATTTGTAATTCATTTTAATGAACATCATCTTTTCCACATTTTGAGGAAGTAACCTCCTACGCAGACCACTGACAAGGTTGCCAGCTGCACTGAAAACTCTTTCGGAGTACACACTGGAGGGTGGGCAACTTAAGTAATGCAAAGCCAGTTTGTGTATGGGACTCCAAATTGCCTCTTTTTTCTGCCAGTACTGAAAGGGACTGTCTGACATGTCTATTAGGATGTTATCTCTGAAATAGTCCTCCACCATTCTGTGAATGGAGACCATATCACACATAGTCATGGTAGAAGACATGTCACTAGTAGGCAGTTCTCTCAGGCCAGACCAGATGTAATTTTTTGGTGACTGATCTGCATGACCAGCAGGCATTCTGTAAGAAAAATTTATTTTTTTCCTGGTAGCTGTTGAAACTGAAGGAGGAGATGAAGGCGTTTCACATGCGGCTGTAGCTGACAATTTTTTGACCAACAGCTCTTTGCATAGTTTTAGATTTTGGTCTTTTGGAAAAAAACTCAAAAGGTAGGACTTAAACCTAGGATCCAGAATGGTGGCCAAAATATATTTTTCAGATTTCAATAGATTGACAACTCTTGGACCCTGGTGAAGTGAATTAAGGGTTTGATCCACCAGTCCGACATACTTTGTGCAATCGCTCCATTTCAGCTCCTCCTTCAGTTTCTCCAGCTGTTTTTGCAAAAGTCTGATGAGGGGAATGACCTGACTCAAGCTGGCAGTGTCTGAACTAACTTCACGTGTGGCAAGTTCAAAAGGTTTGAGAACCTCGCACAACACGGAAATTATTCTCCACTGCACTTGAGTAAGGTGCATTCCCCCTCCACAGCCTATGTCATAGGCCGCTGTATAGGCCTGGATGACCTTTTGCTGTTCCTCCATCCGCTGAAGCATATAGAGGTTAGAATTCCACTGAGTTACTACATCTTGCTTCAGCTGATGGAAGGGCAAATTGCATGACCAGCAGGTACAGTTAAATCTTCGACAAGTGGTCGCTGAATGTCTAAAATGTCCGGATATTCTGTGTGCCACCAAGAGCATCTCCTGCACGCCCATGTCATTTTTAAAAAAAATTTGTACCACCAAATTAATTGTGTGAGCAAAACATGAGACGTGTTGGAATTCACCCAGATGTAATGCTCTCACAATATTGGTGGAATTGTCCGAAATCATAAATCCCGAGGAGAGTCCAAGTGGGGTAAGCCATTTAGCAATGATTTCCCTGAGTTTTTCTAAGAGGTTCTCAGTGGTATGCCTCTTAGTGAAACCAGTTATACAAAGAGTAGCCTGCCTCTGTATCAGCTGTCTTTTGGGAGATGTTGCTGCTGCTGCTGCTGTTGCTGTTGTAGGCAATATACCTACCCAGTGGGCTGTCACAGTCATGTAATCCTTAGTTTGCCCTGCCCCACTTGTCCACATATCAGTGGTCAAGTGGACAGTGGGTACAACTGCATTTCTGAGGACATTGATAAGGCTTTTTTCAATGTCCTTGTACAGATTGGAGTTGCTCTTCTAGCGAAGTGGAATCTAAAAGGGATCTGGTAGCAACGACACAGAACGTGAATTAACTGTTGAAAACCCACTGCAGTAATGGCGGATACTGGACGCACATCTAATACCAGCATAGCTGTTGTGGTGTCAGTAATCCGCTGTGCAACTGTGTGACTGCTGTCATACTTGTTTGCCCTTGCAAACGATTGTTTAACAGTTAATTGCTTTTTAGAGGATACGCTACAAGTAGTCTTCCTCCTGGTCCCCTTCTGGGATGAAGATCCACTGACAGCAACGGCAGCAGCAGCAACAGGCATAGTCATCAAGGATCCTTCTGAGGAGTCACTCATGTTTAGAATACCAACATTGGATACAGCAGGACTACTCCCGATGACGAATGAGGATGTTGATGATGCAGGTGTTGGTGTTGGAGATCAAAGGCGCTTGGATCACACAGAGAGGGAGAATGTAGGTGACACTTGACTTGTTACATTTTGAGTTTTGGAACTTGGCAACGTACACTTTGATATTTGATGAATGCGCTCCAAGTGACGTAACAAGGAGGAGGTTCCTAGGTGGCTTTGGTCCCTCCCTCTACTCACTCTTGCATGGCAATGGGCACATATGGCTTGACAACTGTTGTCCGGATTGGGATGGAAATAATTCCACACGTGAGAAGTAGATTTTTTTGTCTTTTGTCCCGGCATGGCAACAATGGGCTTTGGTTTTTTCAAACCGTGGGCAACAGCTGTTGCCTTACTTACACAAAGGACATCCTTGGCATCAACATCCTCATCACCAACACCAACATCTTCATCATCAACATCCTCATCATCCTTAGTGCCTTCATCCACCAAAATATCCTCCTCCTCCATGTGCAATTCCACAGAAGCATCCTCAATGACTACGTGTGCAAGATGTTGACTGCCCTTCCCCACATTTACAGAGGGCACACAAATGTTGGAACTTGGAGGATCCTCCAGTACACTAGTATTTAGGTCGGGCTCACACATGGCAACGGCGGACACACTTGCACTCTTCTCGGGGATTTTTGATTTTAATTTCTCAGGGTACACAGTTGGTTTTTCCGGAGCTGTCTTAACAACTTTCATATTTTTAATTGGACCACCACCACTACTACTACAAGCAGAAGGGCTATCAGAATCAGCAGTCTTCTTCATAAAGTAAGAAGGCCAAGGCCTTATCCTTTCCTTGCCACTTCGTGTAGTGAATGGCATATTGCCAATTTTTTGTTTATCTAAAGTCAAATATCGTTTAAATTTTTTTTTCTTAATTTCAGTAAAATCTGCTTTACCATATCGATGGCGTGACTTAAGCCCTGGGGCATGGGCCTACCTAGAGGTTGAAGACGTTGACGGCCTTGCACTGCTGCTACAACATGTGGTTCCTGGCATTGCTCTCCTGTCATGTGACAGCCCTCCATATTTTTTTCTGCTGTCTAGAAGCAGTGTCACAATCACCAATAGTGTAGCCAAGGTGCAGTTACAAAATTAACACACTTGCAGTCGTGCGCACACACAAAAATATTAGCAAAAAACAACAAATGATGATTTATATTTTTTCTCAGCTCCAGAAGAACTTGGCCCCAGAGTAACGATTGATCACGATTGGAGTCTGTCAGCACAAGGTTGCAACTTGCATTACTTTCTGGATCTTGTCCACTACTACAGTTAAGCCGAAAACCCACCCACACAAACAAGAAAAAAATATGACACTTTAATTGTTTTTTTTTTAATGTGGTTAAGCCTAACACCCATGCACACACAGAAGAAAAAAATATGTAAGACAGTGACACTTGTATTGTTTTTTTTTTATTGAACACGACTGTACTGTAGTCGCTGGATCTTCTTGTGTGCTAATGTGGTTAAGCCTAACACCCACGCACACACAGAAGAAAAAAATATGTAAGACAGTGACACTTGTATTGTTTTTTTTTTATTGAACACGACTGTACTGTAGTCGCTGGATCTTCTTGTGTGCTAATGTGGTTAAGCCTAACACCCACGCACAAACAGAAGAAAAAAATATGTAAGACAGTGACACTTGTATTTTTTTTTATTGAACACGACTGTACTGTAGTCGCTGGATCTTCTTGTGCGCTAATGTGGTTAAGCCTAACACCCACGCACACACAGAAGAAAAAAATATATAATACAGTGACACTTGTATTGTTTTTTTTTTATTGAACACGACTGTACTGTAGTCGCTGGATCTTCTTGTGCGCTAATGTGGTTAAGCCTAACACCCACGCACACACAGAAGAAAAAAATATACAAAACAGTGACACTTGTATTGTTTTTGTTTTTTTTAAGATCGACTGGAGTTGGGCAGCACAAGGTTGCAAGTGCAACATGCGTTGCTGGCTGGCTCTTGTGCGCTACTGTGGTTAAGCCTGCCTAACACGCATGCACACACAGAAAAATATAAAAACTTAAAAAGACACTTTTTTTTTTTTCATCTTTTTTTCTCTTTTTTTTTGGAGTCCAGAACTTGGGCCCAGAGATGGACACAACACAAGCCCAGGACACAGCAGACAGCCCAGATGGATCACCAGACAGTACCGTGACCAGAGACCAGAATGGATCAGCACAGACAGCACAGTGATAGTGACAGCACCGTGACCAGAGACCAGAATGGATCAGTACAGACAGCACAGTGATAGTGACAGCACCATGACCAGAGACCAGAATGGATCAGCAGACAGCACAATGACAGTGACAGCACCGTGACCAGAGACCAGAATGGATCAGCAGTCACCAGCCCAGGTCACAGCAGATAGCACCAGTACTCTCCCAGCCCTACACTATCCACCCTCCCTATACACTTTACAAAGCCAGAGTGGAAATGGCGTCTGTCGCGTGGTCCCTTATATACTACATTGATCATAGAGATGAAAGCTCGCGAACCGCGAGATTTCCGTCTCTATGGTTTTGCCTCGGTTTCGAGAACCGAGTAAGGCGGGAACCTCCGAGCCTGCTTGGATTCGACTCGGTTATGCTAAATTCGGGTGGCCTCGGTTTTCTGAGAACCAAACCCGCTCATCTCTACACAAAACCCAGAACCCAAAACACAGAAGGGTGGTTTTGGCAAAACCAATCCAGATCAAAAACACGAAGAAAGATCCAGATCCGAAACCAAAACACAAAACACGAAAAGTGGCCGGTGCACACTCCTGGTTGTAATATAAATAAAAACCAGGGATAGTAGCAGGGAAGTCTGTTATGCAATGTCAAGCTGTAGTTCAGGATTAGCAGTCAAAGCATATAAATCTGACGGCCATGCAGTTAATAAGCATTAGTTGCAGAGTAGCATTAGTTATATATCTGGCAGTATTTAAACACTATCATATGTACGGCATACAGGGGTCTAGTTACTAAGCAGTGTCAGGAGATAGAATGAAAAGTGATAAGGTGCCAGCCAATCAGCTCCTAACTGTCATTTTTCAAACACAGCCTGTGAGGTGGCAGTTAGGAGCGGATTGTCTGGCACCTTATTACTTTTCACTCTGTCTCCTAACACTGCTTAGTAAATAGACCGCATAATCTTAAAACCACCTCATGTGTTGAGCAGACACTGAGGAGTTGTTTAGTACATGCAGTGATATGCAGTGTAGAGAAAGGAACTTATTAGTTTTGGAGTTCTTTATTCCAATTGTCCAGCTACTAAAGGGTTAGTACTGTAAATAATGCTGCCATCGTCTCTTACCTCTAGCGGTCTTCTCATACACCCAAGGGATTATAACTCACTGTGCATAGTGTCTCGGCTTGATTATTTGCTTTCCCTTTTTTTTGTCGAGTGCCGCGTCTTATGATTTAGACCGCGGTGGTGGTGTTTGCTCGTGCCGGCTTTTCTCCTTGCAGCTTAGAAGTCTGCAGTGTATTCCTGTTAGCTACTTCCTGGTGTAATGTCAGGGGCGTGGCTTTACGCCTTTCCCGGCTATGTGCCGTTTCATCAGAAGCATCTAGGCCACCTCCACTTCATCCATTTATCTGGCTTCCAGCCAATCACTTTGTCCGGGAACATAGTTGGTTAATAGGAACTGTTGAGGTACATTTTATAATAGGTATTGTGTTTTCTCGTAAATAAATAGAAATAAAGGGATATATGTAACCCATCATTAACAAATAATAAATAGATTGTAATGAGTATTATTTGACCATATAAATCATCATAGGTAACATGTCAGAATTCTATTATCCCATAGGAATACTTAAATAGGGGTAAGATGAACTCCTCTAAACAGATAAATACATGGATACATACATAACAAAACTATTAAATAATGAATAAATAGATCACAATAAATGTTGCTAATCACATACAATTTTAATAAGTAGTCTATTTCATTTAGTAATAAGAGTTCTTATTGTTATAGAACCATCTTTTTGACCATATTAATCAACGTTATGGGAAAGTGTGTTACTGGATGGAAAAATGCATATTGTTACTTAAATCTAGAATTAGATGGTTCATATTTCTTATGCGTATGTAGTTGTTGTTTTATATACATAGACAATCCACCTTAGAGTGCGATCTTTTACCAATACTAACCAATGATATATTTTCCTAAGACAGGACAAGATATAGGAAATTACTATATGTAACCCATAAAATATTTCTTTACTATCCTCGCATTCAATGGTTACAAGTATACTGGCGTGGTGTTCGGACCCTTACTTCCCCTGGGGACCTAGGGGGTAAATTTACTAAATTGAGAGTTTTTAGAAGTGGAGATATTGCCCATAGCAACCAATCAGATTCTACTTAACATTTAACTAGCACATTCTAGAAGATAATAGCTAGAATCTGATTGGTTGCTATGGGCAACATCTCCACTTCTAAAAACTCTCACTTTTGTAAATTTACCCCCTAGAGTGAACCTGGAACCTCTAACTGGTATGCAGTCGGGAAACCGGCGGACGTAATCCCGACAGACAGTGTCCCGATTGTCATATCCCGGCGAGGGTTAAATGACCGGCGTCTAAATATAGACGCCTGTCATTTTACCGCGCCGGGAGACCGGCACCTGGCATCCCAATTGAAGGGATGCCTGGCGCCGCTGCGGGCAGCCGCTGGGGGGGAGGGATTTAGGACTCCTGGGAGGGACTTAGGGTTAGTCACCCCCCCCGGAGGTTAGGGTTAGGCTAGGGGGAGGGAGGGTTAGGCACCCCCCGGGGGACTTAGGTTTAGGCGGCGGGGAAGGGGGGATTAGGTTTAGGCACTGGGGGGGAAGGTTAGGGTTAGGCACCCTAAAGGAGGGTTAGGGTTAGAAATAGATTAGTATATACTTACCTTCGACGATCGGGATTTCCTCCTCTGCTGGCCTCCTGTCGGGATTCCAACCGCCGGGCACAGGTCCGGCGGTACATCATACCGATTCCCTCTAACTACCCCCGGTTATTTGCTGACCCCTATTTAGTATGTGTTAAGAGATGACAGCGGCATTATTTACAGTACAAACCCTATGGTAGCTGTACATATTTTAGATATTTAATTATATGTATTTGTCCTACTAAGAATATAGGGCAATTATCTAGTATTTTAAGTTTGTTGTGTGTATTTATAGATTAAAAGCTTTTATTACAAATAGTACATATTACTGGTTAATATTCAAATCAGCGCTCCACAACTTTCTTTTTTCTGTGACTTTTTTATTTTTAACTCCAATACTTCTCCACTGCAAATTGGATATCTATAAAAGCAGCTAAAAATATTCACAACAATGGGACGGATTCTGAGTCAACTGTATTTCTTTTCTTTCATGCAAATAGCGAGCAGAATCATGGAAATAGTGAGCTTTAGCATAGGCCGCATGTGCAAAATAATGGAAATAGTGAGCTTTAGCATACGGCACATGTATAGAATCATACAATTAGCGAGCTTTAGCATAAAGCGCTTCTGCAGAATCATGGAAATAGCGAGCTTTAGCATACAGCGCTTCTGCAGAATCATGGAAATAGCGAGCTTTAGCATACAGCGCTTCCGCAGAATCATGGAAATAGCGAGCTTTAGCATACGGCACATGTGCAGAATCATACAAATAGCGAGCTTTAGCCTACAGCGCTTCTGCAGAATCATGGAAATAGCGAGCTTTAGCATACAGCACTTCTGCAGAATCATGGAAATAGCGAACTTTAGCATAGGGCACATTAGCAGAATCATACAAATAGTGAGCTTTAGCATACGGCACATGTGCAGCATCATGGAAATAGCGAGCTTTAGCATACGGCGCATGTGCAGAATCATGGAAAGAGGGAGTTTTAGCATACGGCGCATGTGCACAATCATACAAATAGTGAGCTTTAGCATACGGCACATGAGCAGAATCATGGAAATAGTGAGCTTTAGCATACAGCGCTTCTGCAGAATCATGGAAATAGCGAGCTTTAGCATACAGCGCTTCTGCAGAATAATGGAAATAGCGAGCTTTAGCATACAGCGCTTCTGCAGAATCATGGAAATAGCGAGCTTTAGCATAGGGCACATGTGCAGAATCATACAAATAGTGAGCTTTAGCATACGGCACATATGCAGAATCATGGAAAGAGGGAGCTTTAGCAATCAGCGCAAGTGCAGAATCATGGAAAGAGGGAGCTTTAGCATACGGCACATGTGCAGAATCATACAAATAGTGAGCTTTAGCATATGGCACATGTGCAGCATCATGGAAATAGTGAGCTTTAGCATACGGCACATGTGCAGCATCATGGAAATAGCGAGCTTTAGCATAGGGCACATGTGCAGAATCATACAAATAGCGAGCTTTAGCATACAGCGCTTCTGCAGAAACATACAAATAGTGAGCTTTAGCATACGGCACATGTGCAGCATCATGGAAATAGCGAGCTTTAGCATAGGGCACATGTGCAGAATCATACAAATAGCGAGCTTTAGCATACAGCGCTTCTGCAGAATCATGGAAATAGCGAGCTTTAGCATACGTCACATGTGCAGAATCATACAAATAGTGAGCTTTAGCATACGGCACATGTGCAGCATCATGGAAATAGTGAGCTTTAGCATACGGCACATGTGCAGCATCATGGAAATAGCGAGCTTTAGCATACGGCACATGTGCAGAATCATACAACTAGTGAGCTTTAGCATACGGCACATGTGCAGCACCATGGAAATAGCGAGCTTTAGCATAGGGCACATGTGCAGAATCATACAAATAGCGAGCTTTAGCATACAGCGCTTCTGCAGAATCATGGAAATAGCGAGCTTTAGCATACAGCGCTTCTGCAGAATCATGGAAATAGCGAGCTTTAGCATACGTCACATGTGCAGAATCATACAAATAGTGAGCTTTAGCATACGGCACATGTGCAGCATCATGGAAATAGCGAGCTTTAGCATAGGGCACATGTGCAGAATCATACAAATAGTGAGCTTTAGCATACAGCACATGTGCAGCATCATGGAAATAGCGAGCTTTAGCATAGGGCACATGTGCAGAAACATGCAAATAGTGAGCTTTAGCATAGGGCACATGTGCAGAATCATACAAATAGCGAGCTTTAGCATACAGCGCTTCTGCAGAATCATGGAAATAGCGAGCTTTAGCATACAGCGCTTCTGCAGAATCATGGAAATAGCGAGCTTTAGCATACAGCACTTCTGCAGAATCATGGAAATAGCGAGCTTTAGCATAGGGCACATGTGCAGAATCATACAAATAGTGAGCTTTAGCATAGCGCACATGTGCAGAATCTTACAAATAGAGAGCTTTAGCATACAGCGCTTCCGCAGAATCATGGAAATAGCGAGCTTTAGCATACGGCACATGTGCAGAATCATACAAATAGCGAGCTTTAGCATACAGCGCTTCTGCAGAATCATGGAAATAGCGAGCTTTAGCATACAGCGCTTCTGCAGAATCATGGAAATAGCGAGCTTTAGCATAGGGCACATGTGCAGAATCATACAAATAGTGAGCTTTAGCATACGGCACATGTGCAGCATCATGGAAATAGCGAGCTTTAGCATATGGCGGATGTGCAGAATCATAGAAAGAGGGAGTTTTAGCATACGGCACATGTGCAGAATCATACAAATAGTTAACTTAAGCATACGGCGCATGAGCAGAATCATGGAAATAGTGAGCTTTAGCATACAGCGCTTCTGCAGAATCATGGAAATAGGGAGCTTTAGCATACAGCACATCTGCAGATTAATGGAAATAGCGAGCTTTAGCATACAGCGCTTCTGCAGAATCATGATAATAGCGAGCTTTAGCATAGGGCACATGTGCAGAATCATACAAATAGTGAGCTTTAGCATACGGCACATGTGCAGAATCATGGAAAGAGTAAGCTTTAGCATACGGCGCATGTGCAGAATCATGGAAAGAGGGAGCTTTAGCATACGGCACATGTGCAGAATCATACAAATAGTGAGCTTTAGCATATGGCACATGTGCAGCATCATGGAAATAGTGAGCTTTAGCATACGGCACATGTGCAGCATCATGGAAATATCGAGCTTTAGCAAAGGGCACATGTGCAGAATCATACAAATAGTGAGTTTTAGCATACGGCACATGTGCAGCATCATGGAAATAGCGAGCTTTAGCATAGGGTACATGTGCAGAATCATATAAATAGCGAGCTTTAGCATACAGCGCTTCTGCAGAATCATGGAAATAGCGAGCTTTAGCATACGTCACATGTGCAGAATCATACAAATAGTGAGCTTTAGCATACGGCACATGTGCAGCATCATGGAAATAGTGAGCTTTAGCATACGGCACATGTGCAGCATCATGGAAAGAGCGAGCTTTAGCATAGGGCACATGTGCAGAATCATGCAAATAGTGAGCTTTAGCATACAGCGCTTCTGCAGAATCATGGAAATAGCGAGCTTTAGCATACAGCGCTTCTGCAGAATCATGGAAATAGCGAGCTTTAGCATACGTCACATGTGCAGAATCATACAAATAGTGAGCTTTAGCATACGGCACATGTGCAGCATCATGGAAATAGGGAGCTTTAGCATACGGCACATGTGCAGCATCATTGAAATAGCGAGCTTTAGCATAGGGCACATGTGCAGAATCATACAAATAGTGATCTTTAGCATACGGCACATGTGCAGAATCATGGAAATAGCGAACTTTAGCATAGGGCACATTAGCAGAATCATACAAATAGTGAGCTTTAGCATACGGCACATGTGCAGCATCATGGAAATAGCGAGCTTTAGCAAACGGCGCATGTGCAGAATCATGGAAAGAGGGAGTTTTAGCATACGGCGCATGTGCACAATCATACAAATAGTGAGCTTTAGCATACGGCACATGAGCAGAATCATGGAAATAGTGAGCTTTAGCATACAGCGCTTCTGCAGAATCATGGAAATAGCGAGCTTTAGCATACAGCGCTTCTGCAGAATAATGGAAATAGCGAGCTTTAGCATACAGCGCTTCTGCAGAATCATGGAAATAGCGAGCTTTAGCATAGGGCACATGTGCAGAATCATACAAATAGTGAGCTTTAGCATACGGCACATATGCAGAATCATGGAAAGAGGGAGCTTTAGCAATCGGCGCAAGTGCAGAATCATGGAAAGAGGGAGCTTTAGCATACGGCACATGTGCAGAATCATACAAATAGTGAGCTTTAGCATATGGCACATGTGCAGCATCATGGAAATAGTGAGCTTTAGCATACGGCACATGTGCAGCATCATGGAAATAGCGAGCTTTAGCATAGGGCACATGTGCAGAATCATACAAATAGCGAGCTTTAGCATACAGCGCTTCTGCAGAAACATACAAATAGTGAGCTTTAGCATACGGCACATGTGCAGCATCATGGAAATAGCGAGCTTTAGCATAGGGCACATGTGCAGAATCATACAAATAGCGAGCTTTAGCATACAGCGCTTCTGCAGAATCATGGAAATAGCGAGCGTTAGCATACAGCGCTTCTGCAGAATCATGGAAATAGCGAGCTTTAGCATACGTCACATGTGCAGAATCATACAAATAGTGAGCTTTAGCATACGGCACATGTGTAGCATCATGGAAATAGGGAGCTTTAGCATACGGCACATGTGCAGCATCATGGAAATAACGAGCTTTAGCATAGGGCACATGTGCAGAATCATACAAATAGTGAGCTTTAGCATACGGCACATGTGCAGCATCATGGAAATAGCGAGCTTTAGCATAGGGCACATGTGCAGAAACATGCAAATAGTGAGCTTTAGCATAGGGCACATGTGCAGAATCATACAAATAGCGAGCTTTAGCATACAGCGCTTCTGCAGAATCATGGAAATAGCGAGCTTTAGCATACAGCGCTTCTGCAGAATCATGGAAATAGCGAGCTTTAGCATACAGCACTTCTGCAGAATCATGGAAATAGCGAGCTTTAGCATAGGGCACATGTGCAGAATCATACAAATAGTGAGCTTTAGCATAGCGCACATGTGCAGAATCTTACAAATAGAGAGCTTTAGCATACAGCGCTTCCACAGAATCATGGAAATAGCGAGCTTTAGCATACGGCACATGTGCAGAATCATACAAATAGCGAGCTTTAGCATACAGCGCTTCTGCAGAATCATGGAAATAGCGAGCTTTAGCATACAGCGCTTCTGCAGAATCATGGAAATAGCGAGCTTTAGCATAGGGCACATGTGCAGAATCATACAAATAGTGAGCTTTAGCATACGGCACATGTGCAGCATCATGGAAATAGCGAGCTTTAGCATATGGCGGATGTGCAGAATCATAGAAAGAGGGAGTTTTAGCATACGGCACATGTGCAGAATCATACAAATAGTTAACTTAAGCATACGGCGCATGAGCAGAATCATGGAAATAGTGAGCTTTAGCATACAGCGCTTCTGCAGAATCATGGAAATAGGGAGCTTTAGCATACAGCACATCTGCAGATTAATGGAAATAGCGAGCTTTAGCATACAGCGCTTCTGCAGAATCATGGAAATAGCGAGCTTTAGCATAGGGCACATGTGCAGAATCATACAAATAGTGAGCTTTAGCATACAGCACATGTGCAGAATCATGGAAAGAGTAAGCTTTAGCATACGGCGCATGTGCAGAATCATGGAAAGAGGGAGCTTTAGCATACGGCACATGTGCAGAATCATACAAATAGTGAGCTTTAGCATATGGCACATGTGCAGCATCATGGAAATAGTGAGCTTTAGCATACGGCACATGTGCAGCATCATGGAAATATCGAGCTTTAGCAAAGGGCACATGTGCAGAATCATACAAATAGTGAGTTTTAGCATACGGCACATGTGCAGCATCATGGAAATAGCGAGCTTTAGCATAGGGCACATGTGCAGAATCATATAAATAGCGAGCTTTAGCATACAGCGCTTCTGCAGAATCATGGAAATAGCGAGCTTTAGCATACGTCACATGTGCAGAATCATACAAATAGTGAGCTTTAGCATACGGCACATGTGCAGCATCATGGAAATAGTGAGCTTTAGCATACGGCACATGTGCAGCATCATGGAAAGAGCGAGCTTTAGCATAGGGCACATGTGCAGAATCATGCAAATAGTGAGCTTTAGCATACAGCGCTTCTGCAGAATCATGGAAATAGCGAGCTTTAGCATACAGCGCTTCTGCAGAATCATGGAAATAGCGAGCTTTAGCATACGTCACATGTGCAGAATCATACAAATAGTGAGCTTTAGCATACGGCACATGTGCAGCATCATGGAAATAGGGAGCTTTAGCATACGGCACATGTGCAGCATCATGGAAATAGCGAGCTTTAGCATAGGGCACATGTGCAGAATCATACAAATAGTGAGCTTTAGCATACGGCACATGTTCAGCATCATGGAAATAGCGAGCTTTAGCATAGGGCACATGTGCAGAATCATACAAATAGTGAGCTTTAGCATAGGGCACATGTGCAGAATCATACAATTAGCGAGATTTAGCTTACAGCACTTCTGCAGAATCATGGAAATAGCGAGCTTTAGCATACAGTGCTTCTGCAGAATCATGGAAATAGCGAGCTTTAGCATACAGCGCTTCTGCAGAATCATGGAAATAGCGAGCTTTAGCATAGGGCACATGTGCAGAATCATACAAATAGTGAGCTTTAGCATACGGCACATGTGCAGAATCATGGAAAGAGGGAGCTTTAGCATACAGCGCATGTGTAGAATCATGGAAAGAGGGAGCTTTAGCATACGGCGCATGTGCAGAATCATACAAATAGTGAGCTTTAGCATACGGCACATGTGCAGCATCATGGAAATAGTGAGCTTTAGCATACGGCACATGTGCAGCATCATGGAAATAGCGAGCTTTAGCATAGGGCACATGTGCAGAATCATACAAATAGTGAGCTTTAGCATACGGCACATGTGCAGCATGATGGAAATAGCGAGCTTTAGCATAGGGCACATGTGCAGAATCATACAAATAGCGAGTTTAGCATACAGCGCTTCTGCAGAATCATGGAAAAAGCGAGCTTTAGCATACACCACTTCTGCAGAATCATGGAAATAGCAAGCTTTAGCAAAGGGCACATTTGCAGAATCATACAAATAGTGAGCTTTAGCATACGGCACATGTGCAGCATCATGGAAATAGGGAGCTTTAGCATGCGGCACATGTGCAGCATCATGGAAATAGCGAGCTTTAGCATAGGGCACACGTGCAGAATCATACAAATAGTGAGCTTTAGCATACGGCACATGTGCAGCATCATGGAAATAGCGAGCTTTAGCATACGGCGAATGTTCAGAATCATGGAAAGAGGGAGTTTTAGCATACGGTGCATGTGCAGAATCATACAAATAGTGAGCTTTAGCATACGGCGCATGAGCAGAATCATGGAAATAGTGAGTTTTAGCATACAGCGCTTCTGCAGAATCATGGAAATAGGGAGCTGTAGCATACAGCGCTTCTGCAGAATAAAGGAAATAGCGAGCTTTAGCATACAGCACTTCTGCAGAATCATGGAAATAGCGAGCTTTAGCATAGGGCACATATGCAGAATCATACAAATAGTGAGCTTTAGCATACGGCACATGTGCAGCATCATGGAAATAGCGAGCTTTAGCATAGGGCACATGTGCAGAATCATACAAATAGCGAGCTTTAGCATACAGCGCTTCTGCAGAATCATGGAAATAGCGAGCTTTAGCATACGTCAAATGTGCAGAATCATACAAATAGTGAGCTTTAGCATACGGCACATGTGCAGCATCATGGAAATAGTGAGCTTTAGCATACGGCACATGTGCAGAATCATGGAAAGAGCGAGATTTAGCATAGGACACATGTGCAGAATCATGCAAATAGCGAGCTTTAGCATACAGCGCTTCTGCAGAATCATGGAAATAGCGAGCTTTAGCATACAGCGCTTCTGCAGAATCATGGAAATAGCGAGCTTTAGCATACGTCACATGTGCAGAATCATACAAATAGTGAGCTTTAGCATATGGCACATGTGCAGCATCATGGAAATAGGGAGCTTTAGCATACGGCACATGTGCAGCATAATGGAAATAGCGAGCTTTAGCGTAGGGCACATGTGCAGAATCATACAAATAGTGAGCTTTAGCATACGGCACATGTTCAGCATCATGGAAATAGCGAGCTTTAGCATAGTGCACATGTGCAGAATCATACAAATAGTGAGCTTTAGCATAGGGCACATGTGCAGAATCATACAAATAGCGAGCTTTAGCTTACAGCATTTCTGCAGAATCATGGAAATAGCGAGCTTTAGCATACAGCGCTTCTGCAGAATCATGGATATAGCGAGCTTTAGCATACAGAGCTTCTGCAGAGTCATGGAAATAGCGAGCTTTAGCATAGGGCACATGTGCAGAATCATACAAATAGTGAGCTTTAGCATACGGCACATGTGCAGAATCATGGAAAGAGGGAGCTTTAGCATACGCCGCATGTGCAGAATCATGGAAAGAGGGAGCTTTAGCATACGGCGCATGTGCAGAATCATACAAATAGTGAGCTTTAGCATACGGCACATGTGCAGCATCATGGAAATAGCGAGCTTTAGCATAGGGCACATGTGCAGAATCATACAAATAGTGAGATTTAGCATACGGCACATGTGCAGCATCATGGAAATAGCGAGCTTTAGCATAGGGCACATGTGCAGAATCATACAAATAGCGAGTTTAGCATACAGCGCTTCTGCAGAATCATGGAAAAAGCGAGCTTTAGCATACAGCACTTCTGCAGAATCATGGAAATAGCAAGCTTTAGCAAAGGGCACATTTGCAGAATCATACAAATAGTGAGCTTTAGCATACGGCACATGTGCAGCATCATGGAAATAGGGAGCTTTAGCATGCGGCACATGTGCAGCACCATGGAAATAGCGAGCTTTAGCATAGGGCACACGTGCAGAATCATACAAATAGTGAGCTTTAGCATACGGCACATGTGCAGCATCATGGAAATAGCGAGCTTTAGCATACGGCGAATGTTCAGAATCATGGAAAGAGGGAGTTTTAGCATACGGCACATGTGCAGAATCATACAAATAGTGAGCTTTAGCATACGGCGCATGAGCAGAATCATGGAAATAGTGAGTTTTAGCATACAGCGCTTCTGCAGAATCATGGAAATAGGGAGCTGTAGCATACAGCGCTTCTGCAGAATAAAGGAAATAGCGAGCTTTAGCATACAGCGCTTCTGCAGAATCATGGAAATAGCGAGCTTTAGCATAGGGCACATATGCAGAATCATACAAATAGTGAGCTTTAGCATACGGCACATGTGCAGAATCATGGAAAGAGTAAGCTTTAGCATACGGCGCATGTGCAGAATCATGGAAAGAGGGAGCTTTAGCATACGGCACATGTGCAGTATCATACAAAAAGTGAGCTTTAGCATATGGCACATGTGCAGCGTCATGGAAATAGTGAGCTTTAGCACACGGCACATGTGCAGCATCATGGAAATATCGAGCTTTAGCAAAGGGCACATGTGCAGAATCATACAAATAGTGAGCTTTAGCATACGGCACATGTGCAGCATCATGGAAATAGCGAGCTTTAGCATAGGGCACAAGTGCAGAATCATACAAATAGCGAGCTTTAGCATACAGCGCTTCTGCAGAATCATACAAATAGTGAGCTTTAGCATATGGCACATGTGCAGCATCATGGAAATAGCGAGCTTTAGGATAGGGCACATGTGCAGAATCATACAAATAGCGAGCTTTAGCATACAGCGCTTCTGCAGAATCATGGAAATAGCGAGCTTTAGCATACAGCGCTTCTGCAGAATCATACAAATAGTGAGCTTTAGCATACGGCACATGTGCAGCATCATGGAAATAGCGAGCTTTAGCATACGTCACATGTGCAGAATCATACAAATAGTGAGCTTTAGCATACGGCACATGTGCAGCATCATGGAAATAGGGAGCTTTAGCATACGGCACATGTGCAGAATCATACAAATAGTGAGCTTTAGCATACGGCACATGTGCAGCATCATGGAAATAGCGAGCTTTAGCATAGGGCACATGTGCAGAATCATACAAATAGTGAGCTTTAGCATACGGCACATGTGCAGCATCATGGAAATAGTGAGCTTTAGCAAAGGGCACATGTGCAGAATCATACAAATAGTGAGCTTTATCATACGGCACGTGTGTAGCATCATGGAAATAGGGAGCTTTAGCATACGGCACATGTGCAGCATCATGGAAATAGCGAGCTTTAGCATAGGGCACATGTGCAAAATCATACAAATAGCGAGCTTTAGCATATAGCGCTTCTGCAGAATCATGGAAATAGCGAGCTTTAGCATACAGCGCTTCTGCAGAATCATGGAAATAGCGAGCTTTAGCATACAGCACTTCTGCAGAATCAAGAAAATAGCGAGCTTTAGCATAGGGCACATGTGCAGAATCATACAAATAGCGAGCTTTAGCATAGGGCACATGTGCAGAATCATACAAATAGCGAGCTTTAGCATACAGCGCTTCCGCAGAATCATGGAAATAGCGAGCTTTAGCATACGGCACATGTGCAGAATCATACAAAAAGCGAGCTTTAGCATACAGCGCTTCTGCAGAATCATGGAAATAGCGAGCTTTAGCATACAACGCTTCTGCAGAATCATGGAAATAGCGAGCTTTAGCATACGGCACATGTGCAGCATCATGGAAATAGCGAGCTTTAGCATATGGCGGATGTGCAGAATCATGGAAAGAGGGAGTTTTAGCATACGGCGCATGTGCAGAATCATACAAATAGTGAACTTTAGCATACGGCGCATGAGCAGAATCATGGAAATAGTGAGCTTTAGCATACAGCGCTTCTGCAGAATCATGGAAATAGGGAGCTTTAGCATACAGCACATCTGCAGATTAATGGAAATAGCGAGCTTTAGCATACAGCGCTTCTGCAGAAACATGGAAATAGCGAGCTTTAGCATAGGTCACATGTGCAGAATCATACAAATAGTGAGCTTTAGCATACGGCACATGTGCAGAATCATGGAAAGAGTAAGCTTTAGCATACGGCGCATGTGCAGAATCATGGAAAGAGGGAGCTTTAGCATACGGCACATGTGCAGAATCATACAAATAGTGAGCTTTAGCATATGGCACATGTGCAGCATCATGGAAATAGTGAGCTTTAGCATACGGCACATGTGCAGCATCATGGAAATATCGAGCTTTAGCAAAGGGAACATGTGCAGAATCATACAAATAGTGAGCTTTAGCATATTGCACATGTGCAGTATCATGGAAATAGCGAGCTTTAGCATAGGGCACATGTGCAGAATCATACAAATAGCGAACTTTAGCATACAGCGCTTCTGCAGAATCATGGAAATAGCGAGCTTTAGCATACGTCACATGTGCAGAATCATACAAATAGTGAGCTTTAGCATACGGCACATGTGCAGCATCATGGAAATAGTGAGCTTTAGCATACGGCACATGTGCAGCATCATGGAAATAGCGAGCTTTAGCATAGGGCACATGTGCAGAATCATGCAAATAGCGAGCTTTAGCATACAGCGCTTCTGCAGAATCATGGAAATAGCGAGCTTTAGCATACAGCGCTTCTGCAGAATCATGGAAATAGCGAGCTTTAGCATACGTCACATGTGCAGAATCATACAAATAGTGAGCTTTAGCATACGGCACATGTGCAGCATCATGGAAATAGGGAGCTTTAGCATACGGCACATGTGCAGCATCATGGAAATAGCAAGCTTTAGCATAGGGCACATGTGCAGAATCATACAAATAGTGAGCTTTAGCATACGGCACATGTTCAGCATCATGGAAATAGCGAGCTTTAGCATAGGGCACATGTGCAGAATCATACAAATAGTGAGCTTTAGCATAGGGAACATGTGCAGAATCATACAAATAGCGAGCTTTAGCTTACAGCACTTCTGCAGAATCATGGAAATAGCGAGCTTTAGCATACAGCGCTTCTGCAGAATCATGGAAATAGCGAGCTTTAGCATACAGCGCTTCTGCAGAATCATGGAAATAGCGAGCTTTAGCATAGGGCACATGTGCAGAATCATACAAATAGTGAGCTTTAGCATACGGCACATGTACAGAATCATGGAAAGAGGGAGCTTTAGCATACGGTGCATGTGCAGAATCATGGAAAGAGGGAGCTTTAGCATACGGCGCATGTGGAGAATCATACAAATAGTGAGCTTTAGCATACGGCACATGTGCAGCATCATGGAAATAGTGAGCTTTAGCATACGGCACATGTGCAGCATCATGGAAATAGCGAGCTTTAGCATAGGGCACATGTGCAGAATCATACAAATAGTGAGCTTTAGCATACGGCACATGTGCAGCATCATGGAAATAGTGAGCTTTAGCATAGGGCACATGTGCAGAATCATACAAATAGCGAGTTTAGCATACAGCGCTTCTGCAGAATCATGGAAATAGCGAGCTTTCGCATACGGTGAATGTTCAGAATCATGGAAAGAGGGAGTTTTAGCATACGGCGCATGTGCAGAATCATACAAATAGTGAGCTTTAGCATACGGCGCATGAGCAGAATCATGGAAATAGTGAGTATTAGCATACAGCGCTTCTGCAGAATCATGGAAATAGGGAGCTGTAGCATACAGCGCTTCTGCAGAATAAAGGAAATAGCGAGCTTTAGCATACAGCGCTTCTGCAGAATCATGGAAATAGCGAGCTTTAGCATAGGGCACATATGCAGAATCATACAAATAGTGAGCTTTAGCATACGGCACATGTGCAGAATCATGGAAAGAGTAAGCTTTAGCATTCGGCGCATGTGCAGAATCATACAAATAGTGAGCTTTAGCATACGGCGCATGAGCAGAATCATGGAAATAGTGAGTATTAGCATACAGCGCTTCTGCAGAATCATGGAAATAGGGAGCTGTAGCATACAGCGCTTCAGCAGAATAAAAGAAATAGCGAGCTTTAGCATACAGCGATTCTGCAGAATCATGGAAATAGCGAGCTTTAGCATAGGGCACATATGCAGAATCATACAAATAGTGAGCTTTAGCATACGGCACATGTGCAGAATCATGGAAAGAGTAAGCTTTAGCATACGGCGCATGTGCAGAATCATGGAAAGATGGAGCTTTAGCATACGGCACATGTGCAGTATCATACAAAAAGTGAGCTTTAGCATATGGCACATGTGCAGCGTCATGGAAATAGTGAGCTTTAGCACACGGCACATGTGCAGCATCATGGAAATATCGAGCTTTAGCAAAGGGCACATGTGCAGAATCATACAAATAGTGACCTTTAGCATATGGCACATGTGCAGCATCATGGAAATAGCGAGCTTTAGCATAGGGCACATGTGCAGAATCATACAAATAGCGAGCTTTAGCATACAGCGCTTCTGCAGAATCATACAAATAGTGAGCTTTAGCATATGGCACATGTGCAGCATCATGGAAATAGCAAGCTTTAGCATAGGGCACATGTGCAGAATCATACTAATAACGAGCCTTAGCATACAGCGCTTCTGCAGAATCATGGAAATAGCGAGCTTTAGCATACAGCGCTTCTGCAGAATCATGGAAATAGCGAGCTTTAGCATACGTCACATGTGCAGAATCATACAAATAGTGAGCTTTAGCATACGGCACATGTGCAGCATCATGGAAATAGGGAGCTTTAGCATAAGGCACATGTGCAGAATCATACAAATAGTGAGCTTTAGCATACGGCACATGTGCAGCATCATGGAAATAGCGAGCTTTAGCATAGGGCACATGTGCAGAATCATACAAATAGTGAGCTTTAGCATACGGCACATGTGCAGCATCATGGAAATAGTGAGCTTTAGCAAAGGGCACATGTGCAGAATCATACAAATAGTGAGCTTTATCATACGGCACATGTGTAGCATCATGGAAATAGGGAGCTTTAGCATACGGCACATGTGCAGCATCATGGAAATAGCGAGCTTTAGCATAGGGCACATGTGCAGAATCATACAAATAGTGAGCTTTAGCATACGGCACATGTGAAGCATCTTGGAAATAGCCAGCTTTAGCATAGGGCACATGTGCAGAAACATACAAATACTGAGCTTTAGCATAGGTCACATGTGCAGAATCATACAAATAGCGAGCTTTAGCATACAGCACTTCTGCAGAATCATGGAAATAGTGAGCTTTAGCATACAGCGCTTCTGCAGAATCATGGAAATAGCGAGCTTTAGCATACAGCACTTCTGCAGAATCATGAAAATAGCGAGCTTTAGCATAGGGCACATGTGCAGAGTCATACAAATAGTGAGCTTTAGCATAGGGCACATGTGCAGAATCATACAAATAGCGAGCTTTAGCATACAGCGCTTCCGCAGAATCATGGAAATAGGGAGCTTTAGCATACGGCACATGTGCAGAATCATACAAAAAGCGAGCTTTAGCATACAGCGCTTCTGCAGAATCATGGAAATAGCGAGCTTTAGCATACAACGCTTCTGCAGAATCATGGAAATAGCGAGCTTTAGCATAGGGCACATGTGCAGAATCATACAAATAGTGAGCTTTAGCATACGGCACATGTGCAGCATCATGGAAATATCGAGCTTTAGCATATGGCACATGTGCAGAATCATGGAAATAGGGAGTTTTAGCATACGGCGCATGTGCAGAATCATACAAATAGTGAGCTTTAGCATACGGCGCATGAGCAGAATCATGGAAATAGAGAGCTTTAGCATACAGCGCTTCTGCAGAATCATGGAAATAGGGAGCTTTAGCATACAGCGCATCTGCAGATTAATGGAAATAGCGAGCTTTAGCATACAGCGCTTCTGCAGAATCATGGAAATAGCAAGCTTTAGCATAGGCCACATGTGCAGAATCATACAAATAGTGACCTTTAGCATACGGCACATGTGCAGAATCATGGAAAGAGTACGCTTTAGCATACGGCGCATGTGCAGAATCATAGAAAGAAGGAGCTTTAGCATACGGCACATGTGCAGAATCATACAAATAGTGAGCTTTAGCATATGGCACATGTGCAGCATCATGGAAATAGTGAGCTTTAGCATACAGCACATGTGCAGCATCATGGAAATATCGAGCTTTAGCAAAGGGCACATGTGCAGAATCATACAAATAATGAGCTTTAGCATATGGTACATGTGCAGCATCATGGAAATAGCGAGCTTTAGCATAGGGCACATGTGAAGAATCATACAAATAGCGAGCTTTAGCATACAGCGCTTCTGCAGAATCATGGAAATAGCGAGCTTTAGCATACGTCACATGTGCAGAATCATACAAATAGTGAGCTTTAGCATACGGCACATGTGCAGCATCATGGAAATAGCGAGCTTTAGCACAGGGCACATGTGCAGAATCATACAAATAGCGAGCTTTAGCATACAGCGCTTCTGCAGAATCATGGAAATAGCGAGATTTAGCATACAGCACTTCTGCAGAATCATGGAAATAGCGAGCTTTAGCATACGTCACATATGCAGAATCATACAAATAGTGAGCTTTAGCATACGGCACATGTGCAGCATCATGGAAATAGGGAGCTTTAGCATACGGCACATGTGCAGCATCATGGAAATAGCGAGCTTTAGCATAGGGCACATGTGCAGAATCATACAAATAGCGAGCTTTAGCATACAGCGCTTCTGCAGAATCATACAAATAGTGAGCTTTAGCATATGGCACATGTGCAGCATCATGGAAATAGCGAGCTTTAGCATAGGGCACATGTGCAGAATCATACTAATAACGAGCTTTAGCATACAGCGCTTCTGCAGAATCATGGAAATAGCGAGCTTTAGCATACAGCGCTTCTGCAGAATCATGGAAATAGCGAGCTTTAGCATACGTCACATGTGCAGAATCATACAAATAGTGAGCTTTAGCATACGGCACATGTGCAGCATCATGGAAATAGGGAGCTTTAGCATACGGCACATGTGCAGAATCATACAAATAGTGAGCTTTAGCATACGGCACATGTGCAGCATCATGGAAATAGTGAGCTTTAGCATAGGGCACATGTGCAGAATCATACAAATAGTGAGCTTTAGCATACGGCACATGTGCAGCATCATGGAAATAGTGAGCTTTAGCAAAGGGCACATGTGCAGAATCATACAAATAGTGAGCTTTATCATACGGCACATGTGTAGCATCATGGAAATAGGGAGCTTTAGCATATGGCACATGTGCAGCATCATGGAAATAGCGAGCTTTAGCATAGGGCACATGTGCAGAATCATACAAATAGTGAGCTTTAGCATACGGCACATGTGAAGCATCTTGGAAATACCCAGCTTTAGCATAGGGCACATGTGCAGAAACATACAAATAGTGAGCTTTAGCATAGGGCACATGTGCAGAATCATACAAATAGCGAGCTTTAGCATACAGCTCCTCTGCAGAATCATGGAAATAGTGAGCTTTAGCATACAGCGCTTCTGCAGAATCATGGAAATAGCGAGCTTTAGCATACAGCACTTCTGCAGAATCATGAAAATAGCAAGCTTTAGCATAGGGCACATGTGCAGAGTCATACAAATAGTGAGCATTAGCATAAGGCACATGTGCAGAATCATACAAATAGCGAGCTTTAGCATACAGCGCTTCCGCAGAATCATGGAAATAGGGAGCGTTAGCATACGGCACATGTGCAGAATCATACAAAAAGCGAGCTTTAGCATACAGCGTTTCTGCAGAATCATGGAAATGGGGAGTTTTAGCATACGGCGCATGTGCAGAATCATACAAATAGTGAGCTTTAGCATACGGCGCATGAGCAGAATCATGGAAATAGAGAGCTTTAGCATACAGCGCTTCTGCAGAATCATGGAAATAGGGAGCTTTAGCATACAGCGCATCTGCAGATTAATGGAAATAGCGAGCTTTAGCATACAGCACTTCTGCAGAATCATGGAAATAGCGAGCTTTAGCATAGGGCACATGTGCAGAATCATACAAATAGTGAGCTTTAGCATACGGCACGTGCAGAATCATGGAAAGAGTACGCTTTAGCATACGGCGCATGTGCAGAATCATACAAATAGTGAGCTTTAGCATATGGTACATGTGCAGCATCATGGAAATAGTGAGCTTTAGCATATGGCACATGTGCAGCATCATGGAAATATCGAGCTTTAGCAAAGGGCACATGTGCAGAATCATACAAATAATGAGCTTTAGCATACGGTACATGTGCAGCATCATGGAAATAGCGAGCTTTAGCATAGGGCACATGTGCAGAATCATACAAATAGCGAGCTTTAGCATACAGCGCTTCTGCAGAATCATGGAAATAGCGAGCTTTAGCATACGTCACATGTGCAGAATCATACAAATAGTGAGCTTGAGCATACGGCACATGTGCAGCATCATGGAAAAAGCAAGCTTTAGCATAGGGCACATGTGCAGAATCATACAAATAGCGAGCTTTAGCATACAGCGCTTCTGCAGAATCATGGAAATAGTGAGATTTAGCATACAGCACTTCTGCAGAATCATGGAAATAGCGAGCTTTAGCATACGTCACATATGCAGAATCATACAAATAGTGAGCTATAGCATACGGCACATGTGCAGCATCATGGAAATAGCGAGCTTTAGCATACGGCACATGTGCAGCATCATGGAAATAGCGAGCTTTAGCATAGGGCACATGTGCAGAATCATACAAATAGTGAGCTTTAGCATAGGGCACATGTGCAGAATCATACAAATAGTGAGCTTTAGCATACGGCACATGTGCAGCATCATGGAAATAGCGAGCTTTAGCATAGGGCACATGTGCAGAATCATACAAATAGCGAGTTTAGCATACAGCGCTTCTGCAGAATCATGGAAAAAAACGAGCTTTAGCATACAGCACTTCTGCAGAATCATGGAAATAGCAAGCTTTAGCAAAGGGCACATTTGCAGACTCATACAAAAAGTGAGCTTTAGCATACGGCACATGTGGAGCATCATGGAAATAGGGAGCTTTAGCATGCGGCACATGTGCAGCATCATGGAAATAGCGAGCTTTAGCATAGGGCACACGTGCAGAATCATACAAATAGTGAGCTTTAGCATACGGCACATGTGCAGCATCATGGAAATAGCGAGCTTTAGCATACGGCGAATGTTCAGAATCATGGAAAGAGGGAGTTTAAGCATACGGCGCTTGTGCAGAATCATACAAATAGTGAGCTTTAGCATACGGCGCATGAGCAGAATCATGGAAATAGTGAGTTTTAGTATACAGCGCTTCTGCAGAATCATGGAAATAGGGAGCTGTAGCATACAGCGCTTCTGCAGAATAAAGGAAATAGCGAGCTTTAGCATACAGCGCTTCTGCAGAATCATGGAAATAGCGAGCTTTAGCATAGGGCACATATGCAGAATCATACAAATAGTGAGCTTTAGCATACGGCACATGTGCAGAATCATGGAAAGAGTAAGCTTTAGCATACGGCGCATGTGCAGAATCATGGAAAGAGGGAGCTTTAGCATACGGCACATGTGCAGTATCATACAAAAAGTGAGCTTTAGCATATGGCACATGTGCAGCGTCATGGAAATAGTGAGCTTTAGCACACGGCACATGTGCAGCATCATGGAAAGATCGAGCTTTAGCAAAGGGCACATGTGCCGAATCATACAAATAGTGAGCTTTAGCATACGGCACATGTGCAGCATCATGGAAATAGCGAGCTTTAGCATAGGGCACATGTGCAGAATCATACAAATAGCGAGCTTTAGCATACAGCGCTTCTGCAGAATCATACAAATAGTGAGCTTTAGCATATGGCACATGTGCAGCATCATGGAAATAGCGAGCTTTAGCATAGGGCACATGTGCAGAATCATACAAATAGCGAGCTTTAGCATACAGCGCTTCTGCAGAATCATGGAAATAGCGAGCTTTAGCATACAGCGCTTCTGCAGAATAATGGAAATAGCGAGCTTTAGCATACGTCACATGTGCAGAATCATACAAATAGTGAGCTTTAGCATATGGCACATGTGCAGCATCATGGAAATAGGGAGCTTTAGCATACGGCACATGTGCAGAATCATACAAATAGTGAGCTTTAGCATACGGCACATGTGCAGCATCATGGAAATAGCGAGCTTTAGCATAGGGCACATGTGCAGAAGCATACAAATAGTGAGCTTTAGCATACGGCACATGTGCAGCATCATGGAAATAGTGAGCTTTAGCAAAGGGCACATCTGCAGAATCATACAAATAGTGAGCTTTATCATACGGCACATGTGTAGCATCATGGAAATAGGGAGCTTTAGCATACGGCACATGTGCAGCATCATGGAAATAGCGAGCTTTAGCATAGGGCACATGTGCAGAATCATACAAATAGCGAGCTTTAGCATACAGCGCTTCTGCAGAATCATGGAAATAGCGAGCTTTAGCATACAGCGCTTCTGCAGAATCATGGAAATAGCGAGCTTTAGCATACAGCACTTCTGCAGAATCATGAAAATAGCGAGCTTTAGCATAGGGCACATGTGCAGAATCATACAAATAGTGAGCTTTAGCATAGGGCACATGTGCAGAATCATACAAATAGCGAGCTTTAGCATACAGCGCTTCCGCAGAATCATGGAAATAGCGAGCTTTAGCATACGGCACATGTGCAGAATCATACAAAAAGCGAGCTTTAGCATACAACGCTTCTGCAGAATCATGGAAATAGCGAGCTTTAGCATACGGCACATGTGCAGCATCATGGAAATAGCGAGCTTTAGCATATGGCGGATGTGCAGAATCATGGAAAGAGGGAGTTTTAGCATACGGCGCATGTGCAGAATCATACAAATAGTGAACTTTAGCATACGGCGCATGAGCAGAATCATGGAAATAGTGAGCTTTAGCATACAGCGCTTCTGCAGAATCATGGAAATAGGGAGCTTTAGCATACAGCACATCTGCAGATTAATGGAAATAGCGAGCTTTAGCATACAGCGCTTCTGCAGAATCATGGAAATAGCAAGCTTTAGCATAGGGCACATGTGCAGAATCATACAAATAGTGAGCTTTAGCATACGGCACATGTGCAGAATCATGGAAAGAGTAAGCTTTAGCATACGGCGCATGTGCAGAATCATGGAAAGAGGGAGCTTTAGCATACGGCACATGTGCAGAATCATACAAATAGTGAGCTTTAGCATATGGCACTTGTGCAGCATCATGGAAATAGTGAGCTTTAGCATACGGCACATGTGCAGCATCATGGAAATATCGAGCTTTAGCAAAGGGCACATGTGCAGAATCATACAAATAGTGAGCTTTAGCATACGGCACATGTGCAGCATCATGGAAATAGCGAGCTTTAGCATAGGGCACATGTGCAGAATCATACAAATAGCGAGCTTTAGCATACAGCGCTTCTGCAGAATCATGGAAATAGCGAGCTTTAGCATACGTCACATGTGCAGAATCATACAAATAGTGAGCTTTAGCATACGGCACATGTGCAGCATCATAGAAATAGTGAGCTTTAGCATACGGCACATGTGCAGCATCATGGAAAAAGCGAGCTTTAGCATAGGGCACATGTGCAGAATCATGCAAATAGTGAGCTTTAGCATACAGCGCTTCTGCAGAATCATAGAAATAGCGAGCTTTAGCATACAGCGCTTCTGCAGAATCATGGAAATAGCGAGCTTTAGCATACGTCACATGTGCAGAATAATACAAATAGTGAGCTTTAGCATACGGCACATGTGCAGCATCATGGAAATAGGGAGCTTTAGCATACGGCACATGTGCAGCATCATGGAAATAGCGAGCTTTAGCATAGGGCACATGTGCAGAATCATACAAATAGTGAGCTTTAGCATACGGCACATGTTCAGCATCATGGAAATAGCAAGCTTTAGCATAGGGCACATGTGCAGAATCATACAAATAGTGAGCCTTAGCATAGGGCACATGTGCAGAATCATACAAATAGCGAGATTTAGCTTACAGCACTTCTGCAGAATCATGGAAATAGCGAGCTTTAGCATACAGCGCTTCTGCAGAATCATGGAAATAGCGAGCTTTAGCATACAGCGCTTCTGCAGAATCATGGAAATAGCGAGCTTTAGCATAGGGCACATGTGCAGAATCATACAAATAGTGAGCTTTAGCATATGGCACATGTGCAGAATCATGGAAAGAGGGAGCTTTAGCATACGGTGCATGTGCAGAATCATGGAAAGAGGGAGCTTTAGCATACGGCGCATGTGCAGAATCATCGAAATAGTGAGCTTTAGCATACGGCACATGTGCAGCATCATGGAAATAGCGAGCTTTAGCATAGGGCACATGTGCAGAATCATACAAATAGCGAGCTTTAGCATACAGCGCTTCTGCAGAATCATGGAAATAGCGAGCTTTAGCATACAGCGCTTCTGCAGAATAATGGAAATAGCGAGCTTTAGCATACGTCACATGTGCAGAATCATACAAATAGTGAGCTTTAGCATATGGCACATGTGCAGCATCATGGAAATAGGGAGCTTTAGCATACGGCACATGTGCAGAATCATACAAATAGTGAGCTTTAGCATACGGCACATGTGCAGCATCATGGAAATAGCGAGCTTTAGCATAGGGCACATGTGCAGAAGCATACAAATAGTGAGCTTTAGCATACGGCACATGTGCAGCATCATGGAAATAGTGAGCTTTAGAAAAGGGCACATCTGCAGAATCATACAAATAGTGAGCTTTATCATACGGCACATGTGTAGCATCATGGAAATAGGGAGCTTTAGCATACGGCACATGTGCAGCATCATGGAAATAGCGAGCTTTAGCATAGGGCACATGTGCAGAATCATACAAATAGCGAGCTTTAGCATACAGCGCTTCTGCAGAATCATGGAAATAGCGAGCTTTAGCATACAGCGCTTCTGCAGAATCATGGAAATAGCGAGCTTTAGCATACAGCACTTCTGCAGAATCATGAAAATAGCGAGCTTTAGCATAGGGCACATGTGCAGAATCATACAAATAGTGAGCTTTAGCATAGGGCACATGTGCAGAATCATACAAATAGCGAGCTTTAGCATACAGCGCTTCCGCAGAATCATGGAAATAGCGAGCTTTAGCATACGGCACATGTGCAGAATCATACAAAAAGCGAGCTTTAGCATACAGCGCTTCTGCAGAATCATGGAAATAGCGAGCTTTAGCATACAACGCTTCTGCAGAATCATGGAAATAGCGAGCTTTAGCATACGGCACATGTGCAGCATCATGGAAATAGCGAGCTTTAGCATATGGCGGATGTGCAGAATCATGGAAAGAGGGAGTTTTAGCATACGGCGCATGTGCAGAATCATACAAATAGTGAACTTTAGCATACGGCGCATGAGCAGAATCATGGAAATAGTGAGCTTTAGCATACAGCGCTTCTGCAGAATCATGGAAATAGGGAGCTTTAGCATACAGCACATCTGCAGATTAATGGAAATAGCGAGCTTTAGCATACAGCGCTTCTGCAGAATCATGGAAATAGCGAGCTTTAGCATAGGGCACATGTGCAGAATCATACAAATAGTGAGCTTTAGCATACGGCACATGTGCAGAATCATGGAAAGAGTAAGCTTTAGCATACGGCGCATGTGCAGAATCATGGAAAGAGGGAGCTTTAGCATACGGCACATGTGCAGAATCATACAAATAGTGAGCTTTAGCATATGGCACTTGTGCAGCATCATGGAAATAGTGAGCTTTAGCATACGGCACATGTGCAGCATCATGGAAATATCGAGCTTTAGCAAAGGGCACATGTGCAGAATCATACAAATAGTGAGCTTTAGCATACGGCACATGTGCAGCATCATGGAAATAGCGAGCTTTAGCATAGGGCACATGTGCAGAATCATACAAATAGCGAGCTTTAGCATACAGCGCTTCTGCAGAATCATGGAAATAGCGAGCTTTAGCATACGTCACATGTGCAGAATCATACAAATAGTGAGCTTTAGCATACGGCACATGTGCAGCATCATGGAAATAGTGAGCTTTAGCATACGGCACATGTGCAGCATCATGGAAAAAGCGAGCTTTAGCATAGGGCACATGTGCAGAATCATGCAAATAGTGAGCTTTAGCATACAGCGCTTCTGCAGAATCATAGAAATAGCGAGCTTTAGCATACAGCGCTTCTGCAGAATCATGGAAATAGCGAGCTTTAGCATACGTCACATGTGCAGAATCATACAAATAGTGAGCTTTAGCATACGGCACATGTGCAGCATCATGGAAATAGGGAGCTTTAGCATACGGCACATGTGCAGCATCATGGAAATAGCGAGCTTTAGCATAGGGCACATGTGCAGAATCATACAAATAGTGAGCTTTAGCATACGGCACATGTTCAGCATCATGGAAATAGCAAGCTTTAGCATAGGGCACATGTGCAGAATCATACAAATAGTGAGCCTTAGCATAGGGCACATGTGCAGAATCATACAAATAGCGAGATTTAGCTTACAGCACTTCTGCAGAATCATGGAAATAGCGAGCTTTAGCATACAGCGCTTATGCAGAATCATGGAAATAGCGAGCTTTAGCATACAGCGCTTCTGCAGAATCATGGAAATAGCGAGCTTTAGCATAGGGCACATGTGCAGAATCATACAAATAGTGAGCTTTAGCATATGGCACATGTGCAGAATCATGGAAAGAGGGAGCTTTAGCATATGGTGCATGTGCAGAATCATGGAAAGAGGGAGCTTTAGCATACGGCGCATGTGCAGAATCATCGAAATAGTGAGCTTTAGCATACGGCACATGTGCAGCATCATGGAAATAGCGAGCTTTAGCATAGGGCACATGTGCAGAATCATACAAATAGTGAGCTTTAGCATACGGCACATGTGCAGCATCATGGAAATAGCGAGCTTTAGCATAGGGCACATGTGCAGAATCATACAAATAGCGAGTTTAGCATACAGCGCTTCTGCAGAATCATGGAAAAAGCGAGCTTTAGCATACAGCACTTCTGCAGAATCATGGAAATAGCAAGCTTTAGCAAAGGGCACATTTGCAGAATCATACAAATAGTGAGCTTTAGCATACGGCACATGTGCAGCATCATGGAAATAGTGAGCTTTAGCATGCGGCACATGTGCAGCATCATGGAAATAGCGAGCTTTAGCATAGGGCACACGTGCAGAATCATACAAATAGTGAGCTTTAGCATACGGCACATGTGCAGCATCATGGAAATAGCGAGCTTTAGCATACGGCGAATGTTCAGAATCATGGAAAGAGGGAGTTTTAGCATACGGCGCATGTGCAGAATCATACAAATAGTGAGCTTTAGCATACGGCGCATGAGCAGAATCATGGAAATAGTGAGTTTTAGCATACAGCGCTTCTGCAGAATCATGGAAATAGGGAGCTGTAGCATACAGCGCTTCTGCAGAATAAAGGAAATAGCGAGCTTTAGCATACAGCGCTTCTGCAGAATCATGGAAATAGCGAGCTTTAGCATAGGGCACATATGCAGAATCATACAAATGGTGAGCTTTAGCATACGGCACATGTGCAGAATCATGGAAAGAGTAAGCTTTAGCATACGGCGCATGTGCAGAATCATGGAAAGAGGGAGCTTTAGCATACGGCACATGTGCAGTATCATACAAAAAGTGAGCTTTAGCATATGGCACATGTGCAGCGTCATGGAAATAGTGAGCTTTAGCACACGGCACATGTGCAGCATCATGGAAAGATCGAGCTTTAGCAAAGGGCACATGTGCCGAATCATACAAATAGTGAGCTTTAGCATACGGCACATGTGCAGCATCATGGAAATGGCGAGCTTTAGCATAGGGCACATGTGCAGAATCATACAAATAGCGAGCTTTAGCATACAGCGCTTCTGCAGAATCATACAAATAGTGAGCTTTAGCATATGGCACATGTGCAGCATCATGGAAATAGCGAGCTTTAGCATAGGGCACATGTGCAGAATCATACAAATAGCGAGCTTTAGCATACAGCGCTTCTGCAGAATCATGGAAATAGCGAGCTTTAGCATACAGCGCTTCTGCAGAATCATGGAAATAGCGAGCTTTAGCATACGTCACATGTGCAGAATCATACAAATAGTGAGCTTTAGCATACGGCACATGTGCAGCATCATGGAAATAGGGAGCTTTAGCATACGGCACATGTGCAGAATCATACAAATAGTGAGCTTTAGCATACGGCACATGTGCAGCATCATGGAAATAGCGAGCTTTAGCATAGGGCACATGTGCAGAAGCATACAAATAGTGAGCTTTAGCATACGGCACATGTGCAGCATCATGGAAATAGTGAGCTTTAGCAAAGGGCACATCTGCAGAATCATACAAATAGTGAGCTTTATCATACGGCACATGTGTAGCATCATGGAAATAGGGAGCTTTAGCATACGGCACATGTGCAGCATCATGGAAATAGCGAGCTTTAGCATAGGGCACATGTGCAGAATCATACAAATAGCGAGCTTTAGCATACAGCGCTTCTGCAGAATCATGGAAATAGCGAGCTTTAGCATACAGCGCTTCTGCAGAATCATGGAAATAGCGAGCTTTAGCATACAGCACTTCTGCAGAATCATGAAAATAGCGAGCTTTAGCGTAGGGCACATGTGCAGAATCATACAAATAGTGAGCTTTAGCATAGGGCACATGTGCAGAATCATACAAATAGCGAGCTTTAGCATACAGCGCTTCCGCAGAATCATGGAAATAGCGAGCTTTAGCATACTGCACATGTGCAGAATCATACAAAAAGCGAGCTTTAGCATACAGCGCTTCTGCAGAATCATGGAAATAGCGAGCTTTAGCATACAACGCTTCTGCAGAATCATGGAAATAGCGAGCTTTAGCATACGGCACATGTGCAGCATCATGGAAATAGCGAGCTTTAGCATATGGCGGATGTGCAGAATCATGGAAAGAGGGAGTTTTAGCATACGGCGCATGTGCAGAATCATACAAATAGTGAACTTTAGCATACGGCGCATGAGCAGAATCATGTAAATAGTGAGCTTTAGCATACAGCGCTTCTGCAGAATCATGGAAATAGGGAGCTTTAGCATACAGCACATCTGCAGATTAATGGAAATAGCGAGCTTTAGCATACAGCGCTTCTGCAGAATCATGGAAATAGCGAGCTTTAGCATAGGGCACATGTGCAGAATCATACAAATAGTGAGCTTTAGCATACGGCACATGTGCAGAATCATGGAAAGAGTAAGCTTTAGCATACGGCGCATGTGCAGAATCATGGAAAGAGGGAGCTTTAGCATACGGCACATGTGCAGAATCATACAAATAGTGAGCTTTAGCATATGGCACTTGTGCAGCATCATGGAAATAGTGAGCTTTAGCATACGGCACATGTGCAGCATCATGGAAATATCGAGCTTTAGCAAAGGGCACATGTGCAGAATCATACAAATAGTGAGCTTTAGCATACGGCACATGTGCAGCATCATGGAAATAGCGAGCTTTAGCATAGGGCACATGTGCAGAATCATACAAATAGCGAGCTTTAGCATACAGCGCTTCTGCAGAATCATGGAAATAGCGAGCTTTAGCATACGTCACATGTGCAGAATCATACAAATAGTGAGCTTTAGCATACGGCACATGTGCAGCATCATGGAAATAGGGAGCTTTAGCATACGGCACATGTGCAGAATCATACAAATAGTGAGCTTTAGCATACGGCACATGTGCAGCATCATGGAAATAGCGACCTTTAGCATAGGGCACATGTGCAGAAGCATACAAATAGTGAGCTTTAGCATACGGCACATGTGCAGCATCATGGAAATAGTGAGCTTTAGCAAAGGGCACATCTGCAGAATCATACAAATAGTGAGCTTTATCATACGGCACATGTGTAGCATCATGGAAATAGGGAGCTTTAGCATACGGCACATGTGCAGCATCATGGAAATAGCGAGCTTTAGCATAGGGCACATGTGCAGAATCATACAAATAGCGAGCTTTAGCATACAGCGCTTCTGCAGAATCATGGAAATAGCGAGCTTTAGCATACAGCGCTTCTGCAGAATCATGGAAATAGCGAGCTTTAGCATACAGCAATTCTGCAGAATCATGAAAATAGCGAGCTTTAGCGTAGGGCATATGTGCAGAATCATACAAATAGTGAGCTTTAGCATAGGGCACATGTGCAGAATCATACAAATAGCGAGCTTTAGCATACAGCGCTTCCGCAGAATCATGGAAATAGCGAGCTTTAGCATACGGCACATGTGCAGAATCATACAAAAAGCGAGCTTTAGCATACAGCGCTTCTGCAGAATCATGGAAATAGCGAGCTTTAGCATACAACGCTTCTGCAGAATCATGGAAATAGCGAGCTTTAGCATACGGCACATGTGCAGCATCATGGAAATAGCGAGCTTTAGCATATGGCGGATGTGCAGAATCATGGAAAGAGGGAGTTTTAGCATACGGCGCATGTGCAGAATCATACAAATAGTGAACTTTAGCATACGGCGCATGAGCAGAATCATGGAAATAGTGAGCTTTAGCATACAGCGCTTCTGCAGAATCATGGAAATAGGGAGCTTTAGCATACAGCACATCTGCAGATTAATGGAAATAGCGAGCTTTAGCATACAGCGCTTCTGCAGAATCATGGAAATAGCGAGCTTTAGCATAGGGCACATGTGCAGAATCATACAAATAGTGAGCTTTAGCATACGGCACATGTGCAGAATCATGGAAAGAGTAAGCTTTAGCATACGGCGCATGTGCAGCATCATGGAAAGAGGGAGCTTTAGCATACGGCACATGTGCAGAATCATATAAATAGTGAGCTTTAGCATATGGCACTTGTGCAGCATCATGGAAATAGTGAGCTTTAGCATACGGCACATGTGCAGCATCATGGAAATATCGAGCTTTAGCAAAGGGCACATGTGCAGAATCATACAAATAGTGAGCTTTAGCATACGGCACATGTGCAGCATCATGGAAATAGCGAGCTTTAGCATAGGGCACATGTGCAGAATCATACAAATAGCGAGCTTTAGCATACAGCGCTTCTGCAGAATCATGGAAATAGCGAGCTTTATCATACGTCACATGTGCAGAATCATACAAATAGTGAGCTTTAGCATACGGCACATGTGCAGCATCATGGAAATAGTGAGCTTTAGCATACGGCACATGTGCAGCATCATGGAAAAAGCGAGCTTTAGCAAAGGGCACATGTGCAGAATCATGCAAATAGCGAGCTTTAGCATACAGCGCTTCTGCAGAATCATGGAAATAGCGAGCTTTAGCATACAGCGCTTCTGCAGAATCATGGAAATAGCGAGCTTTAGCATACGTCACATGTGCAGAATCATACAAATAGTGAGCTTTAGCATACGGCACATGTGCAGCATCATGGAAATAGGGAGCTTTAGCATACGGCACATGTGCAGCATCATGGAAATAGCGAGCTTTAGCATAGGGCACATGTGCAGAATCATACAAATAGTGAGCTTTAGCATACGGCACATGTTCAGCATCATGGAAATAGCAAGCTTTAGCATAGGGCACATGTGCAGAATCATACAAATAGTGAGCCTTAGCATAGGGCACATGTGCAGAATCATACAAATAGCGAGATTTAGCTTACAGCACTTCTGCAGAATCATGGAAATAGCGAGCTTTAGCATACAGCGCTTCTGCAGAATCATGGAAATAGCGAGCTTTAGCATACAACGCTTCTGCAGAATCATGGAAATAGCGAGCTTTAGCATACGGCACATGTGCAGCATCATGGAAATAGCGAGCTTTAGCATATGGCGGATGTGCAGAATCATGGAAAGAGGGAGTTTTAGCATACGGCGCATGTGCAGAATCATACAAATAGTGAACTTTAGCATACGGCGCATGAGCAGAATCATGGAAATAGTGAGCTTTAGCATACAGCGTTTCTGCAGAATCATGGAAATAGGGAGCTTTAGCATACAGCACATCTGCAGATTAATGGAAATAGCGAGCTTTAGCATACAGCGCTTCTGCAGAATCATGGAAATAGCGAGCTTTAGCATAGGGCACATGTGCAGAATCATACAAATAGTGAGCATTAGCATACGGCACATGTGCAGAATCATGGAAAGAGTAAGCTTTAGCATACGGCGCATGTGCAGAATCATGGAAAGAGGGAGCTTTAGCCTACGGCACATGTGCAGAATCATACAAATAGTGAGCTTTAGCATATGGCACTTGTGCAGCATCATGGAAATAGTGAGCTTTAGCATACGGCACATGTGCAGCATCATGGAAATATCGAGCTTTAGCAAAGGGCACATGTGCAGAATCATACAAATAGTGAGCTTTAGCATACGGCACATGTGCAGCATCATGGAAATAGCGAGCTTTAGCATAGGGCACATGTGCAGAATCATACAAATAGCGAGCTTTAGCATACAGCGCTTCTGCAGAATCATGGAAATAGCGAGCTTTAGCATACGTCACATGTGCAGAATCATACAAATAGTGAGCTTTAGCATACGGCACATGTGCAGCATCATGGAAATAGTGAGCTTTAGCATACGGCACATGTGCAGCATCATGGAAAAAGCGAGCTTTAGCATAGGGCACATGTGCAGAATCATGCAAATAGCGAGCTTTAGCATACAGCGCTTCTGCAGAATCATGGAAATAGCGAGCTTTAGCATACAGCGCTTCTGCAGAATCATGGAAATAGCGAGCTTTAGCATACGTCACATGTGCAGAATCATACAAATAGTGAGCTTTAGCATACGGCACATGTGCAGCATCATGGAAATAGGGAGCTTTAGCATACGGCACATGTGCAGCATCATGGAAATAGCGAGCTTTAGCATAGGGCACATGTGCAGAATCATACAAATAGTGAACTTTAGCATACGGTACATGTTCAACATCATGGAAATAGCAAGCTTTAGCATAGGGCACATGTGCAGAATCATACAAATAGTGAGCCTTAGCATAGGGCACATGTGCAGAATCATACAAATAGCGAGATTTAGCTTACAGCACTTCTGCAGAATCATGGAAATAGCGAGCTTTAGCATACAGCGCTTCTGCAGAATCATGGAAATAGCGAGCTTTAGCATACAGCGCTTCTGCAGAATCATGGAAATAGCGAGCTTTAGCATAGGGCACATGTGCAGAATCATACAAAGAGTGAGCTTTAGCATATGGCACATGTGCAGAATCATGGAAAGAGGGAGCTTTAGCATACGGTGCATGTGCAGAATCATGGAAAGAGGGAGCTTTAGCATACGGCGCATGTGCAGAATCATCGAAATAGTGAGCTTTAGCATACGGCACATGTGCAGCATCATGGAAATAGCGAGCTTTAGCATAGGGCACATGTGCAGAATCATACAAATAGTGAGCTTTAGCATACGGCACATGTGCAGCATCATGGAAATAGCGAGCTTTAGCATAGGGCACATGTGCAGAATCATACAAATAGCGAGTTTAGCATACAGCGCTTCTGCAGAATCATGGAAAAAGCGAGCTTTAGCATACAGCACTTCTGCAGAATCATGGAAATAGCAAGCTTTAGCAAAGGGCACATTTGCAGAATCATACAAATAGTGAGCTTTAGCATACGGCACATGTGCAGCATCATGGAAATAGGGAGCTTTAGCATGCGGCACATGTGCAGCATCATGGAAATAGCGAGCTTTAGCATAGGGCACACGTGCAGAATCATACAAATAGTGAGCTTTAGCATACAGCGCTTCTGCAGAATCATGGAAATAGCGAGCTTTAGCATACAGCGCTTCTGCAGAATCATGGAAATAGCGAGCTTTAGCATACAGCAATTCTGCAGAATCATGAAAATAGCGAGCTTTAGCGTAGGGCACATGTGCAGAATCATACAAATAGTGAGCTTTAGCATAGGGCACATGTGCAGAATCATACAAATAGCGAGCTTTAGCATACAGCGCTTCCGCAGAATCATGGAAATAGCGAGCTTTAGCATACGGCACATGTGCAGAATCATACAAAAAGCGAGCTTTAGCATACAGCGCTTCTGCAGAATCATGGAAATAGCGAGCTTTAGCATACAACGCTTCTGCAGAATCATGGAAATAGCGAGCTTTAGCATACGGCACATGTGCAGCATCATGGAAATAGCGAGCTTTAGCATATGGCGGATGTGCAGAATCATGGAAAGAGGGAGTTTTAGCATACGGCGCATGTGCAGAATCATACAAATAGTGAACTTTAGCATACAGCGCATGAGCAGAATCATGGAAATAGTGAGCTTTAGCATACAGCGCTTCTGCAGAATCATGGAAATAGGGAGCTTTAGCATACAGCACATCTGCAGATTAATGGAAATAGCGAGCTTTAGCATACAGCGCTTCTGCAGAATCATGGAAATAGCGAGCTTTAGCATAGGGCACATGTGCAGAATCATACAAATAGTGAGCTTTAGCATACGGCACATGTGCAGAATCATGGAAAGAGTAAGCTTTAGCATACGGCGCATGTGCAGCATCATGGAAAGAGGGAGCTTTAGCATACGGCACATGTGCAGAATCATACAAATAGTGAGCTTTAGCATATGGCACTTGTGCAGCATCATGGAAATAGTGAGCTTTAGCATACGGCACATGTGCAGCATCATGGAAATATCGAGCTTTAGCAAAGGGCACATGTGCAGAATCATACAAATAGTGAGCTTTAGCATACGGCACATGTGCAGCATCATGGAAATAGCGAGCTTTAGCATAGGGCACATGTGCAGAATCATACAAATAGCGAGCTTTAGCATACAGCGCTTCTGCAGAATCATGGAAATAGCGAGCTTTATCATACGTCACATGTGCAGAATCATACAAATAGTGAGCTTTAGCATACGGCACATGTGCAGCATCATGGAAATAGTGAGCTTTAGCATACGGCACATGTGCAGCATCATGGAAAAAGCGAGCTTTAGCAAAGGGCACATGTGCAGAATCATGCAAATAGCGAGCTTTAGCATACAGCGCTTCTGCAGAATCATGGAAATAGCGAGCTTTAGCATACAGCGCTTCTGCAGAATCATGGAAATAGCGAGCTTTAGCATACGTCACATGTGCAGAATCATACAAATAGTGAGCTTTAGCGTACGGCACATGTGCAGCATCATGGAAATAGGGAGCTTTAGCATACGGCACATGTGCAGCATCATGGAAATAGCGAGCTTTAGCATAGGGCACATGTGCAGAATCATACAAATAGTGAGCTTTAGCATACGGCACATGTTCAGCATCATGGAAATAGCAAGCTTTAGCATAGGGCACATGTGCAGAATCATACAAATAGTGAGCCTTAGCATAGGGCACATGTGCAGAATCATACAAATAGCGAGATTTAGCTTACAGCACTTCTGCAGAATCATGGAAATAGCGAGCTTTAGCATACAGCGCTTCTGCAGAATCATGGAAATAGCGAGCTTTAGCATACAACGCTTCTGCAGAATCATGGAAATAGCGAGCTTTAGCATACGGCACATGTGCAGCATCATGGAAATAGCGAGCTTTAGCATATGGCGGATGTGCAGAATCATGGAAAGAGGGAGTTTTAGCATACGGCGCATGTGCAGAATCATACAAATAGTGAACTTTAGCATACGGCGCATGAGCAGAATCATGGAAATAGTGAGCTTTAGCATACAGCGCTTCTGCAGAATCATGGAAATAGGGAGCTTTAGCATACAGCACATCTGCAGATTAATGGAAATAGCGAGCTTTAGCATACAGCGCTTCTGCAGAATCATGGAAATAGCGAGCTTTAGCATAGGGCACATGTGCAGAATCATACAAATAGTGAGCTTTAGCATACGGCACATGTGCAGAATCATGGAAAGAGTAAGCTTTAGCATACGGCGCATGTGCAGAATCATGGAAAGAGGGAGCTTTAGCCTACGGCACATGTGCAGAATCATACAAATAGTGAGCTTTAGCATATGGCACTTGTGCAGCATCATGGAAATAGTGAGCTTTAGCATACGGCACATGTGCAGCATCATGGAAATATCGAGCTTTAGCAAAGGGCACATGTGCAGAATCATACAAATAGTGAGCTTTAGCATACGGCACATGTGCAGCATCATGGAAATAGCGAGCTTTAGCATAGGGCACATGTGCAGAATCATACAAATAGCGAGCTTTAGCATACAGCGCTTCTGCAGAATCATGGATATAGCGAGCTTTAGCATACGTCACATGTGCAGAATCATACAAATAGTGAGCTTTAGCATACGGCACATGTGCAGCATCATGGAAATAGTGAGCTTTAGCATACGGCACATGTGCAGCATCATGGAAAAAGCGAGCTTTAGCATAGGGCACATGTGCAGAATCATGCAAATAGCGAGCTTTAGCATACAGCGCTTCTGCAGAATCATGGAAATAGCGAGCTTTAGCATACAGCACTTCTGCAGAATCATGGAAATAGCGAGCTTTAGCATACGTCACATGTGCAGAATCATACAAATTGTGAGCTTTAGCATACGGCACATGTGCAGCATCATGGAAATAGGGAGCTTTAGCATACGGCACATGTGCAGCATCATGGAAATAGCGAGCTTTAGCATAGGGCACATGTGCAGAATCATACAAATAGTGAACTTTAGCATACGGTACATGTTCAACATCATGGAAATAGCAAGCTTTAGCATAGGGCACATGTGCAGAATCATACAAATAGTGAGCCTTAGCATAGGGCACATGTGCAGAATCATACAAATAGCGAGATTTAGCTTACAGCACTTCTGCAGAATCATGGAAATAGCGAGCTTTAGCATACAGCGCTTCTGCAGAATCATGGAAATAGCGAGCTTTAGCATACAGCGCTTCTGCAGAATCATGGAAATAGCGAGCTTTAGCATAGGGCACATGTGCAGAATCATACAAATAGTGAGCTTTAGCATATGGCACATGTGCAGAATCATGGAAAGAGGGAGCTTTATCATACGGTGCATGTGCAGAATCATGGAAAGAGGGAGCTTTAGCATACGGCGCATGTGCAGAATCATCGAAATAGTGAGCTTTAGCATACGGCACATGTGCAGCATCATGGAAATAGCGAGCTTTAGCATAGGGCACATGTGCAGAATCATACAAATAGTGAGCTTTAGCATACGGCACATGTGCAGCATCATGGAAATAGCGAGCTTTAGCATAGGGCACATGTGCAGAATCATACAAATAGCGAGTTTAGCATACAGCGCTTCTGCAGAATCATGGAAAAAGCGAGCTTTAGCATACAGCACTTCTGCAGAATCATGGAAATAGCAAGCTTTAGCAAAGGGCACATTTGCAGAATCATACAAATAGTGAGCTTTAGCATACGGCACATGTGCAGCATCATGGAAATAGGGAGCTTTAGCATGCGGCACATGTGCAGCATCATGGAAATAGCGAGCTTTAGCATAGGGCACACGTGCAGAATCATACAAATAGTGAGCTTTAGCATACGGCACATGTGCAGCATCATGGAAATAGCGAGCTTTAGCATACGGCGAATGTTCAGAATCATGGAAAGAGGGAGTTTTAGCATACGGCGCATGTGCAGAATCATACAAATAGTGAGCTTTAGCATACGGCGCATGAGCAGAATCATGGAAATAGTGAGTTTTAGCATACAGCGCTTCTGCAGAATCATGGAAATAGGGAGCTGTAGCATACAGCGCTTCTGCAGAATAAAGGAAATAGCGAGCTTTAGCATACAGCGCTTCTGCAGAATCATGGAAATAGCGAGCTTTAGCATAGGGCACATATGCAGAATCATACAAATGGTGAGCTTTAGCATACGGCACATGTGCAGAATCATGGAAAGAGTAAGCTTTAGCATACGGCGCATGTGCAGAATTATGGAAAGAGGGAGCTTTAGCATACGGCACATGTGCAGTATCATACAAAAAGTGAGCTTTAGCATATGGCACATGTGCAGCGTCATGGAAATAGTGAGCTTTAGCACACGGCACATGTGCAGCATCATGGAAAGATCGAGCTTTAGCAAAGGGCACATGTGCCGAATCATACAAATAGTGAGCTTTAGCATACGGCACATGTGCAGCATCATGGAAATAGCGAGCTTTAGCATAGGGCACATGTGCAGAATCATACAAATAGCGAGCTTTAGCATACAGCGCTTCTGCAGAATCATACAAATAGTGAGCTTTAGCATATGGCACATGTGCAGCATCATGGAAATAGCGAGCTTTAGCATAGGGCACATGTGCAGAATCATACAAATAGCGAGCTTTAGCATACAGCGCTTCTGCAGAATCATGGAAATAGCGAGCTTTAGCATACAGCGCTTCTGCAGAATCATGGAAATAGCGAGCTTTAGCATACGTCACATGTGCAGAATCATACAAATAGTGAGCTTTAGCATACGGCACATGTGCAGCATCATGGAAATAGGGAGCTTTAGCATACGGCACATGTGCAGAATCATACAAATAGTGAGCTTTAGCATACGGCACATGTGCAGCATCATGGAAATAGCAAGCTTTAGCATAGGGCACATGTGCAGAAGCATACAAATAGTGAGCTTTAGCATACGGCACATGTGCAGCATCATGGAAATAGTGAGCTTTAGCAAAGGGCACATCTGCAGAATCATACAAATAGTGAGCTTTATCATACGGCACATGTGTAGCATCATGGAAATAGGGAGCTTTAGCATACGGCACATGTGCAGCATCATGGAAATAGCGAGCTTTAGCATAGGGCACATGTGCAGAATCATACAAATAGCGAGCTTTAGCATACAGCGCTTCTGCAGAATCATGGAAATAGCGAGCTTAAGCATACAGCGCTTCTGCAGAATCATGGAAATAGCGAGCTTTAGCATACAGCACTTCTGCAGAATCATGAAAATAGCGAGCTTTAGCGTAGGGCACATGTGCAGAATCATACCAATAGTGAGCTTTAGCATAGGGCACATGTGCAGAATCATACAAATAGCGAGCTTTAGCATACAGCGCTTCCGCAGAATCATGGAAATAGCGAGCTTTAGCATACGGCACATGTGCAGAATCATACAAAAAGCGAGCTTTAGCATACAGCGCTTCTGCAGAATCATGGAAATAGCGAGCTTTAGCATACAACGCTTCTGCAGAATCATGGAAATAGCGAGCTTTAGCATACGGCACATGTGCAGCATCATGGAAATAGTGAGCTTTAGCATATGGCGGATGTGCAGAATCATGGAAAGAGGGAGTTTTAGCATACGGCGCATGTGCAGAATCATACAAATAGTGAACTTTAGCATACGGCGCATGAGCAGAATCATGGAAATAGTGAGCTTTAGCATACAGCGCTTCTGCAGAATCATGGAAATAGGGAGCTTTAGCATACAGCACATCTGCAGATTAATGGAAATAGCGAGCTTTAGCATACAGCGCTTCTGCAGAATCATGGAAATAGCGAGCTTTAGCATAGGGCACATGTGCAGAATCATACAAATAGTGAGCTTTAGCATACGGCACATGTGCAGAATCATGGAAAGAGTAAGCTTTAGCATACGGCGCATGTGCAGAATCATGGAAAGAGGGAGCTTTAGCATACGGCACATGTGCAGAATCATGCAAATAGCGAGCTTTAGCATACAGCGCTTCTGCAGAATCATGGAAATAGCGAGCTTTAGCATACAGCGCTTCTGCAGAATCATGGAAATAGCGAGCTTTAGCATACGTCACATGTGCAGAATCATACAAATAGTGAGCTTTAGCATACGGCACATGTGCAGCATCATGGAAATAGCGAGCTTTAGCATAGGGCACATGTGCAGAATCATACAAATAGCGAGCTTTAGCATACAGCGCTTCTGCAGAATCATGGAAATAGCGAGCTTTAGCAAAGGGCACATGTGCAGAATCATACAAATAGTGAGCTTTAGCATACGGCACATGTGCAGCATCATGGAAATAGCGAGCTTTAGCATAGGGCACATGTGCAGAATCATACAAATAGCGAGCTTTAGCATACAGCGCTTCTGCAGAATCATGGAAATAGCGAGCTTTAGCATACGTCACATGTGCAGAATCATACAAATAGTGAGCTTTAGCATACGGCACATGTGCAGCATCATGGAAATAGTGAGCTTTAGCATACGGCACATGTGCAGCATCATGGAAAAAGCGAGCTTTAGCAAAGGGCACATGTGCAGAATCATGCAAATAGCGAGCTTTAGCATACAGCGCTTCTGCAGAATCATGGAAATAGCGAGCTTTAGCATACAGCGCTTCTGCAGAATCATGGAAATAGCGAGCTTTAGCATACGTCACATGTGCAGAATCATACAAATAGTGAGCTTTAGCATACGGCACATGTGCAGCATCATGGAAATAGGGAGCTTTAGCATACGGCACATGTGCAGCATCATGGAAATAGCGAGCTTTAGCATAGGGCACATGTGCAGAATCATACAAATAGTGAGCTTTAGCATACGGCACATGTTCAGCATCATGGAAATAGCAAGCTTTAGCATAGGGCACATGTGCAGAATCATACAAATAGTGAGCCTTAGCATAGGGCACATGTGCAGAATCATACAAATAGCGAGATTTAGCTTACAGCACTTCTGCAGAATCATTGAAATAGCGAGCTTTAGCATACAGCGCTTCTGCAGAATCATGGAAATAGCGAGCTTTAGCATACAACGCTTCTGCAGAATCATGGAAATAGCGAGCTTTAGCATACGGCACATGTGCAGCATCATGGAAATAGCGAGCTTTAGCATATGGCGGATGTGCAGAATCATGGAAAGAGGGAGTTTTAGCATACGGCGCATGTGCAGAATCATACAAATAGTGAACTTTAGCATACGGCGCATGAGCAGAATCATGGAAATAGTGAGCTTTAGCATACAGCGCTTCTGCAGAATCATGGAAATAGGGAGCTTTAGCATACAGCACATCTGCAGATTAATGGAAATAGCGAGCTTTAGCATACAGCGCTTCTGCAGAATCATGGAAATAGCGAGCTTTAGCATAGGGCACATGTGCAGAATCATACAAATAGTGAGCTTTAGCATACGGCACATGTGCAGAATCATGGAAAGAGTAAGCTTTAGCATACGGCGCATGTGCAGAATCATGGAAAGAGGGAGCTTTAGCATACGGCACATGTGCAGAATCATACAAATAGTGAGCTTTAGCATATGGCACTTGTGCAGCATCATGGAAATAGTGAGCTTTAGCATACGGCACATGTGCAGCATCATGGAAATATCGAGCTTTAGCAAAGGGCACATGTGCAGAATCATACAAATAGTGAGCTTTAGCATACGGCACATGTGCAGCATCATGGAAATAGCGAGCTTTAGCATAGGGCACATGTGCAGAATCATACAAATAGCGAGCTTTAGCATACAGCGCTTCTGCAGAATCATGGAAATAGCGAGCTTTAGCATACGTCACATGTGCAGAATCATACAAATAGTGAGCTTTAGCATACGGCACATGTGCAGCATCATGGAAATAGTGAGCTTTAGCATACGGCACATGTGCAGCATCATGGAAAAAGCGAGCTTTAGCATAGGGCACATGTGCAGAATCATGCAAATAGCGAGCTTTAGCATACAGCGCTTCTGCAGAATCATGGAAATAACGAGCTTTAGCATACAGCGCTTCTGCAGAATCATGGAAATAGCGAGCTTTAGCATACGTCACATGTGCAGAATCATACAAATAGTGAGCTTTAGCATACGGCACATGTGCAGCATCATGGAAATAGGGAGCTTTAGCATACGGCACATGTGCAGCATCATGGAAATAGCGAGCTTTAGCATAGGGCACATGTGCAGAATCATACAAATAGTGAACTTTAGCATACGGTACATGTTCAACATCATGGAAATAGCAAGCTTTAGCATAGGGCACATGTGCAGAATCATACAAATAGTGAGCCTTAGCATAGGGCACATGTGCAGAATCATACAAATAGCGAGATTTAGCTTACAGCACTTCTGCAGAATCATGGAAATAGCGAGCTTTAGCATACAGCGCTTCTGCAGAATCATGGAAATAGCGAGCTTTAGCATACAGCGCTTCTGCAGAATCATGGAAATAGCGAGCTTTAGCATAGGGCACATGTGCAGAATCATACAAATAGTGAGCTTTAGCATATGGCACATGTGCAGAATCATGGAAAGAGGGAGCTTTATCATACGGTGCATGTGCAGAATCATGGAAAGAGGGAGCTTTAGCATACGGCGCATGTGCAGAATCATCGAAATAGTGAGCTTTAGCATACGGCACATGTGCAGCATCATGGAAATAGCGAGCTTTAGCATAGGGCACATGTGCAGAATCATACAAATAGTGAGCTTTAGCATACGGCACATGTGCAGCATCATGGAAATAGCGAGCTTTAGCATAGGGCACATGTGCAGAATCATACAAATAGCGAGTTTAGCATACAGCGCTTCTGCAGAATCATGGAAAAAGCGAGCTTTAGCATACAGCACTTCTGCAGAATCATGGAAATAGCAAGCTTTAGCAAAGGGCACATTTGCAGAATCATACAAATAGTGAGCTTTAGCATACGGCACATGTGCAGCATCATGGAAATAGGGAGCTTTAGCATGCGGCACATGTGCAGCATCATGGAAATAGCGAGCTTTAGCATAGGGCACACGTGCAGAATCATACAAATAGTGAGCTTTAGCATACGGCACATGTGCAGCATCATGGAAATAGCGAGCTTTAGCATACGGCGAATGTTCAGAATCATGGAAAGAGGGAGTTTTAGCATACGGCGCATGTGCAGAATCATACAAATAGTGAGCTTTAGCATACGGCGCATGAGCAGAATCATGGAAATAGTGAGTTTTAGCATACAGCGCTTCTGCAGAATCATGGAAATAGGGAGCTGTAGCATACAGCGCTTCTGCAGAATAAAGGAAATAGCGAGCTTTAGCATACAGCGCTTCTGCAGAATCATGGAAATAGCGAGCTTTAGCATAGGGCACATATGCAGAATCATACAAATGGTGAGCTTTAGCATACGGCACATGTGCAGAATCATGGAAAGAGTAAGCTTTAGCATACGGCGCATGTGCAGAATTATGGAAAGAGGGAGCTTTAGCATACGGCACATGTGCAGTATCATACAAAAAGTGAGCTTTAGCATATGGCACATGTGCAGCGTCATGGAAATAGTGAGCTTTAGCACACGGCACATGTGCAGCATCATGGAAAGATCGAGCTTTAGCAAAGGGCACATGTGCCGAATCATACAAATAGTGCGCTTTAGCATACGGCACATGTGCAGCATCATGGAAATAGCGAGCTTTAGCATAGGGCACATGTGCAGAATCATACAAATAGCGAGCTTTAGCATACAGCGCTTCTGCAGAATCATACAAATAGTGAGCTTTAGCATATGGCACATGTGCAGCATCATGGAAATAGCGAGCTTTAGCATAGGGCACATGTGCAGAATCATACAAATAGCGAGCTTTAGCATACAGCGCTTCTGCAGAATCATGGAAATAGCGAGCTTTAGCATACAGCGCTTCTGCAGAATCATGGAAATAGCGAGCTTTAGCATACATCACATGTGCAGAATCATACAAATAGTGAGCTTTAGCATACGGCACATGTGCAGCATCATGGAAATAGGGAGCTTTAGCATACGGCACATGTGCAGAATCATACAAATAGTGAGCTTTAGCATACGGCACATGTGCAGCATCATGGAAATAGCAAGCTTTAGCATAGGGCACATGTGCAGAAACATACAAATAGTGAGCTTTAGCATACGGCACATGTGCAGCATCATGGAAATAGTGAGCTTTAGCAAAGGGCACATCTGCAGAATCATACAAATAGTGAGCTTTATCATACGGCACATGTGTAGCATCATGGAAATAGGGAGCTTTAGCATACGGCACATGTGCAGCATCATGGAAATAGCGAGCTTTAGCATAGGGCACATGTGCAGAATCATACAAATAGCGAGCTTTAGCATACAGCGCTTCTGCAGAATCATGGAAATAGCGAGCTTAAGCATACAGCGCTTCTGCAGAATCATGGAAATAGCGAGCTTTAGCATACAGCACTTCTGCAGAATCATGAAAATAGCGAGCTTTAGCGTAGGGCACATGTGCAGAATCATACCAATAGTGAGCTTTAGCATAGGGCACATGTGCAGAATCATACAAATAGCGAGCTTTAGCATACAGCGCTTCCGCAGAATCATGGAAATAGCGAGCTTTAGCATACGGCACATGTGCAGAATCATACAAAAAGCGAGCTTTAGCATACAGCGCTTCTGCAGAATCATGGAAATAGCGAGCTTTAGCATACAACGCTTCTGCAGAATCATGGAAATAGCGAGCTTTAGCATACGGCACATGTGCAGCATCATGGAAATAGTGAGCTTTAGCATATGGCGGATGTGCAGAATCATGGAAAGAGGGAGTTTTAGCATACGGCGCATGTGCAGAATCATACAAATAGTGAACTTTAGCATACGGCGCATGAGCAGAATCATGGAAATAGTGAGCTTTAGCATACAGCGCTTCTGCAGAATCATGGAAATAGGGAGCTTTAGCATACAGCACATCTGCAGATTAATGGAAATAGCGAGCTTTAGCATACAGCGCTTCTGCAGAATCATGGAAATAGCGAGCTTTAGCATAGGGCACATGTGCAGAATCATACAAATAGTGAGCTTTAGCATACGGCACATGTGCAGAATCATGGAAAGAGTAAGCTTTAGCATACGGCGCATGTGCAGAATCATGGAAAGAGGGAGCTTTAGCATACGGCACATGTGCAGAATCATGCAAATAGCGAGCTTTAGCATACAGCGCTTCTGCAGAATCATGGAAATAGCGAGCTTTAGCATACAGCGCTTCTGCAGAATCATGGAAATAGCGAGCTTTAGCATACGTCACATGTGCAGAATCATACAAATAGTGAGCTTTAGCATACGGCACATGTGCAGCATCATGGAAATAGCGAGCTTTAGCATAGGGCACATGTGCAGAATCATACAAATAGCGAGCTTTAGCATACAGCGCTTCTGCAGAATCATGGAAATAGCGAGCTTTAGCAAAGGGCACATGTGCAGAATCATACAAATAGTGAGCTTTAGCATACGGCACATGTGCAGCATCATGGAAATAGCGAGCTTTAGCATAGGGCACATGTGCAGAATCATACAAATAGCGAGCTTTAGCATACAGCGCTTCTGCAGAATCATGGAAATAGCGAGCTTTAGCATACGTCACATGTGCAGAATCATACAAATAGTGAGCTTTAGCATACGGCACATGTGCAGCATCATGGAAATAGTGAGCTTTAGCATACGGCACATGTGCAGCATCATGGAAAAAGCGAGCTTTAGCAAAGGGCACATGTGCAGAATCATGCAAATAGCGAGCTTTAGCATACAGCGCTTCTGCAGAATCATGGAAATAGCGAGCTTTAGCATACAGCGCTTCTGCAGAATCATGGAAATAGCGAGCTTTAGCATACGTCACATGTGCAGAATCATACAAATAGTGAGCTTTAGCATACGGCACATGTGCAGCATCATGGAAATAGGGAGCTTTAGCATACGGCACATGTGCAGCATCATGGAAATAGCGAGCTTTAGCATAGGGCACATGTGCAGAATCATACAAATAGTGAGCTTTAGCATACGGCACATGTTCAGCATCATGGAAATAGCAAGCTTTAGCATAGGGCACATGTGCAGAATCATACAAATAGTGAGCCTTAGCATAGGGCACATGTGCAGAATCATACAAATAGCGAGATTTAGCTTACAGCACTTCTGCAGAATCATTGAAATAGCGAGCTTTAGCATACAGCGCTTCTGCAGAATCATGGAAATAGCGAGCTTTAGCATACAACGCTTCTGCAGAATCATGGAAATAGCGAGCTTTAGCATACGGCACATGTGCAGCATCATGGAAATAGCGAGCTTTAGCATATGGCGGATGTGCAGAATCATGGAAAGAGGGAGTTTTAGCATACGGCGCATGTGCAGAATCATACAAATAGTGAACTTTAGCATACGGCGCATGAGCAGAATCATGGAAATAGTGAGCTTTAGCATACAGCGCTTCTGCAGAATCATGGAAATAGGGAGCTTTAGCATACAGCACATCTGCAGATTAATGGAAATAGCGAGCTTTAGCATACAGCGCTTCTGCAGAATCATGGAAATAGCGAGCTTTAGCATAGGGCACATGTGCAGAATCATACAAATAGTGAGCTTTAGCATACGGCACATGTGCAGAATCATGGAAAGAGTAAGCTTTAGCATATGGCGCATGTGCAGAATCATGGAAAGAGGGAGTTTTAGCATACGGCACATGTGCAGAATCATACAAATAGTGAGCTTTAGCATATGGCACTTGTGCAGCATCATGGAAATAGTGAGCTTTAGCATACGGCACATGTGCAGCATCATGGAAATATCGAGCTTTAGCAAAGGGCACATGTGCAGAATCATACAAATAGTGAGCTTTAGCATACGGCACATGTGCAGCATCATGGAAATAGCGAGCTTTAGCATAGGGCACATGTGCAGAATCATACAAATAGCGAGCTTTAGCATACAGCGCTTCTGCAGAATCATGGAAATAGCGAGCTTTAGCATACGTCACATGTGCAGAATCATACAAATAGTGAGCTTTAGCATACGGCACATGTGCAGCATCATGGAAATAGTGAGCTTTAGCATACGGCACATGTGCAGCATCATGGAAAAAGCGAGCTTTAGCATAGGGCACATGTGCAGAATCATGCAAATAGCGAGCTTTAGCATACAGCGCTTCTGCAGAATCATGGAAATAACGAGCTTTAGCATACAGCGCTTCTGCAGAATCATGGAAATAGCGAGCTTTAGCATACGTCACATGTGCAGAATCATACAAATAGTGAGCTTTAGCATACGGCACATGTGCAGCATCATGGAAATAGGGAGCTTTAGCATACGGCACATGTGCAGCATCATGGAAATAGCGAGCTTTAGCATAGGGCACATGTGCAGAATCATACAAATAGTGAACTTTAGCATACGGTACATGTTCAACATCATGGAAATAGCAAGCTTTAGCATAGGGCACATGTGCAGAATCATACAAATAGTGAGCCTTAGCATAGGGCACATGTGCAGAATCATACAAATAGCGAGATTTAGCTTACAGCACTTCTGCAGAATCATGGAAATAGCGAGCTTTAGCATACAGCGCTTCTGCAGAATCATGGAAAGAGCGAGCTTTAGCATACAGCGCTTCTGCAGAATCATGGAAATAGCGAGCTTTAGCATAGGGCACATGTGCAGAATCATACAAATAGTGAGCTTTAGCATATGGCACATGTGCAGAATCATGGAAAGAGGGAGCTTTAGCATACGGTGCATGTGCAGAATCATGGAAAGAGGGAGCTTTAGCATACGGCGCATGTGCAGAATCATCGAAATAGTGAGCTTTAGCATACGGCACATGTGCAGCATCATGGAAATAGCGAGCTTTAGCATAGGGCACATGTGCAGAATCATACAAATAGTGAGCTTTAGCATACGGCACATGTGCAGCATCATGGAAATAGCGAGCTTTAGCATAGGGCACATGTGCAGAATCATACAAATAGCGAGTTTAGCATACAGCGCTTCTGCAGAATCATGGAAAAAGCGAGCTTTAGCATACAGCACTTCTGCAGAATCATGGAAATAGCAAGCTTTAGCAAAGGGCACATTTGCAGAATCATACAAATAGTGAGCTTTAGCATACGGCACATGTGCAGCATCATGGAAATAGGGAGCTTTAGCATGCGGCACATGTGCAGCATCATGGAAATAGCGAGCTTTAGCATAGGGCACACGTGCAGAATCATACAAATAGTGAGCTTTAGCATACGGCACATGTGCAGCATCATGGAAATAGCGAGCTTTAGCATACGGCGAATGTTCAGAATCATGGAAAGAGGGAGTTTTAGCATACGGTGCATGTGCAGAAACATACAAATAGTGAGCTTTAGCATACGGCGCATGAGCAGAATAATGGAAATAGTGAGTTTTAGCATACAGCGCTTCTGCAGAATCATGGAAATAGGGAGCTGTAGCATACAGCGCTTCTGCAGAATAAAGGAAATAGCGAGCTTTAGCATACAGCGCTTCTGCAGAATCATGGAAATAGCGAGCTTTAGCATAGGGCACATATGCAGAATCATACAAATGGTGAGCTTTAGCATACGGCACATGTGCAGAATCATGGAAAGAGTAAGCTTTAGCATACGGCGCATGTGCAGAATCATGGAAAGAGGGAGCTTTAGCATACGGCACATGTGCAGTATCATACAAAAAGTGAGCTTTAGCATATGGCACATGTGCAGCGTCATGGAAATAGTGAGCTTTAGCACACGGCACATGTGCAGCATCATGGAAAGATCGAGCTTTAGCAAAGGGCACATGTGCCGAATCATACAAATAGTGAGCTATAGCATACGGCACATGTGCAGCATCATGGAAATAGCGAGCTTTAGCATAGGGCACATGTGCAGAATCATACAAATAGCGAGCTTTAGCATACAGCGCTTCTGCAGAATCATACAAATAGTGAGCTTTAGCATATGGCACATGTGCAGCATCATGGAAATAGCGAGCTTTAGCATAGGGCACATGTGCAGAATCATACAAATAGCGAGCTTTAGCATACAGCGCTTCTGCAGAATCATGGAAATAGCGAGCTTTAGCATACAGCGCTTCTGCAGAATCATGGAAATAGCAAGCTTTAGCATACGTCACATGTGCAGAATCATACAAATAGTGAGCTTTAGCATACGGCACATGTGCAGCATCATGGAAATAGGGAGCTTTAGCATACGGCACATGTGCAGAATCATACAAATAGTGAGCTTTAGCATACGGCACATGTGCAGCATCATGGAAATAGCAAGCTTTAGCATAGGGCACATGTGCAGAAGCATACAAATAGTGAGCTTTAGCATACGGCACATGTGCAGCATCATGGAAATAGTGAGCTTTAGCAAAGGGCACATCTGCAGAATCATACAAATAGTGAGCTTTATCATACGGCACATGTGTAGCATCATGGAAATAGGGAGCTTTAGCATACGGCACATGTGCAGCATCGTGGAAATAGCGAGCTTTAGCATAGGGCACATGTGCAGAATCATACAAATAGCGAGCTTTAGCATACAGCGCTTCTGCAGAATCATGGAAATAGCGAGCTTTAGCATACAGCGCTTCTGCAGAATCATGGAAATAGCGAGCTTTAGCATACAGCACTTCTGCAGAATCATGAAAATAGCGAGCTTTAGCGTAGGGCACATGTGCAGAATCATACAAATAGTGAGCTTTAGCATAGGGCACATGTGCAGAATCATACAAATAGCGAGCTTTAGCATACAGCGCTTCCGCAGAATCATGGAAATAGCGAGCTTTAGCATACGGCACATGTGCAGAATCATACAAAAAGCGAGCTTTAGCATACAGCGCTTCTGCAGAATCATGGAAATAGCGAGCTTTAGCATACAACGCTTCTGCAGAATCATGGAAATAGCGAGCTTTAGCATACGGCACATGTGCAGCATCATGGAAATAGCGAGCTTTAGCATATGGCGGATGTGCAGAATCATGGAAAGAGGGAGTTTTAGCATACGGCGCATGTGCAGAATCATACAAATAGTGAACTTTAGCATACGGCGCATGAGCAGAATCATGGAAATAGTGAGCTTTAGCATACAGCGCTTCTGCAGAATCATGGAAATAGGGAGCTTTAGCATACAGCACATCTGCAGATTAATGGAAATAGCGAGCTTTAGCATACAGCGCTTCTGCAGAATCATGGAAATAGCGAGCTTTAGCATAGGGCACATGTGCAGAATCATACAAATAGTGAGCTTTAGCATACGGCACATGTGCAGAATCATGGAAAGAGTAAGCTTTAGCATACGGCGCATGTGCAGAATCATGGAAAGAGGGAGCTTTAGCATACGGCACATGTGCAGAATCATACAAATAGTGAGCTTTAGCATCTGGCACTTGTGCAGCATCATGGAAATAGTGAGCTTTAGCATACGGCACATGTGCAGCATCATGGAAATATCGAGCTTTAGCAAAGGGCACATGTGCAGAATCATACAAATAGTGAGCTTTAGCATACGGCACATGTGCAGCATCATGGAAATAGCGAGCTTTAGCATAGGGCACATGTGCAGAATCATACAAATAGCGAGCTTTAGCATACAGCGCTTCTGCAGAATCATGGAAATAGCGAGCTTTAGCATACGTCACATGTGCAGAATCATACAAATAGTGAGCTTTAGAATACGGCACATGTTCAGCATCATGGAAATAGTGAGCTTTAGCATACGGCACATGTGCAGCATCATGGAAAAAGCGAGCTTTAGCATAGGGCACATGTGCAGAATCATGCAAATAGCGAGCTTTAGCATACAGCGCTTCTGCAGAATCATGAAAATAGCGAGCTTTAGCATACAGCGCTTCTGCAGAATCATGGAAATAGCGAGCTTTAGCATACGTCACATGTGCAGAATCATACAAATAGTGAGCTTTAGCATACGGCACATGTGCAGCATCATGGAAATAGGGAGCTTTAGCATACGGCACATGTGCAGCATCATGGAAATAGCGAGCTTTAGCATAGGGCACATGTGCAGAATCATACAAATAGTGAGCTTTAGCATACGGCACATGTTCAGCATCATGGAAATAGCAAGCTTTAGCATAGGGCACATGTGCAGAATCATACAAATAGTGAGCCTTAGCATAGGGCACATGTGCAGAATCATACAAATAGCGAGATTTAGCTTACAGCACTTCTGCAGAATCATGGAAATAGCGAGCTTTAGCATACAGCGCTTCTGCAGAATCATGGAAATAGCAAGCTTTAGCATACAACGCTTCTGCAGAATCATGGAAATAGCGAGCTTTAGCATACGGCACATGTGCAGCATCATGGAAATAGCGAGCTTTAGCATATGGCGGATGTGCAGAATCATGGAAAGAGGGAGTTTTAGCATACGGCGCATGTGCAGAATCATACAAATAGTGAACTTTAGCATACGGCGCATGAGCAGAATCATGGAAATAGTGAGCTTTAGCATACAGCGCTTCTGCAGAATCATGGAAATAGGGAGCTTTAGCATACAGCACATCTGCAGATTAATGGAAATAGCGAGCTTTAGCATACAGCGCTTCTGCAGAATCATGGAAATAGCGAGCTTTAGCATAGGGCACATGTGCAGAATCATACAAATAGTGAGCTTTAGCATACGGCACATGTGCAGAATCATGGAAAGAGTAAGCTTTAGCATACGGCGCATGTGCAGAATCATGGAAAGAGGGAGCTTTAGCATACGGCACATGTGCAGAATCATACAAATAGTGAGCTTTAGCATATGGCACTTGTGCAGCATCATGGAAATAGTGAGCTTTAGCATACGGCACATGTGCAGCATCATGGAAATATCGAGCTTTAGCAAAGGGCACATGTGCAGAATCATACAAATAGTGAGCTTTAGCATACGGCACATGTGCAGCATCATGGAAATAGCGAGCTTTAGCATAGGGCACATGTGCAGAATCATACAAATAGCGAGCTTTAGCATACAGCGCTTCTGCAGAATCATGGAAATAGCGAGCTTTAGCATACGTCACATGTGCAGAATCATACAAATAGTGAGCTTTAGCATACGGCACATGTGCAGCATCATGGAAATAGTGAGCTTTAGCATACGGCACATGTGCAGCATCATGGAAAAAGCGAGCTTTAGCATAGGGCACATGTGCAGAATCATGCAAATAGCGAGCTTTAGCATATAGCGCTTCTGCAGAATCATGGAAATAGCGAGCTTTAGCATACAGCGCTTCTGCAGAATCATGGAAATAGCGAGCTTTAGCATACGTCACATGTGCAGAATCATACAAATAGTGAGCTTTAGCATACGGCACATGTGCAGCATCATGGAAATAGGGAGCTTTAGCATACGGCACATGTGCAGCATCATGGAAATAGCGAGCTTTAGCATAGGGCACATGTGCAGAATCATACAAATAGTGAGCTTTAGCATACGGCACATGTTCAACATCATGGAAATAGCAAGCTTTAGCATAGGGCACATGTGCAGAATCATACAAATAGTGAGCCTTAGCATAGGGCACATGTGCAGAATCATACAAATAGCGAGATTTAGCTTACAGCACTTCTGCAGAATCATGGAAATAGCGAGCTTTAGCATACAGCGCTTCTGCAGAATCATGGAAATAGCGAGCTTTAGCATACAGCGCTTCTGCAGAATCATGGAAATAGCGAGCTTTAGCATAGGGCACATGTGCAGAATCATACAAATAGTGAGCTTTAGCATACGGCACATGTGCAGAATCATGGAAAGAGGGAGCTTTAGCATACGGTGCATGTGCAGAATCATGGAAAGAGGGAGCTTTAGCATACGGCGCATGTGCAGAATCATACAAATAGTGAGCTTTAGCATACGGCACATGTGCAGCATCATCGAAATAGTGAGCTTTAGCATACGGCACATGTGCAGCATCATGGAAATAGCGAGCTTTAGCATAGGGCACATGTGCAGAATCATACAAATAGTGAGCTTTAGCATACGGCACATGTGCAGCATCATGGAAATAGCGAGCTTTAGCATAGGGCACATGTGCAGAATCATACAAATAGCGAGTTTAGCATACAGCGCTTCTGCAGAATCATGGAAAAAGCGAGCTTTAGCATACAGCACTTCTGCAGAATAATGGAAATAGCAAGCTTTAGCAAAGGGCACATTTGCAGAATCATACAAATAGTGAGCTTTAGCATACGGCACATGTGCAGCATCATGGAAATAGGGAGCTTTAGCATGCGGCACATGTGCAGCATCATGGAAATAGCGAGCTTTAGCATAGGGCACACGTGCAGAATCATACAAATAGTGAGCTTTAGCATACGGCACATGTGCAGCATCATGGAAATAGCGAGCTTTAGCATACGGCGAATGTTCAGAATCATGGAAAGAGGGAGTTTTAGCATACGGCGCATGTGCAGAATCATACAAATAGTGAGCTTTAGCATACGGCGCATGAGCAGAATCATGGAAATAGTGAGTTTTAGCATACAGCGCTTCTGCAGAATCATGGAAATAGGGAGCTTTAGCATACAGCACATCTGCAGATTAATGGAAATAGCGAGCTTTAGCATACAGCGCTTCTGCAGAATCATGGAAATAGCGAGCTTTAGCATAGGGCACATGTGCAGAATCATACAAATAGTGAGCTTTAGCATACGGCACATGTGCAGAATCATGGAAAGAGTAAGCTTTAGCATACGGCGCATGTGCAGAATCATGGAAAGAGGGAGCTTTAGCCTACGGCACATGTGCAGAATCATACAAATAGTGAGCTTTAGCATATGGCACTTGTGCAGCATCATGGAAATAGTGAGCTTTAGCATACGGCACATGTGCAGCATCATGGAAATATCGAGCTTTAGCAAAGGGCACATGTGCAGAATCATACAAATAGTGAGCTTTAGCATACGGCACATGTGCAGCATCATGGAAATAGCGAGCTTTAGCATAGGGCACATGTGCAGAATCATACAAATAGCGAGCTTTAGCATACAGCGCTTCTGCAGAATCATGGATATAGCGAGCTTTAGCATACGTCACATGTGCAGAATCATACAAATAGTGAGCTTTAGCATACAGCACATGTGCAGCATCATGGAAATAGTGAGCTTTAGCATACGGCACATGTGCAGCATCATGGAAAAAGCGAGCTTTAGCATAGGGCACATGTGCAGAATCATGCAAATAGCGAGCTTTAGCATACAGCGCTTCTGCAGAATCATGGAAATAGCGAGCTTTAGCATACAGCGCTTCTGCAGAATCATGGAAATAGCGAGCTTTAGCATACGTCACATGTGCAGAATCATACAAATTGTGAGCTTTAGCATACGGCACATGTGCAGCATCATGGAAATAGGGAGCTTTAGCATACGGCACATGTGCAGCATCATGGAAATAGCGAGCTTTAGCATAGGGCACATGTGCAGAATCATACAAATAGTGAACTTTAGCATACGGTACATGTTCAACATCATGGAAATAGCAAGCTTTAGCATAGGGCACATGTGCAGAATCATACAAATAGTGAGCCTTAGCATAGGGCACATGTGCAGAATCATACAAATAGCGAGATTTAGCTTACAGCACTTCTGCAGAATCATGGAAATAGCGAGCTTTAGCATACAGCGCTTCTGCAGAATCATGGAAATAGCGAGCTTTAGCATACAGCGCTTCTGCAGAATCATGGAAATAGCGAGCTTTAGCATAGGGCACATGTGCAGAATCATACAAATAGTGAGCTTTAGCATATGGCACATGTGCAGAATCATGGAAAGAGGGAGCTTTAGCATACGGTGCATGTGCAGAATCATGGAAAGAGGGAGCTTTAGCATACGGCGCATGTGCAGAATCATCGAAATAGTGAGCTTTAGCATACGGCACATGTGCAGCATCATGGAAATAGCGAGCTTTAGCATAGGGCACATGTGCAGAATCATACAAATAGTGAGCTTTAGCATACGGCACATGTGCAGCATCATGGAAATAGCGAGCTTTAGCATAGGGCACATGTGCAGAATCATACAAATAGCGAGTTTAGCATACAGCGCTTCTGCAGAATCATGGAAAAAGCGAGCTTTAGCATACAGCACTTCTGCAGAATCATGGAAATAGCAAGCTTTAGCAAAGGGCACATTTGCAGAATCATACAAATAGTGAGCTTTAGCATACGGCACATGTGCAGCATCATGGAAATAGGGAGCTTTAGCATGCGGCACATGTGCAGCATCATGGAAATAGCGAGCTTTAGCATAGGGCACACGTGCAGAATCATACAAATAGTGAGCTTTAGCATACGGCACATGTGCAGCATCATGGAAATAGCGAGCTTTAGCATACGGCGAATGTTCAGAATCATGGAAAGAGGGAGTTTTAGCATACGGCGCATGTGCAGAATCATACAAATAGTGAGCTTTAGCATACGGCGCATGAGCAGAATCATGGAAATAGTGAGTTTTAGCATACAGCGCTTCTGCAGAATCATGGAAATAGGGAGCTGTAGCATACAGCGCTTCTGCAGAATAAAGGAAATAGCGAGCTTTAGCATACAGCGCTTCTGCAGAATCATGGAAATAGCGAGCTTTAGCATAGGGCACATATGCAGAATCATACAAATGGTGAGCTTTAGCATACGGCACATGTGCAGAATCATGGAAAGAGTAAGCTTTAGCATACGGCGCATGTGCAGTATCATACAAAAAGTGAGCTTTAGCATATGGCACATGTGCAGCGTCATGGAAATAGTGAGCTTTAGCACACGGCACATGTGCAGCATCATGGAAAGATCGAGCTTTAGCAAAGGGCACATGTGCCGAATCATACAAATAGTGAGCTTTAGCATACGGCACATGTGCAGCATCATGGAAATAGCGAGCTTTAGCATAGGGCACATGTGCAGAATCATACAAATAGCGAGCTTTAGCATACAGCGCTTCTGCAGAATCATACAAATAGTGAGCTTTAGCATATGGCACATGTGCAGCATCATGGAAATAGCGAGCTTTAGCATAGGGCACATGTGCAGAATCATACAAATAGCGAGCTTTAGCATACAGCGCTTCTGCAGAATCATGGAAATAGCGAGCTTTAGCATACAGCGCTTCTGCAGAATCATGGAAATAGCGAGCTTTAGCATACGTCACATGTGCAGAATCATACAAATAGTGAGCTTTAGCATACGGCACATGTGCAGCATCATGGAAATAGGGAGCTTTAGCATACGGCACATGTGCAGAATCATACAAATAGTGAGCTTTAGCATACGGCACATGTGCAGCATCATGGAAATAGCAAGCTTTAGCATAGGGCACATATGCAGAATCATACAAATGGTGAGCTTTAGCATACGGCACATGTGCAGAATCATGGAAAGAGTAAGCTTTAGCATACGGCGCATGTGCAGTATCATACAAAAAGTGAGCTTTAGCATATGGCACATGTGCAGCGTCATGGAAATAGTGAGCTTTAGCACACGGCACATGTGCAGCATCATGGAAAGATCGAGCTTTAGCAAAGGGCACATGTGCCGAATCATACAAATAGTGAGCTTTAGCATACGGCACATGTGCAGCATCATGGAAATAGCGAGCTTTAGCATAGGGCACATGTGCAGAATCATACAAATAGCGAGCTTTAGCATACAGCGCTTCTGCAGAATCATACAAATAGTGAGCTTTAGCATATGGCACATGTGCAGCATCATGGAAATAGCGAGCTTTAGCATAGGGCACATGTGCAGAATCATACAAATAGCGAGCTTTAGCATACAGCGCTTCTGCAGAATCATGGAAATAGCGAGCTTTAGCATACAGCGCTTCTGCAGAATCATGGAAATAGCGAGCTTTAGCATACGTCACATGTGCAGAATCATACAAATAGTGAGCTTTAGCATACGGCACATGTGCAGCATCATGGAAATAGGGAGCTTTAGCATACGGCACATGTGCAGAATCATACAAATAGTGAGCTTTAGCATACGGCACATGTGCAGCATCATGGAAATAGCAAGCTTTAGCATAGGGCACATGTGCAGAAGCATACAAATAGTGAGCTTTAGCATACGGCACATGTGCAGCATCATGGAAATAGTGAGCTTTAGCAAAGGGCACATCTGCAGAATCATACAAATAGTGAGCTTTATCATACGGCACATGTGTAGCATCATGGAAATAGGGAGCTTTAGCATACGGCACATGTGCAGCATCATGGAAATAGCGAGCTTTAGCATAGGGCACATGTGCAGAATCATACAAATAGCGAGCTTTAGCATACAGCGCTTCTGCAGAATCATGGAAATAGCGAGCTTAAGCATACAGCGCTTCTGCAGAATCATGGAAATAGCGAGCTTTAGCATACAGCACTTCTGCAGAATCATGAAAATAGCGAGCTTTAGCGTAGGGCACATGTGCAGAATCATACAAATAGTGAGCTTTAGCATAGGGCACATGTGCAGAATCATACAAATAGCGAGCTTTAGCATACAGCGCTTCCGCAGAATCATGGAAATAGCGAGCTTTAGCATACGGCACATGTGCAGAATCATACAAAAAGCGAGCTTTAGCATACAGCGCTTCTGCAGAATCATGGAAATAGCGAGCTTTAGCATACAACGCTTCTGCAGAATCATGGAAATAGCGAGCTTTAGCATACGGCACATGTGCAGCATCATGGAAATAGTGAGCTTTAGCATATGGCGGATGTGCAGAATCATGGAAAGAGGGAGTTTTAGCATACGGCGCATGTGCAGAATCATACAAATAGTGAACTTTAGCATACGGCGCATGAGCAGAATCATGGAAATAGTGAGCTTTAGCATACAGCGCTTCTGCAGAATCATGGAAATAGGGAGCTTTAGCATACAGCACATCTGCAGATTAATGGAAATAGCGAGCTTTAGCATACAGCGCTTCTGCAGAATCATGGAAATAGCGAGCTTTAGCATAGGGCACATGTGCAGAATCATACAAATAGTGAGCTTTAGCATACGGCACATGTGCAGAATCATGGAAAGAGTAAGCTTTAGCATACGGCGCATGTGCAGAATCATGGAAAGAGGGAGCTTTAGCATACGGCACATGTGCAGAATCATGCAAATAGCGAGCTTTAGCATACAGCGCTTCTGCAGAATCATGGAAATAGCGAGCTTTAGCATACAGCGCTTCTGCAGAATCATGGAAATAGCGAGCTTTAGCATACGTCACATGTGCAGAATCATACAAATAGTGAGCTTTAGCATACGGCACATGTGCAGCATCATGGAAATAGCGAGCTTTAGCATAGGGCACATGTGCAGAATCATACAAATAGCGAGCTTTAGCATACAGCGCTTCTGCAGAATCATGGAAATAGCGAGCTTTAGCAAAGGGCACATGTGCAGAATCATACAAATAGTGAGCTTTAGCATACGGCACATGTGCAGCATCATGTTAATAGGGAGCTTTAGCATACGGCACATGTGCAGAATCACACAAATAGTGAGCTTTAACATACAGCGCTTCTGCAGAATCATGGAAATAGGGAACTTTAGCATAAGGCACTTGTGCAGAATCATGGAAATAGCGAGCTTTAGCATACGGCACATGTGCAGAATCATGGAAATAGAGAGCTTTAGCATACGGCACATGTGCAGAATCACACAAATAGTGAGCTTTAACATACAGCGCTTCTGCAGAATCATGGAAATAGGGAATTTTAGCATACGGCACTTGTGCAGAATCATGGAAATAGGGAACTTTAGCATACGGCACATGTGCAGAATCATGTTAATAGGGAGATTTAGCATACGACACATGTGCAGAATCATGGAAATAGAGAGCTTTAGCATACGGCACATGTGCAGAATCATACAAATAGCGAGCTTTAGCATACGGCACATGTGCAGAATCATACAAATAGCGAGTTTTAGCATACGGCACATGTACAGAATCACACAAATAGTGTGCTTTAGCATACGGCACATGTGTAGAATCATGGAAATAGCGAGCTTTAGCATACGGCACATGTGCAGAATCATGTTAATAGGGAGCTTTAGCATACGGCGCATGTGCAGAATCATGGAAATAGTGAGCTTTAGCATACGGCACATGTGCAGAATCATGGAAATAGTGAGCTTTATCATATGGCACATGTGCAGAATCATGGAAATAGGGAGCTTTAGCATATGGCACATGTGCAGAATCATGGAAAAAGTGAGCTTTAGCATACGGCACATGTGCAGAATCATGGAAACGGAGCTTTAGCATACGGCGCATGTGCAGAATCATGGAAATAGCGAGCTTTAGCATACGGCACATGTGCAGAATCATGGAAATAGTGAGCTTTAGCATACGGCACTAGTGCAGAATCATGGAAATAGCGAGCTTTAGCATACAGCGCATGTGCAGAATCATGGAAATAGGGAGCTTTAGCATACGGCGCATGTGCAGAATCATGGAAATAGGGAGCTTTAGCATATGGCACATGTGCAGAATCATGGAAATAGTGAGCTTTAGCATATGGCACATGTGCAGAATCATGGAAATAAGGAGCTTTAGCATACAGCTCATGTGCAGAATCACACAAATAGTGAGCTTTAACATACAGCGCTTCTGCAGAATCATGGAAATAGGGAACTTTAGCATACGGCACTAGTGCAGAGTCAAACAAATAGTGAGCTTTAGCATACAGCGCTTCTGCAGAATCATGGAAATAGAGAGCTTTAGCATACGGCACATGTGCAGAATCATGGAAATAGCGAGCGTTAGCATACGGCACATGTGCAGAATCATGGAAATAGCGAGCGTTAGCATACGGCACATGTACAGAATCACACAAATAGTGAGCTTAAGCATACGGCACATGTGTAGAATCATGGAAATAGCGAGCTTTAGCATACGGCACATGTGCAGAATCATGTTAATAGGGAGCTTAAGCATACGGCGCATGTGCAGAATCATGGAAATAGTGAGCTTTATCATATGGCACATGTGCAGAATCATGGAAATAGTGAGCTTTAGCATACGGCGCATGTGCAGAATCATGGAAATAGTGAGCTTTATCATATGGCACATGTGCAGAATCATGGAAATAGAGAGCTTTAGCATACGGCACATGTGCAGAATCATACAAATAGCGAACTTTAGCATATGGCACATGTGCAGAATCATACAAATAGCGAGTTTTAGCATACAACACATGTGCAGAATCATACAAATAGCGAGCTTTATTAACGACACATGTGCAGAATCATGGAAATAGCGAGCGTTAGCATACGGCACATGTGTAGAATCATACAAATAGTGAGCTTTAGCATACAGCGCTTCTGCAGAATCATGGAAATTGAGAGCTTTAGCATACGGCACATGTGCAGAATCATGGAAATTGAGAGCTTTAGCATATGGCACATGTGCAGAATCATGGAAAGAGGGAGCTGTAACATATGGCACATGTGCAGAATCATGGAAATAGTGAGCTTTAGCATACGGCACAAGTGCAGAATCAAGGAAACGGAGCTTTAGCATACGGCGCATGTGCAGAATCATGGAAATAGCGAGCTTTAGCATACGGCACATGTGCAGAATCATGGAAATAGTGAGCTTTAGCATACGGCACTTGTGCAGATTCATTGAAATAGTGAGCTTTAGCATATGGCACATGTGCAGAATCATGGAAATAGTGAGCTTTAGCATACGGCACATGTGCAGAATCATGGAAATAGTGAGCTTTAGCTTACGGCACTTGTGCAGAATCATGGAAATAGGGAGCTTTAGCATACGGCGCATGTGCAGAATCATGGAAATAGGGAGCTTTAGCATACGGCGCATGTGCAGAATCATGTTAATAGGGAGCTTTAGCATACGGCACATGTGCAGAATCACACAAATAGTGAGCTTTAACATACAGCGCTTCTGCAGAATCATGGAAATAGGGAACTTTAGCATACGGCACTTGTGCAGAATCATGGAAATAGCGAGCTTTAGCATACGGCACATGTGCAGAATCATGTTAATAGGGAACTTTAGCATACGACACATGTGCAGAATCATGGAAATAGAGAGCTTTAGCATACGGCACATGTGCAGAATCACACAAATAGTGAGCTTTAACATACAGCGCTTCTGCAGAATCATGGAAATAGGGAACTTTAGCATACGGCACTTGTGCAGAATCATGGAAATAGGGAACTTTAGCATACGGCACATGTGCAGAATCATGTTAATAGGGAGCTTTAGCATACGACACATGTGCAGAATCATGGAAATAGAGAGCTTTAGCATACGGCACATGTGCAGAATCATACAAATAGCGAGCTTTAGCATACAGCACATGTGCAGAATCATACAAATGGCGAGTTTTAGCATACGGCACATGTACAGAATCACACAAATAGTGAGCTTTAGCATACGGCACATGTGTAGAATCATGGAAATAGCGAGCTTTAGCACACGGCACATGTGCAGAATCATGTTAATAGGGAGCTTTAGCATACTGCGCATGTGCAGAATCATGGAAATAGTGAGCTTTAGCATACGGCACATGTGCAGAATCATGGAAATAGTGAGCTTTATCATATGGCACAAGAGCAGAATCATGGAAATAGGGAGCTTTAGCATATGGCACATGTGCAGAATCATGGAAAAAGTGAGCTTTAGCATACAGCACATGTGCAGAATCATACAAATAGCGAGTTTTAGCATACGGCACATGTACAGAATCACACAAATAGTGAGCTTTAGCATACGGCGCATGTGCAGAATCAAGGAAATAGCGAGCTTTAGCATACGGCACATGTGCAGAATCATGGAAATAGTGAGCTTTAGCATACGGCACTAGTGCAGAATCATGGAAATAGCGAGCTTTAGCATACGGCGCATGTGCAGAATCATGGAAATAGGGAGCTTTAGCATACGGCGCATGTGCAGAATCATGGAAATAGGGAGCTTTAGCATATGGCACCTGTGCAGAATCATGGAAATAGTGAGCTTTAGCATATGGCACTTGTGCAGAATCATGGAAATAAGGAGCTTTAGCATACAGCTCATGTGCAGAATCACACAAATAGTGAGCTTTAACATACAGCGCTTCTGCAGAATCATGGAAATAGGGAACTTTAGCATACGGCACTAGTGCAGAGTCAAACAAATAGTGAGCTTTAGCATACAGCGCTTCTGCAGAATCATGGAAATAGAGAGCTTTGGCATACGGCACATGTGCAGAATCATGGAAATAGCGAGCGTTAGCATACGGCACATATGCAGAATCATGGAAATAGCGAGCGTTAGCATACGGCACATGTACAGAATCACACAAATAGTGAGCTTTAGCATACGGCACATGTGTAGAATCATGGAAATAGCGAGCTTTAGCATACGGCACATGTGCAGAATCATGTTAATAGGGAGCTTTAGCATACGGCGCATGTGCAGAATCATGGAAATAGTGAGCTTTATCATATGGCACATGTGCAGAATCATGGAAATAGTGAGCTTTATCATATGGCACATGTGCAGAATCATGGAAATAGGGAGCTTTAGCATATGGCACATGTGCAGAATCATGGAAATAGTGAGCTTTAGCATACGGCACATGTGCAGAATCATGGAAACGGAGCTTTAGCATACGGCGCATGTGCAGAATCATGGAAATAGCGAGCTTTAGCATACGGCACATGTGCAGAATCATGGAAATAGTGAGCTTTAGCATACGGCACTTGTGCAGAATCATGGAAATAGGGAGCTTTAGCATATGGCACATGTGCAGAATCATGGAAATAGTGAGCTTTAGCATACGGCACATGTGCAGAATCATGGAAACGGAGCTTTAGCATACGGCGCATGTGCAGAATCATGGAAATAGCGAGCTTTAGCATACGGCACATGTGCAGAATCATGGAAATAGTGAGCTTTAGCATACGGCACTAGTGCAGAATCATGGAAATGGCGAGCTTTAGCAAACGGCGCATGTGCAGAATCATGGAAATAGGGAGCTTTAGCATACGGCGCATGTGCAGAATCATGGAAATAGGGAGCTTTAGCATATGGCACATGTGCAGAATCATGGAAATAGTGAGCTTTAGCATATGGCACTTGTGCAGAATCATGGAAACAAGGAGCTTTAGCATACAGCTCATGTGCAGAATCACACAAATAGTGAGCTTTAACATACAGCGCTTCTGCAGAATCATGGAAATAGGGAACTTTAGCATACGGCACTAGTGCAGAGTCAAACAAATAGTGAGCTTTAGCATACAGCGCTTCTGCAGAATCATGGAAATAGAGAGCTTTGGCATACGGCACATGTGCAGAATCATGGAAATAGCGAGCGTTAGCATACGGCACATATGCAGAATCATGGAAATAGCGAGCGTTAGCATACGGCACATGTACAGAATCACACAAATAGTGAGCTTTAGCATACGGCACATGTGTAGAATCATGGAAATAGCGAGCTTTAGCATACGGCACATGTGCAGAATCATGTTAATAGGGAGCTTTAGCATACGGCGCATGTGCAGAATCATGGAAATAGTGAGCTTTATCATATGGCACATGTGCAGAATCATGGAAATAGTGAGCTTTATCATATGGCACATGTGCAGAATCATGGAAATAGGGAGCTTTAGCATATGGCACATGTGCAGAATCATGGAAATAGTGAGCTTTAGCATACGGCACATGTGCAGAATCATGGAAACGGAGCTTTAGCATACGGCGCATGTGCAGAATCATGGAAATAGCGAGCTTTAGCATACGGCACATGTGCAGAATCATGGAAATAGTGAGCTTTAGCATACGGCACTTGTGCAGAATCATGGAAATAGCGAGCTTTAGCATACGGCGCATGTGCAGAATCATGGAAATAGGGAGCTTTAGCATACGACGCATGTGCAGAATCATGGAAATAGTGAGCTGTAGCATATGGCACATGTGCAGAATCATGGAAATAGTGAGCTTTAGCATACGGCACATGTGCAGAATCATGGAAATAGTGAGCTTTAGCTTACGGCACTTGTGCAGAATCATGGAAATAGGGAGCTTTAGCATAGGGCGCATGTGCAGAATCATGGAAATAGGGAGCTTTAGCATACGGCGCATGTGCAGAATCATGTTAATAGGGAGCTTTAGCATACGGCACATGTGCAGAATCACACAAATAGTGAGCTTTAACATACAGCGCTTCTGCAGAATCATGGAAATAGGGAACTTTAGCATAAGGCACTTGTGCAGAATCATGGAAATAGCGAGCTTTAGCATACGGCACATGTGCAGAATCATGTTAATAGGGAACTTTAGCATACGACACATGTGCAGAATCATGGAAATAGAGAGCTTTAGCATACGGCACATGTGCAGAATCACACAAATAGTGAGCTTTAGCATACGGCACATGTGCAGAATCATGGAAATAGCGAGCTTTAGCATACGGCACATGTGCAGAATCATGGAAATAGCGAGCTTTAGCATACGGCACATGTGCAGAATCATGTTAATAGGGAGCTTTAGCATACGGCGCATGTGCAGAATCATGGAAATAGTGAGCTTTATCATATGGCACATGTGCAGAATCATGGAAATAGTGAGCTTTATCATATGGCACATGTGCAGAATCATGGAAATAGGGAGCTTTAGCATATGGCACATGTGCAGAATCATGGAAATAGTGAGCTTTAGCATACGGCACATGTGCAGAATCATGGAAACGGAGCTTTAGCATACGGCGCATGTGCAGAATCATGGAAATAGCGAGCTTTAGCATACGGCACATGTGCAGAATCATGGAAATAGTGAGCTTTAGCATACGGCACTTGTGCAGAATCATGGAAATAGGGAGCTTTAGCATATGGCACATGTGCAGAATCATGGAAATAGTGAGCTTTAGCATACGGCACATGTGCAGAATCATGGAAACGGAGCTTTAGCATACGGCGCATGTGCAGAATCATGGAAATAGCGAGCTTTAGCATACGGCACATGTGCAGAATCATGGAAATAGTGAGCTTTAGCATACGGCACTAGTGCAGAATCATGGAAATAGCGAGCTTTAGCATACGGCGCATGTGCAGAATCATGGAAATAGGGAGCTTTAGCATACGGCGCATGTGCAGAATCATGGAAATAGGGAGCTTTAGCATATGGCACATGTGCAGAATCATGGAAATAGTGAGCTTTAGCATATGGCACTTGTGCAGAATCATGGAAACAAGGAGCTTTAGCATACAGCTCATGTGCAGAATCACACAAATAGTGAGCTTTAACATACAGCGCTTCTGCAGAATCATGGAAATAGGGAACTTTAGCATACGGCACTAGTGCAGAGTCAAACAAATAGTGAGCTTTAGCATACAGCGCTTCTGCAGAATCATGGAAATAGAGAGCTTTGGCATACGGCACATGTGCAGAATCATGGAAATAGCGAGCGTTAGCATACGGCACATATGCAGAATCATGGAAATAGCGAGCGATAGCATACGGCACATGTACAGAATCACACAAATAGTGAGCTTTAGCATACGGCACATGTGTAGAATCATGGAAATAGCGAGCTTTAGCATACGGCACATGTGCAGAATCATGTTAATAGGGAGCTTTAGCATACGGCGCATGTGCAGAATCATGGAAATAGTGAGCTTTATCATATGGCACATGTGCAGAATCATGGAAATAGTGAGCTTTATCATATGGCACATGTGCAGAATCATGGAAATAGGGAGCTTTAGCATATGGCACATGTGCAGAATCATGGAAATAGTGAGCTTTAGCATACGGCACATGTGCAGAATCATGGAAACGGAGCTTTAGCATACGGCGCATGTGCAGAATCATGGAAATAGCGAGCTTTAGCATACGGCACATGTGCAGAATCATGGAAATAGTGAGCTTTAGCATACGGCACTTGTGCAGATTCATTGAAATAGTGAGCTTTAGCATATGGCACATGTGCAGAATCATGGAAATAGTGAGCTTTAGCATACGGCACATGTGCAGAATCATGGAAATAGTGAGCTTTAGCTTACGGCACTTGTGCAGAATCATGGAAATAGGGAGCTTTAGCATACGGCGCATGTGCAGAATCATGGAAATAGGGAGCTTTAGCATACGGCGCATGTGCAGAATCATGTTAATAGGGAGCTTTAGCATACGGCACATGTGCAGAATCACACAAATAGTGAGCTTTAACATACAGCGCTTCTGCAGAATCATGGAAATAGGGAACTTTAGCATACGGCACTTGTGCAGAATCATGGAAATAGCGAGCTTTAGCATACGGCACATGTGCAGAATCATGTTAATAGGGAACTTTAGCATACGACACATGTGCAGAATCATGGAAATAGAGAGCTTTAGCATACGGCACATGTGCAGAATCACACAAATAGTGAGCTTTAACATACAGCGCTTCTGCAGAATCATGGAAATAGGGAACTTTAGCATACGGCACTTGTGCAGAATCATGGAAATAGGGAACTTTAGCATACGGCACATGTGCAGAATCATGTTAATAGGGAGCTTTAGCATACGACACATGTGCAGAATCATGGAAATAGAGAGCTTTAGCATACGGCACATGTGCAGAATCATACAAATAGCGAGCTTTAGCATACAGCACATGTGCAGAATCATACAAATAGCGAGTTTTAGCATACGGCACATGTACAGAATCACACAAATAGTGAGCTTTAGCATACGGCACATGTGTAGAATCATGGAAATAGCGAGCTTTAGCATACGGCACATGTGCAGAATCATGTTAATAGGGAGCTTTAGCATACTGCGCATGTGCAGAATCATGGAAAAATGTGCTTTAGCATACGGCACATGTGCAGAATCATGGAAATAGTGAGCTTTATCATATGGCACAAGAGCAGAATCATGGAAATAGTGAGCTTTAGCATACGGCACATGTGCAGAATCATGGAAACTGAGCTTTAGCATACGGAACATGTGCAGAATCATGGAAATAGTGAGCTTTAGCATACGGCACTAGTGCAAAATCATGGAAATAGCGAGCTTTAGCATACGGCGCATGTGCAGAATCATGGAAATAGGGAGCTTTAGCATACGGCGCATGTGCAGAATCATGGAAATAGGGAGCTTTAGCATATGGCACTTGTGCAGAATCATGGAAATAGCGAGCGTTAGCATACAGCGCTTCTGCAGGATCATGGAAATAGGGAACTTTAGCATACGGCACTAGTGCAGAGTCAAACAAATAGTGAGCTTTAGCATACAGCGCTTCTGCAGAATCATGGAAATAGAGAGCTTTAGCATACGGCACTAGTGCAGAATCATGGAAATAGCGAGCTTTAGCATACGGCGCATGTGCAGAATCATGGAAATAGGGAGCTTTAGCATACGGCGCATGTGCAGAATCATGGAAATAGGGAGCTTTAGCATACAGCGCTTCTGCAGGATCATGGAAATAGGGAACTTTAGCATACGGCACTAGTGCAGAGTCAAACAAATAGTGAGCTTTAGCATACAGCGCTTCTGCAGAATCATGGAAATAGAGAGCTTTGGCATACGGCACATGTGCAGAATCATGGAAATAGCGAGCGTTAGCATACGGCACATATGCAGAATCATGGAAATAGCGAGCGTTAGCATACGGCACATGTACAGAATCACACAAATAGTGAGCTTTAGCATACGGCACATGTGCAGAATCATGGAAATAGCGAGCTTTAGCATACGGCACATGTGCAGAATCATGTTAATAGGGAGCTTTAGCATACGGCGCATGTGCAGAATCATGGAAATAGTGAGCTTTATCATATGGCACATGTGCAGAATCATGGAAATAGTGAGCTTTATCATATGGCACATGTGCAGAATCATGGAAATAGGGAGCTTTAGCATATGGCACATGTGCAGAATCATGGAAATAGTGAGCTTTAGCATACGGCACATGTGCAGAATCATGGAAACGGAGCTTTAGCATACGGCGCATGTGCAGAATCATGGAAATAGCGAGCTTTAGCATACGGCACATGTGCAGAATCATGGAAATAGTGAGCTTTAGCATACGGCACTTGTGCAGAATCATGGAAATAGGGAGCTTTAGCATATGGCACATGTGCAGAATCATGGAAATAGTGAGCTTTAGCATACGGCACATGTGCAGAATCATGGAAACGGAGCTTTAGCATACGGCGCATGTGCAGAATCATGGAAATAGCGAGCTTTAGCATACGGCACATGTGCAGAATCATGGAAATAGTGAGCTTTAGCATACGGCACTAGTGCAGAATCATGGAAATAGGGAGCTTTAGCATACGGCGCATGTGCAGAATCATGGAAATAGGGAGCTTTAGCATACGGCGCATGTGCAGAATCATGGAAATAGGGAGCTTTAGCATATGGCACATGTGCAGAATCATGGAAATAGTGAGCTTTAGCATATGGCACTTGTGCAGAATCATGGAAACAAGGAGCTTTAGCATACAGCTCATGTGCAGAATCACACAAATAGTGAGCTTTAACATACAGCGCTTCTGCAGAATCATGGAAATAGGGAACTTTAGCATACGGCACTAGTGCAGAGTCAAACAAATAGTGAGCTTTAGCATACAGCGCTTCTGCAGAATCATGGAAATAGAGAGCTTTGGCATACGGCACATGTGCAGAATCATGGAAATAGCGAGCGTTAGCATACGGCACATATGCAGAATCATGGAAATAGCGAGCGTTAGCATACGGCACATGTACAGAATCACACAAATAGTGAGCTTTAGCATACGGCACATGTGTAGAATCATGGAAATAGCGAGCTTTAGCATACGGCACATGTGCAGAATCATGTTAATAGGGAGCTTTAGCATACGGCGCATGTGCAGAATCATGGAAATAGTGAGCTTTATCATATGGCACATGTGCAGAATCATGGAAATAGTGAGCTTTATCATATGGCACATGTGCAGAATCATGGAAATAGGGAGCTTTAGCATATGGCACATGTGCAGAATCATGGAAATAGTGAGCTTTAGCATACGGCACATGTGCAGTTTCATGGAAACGGAGCTTTAGCATACGGCGCATGTGCAGAATCATGGAAATAGCGAGCTTTAGCATACGGCACATGTGCAGAATCATGGAAATAGTGAGCTTTAGCATACGGCACTTGTGCAGAATCATTAAAATAGCGAGCTTTAGCATACGGCGCATGTGCAGAATCATGGAAATAGGGAGCTTTAGCATACGACGCATGTGCAGAATCATGGAAATAGTGAGCTGTAGCATATGGCACATGTGCAGAATCATGGAAATAGTAAGCTTTAGCATACGGCACATGTGCAGAATCATGGAAATAGTGAGCTTTAGCTTACGGCACTTGTGCAGAATCATGGAAATAGGGAGCTTTAGCATAGGGCGCATGTGCAGAATCATGGAAATAGGGAGCTTTAGCATACGGCGCATGTGCAGAATCATGTTAATAGGGAGCTTTAGCATACGGCACATGTGCAGAATAACCCAAATAGTGAGCTTTAACATACACGCTTCTGCAGAATCATGGAAATAGGGAACTTTAGCATAAGGCACTTGTGCAGAATCATGGAAATAGCGAGCTTTAGCATACGGCACATGTGCAGAATCATGTTAATAGGGAACTTTAGCATACGACACATGTGCAGAATCATGGAAATAGAGAGCTTTAGCATACGGCACATGTGCAGAATCACACAAATAGTGAGCTTTAACATACAGCGCTTCTGCAGAATCATGGAAATAGGGAATTTTAGCATACGGCACTTGTGCAGAATCATGGAAATAGGGAACTTTAGCATACGGCACATGTGCAGAATCATGTTAATAGGGAGATTTAGCATACGAAACATGTGCAGAATCATGAAAATAGAGAGTTTTGGCATACGGCACATGTGCAGAATCATACAAATAGCGAGCTTTAGCATACGGCACATGTGCAGAATCATACAAATAGCGAGTTTTAGCATACGGCACATGTACAGAATCACACAAATAGTGTGCTTTAGCATACGGCACATGTGTAGAATCATGGAAATAGCGAGCTTTAGCATACGGCACATGTGCAGAATCATGTTAATAGGGAGCTTTAGCATACGGCGCATGTGCAGAATCATGGAAATAGTGAGCTTTAGCATACGGCACATGTGCAGAATCATGGAAATTGTGAGCTTTATCATATGGCACATGTGCAGAATCATGGAAATAGGGAGCTTTAGCATATGGCACATGTGCAGAATCATGGAAAAAGTGAGCTTTAGCATACGGCACATGTGTAGAATCATGGAAACGGAGCTTTAGCATACGGCGCATGTGCAGAATCATGGAAATAGCGAGCTTTAGCATACGGCACATGTGCAGAATCATGGAAATAGTGAGCTTTAGCATACGGCACATGTGCAGAATCATGGAAACGGAGCTTTAGCATACGGCGCATGTGCAGAATCATGGAAATAGCGAGCTTTAGCATACGGCACATGTGCAGAATCATGGAAATAGTGAGCTTTAGCATACGGCACTAGTGCAGAATCATGGATATAGCGAGCTTTAGCATACGGCGCATGTGCAGAATCATGGAAATAGGGAGCTTTAGCATACGGCGCATGTGCAGAATCATGGAAATAGGGAGCTTTAGCATATGGCACATGTGCAGAATCATGGAAATAGTGAGCTTTAGCATATGGCACTTGTGCAGAATCATGGAAATAAGGAGCTTTAGCATACAGCTCATGTGCAGAATCACACAAATAGTGAGCTTTAACATACAGCGCTTCTGCAGAATCATGGAAATAGGGAACTTTAGCATACGGCACTAGTGCAGAGTCAAACAAATAGTGAGCTTTAGCATACAGCGCTTCTGCAGAATCATGGAAATAGAGAGCTTTGGCATACGGCACATGTGCAGAATCATGGAAATAGCGAGCGTTAGCATACGGCACATATGCAGAATCATGGAAATAGCGAGCGTTAGCATACGGCACATGTACAGAATCACACAAATAGTGAGCTTTAGCATACGGCACATGTGTAGAATCATGGAAATAGCGAGCTTTAGCATACGGCACATGTGCAGAATCATGTTAATAGGGAGCTTTAGCATACGGCGCATGTGCAGAATCATGGAAATAGTGAGCTTTATCATATGGCACATGTGCAGAATCATGGAAATAGTGAGCTTTATCATATGGCACATGTGCAGAATCATGGAAATAGGGAGCTTTAGCATATGGCACATGTGCAGAATCATGGAAATAGTGAGCTTTAGCATACGGCACATGTGCAGAATCATGGAAACGGAGCTTTAGCATACGGCGCATGTGCAGAATCATGGAAATAGCGAGCTTTAGCATACGGCACATGTGCAGAATCATGGAAATAGTGAGCTTTAGCATACGGCACTTGTGCAGAATCATGGAAATAGCGAGCTTTAGCATACGGCGCATGTGCAGAATCATGGAAATAGGGAGCTTTAGCATACGACGCATGTGCAGAATCATGGAAATAGTGAGCTGTAGCATATGGCACATGTGCAGAATCATGGAAATAGTGAGCGTTAGCATACGGCACATGTGCAGAATCATGGAAATAGTGAGCTTTAGCTTACGGCACTTGTGCAGAATCATGGAAATAGGGAGCTTTAGCATAGGGCGCATGTGCAGAATCATGGAAATAGGGAGCTTTAGCATACGGCGCATGTGCAGAATCATGTTAATAGGGAGCTTTAGCATACGGCACATGTGCAGAATCACACAAATAGTGAGCTTTAACATACAGCGCTTCTGCAGAATCATGGAAATAGGGAACATTAGCATAAGGCACTTGTGCAGAATCATGGAAATAGCGAGCTTTAGCATACGGCACATGTGCAGAATCATGTTAATAGGGAACTTTAGCATACGACACATGTGCAGAATCATGGAAATAGAGAGCTTTAGCATACGGCACATGTGCAGAATCACACAAATAGTGAGCTTTAACATACAGCGCTTCTGCAGAATCATGGAAATAGGGAATTTTAGCATACGGCACTTGTGCAGAATCATGGAAATAGGGAACTTTAGCATACGGCACATGTGCAGAATCATGTTAATAGGGAGATTTAGCATACGACACATGTGCAGAATCATGGAAATAGAGAGCTTTAGCATACGGCACATGTGCAGAATCATACAAATAGCGAGCTTAGCATACGGCACATGTGCAGAATCATACAAATAGCGAGTTTTAGCATACGGCACATGTACAGAATCACACAAATAGTGTGCTTTAGCATACGGCACATATGTAGAATCATGGAAATAGCGAGCTTTAGCATACGGCACATGTGCAGAATCATGTTAATAGGGAGCTTTAGCATACGGCGCATGTGCAGAATCATGGAAATAGTGAGCTTTAGCATACGGCACATGTGCAGAATCATGGAAATAGTGAGCTTTATCATATGGCACATGTGCAGAATCATGGAAATAGGGAGCTTTAGCATATGGCACATGTGCAGAATCATGGAAAAAGTGAGCTTTAGCATACGGCACATGTGCAGAGTCATGGAAACGGAGCTTTAGCATACGGCGCATGTGCAGAATCATGGAAATAGCGAGCTTTAGCATACGGCACATGTGCAGAATCATGGAAATAGTGAGCTTTAGCATACGGCACTAGTGCAGAATCATGGAAATAGCGAGCTTTAGCATACAGCGCATGTGCAGAATCATGGAAATAGGGAGCTTTAGCATACGGCGCATGTGCAGAATCATGGAAATAGGGAGCTTTAGCATATGGCACATGTGCAGAATCATGGAAATAGTGAGCTTTAGCATATGGCACATGTGCAGAATCATGGAAATAAGGAGCTTTAGCATACAGCTCATGTGCAGAATCACACAAATAGTGAGCTTTAACATACAGCGCTTCTGCAGAATCATGGAAATAGGGAACTTTAGCATACGGCACTAGTGCAGAGTCAAACAAATAGTGAGCTTTAGCATACAGCGCTTCTGCAGAATCATGGAAATAGAGAGCTTTAGCATACGGCACATGTGCAGAATCATGGAAATAGCGAGCGTTAGCATACGGCACATGTGCAGAATCATGGAAATAGCGAGCGTTAGCATACAGCACATGTACAGAATCACACAAATAGTGAGCTTAAGCATACGGCACATGTGTAGAATCATGGAAATAGCGAGCTTTAGCATACGGCACATGTGCAGAACCATGTTAATAGGGAGCTTAAGCATACGGCGCATGTGCAGAATCATGGAAATAGTGAGCTTTATCATATGGCACATGTGCAGAATCATGGAAATAGTGAGCTTTAGCATACGGCGCATGTGCAGAATCATGGAAATAGTGAGCTTTATCATATGGCACATGTGCAGAATCATGGAAATAGAGAGCTTTAGCATACGGCACATGTGTAGAATCATACAAATAGTGAGCTTTAGCATACAGCGCTTCTGCAGAATCATGGAAATTGAGAGCTTTAGCATACGGCACATGTGCAGAATCATGGAAATTGAGAGCTTTAGCATATGGCACATGTGCAGAATCATGGAAAGAGGGAGCTGTAACATATGGCACATGTGCAGAATCATGGAAATAGTGAGCTTTAGCATACGGCACAAGTGCAGAATCAAGGAAACGGAGCTTTAGCATACGGCGCATGTGCAGAATCATGGAAATAGCGAGCTTTAGCATACGGCACATGTGCAGAATCATGGAAATAGTGAGCTTTAGCATACGGCACTTGTGCAGATTCATTGAAATAGTGAGCTTTAGCATATGGCACATGTGCAGAATCATGGAAATAGTGAGCTTTAGCATACGGCACATGTGCAGAATCATGGAAATAGTGAGCTTTAGCTTACGGCACTTGTGCAGAATCATGGAAATAGGGAGCTTTAGCATACGGCGCATGTGCAGAATCATGGAAATAGGGAGCTTTAGCATACGGCGCATGTGCAGAATCATGTTAATAGGGAGCTTTAGCATACGGCACATGTGCAGAATCACACAAATAGTGAGCTTTAACATACAGCGCTTCTGCAGAATCATGGAAATAGGGAACTTTAGCATACGGCACTTGTGCAGAATCATGGAAATAGCGAGCTTTAGCATACGGCACAGGTGCAGAATCATGTTAATAGGGAACTTTAGCATACGACACATGTGCAGAATCATGGAAATAGAGAGCTTTAGCATACGGCTCATGTGCAGAATCACACAAATAGTGAGCTTTAACATACAGCGCTTCTGCAGAATCATGGAAATAGGGAACTTTAGCATACGGCACTTGTGCAGAATCATGGAAATAGGGAACTTTAGCATACGGCACTTGTGCAGAATCATGTTAATAGGGAGCTTTAGCATACGACACATGTGCAGAATCATGGAAATAGAGAGCTTTAGCATACGGCACATGTGCAGAATCATACAAATAGCGAGCTTTAGCATACAGCACATGTGCAGAATCATACAAATAGCGAGTTTTAGCATACGGCACATGTACAGAATCACACAAATAGTGAGCTTTAGCATACGGCACATGTGTAGAATCATGGAAATAGCGAGCTTTAGCATACGGCACATGTGCAGAATCATGTTAATAGGGAGCTTTAGCATACTGCGCATGTGCAGAATCATGGAAATAGTGAGCTTTAGCATACGGCACATGTGCAGAATCATGGAAATAGTGAGCTTTATCATATGGCACAAGAGCAGAATCATGGAAATAGGGAGCTTTAGCATATGTCACATGTGCAGAATCATGGAAAAAGTGAGCTTTAGCATACGGCACATGTGCAGAATCATGGAAATAGTGAGCTTTAGCATACGGCACTATTGCAGAATCATGGAAACTGAGCTTTAGCATACGGCGCATGTGCAGAATCAAGGAAATAGTGAGCTTTAGCATACGGCACATGTGCAGAATCATGGAAATAGTGAGCTTTAGCATACGGCACTAGTGCAGAATCATGGAAATAGTGAGCTTTAGCATACGGCGCATGTGCAGAATCATGGAAATAGGGAGCTTTAGCATACGGCGCATGTGCAGAATCATGGAAATAGGGAGCTTTAGCATATGGCACATGTGCAGAATCATGGAAATAGTGAGCTTTAGCATATGGCACTTGTGCAGAATCATGGAAATAAGGAGCTTTAGCATACAGCTCATGTGCAGAATCACACAAATAGTGAGCTTTAACATACAGCGCTTCTGCAGAATCATGGAAATAGGGAACTTTAGCATACGGCACTAGTGCTGAGTCTAACAAATAGTGAGCTTTAGCATACAGCGCTTCTGCAGAATCATGGAAATAGAGAGCTTTGGCATACGGCACATGTGCAGAATCATGGAAATAGCGAGCGTTAGCATACGGCACATATGCAGAATCATGGAAATAGCGAGCGTTAGCATACGGCACATGTACAGAATCACACAAATAGTGAGCTTTAGCATACGGCACATGTGTAGAATCATGGAAATAGCGAGCTTTAGCATACGGCACATGTGCAGAATCATGTTAATAGGGAGCTTTAGCATACGGCGCATGTGCAGAATCATGGAAATAGTGAGCTTTATCATATGGCACATGTGCAGAATCATGGAAATAGTGAGCTTTATCATATGGCACATGTGCAGAATCATGGAAATAGGGAGCTTTAGCATATGGCACATGTGCAGAGTCATGGAAATAGTGAGCTTTAGCATACGGCACATGTGCAGAATCATGGAAACGGAGCTTTAGCATACGGCGCATGTGCAGAATCATGGAAATAGCGAGCTTTAGCATACGGCACATGTGCAGAATCATGGAAATAGTGAGCTTTAGCATACGGCACTTGTGCAGAATCATGGAAATAGGGAGCTTTAGCATATGGCACATGTGCAGAATCATGGAAATAGTGAGCTTTAGCATACGGCACATGTGCAGAATCATGGAAACGGAGCTTTAGCATACGGCGCATGTGCAGAATCATGGAAATAGCGAGCTTTAGCATACGGCACATGTGCAGAATCATGGAAATAGTGAGCTTTAGCATACGGCACTATAGCAGAATCATGGAAATAGCGAGCTTTAGCATACGGCGCATGTGCAGAATCATGGAAATAGGGAGCTTTAGCATACGGCGCATGTGCAGAATCATGGAAATAGGGAGCTTTAGCATACGGCACATGTGCAGGATCATGGAAATAGTGAGCTTTAGCATACGGCACTTGTGCAAAATCATGGAAATAGTGAGTTTTATCATATGGCACATGTGCAGAATCATGGAAATAGGGAGCTTTAGCATATGGCACATGTGCAGAATCATGGAAATAGTGAGCTTTAGCATACGGCACATGTGCAGAATCATGGAAACGGAGCTTTAGCATACGGCGCATGTGCAGAATCATGGAAATAGCGAGCTTTAGCATACGGCACATGTGCAGAATCATGGAAATAGTGAGCTTTAGCATACGGCACTAGTGCAGAATCATGGAAATAGCGAGCTTTAGCATACGGCGCATGTGCAGAATCATGGAAATAGGGAGCTTTAGCATACGGTGCATGTGCAGAATCATGGAAATAGGGAGCTTTAGCATATGGCACATGTGCAGAATCATGGAAATAGTGAGCTTTAGCATATGGCACTTGTGCAGAATCATGGAAATAAGGAGCTTTAGCATACAGCTCATGTGCAGAATCACACAAATAGTGAGCTTTAACGTACAGCGCTTCTGCAGAATCATGGAAATAGGGAACTTTAGCATACGGCACTAGTGCAGAGTCAAACAAATAGTGAGCTTTAGCATACAGCGCTTCTGCAGAATCATGGAAATAGAGTGCTTTGGCATACAGCACATGTGCAGAATCATGGAAATAGCGAGCGTTAGCATACGGCACATATGCAGAATCATGGAAATAGCGAGCGTTAGCATACGGCACATGTACAGAATCACACAAATAGTGAGCTTTAGCATACGGCACATGTGTAGAATCATGGAAATAGCGAGCTTTAGCATACGGCACATGTGCAGAATCATGTTAATAGGGAGCTTTAGCATACGGCGCATGTGCAGAATCATGGAAATAGTCAGCTTTATCATATGGCACATGTGCAGAATCATGGAAATAGTGAGCTTTATCATATGGCACATGTGCAGAATCATGGAAATAGGGAGCTTTAGCATATGGCACATGTGCAGAATCATGGAAATAGTGAGCTTTAGCATACGGCACATGTGCAGAATCATGGAAACGGAGCTTTAGCATACGGCGCATGTGCAGAATCATGGAAATAGCGAGCTTTAGCATACGGCACATGTGCAGAATCATGGAAATAGTGAGCTTTAGCATACGGCACTTGTGCAGAATCATGGAAATAGCGAGCTTTAGCATACGGCGCATGTGCAGAATCATGGAAATAGGGAGCTTTAGCATACGACGCATGTGCAGAATCATGGAAATAGGGAGCTTTAGCATATGGCACATGTGCAGAATCATGGAAATAGTGAGCTTTAGCATATGGCACATGTGCAGAATCATGGAAATAAGGAGCTTTAGCATACAGCTCATGTGCAGAATCACACAAATAGTGAGCTTTAACATACAGCGCATCTGCAGAATCATGGAAAGAGGGAACTTTAGCATACGGCACTAGTGCAGAGTCATGGAAATAGCGAGCTTTAGCATACGGCGCATGTGCAGAATCATGGAAATAGTGAGCTTTAGCATACGGCGCATGTGCAGAATCATGGAAATAGCGAGCTTTAGCATATGGCACATGTGCAGAATCATGGAAATTGGGAGCTTTAGCATACGGCATATGTGCAGAATCATGGAAATAGCGAGCTTTAGCATACGGCACATGTGCAGAATCATGGAAATAGTGAGCTTTAGCATACGGCGCATGTGCAGAATCATGGAAATAGTGAGCTTTAGCATACGACACATGTGCAGAATCATGGAAATAGAGAGCTTTAGCATACGGCTCATGTGCAGAATCACACAAATAGTGAGCTTTAACATACAGCGCTTCTGCAGAATCATGGAAATAGGGAACTTTAGCATACGGCACTTGTGCAGAATCATGGAAATAGGGAACTTTAGCATACGGCACATGTGCAGAATCATGTTAATAGGGAGCTTTAGCATACGACACATGTGCAGAATCATGGAAATAGAGAGCTTTAGCATACGGCACATGTGCAGAATCATACAAATAGCGAGCTTTAGCATACAGCACATGTGCAGAATCATACAAATAGCGAGTTTTAGCATACGGCACATGTACAGAATCACACAAATAGTGAGCTTTAGCATACGGCACATGTGTAGAATCATGGAAATAGCGAGCTTTAGCATACGGCACATGTGCAGAATCATGTTAATAGGGAGCTTTAGCATACTGCGCATGTGCAGAATCATGGAAATAGCGAGCTTTAGCATACGGCACATGTGCAGAATCATGGAAATAGTGAGCTTTAGCATACGGCACTTGTGCAGAATCATGGAAATAGCGAGCTTTAGCATACGGCGCATGTGCAGAATCATGGAAATAGGGAGCTTTAGCATACGACGCATGTGCAGAATCATGGAAATAGGGAGCTTTAGCATATGGCACATGTGCAGAATCATGGAAATAGTGAGCTTTAGCATATGGCACATGTGCAGAATCATGGAAATAAGGAGCTTTAGCATACAGCTCATGTGCAGAATCACACAAATAGTGAGCTTTAACATACAGCGCATCTGCAGAATCATGGAAAGAGGGAACTTTAGCATACGGCACTAGTGCAGAGTCATGGAAATAGCGAGCTTTAGCATACGGCGCATGTGCAGAATCATGGAAATAGTGAGCTTTAGCATACGGCGCATGTGCAGAATCATGGAAATAGCGAGCTTTAGCATATGGCACATGTGCAGAATCATGGAAATTGGGAGCTTTAGCATACGGCATATGTGCAGAATCATGGAAATAGCGAGCTTTAGCATACGGCACATGTGCAGAATCATGGAAATAGTGAGCTTTAGCATACGGCGCATGTGCAGAATCATGGAAATAGTGAGCTTTAGCATACGGCACATGTGCAGAATCTTGAAAATACTGAGCTTTTTCATATGGCACATGTGCAGAATCATGGAAATAGTGAGCTTTAGCATACCGCACATGTGCAGAATCATGGAAATAGTGAGCTTTAGCATACGGCGCATGTGCAGAATCATGGAAATAGCGAGCTTTAGCATATGGCACATGTGCAGAATCATGGAAATAGGGAGCTTTAGCATACGGCACATGTGCAGAATCATGGAAATAGCGAGCTCTAGCATTTGGCACATGTGCAGAATCATGAAAAGAGGGAGCTTTAGCATACGGCACATGTGCAGAATCATGGAAATAGTGAGCTTTAGCATACGGCACATGTGCAAAATCATGGAAATAGTGAGCTTTAGCATACGGCACTTGTGCAGAATCATGGAAATAGCGAGCTTTAGCATATGGCACATGTGCAGAATCATGGAAACGGAGCTTTAGCATACGGCGCATGTGCAGAATCATGGAAATAGCGAGCTTTAGCTTTTGGCACATGTGCAGAATCATGAAAAGAGGGCGCTTTAGCATACGGCACATGTGCAGAATCATGGAAATAGTGAGCTTTAGCATACGGCACATGTGCAGAATCATGGAAATAGTGAGCTTTAGCATACGGCACTTGTGCAGAATCATGGAAATAGTGAGCTTTAGCATACGGCACATGTGCAGAATCATGGAAACGGAGCTTTAGCATACGGCGCATGTGCAGAATCATGGAAATAGCGAGCTTTAGCATACGGCACATGTGCAGAATCATGGAAATAGTGAGCTTTAGCATACGGCACTTGTGCAGAATCATGGAAATAGCGAGCTTTAGCATACGGCGCATGTGCAGAATCATGGAAATAGTGAGCTTTAGCATACGACGCATGTGCAGAATCATGGAAATAGGGAGCTTTAGCATATGGCACATGTGCAGAATCATGGAAATAGTGAGCTTTAGCATATGGCACATGTGCAGAATCATGGAAATAAGGAGCTTTAGCATACAGCTCATGTGCAGAATCACACAAATAGTGAGCTTTAACATACAGCACATCTGCAGAATCATGGAAATAGGGAACTTTAGCATACGGCACTAGTGCAGAGTCATGGAAATAGCGAGCTTTAGCATACGGCGCATGTGCAGAATCATGGAAATAGTGAGCTTTAGCATACGGCGCATGTGCAGAATCATGGAAATAGTGAGCTTTAGCATACGGCACATGTGCAGAATCATGGAAATACTGAGCTTTATCATATGGCACATGTGCAGAATCATGGAAATAGTGAGCTTTAGCATACGGCACATGTGCAGAATCATGGAAATAGTGAGTTTTAGCATACGGCGCATGTGCAGAATCATGGAAATAGCGAGCTTTAGCATATGGCACATGTGCAGAATCATGGAAATAGGGAGCTTTAGCATACGGCACATGTGCAGAATCATGGAAATAGCGAGCTTTAGCATTTGGCACATGTGCAAAATCATGAAAAGAGGGAGCTTTAGCATACGGCACATGTGCAGAATCATGGAAATAGTGAGCTTTAGCATACGGCACATGTGCAGAATCATGGAAATAGTGAGCTTTAGCAACCGGCACTTGTGCAGAATCATGGAAATAGCGAGCTTTAGCATATGGCACATGTGCAGAATCATGGAAATAGTGAGCTTTAGCATACGGCACATGTGCAGAATCATAGAAACGGAGCTTTAGCATACGGCGCATGTGCAGAATCATGGAAATAGCGAGCTTTAGCATACGACACATGTGTAGAATCATGGAAATAGCGAGCTTTAGCATACGGCGCATGTGCAGAATCATGGAAATAGGGAGCTTTAGCATACGACGCATGTGCAGAATCATGGAAATAGGGAGCTTTAGCATATGGCACATGTGCAGAATCATGGAAATAGTGAGCTTTAGCATATGGCACATGTGCAGAATCATGGAAAAAAGGAGCTTTAGCATACAGCTCATGTGCAGAATCACACAAATAGTGAGCTTTAACATACAGCGCTTCTGCAGAATCATGGAAATAGGGAACTTTAGCAAACGGCACTAGTGCAGAGTCATGGAAATAGCGAGCTTTAGCATACGGCACATGTGCAGAATCATGGAAATAGTGAGCTTTAGCATACGGCGCATGTGCAGAATCATGGAAATAGCGAGCTTTAGCATACGGCACATGTGCAGAATCATGGAAATAGTGAGCTTTAGCATACGGCGCATGTGCAGAATCATGGAAATAGTGAGCTCTAGCATACGGCACATGTGCAGAATCATGGAAATAGCGAGCTTTAGCATATGGCACATGTGCAGAATCATGGAAATAGCGAGCTTTAGCATTTGGCACATGTGCAGAATCATGAAAAGAGGGAGCTTTAGCATACGGCACATGTGCAGAATCATGGAAATAGCGAGCTTTAGCATACGGCACATGTGCAGAATCATGGAAATAGTGAGCTTTAGCATACGGCACTTGTGCAGAATCATGGAAATAGCGAGCTTTAGCATACGGCGCATGTGCAGAATCATATTAATAGGGAGCTTTAGCATACAGCACATGTGCAGAATCACACAAATAGTGAGCTTTAACATACAGCGCTTCTGCAGAATCATGGAAATAGGGAGCTTTAGCATACGGCACTAGTGCAGAATCATGGAAATAGTGAGCTTTAGCATATGTCACATGTGCAGAATCATGGAAATAGGGAGCTTTAGCATAGGGCGCATGTGCAGAATCATGGAAATAGTGAGCTTTAGCATACGGCGCATGTGCAGAATCATGGAAATAGCGAGCTTTAGCATTTGGCACATGTGCAGAATCATGAAAATAGGGAGCTTTAGCATACGGCGCATGTGCAGAATCATGGAAATAAGGAGCTTTAGCATACGGCGCATGTGCAGAATCATGTTAATAGGGAGCTTTAGCATACGGCACATGTGCAGAATCACACAAATAGTGAGCTTTAACATACAGCGCTTCTGCAGAATCATGGAAATAGGGAACTTTAGCATACGGCACTTGTGCAGAATCATGGAAATAGCGAGCTTTAGCATATCGCACATGTGCAGAATCATGGAAATAGGGAGCTTTAGCATACGGCGCATGTGCAGAATCATGGAAATAGTGAGCTTTAGTATACGCACATGTGCAGAATCTTGGAAATAGTGAGCTTTAGTATACGCACATGTGCAGAATCATGGAAATAGTGAGCTTTAGCATACGGCACATGTGCAGAATCATGTTAATAGGGAGCTTTAGCATACGGCACATGTGCAGAATCACACAAATAGTGAGCTTTAACATACAGCGCTTCTGCAGAATCATGGAAATAGGGAACTTTAGCATACGGCACTTGTGCAGAATCATGGAAATAGCGAGCTTTAGCATATCGCACTAGTGCAGAGTCATGGAAATAGCGAGCTTTAGCATACGGCGCATGTGCAGAATCATGGAAATAGTGAGCTTTAGCATACGGCGCATGTGCAGAATCATGGAAATAGCGAGCTTTAGCATATGGCACATGTGCAGAATCATGGAAATTGGGAGCTTTAGCATACGGCATATGTGCAGAATCATGGAAATAGCGAGCTTTAGCATACGGCACATGTGCAGAATCATGGAAATAGTGAGCTTTAGCATACGGCGCATGTGCAGAATCATGGAAATAGTGAGCTTTAGCATACGGCACATGTGCAGAATCTTGAAAATACTGAGCTTTTTCATATGGCACATGTGCAGAATCATGGAAATAGTGAGCTTTAGCATACCGCACATGTGCAGAATCATGGAAATAGTGAGCTTTAGCATACGGCGCATGTGCAGAATCATGGAAATAGCGAGCTTTAGCATATGGCACATGTGCAGAATCATGGAAATAGGGAGCTTTAGCATACGGCACATGTGCAGAATCATGGAAATAGCGAGCTCTAGCATTTGGCACATGTGCAGAATCATGAAAAGAGGGAGCTTTAGCATACGGCACATGTGCAGAATCATGGAAATAGTGAGCTTTAGCATACGGCACATGTGCAAAATCATGGAAATAGTGAGCTTTAGCATACGGCACTTGTGCAGAATCATGGAAATAGCGAGCTTTAGCATATGGCACATGTGCAGAATCATGGAAACGGAGCTTTAGCATACGGCGCATGTGCAGAATCATGGAAATAGCGAGCTTTAGCTTTTGGCACATGTGCAGAATCATGAAAAGAGGGCGCTTTAGCATACGGCACATGTGCAGAATCATGGAAATAGTGAGCTTTAGCATACGGCACATGTGCAGAATCATGGAAATAGTGAGCTTTAGCATACGGCACTTGTGCAGAATCATGGAAATAGTGAGCTTTAGCATACGGCACATGTGCAGAATCATGGAAACGGAGCTTTAGCATACGGCGCATGTGCAGAATCATGGAAATAGCGAGCTTTAGCATACGGCACATGTGCAGAATCATGGAAATAGTGAGCTTTAGCATACGGCACTTGTGCAGAATCATGGAAATAGCGAGCTTTAGCATACGGCGCATGTGCAGAATCATGGAAATAGTGAGCTTTAGCATACGACGCATGTGCAGAATCATGGAAATAGGGAGCTTTAGCATATGGCACATGTGCAGAATCATGGAAATAGTGAGCTTTAGCATATGGCACATGTGCAGAATCATGGAAATAAGGAGCTTTAGCATACAGCTCATGTGCAGAATCACACAAATAGTGAGCTTTAACATACAGCACATCTGCAGAATCATGGAAATAGGGAACTTTAGCATACGGCACTAGTGCAGAGTCATGGAAATAGCGAGCTTTAGCATACGGCGCATGTGCAGAATCATGGAAATAGTGAGCTTTAGCATACGGCGCATGTGCAGAATCATGGAAATAGTGAGCTTTAGCATACGGCACATGTGCAGAATCATGGAAATACTGAGCTTTATCATATGGCACATGTGCAGAATCATGGAAATAGTGAGCTTTAGCATACGGCACATGTGCAGAATCATGGAAATAGTGAGTTTTAGCATACGGCGCATGTGCAGAATCATGGAAATAGCGAGCTTTAGCATATGGCACATGTGCAGAATCATGGAAATAGGGAGCTTTAGCATACGGCACATGTGCAGAATCATGGAAATAGCGAGCTTTAGCATTTGGCACATGTGCAAAATCATGAAAAGAGGGAGCTTTAGCATACGGCACATGTGCAGAATCATGGAAATAGTGAGCTTTAGCATACGGCACATGTGCAGAATCATGGAAATAGTGAGCTTTAGCAACCGGCACTTGTGCAGAATCATGGAAATAGCGAGCTTTAGCATATGGCACATGTGCAGAATCATGGAAATAGTGAGCTTTAGCATACGGCACATGTGCAGAATCATAGAAACGGAGCTTTAGCATACGGCGCATGTGCAGAATCATGGAAATAGCGAGCTTTAGCATACGACACATGTTTAGAATCATGGAAATAGCGAGCTTTAGCATACGGCGCATGTGCAGAATCATGGAAATAGGGAGCTTTAGCATACGACGCATGTGCAGAATCATGGAAATAGGGAGCTTTAGCATATGGCACATGTGCAGAATCATGGAAATAGTGAGCTTTAGCATATGGCACATGTGCAGAATCATGGAAAAAAGGAGCTTTAGCATACAGCTCATGTGCAGAATCACACAAATAGTGAGCTTTAACATACAGCGCTTCTGCAGAATCATGGAAATAGGGAACTTTAGCAAACGGCACTAGTGCAGAGTCATGGAAATAGCGAGCTTTAGCATACGGCACATGTGCAGAATCATGGAAATAGTGAGCTTTAGCATACGGCGCATGTGCAGAATCATGGAAATAGCGAGCTTTAGCATACGGCACATGTGCAGAATCATGGAAATAGTGAGCTTTAGCATACTGCGCATGTGCAGAATCATGGAAATAGTGAGCTCTAGCATACGGCACATGTGCAGAATCATGGAAATAGCGAGCTTTAGCATATGGCACATGTGCAGAATCATGGAAATAGCGAGCTTTAGCATTTGGCACATGTGCAGAATCATGAAAAGAGGGAGCTTTAGCATACGGCACATGTGCAGAATCATGGAAATAGCGAGCTTTAGCATACGGCACATGTGCAGAATCATGGAAATAGTGAGCTTTAGCATACGGCACTTGTGCAGAATCATGGAAATAGCGAGCTTTAGCATACGGCGCATGTGCAGAATCATATTAATAGGGAGCTTTAGCATACAGCACATGTGCAGAATCACACAAATAGTGAGCTTTAACATACAGCGCTTCTGCAGAATCATGGAAATAGGGAGCTTTAGCATACGGCACTAGTGCAGAATCATGGAAATAGTGAGCTTTAGCATATGTCACATGTGCAGAATCATGGAAATAGGGAGCTTTAGCATAGGGCGCATGTGCAGAATCATGGAAATAGTGAGCTTTAGCATACGGCGCATGTGCAGAATCATGGAAATAGCGAGCTTTAGCATTTGGCACATGTGCAGAATCATGAAAATAGGGAGCTTTAGCATACGGCGCATGTGCAGAATCATGGAAATAAGGAGCTTTAGCATACGGCGCATGTGCAGAATCATGTTAATAGGGAGCTTTAGCATACGGCACATGTGCAGAATCACACAAATAGTGAGCTTTAACATACAGCGCTTCTGCAGAATCATGGAAATAGGGAACTTTAGCATACGGCACTTGTGCAGAATCATGGAAATAGCGAGCTTTAGCATATCGCACATGTGCAGAATCATGGAAATAGGGAGCTTTAGCATACGGCGCATGTGCAGAATCATGGAAATAGTGAGCTTTAGTATACGCACATGTGCAGAATCTTGGAAATAGTGAGCTTTAGTATACGCACATGTGCAGAATCATGGAAATAGTGAGCTTTAGCATACGGCACATGTGCAGAATCATGTTAATAGGGAGCTTTAGCATACGGCACATGTGCAGAATCACACAAATAGTGAGCTTTAACATACAGCGCTTCTGCAGAATCATGGAAATAGGGAACTTTAGCATACGGCACTTGTGCAGAATCATGGAAATAGCGAGCTTTAGCATATCGCACATGTGCAGAATCATGGAAATAGGGAGCTTTAGCATACGGCGCATGTGCAGAATCATGGAAATAGTGAGCTTTAGCATATGGCACATGTGCAGAATCATGGAAATAGGGAGCTTTAGTATACGCACATGTGCAGAATCATGGAAATAGTGAGCTTTAGCATACGGCACATGTGCAGAATCATGTTAATAGGGAGCTTTAGCATACGACACATGTGCAGAATCATGGAAAGAGAGAGCTTTAGCATATGGCACATGTGCAGAATCATACAAATAGTGAGCTTTAGCATACGTCACATGTGCAGAATCATACAAATAGCGAGTTTTAGCATACGACACATGTGCAGAATCATACAAATAGCGAGCTTTAGCATACGACACATGTGCAGAATCACACAAATAGTGAGCTTTAACATACAGCGCTTCTGCAGAATCATGGAAATAGGGAACTTTAGCATACGGCACATGTGCAGAATCATGGAAATAGTGAGCTTTAGCATACGGCACATGTGCAGAATCATGGAAATAGTGAGCTTTAGCATACGGCACTTGTGCAGAATCATGGAAATAGTGAGCTTTAGCATACGGCCCATGTGCAGAATCATGGAAACGGAGCTTTAGCATACGGCGCATGTGCAGAATCATGGAAATAGCGAGCTTTAGCATACGGCACATGTGCAGAATCATGGAAATAGTGAGCTTTAGCATACGGCACTTGTGCAGAATCATGGAAATAGCAAGCTTTAGCATACGGCGCATGTGCAGAATCATGAAAAGAGGGAGCTTTAGCATACGGCACATGTGCAGAATCATGGAAATAGTGAGCTTTAGCATACGGCACATGTGCAGAATCATGGAAATAGTGAGCTTTAGCATACGGCACTTGTGCAGAATCATGGAAATAGCGAGCTTTTGCATATGGCACATGTGCAGAATCATGGAAATAGTGAGCTTTAGCATACGGCACATGTGCAGAATCATGGAAACGGAGCTTTAGCATACGGCGCATGTGCAGAATCATGGAAATAGCGAGCTTTAGCATACGGCACATGTGTAGAATCATGGAAATAGTGAGCTTTAGCATACGGCACATGTGCAGAATCATGGAAATAGTGAGCTTTAGCATACGGCACATGTGCAGAATCATGGAAATAGGGAGCTTTAGCATATGGCACATGTGCAGAATCATGGAAATAGTGAGCTTTAGCATATGGCACATGTGCAGAATCATGGAAAAAAGGAGCTTTAGCATACAGCTCATGTGCAGAATCACACAAATAGTGAGCTTTAACATACAGCGCTTCTGCAGAATCATGGAAATAGGGAACTTTAGCAAACGGCACTAGTGCAGAGTCATGGAAATAGTGAGCTTTAGCATACGGCGCATGTGCAGAATCATGGAAATAGTGAGCTTTAGCATACGGCGCATGTGCAGAACCATGGAAATAGCGAGCTTTAGCATGTGGCACATGTGCAGAATCATGGAAATAGGGAGCTTTAGCATACGGCATATGTGCAGAATCATGGAAATAGCGAGCTTTAGCATACGGCACATGTGCAGAATCATGGAAATTGTGAGCTTTAGCATACGGCGCATGTGCAGAATCATGGAAATAGTGAGCTTTAGCATATGGCACATGTGCAGAATCATGGAAATAGCGAGCTTTAGCATTTGACACATGTGCAGAATCATGAAAAGAGGGAGCTTTAGCATACGGCACATGTGCAGAATCATGGAAATAGTGAGCTTTAGCATACGGCACATGTGCAGAATCATGGAAATAGTGAGCTTTAGCATACGGCACTTGTGCAGAATCATGGAAATAGCGAGCTTTAGCATACGGCGCATGTGCAGAATCATATTAATAGGGAACTTTAGCATACAGCACATGTGCAGAATCACACAAATAGTGAGCTTTAACATACAGCGCTTCTGCAGAATCATGGAAATAGGGAGCTTTAGCATACGGCACTAGTGCAGAATCATGGAAATAGTGAGCTTTAGCATATGTCACATGTGCAGAATCATGGAAATAGGGAGCTTTAGCATAGGGCGCATGTGCAGAATCATGGAAATAGTGAGCTTTAGCATACGGCGCATGTGCAGAATCATGGAAATAGCGAGCTTTAGCATTTGGCACATGTGCAGAATCATGGAAATAGGGAGCTTTAGCATACGGCACTTGTGCAGTATCATGGAAATAGCGAGCTTTAGCATACGGCGCATGTGCAGAATCATGGAAATAAGGAGCTTTAGCATACGGCGCATGTGCAGAATCATGTTAATAGGGAGCTTTAGCATAAGGCACATGTGCAGAATCACACAAATAGTGAGCTTTAACATACAGCGCTTCTGCAGAATCATGGAAATAGGGAACTTTAGCATACGGCACTTGTGCAGAATCATGGAAATAGCGAGCTTTAGCATACCGCACATGTGCAGAATCATGGAAATAGGGAGCTTTAGCATACGGCACATGTGCAGAATCATGGAAATAGTGAGCTTTAGCATATGGCACATGTGCAGAATCATGGAAATAGTGAGCTTTAGTATACGGCACATGTGCAGAATCATGGAAATAGTGAGCTTTAGCATACGGCACATGTGCAGAATCATGGAAATAGGGAGCTTTAGCATACGGCACTTGTGCAGAATCATGGAAATAGCGAGCTTTAGCATACGGCGCATGTGCAGAATCATGGAAATAAGGAGCTTTAGCATACGGCGCATGTGCAGAATCATGTTAATAGGGAGCTTTAGCATACGGTACATGTGCAGAATCACACAAATAGTGAGCTTTAACATACAGCGCTTCTGCAGAATCATGGAAATAGGGAACTTTAGCATACGGCACTTGTGCAGAATCATGGAAATAGCGAGCTTTAGCATATCGCACATGTGCAGAATCATGGAAATAGGGAGCTTTAGCATACGGCGCATGTGCAGAATCATGGAAATAGTGAGCTTTAGCATATGGCACATGTGCAGAATCATGGAAATAGTGAGCTTTAGTATACGCACATGTGCAGAATCATGGAAATAGTGAGCTTTAGCATACGGCACATGTGCAGAATCATGTTAATAGGGAGCTTTAGCATACGGCACATGTGCAGAATCACACAAATAGTGAGCTTTAACATACAGCGCTTCTGCAGAATCATGGAAATAGGGAACTTTAGCATACGGCACTTGTGCAGAATCATGGAAATAGCGAGCTTTAGCATATCGCACATGTGCAGAATCATGGAAATAGGGAGCTTTAGCATACGGCGCATGTGCAGAATCATGGAAATAGTGAGCTTTAGCATATGGCACATGTGCAGAATCATGGAAATAGGGAGCTTTAGTATACGCACATGTGCAGAATCATGGAAATAGTGAGCTTTAGCATACGGCACATGTGCAGAATCATGTTAATAGGGAGCTTTAGCATACGACACATGTGCAGAATCATGGAAAGAGAGAGCTTTAGCATATGGCACATGTGCAGAATCATACAAATAGTGAGCTTTAGCATACGGCACATGTGCAGAATCATACAAATAGCGAGTTTTAGCATACGACACATGTGCAGAATCATACAAATAGCGAGCTTTAGCATACGACACATGTGCAGAAGCGAGTTTACGCATTTTTGCATTTCTCAATCTTATTCTGATTGTTTTTTTGCGTAAAATGGGCATTTTGGGCAGGAAATGAGCGGTGACAATGTGATTTCACTGTTCTATCTTGTGGGAGTGTCAGGGTGTGTATCTCTAGTACCCTGCTGTTCTGAGGTGTGTGTATGGAGAAGAGAAGCTTGTTCAAGACCAATTTCTTGCAGGGAGCTGGTGCAAATGCTGATATTAATGATGATGGTTGCAGCTTTGGACAGGAAAACAGCGGGCGGAGCGGCTTCAACCTTAAGTTGCATGGATAGTCACATTAGCTCTACATGATTTTAGCTGTTTTTAAAAACTTATAATTTTTAAAAATTAAAACCCAGATCCAAAACCAAAATACTTGAGGGTGGTTGTGCAAAAATAAAAGCAAGATCAAAACACAAAGATGAATCCAGATCCAAAACTAAAACATGGGGGTCAGCGCACATCTCTAAAAGCTGTACTAACACTTTTTGCAGGAGTCCCAATCTTCTCATTCTTTCCTTCCTCTGCAACGTCACACAATACCAGATTCAACTTGGGGGTGTAAGACAATCCACAGACCCCTCAGAAAACCCGACGGTAAATGGAGCTCCGTAACTATACTTTTTGGTGCCCTGTGTCCTAGAGAGCATTGGTGCCCCCCAATTTTTCAAATAGGGACATAACACACCCAAAAAGGGGAATGACCTCATGGGGAAGGGCCAGGGAAGAGATAGGGGAGGCCAGGAGATGCTGGGGATGAAATAAGAGAGCTACAAGTGAGAAGGATAATAATCAGAAGATTGACAAGCCCAAACAGCACCCCCTGCCCTGCGGTGCCCTGTGCCATGGCACAGGTCGCAATACCCTAGTTACGGTCCTGGGTAAATGACACCCTTTGTAGGGTGATTTCACCATAGCTGGGAATACAGCTTTAAGTAATGATGTCTAAAAATCAATAATTAATAGTTTACCCATTTTCCCTGTAACTGGTAAGATAAGTAATAAATCTGCGCACTAATGTATGAACTAGACTATGTTCCAGTCAGTGCTTTAGTGAGGTCCCTAATCATTCTGAAGTCAGAACTCTAAATGGATGCTGCAACTTCGTTCCACTGAGACTTGCACAATATGTAGCCCTGGAGATACAAGCTATATTTATCTTATTCTGCATAGTAACCACTAAATTGTTGTAAGCTCCAGCTTTCCTTTCATCGACATCAACCTCTATTACCTTTTAATGTCCACAACCCTAAACTGCTCTCTAAATAGATGTTAAAGTACTTGTCAATATTGCCTTGTTAAAAGAAGCTTTAACAGCATACAATATATTTCTTCGTTAAACTTAACCCTTGTGTTTCTTTATAAGCTGTGTACTGAATATACTGTAGCTTGCATTAAGCATCTTTAGTAAACAGCAATGTTTATTATCTCCATACATGTCCTCAGTGTCCCTGGTTAGCCACTGGTTAATCTGTTAGGTCATTCAGTGAGAGTAATTATTGGTGACAGCGCAGCTGTGGGCGTCAGGAATGAGCAGGTCAACAAGAGAAGATTCAGCTGAATGGTTTTATAAGACGTGTTGCTTAAAACACACATGAAGACAGATTTATATATTGTGGTTCAATAGTTATCATAGCTTTTGCAGGCATGACAATAGTTTAATTTAATGTAATATATATGCAATGTGTCCAAAGACCAGACCACATTTACTGGAAAGCCCGAGAAATACAAAAGCTGAAATGTATGTTGTACAGCATGTTCACTTGCATATGATAGGACATACTTACCTACTTTTGAAAAAGCTTTTCAGGGAGATTGTGAAAGCACCACCTATGAGCACGGCGGTATAGTGGATGTGTACTGCTACATCTGAGAGGCGTGCCATAAAACTGACACATCCAGATGTAAATTATCTGCTAAACAGTTAAGGTGCCTATACACATAACTATTTATTGAACGATTTGTCTATAACGATGTCGTTATTAAATTGTTAAAAAAAAAATCGCTGTTTATGAGTTATAACGATGAACGATAATCACAAATGTGCACTCCCGTTTGTAGTTTGTAGTTATCGTTCTTCGTCCATTTCAGACTGTCCAACATGACGATTTTCATTAAGGGAAGGAACATTGGCCGCTCGCATCATACTTCATCTCCGCTATTTATTTAATTAATCGAGTACATCGAAAGGCGTCTGAACTGCTCGCAGTGCTTCTGGTAGGATTTTCCTACCGCAATCATGCGAACAGTTCAGGCTAAGAAACAACCAAGTGACATGGTCGATGACGCTGCTTAGTTAATTATGCACACCCTTAAAACGCCCGTTTTGACCGTTTGGCACGCCTGCGTTCGGATCACCACTCCCCGTTTTCAAGCACCTTCCCCTGTTACCACCCACAAACGCCTCATCCTGTCACTCAAATTAGCAGACACTCGCTATTTTGCGAGCGCTCGATTTCCGACCGCAATGACTGGTTGCCACATGCACATTACGACCCATATGCATGCGCAGATGTGCAAACATCGCTCGGAGCGAACGAGCGGCCGCTTACAAGCGGCTCTGAATCAGGCCCATTATTCGTTCATTGTTCAAAAAATTGTTCATTGCACTTCAAAAAATCGTTCACTTTTTCAAGGGAAAATCTGAAAGAAAATCTGACAGAAAATCGTTGGTTACAAAATCGTTACGTGTGTATGCACCTTATTTGCTGACGAAAATACACTGATACTTTTCAGAAAATGCATGTAGCCATAGGGATCACTGTGCCTTATAACCAATGCAGGGAAATTATACCAATGATCCCAGTGGAATGCATATATCTGGGTTTTATTTATATATATATATATATATAGAACAGCTTCATAATGGGGGTAAGATGCAATCAGGGATATTGCTAGACTTTTCAGGGACTCAGGGGGGAGATTGCTGCTATTTCAGGGCGTCTCCCTGAAAATCAGGGAGAGTTGGCAAGTATGTGATAGGGCTGATGTTGAGTTGTAAGGAAAATTGGTATAATTTGGTTAAAAAAAAAATACATGCAAAAAAGTGTATATCCACCATATGCAGAGCTTGGATAGAAGATATAAAGACACCCACTGACTGTTCTGTGAGTAAAGTTAGTAACCAAGGACACAGCTGTCACAGGTAACTACAGGCAACTGAGGCCAGAAGCAGAACTGACAGCTCAGAATTTGGTACACTTGCAAGGATAATTATATAATTCTAGTGGAAAAATTATATATTAATGTTAAAAAATAATAATAATAGTAATACAAGTATTTATACCAGCATAGTCTAAACAAGATTTATCCACAAATATAGATAGCAGAAATTTATAAATAAAACCTAAATTTTGAAAGCAGAAGAGCAAAAATGCAAGAGGTTATAGGTGACAAAATTGTAGAATTAATCAATGAACGCAGTCAATACAAATGAACATCGGTTAACTCTCAGTTTGTGGGAATGTAGGACTTATCCTAATGTTAACTGCTGATAGCTGGGGATCGGTATGAATGTCCAGCGGTTCAAATCCTGACGCTGGAAGACCGGCAGCAGTGAAGATCCCGATAGATAAGTATACTAACAAACCTAACCCTCCCCCCCAACCCTAACCCTCCCTTAAGGCTGCCTAACCCTAACCCCCCCTAGTGCCTAATGCTAACCCCCCCTGTAAGTGCCTAACCCTAACCTCCCCTTGGGGGTGCCTAGCCCTAATCCCCCCTTCCCCTAGCCTAATCCTAACCCTCCTGGGGGGGTGCCTAAGCCTAAATCCCCCCGGAAGCCCCTAACCTAACACCCCCCGCTGCTGTCCGCACCCGCCGCCCGGCTTACCTTCATTCGGTGTGTCGGGCTCCCAGCATAGGGAAAATTATATGCGTCGGGATTTCGACACCTATCATTAGTCCCCTGTCAGGATTGCACAGTCGGGAAGCCGGCGGACAGCATTTCGACCATCGGCTTCCTGACTGCCTCCAGATAGATGCAGGTTCCCGTTTAGGTGAATGGTTGTGATAACTCCTGAAAGAATAACTAATTGTGTGTCCAGGGTCCTGGGTTCCTTTAGCCGCGACTGCTGCTGTGACCCGATCACTGTGGTTGGGAGTTGCTCTTGGAGGATGTCTTGGTACCATTCATTATTCATGGCTGTATTCTTAGACAAAATTGTGAGTGAGTCCACTTCCTTGGATGAGAAGCAACCCCACACATGAATGGTCTCAGGATGCTTTGAAGGAACTCAGCCAGGAGGTTGTTCCAAACATCTTGGAGAACTAAGAACTAACCACAGATCTTCTGTGGATGTGGGCTTGCTCAAATCCTTCTGTCTATTCATGTAATCCCATACAGACTTGATGATGTTGAGATCAGGGCTCTGTGGGAGCCATATCATTACTTCCAGGACTCCTTGTTCTTCTTTATGCTGAAGATAGTTCTTAATGACATTGGCTGTACAGGAGAATAGGCTTATCTGTGCACCTCAGTGCACAGTCTGCGTAAGGTGGAGAGTGTCCTATGTAAGGTTTGTAGTCTAAAGGAAACGGTTTTCACAAAAAACTCAAAGTAAGACCAAAAAGTCCAAATTACTAAAACAGGAGGTGATGAAAGGTAGGTTTGCCCATTGTGGTTTGTCCTGTCACACCAATGTGTGTAGTTATACTTCCTCAGGGGTAACAGGACAGGACAAAACACGTTAGAAAACATACAGTATATGTTAGAAAGATAGACAGACAAAAAGATGATAGATGTCAGATTCAGATTTTGTATACTACCTGGAACTGGGGCATCAGGGCAGAACTGACTACAATTAGAGTAAATGAAACAAGGAGGTTAAATGACACTTCTCCTCATTAGTATTAGTATACCTATAAGATATAGGAGAACAGATCAAATTTAAGGACTTGATGCAGACCCGCTCGCGAGCGCACAGCGCTCGCAAGCGGGTCGATGGCAAGGCAGTGCACATGCGCGGCTTGCGCACTGCGCGTGTGCGAGCCCGGGAGCGAGTGAGAACTTCACTCGCTCAGGGCTTGCAGTAAAATGGGGCGGCTGTCCCGAAGTAACACCTGCCGTTTGTGGGCAGCCCTACTGACATCATAGAGCAGGAAGTTCACCGGGGTTTGTGGTGGATGAGACCCTACCACAAGGGTCTCGTTGCAAGCCCGATGGTCACGATAATCGTGACCATCACCAGGTCGACCGCACAAGCTGTGGGTGGTCACCCACATCTATGCGAGTGGCCTGGAGGCGGAAATTTTTTTTTTAAAATCCGCCCTGATTCAGAGCGAGCGCTAGCAAATAGCGAGCGCCTCTGAATAAGGACCTGAGTCTGATGTAAGTATGCTACTATACCTGCCAGTTGTAGCTATACCTTTAGTAGCTTAATACAGTACATATGAATACAAATGAGTACTGGATGGATCAGTCTGTAACACACTATTTCTATGTATGTGTGTTTGCAGATGACAGTTGAAGGAATTAACAGTCAGTAGCAGTTCTTGAACACAGGTTGTAAAGGTGAGAGAGACTGCATGCAGGAGGCTAGGTATAGAAGTCTGTAGTGATGACTGAATCCTTGCTGCTGAAGGCAGACAGCACATTGGTGTAAGGTAGCACTGATTACAACAGGAGAGCAGATGGTAACTCTTAGAATGGTAAGCACAGCTAACAGACTGAATCCACTGGAAGGAAAGAACTCAGGTGAAATAGCGGAGAAAGTGGTACAGATGCTGAAGTCCTAGGAGACTTGCTGTACTGGCAAAGAAAAGGTGGCAGTGAATAGTTTACATAAGGAGCTCCAGCACAGGATTGAATAAAATTCATGTGCAGCGCAAAGATGCTGTGGATGGCTGAAACAACTCAGCTGACTTCAGGCAAGATGGTGGCATGCCTGCTCCGCTTGAATGCAGCTGCAAGTGAATCCTGACATGACTGGCCATTAGATATGCAACAGTTAGTGAGTCGGCAGTGCCAAATAGGGTAAGAGGGACTAAGTAACTGCTTGGTATAGAACTGGAAGTTATTAGCTGTATCTGCTGATATGACCTCTGGCAGTATAAGTTAAGCTTATTATACCAAAATGGTACATGAAAATAATGTTAGTTGGATATGGATAAATAGATCGATAAATAGACAGTGGTGACATGCAAACATTAAACAGCCTTTATGATGTCACTCAGATTTGGTATGTATTTCACTGCTTGGTATAGAACTGCCAGTTATCCAAAGTATCTGCTGATATGACATCTCACAGTGAAATATAAGTTTATTTTATCCTACATTATATATTGATAGATATATAGATTAATATTAGTAGTGATATGCAGGTAGTTTGTGATTTATCATCTCAGTATGTGCCAAACATCATAAAAAGTATTGTGGTGTTTTTTAGCTTTGATATAAAAGTCACTGCCTGGAATAGAAATTTAATTAATGAGCTGTATCTGCTGACTTATCACAGTATAAGGTAAGCTTAGATATTACATGATAGATAGATAGATAGATAGATAGATAGATAGATAGATAGATCAATATAAAATATTGGTGAAATACATGCAGGTTGAGTTTTATCACTTCAGTAGACTGATCATGCCTTTGAACTGTTACAAGAAGGGCTGTTCCCCTAAAAAAGAATACATATGTTGGTCTCTATATCCATGTATACCATCGACTATTGATCCTGTGCGGGGTCTTTGTTGTCTATTTGCCTGGCTTTTGCACTGTCAGCTTTGGTGTAAAAGTCACTGCTTGGCGTAGAACCATTATTTATCAGCTGTATCAGCTAATATGATATATTTTGTGCTGCATCTTCAGCTTGATAGATAGCCAGGCTTTTTAGTCAGCAGTCTGTTCCATATTACTTAATTTGGCTGACATATGCTTTTTTTCACACAGTGCATGGTTAGCATAGTGCTGAACAATCTCTATTTACTTTAGTTTAATTCACTGAGACCTCACTTACCTCATTGAGATGAAGTATGCTGGAATTATGGCATAAGCAAAACAGTGAATGAGTTGGTACCATGTGCCTCTGAAGCATGGTGATCCCTGCCATGCTTATCATTTTCTGGAGGCCCTGAAATGGATGGACCTACTTTTATATAAGTCTGTGATCCTTCCACATATTGGGGTATATAGACCAAATGGTAAAGAACATTGCTGCTTATTGAAATGTTTTATTCATCTTTCTAGGATGAAGCACTAATGTATACTCTCTGATTTGTTACATTTTGTATGTTTACAAGTACTTGGTGTTACACTTGTCACAGTCGGAATATAAGCAGCTTTTGTTCTGTTTACTGCACAATAGTGGTTCTACTTCTACTGAATAATACCTCAAAGGTCAACTATGTCAACATCATTCACATAAGCATCAGTTCCAGTAATAGACATGCAGGTTGCACAGACAAATATTTAGATAAAGAATGATTATTTTAGTCAAACTGTGCAATTAATTACAGTTGCATAATCTATTAATTATTTTTGCACTTATTCTTGCCATTCTGGCAGTGAAATAAAATCCAGCGTGTCCATAGAACCACCAATGTTAGTGGATCATGATATAGTTTGAACAAATAAGGTGCTTCACCAGTTACACTTTGGAATTTAATGTTGTTGAAAAATAAAATAGTGTGTTACATTTTTACTTAAACTGTGACTCATCTATCTAATCGACTCCTGTCAGATGTGGTGAGGACACTTACAGTAAAATGATTACAAAGAAAAAATGTGGGATAAAAGTATATGGCTATGATGAGTAATATAATAAAACATAATAAATAAACTAATGAAAACTATAGAAATTAAATAATGGCATATACAGTATAATTGACAGATTAACGAGCATAGTATGTTTCTGTTTCCATAGTTGCTACGTTTTAAAATCCTGTGTGCTATTATTAAAGTTCTTTAAATAAATGTATTTTTTTTCTTGATTTAATAGTTTAAAAACTTTGCATACTGATGTTTTCACCATTTACTGAGTCTTAGAATGTGTTTTGGCACCTTAATTGGCATTCAACTGTCACTGATTCTAGAATACACAGTTCAGAATTCCAATATATATGCAGTATTGTTATCATTGCTATTTATATTATAACTATGTAAGAGTTTGAACATAGGATTGTTTACTAATTTCTATATAAATAGGTAACACTTGTCTAAATAGACTTATGCAATAGTTAGCATACCACTGATACGGGAAGCAATCGGGAAGCCGACTGCCTATATACCCGCAGCCGGCTTCCCGACTGTCTTATCCCGGCAAGGGTGAAATGCCGGGCGTCTAGATGTAGACACCCGCATTTCCCCGATGCTGGGAGACGGGCGCCGCGAGCGGACAGCCGCGGGGGGGGAGGGTTAGGTTTAGGGCTCCCGGGGGAGACTTAGGGTTAGGCACCCCCCCGGGAGGGTTAGGGTTAGGCTAGGGGGAGGGAGGGTTACGCTTAGGCACCCCCGGGGGGGACTTAGGTTTAGGCAGCGGGGAAGGGGGTGGTTAGGGTTAGGCACTTAGAGGGGGGTTTAGGGTTAGGAACTTGGGGGGGAAAATAGGGTTAGGCACCCCTAAGGAGGGTTAGGGTTAGGGGGGTTAGGTTAGTGGATACTTACCTATCCACGATCGGGATTTCCAGTGCTGACGGGCTTCTACTGTGTCGCACTCTGCTCCTGTCGGGCTGCCGCTGACGTGAATCAAGCCGCCGGCCATGTGGCCGGCGGTATTTCATACCCATTCCCACTGGTACATTTTACATTTGTATTGTGTTAATTATTTCATAATTATATGGATAACTATATTTTAATAACTATATTTTACTTTTATATTTTTTTTATATTTTATATAGGTGATTGTGATTTTATAAATACTTGTAATCACTAGATCTATGTTCTGACCCCATATTTTGGTTTGGGTGTGGCAAAACCAGCCTCAAATGTTATGGTTTTGGCAAAACCACCCTCAAGTGTTTTATTTTGGATTCAGTTTTCAGGGGCGTATCTACCCATTGGCCAGGATGGCACTCGCCAGGGGTGTCGACCAAAGGGGAGGCGCCACCTGGCAGTGCCACCTGTAACCAAGGGGTGGACAAGTCCCTCGGCCCCACAAGTGTAGGGCAGACCGCAGTGAGAGCGGTCTGCCCTACACAGTTCACAAACACGCAGCCGCCAGCGGCGGTGTGTGTTTATAATAGCAGCCAGCCATTGAGAGTCAGACAGACTCTCATTTGCTGCTGCATCGTCCGCGGAGGGAGCCGGCTGGAGCTCACTAATGAGCTCTATCTTCCGGTTCCCTCTGCAGGCATGTGATGAGAGAGACGTCATGACGTATGATGTCTCTCCCATGCAGGAGAAGAGCGGGCGGGATTGAGCGGACAGCGGCGGTCGCGTCAGGAGCGAGGATCAGGTAAGTTTTTTTTTTTCTTTGTGTGTGTGTGTAGGGGGGGCACTTAAACAGGGGGTGGCCGTTACTGGGGGCAATTATGGGGGGATGCCCACTACATGGGGCTCTGTATAGGGGTGGCCACTACTGGAGGCACTCTACAGGGGAGGCCACTACTGGGGGCAATTTAGGGGGGTGGCCACTACTGGGGGCACTCTATAGGGGTGGCCACTACTGGGGGCACTGAAATAGGGGGTGGACGCTACTGGGGCACTTTATGGGGGGAGGTGCCTGCTACTGGGGGCTCTGTATATGGGTGGCCACTACTGGGGACAATTTAGGTGGGTGGCCACTACTGGGGGCACTGTATAGGGGTGGCCACTACTGGGGACACTGTATAGGGGTGGCCACTACTGGGGGCACTGTATAGGGGTGGCCACTACTGGGGGTAATTTAGGGGGGTGGCCACTACTGGGGGCAATATAGGGGGGTGGCCACTACTGGTGGCACTGTATAGGGGGGACTACTAATGGGGGCAATGCAGCATAGGGGGATTGCTACTGGAGGGTTACTACTGGGGGCACTGCATGGGGGGGGCGCTAGTCCATTACATTGCCAGGGGCGCTTGGATCCCTAGATACACCCCTGTCAGTTTTGGTCTTGAATTTCTTTACAATTGATAAAAACAGCCAAAATCAGTAATTTGGAAATTTTTACATGTAATCAAAAACCTGAGATACGTTTTTTAAATCCAAGTTCTGAACTTACAGCTGACCCGAATAGGAACCCCATAAGTGATCAGAGCTGGGGCTCAATTCGACTCAGAACCCCAAAGTTCAGGTGTGTTCCTGAACCGCACATTTCTAGTAATCACCTGATTATTAACTACAAATCATAAATCAAATCACACATCTTCCTGCACACATAGATACAAATAAGTACATTAGGCTGCTCATGCAAAGTTGGACATAAGATATTTTGTGGCTTTTTTTCCCCAAAATGCATTTTTTTTCGTACATTGCACATGCTTACCAAATGGACATATGCTTGCTGAAAGAGTCGTATTTAGTACTTATGACTCCCTGATGAGACACTTGTGGGAGGGAGCGTGTTCAGTACTGTAAGGGACCTGTTCACACAAAATGCATCCCATGCTGTGTACCAAAAGACACATATGAATCTGTTTAGAAGCTGATCACTTGTGGGAGTTCCATCCCTGGTGCAAGTTGCATACTGATGATGATAATCGGCGGCCGCACCAGAATGTAAAAACAATAGGAAGAGGTCTATTGAGCGCTGTATTGGTCGCTATCCTCAATAGAATGGGCTCACCACAACAAAATGTACTATAACAATAATACAATAGATATTGAGAACATTATCTCTTTAAATATGTCTTCATCCTTCTCTTTCACCCAAGTGCCTGTAACTTAAAAAAATAAATGTCCATGTCAAAATACACCCGGTGTGTTCACTTCTTAGAAAAATTAAAATAACTGAGTGAATCACAAACTGATGACAGTTAAAAACATTACAACCAAATAGAGAAGAAATATATATAGGGTATATTTATCAGTCTGTTTTTTACTAAAATAATGTGAAAACGGGAGTTTTCACACCCTTTTCACATTATTTAAGTATCACAGTAGTGTCTGAAAGGACAATTGGTGGAGAATTCACAAAATTCTCCTCCAAACCCTTAAATTTGCATTATTTTAGTAAACAAATCGCATTTACTATACTTGTAATGGGAAATGTTATCTAAAATAAAAAAATTTAAAATTTGAAAAATAAATACCGGAGGGAGCCCTGTGATACATTATGCAGGCTTCCCTCCATGTTCCCTAGTCCAGCTCAGCTTTCCCTGGGAACGCAAAGCAGGGAGTAGACTTCTGTGATCAGCGCTGTGTGTCTGATAGACCATAGGCTGATCACAGTGAAAATAAATAGTTAAAATAGAAAATAAATCAAACAAAACTTACCTGCACCCAGGGATCTATAATCGGTGTCTCCTTCTGAGTGCAACTTCAGCTGAGGGGAGAGGGGGCAGCAGAGGGGTATCCAGCAGCACATGCACAGGCTCATTCTCAGGGTATTTCTTAGAAAAACAATTCACAGGGACAGAGCTTTCTCGTAAGCTCTGTCCCTGCATGCAATATTTGATTCGTGGACTTTCAGTGGAATATCTTGTGTCTTTTTGTTTTGTTTGTGATATGCTATGCTCTGTAATTTGTTCTGTCTGATACATTCCTTTCTTCTATCCTATGTATGCTGATTTTGAGAACAACATTATCAGTTCCTGGTAAGCTGAAAAAGCACTCACTATATGCAAGAGTCTGCATTTTGTAAGGAATACAAATAAAAGAGGGGGTGCTACAGTATATATGTGCGTCATCTTTCATTCTTAAAGTGGCGTGTCTCTCTCTTTTTTCTATCTGATTTTGACACCAGGTTGTGAATTATTTTAATACTTCTAAGGAGTGAATACAGCGTGAATTTAACTTAGTATATAGTATATTGACGGCATTCTTCTGGGGTTTTTTGAGTCACTTGGCTGAAAGAGAAGGATCAAGACATCTCAAGAGAGAAAGTTCTGCTGAATTGCAACTGTGTGGGACTTTGACATATGTCGAACAAGGTATGCGGTCAGGAAGCCGGCGGTCAAAATGCCGACCGCTGGCTTCCCGACTGTCAAATCCCGGCATGGGACTAATGATAGGCGACGAAACCCGACGACTATCATTATCCACCCACCGAAATCCCGAAGCCCGGTATACCGAACGAAGGTAAGCTGGGTGTCGGAGGAGGACAGCCACGGGGGGCAGGATTAGGTTTAGGGGCTCATGGGGGGGACAGGGTTAGGCACCCCCCTGGGAGTGTTAGGCTAGAGGAAGGAGGGTTAGGCACTCCTGGGAGGAGGTTAGGGTTAGGCACCCCCTCAGAAGGGTTAGGTTTAGGTTGCAGGGAAGGACGGTTAGGTTTAGGCACACCTGGGGGGAGGTTAGGGTGAGGCACTAGGGGGGGAGGTTAGGGTTAGGCACCACCAAGGGAGGGTTAGGGTTAGGGGGGAGAAGGTTAGGGATAGTATAGTTACTTACCTTGTCGGGATCTTCACTCTTCTGTCTTCCGCTGTTGGTATTACATACGCCAGGCTCACATCTGGTGGTATGTCATACCGATTCCATCGAACACAAGTGTGTGCTGTTGTTCTCAATAACTAGTATTATTGCCACAGTAGAATTTGTCTTATTCGCTCCAAATTACATACCTCCCAACTTTTATGGTCAATGAAGAGGGACATTTTTCATGCCTGAAAAGGGGGTGGGGCTTCATGGGATGCAGGTGGGGCCTCTTGAAAATGGGGCAGAGCCTCGCGACAACCCCCGTTTATGTCACTATAGGCGGCGTGCCCAGCACTCTCCAAGATGCTGGCCAGCTCTCCCTATACCATCTGTGTGCTCTCCCCAACTTTCCCCCCACCGCGGGACACTGTGGCCCATGGGTGGGAAAGCAGTACAGACACAGAGGTATGAAATTATGCTAATGTTCTCATAATCAGGGGAGCCAAAAGGGTACTAATTGCCTGGGCTTGTTGGAGGGGCCAAGCGGTCTGCCCCCTTGGCCTTTCTTACCTGTCAGCAGCAGCAGCCTCTCTCCCCAACCCAGCACTTGCTGTTCTCTACTGGGCTGCAATGGGTCCAGGGAGGCTGCTGCCATTGAGCTCAGCATCTCCTCTGTCCCCCAGATCTGCTCTAGGCTGAGGAGCGCATAGCTCCACAGTTTTCATACTGTTTTTGTAGGGGCTGTGGCCACACCTGCATGATTAGGTCACGCTTCCTACAGTACCCAGGGCCCAGCATTGCTCTCTCTGGCCCTTCTCATAATGATGCTGATGCTGCGACCTATTTGCAGGATTACAGTACAATAAGTGACATGTTTCCTATTCAGTTTGTAAAGGAAAATGCTATGAATTTATTATTGTGTACTATTTGCAGCTTGTTCTGTTTTCATTTGACATGCTCTCTGCACCTTACTACCTATAAATCACACTACCTGACCTGTGTGATGTAATGGATATATATTGCATACTGATTTTTATGATTTGTTTTTACCATCAGTGTGAAGCCTCAGATCCTGCTGTATTCCAGGTGCATTTGGCTAAATATGCTGAGCCGGATGGGTGTATCTTGCGTTTGCAGCACCTTTGCAATGGTAGCTTAACTGTATATGGTTTTTCTTTGCTGCAAGATAATGAGCAGACTCGTGTTCAGGGACACATGAGAATGATCTGGAGCAGTGTCTGGGAAAAGGGGAATGATAAGTAATAAACCCCTATACAGGAGATAATGTTAACACTGATAAGTGTATAATATTCTAGGTTTCTATTTTGAAGTTGGAGTCCATACAGTTCTACCGACTCTGAAGCCACTCAAAATTGTCTCTGACGCAGACTCCACAGCCCTGGTGCAAACAGCCAATCAAAAGCAGCTAGATAGTGCTGCTCATGGTCATCAACATCAAAAGCAGCAGCCCAAGACTTTCAGTACCTGTATCTGACTATGTGTACACATTTAAATATGTTATACAGTGCAGTTTAATAATATGAAACTACCCCTACATAGAGCACTCTGGCATTAGTTCTATGGTAGTAAAGAAGAGAAACATGGACAACAGGTACAACAGGTACTAGCCATTTATTTTGTTTTTAAACATTTTTTTCTTTATTGGAGCACGAAAGTACAAATAAAAGTACAAATTTAAACAAGTGGTAAAATCATGTAATATAAATACAGAACAAAAAGGAACAGAAATGTCTATATCAGTAGCTAAAACAGTTGGAAGAGGAGGTAGACCAGGATCCAATGCCAAAGGCATGAACCACAGCCCCTATGAACCACTGCCAATGAAAAGAAGGACGTCCAATCATTGACAATCTGTGGTATGAGCGATGGGAAAATAAATCGGGGGGTCTTGAGCACATACATAGCTTCTTATCAAAGTGTACCCCGCAAACATTCCCAGAGCTGCTCCTTAAGTGAGGGTAAGAGTGTGTCAATGTAGCTCTCCATGTCTCAAAGAAACATCCAGTGAATTTCTCTTTGTGCAGGGAGGCCTCCAACCAATCCATTCTGAAGACATAAAGGAGCTTTTCTAAAAATAGCAACAATGGTGGAGGATTTGTCATGGACTGGACTGCCCCTAGATACTTCAATCTAAAACAGATGTCTGTGATATTGATTGCTTCAGCACTCACGGTGAATAACACGATGTCACAGCCACCATTAAGGGTTAATTCAGGAATATCTTACTTCACAGGTAGTCCTTGAATTCTACCTGCACGCAGTAATAAATATTTCACGCTTTATTTCACATAGGTATGTAGCATGGGCCTCACAGGCTTCTAGGTTCATCAAACAATACAGAGAAACATGTTAAAATTAAATGTAATTTAATTTTAAAGAGATTTCCAAGACTTATGACCCGTACACACGGTCAGATCAGACAACAATAAGATATCATTGTCTGATCGTCCTACATGTGCTGGATGATCGTTATCGAACATCCAGCACATGCACCAACCCCCCAACTACTATAATGACCCTCGATCAACAATTGAGGGTTCCTATAGTAACCAGGCTAACCTGGTCGATATCAACCAAGTTGGCCTGCATGCACGAGCAATGGGCAATGGGCGATATCGATATCCGTGCCCGCACATAGACCATTGTTTGGTCATTTGAAGGGGCCAGAAACTGGTTGATTTGAACAATAATGATATGATCGATATCGTTATCATTCAAATCAACCAGGGAAATCTGACCTTGTGTATGCACCATTACAGATACAAACATATTAAATAAATAATGCACATAATATAAATATACAAAGTTCCCAGAAATAATAAAGGAATGAAAATCTGAAATTCGGATCACTTAAACAAGACCTATATCTCTGTTGTGCAGGAGATCACAAGAAATTTAGATTGACACATCTCAGCCATACGGCTTCTTCCTGGAAATGTACAGTACACTGAGACTTGGGGAAGTCTTATTCTTATGACTCTGCAACTCCCTCTTCAAACCCTACCTTCCTGGCTCCCTGTAAACACATCTTCTGTGATGTGTCAACAGCACCTTTGTTCATCCAAACATGAGTCTCCCGGTCAAACATGCAGAATCCCTTAAATACTTGTTGGAGGACAGAAGTCTGTGACTTTTGTCACTTCTCTGGGCAGTTACCAATTTTGGCAAGAAGGAGATTCTCCTGACAAATGTCTCCCATCTTATAAGGACTTCAATCCCTCAGATCTCTTACCCCCATGTGGTATAATTGGTCATAAAGTGTGTTGAGATTTATTACAATTTTCTTTTGTTATCATGGAAGGAAAAAAGTCAGCCAGCTGTCCCCTAACTTACAGTTCAACCACAATTACCTGGCTTGTTAATTACAGTCTTTCCTGACATGTACACAAAATAGCAATTGATAAAATACCATGTTTTCATACAGAATATAAATTGATAGAACATACAATTTGAAAATACCATATTTGGGAGGGCCTAACATGAGTAATCCTGACAGGTGGGTTGTATCCACATCTGCAGGATAAATATTTGGCTACAGCAGATATAGCTAGTAATAATTTCCTTATCCCTGAACAACCCTTATACCCTCAGGTAAGATACCAAAGATGGCCTACTCACTGGAGAGAGATAGATAATTGACCAAGTGATGGCTAACATAATACCACACCTGTGTCCAAATTGGCGCATCACAGGACATGACGATAGACAATGTACCAAGTCTGCTCTCGAAGACCCCCATCTAAGGCAGTGACCCTTCGCCAATCCTATCAAATATCTGCTGGATGGGGAAAGATTTGCCCTATGACATATATTGAGAAAAAGTTCTACATATAATATTATTGGGATTAATTTAACAGAAGTAGATAATGTCAAAATAATGTGTGTGTAGTCTAGAGGTGCGGTTTGATTTTTGTTCGAATCTTACTGCCAAATTCCGATCTCAGAACGAGGCAAAACATCATGTTTCAAGGACAAAATGTCATCTTTGCCCATGAAATATGATGTTTTGCCTCGTTCTGAGATCTCAAGTTGGTGGGAAGATCCGAGCCAAAACCGAACCACACATATCTATAATCAGAGATGGTAAGTGATCCCTCCATTGTACTAATCCTGTTTTCAATACATCCTATTATAGTGAGGTGTGAAGGAAAGAGTAGTGCACAGATATTGCTTTGTGGGAAGGGCTCTTAGTCAATAACAGACGATCTAATGGATTGTTACCATCATATTAGGACAGCTTCCTAGATTCAGTAGCTGCATAATGTTGAGCCTGTAGGTAAGCTAGGGGAAAAGGTTGTACCGCAGTATGTTTTTAAACAGCTTGCAAGAACATCAAAGGTTTCCCCATCGAATTGTCAACAAACTGTTCAATAGCATTAAGGCCCATAGTAGACTATAGAGTGAAAGGGTGGATGTTGGAAGCTTGAGTTGCGTAATAAGGGTTCAGCAATACATAGGGGTTTAATTTGCATTTATGGAGGAGAATATGCCATGTTTTGTGAGAAGACATCAACAATGGATTAGATTGAGCAGTCACTGTCATATAGGTGGAGAAACAAGATCATACTAACTCCTTCAAGGAAGGCAGACTCAAGTGATGTGTTTGGCTACTTGATAATGATATGTACGCAATCTCTCAAAGAGTAAAGATGAAGATGTGCGGCATAACTGTAAGCCGTAACATTGGGTAAATTCATACCACCATTAGATTTGCTTTGTTGCAATTTCACAAGGCATATTCAAGTCTTCTTACCATTCCAAATGAAGGTGCAAATCACATTTTCTCTCTCTAGGGTGTCATGCAGAGATAGCAGGATGGGGAGGGTTTGAAGGAGAAAACTATTCTAGACAATAGAATAATTTTTACTAGGTTGGCTGATCCTAAATAGGATACAATTCTCCGTGTCTCCCTTAATACTGTACAGAATAGAGGTCAGAATATATGCATATAAATTACTAAGATTTTTTGTTATTTGTACCCCAAATATGTAATTCCTTTTTTCGCCCACACTGTGGGAATTTCTCTAGCCCACAATGAACATGTGTAGCCCGTTCGAAGGTATAAGGCAGTGGATTTCTCAAAATTGACGGGGAGACGCGAAACCAAACAAAATTTAAAATTTGCTCCATCAGAGGCCCAAGGATCCCCCTCAGATTCAACACATGCAATAAAACATTGGGCCTGATTCAGAGCCGGACGCTATTTGTGCTCGCTCGTCCATAAAAAGGGGCTGGCTATTTAAATTGACCGTTCGCTCTTTGCGGTCTGTTGACGCCTCTATGTCTGAACGAGCGAACAAAACATGCAGACTTTTTTTGTAAAAAACGCCCCCTGGCCGCTCGCATCATACGTCATCTCCGCTATTTATTAGATTAATCGAGTACATCGAAAGGCGAATGAACTGCTGGCTATTCTTGTGGTTGCATTTTCCTACCACAATCATGCGAGCAGTTCTGGCTAAAAGACACCCAACTGACGTTGTCGATGACGCTGCTTTGTTAATTATGCACACCCTTAAAACGCCGGTTTTGACCTTTTGGCACGCCTGCGTTCGGATCTCCACTCCCCGTTTTCAAGCACCTTCCCCTGTTACCACCCACAAACGCCTCATCCTGTCACTCAAATTAGCAGGCATTCCCTATTTTGCGAGCACACGAATTTCGACTACACTGACTGGTTCGCGCATGCGTACTAAAACCCATACGCATGCGCAGATGTGCGAACATCGCTCGGAGCGAATGAGCGGCTGCTTGCGAGCGGCTCCGAATCAGGCCCATTGTCCGCAAAAGCCAATATCTTAATTTCCTCATTCCCAATGTGGACACCCTGAAATAGTGACCAGTGCTGCAAAACTTTGAGCATGGGGTCCAGGGCTTGGTTGAAGAGAAAAGGTGATAGGGGACAATCCTGTGTTGTACCTTGCAATATAGTGAATCTATCCCCTAAAATGGCATTAAACAACAGTGAAGTAGAAGGGAGAGTATAAAGAATTTAATTAAAGCCATAAAGCTAGGGCAAAACTGTTTAAAATTTAGTAAAAATACGGCCAAGAGACTATATTAAAGGCCTTAGTAGCGTCAAGGCTTAGTAGAATACTAGGGGAGTTAGGTTTAAGGTTGGCAGCTGCCATTGCCACAAGCACTAGCCAGATATTTAAAATATATATATATTTGTTACAAATTTTGTCACCAGGCAGCGATGTGGCAATACACAATCTTGCTTGAATATGACATCCTAGAGTTGCTCACATTGTTGCAGTTCTGGTATTACAAAGTTCACCAACAAATCATAACAACATTGTCCACTGACGAAACAGGTACGGGGTCTAGTCAGTGTTACCTCTTTAAAAAATATGGCCAATGATTTGTATTGCCACCTGGTGGTAACTAATATTTATTGTTTTTCAAAATACTGAAGTAACTGTTGTTCAAATTTCGCTTCATTAAAAGCCTAAGAACCGATCTAAATAAGGACACTTTAGCTTTAACAGCCCTGCACAAATGCAAACACACAATTATTGAATCCAGCTTACACTTGCCCGACCTCCCCCATTCTGCCTCTTCTACGATATGCAAAAAGATCTAGATATGGGCAAGTTTTAGTTGCACAGTACAGGAACCAATCAGTTACAACCATTCATTTCTGTCTAGTGCAAGTTAACGAATGAAAACAAATGTTGGATTTTTTCCTATGGTTTAAGTGCAAATTTCACCTTTGAATGATGTTAGTAAATAGCATACTCATTTAAGCAAAACACAATTAGAGACCTTTTAACTTGTGCAATAACATTTCATTAACGTAGAAAAAAGCAGTCCATAATATTGTTTATCTTTGGTTATAAACATACCCCAATATTCTTTCTCAGCGCAGTATGTGTGATTAGTCTTGATGGTTTAGAGGAAATCTTCCTGTAAACAAGTGCTCCCAGTGTGCAGATTGAAATCTATCACAATTTAACACCAGGAGACAGATGTTCTCTCCCAGGACGAGAGTACATTGCTCATTTGTGCCCTACGGATTCAGATCTTGTTTACTTTTCACTATACCCAGTGGTTTATCATGAATAGCACAGAAACAACTTTATTTGCCATATAACAACATTATATTACAATAAAAGACAGAGATGCAAAGTACACATAAATAATGTGACTATTTGTTATTATTATTTTAGTTTTTTTGCTTTTGAAAATTTTAAATGGAACATGAATAATAATATTGTACTTGATTTTTTTCTTTAGTTGCTGTGTGATTAAGCTAGGATAAATGAGAATGTACTGGTTGGGTATATTTTCATGTATTTTACACATGGGTGTGTACTAGAGTTATTGTAGTTAATCAGTTAGCAAGTCATGTATATGAGAATAAGATTATGCTATAATGTTTGTTATCAATTGTAGGAGACACAATGAGGGAATCAAAGAGGAACTCCAAATGATCGACTGGTTGCCATCATGGTCCCTAGGATGCCCCAAACCTAGAGCTTCAATGTTTTACATTATATATTGTAACTAGAGAATGTTTATATCACTTCCACTTCTTACCCAAGTGGAATTTACACTCTTATTTCTTGCCAAAGACATACAGAGACTAGGGCCAATTTAACAAGAAGTAAGTTATACCTCGTATTTACAGACCATAAGAGAAAACAGAAGCCCCCAGTGGGATACCACACTGACATGTGATATACAAACTCTTCACATATTCTGTTAGACAGCAATGCTCTTCTATACCTGGGCCTCTTTTAGAGAACAATAACCATTTTAGTCATTTTTATAAACCTATTGTCCCTATAGTTTGGTGCTCCTAATATTTATAGATACAATCCTTCAAATGCTGAAATACTGTATCTTTGTGTTTGGCGTCTATATGATAGTTATTCTCTGGTGTAGAACATTTCAGGAAATATCTTTAGTGCAAACCTGATGTCTAAGTACTTCTGCAACTCTCTACTGGTGAAGAAAACAAATGCTGAGCTTTAAACAAAAAGGAAACAACCAATTTACAAGACCCCGTACAATATAAATAAGTGGCAGGAGAGAGCCCCTATTGTAGGTTTTTATTGTAAGGTATAGTAGAAAATATACAGAATCAGCAAAAACTCAAATAGTGTTATAAATGACAATGGGGTTTATTTTATTTTTCACTACGTACCTGTGATAGCAGCATATTTCTACACTCCCACTGCCTGGAAAACAGTATTGAACAGCAGCCTTTTCTCTTTCACCCAGGAGGCAACATACAAACTCAGGGTATGCTGTATTCAAGTGCAGTAAATCTGCTAGAGAGCAGGACAGCATACAGGGTTAGAGGCACCGAGAGGGGAGGAAGCGGGTACTAATTACCCTGGCCCGGCTTGTTGGAGGTGCCTGGCTGTGGCCGGGTCCGCCTCCTCCCCTCCCTCTTACCTGTCATCTGCCTAGCACACGCTGCACTGGGCTGCAGTGGGTAAGAGGAGACTGCTGCAGCTGGGCAACAACAGCAGTCAACTCTCTTCTGCCTGTGCGGGGGAGGGGGGAGCAAACACACTGATTACGCCCCCCTTGGATTTGCCCATGGCTGAGAGGTTCAAAACACCCCCTCAATGTTATAGGTTACATAAGTTAAGTAGGACTTGTCCAAAAGTAGACTTGTCCTATAGTGGCATCTTGAGTTTGCAATACCCAACAGTGGGCCTGATTCAGAGCCGCTCGTAAGCGGCCGCTCGTTCGCTCTGAGCAATGTTCGCACAACTGCGCATGCGTATGGGTCGCAATGCGCAAAACAGTCATTGCGGTCGGAAATCGTGCGCTCGCAAAACAGCGAGGGGCTGCTAATTTGATTGACAGAATGTACCGTTTGTGGGTGGTAACAGGGGAAGGTGCTTGAAAACGGGGGCGTGGAGATCCGAACGCAAGCATGCCTAACGGTCAAAAGGGCGTTTAATGTGAGTGCATAATTAGTAAAGGAGCGTCATCGACCACGTCACTTGGTTGTCTTTTAGCCTGAACTGCTCGCAGTGATTGCGGTAGGAAAATCCTACCACAACCACTGCGAGCAGTTCTGATGCCTTTCGATGTTCCCGATTAATCTAATAAATACCAGAGATGACGTGTGTTGCGAACGCCAAAGGGTGTCTTTACAGAATAGCAAGTGCATTTTTCGTTCGCTCGCTCGCTCGCTCGCTCAGATATGGAGGCATCAACAAACCGCAAAGAGCGAGCGCTCAATTTAAATAGCCGGACCCTTTTTTGGAACGACCGTCCGCAAATAGAGTTCGGGTCTGAATCAGGCCCAGTGTTTGATATGTTGTTTGTTAATAAAAGGGTAGTCAGTGAAAACAGTTTAAACTTATTCTTCTAGTATTTTGTGTTTCAAAGGATCATTCAAATAAAAAGAGATGTGTTATTATTGCAAAGAATCTTGAGGGGACGGTCTCTTCACTTGTTACGTATATATCATCACCAAGCCAAACTCCCTGATCAGGAGCGTAACTACAACTTTGTGGACCCCATAGCAAAATTCTTAAGGGGCCCCCAACTCAGGTCTCAACCAGAGTGTATACATATATATAAATGTATATATATATATACAAATATATATATTAGCTCCCCTCAGCTCATAGCACCCCACTCTCCTAACCCTGTAGCACCTCACTCCCCTCACCTCATAGCACCTCTAACTCCCCTCACCTCACCTCATAGCACCTCTCACTCCCCTCACCTCACCTCATAGCACCTCTTACTCCCCTCACCTTGTAGCATCCCACACCCCTCACTCCAACTGTAGCACCTCTCACTCCCCCTGTAGCACCTCACTCCCCCTTTAGCACTCCACTCCCCCTGTAACACCTCACTCCCCCATAGCACCCGTCAGTCCCACTATAGCACCTCACTCCCCCTTTAGTACCTCTCACTCCCCCTGTAGTACCCATCAGCCCCCTGAAGCACCTCACTCCCCCTTTAGTACCTCTCACTTCCCCGTAGCACCTCACTCCCCCTGTAATACCTCACTCCCGCTGTAGCACCTCACTCGACCCTGTAGCACCCGTCAGTCCCCCTGTAGCACCTCACGCCCCCTTTAGTACCTCTCACTTCCCCGTAGCACCTCACTCCCCCTGAAACACCTCACTCCCCCTGTAGCACCCGTCAGTCCCCCTGTAGCACCTCACTCCCCCTTTAGTACCTCACTTCCCCGTAGCACCTCACTCCCCCTGTAGCACCTCACTCCCCTTTTAGTACCTCTCACTTCACCGTAGCACCTCACTCCCCCTGTAGCACCTCACTCCTCCTTTAGTACGTCTCACTTCCCCGTAGCACCTCACTCCCCCTGTAGCACCTCACTCCCCCTGTAGCACCTGTCAGTCCCCCTGTAGCACCTCACTCCCCCTGTAGCACCCATCAGTCTCCCAGTAGCACCTCACTCCCCCTGTAGCACCCGTCAGTCCCCTGTAGCACCTCTCACTTCCCCATAGCACCTCACTCCCCCTGTAGCACCTCACTCCCCCTGTAGCAGCCGTCAGTCCCCCTGTAGCACCTCACTCCCCCTTTTAGTACCTCTCACTTCCCCGTAGCACCTCACTCTCCCTGTAGCACCTCACTCCCCCTGTAGCACCCGTCAGTCCCCCTGTAGCACCTCACTCCCCCTTTTAGTAGCTCTCACTTCCCCGTAGCACCTCACTCCCCCTGTAGCACCTCACTCCCCCTGTAGTACCCGTCAGTCCCCCTGTAGCACCTCACTCCCCCTTTAGTACCTCTCATTTCCCCGTAGCACCTATCACTCCCCCTGTAGCACCTATCACTCCCCCTGTAGCACCTCACTCCCCCTGTAGCACCTGTCAGTCCCCCTGTAGCACCTCACTCCCACTTTAGTACCTCTCACTTCCCCGAAGCACCTCACTCCCCCTGTAATACCTCACTCCCCCTGTAGCACCTCACTCGACCCTGTAGCACCCGTCAGTCCCACTGTAGCACCTCACTCCCCCTTTAGTACCTCTCACTTCCCCGTAGCACCTCACTCCCCCTGTAACACCTCACTCCCCTTTAGCACCAGTCAGTCCACCTGTAGCACCTCACTCCCCCTTTAGTACCTCTCACTTCCCCGTAGCACCTCACTACCCCTGTAGCACCTCACTCCCCCTTTAGTACCTCTCACTTCCTCGAAGCACCTCACTCCCCCTGTAGCACCTCACTCCCCCTTTAGTACCTCTCACTTCCCCTGTAGCACCTCACTCCCCCTGTAACACCTCACTCCCCCTGTAGCACAAGTCAGTCCCCCTGTAGCACCTCACTCCCCCTTTAGTACCTCTCACTTCCCCGTAGCACCTCACTCACCCTGTAACACCTCACTCCCCCTGTAGCACCCGTCAGTCCCCCTGTAGCACCTCACTCCCCCTTTAGTACCTCTCACGTCCCCGTAGCACCTCACTCCCCCTGTAGCACCTCACTCCCCTTTTAGTACCTCTCACTTCACTGTAGCACCTCACTCCCCCTGTAGCACCTCACTCCTCCTTTAGTACCTCTCACTTCCCCGTAGCACCTCACTCCCCCTGTAGCACCTCACTCCCCCTGTAGCACCTCACTCCCCTTTTAGTACCTCTCACTTCACCGTAGCACCTCACTCCCCCTGTAGCACCTCACTCCTCCTTTAGTACCTCTCACTTCCCCGTAGCACCTCACTCCCCCTGTAGCACCTCACTCCCCCTGTAGCACATGTCAGTCCCCCAGTAGCACCTCACTCCCCCTGTAGCACCCGTCAGTCCCCCTGTAGCACCTCACTCCCCCTGTAGCACCCATCAGTCTCCCAGTAGCACCTCACTCCCCCTGTAGCACCCGTCAGTCCCCTGTAGCACCTCTCACTTCCCCATAGCACCTCACTCCCCCTGTAGCACCTCACTCCCCCTGTAGCACCCATCAGTCCCCCTGTAGCACCTCACTCCCCCTTTTAGTACCTCTCACTTCCCCGTAGCACCTCACTCCCCCGTAGCACCTCACTCCCCCTGTAGCACCCGTCAGTCCCCCTGTAGCACCTCACTCCCCCTTTTAGTACCTCTCACTTCCCCGTAGCACCTCACTCCGCCTGTAGCACCTCACTCCCCCTGTAGTACCCGTCAGTCCCCCTGTAGCACCTCACTCCCCCTTTAGTACCTCTCATTTCCCCGTTGCACCTATCACTCCCCCTGTAGCACCTATCACTCCCCCTGTAGCACCTCACTCCCCCTGTAGCACCTGTCAGTCCCCCTGTAGCACCTCACTCCCACTTTAGTACCTCTCACTTCCCCGAAGCACCTCACTCCCCCTGTAATACCTCACTCCCCCTGTAGCACCTCACTCGACCCTGTAGCACCCGTCAGTCCCACTGTAGCACCTCACTCCCCCTGTAACACCTCACTCCCCCTGTAGCACCAGTCAGTCCACCTGTAGCACCTCACTCCCCCTTTAGTACCTCTCACTTCCCCGTAGCACCTCACTCCCCCTGTAGCACCTCACTCCCCCTTTAGTACCTCTCACTTCCTCGTAGCACCTCACTCCCCCTGTAGCACCTCACTCCCCCTTTAGTACCTCTCACTTCCCTGTAGCACCTCACTCCCCCTATAGCACCCGTCAGTCCCCCTGTAGCACCTCACTCCCCCTTTAGTACCTCTCACTTCCCCGTAGCACCTCACTCACCCTGTAACACCTCACTCCCCCTGTATCACCCGTCAGTCCCCCTGTAGCACCTCACTCCCCCTTTAGTACCTCTCACTTCCCCATAGCACCTCACTCCCCCTGTAGCACCTCACTCCCCTTTTAGTACCTCTCACTTCACCGTAGCACCTCACTCCCCCTGTAGCACCTCACTCCTCCTTTAGTACCTCTCACTTCCCCGTAGCACCTCACTCCCCCTGTAGCACCTGTCAGTCCCCCTGTAGCACCTCACTCCCCCTGTAGCACCCGTCAGTCCCACTGTAGCACCTCACGACCCTGTAGCACCCATCAGTCCCCCTGTAGCACCTCACTCCCCCTGTAGCACCCGTCAGTCCCCTGTAGCACCTCTCACTTCCCCATAGCACCTCACTCCCCCTGTAGCACCTCACTCCCCCTGTAGCACCCGTCAGTCCCCCTGTAGCACCTCACTCCCCCTTTAGTACCTCTCACTTCCCCGTAGCACCTATCATTCCCCCTGTAGCACCTATCACTCCCCCTGTAGCACCTCACTCCCCCTGTAGCACCTGTCAGTCCCCCTGTAGCACCTCACTCCCACTTTAGTACCTCTCACTTCCCCGAAGCACCTCACTCCCCCTGTAATACCTCACTCCCCCTGTAGCACCTCACTCGACCCTGTAGCACCCGTCAGTCCCACTGTAGCACCTCACTCCCCCTTTAGTACCTCTCACTTCCCCGTAGCACCTCACTCCCCCTGTAACACCTCACTCCCCCTGTAGCACCCGTCAGTCCCCCTGTAGCACCTCACTCCCCCTTTAGTACCTCTCACTTCCCCGTAGCACCTCACTCCCCCTGTAGCACCTCACTCCCCCTTTAGTACCTCTCACTACCCCGTAGCACCTCACTCCCCCTTTAGTACCTCTCACTTCCCCGTAGCACCTCACTCCCCCTGTAGCACCTGTCAGTCCCCCAGTAGCACCTCACTCCCCCAGTAACACCTCACTCCCCCTGTAGCACCCGTCAGTCCCCCTGTTGCACCTCACTCCCCCTGTAGCACCCATCAGTCCCCCTGTAGCACCTCACTCCCCCTGTAGCACCCGTCAGTCCCCTGTAGCACCTCTCACTTCCCCGTAGCATCTCACTCCCCCTGTAGCACCTCACTCCCCCTGTAGCACCCGTCAGTCCCCCTGTAGCACCTCACTCCCCCTTTAGCACCTCTCACTTCCCCGTAGCACCTCACTCCCCCTGTAGCACCCGTCAGTCCCCCTGTAGCACCTCACTCCCCCTTTAGTACCTCTCACTTCCCCGTAGCACCTCACTCCCCCTGTAGCACCTCACTCCCCCTTTAGTACCTCTCACTTCCCCGAGCACCTCACTCCCCCTGTAGCACCTCACTCCCCTTGTAGCACCTGTCAGTCCCCCAGTAGCACCTCACTCCCCCAGTAACACCTCACTCCCCCTGTAGCACCCGTCAGTCCCCCTGTAGCACCTCACTCCCCCTGTAGCACCCATCAGTCCCCCTGTAGCACCTCACTCCCCCTGTAGCACCCGTCAGTCCCCTGTAGCACCTCTCACTTCCCCGTAGCACCTCACTCCCCCTGTAGCACCTCACTCCCCCTGTAGCACCCGTCAGTCCCCCTGTAGCACCTCACTCCCCCTTTAGCACCTCTCACTTCCCCGTAGCACCTCACTCCCCCTGTAGCACCCGTCAGTCCCCCTGTAGCACCTCACTCCCCCTTTAGTACCTCTCACTCCCCCTGTAGCACCTCACTCCCCCTGTAGCACCCGTCAGAACCCCTGTAGCACCTCACTCCCTCTTTAGTACCTCTCACTTCCCCGTAGCACCTATCACTCCCCCTGTAGCACCTATCACTCCCCCTGTAGCATCTGTCAGTCTCCCTGTAGCACCTCACTCCCCCTGTAGCACCTCACTCCCCCTTTAGTACCTCTCACTTCCCCGTAGCACCTCACTCCCCCTGTAGCACCTGTCACTCCCCCTGTAGCACCTCACTCCCCCTGTAACACCTCACTCCCCCTGTAGCACCCGTCAGTCCCCTTGAAGCACCTCACTCCCCCTGTAGCACCCGTCAGTCCCCTGTAGCACCTCTCACTTCCCCGTAGTACCTCACTCCCCCTGTAGCACCTCACTCCCCCTGTAGCACCCGTCAGTCCCCCTGATGCACCTCACTCCCCCTTTAGTACCTCTCACTTCCCCGTAGCACCTCAATCCCCCTGTAATACCTCACTCCCCCTGTAGCACCTCACTCCCCCTGTAGCACCCGTCAGTCCCCCTGTTGCACCTCACTCCCCCTTTAGTACCTCTCACTTCTCCGTAGCACCTCACTCCCCCTGTAACACCTCACTCCCCCTGTAGCACCCGTCAGTCCCCCTGTAGCACCTCACTCCCCCTTTAGTACCTCTCACTTCCCCGTAGCACCTCACTCCCCCTGTAGCACCTCACTCCCCCTTTAGTACCTCTCACTTCCCCGTAGCACCTCACTCCACCTGTAGCACCTCACTCCCCCTGTAGCACCTGTCAGTCCCCCTGTAGCACCTCACTCCCCCTGTAGCACCTCACTCCCCCTGTAGCACCAGTCAGTCCCCCTGTAGCACCTCACTCCCCCTTTAGTACCTCTCATTTCCCCGTAGCACCTCACTCCCCCTGTAGCACCTCACTCCCCCTGTAGCACCCGTCAGTCCCCCTGTAGCACCTCACTCCCCCTTTAGTACCTCTCACTTCCCCGTAGCACCTATCACTCCCCCTGTAGCACCTATCACTCCCCCTGTAGCACCTCACTCCCCCTGTAGCACCTGTCAGTCCCCCTGTAGCACCTCACTCCCACTTTAGTACCTCTCACTTCCCCGTAGCACCTCACTCCCCCTGTAATACCTCACTCCCCCCTGTAGCACCTCACTCGACCCTGTAGCACCCATCAGTCCCACTGTAGCACCTCACTCCCCCTTTAGTACCTCTCACTTCCCTGAAGCACCTCACTCCCCCTGTAACACCTCACTCCCCCTGTAGCACCCGTCAGTCCCCCTGTAGCACCTCACTCCCCCTTTAGTACCTCTCACTTCCCCGTATCACCTCACTCCCCCTGTAGCACCTCACTCCCCCTTTAGTACCTCTCACTTCCCCGTAGCACCTCACTCCCCCTTTAGCACCTCACTCCCCCTTTAGTACCTCTCACTTCCCCGTAGCACCTCACTCCCCCTGTAGCACCTCACTCCCCCTGTAGCACCTGTCAGTCCCCCTGTAGCACCTCACTCCCCCTGTAACACCTCACTCCCCCTGTAGCACCCGTCAGTCCCCCTGTAGCACCTCCCTCCCCCTGTAGCACCCATCAGTCCCCCTGTAGCACCTCACTCCCCCTGTAGCACCCGTCAGTCCCCTGTAGCACCTCTCACTTCCCCGTAGCACCTCACTCCCCCTGTAGCACCCGTCAGTCCCCCTGTAGCACCTCACTCCCCCTTTAGCACCTCTCTCTTCCCCGTAGCACCTCACTCCCCCTGTAGCACCCGTCAGTTCCCCTGTAGCACCTCACTCCCCCTTTAGTACCTCTCACTTCCCCGTAGCACCTATCACTCCCCCTGTAGCACCTATCACTCCCCCTGTAGCACCTCACTCCACCTGTAGCACCTGTCAGTCCCCCTGTAACACCTCACTCCCCCTGTAGCACCTCACTCCCCCTTTAGTACCTCTCACTTCCCCGTAGCACCTCACTCCCCCTGTAGCACCTGTCACTCCCCTGTAGCACCTCACTCCCCCTGTAACACCTCACTCCCCCTGTAGCACCCGTCAGTCCCCATGAAGCACCTCACTCCCCCTGTAGCACCCGTCAGTCCCCTGTAGCACCTCTCACTTCCCCGTAGTACCTCACTCCCCCTGTAGCACCTCACTCCCCCTGTAGCACCCGTCAGTCCCCCTGTAGCACCTCACTCCCCCTTTAGTACCTCTCACTTCCCCGTAGCACCTCACTCCCCCTGTAGCACCGGTCAGTACCCCTGTAGCACCTCACTCCCCCTTTAGTACCTCTCACTTCCCCGTAGCACCTATCACTCCCCCTGTAGCACCTCACTCCCCCTTTAGTACCTCTCACTTCCCCGTAGCACCTCACTCCCCCTTTAGCACCTCACTCCCCCTTTAGTACCTCTCACTTCCCCGTAGCACCTCACTCCCCCTGTAGCACCTCACTCCCCCTGTAGCACCTGTCAGTCCCCCTGTAGCACCTCACTCCCCCTGTAACACCTCACTCCCCCTGTAGCACCCGTCAGTCCCCCTGTAGCACCTCCCTCCCCCTGTAGCACCCATCAGTCCCCCTGTAGCACCTCACTCCCCCTGTAGCACCCGTCAGTCCCCTGTAGCACCTCTCACTTCCCCGTAGCACCTCACTCCCCCTGTAGCACCCGTCAGTCCCCCTGTAGCACCTCACTCCCCCTTTAGCACCTCTCTCTTCCCCGTAGCACCTCACTCCCCCTGTAGCACCCGTCAGTTCCCCTGTAGCACCTCACTCCCCCTTTAGTACCTCTCACTTCCCCGTAGCACCTATCACTCCCCCTGTAGCACCTATCACTCCCCCTGTAGCACCTCACTCCACCTGTAGCACCTGTCAGTCCCCCTGTAACACCTCACTCCCCCTGTAGCACCTCACTCCCCCTTTAGTACCTCTCACTTCCCCGTAGCACCTCACTCCCCCTGTAGCACCTGTCACTCCCCTGTAGCACCTCACTCCCCCTGTAACACCTCACTCCCCCTGTAGCACCCGTCAGTCCCCATGAAGCACCTCACTCCCCCTGTAGCACCCGTCAGTCCCCTGTAGCACCTCTCACTTCCCCGTAGTACCTCACTCCCCCTGTAGCACCTCACTCCCCCTGTAGCACCCGTCAGTCCCCCTGTAGCACCTCACTCCCCCTTTAGTACCTCTCACTTCCCCGTAGCACCTCACTCCCCCTGTAGCACCGGTCAGTACCCCTGTAGCACCTCACTCCCCCTTTAGTACCTCTCACTTCCCCGTAGCACCTATCACTCCCCCTGTAGCACCTCACTCCCCCTGTAGCACCTGTCAGTCCCCCTGTAGCACCTCACTCCCCCTGTAACACCTCACTCCCCCTGTGGCACCCGTCAGTCCCCCTGTAGCACCTCACTCCCCCTGTAGCACCCATCAGTCCCCCTGTAGCACCTCACTTCCCCTTTAGTACCTCTCACTTCCCAGTAGCACCTCACTCCCCCTGTAGCATCTCACTGACTCCCCTCAATCATCCGAGGGAGGGGAGTTCAATGTATTATGCGGGACAGTCTGGCCGGCACTGGGGGCATCAGCAGCGCTGCAGCGGGGCTCGGGACGGAGTGTGTACTTCTGTGACTGACTGTCAGCAGCGGGGCGGGGAGACTCGGGCCACACTGAGGGAAAGAGGGGGGCCCGGGGAACAGGGTTGTACTCACCGCGTTAGGCTGTCAGCAGACTCTCCAGCTGCATCTCCTTCCGGCGCTGCTTCCTGTTGCGGCTCTTCACAGCAGTACAGGACTTGAAGGCAGTATGCCGGCTTAACTACAGAGGGTGCAGCAGGGCCGGATTAAATAAAACTTTATATTGAAAAGTGCAATTTGCTTGCTGGAACTTGGGCCCCATAGCAACTGCACCCCCTGCACCACCTGTAGTTACGCCACTGTCCCTGATCATTCTGGGCCGAATGCTGAGTTCCACACAGGTCTGAATGTGGCTGCATTCCGAATACCATTGGATTGCAAACTGAGGGCCTGATTCAGAGCCGGACGCTCTGACCAGAGCGCTCGCTCTGAATCAGGGCCCTCCTACATGAAAATGGAGCGACCTGATCACCCACAGCTATAGCAAGCGTCCATGATGATGGTCGCGATGGTCAAGAATATCGCCACCATCGGGCTTGCGACAGAGACCCTGCGGTAGGGTCTTGCTGCCGCAAGCCCTGGAGTGATTTTGGCTCTATCAGAGCCAAAATCACTCCCACTGACATCACTACTGATGTCAGTGGGGCCGGCTTCAGACGGTAGGCGTTCCCATGGGAACGCCTCCGTCTGGCAGCCACACTCCCGGCACGCCCACCAAAGGGGGCGTGCTGTCAATCAACATCGACAGCACGCCCCCTTTGGTGCGAGACCCGGAGCGACGGCTACCCCATCGCTAGCCGGGTCTCGCACATGCGCACGACGGAGTTCCCTCCGTCGTGCGCATGCGCAGTAGGGCACCATCGACCCGCTTGCGAGCGTCCTGCACTCGCGAGCGGGTCTGAATCAGGCCCGGAATTCTATTCCAACAATATGCACATCCTAATACAGACACATCTTTATGATCGCACTGTCCCACTTTTTTCCGTATGTGAGAGAGCAACCACCTACATTATCATGTGCACTTATATCCAACTCATGTTGGCTTCAGGAGATCCGTCTGAGTTTGCATACATGATGCATACACGCTACTCGGAATAGTGTGTAACTCTGGCTACACCCCCATGACATACCAACAAAATGGGTCTCTTGCATACTCAGTCGTAGATGAACTAAGCCTTGGAGAGAGATAAAGTGGAGAGAGGTACAGTACCAACCAATCAGATCCTTACTGTCATTTTTCAAACACAGCCTGTAAACTGACAGGAGCTGATTGGTTGGTACTTTATCTCTCTCCAAGACTTAGTACATCTCCCCCTCATTGTTGCCACCCACAAATGCCCAGTTAGTGGTCTCAGACAAAAGGATGAGATACGTATGACTCTGAGGGGTAGATGTACTAAAGTACCAGTTAATCAGTTCCTAACTGCCATTTTACAGACTGTGGGGTAGAAGTACTAAGCCTTGGAGAGAGATAAAGTACTAACCTATCAGCTCCTGTCATTTTTCAAACACTGTAACATGACAGTTAGGAGCTTAATGGTTGGAACTTTAGCTCTCTACACTTTACCTGTCTCCAAGGCTTAGCACATCTACCCTGTTTGAAAAAGTACAGTTTGGAACTGATTGTTTGGTACTTTACCTCTCTACACTTTATCTCTCTCCAAGCTTTGATAAATCTCCTCCTGAATCATTTACGTTTGCAGCCCGGGACACATGCAAAGTATACAAGAAGTCACTAGATGTACTGTATATGCATAGTAAGTTGCATATTGCTCAGTATTAGACCCTTTATGTGCTTGTCACTGCTCTCTTGTCCTACATAAGTGGTCAGGCTGGACATAATGTAAACAATAATCATTATTGTAATACTGACTAAAAAATTGTAATAATAAAACTCTTTTTTTATTTTTAAATTACATAATATATATATATATATATATATATATATATATATATATATTGGGAACTGCTATGAACCCACCCAGTTTTATCCTCTGACCTGAATTACTGGAAAAATAGCTAGCACTTAATACAATGCTTAAAGATAATATATTAACAGAGATAGTTGTGGCTAGAGATTTGTTGCAAATGCAGCACGACTTTAACATTAATCATATATAATGCTTTTTAAAGGCCCCGAGGAAAAGAATATGTGTTATGAGTATGACAAACAATATGGTTGATTTAATGTTGCCATAGCAGCCTTTGCTTGAAGCTTGCAGTGTTGGTTCTTCTGTCTCCATATATTACTTTTTGTACCCATTCCTTGACTTTCTTTCAATTTCACTTAATCAAAACAACATTATGCACCATGAAACAATACTGCACAGAAAAATATCATCTTTCACAGTCAATCTCACCTAGTATGCAGTTGGAATGCACTGATTATGTTTGGTATTCAGTAAACGCCACCATCTCCTTCAGAGGACTGGCGTTTTTTAAACATTTACAAACTGTTGCCCCTTACTCTAGATGACAACTTCAAAATTTCACTGCAATATAATGACTGGAGAGGATTTATCGCAGAATGATATACAATTCCATATGTAATAATATGTGTAATATAGCTAATATTTCCACAAGAAATACTGTATATCTGTATTTTATTCTTGTGAGCCTAGAAGGAGCTTGTGTGAATTCTAGTAGTGGTTTTCTGGCTTTGCATATTTTCAAAATGCAGTGCTTGAGAGGCAGCCTGCAGAAACATCACTGTGTGCAATACTTGTGGCAATAAACTAAATTTCACATCTTCTATTACATCTTTTCAAGCATTAGAGCAGCACTAAACAGTATTTATCTCTCCATGACAAAGTTTCTCCACCAAACTGCCGTCAGCTTGGTTGTATAGGCTAATGATGGACTCCTGAGAACTAGCCTGAAGAAAAAGTAACACAAAATAGAGTTTGATGTAGAAAACAGTCACAAGGCTTAAGATAAATGTATGTTGCCAATACTAACCAAATTAAACAATATCCATATCAGGGTGAACCTAGCCTTTCTGTCACTCAGGGCAAAGACTCATCATGGTCTCCAATATCAGTGGATAGTAGCTGCCCTCTATCTATATGACTGCCATATAATACAGACAGTATCAGTGACTGGCATATACTACAAAGAGCATTAATGACTGCCATATACTACAGACAGTTTAGTAACGCCTTATAATACAGACAGCATTACTGACCACCATATAATACAGACAGCATTAGTGTCTGCCATATACTACAAACAGCATTGGTGATCATCATACTGTATACTACAGACAGCATTAGTGACTTCCATTTTCTACAGACAGCATTAGTGATTGCCATATAATAAAGACAGCATTAATGACTTCCATAGATTACAGATAGCATGAGTGATTGCAATATAATACAGACAGCATTAGTGACTGCCATATACTACAGACAGCATTAGTGATAGCCATACAGACAACATAAGTGACTGCGATATACTACAGACAGCATGAGTGATTACAATAGGGGAGGCCAGGAGATGCTGGGGATGAAATAAGAGAAGCTACAAGTAAGAATGATGATAAACAGAAGTTTGACAGGCCCAAACAGTGCCCCATGACCTGTGGTGCCCTGTGCGATGGCACTGGCCGCACTACCCTAGCTACGGCCCTGCTTATCTCCATTAAATCGTTAACCTCTTACCCCCACTTATTCTTACTATTACCTTCCATAAACTATACCCAACCATACCACCCCCAATATCCTAACTTACCTGTTGAAGCTGTCTTCTGCTGAATCTGTTCCTCTCCTGTTGCAGCCACACAGCATAAGTGACTGCCATAGTCCCAAGAAACAGCTGCCTATTAGGCAGGTCTCATCGTGGCTGCTGCTGTTAGTGAGACAGAGCCATGAATAGGCAAACAAGGGAGACAAGAGCCATGTGCCTATTGCTGAAGAGCACAAGATGTCAGTCACACTCTGGCCCTCATTTACCAATGAAGCATAACCTCTTTAACGCTCACTAAAGGGGTTATGCCAGGTTTCTGGATTTAACAAACAGTGGTAATTTAAGACTACCGCTGTTTGTCAAGCATCGCTCTTTTAGATGGCAAGAGCGATGTGGGCCCCATTGCCTGCAATGTAGACCCGGCGGTGCCTTTCCATCTTCAGCAAAGCCTTCCAGGCACTGCCGTGTCCCTGCATAACACCGGAGCCCCGTCGCTGGCATCGTTAGGCTGCCAGCAGCCCAACAGAGGACCTCGTCCAGGACGAGGCCTTTGCGGGACTCACCGGAGGGATAATTATTGTGAAATACCAGTAAATTATTTGTTTGTATCACAGTGATACTAAACGAAAAAATTCACTGGTGTTTAATATTGTTGATAAATGGAGGCCTCTGTCTGCTGTGTTAGAGGAGCACCTCCCTCCTACCAAAGCAACCAGCATTAGAGGAGTGAAAGAGAGCAGTTACACATGATGTACAGTATTTAGTTAAGTATAAATATTTCATTTTGTATCCATTTATTTCCAGCTCAGTACTACTTACCAATATCAAATAATGGCTTTATTTGCATAAGAACTACAACTACTGAAAATCTAAATGATATTAATTAAATTTGATAAACATTTCATCTTCTATCTCTTGGGACTCCAGACTTGTCACATGATTGAGACAATAATCTGCGCCTGGAATTTCCCAGTTCACCTCTAACTTTACAACAAATCCTTTGAACTGTAAGCTCTCACTAGCAGGGTCCTCCATCCTCTTGCTTCTCACACTGCATTTTCCCAATCTACTGTCTAGCTCCACTTAGAGATATACTGTAAGGCCTGATTCAGAGTTGTATGCAAACTCAATGGTTTGCGTAAAACTCTGATTGTTGGAGATCTGTGCATTTGCAAGCTACTATCACCCCATTTTGTAGAAGTGGCAAGGCGAGTGTATGTGTCTTCCAATGCAGATTTACTGGCTTCGGATACTGGCTGCGATGACCATTCAGAGTAGCCTAAGGGTCATATTCAATTGTTTGGCCTCCGTACACGCCCGACAGGAGCTATTCCCAAACCCTTGGTAGAGTACACCTGCCTAACAGATACCCCCAAGTGAAGAGGAAAGTCTGGAGGTATAAAGACATGATTTGCGGTGAAACGCGTCATGATGGTTCTGTCCTCCTTGCTGTGTAATGTCACGAATTGCCATGCCCTCTGAAGAAGTCAGCAAGTGTGATATAATCCCCTCTCCTAATTGTTAGTACAATATGTACCATTAGCACAATATGTACCATTACATATAATTCCAAGAAGCTGCTGGAACAGAGCACATGGTGGAAAATGGAGGGCAATCATTATCTCCACACAGAGGGTCTCTGCTGCCTTAATCAACCACTGACACAAATATCTTATTTTAAAACATAATGTACAAAGGATCATTTGCTTTCAAGGCAATTTTAAATAGATAATAAAATGTATATGTTTTAAAATGGTTTTTTTTTTCATAAACACACAACATTGCAGTTTACTGGTAGTATAACCACTATCTGGGCAATGAAGATAGAATAGCTAATATGCAATGGACAGAGAACTGCCTGTTTGCAAATGAGAAGTGATCTCCAGAGTAAAGCAGTGCTAAAAAGATAAGTGTATCAGCAGAGCTGTAATCTCCCTTCATCTAAAACTGCTGCCTCAGTAAGCACTGTGTTTTACAACAATACTGACTGTTACTAGAAAGAGCAAAAAGATGTCTCGGGGACATTACAGATATTATTGTCAGCTCACACAGGACTGTGTTTGTGTATATTTGCTATATCAAAACAAAAGGCACATAAATCACCCATTTGTTTTATTATCCCCTTTTGTTAATTTAACTTAATCCTAAACCTAGAAATAAACACACTGACACATGTATATGGAATTAAAAGAGGTCACAGTCACCCCTTTAGGCGGTGACCAACTTGCCGCTCTCAAAAGGAAAGATGCCACCCAGGCACCTGTGCTAATAATAGGCTGTCCAGGAGCACTGCTTCCTGCCAAAGCCCAGTTTCGGAGAACCAGGCCCACCACCAAACTCCTTGACCCTCTTGAAAATAAAGGAAACTGCAGAGGTCACTGATGAACAGCTCTAGCCCCGCGTCCATGAGGTGTACCCCATCGGGCCTGCAAATGCTCTCCGCCTCATAATGTAAACTTGGATGTTGTATGACGCACCCGCCAATGCTACTGACATACATGCAATGGCCATATCAGCTCAATACCCACGCACGTGCCTAAATTATTGTCTCCCAAGTGAATGACCACCAGGCCAGGGGCCCCAAACTACTCCTTTGGCGCCCATTGGGCATCTAGCAGGCGCTGCTAGCACATTTCTCAGAATCCCAACCAAAGTAAATTACTTGCTCCCAACAAAAGCTGGGCCTGTAATGCTAATGCGTGCTGGCTATCCCAGTATATATAGGAATTCCGCATAAACCACACCCGACAGTTAGCACTCCGGGACAACCCTGTCCGAAAGTTCACAGAGACAGAAATTGGCATTCATATAACAAAAAGATAGCCCCAAGGAAAGGGAAACAATAGTTGGGTGACCCAGATGTAGGTGAAAAACATAAAACCTCTTTGAGGGCAAAACTGAAAAGCCCTTCAACCTCCAAAGCGGCAGTTGGCATGAGGCCCCTGGGTTTCCCAACAAACTCGCAAGGAGCACAACTACTTAATGCAACTGATCACCCTTTAAATACGACGTCCACCGCCATAACTGTTTTTAATAATTCGACTGAAGCACCTGCAACTGCTGCGCAAGCTGCTGCCCCTATCCTAAATGAACAAGTCCCGCAAAGCTCCATAGGGAAACCTAAAGCAATAGGACAATTGGAAACACCCATGTAAAGTGTTACCTGGACAAAGGGATTAGATTAGCGTGGATAAACCACTGCCTGCCACCTGGAGGGCAAACATTATTAAAGCACCCTGCAAAAGCAACTGGACAAATCACGGGATCTGCATGCACCTGAATAGAATCCATCGCCCTCTGGCCATTTAATCTGTTTTAGGCCTATGTATTTAGCATAAGATCAATACTGGCTTAACAACCACATTATTTAACATTAAACATTAGCAACTAGTTTGCCCATTCTAAAAACCCTAAAGTAAGCTAATGAAAAGGCTAAACTAAAAAGGGGGCACTTAGTACTTGTCCAAAGCAAACCCCTTTACTGTCCCAATCGAATTCTGTAAAAGGGCCGGTTTGATGGGGCTCCGCGTAATGCCTGTGTTAGGACGCTCCCTTGCCCACCCATTTAATGCCTTGGCTAGTACAAAATATTTGTCCGGATTCGCCAAACGTGCAACTTGGAAAAATTTGAGATACCGGATAATGCTGAAGACATAGCCACCTTGAAATGACCCCCTTCATGGCAGCTCCAGACAAACTCTGCCATACAGTCATCATCGTCTTAACTCATCCATTCTTGAAAGCTAAAAAAACCCTGTCAGTTGTACAAAACCGCAGTGTAGGTCTTTAAGGTACTAGGTGCCAGGACTTCAGAGTAGGGCCCTTGATACTGGTGCAATAATCTGCCAGGCATAGAAGGGGAAGGTTAAACCATGTAAACTAGCGGGAGGCGCGAGGGAATGAAACCTGTCCCACTGAAAACAATGTAAGGCGTCCGCTATCTCGTTTGCAATGCCCGAAACATACCGTGTCCTAAACACAATATTCCTTACACACCTAGCAGTATCAAATGCCTCAAAAACCGTAAGGCCGGATCTAAGTCCATCTCTGATTAATGCTGGCCTATACCACGCATAAGTTATCACCAAAACAGGATTCGCCTATTGCAAAGCTTGCTAGCCCACAGCTCAACCTCTACTACAATTGGGAAAATCTCTAGAAGGAGGATGTTCTTGGTTAGGCCCTGTACCCCACAAGAATCCGGCCAAGGCTCCGTGCACCACTCCCCTCCAAAAATGCACCAAAACTTGAGGAACCGGACAAATCTGTAAATAGTCAAAGCTCGGAATTGGCTATGGGTGCCGGGGGCCATATCTGTACGCCATTGAATTCGCGCATAAAAATCAACCAAACGCGCAGATCTTCACTCAGCTCCAGAGAGATGCAGATGAAGTGATGAGGCTTCCTAACCCCCGCTGTGGCTCTCTCAAGCCGTCTACTGAAAACCCAACCCCTAGCTATGACTCTAAATGCAAAACTGAGGAGACCCAACAGAGATTGCAATTGTATTAGCGAAACCTTTTTTGCCAAAACGAATGCTTCTAGCAACTCCCCTGAAAATGCAATGCCTTCTCCAAAGGTAAGCGGCATAACCCTATCAAGGTATCAATTTCTATACCCAAATAAGATATGCACATAACTGGACCCTACGTCTTGTCACGAGCTACCGGGGCTCTCATAACAATGAAGAAGGCCTGCAAGGAAAGAACTAAATCCTTGCAAACTCGGGTATCTACTTGCCCCCCTAACAGATAATCATCTAGGCAGTGGGACACACCAGTATGTCCTATAAACGTCTGGATGCACCACTGCAAATTAACGAAAACACTCGAAGAAAGTACACAAAATGGAACAGCCCATTGGCAGACATCTGTCTACGCAATAGAGCTCTGCTACTTCAAATCTCATATATTCAACGTACTCGGGGTGAATGGGCAGCAGCCAGAAAGCAGATTTGATATCGGCCTTAGCTAGTAGAGCGCTCCCCCCCGAAACCTTGTACTATTTCCAGGGCGTATTTGAAATATTAGTAAATGATGCGGCAATCTAATGATATAATGCATGGTTGCCCACCCCTCCATCTGGGTAGGAGAGATGCTGTATCAAACCAAATCTACCCGGTTCCTTCTACAGCACCCCTTTAACGTTGGTGCACTTGAGCCCTCCAAAAGGAGGGAGGCAAATAGGGGCTGCACATGCGCCCCATCCTGACTTTACACCTAACGACTTCTGGGTGGTCATGCGCCGATTTCAGATTCCTCTAAGAAACCCCAGATATCTCCCATGTCAAAGGGAAACGAAAACCTACGCCTAAACCTTGCAACAAAAAAAGGCTGCTTCCTCCCCAAGGGCATAACGAACCAACCAGCTCCTCAAAAAAAAAAAAAATTAAAATAGGCAACGGTGCTTTTTTGAACACCTCCACGCTGCTCGTTGCATTATTCTCCTCGACCTGCTCCGCATACCAGCCCGCACTTCTTAGCTGGGTGACCACTCCCGCAGAGCATGCAGATATGTCTGTATACACAGCTAGCCTCTCATGACAATGCACGTTATTAAATGCATAGCACTACCCGCGACTGATGCCCGCAGATCTGGTGCTCGACAGAAAGGGCTGCTTCCGACCAGCCGAGGAATCCGCAGGCGTGCTAGGAACTTGATCAACTGCAAGCCAAACTTCGACAACCTTGAAACCTAATTGAGACACTACCTGCCCCTCCTGCTGTGTCCTAAATGTCCCGTCATATTGACACCAATCGGTACCTTCAGCTGACGAGTGCATGCCGTGTACCATGTGCATGTATTTTAGCACATTCATATACTCCCCAGGCCTGGACTCAAGGTAGCACGCCGCAAAAACATACGTACATGCCGCCCACTTCTGCTACGAATGACGGGCTTCCTCTGCAATTACCCGAGCTGACTTAGCCTGATCCAAAGCTCTATTCACGACTGCCGAAATCGCAAACATATCCACAAATTTACCCTTCCTGATCCGCTCACTAACTTTAGATCTTAAACCCCTAAGGATATCCGTATTCGTGCAATGAACCATATCCCCCACTGCATCAGGCACCTTAGTCGCTGACACTGTGTTTTCTTAGGGCTCCCTCTCTTTCCCTTTCCCAGCGCTAAGTAACGCATGAGCTTGTGTGGCCTACCATATGAACTAGAAAATTCACTGGAAAATGGGGGATGGGGAAAGAGCGCTGCTCAATGATGAAACACCATGCTTACCAGATCCACGACCTGTCCCTCGGTGCATGGCGCGCCCACCGCGACTTGACAACATCAATGCTGCATATGCCGTCCTTGTAACTTCTGCAATGGACCTGTAACTCTCAGAAATGGTGACCAGGGGGCTCTAAGGATTGATATGTGAAACACTGGAAACGGAAAATCCCTCCACCGAAGGTAGAACAGGAGTGGTGGCAGTGGGCAGAGGGAGGGAAGCAGGTGCTGGTGGAAGAGGTGGCTGCAGGGGTTGGGGGAAAGAAAGGGGTGTTGGGGGGGCAGCATCGGAGGGTTTAATGGATACGCGGCTACTGGGGTGGGTGGCCCCCCGCCCAGGGGTAGCTGGTAGGCCTGGAAGTAAGCCACTGGCCCGTGAGAAAAGGGGCTGACCCCAGAAAAATGGAGGGGATGGCATTCTGCACCGAGGTGGGGAAAGGGGTCTGTTGAGAAAGCTGTGGGGGCGGCTGAAAAGGGGGTGCAAACTGCAAGTGGGGTGTGTGTGGAGGCCCGGTGGCAAGAAAATAAGAAAGGAAAAGAAGTGAAAAATAACAGCAGATAAAGGAGTAAAGTAAGCTTTGTGTAAAACTTAGCCAGCCTGGTTGAATAAACTGGAAAGAGGAAGATGGCTCCTCTCACCAGGCTATTTATATGGAACCTCTAAGCCCTCCACTAAATCCTACAATAAGCTTATACTCCTCAAGTGACCAAAAACTAACCGCACCCCACTCCAACTTTTAACCCTTAACTTACCTAACAAAATTACATATCAAACATGGTGCTTATCTATCTCAAACTTATTCAAGTATTCGGATGCATGTTGATGTTGCTCATTAGGAGGATCACATTTAATTCCACATGTTCATAATGTCTCCCTTTCACTTACCTTCTTTCCTTAGAAAGGCCACAGCTTTATTAAGTGAACCAGTTAAATTATGAATTTTGTTAGAACTCTTCTGTTGACCTCCACTTTTGAACTGCGATTTGATCGTCGTACCCGCTAATAAACTAAAGAGAACAGTGGGGTCAATAATGTGCATTCTGTGATATGCTGGCCGCGTCTAACTATGATTTGTCCATTTGCAAGAAGCCCTAATTGGCTCGAAAATGGCGTAAATTAAACATGGTGTTTTTTAACTAGCTGAGTCTCAGCTTTAAAAATTAGATACAGTACAAACTCATATAAAGAAAAAATCATAAGGAGAGCGCTGGATAGGAGGTATATAATTTAATAATCACTTATATAAAATAGCCACTAAACAAAATGTAATAAAATATACAAAGACAATATTAAAATAACAAACAGCAACCCAGGATAGCTCAGACTAGTTGGTCTAGTAACTTGGAAGCACCTCTGTTAATCCATCAAATCCAAACAGCCAGTCGGTTAGTAAGCAATAATAAAAACACAGTAAAGCAGCTTATATTAATAATAGCAAAGTCAGCTTAAAAGCACCTCATACATTCCAGAGGCCACAGAACCTGATATATAAGCAGATATAAAGCTGTATCAGCCGTAGCAAAGAGCAAGATAAAAAGCACCGCGCACACTTTTCATAAGTCCAGCCTGTTTAAGCAGCAATGTTGTGCCTGTGAATAAGTGCTGTATGCAGTATACTTGCAGGGATTTGAACAGGTAAACACAAGTTTATAAAAATAGAGCAGTGATCCTGTATAGGAGCCACTTGTTACCTGTATGCTGTGATGCTGTTTGCCGACAACCCTCTTAGAAACAGCAGTAATCCGTCTATCCGGCTTCCTGCAGTGTTGTGCAGCACACCCACTCTCCACCCCGGGCTGAAGGGAAAGAGGAAGCCGTGCTTAAGCCGCCGAGTTCTCACAGCTGAAGAAACAAGGTTGTGTGATAGGGCTTCTGGCCGGGAGTATGCGAGGTGTGTGGGTTAGGCTAGGGGCGTGTATCAGGTTCGGTGATTCCTGGTCTAAGTTCCTGGAGGCAAAAACCTGAAGCGTTTCTCGGCCAATAGGGAGGGCCGTTTCTTCAGAGATGTGCTTTGGCAGGTGAGAAAGTGCAAACTCACCTGCCAAAGATCCAGCACCAGCGGCAACCCTTGTGGAATGATCCTTATTCAAACAGGCAAGTGCTACTGTTGGACGTCATCAAGCAGTCACTTCCTGCTACAATACTGCAATATTGATTTGCTCATCTAGCACTTTAATCCTACTAATTCTCGGGCTCCATGGGGACTATGGCCCTCATTCAGAGCCGTACGCTCTGAGCAGAGCGCACGCTCTGAATGAGGGCCGGGCTCCATTTTCATGGAGCGTCCTCCTGGACGCTCGTATAGCTGTGGGTCACCACCCACAGGCTATACGAGCGTGCATTGTGATGGTCGCGATGGTCGAGACCATCGCGAGCATCGAATTTGCGAGCCGGAGCCTGCGGTTGAGGTTTTCAACCGCAAGCTCCGGAGTGATTTTGGCTCTATCAGAGCCAAAATCACTCCCACTGACATCACTAGTGATGTCAGTGGGCCGGCTTCTGACGGGAGGCGTTCCCGTGGGAACGCCCCCGTCAGGGAGGCACGCCCCCGGCACGCCCACCAAAGGGGGCGTGCTGTCAATCAACATTGACAGCACGCCCCCTTTGATCGGACACAACGAGCGAAGGACTTTCCTTCGCTCGTCGCGTCTGGCGCATGCGCACGACGGAGCTCCCTCCGTCGTGCGCATGCTCAGTCCATAACATCGACCCACTTGCGAGCGGACAGCCGCTCGCGAGTGGGTCTGAATCAGGCCCTATGTTCTCAGCAGAAGACTTCTGAGTTCAACCATGACTGCAGACCACATTAGCAGTGGAGGAGTAGGCCAGCCATTCACCTCACATCATTCTGATGGAGATCAAAGGTGAAAAATTGACTCCTGCTAAGAGGGAGTAAGCTAATGCAATATTAAGTTGCTTTTTAATAGTTAGTAATCTGCCATAACATTTTGTCCCTATATAAAATATTGATGTATCACTGATATACATTATAATCTGCTGCATTTTTGCTTCTTGTTTACCATTGTTATATAAGAGTTATTCTTTGTTATAGTGTATTATGCAGTATTATGTGCTTATATTACACTGTCATGAATTACCTTTATATTTTGGACGTTGCCGCCTTGTTATGTAGCAATACTAAACTGTTATGCAATAGTTACATGTTGTGGAATCGTTGTTGTTGAACCGTGCTTTTCCAGGATTGGCAGGAGAGGTGGTGTTAAAATGTGTTGGGGGCAGGGGAGGGGGGGGGGTGAAAAGAGAGAGGGACCGAAAGGAGGGGGGTTGTTGCCGGGTGTGTGTGTCTCTGGGGGAAGAAGGGAAGGGAAGGGAAGGGGGTGGTCAGCTGCGGGTGGGAAGGTGGGTCGACCCTTTAAAGGGGCTCCTTTCCGTGCGGTTCTTGAACGGCACGTTATCCCTGCTGGACCTTTGGTCTACAGTCTTGAAAGCCTTGTGGGGGTGACCAGGTACTTTGGAGGTCAGTTTGTAGTATGATCAATGTCTCGCTATGGCGGCGTCCCACTCGGTGGTAGCAGTGCGGACCAAGTATTTACCTACCGGTAGGTTTTGTGGGTGAGTGGACGGTTTTTGCCAGGTTGCTTGGTAACATATGCTGTGTAGTCCACTTCCTTGCATGCTCTGTTGATTCGGTGGTGAGAACGTGAGTATGCAGGTTGCTTGTTGGAGAGTGCACCTCACGGGGTTGTGAGGTCTTAGACCAACTGACCGTAGTCTGTGTGGGCACAGTCCATGTGGGGTTCCAGGTCCCCTGGGCCCGCTGATGGTTGCCTGCTGGCGGTCTTCGGGGGCTGGGCCGGCGGTGGGGGGACCCTCCTCTTCTGAGGGCCCTCGCTTGGTGCGTGTGGGGTGTGCACACCTCAGAGGTGGTGCACACTGGGGTTGTTGGAGGGCTGGCCCAGGGTGGGTAGCCGTATGCTGGTGGTGCTGGTGGATGCCTGGACCAGTGACTGACTTGTAGTAACTTATCGCAGGTACCCGTGGGTGGAGTTGGGATGGTGCAAACTGACACCGGCGGTCCAGTATCTGAATGTGGGTGTCAGTGGGTTCAGGTTGGGGTGTGTGGTCTGTGGGATAGATCTCCAACGCGTTTCGGAAGTAAGGCCTTCTTCCAGGAGTGTGTAGGTGAACAATGCTGGTGCAGGCCTTTTATCTGTACTTCTGGGAGTGGGCATGGACACATGATGTGTAACAGCCAAATGATGAAGGGGGGGCGGGTTAGCGGCTTGCCGGTGTGATGCACCTGTGACGTGTGTGGGGATTCCAGGTGGTGACCAATAGGGGGATGTTAGCTGACAAGCTGTGTGTAATGTAACGGTGACATGGACGGGGTTTCCTGGCTGGCACCAATGGGGGGGTGAGGATGCTCGGTCACGGTGTATTGCAGTGGATAGAGAGAGGGGTTCTGCCTGGGTGATGAGAACTGGTGAATTCTCGTAGTGGTGTGTTGGCTAAGTGGAAAGGGGCACCTATGTGCGGTGTGTGTGGTGGGCTGCGTAGCGTCTTGTGGTACTGTAATGGTGCTACATTGCTCGGTTTGTGTGCGGGTATGTTGGTGTAGTAGTTGATAGAGGTAGAGTGCGGGAACATAGGGGTGTATTGTTGCAGAGTGGTGTATTTCAGTGGATAGGGTGGTGGAGTATGTCTGGGTGATGAGACTTGGGCCCTCATTCAGACCCACTCGCGAGCGGCTGTCCGCTCGCAAGTGGGTCGATGGTCCGCACTGCGCATGCGCACGACGGAGGGAGCTCCGTCGTGCGCATGCGCGAGACACGACGAGCGAAGGACTTTCCTTCGCTCGGAGTGTCTCATCAAAGGGGGCGTGCTGTCGATGTTGACTGACAGCACGCCCCCTTTGGTGGGCGTGTCGGGGGTGTGCCTGCCAGACGGAGGCGTTCCCAAGGGAACGCCTACCGTCTGAAGCCGGCCCCACTGACATCACTAGTGATGTCAGTGGGAGTGATTTTGGCTCTGATAGAGCCAAAATAACTCCTGGCCTTGCGGTTGAAAAACTCAACCGCAGGCTTTTGCTTGCAGTTTCGATGGTCGCGATGGTCAAGACCATCGCAACCATCATCCTGCACGCTCATATATGCTGTGGGTGGTGACCCACAGCTATACGAGCGTCCAGGAGGACGCTCCTTATTAATGGAGATGGGCCCTGATTCAGAGCGAGCGCTCTGGTCAGAGCGTCCGGCTCTGAATCAGGGCCTTGGTGTTTTGATGCAGTAATGCGTAGGTTATGTGGAATAGGGCATTGCTGTGCGGTGTGTGGGTGGTGGGCTGGCGGCGATGCGTGTGTTATGCACAGCCTGAGCCCGCCTCCTAGCGCTATTGGCAAGCGCTCAGGGGGAGGGAACGGGCTCAGCGCCCAGGGCATGCACCCCGCTAGCCCTGCCCTAGTTACGCCACTGCTCTTGGGCTTCATCAAGCAGACCCTTCTTGCTATAATACTGTGTATTTATTTCCTTACCCAGCACTTTCATCCTACTGATCCTGGGGCTCCATGGGGTCCCACATCACGAACGTCATTCCTCTGCAAATGACTCATGGCTCCATCTTCTCAGCAAAATACTCCTCAATTCAATCTTCAATGCAGACCACAGTAGAAGAGGAGGAGTAAGCCAGCCATTCACCTTAGAGCATCACAATGGAGACCATGCAGTATTTAAAAAATTACTCCTGCTAAGTGGGAGTAATCTGCGGCAGTATTACATCGCTTTTAATATTGTTTGGAATCATATATACTTAATTTTATATGCCACAGCATTTTATCCCTATAGAAAATGTTGGTGACATACTGATATGCATTGTTATCCACAGTTTTGTTTCATGTTTACCATTGTTATATAAGAGTTATTCTTTGTGATAGTATATGACGCAGTATTATGTACTTATATTACACTGTCATGCAATTGTATGTTGCCGCGGTAATATGTATCAATATTAAACTGATATGCAAAAGTTATATGTTGGTGATTTAAGCATTTTGCCCCTCTATATAACATGTGTATGTCATATAAACTATGTTAATATACTGTTATCTGTTGCAGAAATAGTGTTATATAAAATTATGTACAGTATGAGGGTTCTACATTGTTATAGATTAATTATATATTGTATTTATACATTGTTATGTATTGGAGTATAGGGTCATCTTCATATAAACCTCTTCAGTTGTTGACCTCCACTATTGGACTGAGGAGCTCATTTAGACCTGCTTACTAGATGCATTCCCTCGCACCCTGCATATGCAAATCCAGCGCACACCCAGCAAGGGAGGCGATCGCACGGCAAGGCATTAGCATGCCCACTATGTCTTGGCAGATGCCCACCAGCCATTCTTAAGACGCCCACTTGCGCACGTCATCTTCTGGAAGTGCATGAAAACATTGGTACATTGAGCACCATCGGATGCGATTGCAGCGCTTGAGGTTGACTATACCCTGCCGAAAGCACTATGATCACTTCAGAGTGAAATCCCACCAAGTGACATATACTATGACGCTGCCTTTTAATTATACACGCCTCTGAACGGCGTTGACACACTCAGGCACGCCTGCGTTCACACCTCCACTCCCCCGTTTCCAGTGGCCTGCCCCTGTCACCACCCACAAACTGCTTCTCCTGTCACTCACTCTGCCGGACAGTCTATGTGCAGCGAGTGAACGCATCCCGATCTCTCGCACTGGTTCGCGCACGCGCATTGCGATGCATACCCATGCGCAGATTGCAAATATTGGCCAGCTACGAGCGTTTGCATCATAGCGAGCGAGTCTGAATCAGCTCCTGAGCTTTTATCGTTGTGCAGGCTAATAAACTAAAGAGTAAATGGTGGGGTCAATAATGTACATTCTGTGATTTGCTCGACGTGTCCAACTATGATTTGTCCATTTGCAAGAGGCCCTGATTGGCTGGAAAATTGTGTAAATTTAAAATGGTGTTTCCTAACTAGCTGAGCCCCATCTGTCAAAAATGAGAAACAGTGCAAACTCACCTGCCAAAGATCCAGCGCCAGTGGCAACCCTCATTGAATAATTGTTATTCAGACAGGTAAGTGCTACTGTTGGGCATCATCAGGCAGACACTTCCTGTTACAATACTGTATATTGATGTTCTCATCCAGCACTTTTATCCTACTGATCCTGGGGCTCCATGGGGTCCAACGCCGCAAACCCTGCCATTCCTCTGTAACTGGCTCATGGCTCTTTCTTCTTAGCAAAATACTCCTCAGTTCAATCGTCACTGCAGAGGAGGAGTAGGCCAGCCATTCACATCACAGCATCATGGTGGAGAACAAGCAGTGGTGAAAGAATGACTCCTGCTAATTTGGAGTAATCTGCCATAATATTACGTCGCTTTTAATATTGTTTGGAATCATATTTACTTAATGTTATCTGCCACAGCATTTTGTCACTATAGAAAATGTTGATGTATCAATGATATGCATTGTTATCTGCTGCAGTTTTGTTTCATGTTTAACATTGTTATATAACAGTTATTGTTTTTTATAGTGTATGATGCAGTATTATGTGCTTATATTACACTGTCATTCATTATCATTATATTTTGTACGTTGCTGCAGTAATATGAATCAATAGTAAACTGTCGTGCAAGTTATATTGTTGACTTAAGCATTTTGCCTCTCTATATAGCATTGTTATATATATATATATATATATATATATATATATATATATATATATATATATGTTAATACAGTGTTAATTGTTGTAGAAATAGTGTTCTATAAAAATATATATGAGGGTTCTACATTGTTATAGATAATTTATGTATTGTATTTATACATTCTTATGTGTTGGAGCATAGGGTCCTCTTCATAGAAAACTCATCAGTTGATTACCTCTACTATTTGACTTAGCTTTGATCGTTGTATGGGCTATAGAACAAAAAAGTGAACGGTGGGGTCAATAATGTGTATTCTGTGATATGCTTGCCGGCTCCAGCTACGATTTGTCTATTTGCAAGAAACTCTGATTGGCTCAAAAATGGCATAAATTTAAAATGGTGTTTTCTAACTAGCTGAATCTCAGCTCTCAAAAATTAGAAACAGCGCAAACTTACCTGCCAAAGATCCGGAGCTGGTGGCAACCCTCATGGGATGACCCTTATTCAGACAGGTAAGTGCTACTGTTGGGCATCATCAAGCAGACGCTTCCTGCCACAATACTATGTATTGATTTTCTCATCCAACACTTTCATTTTACTGTTCCTTGGGCTCCATGGGGTCCCACATCGCAAACCCTGCCATTCCTCTGCAAATGACTCATGGCTCTATCTTCTCAGCTAAATACTCCTCTTTTTAATCTTGACTGCAGACCACATTAGCAGTGGAGTAGACCAGCCATTCACCTCACAGCATCATGGTAGAGAACAAGCAGTGGCAAAAAAAAATTACTCCTGTTAAGTGAGAGTAATCTGCCGTAATATTACATCACTTTTAATTAGGGATGTGCAGGCTCGAATTAGTTTGGATTTTCCCGCCAAATTCGGGTCTTAGAAAGAGGCAAAACGTCATCTTTCATGGACAAACATCATCATTCCTGGACAAAAGTCCATTAAAGATGATGTTTGTCCATGAAAGATGACGTTTTGCCTCTTTCTGAGACCCAATTTTTAGCGGGAAAAAAATCTGAATTTGGCGGGAAAATACGAACTAATCCGAGCCTGCACATCCCTACTTTAAATATTGTTTGGAATCATATTTACGTAATGTTATGTCACAGCATTTTGTCCCTTTAGAAAATATTGCCGTATCACTGAGATGCATTGTTATCTGCTGCAGTTTTGTTTCATGTTTAACATTGTTATATAAAAGTTATCCGTTGTTGTAGAGTATGACACAGTATTATGTGCTTATATTTCAGTCATTATCATTATATTTTGTTGCTGTAATATATATAAATATTAAACTGTTATGCAAAACTTAAGAATTTTGCCTCTACCATTGTTATATATTATGTTAATATACACTGTTATCTGTTGCAGAAATTGTGTTCTATAAAAATATGTATTAGGGTTCAACATTGTTATAGATTAATTATGTATTGTGTATATACTATGTTATGTCTTGTAGTATAGGGTCCTCTTCATATAAAACTCTTCTGTTGTTGAACATCACTATTGGACTGAGATTTAATCGTTGTGCAGGTTAATAAATGAAAGAGTGAATGATGGGGGTCAATAATGTGCATTCTGTGATATGCTCGCCACGTCCACTACAACTTGTCTACTTGCAAGAAGCCCTGATTGGATCGAAAATTGCGAACATTTAAAATGGTGTTTACTAACTAGCTAAGCCTCAGCTTTCAAAAATGAGAAACCATGTAAACTCACCTGCCAAAGATCCAGTTTCAGTGGCAACCCTCATTGAATGATCCTTATACGGACAGGTAAGTGCTACTGTTGAGCGTCATCAAGCAGACACTACCTGCTACAATAAAGTGTAATGATTTTCTCACCCAACACTTTCATCCTACTGATCCTGGGTCTCCAATGGGTCCCACGTCGCGAACACTGTCATCCTCTGCAAATGACTCATGGCTCCATCTTCTCAGCAAAATACTTATCAATTCAATCTTCACTGCAGATCACATTAGCAGTAGAGGAGTAGGCCAGCCATTCACCTCACAGCATCATGGTGGAGAACAAGCAGTGGCGAAAAAATGACTCCTGCTAAGTGAGAGTTATCTGCCGCAATATTACGCCGCTTTTATTATTATTTGGAATCATATTTACTAAATATTATTTGCCACATCATTTTGTCCCTATAGAAAATTTTGATGTATCTTTAATATGCATTGTTATCTGCTGCAGTTTTGTTTCATGTTTAACATTGTTATAGAAGAGGTATTCTTTGTTATAGTGTATGGCGCAGTATTATGTGCTTATATTAAACTATATTTCATAATCATTAGGATTTTGTATGTTGCCGCAGTGATATGTATCAATATTAAACTGTTATGCAAAAGATATATGTATGTTGTTGACTTATGCTTTTTGCATCTCTATTTAGCAATTTTATATATATTATGTTAATACTATGTTATCTGTTGCAGAAATAGTGTTCTATAGTATTATGTATGAGGGTTTTACATTGTTATAGATTAATTATTTATTGTATTTTTACATTGTTATGTGATGGAGTATGGGGTCCTCTTCATATAAAACTCTTTTGATGTTGACTTCAACTATTGTACTGAGCTTTTATTTGTGTGACGGCTAATAAACGAAAGAGTGAACGGTGGGGTCAATAATGTGCATGCTGTGATATGCTGGCCAGGTCCAACTACGATTTGTCCATTTGCAAGAAACCCCGATTGGTTCGAAATTTGCATAAATTTAAAATGGTGTTTCCTAACCAGCTGAACCTTCACTCTCAAAAATGACAAACAGCTCAAACTCACCTGCCAAAGATCTAGCGCTGGCGGCAACCCTCATGGGATGACCCTTATTCACACAGGTAAGTGCTACTGTTGGGCACCATCATGCAGACGCTTCCTGCTACAATACTGTGTATTGATTTTCTCACCCAGCACTTTCATCCTACTGATCCTGGGGCTCCATGGGGTCCCACGTCGGAAAACCTGTCATTCCTCTGCAAATGACTCATGGCTCTATCTTGTCAGAAAAAGACTCCTCAGTTAATCTTGACTGCAGACCTCATTAGCAGAGGAAGAGAAGGCCAGCCATTCACCGCACAGCATCATGGAGGAGACTAAGCAGTGTCGAAAAAATGACTCCTGCTAAGTGGGAGAAATCTTCCGCAGTATTGAGCTGCTTTATAATATTGTTTGGAATCATATTTACTTAATGGTATATGCCACATAATTTTTTCCCTATAGAAAATGTTGATGTATCACTGATATTCATTGTTATCTGCTGCAGTTTTGTTTCATGCTTAAGATTGTTATATAAGAGTTATTCTTTGTTATATTGTATAACGCAGTATTATGTGCTTATATTACACTGTCATGCAATGTCATTATATTTGGTACGTTGCTGCAGTATTATGTATCAATATTAAGCTTTTATGCAATAGCTATATGTTGTTGACTTAAGAATTTTCCCTCTATACATAGTATTGTTATATATTATGTTAATACACTGTTTCTGTTTGTAGAAATAGTGTTCTATAAGTATCAAGGTTCTATATTGTTATATAGTAATTATGTATTGTATTTATATATTGTTATGTGTTGGAGTGTAGAGTGCTCTTCGTATAAAAGCTCTTCTATTGTTGACCTCCACTTTTGGACTGAGCTTTGATCGTTGTGCGGGCTAAAGAACAAAAAAGTGAACAGTGGGGTCAATAATGTGCAGTCTGTGATATGTTTCCTGAGTCCAACTATGATTTGTCCATTTGCAAAAAGTCTTCATTGGCTCGAAAATGGCATAAATTAAGAATGTTTTTTCCTTACTAGCTGAGCCTCAGCTTTCAAAAATGAGCAACAGTTCAAACTCACCTGCTGAAGATCCAGCGCCGTCGGCAGCCAGAATGGAAGGATCCTTATTCAGACAGGTAAGTGCTACTGTTGGACATCATCAAGCAGACACTTCCTCCTACAATACTGTGTATTCATTTGATCATCCATCACTTTCATCCTAGTGATCCTCTGGCTCCTTGAAGTCCCACGTCGTGAACACTGTCATTCCTCTGCAAATTACTCATGGCTCTATCTTTTCAGCAAAAGACTCCTCAATTAATCTAGAGTGCAGACTACATTAGCAATGAAGAAGGCCAGCTATTCACCTCACAGCATCATGGAGGAGACCGAGCATTGGCGAAAAAATGACTCCTGCTAAGTGGGAGTAATCCGCCGCAGTGTTATGTCGCCTTATATTATTGATCAGAATCATATTCAGACAGGTAAGTGTTACTGTTGGACGTAATCAAGCAGACACTTCCTCCTACAATACTGTGTATTAATTTGCTCATCCAGAGCTTGGACTCCTTGATGTCCCACATCGTGAACACTGTCATTCCTCTGCAAATGGCTCATGACTATTTTCTCAGCAAAAGACTTCTCAGCTAGTCTTCACTGCAGACCAGATTAGCAGTGAAGAAGACCAGCCATTCACCTCACAGCATCACGGAGGAGACCGAGCAGTGGCTAAAAAATGACTCCTGCTAAGTCGGAGTAATCCGCCACAGTATTACGTCGCTTTATATTATTGTTTGGAATCATATTTACTTAATGTTATCTGCCACATAATTTTTTCCCTATACAAAATGTTGGTGACATACTGATATGCATTGATATCTGCTGCAGTTTTGTTTCATGTTTAAGATTGTTATATAAGAGTTATTCTTTGTGATAGTATATGACGCAGTATTATGTGCTTATATTACACTGTCATGCAATGTCATTATATTTTGTACGTTGCTGCAGAATTATGTATCAATATTAAACTTTTATGCAATAGTTATATGTTGTTGACTTAAGCATTTTCCCTCTATACATAGTATTGTTATATATTATGTTAATACACTGTTGTAGAAATAGTGTGCTATAAAATTATGTATCAAGGTTCTACATTGTTATAGATTAATTACTGTATGTATTGTATGTATATAGTTATGTGTTAAAGTATAGGGTCCTCTTCATATAAAAAAATCTTCTATTGTTGACCTCCACTTTTGGATTCTGCTATGATCGTTGAGTGGGCTAAATAACAAAAAATTGAACGGTGGGGTCAATAATGTGCAGTCTGTGATATGTTTCCTACGTCCAACTTTGATTTGTCCATTTGCAAAAAGTCTTTATTGGCTCGAAAATGGCGTCAATTAAGAATGTTTTTTCTTTACTAGCTGAGCCTCAGCTTTCAAAATGAGAAATAGTTCAAACTCCCCTGCCAAATATCCAGCGCCGTCGGTAAGCATAATGGAATGATCCTTATTCAGACAGGTAAGTGCTACTGTTGGATGTCATCAAGCAGACACTTCCTCCTACAATACTGTGTATTCATTTGCTCATCCATCACTTTCATCCTAGTGAACCTCTGGCTCCTTGATGTCCCACGTCGTGAACACTGTCATTCCTCTGCAAATTACTCATGGCTCTATCTTTTCAGCAAAAGACTCCTCAATTAATCTTGAGTGCAGACTACATTAGCAATGAAGAAGGCCAGCTATTCACCTCACAGCATCATGGAGGAGACCGAGCAGTGGCGAAAAAATTACTCCTGCTAAGTGGGAGTAATCCGCCGCAGTGTTATGTCGCCTTATATTATTGATCAGAATCATATTCAGACAAGTAAGTGCTACTGTTGGACGTAATCAAGCAGACACTTCCTCCTACAATACTGTGTATTAATTTGCTCATCGAAAACTTTCATCCTACTGATCCTGGGGCTCCATGGGGTCCCACGTAGCGAACCCTGTCATTCCTCTGCAAATGACTCATGGCTCTATCTTCTCAGCAAAAGACTCCTCAGTTCAATCTTGACTGTAGACCACATTAGCAGTGGAGAAAGAGGCCAGCCATTCATCTCACAGCAACATGGTGGAGAACAAACAGCGGTGAAAAAATGACCCCTGCCAAGTATGAGTCATCTGCCACAATATTACTTCGCTTTTAATTTTGTTTGGAATTATGTTTTCTTAATGTTATCTGCCACAGCATTTTGTCCCTATAGAAAATGTTAATGTATTGTATCACTGATACAGTGGCGTCAGAAGGGGGGTGCGGGGGGTGCGGGCCGCACCCGGGTGTCACCCGCCGAGGGGTGACACCAAGGTGCAGGCTCCCCCTTGGTGACAGGAGGCGGGTGCAGCACTGTAACATCATGTGCAGCACTCGGCTCCTGTCACAGAGGAGCCTGCACTGCCCGCACCTCCGGCACCCCCCATTGATAACTAACTACCGGCGGTCTCGGGACACGAAGCCACGCCCCATTCCCAAGGCCACGCCTCCTCCATTGAGGCCACGCCCCTTTTCGGCGAAGTGCGCGGCTCCGCCGCGCTCAAGGCATCCCTCCCCGCACCGGGTGTCACCACGGGGAGGGACGCCACTGCACTGATATGCATTGTTATCTGCTGCAGTTTTGTTTAACATTGTTGTATAAGAGTTAATCTTTGTTAAAGTGTATGACAAAGTATTATGTGCTTATATTACAGTCATTCATTATCATTATATTTTGTACATTGCTGCAGTGATATGTATAAATATTAAACTGATTTGAAATAATTATATGTTGTTGACTTAAGCATTTTGCTTTTCTATATAACATTGTTATAAATATGTAAATACACTGTTATCTTTTACCGAAATAGTGTTCTATTAATTTATGTATGAGGGTTCTACATTGTCATAGATTAATTATGTATTGTATTTATACATGTTATGTGTTGTAGTATAGGGTTGTAGTATCAGGTCCTGTTCATTTAAAACTCTTCTGTTGTTGACCTCCACTATTGGACTGAGCTTTTATCGTTGTGCTGGCTAATAAACGAAAGAGTAAATGGTGGGGTCAATAATGTGCAATCTGTTATATGCTTGGCGTGTCCAACTATGAATTGTCTATTTGCAAGAAGCCTTGATTGGCTCGAAAATTGCGTGAAATATAAATTGTGTTTCCTATCTAGCTGAGCTTCAGCTTTCAAAAATGAGTAACAGTGCAAACTCACCTGTCAAAGATCCAGCGCTGGTGCCAACCCTCATTGAACGATCCTAATTCAGACAGGTAAGTGCTACTGTTGGACATCATCAAGCAGACACTTCCTCCTAAAATACTGTGTATTCATTTGCTCATCCATCACTTTCATCTCACTAATCCTCAGGCTCCTTGATATCCTACGTCATGAACACTGTCATTCCTCTGCAAATGACTCCTGGCTCTATCTTCTGAGGAGAAAAGACTCCTCAGTTAATCTTGACTGCAGACCACATTAGCAGCAAAGAAGGCCAGCCATTCATCTCAGATTGTTACATAAGAGATATTCTTTGTTATATTGTATGATGCAGTATTATGTGCTTATATTACACTGTCATGCAATATCATTTTATTTTGTACGTTGCCGCTGTATTATTTATCAATATTAAACTTGTATGCAGTAGTTATATGTTGTTGACTTAAACATGTTCCTTCTGTACATAGTATTGTTATATATTATGTTAATACACTGTTTCAGTTTGCAGAAATAGTGTTCTATAAAATTATATATCAGGATTCTACATTGTTATAGACTTTTGTATGTATTGTGCTTATAAATTGTTATGTATTGGAGTGTAGGGTCCTCTTCATATAAAAAAATCTATTCTTGACCTCCACTTTTGGACTGAGCTTTGATCGGTGTCAACTAATAAACGAAAAAGTAAACTGTGGGGTCAATAAAGCGCATTCTGTGATATGTTTCCTGCGTCCAACTATGATTTGTCCATTTTCAAAAAGTCTTCACTGGCTCGAAAATGGCATAAATTAAGAATGTTTTTTCCTTACTAGCTGAGCCTCAGCTTTCAAAAATGAGAAACAGTTCAAACTCACCTGCCAAAGATCCAGCACCGTCGGCAACCATAATGGAATGATGCTTATTTAGACAGGTAAGTGCTACTGTTGGAAGTTATGAAGCAGACACTTCCTCCTACAATAATGTGTATTGATTTTGTCATCCAACACTTTTATCCTGCTGATCCTGGAGATCCATGGGGTCCCACGTTGCACCCTGCCATTCCTCTGCAAATTACTCATGGCTTTATCTTCTCAGCAAGATAGTCCTGAGTTCAATCTTCACTGCAGACCACATTAGCAGTGGTGGAGAAGGCCAGCCATTCACCTCAGAGCACTACAGTGGAGACCAAGCAATGGCAAAATATGGACTACTGCCAAGTGGGAGTAAACTGCCGTACTATTAGATCACTTTTAATATTGTTTGGAATAATTTTTACTTAATTTTATCTGCCACAGCATTTTGTCCCTATAAAAAAATGTTGATGTATCACTGATATGCATTATTATCTGCTGCAGTTTTGTTTCATGTTTACCATGGTTATATAAGAGTTATTATTTGTTATAGTGTATGACACAGTATTATGTGCTTATATTACACTGTCATACATTATCATTATATTTTGTACTTTGACACAGCATTGTGTCAATATTAAATTGTTAAGCAATAGGTTTATGTTGGTGACTTAAACATTTTGCCTCTGCAAATATCATTACTATATATTACGTTAATACACTGTTATATGATACAGAAATAGTGTTCTAGAAAATTATGTATGAGGGTTCTACATTGTTATGTATTACGTTAATACACTGCTATCTGTTGCAGTAATAGTGTTCTATGTATCAGGTGCTTTACAGTGTTTTAAATTAATTGTTATGTATTGTTTTTATACATTGGTAATTATGTGTTGGATTGTAGAGCCCTCTTTCCACAGCTCTACTGTTGCTGACCTCTGCTATTGGATTGAGCTTTTATTGCTATTGCCGGCTAATAAACTAAAGAGTGACGAGGGTTACTGATAATGTGCAATTCGTTTCTCCACTTGCAAGAAGCTGTGATTGGCTCGAAAATGACTATCTGAGCGGCTTTCAAAAATCTAGTGATGGCAGCAACTTCTTATGGAATGATCTTTCATCGGACAGGTATATGCTACTGTTGGAAGTCATCAAGCAGATACTTCCTGCTACAATACTGTGTATTAATTTGCTCATCCAGCACTTTTTTTCTTCCGATCCTGGGGCTCCATGGGGTCCCATGTCAGGAAGTCTACCACACTTCTACAAATGACTCATGGCTCTATCTCCTCAGCAAAAGACTCCTGAGTTCCATCAACACAGTGGAGAAGAGGGCCAGCCATTCACCTCGCGGTATCACTGTGGAGACAAAGCAGTGGTGAATTAATGACTCCTGCCAAGTGGATGGGAAGAAGTAGGATCAGTGTTGCTTGCTTGATGTTTGTGATGTCAGTAAACTCCCAAATAATGGCTCCAATAAGTGAATTGGGAAAGGAAGGTCTGGAGCTGCAGTATTTATGTGTGAAGGGCCGGCTTGAGGCACTTTCGACCAGTGCGGTCGAACAGGGGCACCACCCCATAAAGGGCGCACCCCTGCCAACCATCCCGACTTTCAGCGGGACAGTCCTGTTTTTCGGGTACTGCTCCACTGTTCCACCTTCGGGTCGAAGTGTCCGGCCGGTGGACGGGAGGTTGGGCATTTAGAGGGTGTGATCTATGGTAATTAGGTCACTCCCCCTTTCTGGATGCATGCAGCGAGAGGTAAGGGGCCATCGGCATCCCTCTCTACACAGGACGCGGCTCCTCGAGCCAGCCCTGTATGTGTGCAGGAGGACCCTGCTCCTAGATTGTAAGATGGGGAGGAGGAGCAGGGTCCTCCTCCCCACTGTCTCACAGCCTTCTTCTCTAGCACTTCAATGACAGCCTTCACCTTCAGAGCTGTACTGTGTATGGAGAATTGTGTTGCTAATTGTTACTTGTGTTATTTTTATATTTTGGTTACTGTATTGTAATGTAATGTTCTGTGTACCCTTTACTGTATGTACGGCGCTGCGGACCACTTGTGGCACCCTATAAATAAAATGTAATAATAATAATAATGTTAGTGAACCCTCCCACTGGCTCCAATGTATGCTACTCCTCAGGTAGTCACTAATTTTTTATTATGCAATAAAAAAAAATGTCATTTATTATGTAAGATGCTTATACAGTATATTGTTATCTGCTGCAGTATAAGGTGTCTTATACAATATTTTTATGTATTACATTTATATATTATTATCGGCGCAGTACATTAAATTTATTTATTTAGTTAATTTGCATGATGGTTAAAAATTGTCATCTTATACAGTGTTAGTTTCCTATACACAATATTATGTTTCACAGTTTAAACTGTAATCTGCCACAGTATTGCGTCGCTTTACAGTATAACATTGTTTGGTATCATATTTACATAATGTTTCCTGCAACAACATTTTGTCTTTATATAAACTTTTGATGTATCCCTGTGATGTATTATATGCTGCAGTTTTATTTCATGTTTTATCATTGTTATATGAGTTATCCATTATTATATGATGCAGTATTATGTTTTTAAATTACATCCAATAGTAGCATGCATGCAATATAATTATATATTGTATGTTGCTGCAGTATTATATAAGAATATAATATTATGTAACAGCTATATATTGTTGACTTAAGCATTTTTGCCTTTTTATATAGCATTGTTATGTTAATACACCACTATCTGTTGCAGTAATATTGTTCTATAAAATTATGTATCAGGTGCTCTACATTGTTATAAATCAGTTATGTATTGTGTTTATACATTGTTATGTGTTGGAGAGTAGAGTCCTCTTCTTCCAAAGCTCTTCTGTTGTTCACCTCCACAATTGGACTAAGGAGCTCATTCAGACCTGGATGCTAAGCTGCGCTCTCACGCAGCTAAAAGGGGCCAGGTATGCAAATGCCGCGATCGCACCGTCTGGTATAAGGACGCCCTCTATGTCTTAGAGAGCGATGGCAGAGCGAACGCACGGCGGTATAAAGACGCCCACTTATCTCTTTTAACACACATTATCTCCAGGAAGTGTAGGAACAATCGGAACCATCGAAAGCGATAGGAGCTGCACGCAGCGCTTGAGGTAGACCTTACCCCGCCGCAAGCACTGCGATCACTGCAGGCTGAAAAACAACCAAGTGACACGTAGAATGACGCATCTTTGCTAATCATGCACACCCATAAAACTCAGTTTTGACGCCCAGACACGCTTGCGTTCGCAGCACCACTCCCCCGTTCACAAGCACCTTCCCCTGTTACCACCTACAAACGGCGCTGTCACTCAAAATAGTGTCCAGTCTGTGTACTACGAGCGCACAATTCCCGATCGCACTGAGTGATGCACGCATGCGCATATTTATGCATATGCATGCGCAACCGGGCGGCTATTGCCCAAAGCGTGCATCCTCTGCTTAGCGAGTGGATCTGAATCAGACCCTAAGCTGTTATCACTGGTGCTGTCTAATAAACGAAAGAGTGAATAAGGGGACCAATAATGTGCAATCCATGATATGCTTGCCGCCTCTAACTGTGATTTGTCCACTTGCAAGAAGCCCTGATTAGATCAAAAATGTCGTAAATTTAAAATAACTAGCTGAGCTTTATATATTGAAGCTTTCAAAAAAATGAGAAACAGTTAAAGCTGACTGGCCAAAGATCCAATGATGGCGGCAACCCTTACAGAATGATCCTTCTTCAGACAGGTAAGTGCTACTAACGGATGTCATCAAGCAGACACTTCCTGCTATAATACTGTGTATTGATTTGCTCATCCAGCACTTTCATTCTACCGATCCTGGGGCTCCATGGGGTCCCATGTCGGTACGGTAAGCCTGCCATTCCTCTGCAAGTGACTCATGGCTCTATCTCTTCAGCAAAAGACTCCTGTGTTCCATCTTGACTGCGGAAAGCATCAGCACTGGAGGAGGAGGCCAGCCAATTACCTCACAGTATCACGGCAGAGATCAAACACTGGTGAATGAAAGACTCCTGCCAAATGGGTGGCAAGAGATAGGATCGGTGTTGCTTGATGTGTGTGATGTCAGTGAGCTCCCAAAGGATGGCTCCAGTAAGTGAGTGGGGAGAAGGAGGTCTGGTGCTGCACTATCCATGTGTGATCTTAGTTAACCCTCACACTGGCTAGACTCTATATAATATATAAGACAGATTGAGCAGCAGCACTACCTGACATTTCCCTGCATTACACCAGTATCTGATCTTTAAACAGGATTCCCGGACGCAGATTCCGGTGACCACTCCAGTTATCATTCACAGGTGGGTGTTTTTTGGCTAGGATGAGTGGGGGACAGTACCCTGCAATACACTGTGGCATCAGGGTCTCCCCACTATCCCTGGAACACTACACCCCACCTGCTATAATTTTCCTTCTCATGTCTAATACAGCATGTACCACTCACTCTCCACCAATACTATATTTAGCAGATGGAGAGCAGCAGCATACAGTACACTGCTGATTTAAGTTAGGCATTTTTTATCTATTTTTGTATCTTTCTATACTTTATTTCTATACTATTGTCATTTCCTGGGACACTCTCATTGAGTGGTGGCCTGGGAGGTATTCATCAAATTCCGAAAATTATCAATTTTCGGAATTTGATGCAGTTATTATTCGCCACTGTGAGGTGGCGAATAGCAGAACCCACTTACCTGTATCAGCATGTGCAGGTCCCTCGACGAGTCCCTCCGGCGCTCTGCTCCGTCCTCAGGCTCCGGAGGCTGGTCTGTCATGTGTGCTCTCCAGCAGAGCACAAGAAAGTTTAGAAAAAGAAAAAAAATATATATATTTTTTTTTAATCTGTCATGTGGTCTGCTGGGAAACCACATGACAGACCAGCAGGACGGAGCCGGAGGCTGCTGCGCGGACAGGTAAGTCGGGGGGGGGGGAAGGTGAGCGGAGGGGGGAGGGGGGTGGGGGGATCGGGGGGGGTACGAAACTTAACGCATCTGTAGGCAGTGCTGCGCATGCGCTGGTTTTACAGATGTAACAGCGCATGCACAGCACTGTTTCCAGATGCGATTAGGTAGTGTAGGCAGGGAAAAGTATCTATTTCCCGAAAAGCTATCATCGCAAAAATGACAGCTTTTCGGAATAGATACTTATGGAGAGGTGGAATGATGAATTCCACCTATAATTAGCTAAAACTCCATGAGAGTTCTAAAGCTAATTATCTCCATTGAATTTTTACGTTTAATGAATAGGCCCCTTAATCATTAAGTATTGAGACTTGAATACTTTATCAATATTTGCTGTATTAGCGCCTATAAAAGTTTTTTTATATCTGTCTATTTTCATGTTGTTTGTCTTCGTATTGACGTATTATTTTTAAACATAATTTAATAAAAGTTAGATTATAAATTAACTACTTATGCCCGTATTCAATTTGGAGCGAAAAGCCGTTTTCGCGTGTTTTTGGTGAAAACTTTTCGCCGATGACGTCATTTTCGCCTGTTTTGGTTTTACCCCGTATTCAATTTGACAGACTTTCCGCCTAGGCAGAAAGTCAATGCAATGTAACAGGCGAAAAAGTTTTGCCTATGAATAGCGGGCGGAAAAAAGTGCAGACTTGGGGTTTGGGGGTGCAACGTTGCGGGAACCCCCCTGCAGCCTTCAGACAGTCCCCTAAAGGTAAACTGTGTCAAAAAAAATAAAAAATTAAGGACACCCCAAAAAATTACTTTGAAAAAGGGGGCGAAAAAAAAAATTGGGGTACAAAGTTAAACAGTAGCGAACTTGACTCTGGGGGGTTCCCAAGTATGCACTAAGTGTTTTTTTGATTGCAGGTGTTTGCGGCAGGTGGATTTTTCAAAATTTTTTCAACTTCATTTTAGCAACTTTTAAATATGCTGCCCCCCATTTTCAAGTGCCCCAAATTTGCTGGGATAACTTATTTTCTGGAAAAAATACTCCTGAATACTATTCTGCATCACATATAGAAAAACGCTATTTAGCAGCTATTGAGCCAGTTTATAAAACACCAAATACCTTCAGCAAGCCAAATCGGGGGGTACCATAGTGAACCCCCATGTCAGAGCATCTTTTGGGGGTGTCAGGCTGATTTCCCCATTTCTGACAGTACTTTTCGCCTGTTTAAGTTTCGCCGGGTCCCGTTTTCGCGTACTTTCAAATTGAATACAGGGATATGCGGGCACACGCGCGATACTTTTCTGCTTGCTCATCTAACGTATTCCTCACTGAGATTAGCAGGACACCGCTTTATCTCTTTTTGCACAAGACTGCATGGACTAGTACTTTACCTCTACACATACATGGGTGTGATACAGGTATCCGATCAGCACATGAGACTGACCTAATTAATCCTGCATTTATCGTTATACCATTGATATCCAATCAGCACTAACTGTGTGCACCACTTGATACATGGTGGTATATGCATTGAATTGTTACTGATCTTTTAATACTTCATTGTTGTTTATTTATGTATGTGATTTTTCTAGATGTAAGTAAATGAACCCCATCCATACACTCACTCTGTGATCATTTACATATCTTCAATTAATATATTGTGCATAAGTAGGATAAAGGTTGTGCGCAGCGCAGGGCCGTAGCTAGGGTAGTGCGGCCGATGCCATCGCACAGGGCACCACAGGGAAGGGGGCGCTGTTTGGGCCTGTCAAATTTCTGTTTATTATCATTCTTGCTTG